>OY284413.1:0-2400000 GCA_958301585.1 Merodon equestris | reverse complement strand
AACAACTTGGAAGTTGTTCCGAAGTTAATTTTTTAAGTTTCTACTGACATAAAGGTTCTTTCAATAAAAGTGGATAGATGTTGAAATGAAATAAAACAAGCTGTGTGTAAGGTATTAACAAAATTCTTTTTTTATTTGGAAGGCCCATATATGCGCTTAGGCATAAAATACAACGATCTTCAAAGGCCCGCCTCAGCTTCTTACAGTGGTATGCATCCCAGTGGTCCAATTTTCAATGACTCTTCTGCATAGATCCGGCTGAATTTGAACTATGGCTTGTGTTATTTCACCTTAGGCTCGTCGGTGGATTGTAGTTTATTTGCATAGACCTACGGAGTCTAACGGAGTCAAATCATATGAACTTGGTGGCCAATTCACGTCGTAGAGGTGCTTTTGCGAGATATAACCTTACCCACAAATCGTTCATGCCGAATGTCAATCGTGAATTCCGTTGTGTGGCACCTAGCGCCCTGCCCTCCTGCTGAAACTACATGTCGTCTAGGTATATATAGCTCAGATTGGGCCATAAGAGATTGGTTATCATCGTTCTGTAGCGTTCGCTATTGACGGTGATCGCCTCACCAATGTATGAAAAAGTACGGGCCAACGACGCCACCGGTCCAAAATCCACACCAAATGGGAACGTTTTGATGACGCATTGTCAGCTGATGAACCCCGTGTGATTTAAGGTCATTCCATATACGACAATTTTGCTTGTTAACACAGCCATTCACCTAAAAATGCTCTTCGCCCTAAAAATGATTTCTGGGAGAGGTCCCCATCTCCCAAACGCTATAAAGCCCAGTCAGTGAACAAACGACGTTGCCTATTGTCATGAATTTTGATCTGCTGGGTCAGTTGGCTCTCATATGGGTGTAGGCCCAAGTCCCGATGCAAAATTCGCCTGGTTTAAGTCTGCGAAAGACACGGCGTTGAATCGACTGTCTCGGGTTCTGTTGTACGCTTTCACTGACCGCGGTGATGTTCTCGGCCGATCGTCCGTTCCTTAAGCGTACGAATGTTGACTGATTGATTACCGAACCGATCGTCGATCGTCAAACGTTGAAGAATCTATTGTGAAGGACCACCACATCTACCGTAAAATGAAATTTGCAGCCTTTGCATCAACGAATACTCATTTTGATAATAAAGTTTTATCATTTGGGCGTGCTGTTCTTGTAATTAACCATGGTGATTTGGCATAGCCATAGGCCCCAAAATCTACCCTCGCTAATTGAAAAATCCTTTGCAAGAAGAATATTCATTAAATCCTCTCTCAACTGTACCAAATGAAAGGTCGACCTTGCGTCGTAAGCACATAAAAGAAAAGAACTCGCATCATAGCAGATAGTCAATGTATGAAGTATTGTTGAATATTTGGCTTCTTGAGTAGCCTTCACCCAAAGTCGACTTACGCCGTTGTCACTTGTCACATTCATAATTTCTTTCAGTGAGCACCTCATGACATGCCCCGAAAATTCCGAATCACCTGCCACAAGTGCGCTTGTTAACCACCGAGGCAAGGCTCACCTAGATACCATCGAAACATGACGAAAGTAAGTCAAGACCTATCAAACGGAATTCGACATACACGCATATGTATGTACATCAACTTAGGTAAATTGCTTTCTAAAATTACTCAAGAAGATGTGACACTTTATAAGTTTTTCACCCGAAGTCACCAGTATGCCTACACCAAAGGCCACTGCTGAATTGACGTCATTCCAGCCTCAAGCTTAAATGCTTACATGAACCTCTCATCTTATTACTATGTGTAGCGATTACTGCACAGACAAGAGCATGAAAGCATTCACCCCACTTTCAAGTTTTTTTGTTTTTCCTTGCATCCTTTCATATAGGCTCTTTGTGATGACAATCTAATTTGCATGATCCCAAAATTAAAATAGAATGTAATACAAGCCGGTTGTCAAGTCGCGTCGAGTGCGAAAAAGGTTCCGATCCATTCCCGAAAGTATGTAAGTGATTATAACAAACAAATGATGTGACAACAAACTCCCTATCAACCCTGCCGCGTAGATGAAATAATATTTTCATGTGAGAGTAGACTACTTTCTTCTTTCATAAGCAACATCAAAAGGATATTTATTTTTAGAAGGAAAAATCCACTTCGGGGCACAAATCGCCTTACAACAACGAGTTCGACTACGTATTTTGTCGTTGAAGGCACTTCCGAGGTAGATACTTGTGCCAAAGCGTTTGCTACCAAGTGTAATCATTCACTTTGGTGCCGAAACAGAAGAACCAATGCGAGAAGTGGATTATATATCTCTCCTTTCGTCCTGAGTCTGGGTCTTCTGAGACCGAGAGCAAGGAAAGTGTTCTATTGCATTCAACTTATTTGTAAGATACTTGTTCAAAATAAACGTGCACTAGTCCTGATGATAGTGGCATCATCATCACAGCGGATGTGATGATTGTGACAGGGGCGGAAGATGAAGTGAGAAGAAAAAGTAGACCATAAGGACGTTTAACGAAGTCCTTAAAGGTCTCAACAAATATAATATACGAGTATAGGCTGTGAATGCAAAGAAGATTTGGAGTAAAAGTACAACAAAGGGTTATGGGAGGAAAGTAAAAACTGTTTCACAAGCTTGTTAGGAGTAACCAGGGTTTGCTTCAGATATCTGCTTCAGAATTATGCTCCTAGCCAACAAAAGTACTAAAACAACTCAGCGATGACGAAGAAACAGCCAAGCGTCCTATTTTCTTTCAACTCTGTTGAATGATTTCATTCAAACATCCGAGCATTCATTTCGTCCTTTGTTTGCGTTAGATATTAGCTTTTTTTCTTCTATTAGAAGTTTTTGTGTATGAGTATGAATTGTAGGTGAAACGTTCGTCTTGAGTTGTCTGAGACGGCACCCTTTCAATTACTGACGGCAGTTCTTAACCTACTATCCATTGTGGCACGTACATAGGAGGTCCCTGGTTGGATGGTAGTAGACTCAAGTGCATAGTTAGGTTGTCTTTTCCTACATATTTATCATGAAACTATGACATGCTGGATAGTACAAGTATATAAACGTAACCTAACCTATTTTATGCTTACAGTATTGGATGGTTGTCGTGAGTTTGTAGATAAATCTGCTAAGCAGTTTTAGGTCAAAAAGGTACACGAAAGATTTCGATGTTATGCGTAAAATGGTACTTTGTGGGATTCTGCGTTAATGAAGTAATAAGGTAATAACGAGATGGAAATAATTCGTAGCGTTTTTGTCTTTTTTATAAGAGAAACTTATTTATTTAAAATCAAATTGAAAAACTATATTATTCAGAGTGTTCCTCATCGTTAGCCAATACTTTTTCCTAACTTTCACGCAAAATCGGATGTCGGAAGAAGATACCATGTCAAAGAAACTCCACGTCTTTAAATGGAATCCACCAATCCATCAATCTTTTTGTAATCCTATGGAAAAGTAGGCCTAATTCATCGATCGGAGCAAGTGATAAAGAGAATGAGCAATATTTGGTAAATACGGCATAAGGGGTAGGACTTCCCCTAACCCAGCTAGTAAAAGAACCTATACGATCCAGATCCATTCCGATAACACCTTGAACTTGTTCCTCACCACTTATCTCGACAAATATTCTATTGTCACCTCTTGGTTCGTCATACCACTGGGTCGTTTCAGCTAATTTCTCGCGCTCATCCCACTCAGCTTGAAAACGAATTCTTAAATGAATATGGCTGTACGAATAAACCAATTATCACTGTGCTTCCCCGATAGTGGCATGAGTCCATCCTTCATTACTAACAGAGCGGAGAACTTCAAACTCAAAGAAAATGCATGGTATGACTCGAGTTGCAAAGAGACTAGCAGGAATTGAGCTTCTGGACTTACAAAGCCAACCCCTCTGGGGAAAATGAGAATAAGTTTAAATGAGTCAGAAATAACTGCATGCATTGATGCGACGTGTACCATTCTCCTGCTATGAAGGGTTAAGGCAGCAAACACCGGGGAAGCAAACACTTTTGGCTATTTATAAAGAACATAGAGCATTCTGCCTCATTTTCCCGCACTCATTTGCAATGACATTCCAGCTATCAGCACTTTAGACAGAGCCAATTTGCTTGCTGCACATTCTGTACCCACCTCAGCGCTTCCAGTTTTTACTGCCTGCGTCCAATTTCTATGGAACAAATCTACTTTCGCACTCGTATAGTTGCAAGAGTTCTTAAAGATTTCAACGGCCACAAAGACGCTGGCCCTGATAGTATTCCCCCTTAGTTTATCATCTTTTATATCTCTTGGTCTCTTCCAGAATAGATAAAAATTAGCATTTATCCAGCCTTTCCCTAAAATAAGTGAATCTTCGTCTAACTATTACCGTCCCATAGCACAAACTTTTCTTCTTTCTAAGATCATGGAAACGCTGATAAATCGTCAGCTTATGATATAGACCAGCAGTATAGTTTCCAGAGCAACAGGTGCGCTGGTGATTTGTTGGCATATTCCACCGTGGAAGTGGAACCAGTCTTTACACAACCTCGGTGAAAGTAAGGTCGTTACACCCGAAATTTATAGAACATTTGACACAGTTTAATATCAAGCTTTTTTGTCAAAAATGCATGCTTATGATCTCGATGAATCTCTTCCGGATTAGAATGCTGACAGATTAGAAATTATCTTCTGGGCAATTTTAAATGGTTTCAAGTTTAATATTCACCAAAAAATGCTGGAGTACCCCAAGGCTCAGTTCTGTCTCGAATACTCTTTCTTTTTAATAAATGATCTCTTGTCTGTTTCTTTTAATCTATTCCACTCCTTCGCTGTCGTTCTAAGACTCATGTCCCTGCCCCTCACAGCACCTCGACAAAATAATCAAGTGGGGTATTTGGCGTAGAGTGGAACTTAATGCTTCTAAAACCAATGATATCAACAGTCACTTGAGCGAACCCTTAGTAATCAGCCATTATCGACGCTTGTGACGTTCAATCCGAAGATTTTTCCATAGTTGAAATGACCAAGGTATATTCGAGACTTCCTTAAATGACACAAGACGTGTCTAAGACGTGAGTAAGCTCCAATCTAAAATCCTCTCCAAATTTAAGTACAACGCTAATATATGATCTGCTATTCAGAAGACCTCTTTGCACTCTTTGCAGATAGAAATGTTCAAGCGAACTAGCCAAGAATTCCGCAATATGTGTCTCTATATGCTCATCAATTTAGATGTAAGCTTGCCTTCGGCCGTACAGTTAAATATAGAGAATCAATTTGTACCCGAACTGTACGTATGCTATTCGTCGTCTTATATGTTCCACTCATTATAGTCCATAATCATTTACAACCAATGTGCACTGGAGCCTCCTCTACCTTTCTCTTTCTATGCCTTTGGTAAGGGCTGTTTCTTGACGAAGATCACTTAAGGAAATCCATAAACCTTTTTTGCACACCCTAATTATAAAAGAATTATTTGAGACTTTCAAGTATGTCTTGACAGGCTTTGCGATGTGTGTCGTGCTGCAAATGCACTTTGTAGTGTTTTTCGGAGTATTCTAATCATATTTCTTGCAATGCAGAGTTTAAACGCATTAATTGTAGTCTTAACCGATCTGCAGTATAGTTTGAGTAGCTTATAATAGACCAACTCCTATTGATTTCATCAAATACAGAATATGAACCTGGATCCCAGGGTATTCGCTTCGTCGTTGATGTCGATGATTGAGCTTAACCCATGACTTTTGGCGCCCGGCTCTTTTCTTTGACAGTCACAATTCGAAGCGAAAATTCCGTCCTATTTTGCCGTTGAAATAGCTATTCACAGGTGAACAAACGTCTTTCGACATTCTTTGGTTTCAAGTTAGATTAAGGCTAACTTAGACTAAGTTAGTCTAAGGCTTTTTGTTTTTTTGATTGGCAGGGCCAATTCTTCGTCTTCGGACTTTGTCTTCCAAGTCGAATTCACAATTTTTAAAACAAGCAAGAAATTTTGCATACATTTGCTCAGCTAGAGTATTATTATTTTGTTAAGGGCCATGAATAGGAGCTTCAGAGCCTTGTTGACAACCATTTGCCAAACTTTTCTGGCATGAGTGGGTTCCTCATGTTTTCATGATTTGCTGCTTTATTCCATCTCTTCTAGGTCCATCCTAGAAGATGAAGGGCTGTTTTATGAAACCAAAGGGTGATTTTTTTGCTGCTTGGTTTTTCGATGTTCCATTTTTGACAACACACACACGATTCGTGATACATGTTGAACCTGAACTGCCACTTAGTATAGGCATTTAATTTTAAAAAGATATCTACTCGAATAATGCTTAGAAATTATTAAATTTTATTATCAAAACTGGTGCTCTGTGAAGAAAATTTTTCGGCCATTTCGATCATTTAACGGTCGTCATAATCGGCGTACCGAGCAAGCAAATCAAGCCATAGTGATCTAATTTCCCGTCCATTGCACCATATCACCATATCACTTATACTCTTTGATATCGAGCCACTTACGGGTATATGGAGATTGGGTACAGCACAAAATATTGCTGTGGTATTCATCAGTGTCAATGAAGGCAGTGATTTCTCAATTGATCGCCGTTCGCAGCAATTAGGATAGATAGATAGATAGATAGATATTTATTTCGTATGTAAATTTCTTTTACAAGGGGGTTGTCAGCAAAACTACATCGTTCCACAAATCTAGTTTTAAGTTTTTCAATCCTTTCATGGATCAGTTCAACATTCACTTTTTTGTGCAGATCTAGGGTAGAGTGATGCCATGGCAAATTAAGCATCATTTTTAAAACCTTATTTTGACATACTTGCAGTTTCTTTATATGGCACTTTGCACAATCACCCCAGCAGCAATTACATGCCTCATAGCGCGAAACGATAGGCATATTGAGAAACGAGTTCGGTGAGCAGTTTATCCCTCGTTTTGAAACGGCAAACTCGCCGGCTAAATGGTGTGATTTGACACTCTTAGACTATTATTCATGGGGCTACAGTAATCAACATTGTATTGCAGTCTTGAAGGTGAACATTACACGAGGGTCGGTATGCTCGAAAAAGTGACTAAAAATTTGACTCTCCGCGTGGACTATTTAAAACGTAGTCGTGATCAATATTTAAGCTTTTTGACGTTTCGTGACAATTAAAAATCAATCGATTTAAAAAATTTAGGAAATCTATGCAACTTCTCGTAAAACGCTACGATATCAGTTTTACTGGGTTTGTTCAAGTAATAAGGTGACTTTTTTTTACGAAAAATATTTGTTTATTGATCAGTATCTATCTTTCACGCTTGTTCCGTGCAGGGACGGGTTAAGAATATCCCTGCAGCGATACCTCTCGCTTGTCGTAAGAGGCGACTAAAACAAAGGTAAACAAAAATCACATCTAGGCAATTTTGAAAACACCAAGGTGAGCCTAGGGACACATATACCACCATTAAACTGCCCCACAAGTATACATGCAAATCAGTGGGCTGACACGACTGGAGATCACCGGTGTTGTAAGAGTAAGATCAAACAAAAAAAAATCTGGAGCATGCCCGTGTCACAAAAAAAAAAAAAAAAAAAGGCAGGCCGAAAAACAATTGGTGCAAACAAATGCAAAAACACCAGCATTTGATTGGCCTCAGCGATGAAGTAATCCCAAACCGGGAAGCCTGCCGCTACTTTCTGAGGTCAAACCGGCGGACCCCACAAGCGGACCAGTAGGAATGCACTTAAGTGGGAAGGTTATGGTCCTACACTTCTGACCATAACAACGCCGGAAGAAGGAAAAGAAGAAGATCCATCTTTCACGCTTAAAGTAATGCCCTTCAGATATAATACACTTATTAGAGCGCTTTTTTCGATCCTCAGAGCAACGATAAATGAGCAGCTACATTATCGTTCACGTTTTCCTCTGTACTGCTTCACACAAACGGCACATAACTTCAAGCTACGAGTATTACTCCTTATTGACCTTTTGACTTTCCGGTGAGAACGCACTATGAACCAAGTCATTGTAATTGAGGACAACATTTGACCGAATTTGGTATGATTTTTCTGATCGTTTCCATTGGAATGATTGGGTTTTAGTTTTAACGCCAGGTCCATATACCCATATTTCCTCACCAGTGAATGGCTCCTCAGCGATGCTCATGCGACTTTTGGCCAAAATTAAGCAATTTCGGAACAAACTTCGCTGACATATGTATGTTTAATGCCAAAATATCTGAGAAAAAAAATTCGGTATGAGTCAACCGATATGCCAATATTCTCTGACAATGATTTGAATATTTTCTTAACAATTTTCGTCACTGTTCAACGTTTTTATTCGTTGTTGACGTGCTGGGGCGTCCAGGGCAGGCATCATCATTAACATTCTCTCGCTCGTCTGTGAAGAACTTGTACCATTTATTAATTTTTTTTGCTCAGAGTAGACTTCAAGTACATATATTGAAACACGTAATTTTATTTAATACAGACTCTTCGAACAATTTTTCAATGGAAAAAAATCACCAAAAACTGTGAAGACAGTAATAAAGCTCACTGACAACGTCAACATATAGAAGGGGATATGTGTAACAATATATAAAAAAAATCGGAAAACGAAATTCAAAATGTCACCTTATTTTTGAAAAATCCTCGTATTCTTGCAAGGAATTTTTTTTTTTGGGGGATTTTGTTTTAAAGTCTTTTAAGAAAACCAAATTAGTCTAGTTTCGGGTACATTCTTCATACAAAACAACTTGATCTAGCCAGATATAGCCATTGATCACATGTACACGATCTCCTATCATTTGCATCCAATAATTATTAGCCTCTTTGCGAGGTAATTATTTTAGCAAATTCTTTTCACCAGACCATGTAGCCTACACTATCTCAGAATTTCTCCTTAATGCAAAGTGTATTTTTAACACGCTGCCATGTCTATCGAATAACACTGGCGTGATACATAAACTATGAAACTGAGCTACCCAAATGCACCTCGATTTCGCAATCAGCTAAAATTAGATTTCACACCGTTTCCTTTTCATTTAGGCATTCTGCGATGATCATGACTTTTCGTCAGCATCTAAATGCGATTTCAGCCACCGGCTATAGTTCCGCCTACAGAATTATTATTCAGAGAGCACAGACGCATACTGCAACCGTAAGTAAAGCAATGCCACTAGAAATCTCATAAACACTAGCAAAAATGTGTTTACAATTCCCAATTACACATTTTCATTTGATTGACATTCTAAACATCAACAAAACTAAATGAGTTAGGAGGCACGATTTATGTTTTTTTTTTTCTCATTTTGATCGTTTATGATTTATTTCGCGTTAAAAACCAATTATAATGCCAAGAAGAATAAGCCCGACCGGCAGAGTGAAATCTCTCAAGTGGCTGTTGGTACGATTCCAATTCATATTTGATATAGCAAAAATGTGTCGGCACATCCATGATGTTTATTTTCGTAAACAGGCAAGTTCACAACATGGGTTTGTATATTTTTCTCTCTTTCTTTACACATTTTTGAAATCAGTTTATAGGCAGTATACATATTTATATTTCTGGCCTCGAATTTACAAAATTTCAAAGGAGAGAAAAAAATTCATTACAAATCAGGGTCCTTTCAAAAGTGGCTACGTTGCCTATACCTAATCGAAAAAATGTACCGTCCAATAGTACATCCCTTGTGCGACAGTTCATGGCAGTGTAACACTTTTTTTTGTGCACATTCTCCAAACAAGAAAGCCAACCACCGACACTGACATACTGAAGCATTGACACATTTCGCCGCCAGACAAGAGCCCACCACTCATTCTAACCCTATCACTTACATATGAGGGCTTAAACTACCACTTGCCTGCCAATAAGTACTTAAAGCATGTAATCAAATATTTATTCCTCCCCTTTACTTATTATTTCAACTCAAGTATTAAATTTCATCGAGAATCGGAACGTCATCATCATCACCACGTAGAAGAAAAAAAAAAAACAGATTTTGGCAAATTACCACGTTTAAATGTATAGCCGGAAGGCAAAAGTAGAAATGCCAAACAAAAAATCCATATTTAAGTGAGAAATTGAGCGGTGATTTGTAAAACACTTAACGCAAAAACTCACTCGAAAAAGTGAGAATCAACAAGAAGGCATATGCCAAAATGATGTTCGATTGGTTTTCCGTCGATAATTTCAAGCTGATGCGATATTTTCAACATTCTTAAATGCAAAGACGAAGGAAAATAAAAGCGGATTCAATTTTTTTACGATTCTTTTATGCGGATCTTTGAGAAAATGCATAATTAATGTTTGAAGGGATGTCGGTCGTAAACACACAACCGTCAAGCATCTACTTGTACAAGCACCCTACTCTTCAATTGTTATGCATGCTAAGCTCATGCCTTCGTCTGCATCACAAAGTTAATTTTCAACAAAAATGTAACACATTGTAGAGGAAGACGTGAAGTGGAATCAAATCCCAATATCCTTTGGCACATGCACACATCATCGTCCTCATCAAACGATGCGATCTACAACCTTACATTGTCTTATTCATAATGCACATAAACATATTCTTTGTCATCTGCATCAACCGAATTCCAAATAAGAATGAGAAAGGAAGAAAAAAAAATATGTCTTTGTCGAGAGGAATATTACTTTCAGCACATGCTCGTATCATCACGCCGCTGTTGTCGCCCTGTAATTCAACATTCTCAGATGTGCCACAATTCGGAAAGCAGATTTGCATCTACCATAATGCATGCAAAGTATTCTCGCCCATGATCTAGATTTCTCACACTTACGATATACATACACCGCGGTATCCTCTTCCAGCCCGGAGTAATTCCCCGAGTAATTATGTGCATATTTTTAAATATATTCCTTTCAAAGCCTTCTCCGTCATCAACTCTTACTTGTTCCTTTGCTTTTCTGGTGACAAATATACATTTGTGAGATGGGAACACTGATAAACAGAACTCCTTCGTAAGATGAACGAAAATTTGGATTTGGACATAAATGTTTCGATGAAAATCAGGACAACAGTGTCTCGTATCCTTGGAAACGTTTGTTATCCTTTCTGCGCAGTGAAACTGAGTACAAAGCATTGGGCGTTTTCCCTCCCTCGGTAGGGAAATGGATACATGGGAAATGATAATTTAACATTTTCAGGGGGTTGTTTCGAAACTACTTGCTCCGAACTCAACCAAGCGATTGTCTCCCTCAAGGGCTAAGTAACCAAAAGCAAAATTGGGTCAAAAGGTACCTTACATTCCTCATCCGTTTTCTAAGTGAACCGGAAATGGGAAAATATTTCCCCTAAATGACTTCAGGTTAATTACATACTCCAGTAAATTGAAATTAAGGTGGACGAATACAACTGACAGGCAGGACTTGAACGTGGCACGAGTAGTATTATAATTTCCTGAAGAGATTTTTGGAAAAGGAAAAGTTTTAAATTGATTCACCGTCAAGCAGCATACTAAAATTGTTGATTACTCCTACATGTACTCCTGTCATCAGAGTGGCGAATAAAAATTGAAGGAACAAGAATAACACAAAAAAGAAAAAGGATAATTTCGAGTAAAGTTCCCCTTGTGGTGAAATGCCCTTTTTGGGATGTGAAAGGAAACATCAGATGAGCCCGATTCGTCTTGTTCCTGGAGCCAACACGTTATCCTTATGGGAATTGATGGCAACGGCAACGATAACGACCTACACATGACGACAACACAGTTGGCAGTTCACTGTGCCCGACTGTTACGAGCACATTTATGGCATAATTATCTTTTCAAAGGATAATGACAATGATAATGTGCTGTAAGAAGGCGAGGGGTCTGCCCCTAAAATGGAGATTTGTGTTCGTGCTAATGAAAAGCATACTATCCCCTGATGTGGAGAGGTGGAGGGGAACAAAGGAGGCCATACCATGGCGAAAAGCTCCTTTTATGAATGTTTTAATTTTCACATAATATCTGTGATGATTGGAGTAAACACTCTAATTGGATAATTGGAACGAACTGCTTGGATAAAGTCAAGCCGGATGGGTTGTATGTTGGAGACATTTCGACGAGGAGCTCAGCATGAACATGCAAATGCAACGTGAGTGCAATTTCGCTCGAATATGCTTGAAGCTTGATGCTAGATACTTGATGGTTAGATACTTTATTCTCTTATGTTCGTTGGCATACGAGTATATGGCACTCCTGTTGAGCACTTGTAAACACTTGACTTTATTTTCTGTTAAGGATTCAATCAACGTAACGACTGTTTGATAAGGAATTTGAATACCTTCAAGGAAAAACAAAAAGGAAGAATACGACGAAGTCGAGTGTAAAAGGCAGGATAGTGGGGCTATATTATGCAATGCTTCCTTTGTGTACCAACTGTATCCTGAATTCGCAAGGAAGTGTAATGTGACTTTGATTCCGATTCGTCGAGTGAAAAGCTGCAGTAGAGTGAATGGCTTTGTAAACTTTACTGATGCACATCCTCTGCTCAGTGATTTCCTTTAATCAAAGTGAATGGGATGCCACTGAAGGATTGCAAATATTTACATTTCGCTTTCGCATTTTTCCAAGAAAATAAACGAGCGAGAGTCTTTGATTTATCCGAGTACCGGCAGAAGCAGAAGCAGTACGGGATATGAGGCAAAAAAATTAAGGCAATAAGGCTTTAATGCATTTTTGGGAAGGTGATTCCTTGAGTAAGTGAGGTATTATGGTCAAGGACTCAATGATTCGATGATTTATTTTCCTGTCAATTCGCAAACACATATTTAGAGTAGGCTAGCAATGGTTTATAGTTTCCATAATGCAGTACAGAGGGTTCATCAAATGCTGTCAACGTCCAGGCCAGGGGTTTCACAACTGACAATCCTTCCAAACCTCACTGGTCTGGCGACTTTCGTACGGTTTTTAAGGGTGCAAGCTTCTTTGAGGACAGGTACAGTCCCATGGTGGTGCCCTTTGAAGAAGAGTTTCGCAATTGAGAATAAGAAAAAGTCTACTGGGGCCAAGTTGGGACTGTTATTATGATGCAATTTCCAATTTTCATCACCAGTAATGATCTGCACAATCATTTTATCGATGCCAATTTGATCTGTGACAATGTGTACCCTTATTAAACGACGGCCTAAATTCGACACTTCACGCACGCGTTGCAAGTCGATGGCCGTTTAGTACACACACTCTCTCGGCCATCTTTGAAGAGGTTGTGTGACTGAAAAACATTTGCGACATATTTTCCTCCCTGAACATTTGGAGAATCTTGTCTAACGTTTTCGTATCTGGCTTCCCCAGTCCAACATAAATTTTGATGGCACAACGCAGTTCAATCGATTATTGAATTTTGAGCTCTTTTTGAGCTCTGACCGAATCACTGACAGAGTCCACTAAAAACTTAATTTAGCCTGAACTCATGATTTACGCGTTTTGAAGGTCAGACTCCCCACCGAGCCCGCTATGACGGACAGTCCTGAAAGTAACGTCAATAAGTCGATAAAAAATCATTAATTGAACTGTTCCTTACAAGTGATTAAAAATCTTCAAAATAGTCTCCTTCTGCGTTAATGCCATCGGCTCCAGCGAGTCTTCTAGCTCTCGAATGCATTGCGGAATGTCCTTCAATGCCGCCGTACCAGCTTTTTTGATTCCGTCTACTATCCTGAAATGCTTGCCTTTCATGGGTGTTTTGAGGCGTGGAAACAAAAAGAAGTCGAGCTCGGGAGCTACGTGCGGGCTGTACGGGGGCTTAGGGATCGTTGACACTCCTGCTTTAACCAGGTAGTCGGAGACGATAAAGGCGGTGTACCCGGAGCATTGTAGTAGAGCAACCTCCAGTTGTCTGCGATGTCTGGCCGGACGCGTTGAACCCTGTGTTTCAATCGTTTGAGGACTTCCAGGTAAAATTTAAAATTTGGAGTTCACAGTTGTACAGTTTTGTCCGCAGATGACAAAATACGCGATAAGCATGATTTTCACATTGGATTTGCTCATGCAGGCTTACTTCGGGCTAGGGGACGCTGACGGATGTCACTCCGAAGATTAACTTTTCGTTCCCGGGTCATATTCAAATACGCAAGTCTCGTCACCTGTAATGATGTTATCCAGCAATTGGGGATCACGTCTGCACATGTCGAAATTTTCTTGGCACGTTTACCGCGGAGCAACTTTTGGCCCTCAGTGAGCATTTTTGGTACCATCTTAGCGCACGCCTTCCGTATGGCGATATGATTCGTGACGATATCATAAACTTGAGTTTTCGAAATATGTATTTAACATATGGGCCGATAAACGAACACTTAATCGTCGGTCTGAGTTCAACAGTTCCCTCACTTGCGTCACATTGTCGGCTGTGGTGGTCGTGGATGTCCGTCCTCTGCTGTCCTTGTCATCGACCTCTTCCCGGCCTTTCAAAAAGACCTTGTGCCACCAAAATACTTGCCGGTCTGACAGGACATCTTCTTTGACTTGATCAGAGAAACAGTCTCCGTCGCGGTCTTTCCAAGTCTCGCGCAAAACTTGATCGCACCTCTTTGTTCTAATGAGCGTTGAATTTTTACTTATACAAAGTCACAAAACAATTCTCATAGGTAAGCTCGTCCTCACTCTCCGGATGCTCGGAGCATACTGCGCGGCGGCGCGCTGTTTAGCTGACATCCCCTACATCAGTTTTAACCGGTTCAATCGCGCTCCGATAACGTTATTTTCATGACATACCCTGTATATTTACGGCATGATAAAATTTGTTCCCGATAATTTTATTCACTGTTGTATGTTGATATGACATGTTCTGGATTGAACTTGTAAAATGTAGACAGAGGATCAATTTACCGATCCACCTATTGCCTTGATCTTGTTAGGGCTGCATTCTCCCTCTAATTTATATTAATACAGCTGCGAGTATTATGAGAAATGCTGAACTTATCCGCGTGGACTCTGATCACCCTTGACAACCGCTCTTGCCAGTCACTCATGACGATCACCCTTCCCGATTACTCCCATCAATTTGTTCCAGTCAATCTGCCCGTCACTCTTACCGGTCATTCGATCACTTTTGTCGATTACCCTTGTCTTTGCTAAATCCACTCCCTAGGCTTATGGTTTGTGGTTTTTGTAACTAGGCCGGATTTTCCTAGATGTGACGCAGTTCGCCATGCATCCAAAAGTGGCCGTAAGGGCTGCCAAGCCAACAGCCGAATGCTCTAAGGTTACAGATAGCCATACCTTTGATTAAAATGTTGCGAGAGTGTGCAAAGATCATCGAACATGGGACAGGCTACTAGTGTCCAAAAACTAGTGTATCATAAATTTTTCAAGTCGATGATATGGGGTACTTCTCGAAATGCGTTGTTCGGAGTCAAAAATAAGTTGCGGGCTCCTTGGAGTTATGGGAAAAATAAATCTTATGAGTCTTAGCACAACCTAATCGGGCCCTATATAGTACCTCCAAATATGAGCATGGGACATACAACAGGCTTAGAAGGTTTGATTATTTCTCTAGCCTGTAGTTAAATGTTGAGTCTTTCTTTAAGCTTGGGATCTAGCATAATTCTCAAATAGTTAATACATTTACAGAGTAGGTTTCGACTAATCAGATTGAGAGGGATAAAGCTCAGTACTTTGATGTTTGTAATGACAGTATCATCAGGCAATTAACTTTAACTATACTGCTTACTAGATATTGGAATAAACCCTTTTAGTCTTACCAGCATTTTATAAATAACTAATGACCACAGGAGGGAAGAGATGACTTACCCCTGTTCAAGGTTTTGGTAATGCTGCTGTTGCGACTGGTTATAAATATGGACGTTATTCATCGGATCTTGTTCGGGGGTATCAGTATGGTTTCAGTATATAAGTTGTTAAAGGTTGCTTCAATGTATAGGAGCGTATACGTAGACAGAGTGTTTCTCTCCACGAAAATGGTGTTCCCACTACTACCTCGTGCAGTGGATTCACTCTTACCTACTTGTGACAATTTTTTTTCTTTAAAAATCAACGAAATATTCCAAGTGAGAGAAAAAACATTAATTCTTATTGATCAACAAACAAGGACATAAGAACACAGGTCAAAACAACAAAGGTTTACTGCTATAGCTGTCACAGCCGTTAATAGTCCCGCAAGCAGAAGGAATGACATTGATAACTGATTCCATCCTCGTCAATGTTCAACTAAAAGGGTACGACATTTGGGAGGGCGGCAAGTTTTTATTATTGCAAAGTTCACGTGCCATAAAGTCAGGAAGCAGCCAAAGAAAAAAAACAGGAAATAAGCTAAGCAACTGCTTGTTTTAAATCATCAGAAATCAGTGCAAATCGATTCTTAAGTCACCTAGCACTGAGCGGGAAGTGAAGGCAAGTTTACAGGGCAGAATTTCGGTAGCGTTGTATACACTAATTAAAGCCGTCGCTTTATTACAAATATGAGCCATACGGGGAGTTCTTAACTATAACAGGAAAGCAAATTTTTAATTTCGACTCGGGTTTTAACCCAGAAGAGTTTAGTCAAGTGCTTTCATTATCTGTTACCTTTGGTGGATACCGCGAAATGAGTGTTTCGACTGAGTACCCGGAGGAATCTGATTTGACCGCATGAGGAACCAAGGCTTATAACGCCTACCGCTCTGACGAGTTTTTGCATAAACGAACTCTGCCTACTTCAGTCGAATCGCGTCAGTGCCCGAGCTCGGGATTTGGCCATTGTTCATTCATGGTAGTTGGTGCTGAAGATGGGCACTGATCGATGACCCGGGGTAGAAGTAGTGTGGGGTTGATTAGTTTTAAAATATAATCATATAATCATATAATCAGGATAAGAGTTGAGACTTTTGGATGCAGTTGACATCATTAATGGTTACGATAAATATATGTGAACCAAGGTAGCTACCTTGGGGGACACCGAAGCTGCCATCAACTGGATTAGAAATAAGAGATCTAGAAATAACATTATACTAAGGACCTTCTTAGGACTTGAGCCATATCATTAAACTGGGGGGAAAACCAAGAGCAGTGAATTTAACAAGTACAACTTGATACGAGATTGATAATGAAAATTTGAAGGCTTGATTAAGGTCATTGCCATGTCAAATAATTTAAGTTAGTGGTTGTCAATCAGTCTTATTATATTGAAATAAGGCCGAAGGGGATGGAATCATGGTTACCGCATTTTTTTAACAATGGCCGAGAGGCAGTCCCTACCGGAAGAGTAGTCGTCCTTTAATTACTATCGGTAGGAATTGTTTCAAAGATAGCTTAATGCTATAAACTCTCGCAAGCTTGATGAGTATTCTCGTTAGAATTTCCAGAGGCTGTGATTTGGTCTTATGCATCCGTGGCTTCAAAAAAACCTAAAGAAAGAGCCGTAAAATCGGGCCATCTTGCTGGGCAGTGAAAATCGTCAAATGGAGACATTAGACGATCGGAAACTCATCCTTAAAAGTGTCTATTGTAGCGCGAGATGTGTGTGTGGCTGCACCGCCTGTAGGCTTCGGCGTAATGGCGCGTAAATGGAGCGCTATGAAGGGATTTTGAGTGGATGTAATGGTTCTTCGGGAATGGTTAATGGATTTTTAATGTCTCAGAAGGGCACATTTTGTTTGTTTTCGTATCCATTCAGCTCGTTATGATGACGCACGAACGAATAATTATCATTTCGCCAGCCTCAGCCGAGATATCCTCGTCGCGCTTCTTCTATCACGAGTTGTTCCTGTCTCTTCGAGGCGAGCAGCTTCACGCCTTAGTGTTTGATCAGTTGGCATATGATGGTCAGACAAAACTCACTGACGAATTGTTCCGTAAATAGCCTCGAGTATTGCGCGGTCTTGTGTAGTATAGCATGCCCAGGGGCCCTGTTATGTATATTCTAGTTGTGGCTCCAAAGTCTCTTATCCTCCTCTGTTGCTTCTTTTTCATATTTTTTGTGGCTCATAGTTCATAACAACAAAATGGGCCTGAAACGACACTCTTTGATTACTATTCGATTCCATGGCATCTGTAAACAATATTTGGTCAGATCAGCTATCGAGCATGTCTTCCAACTTTAGCTCCTGCATTAAATCGACTGCAGGAATCTCATTACAGATATCACTCGAAAAGGCTTGGATTACATCCTCCTTTTAACCCAATTCCGCCTCGTTTAACCAACCCTCATTCGTCAACTTTAGTCGGATCGAATTTACTACAGGACCTACCTCTGACGAAAGGGCCTATACCAATCTGTTACCCGAGTTCTTTTGTACCACGCTGAGAAGGCGTAATACGTCAGCGAAGAGCCATTACGTCAGGGTATTGGCTGATAGGGTTAGCCAAGAATCCCACATCTGGATATCTGGACCACCACATCCATTTGATAGTACGCGTACATTATATCGAGAATCATTCATGCAAATGCAAGGCAGCTCGACACCAGGGAACACTAGCGTCAATATCACAAGCACACATCAACGAGCTGCTTTTTATTAATTTTCGGCTGTTTCCACTTGGCTACATAGCGCGCCATACCTAACACTCGTTGGCATTTTATTTAGCACATCAAATACAGAATGCAATCGTCCTTACTCTCGCCCTGAGCTACGGCGCTACGGTACCGTCCTCCAATTGAGCGAGAGAACAGTTCCCGACATTCCATACATTTCTTCTATGTTCATGGTTTCACGTCACCCATTTCGAGCACTCCCACTGTGTTGTGCTGATGCTGATGTATAGATGAAGACGTAGGTGGGGGTTGATCGGTGGATGGTATATTGATTTTATGTGTTTTTTGTTTGTACTGCTTTTTTAACTGTTTTTTACGAGCGACAATCAGGACGAATGTTTTTCTGTTTTTAACCGAACGCGAATCCTAAATTGTACAGGACGACAGCAAAGACGATAGGACCACGACGAATGTGCCAGCATCGAGCGTGTGTGATATGTCCGGGTATGTGTGCGCGGCGACGAAGAGCGAAGAGGTGTGAATCTCCTCTTGTATCCTTACAATCTCACTTCTGGTTGATTTACTGTCACCACACATAGACTGCTAAATCGTGGATTGGAATGACGGGAGGAGGCATGCCATTTGGTGGAACTCTGTTTTGCAGGCAGCACTAGCTATTTAAATTGATGTTTTCTTGACTGCCATGTGTACGTGTCCCTGGCGTACGCTTTTTGCTGGGTTTTTGATTTCCCTCTCTCTGGCTGTGTGCCCGTCCGTTCTTTGAACACAGAATTCCGTGTACCGTGTGTGTATGTGTGTTGGCCTATAGTGGTTAATGTTGTGTTTTATGTACGTCAATTCCTTTTTGGTGGAGAAGAAGTGAAAGAGAAAGGAAAAAAATAATGCCAACTAAATGAGTAAAGCGCTAAAGGAGGGGAAGGGGCAGAGACAGGGGAATGGATGGGGGAGCTGATGAACGATTTCGCGTGAATTCCACCCGTTCTATGGGTACAATCGTCGCATTGTGGGGATCGAGGAATGAAGGACATGAAATATAGTACTCAGTTACGTAGAACCAAACCAGGCAACCCTTCGTTTAAATTTATCGCCTCGCAACCAGTACTATGACTGGCGGTTGTTATGAGTTTATGGATGACATTCCATCGTCGCCATCGTCATGGACTTGCCTCCCAATGTTTATCCTTGCTCTAATTGCACACAAATATGAATGTGATATATGCACACAAAGAGGCAAGGAAACCAAAAAGAAATACAAAGCCCAAGCACTGACGTTGAGATATTTCGTCGCTAATTTTATTTAGCAGTACAGGTGTGTACGTTGTCATTCGGGTATTACTTGAGCGAGAGTCATTAGTCAGGCAGTCGAAATGTATTTGAGTCGTATTCAATTGAAAGCAAAACAATTTCGTCGCAGGAAGTCCTTTTCGGCACGCAAGTTGAAAATTAAGCATGTTCAGTCACTTAAGGTAAATATATTTCATTCGTGAGATCGAGTGATTGGACAGAGAGAAAGGACATGACAATGTATCGGATTGGCACCGCATCACATTATGACATTAGAACATGAATATGCGTCGATCCTATCATATGTTAATACATTGTCAGGTGCCATGAAGCAAAACTGGATTTGTAATCGTAATACTGCCTTTAATCTATCTAGATCTACAACCTTCTTTTTTGAAAGCATTTGTAATACTCCAGACAAACCCCATTGATCGATTGAGTGTATCAATGTGGATTGCCATCATCATGCGTATATATGAATGTCCGTACCTCAGGTACGAAATATTCAAGATCAACTTTAGACATTTAATAAAATTCGATTGAAATTCATAAATCAATTCATCTCTTCCTCTAAGATATAAAAAATCCACATTCCAGCTTACCTTATATGGGTTTGGGAATAGATAAACTTTGACAGTTTATTGCTTGTTAACATGATTGATGCTTGTATTCTGTCACAGTCACCATTTTATAATGAAGCAATATAAAAAATCATTTTCTGTTCGTCAAACTTTTCGACAGCTACGAAGTATTAAGTTAACGGCCGAAATTATCGTCCAGCTGAGCTAGCAATTAAACTATTGTGCAATTCGAGGTGAGCGGTTGGGCGATGATCGTATAGAACATTGCTTCTGTTGCTGAAAGTGTGGCTGAAGACCCAAACCTCTCAATTCTTAGTCATGCACAAGGAGACAACTTTTGAGTGTCAAAAAAAAACCTACACCTATGGTGTGTACTCGAAGCTCTTCATTCAAAAATGAAATTTAAACTATCAGTCGTGAACTTAGAGTTAACCTTTCTGTGAACTTAGAGATGGCTACAAATTTTGGCGAAAAAACTGCATTGAATGATGAAGCGCTAGTTTGATTGAACTGCTTCGTTTACAAGCAAGAGTGTCCATTACATCAAGAGAAACTTATTGTTTAGTGTGGATTTTGGATAATGGCCCGATAGTGACTGAAAATAACAAACGAGATTAGGCTATGATAACTGATGTTTTTCAGCCAAGGTAAATCTGCTCGAAGAAGTTAGACAATCTTTCGACAAGAATGCTGTGTCCCTTCTCTGTCTATTGGATTTCTCGAAAGCTTTTGATAAAATAAACCACACAATGTCTTATATTGAAAGCTTAAACATATTTGATTTCCGTTGAAAAGCGGTGTGCTTATTGAGTAGTTTTCTTTCCGGTAGGTCGCAAAGGGTAGTTTTGAATGAGTGTTGTTCATTTCTCATGAATGTGAAACAAGGCATACCACAGGGTACTATATTGGGTCCAATATTATTCTGCATGTTCATCAACGATCTTCCGTAAGTGTGCAGACATTCATCAAAGCATTTATACGCAGTCTCTGAAGCAAAGCAAGAAATGATTAAGGCTAACTTAAGGCTAGTAGTTTCCATTGCTAAAAAGTATTCAAAAAAAACCATTTGCGAATATCGATAAGCTAGCATTCCTTATAAACGACTATTTGAAACGAATTTACTCTTCGTCTATCACTAACGGATTACTACTTAACCCCATAAAATCTCAAGTAATTCCCATATCCAAAAACTATTTAACCTAGATCTTCTTTCCGACATATGTATATCTCAATGACTCTAGAATTAAGGCTGTCGAGTCATTTACTGGCCTTGGGTTTGTAATAAGTCGAGATCTATCTGATTACCTTCCCTCAAACAAGGTCATTAGTCGCGTTTATTGTTGTCTTTGCAAAATGTGGCCCACTCGAAACACGCCGCAGACTAGTTACTTCTTTAATTTTATCACTCATAACATACTCCGAGGTAGTATATAGAAGCCTCGATTAATTGTCCCAATGGTAGCCTTCAACGATGCAGGACGTTAGATCTACGGTATGCGCCGTTACTAGCATATCTCTAAGTACTCTCGAGACTTGCTAGGTTTCAACTTGCTACAATCAATACCCGAAATTGTATGTTCCTATGCAAGACTAAATATCACTCGGTCTTTCTTCTAGAACTAAGAACATTATTCCCTATCGCAGTACGAGGGTGGTCCGATAAGTACTTAGCTTACAAAAGAAAAACAAAAATTTTGGAGAAATAGCGATTTATTTTTCAATATAGTCTCCTTTTAGCTCGATACTCTTGAACCAGCGATGCTCCAACTTCTTTAACCCGTCTGAAAAATACGTTTTCTCGAGGTCTGCAAAGTAGGCCTCCGTGGCGGCGATGATCTTCTCATTCTACTGAAATTTCAGTCCGGCGAGTGACTTTGGAAACAAATTTGGTAACAAAAAGAAGTCTCACGAGGCCAAATCTGGAGAATACGGTGGATGGGACAGTAGTTCGTAGCCCAATTCGATCAATTTGGCCGTGGCGAGGGCGGAGGTGAGAGCCGATGCGTTATCATGGTGGAAGAGCACTTTTTTTCTTCGCCAAATGGCCGTTTTTTCTTCAATTCAGCGTCGAATCGGCCCAATAATTTGGCATACAGCCCTGTGACCGTTTTGCCCTTCTTCAGGTAGTCGATGTGGATCACACCTTGTGAATCCCAGAAAACGGTGGCCATCACTTTTCCAGCCGATGGGACAGTCTTCGCCTTCTTCGGAGTTCCTTGGTCTCTGGTGTGTACCAGTGGATCCACGTTTCGTCGACTGTCACGAAACGACGCAGAAACTCCTTCGGATTGCGCTTAAACAGCGACAAACACTGCTCTGAAGTGGTCTCACGGTTGCGCTTGTTGTCCGGAGTGAGCAAATGCGGCACCCATCGCGCCGACAGCTTTCTCATGCCCAAAATTTCATGCCGGAATAAACCCACGCAATCTTTTGAAATGCCTACTGTCTCAGCTATCTCGCGCACCTTCAATCGGCGGTCTGCCAATACGAGATCGTGGATTTTTGTCACCTTATCCTCCGTGGTAGCCGTTTTCGGGGCACCTGGACGTGGCTCATCAAAAACCGACGTGCGACGTTGAAACTCGTTAAACCAATTTTTGATGGTCGCCATCGAAGGAGAAGAGTCACCGTACACAGCATCCAAAAGCTCTTTGATTTCGCTGCGCGATTTCCCTTCAAAAAACAAAAATCGAATCACCGACCGAAATTGCTCTTTTTCCATTTTTCTAAAATCCGCGGACACTCCCGTTTTCACACGCGGTCAAAACAAAACTACGAGTCCGATCCGGCTGAAATTTCGACAGTAGCCGTCTACTAGAATGTACTACACGATAGCTCTTGCGATACTGGCGCCATCTGGCGGTGAGGCTAAGTACTTATCGGACCACCCTGGTATATTCTTCAATCACACTATTAGAATATGAAACTCCTTGCCAGATCAATCTCAAACTTGCCCAAATTTAAAAGTACATTTTTTCGCTATTTTATCAGTCACCATCATATGCCAGACATTGGGCATCACAAGGGATTATGACTATCCCTAGTTAAGAAGTCAAGACACAGCACAGGCCGTAAGTATTGAGGGAGAGAGATACAGGTGCACATTGGCTTTAAATGCTTGTGGCTGGGAAGAGCATTCCATATTCGTGTGATTCGGCTAAAAAACCAGTCTCCAAATTTGAATGTGCGTCCGAGAGCAGGCTTGGAGGGTCAACTGATGAGCATTCCGGACAAGACGTGTATTGCGATTGAATTCTTGAAGAGTAGAAATGCAATTGGCCAGCACATTTGGGCATTGTTTGTTAAAATAATGATAAAACAGAGAGAGAGGAGACATTACGTCGATGTTCGAGTGAGTCGATCGACTTCGCGATAGTGTTTTCTCCTATAAGTTTTACCGCTCGCTTTTGTATTATATCTAGCAGGGGCAGAAGTTATGAGTGTTGTACTCAAGCTTGGGGCGGGTGTAGGGCTTGTAAATTATTATTATATTTTTTTGCATCGCTTGAGGAAACCTAGACATTTCACCCTCATGGCACCTCAGACATGGCACCCTCAAATATGTGGTCATTCCAACTAAGAGTTTTATTAACACACACACTAAGGATGGAAAATCTTTCGGTTTATCGGCATTGGGCATTCAATTCCACTCTATTGCTTATACAACATTTAATTATGCTCTCAAGGTCGGAATTTAATGTACTTAACATATCCTGATGTTCCAGTTCTACGGCCGAAGAGCATGGACGTGAGGCTTAGAACGAATATGTAAAACTATGAATACTGTCATCAGCGAAGAAGTGTATTGGAATAAAAGTAGCAGATAAGAGGTCATTTATTAAAATGAGGAAGAGTATCGCTGACAGAACAGAGCCCTGGGGAACACCAGGTATGATGTTGCCATCCAAGGCTGCAATTGAAGCGGTTTATCGGCATAGATCGCCCAATAGCCGGCTTATTCACCGATCGAAAACGAGAGATGAATTGCTCACCGAACTAATTTCCCAATTGGTCTATTGGCCGTGTGGCATGTAGCACCGCCTTGCTGGAATCACATATCGACCAGATTTAGGTCGTGTATTTTGAGCAAAAAAAAGAGTACGATAGTGGGTATCATTGACGGTAACATTGTTCTCACGGTCATTTTTAAAAAAGTGCGGGCCAATGGTTCGGCGGACCATAAACCTCACCAAACATTTTTCCTAATGAGTCGGTAGCTCTCTATGTTCCTTAGCGAACAAAATACCCATGGACGAACGTACCCATTCCACCTGAAACAATTTTAATTTTTTCAATAAACGACGATTTTCCTTTTTAGCCCATCGAGTAACACAATTCCTATTGCTGCGAACGGCGACGATTGGACAAATCACTGTCTTCATTAACATTGGCGGATACAGTAGCAATAATTTCTTCTGTATGCCCGTGGCTTGAGTAGGTGGTTTGAAAGCTAATAACAAAAATGGATACGTATTGGTAAAATGGTGAAATTGTTTGGAAAGCTCTTTTCACAGAGCATGAGAATGATAAAAAAAAATCAATAAACGTTAAACGTCAATATTTGTTAAAATGAAATGGCGGTGATAAGTGAGTATGCTTGATTTCAAAATATGTCACGAATTACTCGGAAGCTGCCAAAACTATGAGAGTAAAAAAGCAAGCCAGAAAAAATCACCTTTTAGTTTCACGAAACAGCTCTTATAAAATTCTAATAGTTTGATGGAAGCTTAGGTGGCCATCCACTAGAATGACCTAACAATGCAAAAATGCAGCAATTACAAATAGACATCACGGCAAACAAGTTGTTACAAGATGTTATCAAATATTCTCTTTAAGACACTGATATCATAAAGGAAACGCAACGGTGGCTACCAATGCCGCTTCAAGAATAAAAGCTTAACGAGGGACCAGATTTTCACCGTAGCTTCTAGGAAAGGAATGGACATTTCACGAAACGGTGCACTAACTAATCGTAGATTTAAAAAAGCAATATGACTCTATAAAGCGAAAATATATCATGACTTTGGCTAGTTAAACTGATACGATGCATAAAAGGAAACAAAGGGAAAATTAAAGTAGGAAACATTTTATCTTACAGATTAAATCAACGACACACCTAGTCACCACTTCCCTTCAAGAAAATGAGATGAGAATAACCCTTAATGGAATCATATCCGCTCTAGCTTATCTGGAAGAAAACAAGTTTCTTTCATCACGTGAGGAAGGTACGTAGCTTGAGTTTTTTCAGCTCACAATTTTATTTTCCACTTTTGGAGAGAGCTTAGTGATGAGCCCTTTATTTCAATTAGACTTGATGGTCAGGACAATAAAGGAAAGCCATAGTAGTTCATCACGAGCCAGTACGTTTGTCTAATTTTTCTGGTTGGATATGTACTTCACGTCAAAAAACAGATCTTCTGAAGCTATCCAAAATTTTCCTTCTTAGAAGTGGAAGTGAGGTTCCACCAGACCATGTGCCATCGAATGGAGAAAGTGATAATCGGAAAAGGTAATGCCTGGCGGGTGAAATATTTAAACGATTCCAAAAACGTCTCCACCGATTTTGCAAAGCAACCATCGAGCGGTTGTCATGAATCAAAATCACCTTGTCGTGTCTCTGTTCGTATAACGATAGTTTTTTCTTCAATACTCGACTCAAACACTTCGATTGCAGGGCAGAATCTTTGCCTGTCCTTTTGCGACGATGTGGAGTACGGACAGACCTACCCCACGATCTTTTACGGTTACGCCGCTCGACGTTTCTCGGTTTCAACTGGTGCAATAATACTCCGCGAAAATAAATCTGTTCTTGGCTCGAAATTGTTTATACTTCGGTCAACTTTTTAAAACACTACATTTCAAGCTAGTCCTTCCTTGTAGGCGCGTTTCCATTTTAACCCTTTGTCTTCTTCTTAGATGGCGTTACAGCTACTTATATTGTGTGCAATTTGTTTTTCACACAAGTAAACGGAGAGAAGTCGCGTAATGAACATTCAATGGCGTTGGTGTTATCGGGATCCGAACTCGCTCATCGTGCGTCAGAGGCCGATGCACTACACACTGCGCCACAGCACTGTGGAAACTTATTCTAAATCTCAATAAACGTTTTTAACAAATATTGTTAGACAGGAATAATGCCCCAAACAACTGTGTTAAATTCAAAGCACGGACCATTCGATATGTCAACTTTTTTAAAATCTTTCTGTTTTTGGCTCGGCGATCTTATCGATTTTTTAACGATCCTCAACCCTAGTTTTCCGCTAGCAGACCCACCAAAAATAATATTTAACGTTTCCAAACTTTGGTAGTTCTTATTTCATTTCTATACCAAAATATTGTTTTTTTTTTTAACAATTTAATAAAAAACAAAGAGATCGCTTACGCATCAAGGCATAGGTAAACCCTATGACAACTATCAGCGGATAAGACAATTGGTTTGGTAGACATGTTTACGGTTTCAGACGAGCTTAATAACAATAAAAAGCCAATTGGAATAATACAACCCAGAAAATTATAATATTCCTGGTACTTCTTGAACACATCTCGCGCCGTCCAACAAGAGGTGTCATTTTAAATCAGTATAAAAATTCACACTTTTGGAAAAATGGGGTAATATTTTTACTTTAACTTAGAGTACAAGTCCTCGGGTTAGTAATAGGTTATAGTATTTGCCAAATCTCACAGTCAACTCTGTATAAAAATTGTCCTGCTTTTTATAAAAGGTTTCATCACGTTTGTGCTTGATTCCCGCTATATTTGGCAAACTAAAAACTCTAAAACTTTGTGTTAATGTATGATTCGACTTTGTCTTTAACGAAGCCTTAAAAGGAAAATTCGAATGTTGTTAACTTGCACGTTATCGGCATCCACTTGGAGCTTCCATTTTGAGAAGTCGTTTCCTTGACTTCTCCAGCAAACTTGTCACACAAAAGTCGTCTACGTTCATAGCACTGAAAAGGTTCATATTGTCGTATAAATATCATGTTCGAGAAAATGTAGAGCAATGACTCGGCCAGTCCAAAAAGAGCGCCAAACTGAGAGGCGCTGTGGATGGAAATGTCCTACTATTGCTCTTGGGGTTGAGCCCCAAATGCGAACTATTGTTTGATTAACGTATCCAGACAAAATGAGGTACAAAGTAGTTGCGGACAGGCTCACTTCCTGTGATCCTCTCGAAATGGATATATCTGCGTTTTCAGTTAAACTCTCAGTCTTTCGATCTTGCCGGACAAGCGTCGATCATAAGCTGAAACGCCTACATCACTAACCATGGTTGTGTAACAAGGTGCTTGATCATGATCAAAAGTAATGTAATCTTTATGAAACGTTTTTTTTTAAACAAGATTTTCCTATTTAAAGGGAATTTTCAATATTTTTACATTTTTTGCTTTTTTGCTACCCCCTTTGATGCAATGATTGTTGAATGTTGGCGAGAACTATACAATGACACCTCTTGTTGAATGACCCTTTACTAAGGTAAACAACAATTAGAAAAAATATCGCCTACATCTTTTAAGTACTCATCCATTTGAATCCTTAATCTCTCATCCGAATAAAGAAGGAAAACCACACCCAGCTCTCACAACAACCATTCCGGATTTAATCATCATTTAAGCCACGGTCTTTGCCTTTGTAAGCAACTTCCCTTCGCTCCATCGCTCATTCGATGACGGTAACGGTGACAGCTGTGAACTGAATTTTCCTTCGTATACCACATGCAGAATTGCATAAAAACGACGCATTTTGCATGCATCTAGATTTTTTTATCACTTTTGAATATTAATTTCATCACTTCTGGTCGTCGCCAGCTTGTATGATTGTATAGTGAAATGGAGGGAACCTTCACCTCATTTCTCATTCCATTCTGGCAGATGAAGAAAGAACTCAAATAATATTCATCATATTCATCATCCTGCAGTATTCATCATATTCATCATCCTGCAGCTGGAGTAGTTGAAGTCAGAGTATCGTGCCAGTATGCCAGTACCTACCTAAGTCGAGTTGGACTGGAAAGGCTAAGAAGTGGATTTGTACATCAATGTGCTTGCTTACATACTTGACATAACCAAAAGTCTTTGCTCATATTTCGTAAACCGGATTAGGTCAGGCCAACTGAATCCTGCTGGGTTAATGAGTCCAATTATGTCAATGGAGCTGTTGTTTTCGGCACTACATCCAAGGCTTCTAGTAATTAAAAGCAAATGTTTTCCCACTCACCCGGACGCACTCGTTTCCACCGCAAAATGTCCATGCATACGAGTGCAGGGCCTGCACATAAGTCGCTTAATGAAATTATAACCCTCAAACAACCAAAGCCATGCATGGTGTGTTCCACCTCTCCGGGTGACCTTACAAAAACGCATGAGAACTCCTCGAACGGCAACCGCACCACATCAATTCAATTAAGTTGCCTGCAATCGAATAATTGCATACGTGCACAGTACACGTATGAACTGTTACCAAAAGCAATATCCGTCCGCCATGCTCTGGGGCACCGCACCGCACTGCATCGAAACCAATTATATCTCGAAAAGTCAATAAATCCCATTATTTTATGGTGAAATGAATTCCGTTGATAAGCTGCCGATTGTGATGCCCGTGACAATGTCGAGGCCCGATTCAAAGCCATCTCGATTTTGCATATGTGGTGGTCATCCCTCGATGCCATGCGACGCCACCCCCGTTTGGATGTGAAAATATAATAGACATCCAATTGGACCTGTGATATTTAAAGCGGATCAGATATGCCTGGACGATTTTGCTGAGCAAACACACAACACATACCATAGCTGCACAGTACACATTTATGACTGGCACAAAGGTATGACGTTTGCGAGGATAACCATCGATTGCGGCGATATTTTGAATAGAAAGCTTATTTCGATCCAGCCGTCCCATAAAGGTAAATTGAAAGAGAAACAAGTGACAAAAAGATTCGTGCTAAATGACTCTCGTATTTCATAGATCCGTTTCATGTGCTTATGCACAGATAAATTTCGTATTACTCAGCACATAAAGCACGACGAGCCACTAGCCTCGAGCGTCAACAACAGGAACAGAGAACAATAACTGAGAGGAAGGTTGAAGAAAAACACCAGTTTTGGCAAGCGACCCCAATATGCACGTATGCCATGCCTAGCTCTCAGTGGGTATGCACTTCCACTGGGTGAGGAAGGCATAAACGAGATTGCAGAATCATTAATAATTCCCCAGGACATGACATCTCAAACTGAATGCAAATCCGTGGCTGAACCTGAGAGCGCAAGAACGGAATAGTCTTCTGCTCATCGGTTATTCAACGATTTTCAGTTCGTTCTTTTTTCCCTCTTTAGCCTCGATGGAGCCTCTTCAATGACTATTCGTCGTCGTCGTAAAGGTAATGTACAGATGCATGCATATCCTCGGAGAGGATGTCAATTATTTATAGGTCATCGCATACCGGATGCTTGTACTTCGGGTGGATTTTAATCCCATTCCTTGACTGTTGAAATCGAGGGGGTGTCACCGGAAGGAGAAGAATAATTCTCAGATTATAAGATGATTAATTACATGGGGATATGGGGGAGAAGCGCAATTTGTGGTACTTAATTGTGTTTTATCTGGCTGGTCATGAGGTCTTGAGATTTATATATACATATATCCTCGGAGTGGGTCAGCAGTGAAAGGGATTGTTGTTCGACTTCGACTTTGTCGAGCAAAAGCGGTCGTCATATGTTTGATGTCACCACAATTGCTCTTAGAATCAAGGATGGATCGATTTAGTCCTAGAAAAGTGCAGGGGTTGAGTACGGTGTTCCTTTTCTGAACTCGAACTCGAAAGGAAACATATGCTGGCAGTTCATCCATTTAGCTGTAATCCTGTTAATTCCTTAAAGGTATTAAGTGATAATAACTGCTATTTTGACAAAATCAAAGTAAGCGTACATTGTTGTAGTCACCTTTTCTGTATCACCGAGAATGTAGACACCCAAGGCAAATAAAGTGCTAATGTCTTTTTTGCACTTTTGTTTCTAATAAGAATTACACTGTAAAGGTATTTCGCTCCTTAGGATATGATCGATTGACACATACAACATCAGATCCTGTTTTCTTACATACTTAAGTGAACAACTGCCTAAGATCAAAGGTCAAAGAGAGCGAAGACGAACTGCCATAGGTGTCACCACCTTTGACAATCCTCCAAACAGAAGAAATGTCAGTGGAAAACTGCCTTGCACATCGCATAGGACTACGAGATATTTGGCTGAACGACAATTTGTTGTGAGTCCTTAAGCAACACGAGTACTATAACAAGAAAAAAAAAAACAAAGTACAAAGTGAGAAAGCTACAACAAGCAAGTGAAACCGTCGGAGGTAAGTAATTACTTGTTATATGTACTCGTCAAATATAACAACTTACAAAGCAGTGTGAATTAAACCTAAGGCTGCGATCACACTGTACCGGAATAAACTGGTAAAACGGTGAGTAGGAACCAATAACACGAAAGTTAATATTCCGACTCCGGTCTTAACCCACACTGCTCCCTAGGTACAATATATACCTCAAAACTAGAACTCCGACTTGGGTTTTAACGGAAAAGTCTAGTCCCCACTCGAGGGCCCTTTCTGCGACAGAACCCTGACTCGGTTTTTTACCCAAAGGAACCTAGCCTTATTCTACTCGGAACCATGTGCTATCAATCAGTATCTGCACGCGGGTTTTAAATCAAGAAGGACTGACAGAGATACTTTCAGGGTAGCGGTATCAAACGAAATGACCGACGTGCCACTACGGACAAGTGTTCTGAACGGATTGTAACCTAGAATGACAGAGATTGCTGCGTCGACACAGCTAATGAGTCTGTGGGCGTCGCAAAAATAAATATACTCGTATACGACGGGGCTGATTCTAACAAGCATCCCACGGCCCAGAAAGTACGTTAGACCTTAACGGACAAATCGGCTTAAACCGGGGGGTTTAGAGCTTAGGGTTTGTCGGACTTCGTTGATAACGTAACATTCGATGATTTCTTTTATCTATCTAGCAATGTTATGTCTATCAGAAAGGTGCAAAAGATTCTTCTCTTTTTCTCTCTGTCTCTCTGATGAGTTCTACGGCTTTAGCAAGTTGTAGGGAATAATTTCATAAACTCGTACCTAGCATCCTGCCTCAGTAGAACGCTGTGTAGTGGCGTAAGTACAGTGAACCCACGTAAGAGAATTTTTCTTGCCAATACACCTGATATGCTTTAATCTGGCCGCATAAGCCAATATAAAAACTGAATTAGATTAAGGGCTATTCTATTCATAACTTAGAAGTTACCAAAGCCTTGTCAAAGCCATAGGTAAAACTACAATAGTTTTGACCAAACTGTCCGCTCATGAATAATCGAGAGTCTTTAGTCTTCAGGTTCACTGTGCAAATGAGCCTATTGCTGCTCCCCTTAGACATTTAGTATCCTAATGAATCTCACTGAAGGAACCAGAGTGATGATATATACCTATGTATGTATGTACAAGCTGGCGCAAAATTAATCACCCTATCGGAAGATGTTATAATTGGCATCATGCGTCAATCATATTTGGCACTTGTGAACTAGACAGCTGCATCATATAAACAGATAAGCAATTTGATTTTTTTTTTACCAATAACCGGTCGTTGGTGTTAGCGCAGCGTGAGTTTCGACGTCGACTTCTCAATCGTGTTGCGCCAACTGGGCAAACACCCCGGCTACTCGACTCGAACAGATTGGAATCACAAGAGAGCATGCAGGGCGTGGCCGCCACCAGACTGGTCGATCGGCCAAAAATATCGCGGGTGTAGCTGCCGATGTCGCTGAGAACGAAGAAACGTCGACCAGATGACGGGCCTCGCGATTGGGCGTCACCAGACGGACCCTACAGCGAGTTTTAGTGAAAGTCTTACACATGTTCCCGTACAAAGTGCAAACAGTTCATCAGTCAATGCTTGTTGACAAAGAGGACGATTTTGTGTCGAAAATCATCATGAGCGACGAGGTGCATTTCCACTTAATCGGTTACGTCAATAAGCAAAATCTTCGTGATGCACGACGAGCTATTACATTCCTTCAAAGCCACTGTATGGGGCGGCGTTCACGAGGGGGAGTGATTGGGCCGTATGTTTTTGAGGACGCCATGGCAATATGGTTACTGTTTCTGGCGAACGCTAGAGGGCCATTATAAACGACTTTTTACTGCCGGAATTAGATGAGCGGAGCTTGGTGAACATGTAGTTTCAACAAGACGGGGCAACCACACACACAGCACGAGCCACAATGGATATTGTGAAGGAAGCGTTTCCTGGTCGCGTAATCTCTCGTTTTGGGAAAGGAAAACACCTTTTACCGTCTGATTGGTACTTTATTCGGGGTCACTCCTCTTCGCAGCGACTTACCGTTCGCATTGCGCTATAACAGTTCTACCATCCTATCATCGTTCGTGTCCTCACGATCGGCGTTCTCTGGGGCGATTGTGCCTGCCTCCTCATCTATTACTGCGTCCTCCGTCAACCCAGCGTCATCGGTGTCGTCGTCATCATCCAAAGTTGCCACCTCAGCTAATACGTCGACAAGCCGTCCTCCGGCAGCTCGCACCCTGGTTTAAGTTTGTCAGAGCTCATCACGGTGTTAAACCTACGCTACATTCCGGGTATGTCTGAGATAACGTAACGATCGTTAGGCACTACGCTTCTGACGATGTAAGGTCCACGGTAGAGCGGCTCTAGCTTACGGGACTCACCTGTCGCTGCCGCCTCATGGCTTGTGATGTCGCAGATCGTAACGCCGTTTCTGCTCCGTCTGGCTCCTCTCAATATTCTCACCTTTGGCCCATTTCATCCGACTCGGATGGTCCAGTTCGCCCTAGCTCCAACAGCAGCTTGTTACCCCTCGGTATATACGCAAACAATAGCTCGTGTGTGCTCGCCCTTGTAGTGGAGTTCCTTGCAGTATTCAATACCCACTGAATCGTATGTTAAGCACTTTAGATTTCGACCTCGACAGTGGAAAAGAAGCATTTGAGTGGATTTTAATGCTTCTAAAACCCAGTGCTGTCTACTGTCACTTAAGCGAACCTTTAGTAACCAGCCACTATCTGTGAATGGCATTTGTGTTCTTCAAACCAAAAAAAAGTTAAAACATGCCTAGGTTTCCTTAAACGATGCAAGGATTACACACTCTGATCTGGTTCCAATCTACAACATATCAACTAGTTTGAGTTTGTCATACCTTGTCTAATGCTCCCAAACCTTCTTTATACTTGCTAGATGGAATTCAAAAACGAGCGACAAAACATGGATATTGCGAAGTGATTGAATATCGACGCAATGTTTGTTCTTTCTCGTTATTTTAACAAAAACCTCCAGCGAACTAATCAATTGCGTTCCTCCCCTTCAAAAATTCAAAAGCAATAAATGCATCAGTCGATCTTTAAGCCTCTCTTCAGACTTACAGCTAAACACCTATTGTAAAATGCCGACTTCCCGTTTGTACACATAATATTAATTGTCGAATTAGGCTTGAGCCATTCCATCATTAAAAATCCAAAAGTTTTACCAATGGATCTTGGATACTCTATCGCAGCATACTCTTGAAGTTTTTTATATGGAAAAAACCAAGTTGAGTTATTCGCTGTTCAGTTTCACTGTATCACATTCGATACCCTGGAAAAAGAGATGATATGAGTCAATTCGTATGTCATCAACTTCATCGACTTTTCTAATAGTGTTTGAGGATCGTTCAGAATCTTTTGTTCAATTTTTCTGTGTTTCCATTAGTTGTTTATAGGCTGGGATGTCAAGGGCGGTCGTCATTTGCAATGTCTTCATGAATTGATTTTCTAAACAATATTCATTTTTTTTAAAGCTGCTGCACTTACTTCTATTCTTAGAGGAAAATTATATGTAAATTCTCTCATCGGTTTTAAAAGCAAACAATAGCACATACTACACATGTCAACCAACAAATCAGTGAAAAAATCGGTCAAATCGGACCAATACAGTCCGCGAAATTAAATGATTCCCGAAACTTCTTGAACATATTTTGTACTCGTATGTAGAGCATTCCAGTGTTCGAAATGGTTCGACTAAAGACATGATGTCAATGTGGCGCTAATTTTATATCTGATTTCAAATTTCCGAACGAAAAAGCTATTAAAATACATCAGGCACTCACCTTAACTCCAGCACTTCAGCTATTTGAAATGCATTCAGCTTTCCAGTATATTTTATACTGAACAGGGTCCTTACCCCAGAATACCGTGAAACTAAGAAGCAGCCATCAATCACTCCTGTATCTCAAAAGTCAGACGAGCAAGAAGAAAAAAATCTGAATATTCAAAACGAATCCTATCATCCTTGAGGTTGACCCCACTCGAGCCCATTTGCCATCATCTTCTCCATCACGACCATTGAGCTCCCGAATGTGAATAGCTCAGTGAGTTTAATTTCACATGCAGGACCTCCATCCACCGCGCTAGTCACATCCGAATGTAATTTTATACCAGTGCACTCCTATCTCACTGTTGCCACACCAAGGATTTCAGGGATGCACAGAAATGAAATGAAAAATCGACGACAAGGAGACATCGAGAGAAGTTTGGCCATCGTTTTGCCAGAAATTATGTTTAGATTAGTGGCAGGCCGACAGGCGACTTTCGGGGACTGAATGGCGAATAGAATGGATGACAAGCCATTGTATTTACCTGAGTTACAGATCTCGTGATTCCGAGATTTCCATTCAAATTCGCCTTGGATTTGCATAAACCCATTCCATTCGAGGAACAAACGAATCTGTCGTTGTGATTTGCATGTTGTGAAATGATGAGCGGCTGACACGTTTATGGAAAATGGTTTTTAATTGCCAGAAAGGCTTTGCTATGGTGGAGATGACGTCAGTCATCACAACAACTCTATAGTTAATTATACTATGCTAAGTTTTGATTGCTGCAGACGATGCACTTGTACATCGTATTGATCTTGGCTATATCAACTTCAGAAAAGTCAGTTCTTTGCCCCATTAAGCTTGCCTCCTCGGTGTCCAACTGCGAATGGGATTCATCAATCAACACTTTTTGAAATTATTTCATGCTTACCTTGGCCTCGATTGTCGGCTGTCCGTTCTTCGAGAATGCCCGAGCGGAATAGTGCATTACACTCGTGTAGTCATAACCAAGTCCCATTCCATTTGCCTTCTGCCAGGACAGCTTCTCAAATGCGGTAGACATGTACCATTTGATGTTCTGCCTGTTAATTTTTATGAACCTGTCGCGGTCATGACGATTGTGCTCGTGTAGGAAGCCGAGAACGTGCATTAACTCGTGCAGGATGGTTCCACGTCTTGCTACGCAGAACGGCGTTTGAAGATTGACCTCTTGTCTGCCACCAATTCTTCCGGGAGTTGCCCAGCAACCTGATTTACCATTACCTATGAAAACATAATCCTTCTCTTTAGAGCGCGGCTTGAAGCGAATGCAGGTCCTTTTGTGGTACTGATCGAAAGCCCATCGAATCGTTTCTGTTTCTTCTTCAGAGAAGTTTCTGGCCATCTCGTAGGGAATTATTTTTTTCGGCCAACGAATGTTGAGTGAGAGTAAAGCGTTTCTGGCATCAAGTCTTTTTGGGAAGAGGATGTCACCTTCAAAGTATGGACCGAGTTCTTCAGGATTTTGAGAGGTTAATTCCGAGGTAATGTTGTCGAGTAATGGTCCGGTGATTAGAGTGTCCGGTTCCATGAATGCATTTTTACCGAAGGTTAGAAGTTCACTGAAGTCAATACGAACTGAGCTGGTGAAGCCTAGGAAGATTACGAGAACTGTCGCGATGGCGTGAAACGTGTTCATTTCGAGACCGGTTCTTGGTAAGTGAAGAGTTTCGTTCGTTTGTGCTTTTTATTATTTGAATAAAACAAGGCTGATTTAAGAGGTGTCTACCATGACCTTATGTTAACTTAAAGGGTTATCTCAATAGGCTTACTAAGCGTGAATATTTTTTGGCCCAGTTTTATTATCTAAATTTATTTGCATATAAGTTCTGCTAAAAAACAAGAAAGAAAAATAGGCAAGCAGAAAGATAATGTCTAGAGCAGCCGGAAATATAAATACCCACTATCAACGGTCACCTTAGTCTTAATTATATCAAGTTTCGTTAAATAGGCCCAAACTGGTTCACCATTTCACTTTAATCATTTTGTTTTTATAATTAATATACCAAGATCGGTGCTTATACATATGCACACCAAGCATTAGCAAATCATTGAATTCCGCTTGGTCGACTTCATTCATTTTAAGTTTGGTGGTATTGCTGTCACGCTTAAAAAACAAGAGACAGCGCAGTTTTTGGCACATTAAACGTATCTGTTCTTTTTAACACTCCAGTTAATAATTGTTCCAATATCAAAACTCAATTCGGAGGCTCTACAGTTATAAAGGTCTTTGTCATGGAGTTGTTAAGAAACATGTCTAGAAATCCAGCGAAGGAAAGATAAAAATAATAAAAGAAAATGCAGGACAGAGTACTGATCCCTGGCGAACACCAGCATTTGTACTGTGGGGAGGACGTTATATCCATAACTAGGTAAGGCACTGAGTCATCAGTGAAACCCTGTGGTCTAAAGGAACATCGAAGCTCATTCTAAAAATCTTATGAGATGATGATTGACGCTACCTTAGAGAGCACATGTGTTTTGCTATGGCCTAACTCAAGAAAAAAACAATTCCGTAAATATACTAAAAATAAAATTGGCCTCAGGACTGATCCTTGTGGTACTCAAAAATACATTTTTAATATTAGGACCTTGAATAAGTTTTCCCTGTTTTTGTCAAAATTATTTCCTTGCTTTAATTGCATTATTAATTATGTAAACGGCTTTTTGGAATTGAGAAGTTCAGAACTTCGTTAGCAAGTCTTCGCCAAGTTCCTGTTAAGTCCTACAAGTCCATGTCTTTTAGATCCATCCTTATATTGCTCTTCCGTCTACTGTTTTCCACTAATTATTCGTTTGACTGTTCGTCCACTCGTTCTACGTGGCTTGCACATTTTAGTCTTCGCGATTTTATTATTTTGAATGTGCTTGGAGTTAAAAAGATTTTCTCCAATTCTTGATTGTGTAGTTTTCTTTATTCAACCGTTTCTTCGTCACGTTTTCACCATAGAATCTCCTTAAGATCTTGCATTCAAAGGACTCGAAATCTATTTTCCTTCTTCTTAAGCAGTTTCACATCCGTATGTCGTTTTTGGAAGTCAATATGAAACCCAGATATTTTAATTTGTCTACTTCCTCAAAGGGTTTATCGAATACAGTCAGGTGCGAGGTTTGGAACGATCGATATGGTCAGTGATCATATAATTAGTTTTCTTTTCATTAACTTCTAAGCCTACTTCCTTTCCTGCTATTATTAGACTCTGCCTTTCCCTTAACTGTTGCTTCATTGTTGGGATTATTAGAGTTGGTCTGTTTTCAGACAAGAAGCTTCGATTGCGAATTTGAAGATGGAAAAAGTTTTGATCAATTTAAACAGTCAGTACCCATAAGTACCCCATTGGAAGTTTTGGACCGAAATAAATTGACCGCAATTGTCAAAGCCAAAGGAGATTCAACAAAGTACTAACTTCCAATGTTTTAAGCCTGTGTAAGACAACAAATATCTGTGAATTGTATCCAAATTTTTGATTTCTATGTTTAGATTATTTTTTCTTCATCATGAATTGTTTCGCAATTTTTTTTTTGTTTTTTGATAAAGAAAAAGTGAAGTCGGTAGCGATAATACTCATCCTCGCTTCTGTATTATTAGATGATTGTATAAATATTTTTTGCTTTCACTACAGCTAACACTCATTTTTAATACATGGCACGCTACATAGCTGATAAAGAAAAGTTGGTTTGGGGAAAAACTGTTCAGAATTTCTGTCTAATTTTTTATTAACGTATTCTTTTATTCAAAATGTAGGTTGTCACTTAATTCCGGCGAAAGAATTGCGACAACTAATTGTTACAGTCTCTTTAAGATGTGACTACACATATCAATATAGTCATGATGGGGAACAATGCCCTTTACATTGATCAATTCTTTTTTATGGATAGCTTACTGCAATCTGGATGATCGCTGAAAGTAGAGATTAGAATCAACTATTTCACCTGGTTCCATGACCCTATTATATAAGATTTATTTTAAATCCTACCATACACACATAAACTTTATGTGGCACCAATCTTGGTTTCGGAGTCGTTTTGGCATATTATCCAAAAGTTTTCCTTGCAGAAATCTGAACTTAAAATTTCCTATTCTCGTATAATTTTCTTAAGAGAGGTATTGCTACTGATACCTTGATTTTGAATGTTGTTTTTTTTTTAAGCTGGGGCTACCCTAAAACGTGGAGATTTTTAGGATTGATTCATTCTATAAGTAATGTATGCAACCGCCGTTCTCCACCGTCGCTTAAAGATTTGCTTCTTACAGCTCGGCATTTAGTTTCCGTCATTTCAAAGTTAGGGTCTTATACCGCATACCCCTTTGAAAATGCGAGTCTTTTACCTTTGTATTGGAAAAAGATGATTTTCACGTACAGCTCGGCCCTTAAAAAAAAAATTGATCTTAAAACCCATCATACTATTTCGATAGAAAGTATTTTTTTAATGATTTCGAACATCTCTGTCTTCAATAATTTTACTGGCGTCTTGCGGTTTCGCTTGGTTTTCTTGACAATGGTATCTCATTTACTACCCCCTTTTTTCGACCTACATATTTACCTTTCTAATTTTGCAGACAGCTATTATTTCTGAAATTAAGGACAACATCAGGCATAAGATTTCCCAATAAGTTCGCCAGTGTCACAGTAGGTTTTGTCTTCGCACACTAAATTTGAAATAAGCTTTCCGTCTTTTAAAAAAGTTTTCGATTTTGTCGTCCCATTTTGCTCATTTTTGGTTTCATTATTTTGTTTTCTCAGAAATAAACTCTGTCCTCCTGCTTGTTTCCTCGATCTTAGTATTCAAAAGAATCAGCGGATGTATAACGTTAGAGCTTGTCGGATAATTTTGTGTCTTCTCTCCTTCTCTTGCGATATCGAAGAAGTCTAAAAAAAATATTTTTTGAGATGATTGCATCAGTTTGAACTACATATTTTAAGTAATTTCGGCTGTGTAAATAATTTTGTCATAGTCCGGGAGCTACCAATCCTGAAAGCTCTATGATCGCGGATTTCAACATTTTTGATAAAAATGAAAAGTTAACACTCAGAGGAATAAGATGAGCTTGGTCGGCTTGGATTTAATTAGCCGTAAATATATTTAAATAAATGTTATATTATTATATGGCCGTATTGTTTTACTGTCATCGCGGATATTGATCAATCTCAAGTTAATTTGTGCGAAATTTCGTACAGATTTAGAAAAAAATCCGGCTGACCGATACTTTTTAGCCGGAAAGCTGGACATTTTTTGTAAGTACGAGCGACAAAGGAGCTTTTAACAGAGGTATGATAATTTTCAATTCCAGTAATATTCCTTCATGCTGGAAAACCTTATCACAAAAAATTGTACGCACAATATTTGTAAATTTGTAAATACAATGTGGCAAAATGCAAGAGCAACTTGTATTTCATAAGAACCAACTGAATGTAGATGGCAGTTAAATGAATCCAGTAAACTTGAACTATTGTGGTACATTGGACCACCTGCACCGTTAAAAGTTGAAGAAATTGTCAGTAATCAATAAAATGAAGAACACATCGAAGAATCAGAAGATGAAGGAAATTATAATTTTGATGATAATGATCGAAACTACCAGATGTATTGTAACTCTTATTTTAAATGAAAATATACAATATACGAGGTTTGTTAAAAAAAGTGACTTTTTGAATTTTGCGAAATTTTTTCCCTAACACATGATGACAATGTCAGCTATTTTAGATATTTAGTTTGTGCTTGGCGATTGTTTGCTGTTGAAAAAAAAAATTATTGAAGAATCTATGTGGGAAAAATAAAAAAAGTTTATAAGTGGTACAAGCTCTTCTTTGAAAGGCGGGAAGGTATTAATGGCGATGCCCGCCCTGTACAGAACAAGAACATTTTTATGGAGAATCGTGAATCACTATCAGAGAAGTTGCTGAAGACATTAGCATATTGGTTGGTTCATGCCATGCAATTTTTCCAGATATTTTGGGCATTAAACGTGTGTCAGCGAACTCTGTTCCGAAATTGGTAAAATTTTGACCATGAGCTCAGGAGCTGTTGACTGACGTGAATTTTCAAATTTGCTAAAAAGTGTCATCACTGTTAACGAAACATGGGTATATGATTATGACGTCGAAACCAAAGCCCAATGAACCCAACGGAAACGACCAGAAGAGCCAAGAGTCAGCAAGAATTCTTGCCGGAAGGTCTATAAAGAATTTTGCCTTGAAGTTGTGCAGTGAAGTTTTGCCTTGTGAGTTGAAAACGTCCAAACTTGTGGGTAAAAAATGAATGGATGTTGCATCACGATAATATAACTTCTCACTTATCTTTGCTTGTGTGTAATTTTTTTCACCGGACTTGGCCCCTTGCGATTTTTTCTCTTTCCAAAATTAAAAAAGAGGATTTCCTACGATGGAGGAACTCAAGGTTATACCAAAAAATATTTTAAAAAAAATAAATAAAAAAATAAAAAGTCACCTTTTTTTTTGAACAAACCTCATATTCGCTTAAAATAGAAGCTAATCCTGTTCAATCGACTATATTACTAAATCGAATACTTTAAGGACTCTAGCTACTGAATTGATTCGCAGACATATTCTTCATAAATATTAGGATTGGTGGATGAATATGGTGGAACTTGCTATGAATTTTGCTGCAAAATGATTAACTCTCCCTTTGTAGTCTGTGATGTTCTTATCGTTGTAGAAAAGAGCTGGGAATTTCTATTCTAGTTGTATGTAGAGAGGGTTTGGCAAAAACCAATTATTTGTTTCGAACATAAATTTTCCGCATTTGATCTAACCTGAGTTTTTTAGTTGATCTTAAGCCAACAGCTGAACTTGGAATGATAATGGCAAAAAATAGTTTCAAAGTAGCCAATAGATTGATGGGAGAAATTGGAAAATTTGCTAGAAATTTTACATTCTTGGTCTGTTTACGGGACCCTCTAACATACCCAAAATAAAAGCCCAGGTACATCTTCGGAGGAGAAGCACTGGAAAATAAGACCAAAAATAACTATGATTCTTATTAACCCCGGTGCGTCTATTTTCAGTTTTGTAAAGACAAAAAAAAAAATCTGCAGCACTTTTTGTACCTTGTGCTTATGTCCGGAAATTTGAAGGTCGAGATTTTGCAAAATCGAGTGCATAGTTGAAATGTACAGCCTTCGCTGACCAATGAAACAAGCCCCTTTTGGGGAAAAGCATTAGTAAGCAAAGCTATCTGAAAGGTGTATCTGTAAACTTGTGATTTGAAGTCCAAAAGAAAACAGTGCCCAGGTCTATAGAAAAATCTAGAATTTTTGATAAGATCATTCTTTGTCAGTAATGTTTATTTTTATTGGGTATCCCTCAAGGTTCGGTCCTTGGTCCAACCTTATTCAACATTTTACCTTTAAATTTTCCAAGTTTACCAAATTGTGAGACTATCTTGGTAGTTGATACTGCAATTTGTTCATCTAATGAGTTCACTCTTGAGAGATCTCTCAAAGAAACGGCGGAAATATTGCTCAAAATTCTTTGTTGAACGCATTCTAAAAACAGACAAATATTAGAGCCATGCAGCAGCCACCTTTAAAAAAATCTCGCGGTTGAATGCTCTTTACGTTTTTTGATTTGAAAAGCATAGTGCACCTAAGAACTCATGGTAAAACGATCAACAAACAGTAGAACCTAATGTTTAATGGGAACTACATATATTGAAGGGAATAACTTTGATGCAGGCGAATTATTGAAATCCCTGTAATTTTTTTTTAACACTTTCTGTATAGTCAATTGAAGCTTTCCATCTCAGTATCGACTGCGACCAGATATCAGCATTCAATGCCCACCCTGAGAGGCTGGTAGTAGAGGAAAAACACATGTAACAAACCGCCCCGGATGAAGCTTGGAGTGATGCACTGAAAACCAACCGCTTCTCTGGCTGAGGGCCAGTTATTGTACGATTCAAGTACGAATTTTGTTATTGAGCAAAAAAGGGTTAATATGTTACAAATAAAAAAAAAAACACAATGACAGTCGTTCAGCTTCGCGTTTGTGATTTATTCAGTAGTTTACACTTTAAGACGATATTCTCGTTCATTGATTTTCAAATCCCGATTGCACTTGTACATCATATTGATCTTCGTAACGTCCGCCCTCGAGAACCCGTTCCGCTGTCCCATTAACTGTGCTTCCTTAGTATTCGCCTAGAATCGAAACAAACAAAAAAATGTCAAATCCATATCACTTTCACAGAAGAATTAACTCTACCTTCGCGACTATCGTCGGTTTTCCATTTTTGCTGAACGAGGTCGGCGAGTAGTGCATTACACTACCATAGTCATAGCCAATGCCCATTCCATGCGCAGTGGTTTTCGGTGACTTTACGAAATTATCCAGCATATTCTCCTTGATATTCTCGGTAATCACCGATATGTAGTTATCCCGCTCGTACCGGTTCTGCTCGTGAATGAATCCCAATACATGCATGAGCTCATGTAACACAGTACCGCGTTTCATTAAGCACGGCGGCGTTTGTAAATTTACTTCTTGTTTTCCACCCATTCGTCCAACGGCCGACCAACATCCTGATTTCCCATTCAAAATTGAAATATAATCCTGCTCCTTTGAGCGCAACTTGAAGCGAATGCACGTCCGCCGTTGATATTCATTAAACGCCCACTTGAGAGTCGCGAGTTCGGAGGTTGAAAACGTACCGGCAATCTCATACGGCACCACTCCGTTGGGCCAGCGCGAGGTGGCCGCAACCAAACCATTCCTTCCGAACAGCTTGAACGGCATTAGAATGTCTCCTTCAAAATATGTGCCCAGCTCCTCTGGATTGTCATCTGCGTCTTCCTTATATTCGGCTACGAGCTTTCCTGTAGTCTCAATATCTGGTTGTATGAACGCGTTATTTCCAAACCTTTCAAAATCCACTGGAATATTGTCTATCGCGTTCACTTCGTTCGTGATTACATCTTCATCAGTGGGAAATGAAATCCCTGTGGAAACGAATATAACCAGAACCGATACGACTGTCTTCATATTGAGCATGACCAATTGGCAGTTCACGATCGCGAGTGAGGCGTTTAATTTTAACTGCGAATTTTATATTTCGTTTCCGTGCCGACTCGAGTATGGGTGCGTGGATTATCTCCTGTTGCCGTAAGCAGATATACTTCTTCTATGTGGATATGGTTAAAATGTAGGTCAATCGTTACAGGGGAACGTTTTGATTTTGTTTTTGTTTTTTTAAACTAAAAGGAAAACTGACGGAATCGAATCCAACTCGAACCGTTTACGGCGCTATCAAGACTGAATAAATTAGCCTAAGTCTGCAACCGCCACTTGAAGTGGCATTATCGCGAGTGTATGTAAATATAAGACTTTTGTTTGCCGTACGTAGTCGTGGAAAAGGTCAGTCATCTCATATAGCACTGAAACGCGATTTATTTACACGCGTTACTCGTATTAAGGGAAAAAGCTTTTTGAATGAATGGAAGCATGTTGAGGTTTATTTTTTAGATTTTGTATGACAACCTTGTGTGACCTACTTATGATAGCATTTTTTTAAGCGTTACATTGAAATAATTATTAAAATCATCGCTTAAAAATTTCTAGGCATTATATGGGAACCTAAGACAATATTTAACAGGGTCTTACATTCCAATCATATTCTTTAGTTCTTATTCTCTGTCTAAGAACTAGTTCCATGTCAGGAAATGGAAATACGCGGTTTCCCAATAGATGGCGCTAGTAGTACATGTTAGTCAGAAATGTGAAATCAGATACGTCGTATTGTAAGCTTGGACATCTGTCAACAACTTCTCATCATTTTTCTTCGATGCTAGACTGGCACTCTTTTTTCGTTTATAAATGTTGACTGAAGCTTGGTTTCCAGTGGTGCGTCGAATTCTATTATTGAAAAAAACCTGTCACGAATGGTTTTAAGGCTAAAACTAAGTGGGGATTTCAACAAGAAGCGTCCCGGGCGGAAGACCAAGAGTTGGTGACTGGTGACAAGAAATTGGGGGCAAGAAACTTTGGGGGTGTCATAGCCACCAACATCGACCATCGACTATGTATTTGGTGGGACCATCTCGCTACCGTACGTAACTTATACTTCTGAATTGAATATAAGTTACGTAACTTATTTTCCTGAATTCTGCATTTAAGGAAAAAATGTAGCTCGGAAGCTCAGAGCCTTCGCCAAGCCTCACTGTCATGAGTGTGTTCTTTCCATGTTTAGATGTTTTTTTCCATCTCTTCTAGGTCAATCCTTATATCATCCTCCCATCTAAAGGATTTTTCAAAGGGTACGGGTAAATTTTGGCAGCCTGTGGCGGCTTGTTGTTTTGGTTACTTTCATCTAATCTGTTGTTTAATATTCAGTTACTAATGCCAAATCACCATGGCAAATTACACGATTGAACAGCTCGTCCAAATGACAAAATTTTATTCACAAACTGTTCGTTTAGTGCCGAAGACATTGCCATGCACAAGAACTCGGTTTTTCGCAGTCTTCAACTTGGCGAATTTCGCGTCGAGACTTGGGCCTACACGCGTTCAAGATCCAACTGACTCAGGACCATTCGGAAGAGGACCCCAATTTTGACCGAAAAATCATCTTTAGAAGCGTGGTGGATTTTTGGATGAATGGCTGTGTTAACAAGCAAAATTGACGTACATACATATATCTAACGACGCCAACCCACTCAAAGTTCACCGGGTGACAATGCATCCTCAAAAAGTTTGCTGTGGATTTTGAGCTGGCGGCATCATTGGTCCATACTTTTTCGAAAACGATGTTGGTGAGGCGGTCACCGTCAATGACGAGTGCTGTCATTCTTACCGTTCTGTATGGCTCTAGGTTAGCTTGGCTTTTGTCAGATTTTGACATAAATACTCATACGTCTTTTATGGTTGAGTTTTATCCCCTCTTGGCTAGCTCGTCCGTTATTGTGTTCTACCCATAGCTATAAAGTAAAGAGTCCATGGTTGTCTTATGGCTTACTGACAGGATTAACTAACCAAAACTTATAATGAAGCTACCAACTTGATGGTCTTAAAAGTGCTTGGCATTCGGTACGTATAGCTACACTAGCATAGTTAGGCAGTTGCGCAGTCTTCAAGCTATCTGTACAGGTTATAGCAGCGTGAACCCTTATTACAGTACCGCTTCTCGATTCATTTCTCGTCCGTAGTTTGTCTGAAATACCGTTTGCAAGGTTAAGGTCAAAGAAGTAATCAAGTCTTCTAGTATCTTATCCAGGAACTTACAGTGACTGTAAAACTAAAACCAGCAACCAGATTCTTTAAGTTTGACTTAGTGGGCAAATCTTCTGTCGAAAATGTTCTTACAGGCGTAAAAGGCTATACCTCCTTTCCCAGCCCACAGTTCGGTGTTGGATCTTAAGTTAGGCCTGGAATCTTAGACGATTCTCAACAATTACGCACCCTTACAAATTTACAGTTTTTGACTATTCAACTTGGGAAGTATAAAGGTCTTCACTTGCTGTTTTACCTATATCTACATACATATATCTATGAGTCAGCTTATTCATTAGCAGAAAATTCCAAGATACTAGAATCACTTCACCGCCAAGTCTTCTCAGAATGTTGCTCATCACCTGTAACCTCTGTACGGGGAGATAGTCCGTGATATGATGATATTATTATCCAAAAAAGCCTAGATGAGTTCATTTCGAAACTTGGAAATGATTCACCGGCTATTGGTACCATCTACTCCGAACTTCATAAGGGTTTTCCAAACGGACATTTTTTCTACAGCTTGAAAAGTCTTGCAAATACATTTACATTTTGACGATCCACCAAATAATATTGATATATTCATACTGCCCATCCTGGTGTCTATGGAAACGATACCTGGTACCTGGTACATAGTACCTGCTTCATCGAAATTGTTCTTCAAATATTTCTACCGTGTACCGAGTCTATTGTTTCTATGGACAACAGGATGGGCAGAATTACACTATGGAAGATAACCTTAAAAGGGGAGCCTCGTGATCAGATCGGGCTTAATAGGGCCGTAGGCATAATTAGTGATCACAGAGTATTAAGGTCTTAATAACATATTGTTAGACAAATTTCCATTAAGCTAATGAAGAATCGTCAGTCAAGGTGCAGATAGCTCCTCGTTGATGGTCGCTAAGCATGAGCTCTTTCTCTATCCTATTGTCGATGCAATATTTCAAGTTTTTTTTAGTCTTTAAAGTTCTGGATTCAAAACAGTTCCACGCCTCTCTTAGTCTCATGTATGGGCGTACTACAACCGTCAACATTGACTTCGAATTTTGTTTTGTGTGCCTATTAGCCGCCGTTATCTCCCGCACGATGAACTTGTTCACCCCCAACCGTGTCACCCAGAAAATCAGTCCATCATTTAAGCAGTCACCCCAGCCCCAGTTACTATCGTTCGAGGGTTGGCTAACACCCCTACACCAGCATCGCCCCGGGCACCAATGTAATGTCACCGCCAAACACAATGATATACAAGCGCACACTCTCATTAAGGCTACTCGGTGTGTTACGTATAATTACTGAGATAAGATAATTAGGAAGTGTACATGCACTCGAAGGAGGGTGCATTGTTTGGGATGCATGTGCCTGTGGTTAATTATTTTGTTGCTAACAATTCATCAGCGCTGAGATGAATTTTCGTTGTTCGGATGGGACAGGGGAGCGCGGGTGTTTTTTTTTTTTTTGTTCTTTCGTTCTGTTTGAAAACATTGAACGTGTGTTTCTGTTATGTTACTTGCTGATGTAATTGTTATCAGAGACAGTAAACTGGGTCAAGGCGCTGATACAACCTTTGGGGCTTTTTTCAGGTCTCCACGAATTTGTTTTTCCTTCTTCTCGTTTGCTTTGGGATATTCCATAGTGTTTGGTAAAGATAAATGGCTTTTGAGTCAGACGAGATGTTTGCTCATGTAAGTCGGTTGTTCGGTTAACATGAGTGTGGGAAGGAAGTGATTTGTGTGTTCAGTTTGTAGTTTGAGGCTTTTCTGCTCCAGATAGTGTTTTCTTTTTTATGTGCAGGTTTCTGTACAAAACCGTGAACACATTACGCCGTTTTGTTAAATAAATGGCAGACGATACGCTGAGTTAATATGGACATATTTCTTTGTCTGACGAGTTAGAACCGAATCTCCGTGGCGAAGGCTGGATTAATGAAAGCGTCTCAAAAACAAGCTTAAAGAATATTTGATGAAGCATTCAGTCTAGGTCACCACTGAAAGTAATGGAGCCTTGTAGCCACCACCTGTCGAGTGCAGCTTCGTCCACAATTTAATAACAATTACTGAGTCTAGGAAACAACAGAAGATAATTGTTATCGTAAATGACGCTGATTTCTACAGGGTGTCCGGTAGTAACTTCTGTATTAAAAAATAAAGTTTTTTAAGAGTCGACCTTCTGAACCCAAACACTCTTCCAATCTTATAGTTGTACAATGGTGGTGGTTGGTTTCGGTAGACGACGCCCTTTAGGTTGCCCTATTGAAATAAGTCACATGGGCCGGGTGATCCTGCTTACCAGGGAATGTCACCAAAATGACAGATAATTTTCTTCTTGGGGATCATTCACTTAGTATTACCATTTGCCTAGTATGTGTAGTGGCTTCCTGTCGAAACCAGGTATTTATGTTACAACAGCAAATTTTGATTTAATAGGGATGTTTCTTCTCACTTATTGTTGATTTGATCTTCCCTATAACCAACAAGCGTGTTCTTAGGGACATAGGAAGTATATTATATGATTGAAGGGATGTTTCCTTCAGTTGATAGAGACGGTACTGAGCCTTGGTGACCCGCAGATTCGACTTAGCCTGAAGCTCTGAATCTTGCTACCCAATATCGAATTAAATTTATACGGCAAATCGCTTATTCGTAGAATACTGAACATATTACAGAACTTACGTTACGAAGCAATAAATGAAAAACCAATTAACGCTTTAATTAACACAGAAAATGACGTTGTATCTATAGGTAGCACTCCTCCTCTTTTGACATTTTTTGACATTGTGACGGACCTCATGGGGCACGATAGCATGAAATCGAAAAACGCAATGAGCATGATTTTCACATTTAGACTTGTCAAACTGTACTCGGTCTTAGCTCCAGAATGTCAACAGTGGGACTATTGAAGCTTATTTTTGAAGAGACAATTTACTTAGATATACTCGTATAAGATCATAGAACAAGTGATGTAATTTCAGCAGCTAGAAAAACACAATTCTTTTCAGAAGGTAGTGAAATTTTTAGTCTAATCTAAAAGTACTAGTTCAATAATGGTATATCAACACTTGCCAAATATGTGCTTGTTGCTGTCAACAAATAGTTTTCTTTTGGATGAAATTGTTCATCATGTGCATAATATTATGGACGGTTTGCTGAAAAGGGAAAATTCTTCTTGTTTTCTTGTTTTTTTATAGGTTTCGCGCAGATTATCCGCTCTTATGGTGTCTGTCACACAACCTGGCGGGGTGCAGATGGTTTGTGTCGAAGATGTTCGGTCACTGCTCTCCGAAGGTAATTGTCCTAGATATTATTCGAAAGATTCGACTGAATTTGTCGCGTTGGTTGTAGTCCACAGCAACTTATTTTGTTTCCATATCATCAGGGTGTTGTATGGAGTATGAATTTTGAAGTGATCTTATACTGCGAGTGTTATGCCTTCGTCAACATTTTCTTTTATCATCTCAACAGTTTTTCCATATAGAAATTGTTCTTGGCCATGGACAGACTTGAACTACAGACTTTCCGCTCAACAGCCAGTGATGATTACCATTGCACCTTGACCAACCCGTTGTAACCTTGCCATTGGAGATCATTAAATCATTGGAGAAAATTTCATGACATTCGATATTCCAACATCTTCAACGACTAACCCGACTTTAGTTCTGCGACCATTAGTAAATATTTCGTTAGCTTTTCCAAGTTTCTATTGCTTTTTAATATATTAGGCGTTCGGTGTGTTTTTGGTTTTTTTGTGCGACCTACATAGAAGTCCTAATTGTATGCCTGTCAGACCTACCAACAATAATATTGACATTTTCAAAAAATTAGTTGTAATTTATTAAATTTATTGTGGTAAAATTTAATACAAAATTTTTAATCGTTTTGTAACCAAGTTAAAAAGTACTTTACCAGTCCAAGCCTTGGGGGTACATTACTATTATTTTAACCGGCCATTAGTCCACAGTCTTGAAGACGAAGGAATATCAACTTCGTCAAGCCTCTCTGTCATGAGTGTGTTCATTCCATGTTTCGGTGGTCTGTTCTATCTCTTCTTGGTCCATCATTACGAGTATATTGTCCATCAGTCTACGGTGGCCTTCCCTATTTTATTTTTACCTCGAATTTTAACTATTTGTTCACTGTACATTCGTTTTACTTGTCTTACCCGTTTTAATTTTTTGTGATTTTATTACTTGCTTGAGTCTGAATAAAATTCTTCGAGCTTTTGGTTGTGTAGTTTTCTTCATCCTGTTTTCCACCATAATTCTCGTTTCTTTAAGATTCGTTTTAAGATCTTAGTTTCAAAAACCCTAGTAGTTTTTTATAGTTTTATAAATATGGATTTTGATATTGTTGGAGGACCGTTCCGCCGAATTCCCGTATCTTTTCTAAAAGCCGTCATATAGTAGCAGTAGTAGTACCCCCCGTTTATTTTCACGGCGTTTGACTTCAGACTCTAAAGGGAATATTTGACTGCACCTAATAACTTGATACCAGCAATATTCCTGGATGATGGCTACCATGAAACTTCTTTGTCAGTTCCTCTCCAGAATATTTTATTAATCTCGATGGTATTAGGTCGACTTCCACCGCCTTGTTATTGTTGGATTTTTACTTTTTTGTTTACTACTCCGATAGTGGGCACTTTGAATTTCTGCTGTCGTTTTCCGTCCAGTACGAAATATCTCCTTCATTTGGTTGCAACTCTTTCGAAGAGCTTATCCGAAACGAGCTCCTCATTATCGTTGCGTATAAATTCTGACCTGGTCTGGTATCCGTTTTGTACAGCGTTTATCCCTGCATGCATAACTGATTTTAGTCGCACATTATTTCTTAAAGTTTAAAAAAATTCTTTCCTTTGCCAATGTCGTTTTTTATGCCGAAGGATGATGCTGACGTAGATTCGTATTGTCTGATATCTTGCATGCGTGATCTCTCCATTATTTTCTAGCTCTAAGTTTTGAAATATTACGGACTTTATGGAGAAAAGAAGTTGCGTTCAGTTTTGTTGAGGATGTTATAGAAGGCTTTTGCTGACCAAGTTTTGGGAAAATAATAATTACAAATGGTACAAAAAAAAAATCAAGGAGGCGAAGAAAGTATTCAAAACTGTGTGGTTCCAATCGGTCTAATACATTAATTATATATTTTAAAATTATATATTTTTAAAATTTATAAAAGTTAATCGACGATTAACGACTCAAAGGACTCCTCGATTGACACCGTTGCGAATCCATAGAGTATTCATCTTTGAATTTGTTAATAGTTGTAAGCAATCGTCAAACAACACGTGGCTTAAAAGTTATTAACCCAGCAAATATACGAGATATACGAGGGTGGTCCGATAAGTACTTAGCCTACGAAAGAAAAACAAATATTTTGGAGAAATGGCGATTTATTTATCAATATAGTTTCTTTTAACTCGATACACTTGACCCAGCGATGCTCCAACTTCTTTAACCCGTCTGAAAAATACGTTTTCTCGAGGTCTGCAAAGTAGGCCTCCGTGGTGGCGATCACCTCCTCATTCGACTGAAATTTCTGCCCGGCGAGTGACTTTTTCAAGTCTGGAAACAAAAAGAAGTCGCACGGGGCCAAATCTGGAGAATACGGTGGATGGGACAGTAGTTCGTAGCCCAATTCGATCAATTTGGCCGTGGCGAGGGCGGAAGTGAGAGCCGGTGCGTTATCATGGTGGAAGAGCACTTTTTTCTTCGCCAAGTGGAGCCGTTTTTTCTTCAATTCGGCGTCGAATTGGCCCAATAATTTGGCATAGTACAACCCTGTGACCGTTTTGTCCTTCTCCAGGTAGTCGATGTGGATCACACCTTGTGAATCCCCGAAAACCGTGGCCATCACCTTTCCGGCCGATGGGACAGTCTTCACCTTCTTCGGAGCACGTTCGCCGGGGGAAGTCCACTGTTTCGACTGTTCTTTGGTCTCTGGTGTGTACCAGTGGATCCATGTTTCGTCTACTGTCACGAAACGACGCAGAAACTCCTTCGGATTGCCCTTAAACAGCGTCAAACACTGCTCTGAAGTGGTCTCACGGTTGCGTTTGTTGTCTGGAGTGAGCAAACGCGCCACCCATCGCGCCGACAGCTTTTTCATGCCCGAAATTTCATGCAAGATATGATCCATGCGATCTTTCGAAATGCCTACTGTCTCAGCTATCTCACGCACCTTCAATCGGCGGTCTGCCAACACGAGATCGTGGATTTTTGTCACGTTATCCTGCCTGGTAGCCGTTTTCGGGGCACCTGGACAAAAACCGACGTGCGACCACGTTGAAACTCGTTAAACCAATTTTTGATGGTCGCCATCGAAGGAAAAGAGTCACCGTACACAGCATCCAAACGCTCTTTGATTTCGCTGCGCGATTTCCCTTCCAAAAACAAGAATCGAATCACCGACCGATATTGCTCTTTTTCCATTTTTCTAAAATCCGCGGACACTCCCGCTTCCACACGCGGTCAAAACAAAACTACGGGTCCGATCCGGCTGAAATTTCGACAGTAGCCGTCTACTAGAATGTACTACACGATAGTAAGTTGCTCTTGCGATACTGGCGCCATCTGTACTTATCGAACCACGGAGAAGGCTAAATAAGTATCGGACCACCTTCGTATAATTCCTGATAATTTTTAAGTTTTATTTTAATTCAATTTTAGTTTATACACAAGAATATTGAGACAAAGTATTATACCTAATAAGCTAGTAAAAGGCTCTAAATGCATGCTGCCTGAATCCACTCCAACATGCTGTGCGACCAGCAAGCGAATAATAGAACGTCCGATTGCCACACCTGTTTTTCTGCTTATTAATCATCTTGTATATCTTGTTACCAGAACGAACGCACAACAAAAGATTAAAAGTTAAAGGTAAACGTTTTCAGGACTCCACCCTAAGATCGAGCTTTATTAATTAAAAATACGACTCTGAGCATAACTGTGGAACGAATTAAAGTGAACTGATAATTGAAGCCATTTGATGAAGGTTACCTGTAAGTGATTCATTGCATGTACCGTCCCATAGACTCCCAGTTTTATCATACGCCTAGAAGACCAAATCGAACAAGATCAAAGCAACTGATAATTTCGAAAGAATAAGCTAATATGTAGTTTTTTAAGCCTTTGGTTTTCAAATTGATAAAAAATCTAGGAAAAGTATAAATTTGTTGTTTTTTGACACGATTGCTCAATGCTTACCCTCTAAGAGTTAGATGATATGTTTAAGAATTATTTGGTGTAAGTATTGACTAGGGCTATGTTTAAGTACCTCATATGGAGAGTCGAACTTGAAGTCAAGTTTTCGAGCTTATTGGCTGGTACCTCACTAATAATGCGTATAACACTGGGTTATCAGCATTTCCGTGCAGGGACGGGTTAAGAATATCCCTGCAGCAATACCTCTCGTTTGTCGTAAAAGGCGACTAAAACAAAGGTAAACAAAAATCACATCTAGGCAATTTAGAAAACGCCAAGGTGAGCCTAGGGACACATATACCACCATTAAACTGCCCCACAAGTATACATGCAAATCAGTGGGTTGACACGACTGGAGATCACCGGTGTTGTAAGAGTAAGATCAAACAAAAAAATCTGGAGCATGCCCGTGTCACAAAAAAAAAAAAAAAGGCAGGCCGAAAAACAATTGGTGCAAACAAATGCAAAAACACCAGCATTTGATTGGCCTCAGCGATGATTTTGGGAGTAATCCCAAACCGGGAAGCCTGCCGCTACTTTCTGAGGCCAAACCGGCGGACCCCACAAGCGGACCAGTAGGAATGCAGTTAAGTGGGAAGGTTATGGTCCTACACTTCTGACCATAACAACGCCGGAAAAAGGAAAAGAAGAAGAACACTGGGTTATCAGCACAGACGAGTGATTTGATTAAGGAGACAGCAAACGTTTTGCCACCCGGCTGTACTAAAGATGATTTGTTGACTTTATCTATAATCTTATATCTTCCAAACCACTGGTTTGATTTGGATGAACTTACTTTTTAAATGTTCCGAAATCCTCATTTTGTAGTGAGGTGTTTTTTTTTGGAAATTTTCTTTTTTCCGAACCGAGAACTCAATTCAAAAATGTAATAAAAAAAACTGTTTTTTTGCGCTTTTTGTCAAATTTCTCGGGAATGCCTGTTTGTTCTCCATTAAGTACTGCATTAACTGAGCCGACAACTTTTTGATATACAGATTTGCTGATGAGTGGTAATCAAAACGAAAAGTTATAAAATTTTACGCAAAACAGGTTTGCAAAATATTTTTTTCTCCCGATGTAATCAATATTTAAAAAATTGTCTGTTCAGTCGAAACAGTAATCCGTAGGCTTCCAAATGAGCGCAAGGTACACATATTGGTTTATCTTAAACCGGTGCCGAGAAAAGTGTTGTCGAAGTTCAGAAAAGGAGAGTTTTCAAGACGACAAAAACCGTTTTTTACGTATTTCGAGGTCATTTTGGTTTTTGGAGGTAAGTGTTTTTAGTGTGTAGAAATCTCGTCTAAAACATTATTACTTATTAATTATTTTGTGTAGTTTCCAAGATGCCTCTTCAGAAAAGGCAAGGGTTCGGTCCGATTTTCGCAAATGTCAAAAATCAATTTTTAGGAAATTCAGAAATATATTTTACCCACTTCTACTTGTATGATTTTCATTTTCTTTGTGCCATTCAATGCAGAATTGTTTGTAGATTTAGAAAAAAAAATTATTTTTTGATCGAAATTTGGTTGTTGTTAATACATTGCTCACTAAACTCATTTTTAATTGGGTCTGTGACTCCCTTGCTGTGCGGTACTTAGCGCCATTTTGCTGAAACCACATGTCGACTAGGTTCAGCTCGCGCTGCGTATGAAGACGCATGGGCAAATCGCAGCCTTCATTAACGTGGCGTATAAAGCAGCATTATTTTCCTTGAAATTGTTGTGAAATTTGGTCAGTATGACTTGGATTTCTTGTTGGGTAGGTCGATTATAAAGACCGTAACATGGTCGAAGTGGGAGAAAATCATTTTCCACAAAGAACGAATATTGATAAAATTTATCAACTTGTATGCATTGTTCGGGTATATGTCTTTCTACGATGAAATGGCGATCGTAATTGAGGATGTTTGATTTTGACGAATGTCACGAATTACACGTGAGTTGTCAAAAATAGAACACTTAAAGACAAAGATGAAAAAAAATCATCCTTTAAACGTGCTCAGCAGGGTTACGACTATATTCTGAGTTGTATAAATAAATAAAGTAGTGAATGAAAGTCTCCAGATAGCGATAACGAGTTTTATAAAGTTAACTTAATAAAATGGAACTATTTTCAACTCGTGGCATATCCTACATTGGTTTACAAGACAACCGTCTTGAAACCAGCGACAGTGAACTATATAAAGTTTTTATTGCCGACTTGTCAAATCAGAAACACCCTTTTCCCTGGCGCCCGATCACATCATCACACATGACCCTTTCTGTAACATACTAAACATCTATGATTTTCTCTTTCTGATTGTGTCTTTTCAGCGTTTAGTTAAAGTTTTTCCAGGCACAAGCAAGAAAATGGGCACTGGTCACTGCTTCTGGGCTGTATTTTATTTTGCCTGCCTATGTAGCGCGTCCCTGTAAGTATTTAACTTGTTTCTATAAAATGTGATTTTATCTGCTTTCAGCATCATCTATTTTGTGTTTTTTTTTTTTTTTTTTGTTTCTGGTCGTGTATCTCTTTACGACCCAAAGTTTTAATGTAGAGTTTTTGTTTTGTTTTTGAAATCTCATTTCCTTTGAGATACTAGTTCGCAAGTACTGTTCCAGGGTATTGAACCCAAGCTGGAACAAAACGACTACTTACTGTGCGGTTTTACTATTTCATCTGTCGGGATAGTAAAACCACATGTGTAGGCTTGTTATATGGATCAAGGGCACCCGAATCATCGTCGTCGTCACAAACAACGATGTGTATTCGACAGTAAAGCACACAAAAAATGCACTGAAAAGGAAATAAATATTTTGATATAAAAAAACAAAAAACAATGTTCTCGGTACAATTGAATTTTTGTTGTTATATGCTCGTTCTGCTTATCAGTTATGCAATAAACAATGGCTACACCTTGCTTCTAGTCGATTGAATAACTAAATTGTCGCGTAAGGGGATGTCTGGACGCCCACGAAATGCCGCTTCCAAAAGATTGCTTTCCGAACGGCGTTAGGGCTATCTCAGATTCCACTTAAATGACAAATAATTTATTCATCGATTAAGTAAGAAAACCGTCATCCCTTTTCCACCACCACAAGTCTTCAATACTCCATTTCCTGCATCCCCTACTTTCACCCAATCAAACACACCGCCCCATCACCCCTCCATTCATACAAACAGACACATTAGGCTCACAATCAACCACCGCCAGCATTACCTACTCTCTATCTTTCTCTCAAATCACAATTGAAATTCAATTTCAATTCTCGAATACCCATCATGAATTCAAAAAAGATTTTCAATTCCATTAAATCACGTATTTCACGTTTCCACCATTTCAGAGCAAATAATGCAAAAATAAATTTCCGAGAAAAAGAGAAAAAAGTTTTGGATCAAATTTTAGGTGCTGGAAAATATGATGCCCGAATCCGACCATCTGGAATAAATGGAACAGGTAAACATATAACATTACCTATTCTAATTACAGTATTTGGAAAATGAAAATTTTAATTAAAAAAAAAAAGAAAAAACAAAAACAAACCGAAGAAGCGCGAAAAAAAATTTTCCTTTTCTCATTTCGCCGTCATTCACTTTGTTTTATTCCTCTTCCTCTCGTCGACGAGTGGTTAAATGAAATTCAAAAAGAATAATAAATTTCAAACAATCCTGAAATTTTTTCGACATTGACACAAAATTCCGTTCCAGATGAATGTTACCCGTGGATTATATCCTCGAAAAAAAAATAACAAAATTTTATAGATTTACGGATAATTATTATTTTTCCATTTATCACATTTGCATATTTGAGGTTTAGGTTTTATTATGCCAGCAATGCGTACAGATACATTTTGAGATACATACTTGTGAATGTATACCATTTAGGTACAGCTGAAGGAGAGAGCTTGGTTGTGGGATAACGGTAATAGCTGGGATTATATATTTTCTTCTTTAATTTATTAATGTTTTTCTTACTCCACTACGTGATGGGGCTATAAATAGGGCTCTTTAGTCAATATATTGGGTATTTCCGTTTTATTTTTGTATAAAAAATATTCGAAAATAAATTTTGTTTCATAAATTTTCCAAATTTTGTAAAGAAATTTGTATACACACTGAAATATTAAGTTTTTTGTTTAAATGTAAATATGTAATACGAGTATATTGTGTTTTTTCCCCATTTAAAGATCCATTTCAAGATGTATATTGAGCATTTCCCTTCTAAATTCAATGATATAGAAGAGATCAAGGAACAACTCGAAAGAAAAATCCAGCTGACTGGAATTCATATTGGGTCAAGTGACGCTTTACCTCTGTCTAAGCAGACAATCCGAACCAATCCCATGATTTACGACTTCCTTCGACTGTTAAGATTTCTGGTACGGCAGATCCCGTAAAGCGGAAAGCATATTAACTTTGGATCAGTTAGTAAAACCTTTCTTGATGTCCACTTTAAAGTCCAATTGAATCACCACTTATAATGATTAGTATATGGAATAGTTAACAAGGTCCCCTACAATTGGCATCTGTTGGTCTTGTGTCTGAACTTATATACTTCTTACTTCATGTCTCGAGTCTCTAGTGCAATTGGAACTTGTCACCAACACAGTTAATATTAATCCGCTTAATATTTTTACCTTTGAAACTCTTTCACTCGTTAGGACTAGTATTTTAGTCTGATAAAAATAATATAATAATTCGAGCTAGAACACGAATTTAGAAAAAAAAGCTTTCACTTTGTCACCGGCATACCATCCATTTCGAGCGGATGTACCAGAATTTGACATACTGCTTCTTGATCAGAAGGATGAGAGAGGATCAAGGTCTTGATGAAAGTTCAATGACCCCTGTCTTGGACGGTTTACGGGAAGACACGTGAACGGCCTCCAAAAAATGCCTTTCTATTCTCCTCAGATGTGGAGTTATAGACAAACTTTCCCAAAGATCGGTATCTAAAATCAGTGAACGAGACAGCTGGGGAACCACCAGCATCACTATCACATCAGTTGGCACTTTAATCACGCCTAGGACCTTGACGGCATTTTCTTTATTAAAGAGAAACGTGGTGACCTCAGTGCTGCCCCATGAGCTGCCTGTCCTTGAGATAAAGGCCCGTTTCTCAACATTTCGACTGGTGTACACTGTGAACAAGGCTTCCTGGTTCCTCTTCCTTATTGCATCAAACCCCTTCAAGACATCGAGCCCCGATATGCTCGACAACGGAAACAAGACAGGGATTTCGATTCCGGTCTAAGTGATCTCAGTTCTCTACTAGGTCCAGTTTCAGTACATATAAATCTCACTTTGATGGAGCTGGTTCGAGACTTTGGTCCAGGTACCGCGTAGATTTTTTTTGACACATATCCCCACCAATTCATCTAGAATTTTGATGTTCCCAAGGTTAGCTGGACTGTTGGAAAGCACACACGTTCCTACGGATCCACTTTAACTTTACCTCTTCCGAACATGTTTCGTTAAGAAAATTGTACTGACGTACATCCAAATCGTTTTGGTTTTACCCTGCATCCTAGACCCGATTTCGTCGCACGTTCTCAACTTCGCCAATTCGATACACGAGGCTTATTTGCCCTATACCCGTTGGCGGCCCCCTCATAAAGTTCTGCAGGTGAAAACCCCAAGCGCTGCGTAAGTCCTTCCTCTCAAGAAAATAATTTGGGGCTAGTCCCCACTGAATCAAAGTTCCCATTTCATGATCAGGACGCGGTTTACAGGTAATGACGATGGTCAGAACCTACCGAAGATGATTGCTCTCTTCCTCGGATTGTGGTGAAATCGCTAAATACAAATCACTAATCGCTTCATATCTGTTATCGCAAAAAGCCTCGCTGCTTCAGACACAAACGTCCTGCCCAATCGTCTCAATACCTACTCAGTTTTCGCAACAATCTTCCTAAATTTTCCAGTTTATTCACTCAAGAAGGTTAGAGTAATATTCGGCTGTAATTCTATTGCCTTTTGCAAGGTAATCAATTAACATGATCCCTTTTGCATCGCAAAACACACTAACCGTGATCTTTCCCGCTAATGCGATCGACTTCGCTTTCTTTGGCGCTGAACCACCGGCTTCCAGCCTGGACTGTAGTTTCCTTTCTGACGCGAAGTGGTGAACCAATCTCTCATCCATGGTAGCAAATCGCTGTCAAATCCGTCAAAATATTGCTGCGCATTGCTTTTTATCGGCGGATGCGGAATTCATCTTGCACAGAGCTTTCGCATCCCTAATTCTATGTTCATTTAGATGTTTCACACCCTTTCTTTCTCAGCTTTCTCAGCTAGACAAAGCCCTTAGCTACATACCGCAAACGTGTTTCTACCAATGCATACGTTCTAGTCTAGACGTCGGGAGTGAGCGTCCCTTTTTGGTAAGAGCATATATTTAGTTGTGCCCTCATTCACTGCCACACCAATTTTTGCCACCTCCGCTTTGAAGTCGGAAAATAGGTGGTGATTGTCAATCTGAAATTCATTAGTTTTTTCCAGGATCTGCTATAGTGTAAAGATTTGGTCGATGGTGGACTTCCTTGGCCTGAAGCCACCCTGATAAGGACCTAACAGCTTATTTACAAACGGCATAGAAGTGGTTGCCGCAATCACAGGGATTTCCTTTCTTGTGGATCGACCAAACGATGCTGACACTCCATTCCTCGAGTATGCTTTCCTCTGATCATATCTTATAGATGAGCAGGTGCATGCTCGTAACAATTCATCTCCAGCTCCTTTGAAGAGTTAGCAGACAGTCCGCATTATTCGACTTTGAATTGGCAGTCTCTACATCGTCGACTTCAGGGGGACTAAATTCTGTGCGATCTTCGTCATTAAAAAATTGACCATCTTTCCTGACAGCCATATATTAACTAACATCGCCGTTACACAGTCTGCAGAAGTGGTTAACCCATATCTTAAACATCGATTGCGAGAAATCAGTCAACCTATACGAGCATACGAGCACAAAGAAATATAAATATAAAACATAAAAAAGGGGGAAAAAACCACTAATACGCTTGCCCGCCTCTAGTTTCGAACTGCTACCCCGTTGATGTTATGCTTAATCCTTTGACGATACTTTGGCCGCTGCAGCCAAGCTCCTACGCCAACCGCGTGTCGCGAATCCACCGTAGTAAGACCGTAGACCTATAAATAAATAAAAACTTTTCCCCAACCGCATATGGTTTATTGATTCCTACAACTTTAAAAGGAGCCGGGGCAATTTGTAATGCTTTCGTGTATCGTTGCTATAATCATGTGGATATACAAAATGCTTTCGCAGAACCGTACTTTTCACCTGTTTAATAAAATATATTTTTCATTAGAAAAAAATATTTTTTTTTCAACTTGATATCAATGTGTATACAAATTTTTTTGGGATAGATTCTAAGCCTTAAATTTGTATAAAAGTCTTGTATAAATCCTTTTTAATATTTTTCATCCTGTATAAATATTAGCTGATTAATATAATGTAAGATATAAATTCAAGTTCACAATTATATTTATTATTTTACTTATTTTTAATATTATATTCATAAAACTTTTGTTCTACGATTAAAGGATTCAAAATCGTTCACTATTTAAGTAAAACTAACAAAATATAAATAGAAAACAAAAAAACAAAAAACAAAAACACACAATTTTGTTTGTTGCAATCTTATACTGTTGCTCCACATTTCAAATTTTGCATATTCTAACATAACCTGTACCAAACAGATGGGCCTGCAATAGTCCGAATCAATCTTTTCGTTCGAAGTATAATGACGATTAGTGACATAAAAATGGTAAGTCGATGGAATATTTCAATTGCTTACTGCAAAGCAATCATCCAAATGAAAAACAAAAAACCCCGAACCAAAATTAAATGCTAAAATCGTTTCGAAATATTACAAAAAATGTTTAAATATTTCTTAGTGCCTCAGTTGTTTTCCATTCATTAAAAAAAGTAATAATTGTCAACAGTTAAAAAACATAAAACCCGCAACTAAAATATACTCGCAAATAATATTAATTCGATTTTTTTTCCTAAACTACAATATTACATGCTACATAACCTAGAATGCAACTGAAATATAAATTCGATAAAATGCAACTTTAATTTAACTTTCCCCGAAACTAAAATTTTAAACAAAAATCAAAAAGTTATATCCAGATTACATGCATTCTTCTAGTTCTTCTTTTATAGTATGCATCAAAAACCAAAAGAAAAAAATTCAAATTCGAATTGTATGGAAAACATATCAGTAACTGTTACAATTGGCTGAGGAAATAATTCCTGAATGTTTTTTCTCTTCCTTCAAAAACGAACAAAAAATAAATTGGCAAATAGTGAAAATTGGCCGACGAAAAGGGGAGAAGGATTTAGGAAATTACGATAAAATAACAAAATTTTGTCTCAACTACAGTGAATCGAAAAAAAAAATAACCTTAATCATGTCATCCTGTATCATTGCAACTCGAATTTATTTTGTTATGGTTTGAGATATAGAATTTCAAATATACAACCGAGCAAATTAAAAATATAAAAATTAGTTTCTTATTTAGCGGATATTTGGTTAAGAGTTTTTTGCCCCTTTTTTTCTCCCTGCGCAGTGATGATGGATTTCTGTTTTCTGTTTTTTTTCTGTTGGATCTTGATCAATGATTTTCAACTTTTTTTCGTTTATTGTATAATTTTTGGAATTGTCCAACTTGCTTTCTTTAGAATTTTATAATATTTAATTCAGAGATATATTCATTTCGTTCTGTTTTGGTTGTGTGGAAATGTTTTTTTTGATTTTCCATTCTTGGGTTGATGTTATGGTTTGTTCTTAATACAAAGTCTTGGAAAGAGAACTTATATTGTAATGCTAAGTTGTTTAATATGCGGATTTGCAAATATATATACATTTTTTGATTATTTGATAATGATAGATGAGACGGATAACATACGCCTTTGTGGAATTAAAATTGGCAATCTATTCTTTGTAAATTCTTAACATAAGTTAACCGACTTATTAACCTCTAAAAAATGAACGAAGGTATATGAGATAGTTAGATCAAATTAGTTTGAAAAAGCATCATAAAAATTGCTAATATTTCGCTACTTAATTTGTTTTATTCATTTTATTATTATTTAATTTCTTTTTTTTTTTTAAATCGTGGTTAATTTTTATCGTCTTTCCTTTTATATGTTAGTTCCTAAGATTTTATGTTTTGGGAAAGCATTATATCGTGTAATTTTCGTTACTGGAGTGGAGAATCTGACGATAGAAAGCCTTCGAATTCGTATTCCCCTATCTTCCCGTATATCTGAGAAAAATATTTATCAAAAAGCATTTTACTCACTTTTTTAAGTACTGTATCGACGTACCTCCACTGTTACCTCCAGTAAAAATAACGAAAGTTGACAGGTCTTCGCCAAATCTCATTTTTATACAAAATAAAAGAAATACCAAAAAAAAGGCTAAAATATATATTTTTTTTAAATTTTAATTTTGATATTTCTATTTTGCATTGTGTTTCCTTAATTTAATTCTAATGAAATAGTACTAATGTAGCATGACAGTTGACTTTTCAGCAGCAGACATCTATATATTTTTAGTTAACAATTAAGCAAAATAAAAAAAAATAGTTTGATAGCCTTAATGATTAATCTCATCAGCCTTACAAAGTAAATAACATGCGATCCTGTTTTATAGCTTCTCACCGAACCCATGCATATGAATTAATCGAAAATAGTTTCGAAACTAATTTTTATTCTTATTTTCCATTTATCAATTACATTTTTAACATTTTTTTCTTATATTTCTTTTTAAATTTATAGAAAAAAAATCATATAAATATTTCTTAAAGACTTGTAACTTTTTAGGATGTCTTTTAAGCCTGCTCCGAGTAATTATGTACAATTTTGTAAAATACTTTTATAAGATAGCTATTTTGAATAGGCTTGAGTAGAGTGTAAAGGTTAAAAGGTGATAGGGTAATGCAACGTCAACAGGAATAAATTAAAAAATCACATTAATATATATTTTTATTACCTTTATTTTTAAAACAATATATTCCTTTGGTTTATGGTTCCTGTGGGATGGGTTTTCAATTCTTAGTCTACTAGTCAACTACGATAACAGAACGACTACAGCCGACAGTTTGAATAACATCTTTAAGAAAAAAACCATCAAAAAAAAAAACTTTTTAACACAAAAATGAAATCAATTCTGGAATTTTCTTTATTTGAATTTCTCTGTTACACTTTTTCCACGAATACAGATGGCCCCGCTGTCGTCCGCGTCAACATTTTCGTTCGAAGTATATCAAAAATCGATGACGTTACCATGGTAAGTCCGTTGATAATCTTTCAAATCAATGACAAATCAAAATCAGTAATAAAAATAAGAATGAAATAAAGAAATCAAAAGATACTTTGAAGAAAATGTGAATATTCGTTGACTCTCGGATGTCATACTCGTAGGTGTAAGGACATGTGTTACAGAACAATGTCAGTTACATCTGTGTTTGTACAATACCTATAACAATTTTTTTTTTTTTTAAGGAAAACAAATTCTTTCTTGTTGTTGTTGAATGTCTACGATTGATTTCCTTTTCCAACTAACAATTTTACGACGAATTGATTGTAAATGAGGTTCGATTTTGAATGCTGTTTCTCTGATGGAGCACTTGGTCTTTTCTTTCATCTCGTGCACCAACTAGATGAAGATATAAATATCATTTTATTTTTAATAGAGATTGCTGTAACTAAAAGCATTGTAAATTGATCATACTCTTCCCGACAAAGGTTGTTTGGTTTCGAGAAATTTTCAAAATTCAATGAATCTCATTCAGAATGTGAATTATTCTCATAACTATATATTTGATATGATTTGAGCTGAGACCTGTCTTCGAGATGACTTACGCTGACTTATATGCCACCTCACCGTCGTGTAGAGTAATTCAATGTTTTCATGTAGCGCCTCTAATTAGGCAATCACCAGGGGTGAGGACCCATTTCATTATCAATTTCCAATTTCCAAAATGTGCAGAGAAAACTCATTTAAAAAAAAAGGATGAATATACAGGAATCCTCGGGAATTCCTGGTTCACCAAGAACCCTATCCAATCTATTTGAGACTACTTTAATCTTATGTAAGCCTATTTAAGCTATGTAAGCCATAAAAAAAATTCGATAAGAATTTAAATTTCCCAGCTGAGTTAAGAGAATATTTTCACATTTCATGAATTCTGAAATATTTCTTCCAGAAATCTTCTGTACTCGTATTAATTGATATAATCGTATCCTCTTCTGTAAAATATAATCAACATCTTTCCAGTGTAAACCAGCCATCATCAGAATTTGTTCTTTTTATTCTATAATTCAATAAATTTCTATAATAATCAAAGAGAAAATAAATTAAAGAAAATGACAAAAAAACACAATTTCTGGTTTGAGTATATGGATGTTTTGACGTATTGAAAAAAAACAGTAATTTCTTCTACATTACTATATTATTACTATATCGATATTTATGTTGTTAGAAAAAATTTCGAGCATAAATTTAAAACGAAATTCATTTAATTTTTGTTTTATTTTCTCTTTATTTGGTTTCCGTTCTCGTTATAGTTCATCTCGAATTCGACTAAAAGCATTTGCATTCAAAACACGTTATTTTTCAGTTCACTTACTTTTCGTTGCATTTAAATTGTAATTTAACAAAAATGTTAGTTATTTTTGGTTGAATTTTTCTTTTTCAATTGTTCGTCTATATTATCTAGGGCTTTGTAAAATGTCTTTTTGGATCTCTATAATACGATTTTGTCTGATTTGTTTATTTTTTTTAATGAACAAGTTTTTCTCTATTGTTTCTTGCCAGTCTTCTTCGTTAGTTATGTAAAAATAAAATTATTTTTATATAAGTAAAATAAATATATAAGTGTATGTTTTATTTGGATATTTTAAGAAGAGAAAAAATACAAGAAATATATTTATCAGAATACCTGTTTTGTTTTTTGATTTTATATAAAAATTGTTGTAAAAGAAAACCAAAAAAAAAACAATATTTATTGTCCGCTTTAGTCGTGAAGATTTAATCTACAAATGTCGATGTTTTTCTTTTTCTTCTTTACTCATTATATCTTTATTTGTTTTTCCTTAAAGGATATGTTTGGTGAAATAATCTTTTATGATGTTTTTTACCTTTATTTCATTAAATTTTTCCTTACCTACTCAGTCTGAGTATTTAAAAATATTAATTTATTCATTGGTTTTTTGAATGTACTATATACTTGATTATATGCATTCGTTTTTTTTTTCTCTTTATCGATAAGTTCTTATTCAATTTTATTTTTCTTGTTAGAATTTAGTGAAAAATACAACAAAGATAATAATATTTAGCTCTAAATTGATAGATTTGTAAGAACAGATTTGATAAACATCGGTAGACTCTGAAATGAGAGGTTTAAAAATAGGAAAAGGAAATAGAAAAAAAAACAAAAGGAAAAATGTGTGGCATGCATTTTTAAAAAATTGGTTTATATTTATTTTACTCAATATTTTTTTTAACGATTCCGATAGCCACCATGTGGCGAAAATATTTCATTTATTAACCATGCACTTATTATTTTTTTATTGAGATCCATGTAGACATTCAAAAGAACATTTATATTTCATAACTTAATCGTTTGAATCTATTTATGGTAATTTTTCATGTTCTCAGTTCGTTCATTCCATTGAATTTTTATTTAGTTTCGTTTAATTATATTTTTGCGTAATTTTGTGTTACCAATTGGATTGGGTTCAGAACTTAAGTAAATTGTCCTTGCAAGAGTTGAACATAATTACGTGCACTACCAAAGGTTATTGCTAGGAAAATATTTGTGTTAAGCAATCCAAATGGAAAGGAAGAAGATATCAAGGACAGGGAAAATCGAAATCAGTTCCCGAAAAAACCTTCGAACAAGACGGAAGCCGTATATTCCGGTTGCTTAAGAATATTTAGCACGAAGTTTGTCTCGACTCTTCCTGATATAAAATTCGAAATATTTGTTTGTTCTGCATACATGTATATATAAATATATAATAAATAAATAAAATAAGTAAAGATATAAGGCACTCCAGATACAAAGCTTCAAAAAGTTGTAGTAAAATTATAGGGGATTATGAATCTGATGACAAAAACCAAAAACAACGAGGATGCGGCGGGCAGAACTGTAACATGCAAATCGACGCTGTACTAAGTTTAATATAACTTGTATCAATTATTTTATTTTGTATAGAACTGTCTTCCATTTTCATAACGAGGAATTTTAACTTTTTATAAACAAACATAACACACTACTCTACTCTCTGACTATACCACTGCTTGGTCTAAGTTGAATCGAAAGCAAAGAAAATAACCTGACCGTCGAAGGGTATTTTTATTTAGACTGACAATGTTTTTGTTTAAGAGAAAAAAAGAACAAAATCCAATTAAACTAAAGAGAAAAAACAACACTAAATAAAATTATACCATAAACATTTTAGAGAATGTGCCTACCTATGTCTCAGTCAACATGTTCCTACGGTCAATCTCTAAAATCGACGATTATAAAATGGTGAGTGAGTTTCTCAGAAAATCAAAAACAACACGCTAATTCAAAACACCTATCAATATTCAATCTGTATCTATACAAATACAAAAAAAAATGAAACAATAAGAATCCAATAAATTTATACATAATTATATATATAAAACCAATATTATTTGTTTAAGTGTTTCTTACCTGTTTATTTATTTACGTTTCCTAAATCTTCATTTTGATTTTATTTTATTTTTTTTATTTAATGTTAAAAGGACATACACTGTCTGATATTTATACAAAATATTATGTTATAAATATCTGCATATGAAATTTAATATATATACCATAATATATACATGTCATTTACTATATAATACAAATGTGTAAAATAACTTGAGCTTTTGTGTTTTATTTTTATTTTCTATTTTTTTTTGTTTCTTCTTCAATCTTTTTTTTTCTGTTTTCTTCTGATTTCCTTCCCGATTCTTGGGAACATACAAATATCTGTAATTGTTATATATTTACATGTAAAGTGGAAAAAGATTTGTTTATTGACGAGACATACATGTTTGTGTAATCGCTTGGATTTTAAATTAATCTCTTTATATAAATATGTACTTTAAAAAGAAAAATCTATTGATTTATTGAATTGAAACCTAATTTTCGTTTTAGTCTGTATTTAAATTCGATTTTAGTTTTGCCCTCGTTTTGTATAAATATTAAAAAAAAAATCGGAATAATTTTGTGTCAAAATTTAAATTTTTCTTAAAAATTTGAGAAACTTACCAAAATATCAGATATTCTTCACTGGCTTTTGCTTTTCACTATACGTTTTGTCTCTCGAAAGTATAAAATAATTTTTCACTTCTCTCCTTTAGTTATTGTTATGAGTTAAGTATTTATTTCAATACCAATTGGCTTTACATTAGTTTACACTAAAATCAGAAACAAAAGAAAAAATTTTTTTATCACAAAACATTTAAATTTTGTATACAAAATTAAACACAAACAAGCAAATGGAAATATGTTTTTTCGCTCTAAAAATATAAGACATTTTTTAATACGATAAAAGCATTTATTTAAATAATATCCGCATAAAAATGAAATAAAGGCACTGGACGATAAAGTATTATTCGGGTGTATGCATTAGCTTTATAGGATATTTTTAGTAAATAAAATGGGTAAACAATGATTCATTCAAAGTATTGTCCATTGAGCCCAAAAATGAATCGAGCCAATTTTCGACACCTTCGACTCAAGTAGAAGGACCTTCTGCATGAATCGAAAGAACTGGTAATCTGATGGGGCAAAATTAAACTATATGACGGTTGGGGCCAAACTTCTCATCCGATATTTTCCAACTAAGTTTTAACAGGTTGAACAAGATGTGGTCGAGCATTGTCATGATGGAAACTTAATTTCTCGTTCCTAGTCTCCCATTCCGTTCATTTATTCTTTGTTGCTTGCATCCAACTCAATAAATTATTGTCGATGAAGAGGTCCATCGATTGTCTTACCACTTCTTAGCAGCTCATAGTAGGTTATCATAATAGATTCAAGGTTTGGTGCCAGTAATAATGCTATGCAAAAAAATTTACGACTTTAACTCATATGGTACCGAATTCTCCGGCTTTTGAATCATCCCCAATGCCTTCTTCCATCTGGAAATTGTTGCTTGGTCAACACACAATGATTCTGCAAGTTCTTCTATCATTTGACATGGATCTTCGCCGAGTATTGCTTCCAATTTTCCATCTTCAAACATTTTTGGCTGGCGCACGTTTCTTGTCATACGTGTCAAAATAAATATCTTTAAAGCGATGGAACGAGTATGACCACCATAAGTTTCTAATAGTAACCGATCGCTTTGAGCAGCACTACAGTAAAACTTTCCGCAAATGCTCTTTCCTGAGCACGTAGTTTGACATATTCGCAGATCAGAAAAACTATATTGTTTACACATTGACAAATGGATACATACTAGAAGCTGAAGCCAGATGAAGTAGTTTTAATATGACGCAGTTACATTAGAATGAGATATCTATAATGGATGATATCTGTGAGGGATTATACGTACGATAATACGTAGGGCTATCATTTATAAATCCTTTAAAATTAATGCAGACACCAACATATAAATGACGTCTTAAACTAGACGCTATTTAATTATTTCAGTATGGTTGTTTTGTGTCTTGGCGACTCAGGTACTTTAAAAGCCCTAACATTTAGTAAAAACGAATACATATATGTAGGGCCGACTTGGATTTAAATGTTTGATAGAGTCTTTTGCAGCTTCTTCTAGACTTTAGGTTAAAGTATGTTGATAAATAAAAATATTTTTTGGGCAGTGAAACCAATGTTTTTCTAAAAGGCGACTTAACTTTCTTAAAAAAAAATTAATATTTTACCATAAGACCTTTTAAATATGTTATTAGTTTATTAGTAGATAATTTAGTAATCTTATTGAAATTGGTTGCTTTCTATAATAAATGCAATTAATCAATAAAAATGCGTAGGCAGTCGTCGTCGTACATTTTCTCAAAAAAAAAATTAGTTCAAATATGAAAATATAAAAAAAAACATATTTCCAAACCCGTACATGAGTAAAAATTGTAAATATATATTCTCTACGATTTTGGTTTTTAATTCAATTTAAATAAGTTTTGTCATAATTATCGTTTATTATTTCTTAACCTCAAGACGTATTTAATGTCTCACCACAAAATAAATTAAAAAAAGATCTACTAAAACTAGATGTGCAATTTATTTTAATGTACAGAACTACTTGTATATCAACGGCTTTATATTGAGCACAAATATCATTTCAATCGCCATGTATTCAGCCGCCAGGAACTCATTTCTAACATACCCTTCGAAGACAGACGATAAATCGGTCGGAACTCATGCGAATTCAAATTCGTATTAGACGAGCGACGAGTGCCCTTTTGTATCAAATATAATACTGAAATAACTGAAATACCTTGATAGTTGATGCATAGTTTTTGTTTTACTTAGCCGGGAAACGTATACTTCCTATTTGGTTCTTATTTTTATTTCTGTCGTCTGTAATTTGTTTAATTTAATTTGGTATTTATCATGATTTTATTTTATATTTAAATGCTTTACCACACATTAAAGTAAACAATGATATCTATACTTAAAAATAAGAAACATGAGAAATTCTTTTAATTAAAATTAAACAAAAAAGAAATTAATTTTATAAAATAAGCTAACGCCCCTGCGAAGACGGTGTGAAATCGAACTCATAGAGTAAGTGGAACCCTGTATTAAATCATAGATTTTGTTTTTATTATATCCAAACTGGAAAATGAAAACACTTTTCAACTTACGATTCACCTCTCATTACTCGTATCTGCTTTCATCTTTATTCAAAATCAACACCACTGGGCAGATTTCCTCTCCTTTCAATTCATTTAATTTTCATCTCACTTAAAATATGTACATTTAAAAAATAAAATAAAAGAAAAATATATCAGACACCTGTAGCGCACCAAAGCTATATAATATAATAAAACTAAAGATTTAAAATAAAACTATTTTGAGGACAGTTAACAATAGTAACCTATGGAATTAACTATATTTAGGGCTTTTAGGTAGATGCTCTGTTTCAATCAATTTTTTTTCTAATTAAATTTAAGAAAGAAAGAGAATATTGAACAAAAATGTGCAGAAAAAAATATTGTAGAAAATATAGTAAAGTAGGTTCAGTACGTTTAAGTTCACTTTCAGTGATATATAACTTAAGTTATACTTTTGTTATTTTTTTAGCTTCCGTTTCTTCGATTCAATTCACTTTATGCTCATTTGATTAATATTAAAATTAGTTCGACTAAGTTCACTTGTTCAGTTTTATACTTTGTTCAGTTTTCTCATTTCGATTAACGATCGCTTCCGTTTCGTAATTCTATATCCCTAATTCAAAATGAGATAAAAAAATGATGAAACCCTAAATCAAAAGTCATTCAGCATGAGAATTGAGAGTTGAATGCTTGAAATGCCTTGACTCATTGAGATACATGCTTGCTACCGGCCTGGAATGCCTTGAAAGATGTCGTTAACTCCCGATCTTGATGTATGGCTGATTGGTATTTACTTAAGTGCATGCGAACAGTATGTTTTGTTTTATCTGAATTAACTTTAGTACAGTTGCTTGTAATGTAAGTTATGTGCTTATGCTTTATGTGGTGAGCGATATGATTGTCTGATGTTGTCTGCTCGTGTGCTTGATGCTTTTTTGGAACGCTTTCTCAATCCTGAGCTTTTATTACTTTCTTTTATCTCTTGATTTGCTTATACCATATGCTTCTTTGCATTCGAATGCTGCAAGCCTGCTTACAAAAGTACATTGTTGTTAACCGACTTTTAAGGACAAATGCTTTGTTTGTGCATTTAACAAAACTTGTCCAAACAGCATGACGTACGTCTTGTTTAGTGTGACATTGCACCCTAATTCGCCCCCGAATTGAAAATAAAAGAACAAAAGAAATACAAAAAATATAACCAAAAAAAAAACCGCCAATAATTATAAAACTCCTTAAGATTGATCAAAAATTGATTCAAAAATTATACATCTTTTCGACATGTTATTTCGTAAAACTAATATTTTTTTATGTATGTAGGAGTACAGCGTGCAGTTAACATTTCGAGAGCAATGGACTGACGAACGTCTCAAATTCGATGATATTCAAGGTTTGTATCCAGTTTCATTTAAAAAGAAAATTTAGTTTCAACAGTTATTTAAAAATTCTATGGGGTTCACAGGTTTTTGAAACTTACTAGGAATTGTTTCGTATTTTTTGTATTTTTTGTATTCAATGGGAGATTAATGGAATCAATGGGTGATTAACTGTCATTCTGACTATCTGCCGATTTTTTAAATATAATTTTCATTGTCATCAAACACTTTTCATCCATTCCAGCGAACGACCAGATGTTCAAAATATTACAGGAATTGGCGAGAAATATTTATTGGTCTATACGAGTATGTATATTCGGAATAGCATTTAACTCTCTCATTGATGCGCTTCCTAAGCATCTTCCATCCGCATTTTGTGTTTGTTTGAAATAATTTCGCTATCAAACTGTTCTACCTACATATGCTACCCGAAAATTCACGGCATTATCCAATGGATATTCCAACCTAATCAGCTACTTCTCTGATTCTGTTTCAATGATCATTTCGTCCATTTTTTGACGTTTGAATTTAAACAATGTCACATAGTAGATTGGTGATAATAGCGGTCAAGCGGTCGGCTTCCAAATTACATACTTAACATATTGTGAGCTGTTTTACTTGATTTCGTTCTTAGAGTAAATTTCCTGATTTATTTTGTAAACAAATATGTAAATAATCATTGATCGTACTAATGGTTCATCGAACAAGATATGCATCTATGAATGTAGCACTTTTGCCAACCTTCAAAATTAAACTCTCTTTATTAAAATTAAAAATAATTGTGGAGACCTTTGATAACCAAAAACTAAGGACTTAATAAATATCGTCCGACTAGGTCCGCTGAAAATATTTTCGTAAACTGATATTTTCGTAACTGACAACCTAGGTATGGTCGAATTTTGCATGAAGAAGTTGGTCGACCGACATATATGGTTCCGTCAACTTTAAGACAGCACAGCAATCAGAGAATTCATACTAAAGGGTCCGCCATCTAACGTTTTTTTTTTTCAAGTAGTGCTTATTTCGTGAATGGTAACACTTAGCTCATGTCTGATTTGGCAGATAATTAGTTTTATCCTTCCGCTGAACGAATATGGTTGTGTATACGCTTGAACAACGCTTCGCTAAGTGGGCCTGCGATCGACTTACAGAAGATGCCGATTTTGCCAAAAAAATCATCTTTTCAGATGAAGCTCATTTTGATCTTGGCGGGTATGTAAACAAGCAAAATTGTCGCATTTGGGGCACAGAAAACCCGCACGCATACATTGAAAAGCCGGTGCACCCAAAACGAGCCACTGTTTGGTGCGGATTTTGGTCCAGAGGCATAATTGGGCCATTTTTCTTCGAAAATGAGCAAGGAGTGGCCGTTAAAGTCAATGGCGATCGTTATCGGGCCATGTTGAACGAATTTTTGTTCACAAAAATTGAAGAGGAGGATATTGGCAACATTTGGTTTCAACAGGAAGGCGCTACGTGCCACACAGCCGAAGCTACACTCGATGTTTTGCGCCCTATTTTTGAAGATCGCATTATCAGCCGCAGAGCTGATGTCGTTTGGCCACCTCGGAGCTGCGATTTGACACCGTTGGACTATTATTTGTGGGGTGCCGTCAAAGATAAGTGTTACGCCGAAAGGCCAGAGACAATTGACGCTTTAAAGGACAATATTCGTGAAGCCATTGGTGAAATACAGCTGCACACAATCGATAATGTGCTTAAAAATTGGCTACTGCATGGCCAGCCGAGGCAGCCATTTGAATGAAATTATTTTCCATTATTAACCGGAAGGATTGTACTTTCAAATAAAAAAAGAAATTTGAGAAAATATTCAGTAGTTTTTTTTATAGCATTTTCAAAAAAAAAAAAAAGTTATTTGGCGGACCCTATAAATGATAATTCGTTTTTATTTGACCAAACAAGCCTGGCACATTTGTTCAAAAATAAGCTGATGCGACCGTTTCAGCGAGTGGATTGTCAAAATTTACTCCTTTTTTGCTTTATTGGTGCATGCACTTGGACATTGTCTTATTTCATCAGAACAACACATGCCAAACAGCTTACCCGTACAGGGACAGGTTAAGAATATCTCTGCAGCGATACCTCTCGCTTGTCGTAAAAGGCGACTAAAACAAAGGTAAACAAAAATCACATCTAGGCAATTTAGAAAACACCAAGATGAGCCTAGGGACACATATACCACCATTAAACTGCCCCACAAGTGTACATGCAAAAATGGAGATCACCGGTGTTGTAAGAGTAAGATCAAACAAAAAAATCTGGAGCATGCCCGTGTCACAAAAAAAAAAAAAAAAAAAAAAAAAAAAGCAGGCCGAAAAACAATTGGTGCACAAATGCAAAAACACCAGCATTTGATTGGCCTCAGCGATGAAGTAATCCCAAACCGGGAAGCATGCCGCTACTTTCTGAGGTCAAACCGGCAACCCCACAAGCGGACCAGTAGGAATGCAGTTAAGTGGGAAAGTTATGGTCCTACACTTCTGACCATAACAACGCCGGAAAAAGGAAAAGAAGAAGAAGAACACATGCCAAACAGCTCATGAAACAATGTCTCCATGTGCGACAAATTTTCTATACGTGTGATTATTTGAAATTAAGATTTGAATTGGCCGCCGAAATTTTCCTTTAGAACCATGTTAAAAAGAAAATCTACACTTATTAGCCACTCTTAAAAGCCAACTAAATTCCTACTGAATCTCTGCGAAACAAAATAGTAAAGGTAGCCGAAGGGCCGAAGACTGCACAACGTACATTCACATAACTACAATACCCCATTATCGCATCACCCTTGTGCAGAACGTAATGAACGTAATATTTTACAACGACTGAATGTCAACGGTCAAAATCTGGGGTTCCCACTATAACTATGTACTCCTGCAGAAGATAAAGACGAAGAGGGAAGGATGCGTTTTACGAAGGGTGAAATATTCGGCAATTTTTCATCCTTCAATATGAAAATGGTATTCGGAAATTTCAATGTAGATTTCAAAGAAGCGACATACATAGGAGGGGAACGTCTCCATGGCCCATAAACCGACAATACTATTAGCAATAAGGCTACTTCGATATCACCGAGTGGAGTAACGCGCAATCAAATTGATCATTTTCTGATAGACAGAAAACACAACACAAACATACCAGATGTTAAATAACAGGACGAAATTAAAAACTAGTTTGCCACAGTGGATGACATGGAAATTAGCAACGAAGCAAGACAGGCAGAAGTAGTACGGCCCCCAATAAAAAAGTGTTGTAAAAAAAGCATGCTATTCCAACGCTCCCAAAGGAAAGTCTTAGTCCGACGAAGAATGCGTGGAAAGGGGGTGTTCGTGGTGCAATGGTAATCATCACCGACTGTTGAGCGGAAGGTCTGGTTAAAGTCTGTCCATAGCCAAGAATAATTCCTATACGGAAAAACTGTGCAACAACATCAGAATGGGAGATGATCAAAAAATGCTGACGCATTATACACTCGCAATATAAGATCACTTCAAAATTCATATCCTGTGTGTGCATTTCCAATATAACACCTTTATGACATGGAAACAAAAAAAAAGTTCCTGTGAACTACAACCAATGCAACAAATTCAGTCGAATCTCTCGAATCATATCTAGGACAACCACCCACGGAGAGTAGTGAACGAACATCACCGACACAAACCATCTGCACCCCCTCCAGGTTGTGCGACAAACGCCATAAGACCACAACTCTTGAACCTGCGCGAACCCTACAAAACAAAAAAAAACAAAAAAGTCCGTAATGCGCATAGAAGATATCAGATACTTCGAAAGGAAATTAGGAAATCTTCGTGATAGAAGGCAACTGTGACCACAAACTAAAGAAAAAGTCTGTTAAATATCGAGAAGAAGTCGTGGCTAAAAACACGAGAGGAATGTATGCAGGGCTAAGCGCTGGGCAGAAAGAATGCATAGCCAGATCAGGATCTGTACGCAGCGATAATGATAAATTAAACTGATAGATTAAATAATTTCGGTAAACTATGAGTATATGAAGAGCATTGCCAACCACCGAGGAAGTATAAAAAGCAATCCATCGGAATTAATGAAATGTATCTTATACGAATTAACAAAGTAGTTACATGGGCTCATCACAACTTGTGATCGAACACAATGCCACAGAACTAGAAATTTCAATGTTGTCAAGTTGAATTAAGCTGATGTCCATTATTCTCTTTCAGACGCTGACATCGTACGCTAAGGAACTAATCGTAGAATACCCATATGACTTCAAGAGAAACCGCTCGACGAATGAGCATATTTTCACTATACGATAGTTTTTAGAAAAGAAGTGGGAATTCCACGGCAAGTCCATCAACTTTTCTTAGATTTTACATAGAAGACGTATGACCCTCTGAACCGAAGGAAAATGGGTAATATCCTTGTAAATTTGAGAATCCCGAAAAAGTTGGTGAAACTGATACAAGTATATCTAAAGGTAAACAAAACACTAGTTAGGGTATAAGAGAAACACAGAAAAATCTTATAATGGCTTAGAAGTAAATGAAGAGAAAACCAAATAAGTGGCCACTGACCGACTTGGATCGATCCGAACCTCGCACCTGACGGTACTCGAGAAAAAGAAAAGAGTACTTAGTGAAATTGGATACCATCAAATTTCTGGGAACAAAATTGACTGCGACAAAAACTGACATAAATAAAAGGCTAACTAAGAATATGGAAAACATTTTCGAGTCCTTGAAAGATCTTGATCTTGAATCTATGGTGGGCAAAAAGAAGAGGAAAGAGGCAAATGGATGAATCTAGGAATTAAACAATGAAGAACTCGAAGCCCCAAGCATTGCCGAGTGTTAAATCCACGAAGAGTTAGAAAGACAGGACACCTAGAACATATGGATAGTGGACGAACAGTCAAATTAATAGGGAGTGAAAAACCCGGAAAAGTAGTCTACCTTAAGAATGGAGATGGAATAGAACAGCGAAATATGGATGGAACACACACATGACAAGAAGGCTTGACGAAGGATTGTCAACAATTTCTGAACTTCCCAGTTTCAAATGGCAAATAAAAATAATTACAATAACGTTACAATTTGGTTACATGGCAACACTCGACCACATGCGAAAACCTATTTAGGCTTTAGAAACGGACATCCTACCCCGCCCACTAAATACCCAAAATTGGTCGGTTATTTTATATCTTCAATAGTGGCAAGCGGTGAGCGATAATTTTTCAAGGTTCTAATGCTTTAGGCTTATTCAATAATATCACGACAAAAATATTTCGATTCATATTGATTTAAAAATGACACCTTTTGTTGGATTTCTTATACAGACAATTTTAAAAACGGGATTGGGTTTCATAGCTTAATGGTTAGTGTAATAAACGGCACGGCAATGGAATTCCGGAACAAATAGCTCATCGAAATCGTATTTCACGGTATTCGCTTTCAACGGGGTACTGATAAAACCCATTTTTGAAACCGTCTTCTTGAATTTCGTCCTTCTGTGTCGAATATAACCAGTTAGTTTCTTTTGTTATGGCAAAATAAAAATCACACACGAAGCGAAGTTTCAGCTCTGGTCCTGGACAGTCTGTAATGCCAGCTAGACAGTTATAAAACTCCAATTACCTTATAAGCACGTCTCACGAATATAGCCTCCGTCTATTTTTGTTTTAGTGGCACTGACTGCGACTTCATAAGGGGCGTCCCAAAATGATAGACCCATTGAAAAACTTGGAAATACAGACAATAAATCAAAAGTATTAAGAATAATAAAAATTCGAATCGATTATCTAGAAAAAAACGTACTTCCTTTTCCAAAATTCTTTACAAATTTAATGGTACGCAGTATTTAAACAAAAAAATAATTTTGATCTCCAAAATGATAGTCCCACTGGTTGTATCTGCATTTTACGCACAGTTAACGTCCGATGAAACCTTCTTTTTTTAAATTTTGTCATAAATCCTGTTTGACATTGAGCTTATTAATTTTTGGATTGTTTTTTTTTTTTAATTTTTTGCCAACTCTCCATAATTGCGCTCTTAAGCTTGAGAACGTTGTTAAATTGCCGTCCGCCAGCATAAACCAGTATTTCTAATATGTCCCATAAGTTTTCGATTGGGTTCAAGTCTGGCCAACGTGCTGGCCATGACATAATTGGTTATCTCTGTCGTAAAACCACTTTTTTGAATTTGAATTGGAGCATTCATGAAATTGAAAGTTGAAATTTCATGAAACTTTGGTCAAGTTCTTCGAGAAATGGTATAAAGGTTTCCTCCAATATGTCTTGGTACTTCTCCGCCTTCATCCTGCTAGGAACAATCGCTAAACGGGATGTTCCATACCATCTAAAGGCGCCCCATACCATTACACAACCTCCTTCATCCTGACATTTGGAGAACGAAATTTCTTCTTTTTTTTTTAACGCCTGCCAATAGTGGCCCATCCGTCCGGCCCGTTTAAATTAAACTTTTTTTCACGGCTCCAACTTTTTCCATTCTTCATGAGAGGTCGTGTGCTTTCGAGCCAGTCCAATGTGGTCGTCCTATGCTGTATAGTAAGAGGTGGTTGCAACTTTATTCTTTTCCATTGCAGCCGACCGGACGCCTTTACAAATCTGTGAATGATAAACTTAGCGGTTTCTATTCCAGGACATGCTGAGACTTGCCGAATACTGTTTGTGAAATTATACAATTCCCTTAAAATGCGACTTTTATGGTTATAAGTTAATGCTGGCGGACGGCTTGATAACTTTTTTGTTGCAATATTTTATAATTTTGAATGAGGTGATGAGAACGATTTAACTGCCTTCTAATTTCACGCGTAGATTTTCCACTTTTCAACAATTCAATTATTTGACCTTTTTCGAATTCACTCAACGAATTTCCTCTTCCCATCTTGACAATGCTTACTCAAACGCGAAATGATCGACACTGATCGAGAGCAAATCATCGCTGTTTATACAACCATGTAGTACACATTAAAAATCATGTCAACATTTCACCGTTAGAGAAAGGAAACTGCTGCAGTCAAAGTTTGGCTCTATCTTTATGGAACACGGAAGTTGTATGTGTTTGCCCAAATGACTGCAAGTAACAGTTAATACTTCGAAGTAGTTGGAATTTTGAGTATTTTTTATATTTTTGAGTATGCTTCGAAATATTGAGTAATTTTTCCCCTATTACTTGTGTCGCATTATTTACACAGAACATTTGGAGGATGACACTATCATTTTGGGACGCATTTTATGTACGAGTGTATTCTCCAACCGACAGTGAAGATAGACAGAGAAAATAGCTCCTTCTTCGCATATTGAAGCCGCTATTATTTTTATGAAATATTGGTTGATTTAATAGATGATCTTCCTAGATGGTCCTTTCTTATTCACATGCAGTATGGTCAAATTTGCTTGATAAAATCTTGTGGAAAATCCGATTTAAAATAAACCTCATCTATTCAAGGTAATGAATTTCCCATAATTATAAGACCCATAACTACGATATCCTTTACATACTGGGAAACGGCAGATATCGATAATTCTGTTAAATTTTGGATGTCATGAACTCGCATAAGTAGAGGTCTAAGTTTTAAGGAGTTCCTACACTGACAACACGACTTGATATATTCTCTTCAGGGCATTTCGAGAATGAATATAACATTCATGATTTCTTATCTGCGTAACTCAGTGATCTACATACCAACCTTTTTTTCTAACCATCAGTTAACTCACGAGTAATTACGTAATTGGGATTATTATCATTCTCCCTCAAAAGGCCATTCTTTCAAGTCTTGATCTTACTGTTCCTCCATAACTCTGATTCTATTGATTTTATTAAAGATTTAATTTTTAACTACGTTCCCATTATATATATATGAATAACACTTTTAATTATATTTCTCCCTGGGACAATGAAATTACGCGCAGACTAAAGGTGCCCAAAAATAGAGCCTATAAGAAGTGGTGGTGTAGCTTGTTGAATGAGGACTATACTGCGTATAGTTTAATCAGATCTGAATTTAAAACCTCTTTATATCATGCCCACTCCATTTACATAAATGATGTTGAAACCAAAATCAAGTCGTCACCAAAAAAACTTTTGGAATTTTGTAAACTCTCAAAAAAAAAGCGACGGATTTCACTCCTCCTTTCCTTTTTGGTGGTCAATCGATTGACAACCCTCGTGATATCTGCAACACCTTTGCCTCATTTTTTCAATCTGTCTACTACATAACTGATTCAACTATAGATGTGGACTTTTTCGATTATCTAGGTGTTATTCCTCCCCCTGCTTTTGACAACATTTTACTGTCTGCAGAAAATGTTATTAATAAACTACATGGTGTAAAATCGAATTTTAATCCCGACCAAGACGGAATCCCCTCGGGGTTCTTAAAAGTATGTGCGGTTCCACGATATACTATGCCATATTTTTAACTTATCATTAAATAGTGGCATTTTTCCTTCCATTTGGAAAAACACTTTTATCATTCCAATATATAAGTCTGGTAGAAGAAGCAAAATTGAAAACTACAGAGGCATCTACAAGCAATCGTCCCTACCTAAACTATTCGATTCCTTAGTAACAGAAAAATTTATTTTTTTTTGGAAAAATCTAATTTGCAATAACCAACACGGCTTTGTTAAAAACAGATCGACAGTTACTAATCTCCTCCTCTTCACCAACTATGTTCTTTCTGAAATTAGTAAACGTAACCAGGTTGATGCAATTTACACTCACTTCCGTAAAGCATTTGATCGAGTGAACCATAAGCTTTAAATTTATAAGCTTGAACGACCCTAACATCTTTCTCAGATGGCTATGATCGTTCTTAGAAAATAGAGTCCAATTTGAAAAGTTTCGTAATCATACTTCCGTACAAATTCAGGTAACATCAGGTGTCCCACAAGGTAGCCATATTGGTCCTCTCTTGTTCATTCTATTCGTTAATGATGTTGTGAAATGTTTATCCCACTGCAATATCCTAATGTTTGCCTATGATTCCAAAATTTACTCGGCATGCAAAGATCCCATCAGCTTTCATCGTTTAAATGATCACCTCCTTTGCTTTGTCAAACAAATTGTCTCTTAATGTTAGTAAATGCTCGATTATTACTTTTTCTCGGAGTTCTTCTCCTTATATTTTCTCTTACTCCCTTGATGGTAGTGCAATTCCACGTATTTCCTTAGTTAACGACTTGGGCGTTATGTTGGATTGTAAACTATCCTTTAATTCTCATGTTGAGTTCATCACTAATAACAGAGCATTAGGAATTTTAAAACGTTATCCTAGAATGTTCATCGATCCTTATGTTTTAAAAACCTTATATGTATCGTTTGTTCGATCTCTGCGGAGTATGCATCCGTCGTTTGGTGTCCCTAGTACCACATTCATATTGCGAGATTAGAATCGATACAAAAACGATTTGTAAGGGTTTCTCTCAGGCAAATTCCTTGCTCAAATTTTAATAATTTGCCTCCATATCAAGATCGATTGAAACTTATTAGACTCGATTTACTCAAAACGAGGAGAAAGGTATCAAGGATAATTTTATAATATTGGGTCTCTTGAATCTTAACGTTCCATCCGTCAACTTACGTATCAATCGATTTTTCTTCATAACTCACTATCATACTAACTACGGCCGTTCCTCGTCTTTAAATGGCTTGCTGTTAGTATAAAATGAATGTGCGTCGTCAATCGACTTTAATGTGTCGATACCATCCATTAAGGGAGATAGCTACTGTGACGACCCCAAAAATGAGTGATTTTCAATAATTTTTTTGACCGAGTAAATGAAGGAATTTTTGGATCGGGTTTTTTTTATTTTATTAAGTACACATCCAATAATGGTTTCACAAATTTTTATTGAAAAATAAAAGTTTCAACAATATAAACGATGCCGTAGAGCCTGAAAAAAAATTCCCCCTCCATGGTCGCATCGATTATTCAAAAGCCAGTAATCTTAAAAATCAAACAAAAATTTTATTATAATTTGTATGAATGTAGTTATCGTTGTACGCAGCCGTTTTTTTTTTTTTGATTTTTAACAAAATGGCGACCGATTGAAAATATTTGCATATTTTCGAGGTTTTTTTTTTTTTTAAACAGTTTAAAAAATAGTAAAAAACAAAATTTTCCAAATCGGCTACGCTTAACCTTAGCCACTACTAAGATGAACAAAATAACAAAAAAATTGAAACATCGGTTAATAATTGACCAAGTTATCGATGCGACCAGTTTGAAAAAAGTCGTTTCGAGAAAAACGCGTTTAAAGATTTTAGTCCATTTCTCTCGCAATGAAATCATAGAGTAACTGAACATCTGCCGAACTTCTAGGTACTTAAATTGATGAAAGGGACTATTGTATTTTAAAGCCTGCATAACAGAGATTTATATTACAAAAAGAAATTCGAAGAAAAGAGTCCACTACGTCACACAATGTTAAATACATTAGAGCAAGGGACTGAAAGGCGTAACATTCTGATCCGAAAGTCAAGCGACAAACAGTCGGCCTACATGCTCACTAAAATCGCTGTAACTTAGTCAATTTTTGAAATTTTGACTTGCAATTTTGTACACACATTTTTTAAAATATAAACTTTCATTTAAGATAAAAGAAATTTTTTTTTTGACCCGTCACAGTGGCTATCCCCCTAATAGCTAATTTTCTAGGCATAATTGTTAGCTCAAAGTTATATATCTTATATTAAAGGTCTAAGAAAGTCTATGTACTTTATTGACTAAATAAATAAAGAGATAAACATTCACTTTCTTATGCTCGTTACTTTACCTAACATTTTATTCTAGGTCGCCTAAAATATCTAACATTGACTGAAGCAAATCGAGTCTGGATGCCCGATTTGTTCTTCTCCAACGAGAAGGAGGGCCACTTTCACAACATAATCATGCCAAACGTGTATATACGTATCTTTCCAAATGGTTCCGTACTCTACAGTATACGAATATCACTCACACTCGCATGTCCAATGAATCTTAAACTATATCCGTTAGATAGGCAAATATGTTCCCTACGAATGGCAAGTTGTAAGTACATAGCCAGCATAACTATCATTAAAAGGAATTTGAATGCATCTTAATTACATATAAAATGAATCTCACCCATATATAGACGGTTGGACAACAAACGACTTAGTATTCCTATGGAAAGAAGGTGATCCTGTACAGGTGGTCAAAAACTTACACCTACCTCGCTTTACATTGGAAAAATTCTTGACTGATTATTGTAACAGCAAAACAAATACGGGTAAGTACAAACTGAATAAGGTTTCTGTATCTCAAGGTTCCTTACTCCTACATTCTATATATTAAATAAAGTTGTGGTTTAACAAATGTAATCACTATATGTTGCATCTTGTCTCGTTACAGGCGAATACAGTTGTCTGAAAGTCGATTTACTATTCAAGCGAGAGTTCTCATATTACCTTATCCAAATCTACATTCCATGCTGTATGCTGGTAATTGTCTCATGGGTGTCCTTCTGGTTAGATCAAGGAGCCGTGCCCGCCCGTGTGTCACTGGGTAAGTTAATCTAAAACGTCGCAAAGGTCATTTGAATTTTATTACTCGTATTACCCACAACATCACTAAGAAGCCCATCACTTCAAATGGATATTGACTCTATCTTCTACTATATGTGCTACTACTTCTGTGTGTATCTATAGTACGCTAACGTATCCATCTATCGTGCGCCAATCGGATCTATCTACATAACTAGAAAATAAAAAATAAAAGCCTAATCATGATAAGAAATATCAGAACTCTCTGCTTGGTGCGAACTTTCAGAATATCGAAATGATAACCGATAAAATGAAAAGAACTCAATGAAAAAGATAAAGGAACGGTAGGCATTCGCTGCGAGTCGTCAGGTCTTCGTGATTGTGAATCGCGACACAATTGCGAGTGTACAATCACAGATCTGACGTATTCACGTGTATGCCTTCTACGACGAAATGTGCCAGAAACAGGTTTTGTTATTTATCCTTCAAACCCACTGTCTCTGTGTCCTGTATATAGCTGTGCGACGCCGAAAGTGCTGCAATAGACAATGTGACAGCGCGGCAGTGGGGGCGTAATGTATTTTCTTTTACTGAGTAGAAGGTTATATGTAATATATTAATTAGAATCAGATATTTTATATTATATTTAATTGTATCAGTCATTTTCCTTGCTCTTCTTTTTGATTGTAATTCTTATTTAGCTACTCGTATTCAGCATTTCAGTTCATTTATCGATCTCGTTCTTATCTTTTTTTTATTGATCTCATAAATTTCCATTAGAGAATAGAGACAAATAAAATACATAATATATACGAGTTCTATATCCTCCTTCCACAAGCTAAATATATATTTTTAGAAGTCCTTAATAATATTATAATTACTTTAAAGCGTAATTGATATTTGAATATCCCTCGGGGTGGAACATACCATGTCATGCCGGCCCCATTCCTGTAGCATGTATTGGAAATTCTTTGAAAGTTTTCTGATTTATTTCGTTATATTTCTATATTTTCGGAAATTTATTCGCATGTTTACCTTTATTTTGTTAACTTTTAATTGATTTTATAAGTGAATATGAATTTAATGATAAATCACAGCGATAGTTATACAAAAGGCTCTATATATAAAGTACATTTACAGCGATGATTCGTAGGCGAACAGTACATCCGATTGCACCTAATTTAAACAGTAGTCAAGTAAACTATCAAAACCACTCTAAACATACAACTGAAGCCCTAGTTCGAGCAGATATCTACATTACGCTCTACACCCCATTTGTTTACCCAAAATAAATTAAATAAAAAAAAAAACATAATGTCATGATAATCCTTTATTTTATGCCTTTTTTTGTGACCCTATTTTATTTTCTATTATTTCGCTACATATCAGCTAAAAACATCTACCTACATGTATAATTTACTATTTTTTGTATGTCATTTTTATCCAAGTTGCGAAAAGTAGTCACTTACACATTATTCTTAATCCATTTAATCATAATTCATTCACTCGATTCCATACTGTCCAATTTACGTGCCATAAGGTACCGGTAAAGAATTATAAACCTCATTCGAGCTTATTTTCGATCGTAGCCTGAGTTATACCCTTCGGACGTCCGATTTATGGTTCTTCCATAATCGTCCAACGTCCCTGGTTTACCGGCATTGACTAGTGCTCAGTTCATTGGTGCATTACGCGAAATTATGCGGTCAGTAAATGTTTCCCGCAATAAATGAATGGGGTCGCGCACCGTGTGGCATGATGCGTCATTTTGTTGAAACCAAAATTCTGTCACGTCAATGCCATTAAACTGAGGAACGAAGAAGTCAGAAATCATGTTTCTATAACCCTCTACATTGACGGTAACCTTCTGGCCAGCATCGTCCTTACATAAATATGGGCCGATGATTGTATCAGTTCATAAAGCACGACAAACAGTTTGTTTTAATGGTTGTAAGGCAAAGGCTTCTGGGTTTTGTCCACTCCAAAATCGGCAATTCTGCTTGCTTACATATACATTTAACTTAAAATGGGCATTATCGGAGAACAAAATTTTGAATAAAGCTAAATCATATTTTTAGCGCATTCACCGAACCTAACTCACAGTTTTAACTCTTGCACAAGCTGGATTTTATGATTTTTTAAGCCAAGTTCCTTCCGTAAAATTTTTCACAAAGTGGATGAACACAGTTGCGATTGCTGTGATTGCTTCGCTGATTGCACGATGGCGAATCGACGCATTAAGATTCTCCTCAACACTACGCTCCACAACGACAATAACTCTGCGGAAGGAAGGTTTGGCGAGTCGAACTAAGTTTCAAAATAAGCACAATTTGCGTGCGTAGTTCTGGCATTAATCTATTAACCGTAAAATGGCGAAATCTTACTTACCACAAATCAACTTTCTACTGTCAAATTGACAAATGTATAGAAACAATATTGTCAGATTAAAAACCAATCTATAAGATAACACCCTTTATATCTTTTTTTTTTGGAGTAACTACTACTCCAGCATAAATGCCACATGTTTCAACGTTTTATGTCACAATCGCTCACACCTTTCCATTTTGAGACCCTACTTTAATCTAACGAACACCTAAAGACAATGTCAAATCTGAAGTTTCCATACCTTTGAAGGTGGTTTGAGTTTTTTCCCAATTTTTCGTTGTCAAATTTCGAACTCGTTTATCTCAAAAACGAAAGCTTCAATCAAAAAAAGGATCACTCCCAAATAGTAGATAATCTCCGGCTTCCAGATGCTAACCAATAAAAAGCTGACCATTTTTACCATTTTTTCGTTAGTAAAGTTCGAAATTGAAACGTTTGTTTGCATGATATGGTCCACCATTTACTTTTGTTAAATAGATTGTACAAAGATTTGAACACGGTTGGCTTGAGTCAGATATAAGCGCTCTTAGTAAAGAGATGGAGTACCCAAGGGCTCTGCTTTAAGTCCCGTTTTCTCCTCGTGTAAGTGAAATCCTTTTTCAAATAAAGCATTGCAGTTTTTGTCAGTGAAATGGAACTTTCACGTCTTTATTCAAAACGGCTGTAATACTGTATTATGTAAGCAGTAAGAAAAAATGTAAGAAAAGAATACCAAAAATACAGAATTTTTACCAAATCTAAAGCTTTTTTCCAGAAAACTGTTTATTCTTGAAAGTATTGTCTATCGCTTGCTACAACTTTCGCTAATGTTGGAGAAACTGCACGTTTTTGAGAACGATCCACGAATCGATTCAATTGTTGGCTTCTTAGAAAAATCGGAAGTGCTACTCAACAAGGCCATGCTTGATCGATCGCAAGAGGTAGTAGTCGGAGAGAGTAGTCTGGTAGAGTAGGACGTTGTGTTTCAGCTCCAGGTAGGTTTAATTTAATCGTGTCTTTGCTATGGTTTTTTATTAAATGCTCGGCTGAAACTCATTAGTTGTGATAGACTCCTGCGATGGTTTAAGCTGATTGCAGTGACTAATAATACATATATCAGGCCGAGTTGGCCCACCAAATAGATGTTTGGCTGGGCCACCGAAGTTGATGTATGGCTGTGAGGGCATAATTTCTTTCATTTTATGGCAATGGTTTAATTTGCCATCGCCGGTCGTTACACAAGTTACCAGAAAACCCTATCATTCTTCCCTTTTATGTCGTTGAGACTTTTCTGATATGACATTTCTGCATACCAGCGTATACCTTTGGTGCCATCTATTGGAAAACGGCAGATTTCCACTTCTTCTTTTGAAGACTTTTCTAGGTCTATAACTTGAAGCAAGGATTTTTTTTTTGTAGTGATATGTTAATTTCAATTACACATTTTTAAATTACACATTTATCAACCATGGGAATCTGGAATTATTGGCCATCTCTCTGTAAACTTATGCATACCTTGCTAAAGGTATTTATGGCCAAGAAAGAATGAAAACATTTTTTTATGCCTTCAAATGATGTCAACCGTATTCCTAAAAGAGCATTCTGAACTAACCGAAACAAGTGAAAAAAGGTACCGGGGATGTTGAATTCGGCGGGTCAGACCTCAGTTTTGCAAATAGTTTTAATCCGGTGTAGCAACATAAGGAACATAATGTAACATGATGTAAAGTAACGCGCTCGGGTCTAAACGAACGTTTTTCTGCCAATACTCTTTCAAATGAGTGATCGTGGTGCAATGGTAAGCATCACCGACTGTTGAGCCGAAGGTCTGCAGTTTAAGTCCGTCCATAGTCAAGAACAATTCCTAAACGGAAAAACAACACATATTCTTCGCGCCATGAATATTCAACTTCGGAATTGCTGCGCGGTTTGGCCGGGCTCCACGGTGCCTGCTTTAAAATTGTCATAATTTTAATTTATTTAGGTTTAATTTAATTTAATTTTATCATTTATTAATGGCTTAATGTACAACTCAGTTTCCCGGCTTTTGTATAAATCTCAAGCGTTAGGAAATTACTACTTGTGTCACTCCAAACGATTCTGCAAGTTCTTCTTGGGTTTGTCATGGCCAAGCCGTTCGTTTTTTTCGGTGGAGAAATTGCCACTTTTATAGCAGAAACCAGAATTCGCATGTTTTCAATGATGAAGTATGTTCACCGTAACTTCCGACAACATTCGATAACTTTTTTTCGAATTGAAAAATGAAAGCAGGAAAAGTAGTGCCAAGAAAATATTTATAGTATGGTGCTGAGGCATGTAGTGAAATTTTTTCAATGCAACAAATTCTTAACGGAGTTTCGAAAACAGTTTGTTAAAAACTTAAGTAAATCAAAATATTAGTTTTTGTTTAAATATAAACAATATAATATAAAGAAGCAATAAAAAATTTTTTTTTTTCTTAAAACAAGTAGGTCTAGACAGTGACAGGGTTGTGTTATTGGCTTCTGGAAAAGATAAAAGTCAGACGCGGTCATATTATTGGCCGGTGATCATCATTATTTGTTGGTCGAATCCTTTTGTACAATGTTGATTTTGAGCGGTAGTGCAATATCGAGTTGCAAAATCAATGAATTGTACTTCCACAAGGCTGGTCGTTTCCTCTCAAATTTTTAATTTGTAAAATAACTCCTGGCGCCTAACTAGCATTCTTTTTGTTTGTTTTCCTGAAAGGAATTCATATTAAAGTGAAATTTAAAAATCGTCAGCATGCCTCAACTCGTTTGGTTCCCAACCAGTCAGTCATATGGGTGTTGGCTAATTCTCATGTCAAAGTCATAATACAATATCTTGTTACCAGTTACAAAAATCTAGCGAAAAACCATTAGTTCAGCGACCAGCTTTCGATGCTCTTTTTCAACACAACTAAGTTTTTTTACGAAACCAACGTTACAGTGACACATTTTATGTCCGAAATATCACTCACGATGTTGCGAACAGACGTAAAGTTATGTTCACTTATTGAGCTAACCCCTATTGAGCTAAGCTCTTATAACCTCACAAGACCAAACATCTTGCTTTTCTCGATGGTCTTGTAGGCATTTGAACAAAACCTTTTATTTTCGATCCTGTAATTTTGTTGTGCACCATACTCGGTAGGTTTTCTAGGATTAAGAACAGGAAATTTCCTTTAAAAGACACAACATTGAAACATTGAAAGGGCAACACTCTGAGTCACAGGTAGCACTCAAGCTCTATATGGTAACTCGATAGTGCATTGGCATTAATTTGCAAAATAACAGTTGTTTTACACATTACATCTTTCACACGTAAATTACAAATAGTAGAAGTAGACTAATTTTTTTACAAATAATATACTTCTATAAAAGGTTTGTTAAAAAAATAAGGTGACTTCAAATTTTTTCGAAAAATATTTATTTATTCATCTCTATCTATTTTGTCCTCCCAGATATAATAACTTACGACAGCTCTTTTCCCGATCCTCGGAGCCCTTCTGATATGCGCTTTTATTTTTTGGTATAGCCTTCAGCTCTTCCAGCGATGAAGTCTTTATCTTTTCAATCGTAGCAAATCTCCATTCTTTCATGAGTCTTCCCGGTTTTGGGAAGAGAAAAAATTCGCATCAAGCCAAGTCTGTTGTATGCGGTGCCTTTGGCATGATTACGGTATTGTTTTTTGCCATCAAATTACAGAAATACTAAGCAAAGATGAGTGAGCAAGCTCATTGTCGTGATGCATTAACCATGAATTTTTTCCAACAATTCCGGATGTTTTCTTCGTATTGCTTCATGAAAATGCCGCATAACTTCAAAATAATATTCCCTATTGTCCGTACAACCTTTCGGCAAGAACTCACGAAGAACTACGTAATTTTAATCAAAAAAAAGTGGAAAAAGCTTTTACTTTTGACCGAACTTGACGTTTTTTTCGGTCAGGGCTCTTCTGGTCGTTTCCATTGACATGACCGGGCTTGAATTTCGACGTCAAAACCATCGCCAGTGATGACTCTTTTCTGCAAAACTGGATCGTAATTCACGTCATCCAACAGCTCCTCAATGATTCTTAAGCGACGGCACCTTTGGTCGAAATTTAACAATTTCGAAGCAAACTTCGCTCACACACTCACCAAAATATGTGAAAAAATTATATGGCTCGGGCCAATTTATGCGCCAATGTCCTCAGCAACTTCGATAGTGATTTGACAATTCTTTGTAACAATTTTCTTCACTGCTTCAACGTTTTCATCTGTTGTTAAAATCCTGCCGCGTCCAGGGCGGTCTTCTGTGAAGGACTTGTACCACTTGAAAACATTTTTTTATTCAGACTAGACTCGCCAAATGCCACAGTAACTATTTTAGTAGGATAGTGGACATGTAACCCAACATGTGTGCCTACATAAGAAAAACAAAATTTGAATGTCGAATGTTGTGAATATCGTGAAATATGAAATATCACTTTTTGGATTGTCGAAGGCAAGTGATTTAGCTTTTATGTAGCGACTCCATTCTGGTAGGCTTGATCCCCATCACTACAAATTGTCCCCCTTATAGCTTATATTTAACACCCAAATTCATACTCATTCTCCATTTTCATTCACAATAAATCTACTTTCACAGTTCATTTTCTTTTAATTCCCCAAGCATGATGGTAAACACTTACTAATAACTATTGTAGGTACCCAAAACGATAAATCGGAAAACTTAAAATTATATATATCAAGCACGCAAACATCCAACATGGTAGATGATACGAGCAACTCCTTACAAACCAAACAGATCCCTCGTCAAAGAGAAACTATAGGCCACCAATAGTGTATTTTCGTAAATTCTCTTCTTTTTTTTCTAAGTAGATAGTAATATTTTAATTCAGTACCGTCAAATCCCTATCGTGTCAGAGTCAATTGTCTGCTTGGTCCGTTTTTCTTTGGTTTTGTTTTGTATTCCGAGAAAAAGACTTGTTTTTATTTTGATTAATTTTTTCCAAAGGGTGAGACAAAATATTTTTTAATGACTTCTTTTCTTTTCAAAACTCAATCCCGTACTTTTAGGTGTTACAACCCTTCTAACAATGGCTACACAAACATCCGGCATAAACGCATCATTACCCCCAGTATCATACACAAAAGCGATTGACGTTTGGACTGGCGTCTGTTTGACATTTGTCTTTGGCGCATTGCTCGAATTTGCACTTGTCAATTATGCATCACGTTCAGGTTTGAATAAATGCCGTAATTGACGTTTTCTTTTCGTTTCTTTTCCCTTTTCTTTCCGTTTCATCTTTTCAAAAAACAAACTGCTTTATGTTCACACAGTAATCGATAGTCAAATCATATGTATCTATTTAACGGTGTTTCTTAATTAAAAGCCACTAACTATCTACTTTCCCCAACTGCTATTCGTTTCTTGTTGTTGTTCCAAAACAAATGAAACTAAAAACTAAATTACAATCTCCTTCCACTTTTAATTAATTAACATGTTTGCTATGTACATTTACAAGAGATTTATTGATGTTTTTCTTATTTATTTATTTTTGTCCTTTTTTCTTTAACATTTGTTTTATATATTGTAACTAAAAACTAATTTTACTAATCGTATTTCTTTTCTTTTATCTCATTTCATCCGAAAAATAAAACAAAAAAACTTGAAATATAATAAAATTAATAAATTTATACATATGTATCTACACTTTACACACTCGACACGATATATTGTACCTTGCTTGATACTTGGTTTTAATTTAATGAAAATAACTAAACATTTGCTATGTACGTCTGCCATATTTTATTTTTACCTTATTTCCGTTTACGGACAAATACTTATTTTCTTGTTTTATGTTTTCGTCTTTTTCTTCTTTTCTGTGCTACGTTGCATTTACCATTTTTTTTTCAAAATTTTTGTTGCTTTTCTTGTGAAAAAAAATTGTTAAAAAAATATTTGAAAAAAAAACAAAATCATTGTATGTAACTTGTACAAATCGCACAACATTTTGTTTTTTTATTATACTTTTTCGTGTAAAAAAATCGAACGAAAAACCCAAAAAAAAAAAAAACAAAACTTCTCTGTGTTAATCGTGTCCTCATGCGTTTATTTGGCGAACAAATAAATTCTTGAAAAATTTTCTACCCCAAATGCAACATATACGGATCGTGCAGCAGACATGCATAAGGAGAATTTGAAGAAGAAACGCCGGGATTTGGAGCAAGCTAGCTTAGACGCTGCTTCGGATCTCCTTGACACAGATAGTAATGCAACGTTTGCAATGGTGAGTAGTTTTTGTAAGCTATACAATTTTTAAGTTAGATTAAGAAGTTTCCACTGAAGGGTTACAACATATTTTATACAGTAGGCATGCGATTAGCTCTATGTATCATGTCAGTGTGCACAGAAAGATCAAGTCAACTTCAAATAGTTTGCGACCACTTAGATTGCAGGTAACATGATTGTCCTGCCGATATTATCTTTTCCTTCTTAAATTTTAATTAAGTAATTTTAATTGGTACAGCCCCTGGCGTCTTATAAAAATTGTGTGTTTCCATAAGTATGTTTCCTTCATTAAATATCTAGCTATTGGCCTAGCGAATAGTATTTTCAAGTGATTTCAACAGACCTCTTCATTGGAGTTTTTTTTTTTTTGCTGCCATTTGTCCGAATTTTTTCTCCTTCTTATGAGCCTAAGTGGAGATAACATAATGTGAAGCAACATTGCGAATAAAATAATTTGATCTTTGACTGAACCTTAGACTTAGGCTTAGGCCTTTAGAATAAGACTTTTCGCTACTACTAAATTTCAGCACAACATTCAGTAGTATAAGTATGATACTAACTTAAACACATGTTTTGAATATATGATAAAAAAATAAGGTGATTATTTGAATTTTGCGTACACAATCGTACATTCAATTTTCAAATTTCCACATATAAAGATTTAGTCTGTTTTGAAAGCAATTTCTTCCTGTTGAAAAATAGATCAAAAAATTTGTATAAAACTTTTTGTGAAAAGTAAAATTAAGTGGTGCAACATACTTGAAATGTTGACTGTTTCGGCTCATCAAATGACTATTGTAAGAGGCTCACTGCATCGCCTCATGTGCCAAGTTCAGAGCCTAAGATTCGCTATTCATCATTTCGAAGCGCTTATGTTTCAATTGCTTTGGACCTCATGCTGCTCTGTCATGTGCAAATGAGCAATTATGCAAAGAATGCGCCGACAAACATCATAATATGTTGTATGACCCTGCCTCCTCCACCTCAAGCTTCACAGCCCGGGACATCAACACAATGCAGAGACAGCACAATCGCTAGTTCATCACTTTCTCAAAACGACATCAATATCGGGTCAATCGCCTTGCTTGGGACAGATTAGCCCTCTTGAAAGTGCCCACTTGCGAGGGTGATAGATCTTCACCGTGGACTGGAAGACTCACTCGGATTGTCACCATCAAGACGACAACCACAACTCGGCCAATCACTAAGCTTGCACCATGCCAGTTTCCATCACAGCACACCGTTCTTCGTCACATCACCTCTCCAACGGTGATTGTGAGCGAAATGTTGAAAATATAAAATTAGTTAAAAATTAAACACTCTGCAATGTAAGCGTATCCATTTTAAATAGAAACTCTGCCTTGTAACCACATCTATTCTATTCTATTGGAAAACGGCAATAGCGGCGTTCACACTCTACGATTTGTCTATCCGACTTGTTGGAAGACCAAATTATGCCTAGCGTTCACATTATACAACTTGCTTGACAGACTTCATTTGTGAAAAAAAATTTCGAAGCGTTAACATGGCGGCGCATGCTAAATAATCATGTGATGATTATTGATGAAGTACTCGAAAATGAAGAAAAAAGGATAAAAACGAATGTGGATTCGACCCATGGCACAGTGGTTCAGCTCTCGAACAATAATTACAATAATTACGCGGTCATAATTACTTGTTTATTGAAAAACGACTAATATGAGGTTTTTTTAAAGTAATTTGGGGTCGCTGATTCCGAATCTGCAATCCGTTTTACTCTATGACGTCACGTTTTTGAAATACGGTTAAAGGGTGAAGGAAGGGAAAGTATTTTTGATATCTCTCTGTCTAAATTACAAAATAACGGCACAATTTTTCGGAAAGTGATCGAAGAATTCGATCTAATCGTTTTAAGAGCTTTGAGATACATCTAGCATATTTGCGATTTCATCAATATGTTGAAGGGAGTTTAGGAAGTTTGTTGCTAGGAAGTTTATTCAGTACGCCGCGCAGCCCCTTTAATACAAATATCTCAAACCTTTCTTTGCAGGAGTATTTTATTTTATTTGACAAAAATAAACTCAATGTTTTCGAACACTCCTAGGTTTACGTTATGAGTATATTATATGTACTTATAAGAAAAAATAAAATAAAATAGAGTATATTACTTTGAACTGCTTTGACAATGTATTAAACAAATGAACTATCACATAATAGATTTAAAACACCTTCTGACAACATACTATTTTTTTTACGAGGAAGCTTGCGCAGGCCTGTTATTAAGGGGTCTGAGTTCAATAAAAGTCTGTGCATCAAGTCTAAATTTGTAACTTCGCGTCATTTTCCTTGTATAGTCGCGTCTAAATGCCTTTATATTCTTATTGTTTGACTCAGCAGCCTCTTCAGAAAGTTGTCCAATAGGAAGTAATGCATTCTCTATAACATCCGCGCCGTGAATGAGGACTTTGTGGACAGACGCAGGGATATTGTATCATGGATACTCTTGCACAAGCAGACGTGCGGTCGCCAAAGCATATTCCTTAAACTTGTTTTTGTCAATTTCATATCCCGATGATAAACATTGTAATATCGTACAACAGCGTTCAATTAAATCCTTTTTGAGACCTGTGATTTCCGCAGACACATCAGAATTCATAAAAAAATTTTCTTGCGGTATTTCCGTCATTCGATGTCCCGCTTCCCCCACTTCTAGGCTTATCAACATCTAAACCTAAATTCGTTTTGCACATATTCTTTCTTATGTCTTAATAAATCTTTTTCTTCACTTGATCTTATTTGCCACTTTTTAATATCTAGCCTGTACGAAAGATGAATAAAATATTCAAAGAAGCGAATCCATGAATGTAAAGGTGATAACCCAAACTCAAACCTATTTTCAGAAATTATTTCTTTGGCTAAGCAATCATCAATTTTATTCATCTCCGTTGGCGTGGCGTTACATAAATAACATCTACTCGAAGAGGTTTCAGTTAAAGAACTACATACTTTGCCATCAGTTAGCTGCAATGAGTGTCTAATGTGTAATTCCGTATCGTTTAATTTACTAACCGTGGGCACCAAGTTGCTAATCTTTTGTCTATAGTATGCCTCCTCTTGCACAGATACGTCAGAAGTTTCTTTTAGAAATTGAAAACGAAGGGGTCTGCAGTACCTTGTGGAAAAAGAACGCGGATTTTTCCATAAAATTGTACTTTCGTCATCACTATTAATTTTACTTACAAGTTGCAGCGGAACATATGATGTGATAAATAAACTATCGTCCTTAAGGGATGAATTGCTAAAGCTCTGCTTATATTCACTATGACCTGTACTGCCGTCAAATCCCCATTTTCCAATCAAAGTTAAGTCATTCAATAGAGCATTAGGTATATTTTCTAAAACATGTTTTTGGGATTCGAGGATTCGACTAACCGTATGATCCAACATGTTTTGCAAATCAATCTCTGCAGACGATTCAGTTATTTTCTCATTAAGGGGATAGCACTTCTTTTTAGCACTCAACACGCTATGGTAGGATGGTAAAATATCGCAAAGTATTTTTGTATCAACAAATTTCTTTATCAAAATGTATTGATGTTTGGTAAGTTTTGCTTCAACAATCAAAGATAAAACTTCGTCCGGATCTATTTTAGGGACACTACTCTCTTTTAAACCATCCGAAGCATTGAGTAGTGCACTCACAGTTGAGTCATCTGCTTTCGATAGATCAGCCAACCTTCTCCGTTTTGTTCGCTGGCTGCAATCAGAAAAATTCTTCCTAGGACGGCCGCTCCGCGAATGGGTTGGATTTTCACTTTCTTGAATTTGGGTGCACTGGACATAATTTTTTGGTACTGTTACATTCTCTAAGACGGCTAACCAATTTGAATATTTATTAATAAATGTTTGTTTTCCCTTGTAGACTATTTTCCAATATCTAGCAATACATTTACAGAGGTTTTTGATAAGATTTTCCAAATTGTTAGTGTCTATATATTCAGCGTCATTCACGGAATTGATCAATTGTTGTATCACATGATTACACCTTTCCGTATCTGATCCTTTACCAGACAGCCAAATCTCAAAGACGTACATTCGTGAGAATGATAATTCATATAAAGAACCTGGAAAATTATCACTATCAGTAAAAAAGGAAAAAAAAATTGCAGGTAGGAAGTACACACGAAAAAGCGTACTCACGCCGTAGTCAACGCTTTATGACGCGAGCGGACGGCGACAGACGGTGAATCTGACGAAGTATTCTGATTGAGCGAGTTTTTGTGAAAATTTCGTATTAGGTGGGAAACGTTAGGAAAGTAGTTAAAAGCTTATGTGAAAATGACGCTTAGCAAATTCTGATACTTTTAAATATGGTTTTCGTAACAGGCACATTATCGAAAAAACTATTACAAAACTTTGTTTGAAATGCAATAAATATTTAAGTACATACCATGTTCTTGGACTTCCATGTTTTGGCAGAATTAAAAAAAATTAAAATATGATAGAAAAAATCAACCAACATGTGGGTCACGCGGTCATTCACTGATGTCGCTAACTGCATTCCTTTGATTTGCTCACTTACTGTCAACGAAAGAGAACGAGATAATGCAAAATTTGACGTCATATTTTTGTTCCGAAGTAATTTGGGTATTGGCCTATTCAAATAAGTCATAATATTCTAGTTTTAACGGGTTCACCTAACTCGAGTTTGGGCCTATGGGGGAACCACTGTGCATGGGTCGGAAAACTAATAGTTTCTCAATGGTAACGTTGTCAAGAGGATTGTACGAATATTCGTCAGAGGATTTTCATAATCATTTGAAAATGGATGCAGTAACCTATGAGGAGTTACTGAGAAAAATAAGGCCTCATATGTATTAGAAAAAAAATACAATACTGTACAGTTCAATTTTCCATACTTCTGAAAATTGCCGGCACACTTCAAAGAAATCAACCCAAAATTATTTTTCCTTGTTTGTCGTCATATCATTCATTCCGCTCAAAATTGGTGTTCACTCTCTGAAATCACAAGCAAAAGTGAAAAAATGCTCTGAAGTCGTACGACAACTGTTCACACCTTACGACAAGTTGATCAACAAAGTCAAAAAGTTGAAAAAATCTAACTTCCATACGACAAGTCGGACGACATGTCAAAAGAGCGTTCACATTTACGATTTGGCCCATCAAGCAAGGTTTTCCAACAAGTCGGATGGACAAATCGTAGAGTGTGAACGCCGCTAATGGAAGCCTGATCTCCCTGGAAAGATCGCGAACACGCTCTAACTTCGCCTTGTACATAACATGCATTATTTTCCTTGTGCCTTTGAAATAAAGTAGTATTTACCGACAAACGAGCTGTCGAACTTCAACCAACGAATTAATCAAATTAATTACCATATGGTCCTTCGAGCCGGATAGGAAAGTATTGAACGCTGGCAGCGACTTTCACGTCTGGGTCAATCAACTTGATGAACTGCAAAAGTCGTTCTTAAAAGATCATTCACTCATAGAAATTGCGTGGCTAGCGGGCATTTGTCAATCATGAATATTTTGAATTGTCCTATCAAATGGTATAGGGTCCGCCAAATAACTTTTTTTTTTTTGAAAATGCTATAAAAAAAACTACTGAATATTTTTTTCAAATTTCTTTTTTTATTTGAAAGTACAATCCTTCCGGTTAATAATGGAAAATAATTTCATTCAAATGGCTGCCTCGGCTGGCCATGCAGTAGCCTACACGATCGGTCCAATTTTTAAGCACATTATCGATTGTGTGCAGCTATATTTCACCAATGGCTTCACGAATATTGTCCTTTAGAGCGTCAATTGTCTCTGGCTTGTCGGCGTAACACTTATCTTTGATGGCACCCCACAAATAATAGTCCAACGGTGTCAAATCGCAGCTCCGAGGTGGCCAAACGACATCAGCTCTGCGGCTGATAATGCGATCTTCAAAAACAGGGCGCAAAACATCGAGTGTAACTTCGGCTGTGTGGCACGTAGCGCCGTCCTGTTGAAACCAAATGTTGCCAATATCCTCCTCTTCAATTTTTGTGAACAAAAATTCGTTCAACATGGCCCGATAACGATCGCCATTGACTGTAACGGCCACTCCTTGCTCATTTTCGAAGAAAAATGGCCCAATTATGCCTCTGGACCAAAATCCGCACCAAACAATGGCTCGTTTTGGGTGCACCGGCTTTTGAATGTATGCGTGCGGGTTTTCTGTGCCCCAAATGCGACAATTTTGCTTATTTACATACCCGCCAAGATCAAAATGAGCTTCATCTGAAAAGATGATTTTTTTGGCAAAATCGGCATCTTCTGTAAGTCAATGATTTTCAAAGTAATGTCGCAATATTTCCCAGCGTTGTTCAAGCGTATACACAACCATATTCGTTCAGCGGAAGGATAAAACTAATTATCTGTCAAATCAGACATAAGCTAAGTGTTACCATTCACGAAATAAGCACTACTTGAAAAAAAAACGTTAGCTGGCGGACCCTTTAGAAAATCGGACTTTTGTGACGGCCAAGCTCAAGTTAAGACGGGTAAAGGAAGCACTCGCACATACAGCATTGCAGTACTTGTTAAATCGCCGGATATAGTGCTCATGAAATTCCACGGAGGGTATGCGGATAGGACTCAATTTAAAAGTAATTTTCATAACGTCATCATATCTAATCTCGGCTTGAGAGGGCAAGATAAATTTCATGGCCTGAAAAAAACTGCTGCAATTGCCCACCCGCTCAACCTATTAACGCGAAGTCTACTTTGAACAAAAGAAAATGTTTATAAGTGGTACAAGCTCTTCACAGACGACCGAGATGATGTTAATGATGTCCCCGCATGTCAACAATGAGTGAAAACGATGATACAGTGGAAAAATTTGTTATGGAGAATCATCATCGAATAACTATCAGAGAAGTTGCTGAGGATATCGGTACATCGGTTGACCAAAAGAATCGCTGCATGAGCATCGCTCAGTAGCTGCTGAATGACATGAATGACGATCCAGGCTTACCGACAAGTGTCATCATTGGTAACAAAACATGGGTACATGGGAAGCGACCAGAAAAGTGAAAACCATAAAAAGCGCATCAAGCTCGATCAAATGTAAACGTTTTCTTCGACTACAAGGTCGATCGTGGTTCATTACGAAAAAACACGAAAACATTCGGATTCGTGTAGAAAAAATCATGGTTGTTGCATCACGATAAAGCTTCTGCTCACTCATCGTTGCTTCTGCGTAAATTTGTGATCGAAAACAATACCGTAAAAGATCTATAGGATGACGGCAATTTGCCACGATTAATCAGATAAAGACCGTATCGCTGGAAGAGCTTAGGGCTTTACCAAAAATTGCATATCAGAAATGCTTCGCTGTTCCTTCCGCTGGTCCATCTCTTCTAAGTCCATCCTTATATTATCCTCCTATTTACGGCATGGTCTTCCTGGTGGTCCTATTCCCCCAAGTTTTCCATTTATTATTTTGGTGACTGTTCGTCCATTGTCCATTCGTTCCATGTGCCCGTCCCGTCTTAGTCTTCGCCATCAAAGATTCTCCGAAAAGACCCGAAATATATTTTTCTCAGTTAATAGTGATAATAGTGTTTAAAAACCAACGGACAATTTCGTGGAATTTCCATTTCTTTTCTAAACGCTGTCGTTATAATACATGAGAGGAGTCTCCACCGCTATCGAAGAGTTAATTTATGATTTATGACTCACGATTAACTTAGATTTAAATGTAGGCTATTGGGCCACTAATATCATAGAAGGTTGGAGTAATATTCGCTTGTAATTATTCTGGTTTTGCAAGATAAACGATCGGCTTCCACTAACTGCTCAGACTGCTATTTCGTTTCTAGCGTACGGTGGTGAACCAATGTCATAACCATGGTGACAAATCGCCGTACAAAATCGGTCAGCTCCCTACTGAATTAGTCCAAAGATTGCTGCGAAAATTGGCTCTCAGAAAATGCGGCAACCATATGGGGTGCACTTCTCAGAGATTTCGCATCCGCACAATTTCATCTATCTGACTAACCTAACCTTCACTCGCCTATCATCCAACACGTACTTCTGGTTTTTGGTATGATTGCGGGATGGGCGACCACATTTAAGTTCAGCAGCCCACTTTTTTACGGACGGTTAACATTCAAGAAGTAAAGTCCGCCGAAACTTTTGTTAACTTTGAATGAACTTCCTAAGGAGCTAATGCATCCAAAATGAAGAATTTTATAACCTAACTTTCTCCCGTACTCTCGTATGACTCAATGGCCTGAACGGAGGCATTGGGACTCAGCAGTTGCCTCTGACGCCAATGATATGAGTTTTGTGTCCCAAGAAATTCACGTCGTTGAATTCGCATTTCACGATATCCTAAGCAGGGTAGTCACCCAACTCCCTGTAGTATACTGGTATCTTGATCGGAATCGGCAGTGTGTAGTAGGCCCCTTCAGCCTACTTTTACGTAACAAACGTAGTCGAGGGAACTGCGGCTCTGGTTTCTCATGGGATTTAATGTCGGTTATAACAATAAAACAAAAGAAAAACCTTTCTTCTGTGCAAGCCATTTTCTACAGCACTAACGACATATCTTTTTGCGTTTTATAAAGTGTCATTCAGGAAAAGGTGTCATTTTGAATCAATTGATAAATGCAACATTTTAACTCGAAGTGGTGATAAATCTATTTTAGTTTATAACACAGAGTAAGTAATCGAATACAATATCTGCGGCCAATTGATTTATCCTTGGCAAGGGAGCCATAACTTTACAAGCTGTATGGTATGTGACACCGTTTACGTCAACTGCACGAATTTAAGGCGAAAAAAAACAGTTAGCGTGGTAACGCAACCCATGCAATGAAACACTTGCATCGACGTAATTTTCAAAATTTTCAAAACTAATTTTAAAATAAACTGTCACTAGTTGTGAAATATTTCCATTGGGTTTTCGATTTTCTTGTTTAAGTACTCAGAGAAATGGTAATACGCCTAATCCCTCAAAATAATACAAAATCGTGTTCTTGTTCACTAATTACCAGCACTCAGAACAACAAGTACATCAACTCGACCTTATGGACGTGTAAGCCACAGTCTTGGTGGTTTCGGATAGGCCGAATTTACTGTGGTAATCTCGAATGGACACATTCGGGCTTTCAGTAACACTCTCAACTACGACGGTGATATTTCCAGCTGATCTCAACGGATGGAAAAGATTTTGGCATTTTCACCACTTATTAGTCCGAGCCAATCAACATCGATTAAATTCTCTGTGAGAAGACGCTTGATACCAACCAAAAGCATTACGAACTTTATGAAATGATCCTGGGTTTTTTTTTTTTTTGCCATTTTTTTCACATTGATCGGGTATATAAGGACCCGTAGACCCGCCTAACTTTGTCGAGTGTTGATAGTTCAGCAATGGCGTACAATTTAAAATGACACCCGTTGTTGGATACCAAATGGGATGTGTGATGTTTCCGACAAAGCTAATCATCGAAATTATGCTTAAGTATGTAAGCCCCAAGCACGTTATATAGGATCTCAATAGCTGACATTGTCATCAAAGCTGGTTAAACGCCGATCATATAAACAGACACGAATAAGGCAATAAGATAGTCTACTGTTAGTTCAATAGTGCAAACCCCTATAGTAATAACTAACCTAGGAACTCTAAGTGAAACTTCAGAAGGTTGCTACTACAGTAAAATTATTATTGAAACATATTATTGAAACATACTAGACATATGCTCCTAAGTGATACTGGAAAATAGGATTTACGTAGGCTTAGGGTCCGGAACGAATTGTTGAGAGACACTAGTGTTGGTGGAGCGCAGAAATAAATCTGTCTAGATTTGTGAACGTTATAGCGCTAAGACATAAAAAAATATTTCATTTAAATCAAATCAACTTATTGTATCTAACTTTTGTCCTTTTTTTTCATTTTTCTCCTTTATTTAGAAACCCCTGGTACGTCATCCAGGCGATCCATTAGCATTAGAAAAACTGCGACAATGTGAAGTCCATATGCAGGTACCAAAACGTCCGAACTGCTGTAAGACTTGGCTATCGAAGTTCCCTACCAGGTAACAAATTGCATCCTAATCAATAGCATTCATCTTACCAGACAAATGGATTTCCTTTTTGATGTTGTGATCATTTTCTTAAAACACTTTCTTTGGAATGAGAACTGCTTCCTGCTTAATCGTTTAATAAACTTTTTACTTTCAATTATTCTTGTTTTGCTGGAAATGAGTTTTTGCTTGGCAAGTTTGTTAAATATTAAAACAGAAAACCATATACCAAGTTCAGTTAAAGCAATGCGTTGTGTTAAATTCAGTTTTAAGTTTAAGGTTTATAGAAAAAATGTATTTAATTGTGATGCTGAATTCCCAGAAGGCTCTACCCTGAAGATGAAGGCTCACCTTTTTTTTTTTGATTTAGGTACCTACTTTTATTGTTCAATGTTAACTTAAGCTTATTTAATTATTTCAATATTTTTATATCTTTTTGTGTTATTAGCACTAATTAAATTTAAATGATAAAGTCATATACTTTCTAGCTGTTAATTTTATTTAAGCCTCTCTTAAAAACAGATCTTATAGTTTTGAATCATTTTTTCATGTTCATAAATGTTGTCAAAAAAATCACGACTGAAAAAAAAATATCTAAAACCAACTGCACAATTATTTTCTCGGTCAAATTTTCAAAAGAAACCAAAATGAAAAAACTACATACAAATTGCATAATATTTCTCCAAATTCTTGTTGTCAAATTACCCCCCCTGTCCCTATTTATATTTTATTATTTACCAAACGAAAATGAAAAATAATTTACTTAACTCTACACTCCAACTTGGTTCAAGCCTAAATGTATTTATGTTTGGCATTTTTTATTTTCAATAATTTATTTTTATTTTGCTGTAAAATAAAAATGAAAAGCAAATATGAATAAAAATATTTTTAAGCAGTCTGGAGCTTAGAGATTTGATTTGGTCCGCCTTTAATTTTAAATGAAAAATAAAAATCGGTGGCTAATGAGAATCGAATTGAAATTGTTTATTTGACGTTTGAAAATGATTGTTCTTGAGTGATTGAGTTACATTTCTCGCATTTTTTCGTCGTTCGTTGCCTCATTCAATATTTCATTAACAAAAAATTACACATTTTTCATAAAAACATAATTTCAGAAAATATCTTACAAATATAACAGTTTTATTGAAATTTGTTAAATTTTATATTTTAATTTTATTATTTTAATATAAAAAATGGGTTTGAAATTTAATGGTTTAAGTTAATGGGGTTTTTGACGCTTGTGGTTCATCTTATAACTTCTATACGTATCAATGCATTGCATAAATTCTCTTACTTAGTTCTTTAGAAATATTTAAATACTGTCTATTAGTAATAATAATGAAATCAACCAGGCAGATGACTACAGTAATACAAAAATTGACTAGAATTTACTTTATCGACCCTCCTAGGGCATTCTGAGTATACTGAATCGGGGAGATGGTTGCTCTATGTTGGGTGGCAGATCTTTCAGCAAAGATACATACGAGTATGCTTTGTTTCTGGATCCCACCTGAGATTGCAATCGCGTCTTAAACTAAAGGGCTATCACGCCTATCATGTTTGGCACCTGTCGGGAAGGGCCTGTATCGAACACTTTCCAGAAATAAGGTATTCTACAAGACAATGCAAATAAGTACAGTTCGCAATAAAAACAAAAACTGTTGCTTTAGTATCTCATCAATATACTGACTGCACACCGCGCTGAACATTCGGAAAAAATTGACTTTTTCCCTTGGTACCAAATTTCTTATTGGTGGCGACTTTAACGCTAAACACACGTTTTGGAGTTCAAGATGCATTTCAAAGGGCGGCAAAATGCTTTACGAAGCTTGTATGGAAAGCGGTTTCAACTCTTATTGCACTGGAAAACCGACGTATTGGCTGAGGGATTTTGCAAAAATATCTGATATTTTCGACTTTTTTATTGCTAAGGCTATTTCCGATATTTAGCAATCTCATGCTTTGTCATTCGAAATCTTCACTTTTACTGAAACTAACTTTATACCTAGCATAAGTAACCAAGAAATGTTCCCACAAAATTTTAAGGCCTTCCGTGACGACGATCTCAAATGATCTACCGATAGTTTCCCTTTTTGTGGCGTATTAATAAACGTCCTAAACTCAACCGACTCATCCCTTATTTCAATAGCCACTTCAACCTATTGAAAGCTTTGAACTCGCCATTAATACGATTGATAGCATAAATGATTTACGGAATCCCCATGATGAAATCCTGCAGTTTTCAGTCTTCCTTCCTTAAATGGATTCCATCAGACGATCAATCATTTTACATTGCCACTAATCCCTCTGATGCCAAAGAATGTTTTTTTCTTAGATTCCCTAGCTGATTCAAACTCAGTGGCATCTCAAATTACATGAGAAGACAGTTTGATCTGATTTCCCCACAGGCCCTCTGAGTTCCTCTGTTTCACTTTGTCACCTTTTCTTATCAACAACAACAACTACCATCCTCCCCTTCTTCTCTCACTTTTTCACGACTCTCCACCACAGAACACTTCCCAACCAGCGTTTAAGTTTTACGACTTCCACAAAGCAAATTTCAACCTAATCAATGAATTTTGACAGAGTTACAATAAATGACGCCAAATCCATTTTCTACAGAAAAATATTTAAGTCTATTTTTCTTTATGTTCCCCTTGCCCGATCCAAACATTAATCTACCTCCTCTCCTTGGTATAATTGCTCCGTTCTCTAAGAAACAACAGAAACAAACTGTGGGCAATCTTCTTTCATACTCAATAACCCAATGACTTTTCTAACTATATTGGTACTTATCTGCAAATTACCGAGCTTCATAACTCTCTCTATCGAAACGCAAGCTAATCTTATAAACGGTCTGATGACTAGATTCCTCACTCTCGTTCGATTGCCAACTTTTTCAAAAAATCTTTTGCCGATAACTCCTTTGTACCGGACACCACTTACTTCGACTACTTACCAAATTTCTCCCTTGGACCATTTCTCCATTTCTCATATCATTGAAAATAAATTGAACCAACTTAATGACGAATTCACTCCTGGGCCCGATGGTCTCCCTGCCATATTACTAAAAAAATGTTCCTCCATTCTTTATGTCTCAAAATATTTAACTCATCCATTGGAGAATTTCTCCAGATATGGACAATCGCTTTTATAACTCTTATTCACAAAAAAGGTCCGAAGAGTGATGTTAACGGCTATCTCCTCATCGCCAAACTGTCACATATACCCAAACTTTTCGAAAGTATCTAGTATGACACTCTAAGTTTCCACTGCAAATCTCTAATATCCTCTAAACCACATAGCTTTCTCAAATGCAGGGCTACAACCACAAATCTTCTTCACCCTCTCAGCATTAGAGAATGGGAATGGAGACAACGTCATTTCAACTGATTTCAGTAAAGCCTCCGACAAAATCTCCCACAAACAAATACTCTTCAAACTGTCTTCCCTTGACTTTGAACCCAGTGCGTTGAAATGGATATGTTCTTATTTAAAAAAACCGTTACGACAATGTTCGTTTTAGATCTGCCTTTTCTAACCCTTTCTTAGCTTCTTCCGGCGTTCCCCAAGGCAGACACCTAGCTCCACTTCTTTTCATTCTTACCATTAACGATATTGAAATTGTCATCAGACATTCCCCCCCTCACTAAACTCCGACGACCAAGACCATTTTCTGTCTGCTGCTCCAAAAATTGCTTATGGCCTAACATTTCCAAATGCCAATCAATCACCTTTTCACGTCAATGAGTCACACCTCCTCCTCGTTTCGCTAAACTCAGACCAGGTCTGTGGCTACACTTTGTAGTGATCCTCCCAAACAAGAACTTAAATACTGTTGATACAGAAAAAGTGATATGTGGAAGTCAATAAACCTCCGTCGAAATCCCACATATTTTATTAGGTAATCAAGTCATAAGTTCAATTTTTCTATTTTCCAATAAAACATTGCAGCCGGAGTATTCAATTTATTAAGAGAGCATTCCACTGCAAATGCTGTCGTGCCTAGGAAGATTTTTTTCGACAATACAATTCTTCTAAATTTGGTACTAAAATTTGATTTATGATGATCATATTTGATCTATCTAATTGCGCTATGATTTAATGCAAGCTTAGGAAAAAAACCCCAACTGAAATGACTCTTTAATTTAATTTTAAGTAATTTTTGCTTTATTTAACAAATTAACGCATTAATTTTTTTAATTTTGTTTAATTTAAAATTAAATTCAAACAAGAAATCAGCAAAACAACTTAAGAAAATAATTTTAATAAAGAAAATAATAATAAAAAAATCGAACTATATATGTATATGTACTATACTCACAAATCAAAAAGCTAATCTCTAGATTTCCATTAATGAATTGTTCTAAATATTTATCCAAGACAATGTTCTAGATCGAAGAGAATCGACGTTATCTCGCGGATAACGTTCCCGCTGGTATTCGCCCTATTCAACTTGGTCTACTGGAGCACATATCTCTTCAGGGAAGAGGACGATGAGTAAATCAAACAATAACATTTTTGTTTTCATAGAACTATCCAAAAATTATATTAATATATTTATTATTATCCTTTTTTAAGGACATTTTAAAGGAAGACGTTTAATCGTACACTCACAAAGTCTATGTCTGTCTGTGTGTGTCCCTATCTCTCTATCACTTTCAATCCTTCACTCACATATATACATACATACGTGTATGTATATGTACTATACATAAATGGCTATGTAGAATCCAGAAAACAAAAATATGATGAAAGACATTAATATGTTGATAAGCTATATATGAAGAAAATGAAATTGAAAAAAAAATGGAAAATGGATATGTAAAATGCATTGACGACAGAGAGGAGAATGCGAATATATTTATGATTTATATCTATGTGAGCTGAAGATGTTGTTACATACATACATACCCGTACACAAGCGACGAAAGATTACATTTAAGTACAGGTAGATATTTATTAGCTTTATGTAAGTACTAGGTGTTTAAGCATACATGTATACTAGGTAAATGAGAAGAAACAATTTCCAGAAAAGTGAATCAATTTTATAAACCATTGTCGTTGTCAGTATCAAGAACATGTAATGCACTTCACTCACCGCCACCGCAAAGAACAAGTACACCCCATCACAGTTGAAACAATCATCTCGTAGTTCATATACTAACTAACTATATGTATACACAGAAATGATGTAGGTACTTAACGAGGAGAAATCCGGAATATAGTTTTGAATAAGCTCTGAAAAAAATTGTTAAAGAGAGATACCCCAAAGATTTTTAACTTATTGGAGGTCAGATTTTAGTAAATTGTATATACTGGACCCATTTTGGATTTTTGCATTTCCAAGCTAATTTTGAATTTTTGCAAGCCCCTTTTCAAATAGTTTGAAATCAATTTTTTATATAATTTGATACATGATACATTCTTGACTGCTCGTAGTAATAAGTTTATGAGAAAAAAGTAATAAGAAAGGTTATTTAGTTACGTTTAAAAAATGAACCCTTTATTGACCTTAAAGATATTCTTTTTACACCCAGCTATCAGAATTTTATTTTATTTTTTATATTTAACACTAGAACTACCAACATTTGTTTCCCGGTTCAAATGAATCTTTATATTTTTTTGAAAGTTCTTGTCCTAATTGAAAAAGACAGTCTTTCCTTGACATACATATTTTCTCGACGCATTTATTGCGCGATAATATTGAAACATTTTTGGAGAGACCATCTTCGAGAACCCGATTTCACAGTGTACTCTGGTCATTCGATAGGTAATATCTACCCCGAATTTAGTTCTGTTATAAAATATAAAAGTTTCAGGCTTATTTTTGTAGCTTAACAGAATTATGATTCGTATTCAGCACAAGGAACTTTTTCGTCGGCTTATTTTTATACACTGACAAAGTAGCAATATTTGTTCTATAAATTTGTCTTGTTTTTGTTTAGCAAGTCTCGGTAATACCTTATTTGTTTGAACGCAGAGTTCAAACCAATTTTGCTAATGATAGGCTGGTACTGGAATTGTCAGTCGTTACAATTTTTCTCCCAGAAAAAGTAAACGATTCAGTTAATTCGAGGAGGAAAATTCATTCAAAGTAATTGAAGACGGCTTTGTTCCATCCTTTCCCAAATACGAGAACGCATTTACATTATATTTACTATTCAGTTGAGATGCCGACCAACATTTTATTCCCAACTTATCGGGTTTGTTTGGAATGTGTTAAAGGAATCTATTTCTTCTTGTTTGGTGATGCTACAATCCGGGGTGAACCTGGGTCTTAACAATCAAGAGTCTCCAGCAAGCACGATCTTTGACTAGTTGTTTCCAGTTGGTTATGACCCCCTTCCACCTTTGCGTGCCACCGTAGATGCTTTTCGGCTGTGTCATCCCATCGAATTGGATTCGAAAACTCTTCGGGCCAGAGTTGCGTTGTCCATGCGTTCTACATGGCCCAGCCATCTTAGACGCTAAATCCGAAAGGGTCGGCCGATGCTGCTGTACGGCCCGTACAGTTCTTCGTAAGATCTTCTACTCCAAGCTGCGTTTATACAAAGATCGTAGATTAAACGCAGAATTTTCCTCTCGAAACGACCAAGGGCATCCCCATCCGCTTTCGTTAAAGTCTAAGCCTCTGCGCCGTTGATGAGGACCTGGATTATTAAGGTTTGTATAACGCAACCTTGGTCTTTCGAGAACGGGCTCTACTTCTCTATTCTTTTGAGCCCTAAAAACTGGCTGGCAAGATTAGTTTCACGTTTTACCTCAGCACAGATGTCTTTGCCGCTAGTCATAACTAAGCCAAGGTAGAGTCTATAACCACTTCGAAATTATAGCTGCTAGCACGTCGTTGTTTCTTGCATTTTTTGATGACACATACATACATTTGGAGTTAATCTCACTGCCCTTAAGACCCATCGTAGCCGCCATCTATCCTCCCCAATGCTTACGAAAACTTCATTGACGTCTCGCTGTGTCCTTCCAATCACAACGATGTCATCTGCGTACGTAAGTAATTGCGCAGAGTTGAAATAGATCCTACTTCAGTGACTCTTGCACGGCCTTTTCGAAGATGATGTTGAAAAAGTTGCATGACAGTGTGTCGCCTTATCTCAATCCCTTTTTAACATCAAAGTCTCAGTGAGTTCGTTACCGATCTTAATTTAGTACCGAGAGTTCTCTATTGTCATACTGCACAGCCGGTCGAGTTTGGCAAGGATTTTAAAACTAGACATGGCTCCGTAGAATTTCTCTCTATCGACACTGTCATGAGGGGTGTCGATTTGGAATTCTTGGGTCTTATCCAAGATCCGCCGAAGTGTGAATATTTGGTCTATTGTGGACTTGCCTGGCCTGAAGCCGTACTGATAAAAGCTGATCAGGTTACCCACAAAAGGCTTCAGGCATTTACACAATACGGCAGAGAAGATCTTATAAGCGATATTAAGGAGACTTATTCCCCTGTAGTTGGCACAAATATAGGGGTCTCCTTTCTTGTGGACCAAGCCAACCATGCTGACATTGACTGAATCTGTATATTGCTTTTGTCGGAAATATTTTAATTGCTCGTCAATTGTAATGTTCTGTCCCGGAATGTACAAGTCTGGCTATTTTCGATGAATGAATGAGACGTGTGAGATCATTGCAAATTTGGCATTCCTTAATCTTTGACTTCTGTAAAAGCCCCAAAACTGAAAATAACTGGGAATTCTCTCCTGGACATAGTTTTTGCAAAAAAACTGGTCCTGTTGTTTGGACCCTAAATAAGATATTTTCAAGTTCTTAGCGTCATATATGCCACGTGCAGAAAAGCACTGAACTTTTCGTGAGATATATCAAATTTTTTACTGGGACCTGTTCTGCGCATGTTATAAGAATCAATTATCAATGAAAACGCACTACTCACTATACCCTTTGTTATGTTTTATTCTTCAACCGGTGTTGACTCAATTACTTTTTTGAAAATTGTGTTTATTAGTCTCCATTCTGGAGTTGATCCCGGTTTTACTTAATTGCGCATGGTACCATCAGCAGTAATTTCAGTTAGCTGGTGGCAATCTTAAAGTTCTTCTTGGTCTCTCTTCTTCTCTATCGCTGTCTGAGGATACATAGACTTCTTTTTCAAATTGATCCTCTGAAATATCTGCTCACTAAAGAAAATTACCTTCATCGACATCGGAAATGTCTTCACATATATTTGTTGTCTTCCAGAAGCCTTCGAACATTTCCGCATTTTTAGGGTAAGGTTTTTTGACAAGAAATTCTTCACAAAAAATTGTCATTTTGATCGGTTGGTAGTTCTAGTGTTTATATAACAGCGTATCGAAAAAAATTCGAAGCACCATGAAATCAACCGTCCTTAAGGCTGATTTCCTTGACCAAACAAAAACGTGAGATGAAACTAAATTATTGGCATAAAAGTGGTCATTGCAACAAGCAGTTAAATGTGTTGAATTGTTTCAAATCTTTGAAATTATTTATTTTTTTTGATTTTTGATAAGTTCTATATTTTAAAAAAATTTAGAGTTTTCAGAGAAGGGATCATGGTAGGTATTGTTTATATTTTTTCATCTTACCAGATTTGTCCTTTTCGTCATTCGACATTTTTGTAAATACACAATTGCTTTGAATCGTAAACGACACAAGTCAGAACATTAACGTCACATTGTAGTATTTAAGGATAGTATCTCTTAGATATCTATAACAATAAAACAAAATCGTAATCGACTCTTTAACAGCAGGTCTTTACATAGCTTTAGTGGATGTTTAGCACATAAATTCATAAAATCACAAAACATACAAAAACACAATAAAAATAAACATTTCAAAAAAAGTAAAAAGTTTTTCTACTCAAATGGAGTTTAGTTTGATCGTTTTGGTTTCTTCCATACGCATCTAGCTCTCACCGAAAAAAAAGGTAAAAAAAAAAACACTTAAAAATAACATTTTAAAACGAACTATATTCTTACATAGATAAAATCAAGATCCTGCTCGAAGTAGAGTTGTCATATTTAACAACAAAGTTCTTCCCCATAGCCATTACATAAGTCATGTATAGAATGTGATTTAGCATGCCTACCCTGGTTGGTTTATAGAACAGACCTTCTAACCATACAGTGTCGAAGGCCTTTTTAAAGCACCCGCATATTGATTTTTTGAATTTTCCCACTGAATGTCGGGTTTGATCAGAATTCTGTTTACTACTTTTTCAACACCCTAATTGATGGGAGATTAGCAGGGTTTGTTCTATCTTTACCCCCTTTAGGGATGGGGTGGACCGCAGCTGCATTCCAATGCATGGGATAATGAATATTTCAGGAGCCTTTGGTACATTTTGAGCTTTAGTCTTACTTAATCCAGATGGGATTTGGGAGAAGGGCATTTGGCGGCACGATGGTGGTCAATGAGTGGTTCTTTTGACGTCACTCTTTTTCAGCTGCTTGTTTACGAGCCTGGATCTCTTCTCTTTAGCTCCTGGAACCTAGAACATCTCCTCTACTTACCGGAGTGCCCCTGGCTTTTGCAGAGCACGCACATGAGGTGACTCCTATCTTCTTCTCTACTATTCCCTAGAGAGGCTGCGGAGGGTAACTGTTTTTGTTTAAGCCTAACCACGGGAGTGATGAACGGCTTGACCTCGACGAGCTTGAGGTCGTTGCTCTCAAATTTCTTAACCCCGTTTTTAAGCTCAACCTTTGTAATATTTCGCTTGAATACAAGGTCGTCCTCCATATCTCCACACATGATGATATGCAAGATTTTTTTTACGACAATTCTTACATGGTGGCTTACAAGTTAATGCTATCCTTAATCTCTAGTTCGCTTACGTAAATTTGAGGAACCTTCTCTTTTTTGTTTGGTGTTGTACTTGTCTCTACTGCTGCAATGTCGCAGTTTAGGGAACGTACCAAAATCAAAGAGAATTAGGAACGGTGTGACCTGCCTTGTCTGACCTTGTACCTCCTGACGTCGTTTGAAAGCATCTGTCCTTCTAAGATGGCACTATAGGCATGCGTGGCCCTAGATCTCAAGTTTTCTACTCTCCTCAAGCCACCCGATTTATTAAGGTCGCCTTCAACCCGCACGGTTCTTAAATGCTTCGTTTATAAAGATTGGGTCCGAAAAATGTTGAGAATGAACTTGAGATATCAATACGCTATATCAATTTATACAAATTGAACCTTCAAGAATTGTTTTCTCGAAATGGCCGAAAGTCCCATTATAACAAGACCGGAATGATTAGGTTCTTGGGCAAAATCTGTTCCCGAGAGACTGTTCCACTACCAGGCGTACAAATGGTAATCCCATTTTTTCTAATAGATGGCGCTAATTTTAAAAACTATTCAGAAATGTCAGATCATAAACCTCACATGGTAAGCCTGGGTGCTGGCAATAATCCCTCGTTTTGTGAATTTTCGGCGTCATATATTTTTTCGTTGGTCACTTTAGAGTTAAATACCATAGGCATTATTTGTGTAAAGTTTTGCTTTTTGCCGTTGCACGCCGTTGCTCCCTCTTCATTATATATATCGCAAACAATTATCCACTAAGAACGCTTTTCACCAATTAATACGACATGCAGCGGTGAGCCTATTTTTAGAGGAGATAGCTCTCTGCACGTCCTTCGATATCAATGGTACGGATAATAATCCTCACTCGGACCGTTTCTCTTAAGAGCATCGATCATCCCTCCAACTATGATTGAATTGGTATTATCTCAATGCGATTTCAACACTCAAAGGCTGTTCATTTTATCTGAAGCCTCTTGACGCTATCTGCATAATGCAACCTTGAAATCTATAGGACTCAAGTTCGACAGGCAGGCCTTCTGCTTATAAATTAATATTGTTATGACACCCTTGTGGATATATAATAGATTAAATTGTTCATGAAATACCGTTTCGAAAACGTTTAGCAATCCATAGAAGTGAGAGCTCAGAATAATTTATACTCTTCTCATGTTGGACAGGATATAACCGACTCTTTTAGAGCAGGACCTTACATAGCTTTAATGTACTTTTAGCACATAAATTCACAAAAATCACAAAACTCACAAAAACACAATGAAAATAAACATTTAAAGAATAGTAAAACATTTTCCTACTCATATTGAGTTTAGTTCAATCGTTTTGGTTTTTTCCATACTCTACGCATCTAGCTCTCACCTAAAATTTAAAAAGCAAAAAAACTAAATCACTCTTACTTACATTGAAAATAATATTTAAAAATGAACAATATTCATATATAGACAAACAACATATAGAAAACAGTAAAAATTGGTTTCACTCGCACTAAAATCAAATAAAAAAAAAATATTTTCGCAAAATAAAATATATAAACTACTCTCATCACATTATTAAAGAAAATACAAAAACAAATCCATAAGTAGAATGTTACACCAAACTGATTTTTACATGCAATTTTCGGGTAATTCTACCAAATCTTGGTTCACCGTCTAAATAGACTATTATCAGTCCATTTGCTCTCCTATATATCCCCCTTTCTTTTCCCCATAAAGTTGCATGTAAAGACCGTAAGAGATAGAACGGAAATATTTTTAAAGAAACCTGTTCATGGAAAATGTTATAATTAAAGCAAAAAATCGAATTCTACATAGCAAATCATGTTTTTCTTAAAATTTCCTTTCCGTGATTTGTCCTCTTGTATATTTATTTATTTAATTTTTTTGATCAATACAGTAGTTCTGTAAAAATATTCTTATTTTCATTTTCTACTTTAAAAGGTAAGTTTATGGGAAAAAAGTTTGTTATTGTACATTTTTATACAAACAAATAAAAAAAAAAAAAACAATTGTATTTAAAATTATGAGTAATTTAAAATAAAAAAAAAATATTTTTTTCTATATTGTTAGCATGGTATAGTTGTCAGCGTTGCACTTTAATTTAATTCTATTGGTTTTGTAAATTATAAAACCCGAGTGGCTGAAGCCGTTTGTATTAATAAAATAAACACAAATTTATATAAACGTCTATACTGAACATGAGAAAATTGTAGTAAAGTCAACTTATACGTAGTAGTCGTAGTGATATCTGCACAATATGTTAGAAAAAAATGTCAGTTAAAATGAGCAAAGTGGGTGGCAAAACCTATTTTTTTTTTATTTTTTCAATTCATTTTTATTGTTCTTATAATAATTTACCATACAAAAATCTTTAATTCCAACTTAAAAATATCTTAATATATAATCTGTCTAACTGGCCTTTGTGGGCACTAGTCTAATTCTGTTTCTTAATTGCTAATGCCTTTCGGCTTAAATACATTTCAAAATTTGATTTTTTTAGAAAAAGCTTATCAAAGACCTGAATTCATTTCTTTTTCTTATCCTAAAGCTTAACCACGTCCCATTTGATCTGTGCTCTGTTTACTACTTTTTCAAAAACCTAACTTATATTCGGAAGCAAACTTGTTGGTCGGAGACTAGCAGGGTTTGTTCTATCTCTATCCCGTTTAAGGATAGGGTGGACCATTGCTGTTTTCCAATGCGCTGGATAAAAGTGCAGATGACATCTGTTCTATGTTTGCAGTTTTTAGTCAAAGACCACTCTAAATCTCGAAAAGTTGAGAATCCGGAAGTTCATAGGACCATAATAAGGGGATTCAAGGCATTTATCGTAACTACTTTTCAGTCCGACATATGTATAATGTCAGACAAAGCTAGAGTTGATACGACTCTGAACTTTACTTTAAAGTAAATTCAAGCAACATGACCTCTCATTCCCTGTTACATGCCGAAATAAAATGAATTTCAGAAAATTAGACTAATTCTCGGTTGATTCCAAAACTTTGCCTAAACGAGCTGGTTAAGACTTTTTAGGGATAATTTGCTGTGGTGTATAACCGAAGAGACGTTTCATAAATTAATTCAATTTCTAACTTCTACCTTAATTCCCTAAGAATATGTCTTTTTGTCCATTCAAAATGTCAATTTAGCCACCCACGGATCTTGTTTAAAGGTATACCTGACAAATATAATACAGGGTTTAAAAAAACACAAAAAAATAAAAACAGATATACACTCTGCGACAAAACTTTAGCACGCTACACAAGTTTCATCATATCTCTTAATAAAAGAAAACTTTCAGCTTTTACATTCTACAATTTAAGGCGGTTGTCCAAATTTTCATGTAAGCTACGAGCTCTTTATCAGGGCCATCTAAATTCAACTTCTTTTCATACAGAAATATTACATGACGATACGTAGCTTTTCTGATACTGGTACATTACGCACAAAGTCCTCAAAATGGTCATTTTCATTGCGATTTCAATTGGTAATAATTTGATTCCATTCTGCGAGTGATTCACAGTTTTATTCCTCCTCTTGTAAGTCTTCGATTCCGTAATTCTGTCACCTTGAATCCAGTTTACCTATAATTACTAGTAATGGTGTTGCTCACACAAAGCCAATCTTTTCTCGCAAATCTCTTAGCCTGGAGAATGTTGATTACAGAGATTTTATTTTGTTCTATAGATTCAAGGACATACGAGTATTGTACGACTTATTTTCTATAGTAAATTATAAAGTTGTTGATAATACATTGATCGATTGATCCATCGAATATTGTCATTCTGTATAATCTGATGAGCTTAGCAGGAGGCTCGTCTCAAATTACGCTGTCGTATGCGGTTTTGAAATCGACAGATAGTCGGTGGGTTGTGACCTGAACTTCATTGGTTTTCTTCAGGATCTGCCTGTAATTTGAAGATCTGATTTATAATTAACTTCCCTTACCTAAAGCCACACTGGTAAGGATGATTTACGAACGGCTTTAAGCTCACACATAAAACGGCAGAGAAGATTTTATATGTGATGTTCAGGTGGGATCAAAAGGTTCTCCTTTTTGTGGATCGGGCAAATGATGCTGGGACTCCATTCCTTGGGCATATCTTACAGATGAGCTGTTGCATGCTCCCGACCAGATCATCTCCGATTGTTTTGAAGAGCTCCGTTGCGCCAGCCAATTTGTTAGCCTTCAGTTTAAAAATGGCAATCTTAACTTCGTCTAGGTCTTCTTCTTAGATGGCTTTACAGCTCATGAAGGGCCAGAGCCAAGCTGCTCTCATTCAAGTAAACAGGACCTACAGTACTGATGTACTTTCCCTTTTCCTTGAAGATCAATCATGCATACTCGAACATATTTTTGATGATATCGGAGCCAGGCACATCACTTTTTAAGTGTCAGGTGAGTCAATGTTGTAAACAAGATACTATATTCGGCCACGGAACCACACAATTTTACTTCTAGAGTTTGAGATGCTTTAGTTTTCGTGCAGATATCATAAATTTTTCTTACAAACTAGGAAATGGTTGGCTGAGCTTCTATACTGAGCTTGCGATGATTTGCGTGAACTTTTGAGGCCGTGTGGCTTTCAATCACAGACAGCTCTGCATTTATTTAGACATTGCACGTACGACACTTTGTACTCATCTTCAGGTATCTTACTAAGCAATAGCTTATACGAATAGTCATCATGTTGAAGCCAGGCGTCTCAAATGTTATTTTTAGTGATGTTCGTTGCTAGTTTTTGCAATTGTTTTTGGGGGTGTGTTCAAGTCCGCATCAGTTGGTTCAGTTTCACTTACTTTTTTAAAATGTTCACGTAAATAACCCATGTTTCACCATAAAGCTACAACAGTGTCCAGTCACTGTTTTCTTCGAATCACTATTTTGAATCTTGAACACTAGATAGCTAGATAGCTTAATACAATAAAAAGAGTAACTGCCAACATTCGAACACAAAATACGCAAAGTGTGTGAAGTCTAAATATAATCGAAATCGAACGACATTGTTGATTGGATATCATTTGTCGCACATGTACGATAATTATCGTACGGTTCCGATCACTCTTTGGGGTGCACAATTTTACGCAAACCTAAACATAAACAATATTTATCTAGTTCTACTAAATATATAGACTCACCGTCTTTAATCGTAGAATTTAAAAGCTAAAAGATTAATTTTTTTAGAATTATAATGAAAAAGTTGTCGCGTCCCAAGTTTTGTCGCAGAGTGTTCAAAGCGACAGTTGAAAGTTATAATATAAGTTATTAGTATTATGTGTTTACTCAAGAGTATCTAATGATTTTTAAATTTTTTCGTTGACTGACTTGAGATGTTATGCGAACAATTTCGACTCCTTCGAATGTGTAAATAAATATTTAATTATTTCTATCTTTACAAGCAATTAAGTCGGGTTGTGCATCTTCCAATAAATTTCAAACTCACCCAAATAGAAGAAGCAAAATAATCATTATTTAACATCAGCACACGCAGAAGAGAAGTTGAATTATTTCCTTTTATAAAGGTTCATGCTAAAAGCAAAAAAAAAAACACAAAAAAATGAGAAAAATTCAAGTGCCCATTTCCTTTCCTTTTGCGGTACATTGTTTTAAATTTGTGAATTTCACTTGAGTTCCCTGATATAGTTTCATTTTTCATCATCTATCAAAACATGTAATGATTGTTGTACATACACCGCTATTCATAATTGTATAAAATACGATAATTATAAACAAGGACATATATATATGGAACAATTATTATGAACATCATTAGTTTCACAGAAATATACATGTATGATTGTGTTAGCCATAAGATTAATAAGAATTAGCCGCAAGTATGCTATAGGAATACCCCAAAAATATTAAATGTAACAGAAAGGAATAATTATCGATGTCCATGTAAATATCTCAACATTTCCACTTTAACAAATCGAAAAGCAAAAACATATACACCTCCATATACCCATTGAAAAATGTATCCACTGGTTACATATGTATTCATTCAGAGACATACTATAAACCAACAATGCCAAAAGAGATCACTAAACGTACATTTAGTTAACTTTACAAAATTACAATGTAGACATTAAAAAAACAAAAAATAAAACCAAAAACCATCTATATACAAGAAAATAATAATTTAACACTAAGAGCCCTCTTGAGAAAATATATCAAATTGTATATGCGATTCGTATAAAAATAAAATAAACAAAAAAATCAAGAAAAAATAAATGTTGATACCAAGATAAAACTATACGATAAACCAGAAAAAATACTAAGACACTAATATGATGTTAGATATAATTAAATGGGTAAATGTAAGCAAAACAGGTCGTTGTTGTAATCACTGAATATTAGTATTAATATATGATAATAAAAAAAAACCAAAAACCATTCACATTAAACAAAAGCAACAACAAAAGACAAAAATGATAAAAACTATAATTTATTGATATGTTTGTATTTATATTTTACAAAAAAATACAAAAATGAAAATGACTAAATAAAAAAAAAAACTAAAATATGTTATATAGAAAAAATTGTTTTTTTTTTTTATTTTCCCAAACTTCTCGATCTGGCGCACCAGGAAAATCTGGTATACATAGAGCTGTTAAATCATCATGATGGTAAGAAAAAAATTCACACATTTTCTTGGGATTCTGCAAACTTCAAACTTTCAATATTAAGTATATCTCAACAACAGTTCAGTCTTAATGGTGATATTAGTTCGGTTCCTAGTACCTTTTTAATGCCAGGATTTACAAAATGTACACATTAGAAGAAAAGCAGAAACTGCAACCCCTATTTATATCTCCCTCCTATCTATGTACCGAGGCTTTTTCAGACATGATGATTTTTTATTTTTCTCGAAAAATATTTATTTAGTCATCAATGTCTACTTTCAATGTCTAACCCTCTCAGATATAGCACTCTTGTGCCAGCCGTTTTCCAATCCTTGAAGCCCTTCAGATATGGGCTTTTGGGTATAGCCTAGAGCTCTTGCAACGATGCGGTCGTTATCTCCTCAATCGTGGCATATCTTCGTGTTTTCATGGATCAGGGGTCTCACAAGAGGCAAAGTCCAGTAAATACGGTGACTGAGGCATGATTATTAATTGACTAATACACGAGATTGCCACTTCTTTCAAATCGAATTCCTCTGTCTCTTTTTGACCGATCAAAGCTGAAATTTTGCATGTAGCTAGAGTTGGAAAACTTCTACCACGAAAGAACAATCACCGAACAAGGATTTTTTTTTCACGCGCACTACCTGCAGGTCACTGACCAATGTCGAACAAATTTTCCATGTTGACGTTATAGCAAGCGCTCATCAGTATCAATACACAAAAACAATTCACAGTCATTGTATATATGAAACCTCATGAGAAAAATTTCAAATGTGTACCATTACCCGAAAAAACTTGAAGAGAAATAGCAATTATTTAGAGGTTACTGAGGAAAAAGACGCACTTAGAAAACTGTACAATGTCACACATTCAAAAAAAAATTTAATTGGATCGACTTTCAGTTGATAAAATGGAATTACCGATCGTCTTAAAAGAATTAAAAGTCATTCGAAAAAAATCCGATTTCAAGCCGCTCTGGTAACAAAACATTCGTGGGTTCTAAATTTGTCATAATCGAATCTCATGACAGTGACTTAAACGTTTTGAAATTAACAAAAGGACCTCTTAAGGAAAGAAATATTGTTGAACAAAAAATACGAAGCTTGACGCCATCAGTATTCACTCCACAGACATCACCAGAATCAATGAAAGTAATGAGTTTCAAAAAAATATCAATAAAACGGTTTTATAGATGCTCGCTCAAATTATTTATTTGGAGCTGCACATCTCCTTGCATCTATTGTTATTATTTTTGGTCAAAAAATTACGCACAAGCAATAATGATTGAGCAGGAACATTATTGCGTTGCAAGAGGCATGATGTTTTTTCCCACAAATCCGAACATTTTCTTCGTTTTGCTATTACGCACCGGACCTTTCGGCAAGAACTTATTATGAGCCGACCAGTGTAACCGAAAAAAACAGTGAACAAGAAGCCCACATTTGACCGAACTTGATGTGATTTTTTCGGTCTTGATGTCAAGACCATATACCCATATTTCGCCACCGGTGATGAACCTTTTCAACAAATCTGGATCGCCATTCACGACATTCAACAGCTCCTGAGCGATGCTCATGGGACGGGTCTTTTGGTCAAAATTTGGCAATATCCTCAGCAGGGATTAGAAAATTCTTCATAGCAACTTTCTTCACTGCTGCAACGTTTTAACTGGTTTTCCAAGTGCTGGGGTAGTTAGAGCGGCATGTGTGGCTTGGAAACATTAGGACACTTACAAACTTTTTTTTTTTGGTCAGAGCAGATTCGCCGGAAGCCATAGTCAATATTTCTAGTACAATGGAAAACTTTAATATATTTTCGCAATACCAACGAATCGCCAAGCGCACCAAAGCACGTCGCCAATCTATGAAAAAATTAAAAAGGGCTGAAAATTGCAAAGGTACATACATTAGGGGAATTGTATATAACTAAAACAAAAAAAATCGGAAATCGAATGTACTTAGCTCGCGAAAATCAAAAGGTCATCTTATTTTTTGAACAAACTACATTTTCCAATAGATAGCGCTAAGCGTGAATGCTGTTAAAAAATGTGAGATCAAAAACACCACATCTGCCAACAATTCTTCACCATTTTGTTTTTTTGTCGACGTTAGATATTCTTTCGAGCGTAAAAATGTCGAATTTCTCCCGAAATGAACCTTCATTCACGGAAAGTTTTCTACTATTTAAACTGATGGGCGTGAAATTGAGAGATATGAAGGGTGAGGCTTGTATCAAATTTGCAAAAGTGATTTAGACATGGAAGCTAAAGGACTTTGGAAAAGTTTAATATGCCGAATTGGTGGCATTACTGAATTAAGATACAGGTCAGACGTAACAAGCACTCCCAGAACACTTGGCCGTATCTCAACAAGACCAATAGCAAAGGAAAAAGTGTCATACAAGTGGAGCCCGAGAAACGTCAAATATCTTATTTTCACGAGGGAATTACTAGATTTTCTGCCCTACCCTATCGCCGTATTCTTCAGAGAACCCTCCGTCCGACTTCCCCTTTATGACTGAACAGCGCCATCCGAAATTTTGAATCGTGGGTCACCTGGAAGTCGTGAGTAATTCGTTTGCTGCTAAAAAAGTCAGGAATGAGTTGTAGCTAACGTTGGAACCAACTTTCCGGAATTTGTGTAATGTAGCCATTTTCCAGAAAAAAAAGCTGAAATTTCGCATTAAAGAGAAAGCAGGAACTACTACCAGAGAGGATTCTTAAACGCAAAGGATCTATCAATAAAGGTGCTCTGTTTTTGGAAGCATGAATCTCGCTGGATTTCGTTATGTTGACCTTGAGGGCATCAATTATTTGTGGTTTATTCGCATATTCCCTTTCAATGACCAATTCACGTCGTCATGGGTGTTACACGAGATCACCCTTCCTCGTGTAGAATATCCATCGTGGCATAAGCTGTATGGCATGTTTTAACCACATATCATAATTAATATGTATTTTTTTCTTAAATTTTGATTTTCAACAGTCATAAATACAGCAAAATTACAAAATTGCATGTAAGATGTAAATTTGTATTCAAGTTGAAAAACCAATATTTGCCTTTGCCTGGGTGGTGCAATGATAATCATCAGCGACTATTGAGCGGAAGGTTTGTAGTTCAAGTCTGTCCATAGCCAAGAACAATTCCTATACGGAAAAATTGTACGACAACATCAGTGGTGAATGAGAGGTGATCAGAAAAATGCTGACGAAGGCATTAACACTCGCAGGTATAAGATCACTTCAGAATTCATACTCCGTGTGTGCATTTCCAATATAACACCTTAATGACATGGAAACAAAAAAGTTGTTGTGAACTACAGCCGACGTGGTAAATTCAGCCGAGACCCTTGAATCCTATCTAGGACAACCACCCCTGGAGAATAGTGAACGACATCTTCGATACAAACCATCTGCACCCTATCCAGGTTGTGTGACAAACACCATAAGAGCATAACTGTTGAACCTGCGTGAACCCTATAAAAAAAATTCGAGCATATTTGTTGGTACCTCGCTAATAGACATATAAGCTGCAATTGACGCTAGCTCGTCGGCTTAGACAAGTGAATTGACACATCACCATAAAAATAGTTTAAAGGTGTCAAATCGCCGGTCCAAAACAAGAGATAAATTGCTCACCGAACTCATTTCAAAATTGGTTCATCGATTTGCGTCCTATATGGCGCGGCGTCTTGCTGGAACCACATGTCGACCAGGTTGAGTTCGTGCATTTTGGGCGAAATAAGTTCGAAATCAGTGAACAATAGCGGACGCCATTGACTGTGATTTTTTTCACACGGTCATCTCTGAATAAATATGGGGCAATGATTGCACCGGACCACAAACCGCAGCAAACAGTAAATTTTTCCTATTGAATTGGCAGCTCTCTAGGTTGCTCATCGGACCAAGTATGGCAGTTTTGTTTTTTAACGAACCAAGATAATTTTTTAATAAAAAAGCTCACCACTCATCGAACATTCTTGCACGAACAGTATTTTGTAAGGCTTAGACCAAGATCCCAACGTAAAATCTTCCAGGAAATCGACGAATGGACTAATCACGGCAAAAAATGGTTTCCTCTGATAGGTTGTTGATTTTCTTTGATGCTAATTATCTCTATGGGTCTCGCAACAGATCCTGATAATGTGAGGGCTGCTCTCAATGTGATGTGTAATGTACACAATGGTCTTAATATCTGTCACTTAAATGCTGGTAGTATTCCTTCTAAATTTACTGTTGTTCATCAAATGTTGTGTAATTCCAAATTAGATGTTGTAATGATTTCTGAAACATGGTTTAATGACAGTATGTCGTCCCAACTTGTGAATATACCTGGTTTTAAACTGTATAGATGTGATCGTGTTAATAGAATTGGTGGTGGGGTGTGTATGTACATATGTCAAAGATTATATTTCGTCGAAAGTAATTTATTCGTCTACTGCTTCAGAACTGCAATTTCTTTGTGTTGAGATTCGTAACTGTGTTGAAACTAATATTATAGCTGTAGTTTACTCTCCGCCTAAGTGTTTCAAAGCAGAAAATATAGTTGAATTGGAGAATACTTTACTAAATCTTAATCGGAAATATAATAATATCTTGATTGGCGGGGACTTTAATGTTAATTTACTTTTGAACAACAGCGTTACTCGACTATTTCTATATTTTTGTGACAAAATTAGCGTAACTATAGTCAATAAGCTCTACCCAACATGTTTCCAGTCAGTGAATAATCCCTCGTTAATTGACTTGTTTTTGACTAGCTATTTAAAAAAAATTGTAGGGAGTAGTCAACTTAGTCCCACTTCAGAATTTATTCATGATTTTATTTTTTGTTCATACCAGTTCAGCGTGGCACAGCGAACCACTGACTCAATGCTTACCTATAGGTCATTCCGTAATGTTGATGTGTCTGGACTAAGAAATAGAATAAGTAGCCTTAATTGGGATGACATTTATTATATGACAGATGTAAATAACAAAGTTGCGTTATTTGAAAACCTTACTTCAAGACTTTATGAAGAATATATTCCATTGGTTACAAAAAGAATTAAAAGTGGAAACTGCCCCTGGTATCGTATTAAAATGAGTATAAGAGAACGTGAGCGATTCTAGCGTAGATATTATATAAACGAAATCCAACTGAATTCAATAAAAAACAATACCACGCAGCCAGGAATAAAGTAACGTCATTGATAAGAAATACGAAGCGAACATATCTTGTTAGTAAACTTAATCCTTCTTTAAGTTCCCAAGAACTTTGGAAAAATATTAGGGATATTGGAGTGGGGGATAATAAAAATATGTCAAAACGTATGGTAGATCCCAATGACATGAGACACTTTTTTGCCGCGAATCTCCCATATAATAATGAAAATAATCTCTCCCTTGATAATGTGAATTCGGAGTCATTTGTTTTCGAATATACATATAGGCATCACTGAGATTATAATGGCTTTTCAATCTATTAAGTCTCCTAAGTTCATAAGACTTATTTTACCCTTGGTAATTCAATATATACGTCATATATTTGATGTATGTATTTACTCTTGTAAATTCCCCGAAAAATGGAAGAATGCTGTAGATATTCCTGCTCCAAAGAAAATGAATCCATCTGGACCGCCGGATTATAGACCAATAAATTGATTGCCCTTCCTAGCAAAGATATTTGAAAAAGTTGTTGCAAATCAAATTCAGCAATACGTTAATTCTAGAAATTGATCTCGAAATGGCAGTAAGGATTCAGACTAAGTCATAGTTGTGAATCTGCTGTAATTAAAGTAACAAGTGATATGCGTATGGCCATGGATTCATATGGAGCTGTCTTGTTAATGCTCCTGGATTTTTCGAAGGCTTTCGACTGTTAAAACCGCTCTTTGTATGTCTTGTCCATATGTTGTCAACTGTGCTGGGGCCATTATTATTCTCATTATTTATAAACGATCTGCCTCAAGTAGTCTCTAATTGTAAAGTACATATGTATGCTGATGATGTGTGTATTTATATGTCGTGCCCTAAGAATTTGATAGTGGACTGTGTGACCAAAGTTAATGAGGACTTACGTAGGATAGAAATTTGGTCTGAGCAAAACAAACTCAGATTAAATACACAAAAATATCTTGCAATAATGTGCTCTAATTGCGAATATTCCCTTAGAAGCCTCCCGCCCATATTGGTAAATGGTAAATATGTATGGTACCTTATGTAAATAAAGTAAAATATCTTGGCTTTACCATAAATAAGTCCATGACATGTTGTGATGCTATTTCAGAAACGATTAAACTAATTTACAACAGATTACGTAGTTTGAGATGCTCAACTAGCTTACTTCATTCTGATATAAAGATAAACTTGGTTAAGAGTCTTATTTTGCCATTTTTTGCTTTCAATTGATGTGTGTACCCTTGTCTAGACTTTAGATGTAACCGTAAGTTAAACGTTGCCTTCAATGACTGTTTTCGTTATTTATTTAATGTACCTAGATGCATAAGTGTTAGGCAATATAAATCAAGACTGTTTGGAATGTCATTAGATCAATATCAAAAAATGAGGAACCTATTACAACTTCACAAAATTATTCATAAAAAAAGCCCACAGTATCTGAAGGATATGATTACCTTTGCTCAATCACGTAGAGGTATTTCGCTGATCTTCCCCCATTTTACACACACTGTTGCCGAGCGGTCTTTTTCTATCTCAGCGATACGGCAGTGGAACAGCTTACCAGCCGCATTGCAGAGAACAAACTCATCAACGATCTTTCAGAGAAATCTAATTCTGCATATCTTAACGGAACCTTAATTACAATCTTTTTATTTTTATTTATTTATTTATTATTATTATTTTTTCCTTAAAATAATCAATAATAATAATAATGTCTGCATTTTTTCTTTTAATACTTAAAGTAATAAGATATAATATCTTGAAGTATTGTATGTGATTTTAATAATAATAAATGAAATGAAAACGGTCTTCATAAATACTGTCCAGATTCAATATTTTCGTCTTAATGCATTATGCGCTTGATGTCCAATGGCGTGAAATTAGTGGAAAATTTGGGCACCAATGCTTTAGTTGCTGATTCCCCCAGACCGAAATCGGCACCAAAATTTTAATTTCTTGGGATAGTGTGTCCCGTGTTGTATTGTATCGTCCCAAATCCGACAATTTTGCTTGTTCACACATCAATCTACCGAAAAATTGGCTACGTCAGTAAAAATTGTTTTTATTATTTTTTTTTTGGCGAAGTTTGGGTCGAATTACAAAAGTTCTAGCTTACTGCAGATAAAACCTGGATAAGCATATACATAAAATAGACAAAAATAGAGTGAACACAGAGGACTCTGAAGGAGGAATCGGTTCAAAAAAAGTGATCCTAATTGACTATAAGAGGAACATACCACGCATCATTACCTGACAAGCTCAAGGCAGAAATTGCAGAACAACAATCTCATTTTCAGGAGAAAAACATTTTCAGGAAAAAAAAAAAACAAATATTAGGTATAAGAATTATGTGGGTTAGAGCTGAAAAAAATTAGTTAATAGACCTTCTACTCATACAATTGGAAACTTTCCAGACCTTCCAGGTAAGTAATTAAGTTTATCGAATAACATATGCCTCAAATATTTAGAAGGGAATAACATATACTCTATAGGTATCACGAACGTAGCCACTATAATGGACATTAGTCATAACTACTAGTTCATTGACTACATTTATGAACTTTGTTCAAAAATTACTTGGAATATTATGTGTTCTAAAAATATAAATAATTTCAGTCATCCTTCTCCAATAGAATATTGCCTTTTCCACATATTTACGAACAAACAATAAAGTTCGAACAAATGCATCATCATGATGTCAAAGCCATGGAAAGTCAAAGTTTCCAAGAACATAGCAGTATGACGCCTGTGTGAGATTCCATCAAAGGCGATATCGATGCACGCAGCAAAAAAAAGTTGAAAAAATAAACCAGAAGGTTTAACGAGCTCGATTTATTCGATGTCGCCTGTAAGATCAACCGAGATATTCTTCTTTTCCTTTTCTCCGGCGTCGTTATGGTCAGAAGTGTAGGACCATAACCTGCCCACTTAACTGCATTCCTACTGGTCCGCTTGTGGGGTCCGCCCGAGCAACCGAGATAAGCCCAATAATTAAGAAGGAACATGTCTTAGTAACAGAATTACATTTACAAGAGCAACATTTTTTCGGGCAATCGTATGATTTAATTAAAAAGTAAGTTTCAGATCGGACGCGTAGTTTTGTTTTGACCGCGTGTGGAAGCGGGAGTGTCCGCGGATTTTAGAAAAATGGAAAAAGAGCAATATCGGTCGGTGATTCGATTCTTGTTTTTGGAAGGGAAATCGCACAGCGAAATCAAAGAGCGTTTGAATGCTGTGTACGGTGACTCTTCTCTTTCGATGGCGACCATCAAAAATTGGTTTAACGAGTTTCAACGTGGTCGCACGTCGGTTTTTGTCTAGGTGCCCCGAAAACGGCTACTACGCTGGATAACGTGACAAAAATCCACGATTTCGTATTGACAGACCGCCGATTGAAGGTGCGCGAGATAGCTGAGACAGTAGGCATTTCAAAAGATCGCGTGGGTTATATCGTGCATGAAATTTTGGGCATAAGAAAGCTGTCGGCGCGATGGGTGCCGCGTACTCCAGACAACAAACACAACCGTGAGACCACTTCAGAGCTGTGTTTGACACTTTTTAAGCGCAATCCGAAGGAGTTTTTGCGTCGTTTCGTGACAGTCGACGAAACATGGATCCACTGGTACACACCAGAGACCAAGGAACAGTCGAAACAGTGGACTTCACCCGGCGAACGTGCTCCGAAGAAGACGAAGACTGTCTCATCAGCCGGAAAGGTGATGGCCACCGTTTTCTGGGATTCACAAGGTGTGATCCACATCGACTACCCGGAGAAGGGCAAAACGGTCACAGGGCTGTACTGTGCCAAATTATTGGGCCGATTCGACGCCCTCGCCACGGCCAAATTGGTCTAATTGGGCTACGAACTGCTGCCCCATCCACCGTATTCTCCAGATTTGGCCCCGTACGACTTCTTTTTGCTTCCAAACTTGAAAAAGTCACTCGCCGGGCAGAAATTTCAGTCGAATAAGGAGGTCATCGCCGCCACGGAGACCTACTTTGCAGACCTCGAGGAAACGTTTTTTTCAGACGGGTTAAGGAAGTTGGAGCATCGCCGGGTCAAGTGTATCGAGCTAAATGGAGACTATATTGGAAACTAAATCGCCATTTCTCCAAAATTTTTGTTTTTCTTTTGTAGGCTAAGTACTTATCGGACCACCCTCGTAATGTTTGAAATATAATTTTGCACAAATGTCCGCCTCAGCTTCTTACGGTGACCCGGATCCGAGTGGTCCAATTTAAAATGACTCTTCCGCATAGATCTGCCTGAATTTGAGCGATGGCCTGTGTTATGTACATCTTAAGGATATCGGTGGATTGTGGTTTATTCGCATAAGCCTGTAACTTTCAGAAACTACACAATAAATGGGTGTGGGGTCAAATCACATGACCTTGATGGCCAATTCACGCCATATCTGTGAGAGATAACTTTGCCCTCAAATCGCTTATGCAAAATGTCAATCGAGGCGTCTACTATGTGATACGTAGCGACTTCCTGCTGGAACCATATGTCGTACAGGTTCATATGATTCAATATTAGCCATAAGGAATTGGTTACCATCGTTTTGTAGCGCTCGCCGTTGACGGTGACTGCCTCACCAACAACGTTTTCGAAAAAGTATGGACCAATCAAGCCGCCAGCCCAAAATCCACACCAAACGGTAACCTCGTTAACGGTAACCTCGTTAACGGTAACCGGTGAGTTGGTGTCGTCGCATACACTGCCATTCATCCAAATATGTGCCACACCGCTAAATGATTTTTCGCGCAAAATTGGGATCCTCTTCTTAACGGACCCAGTCAGCGAACAAACGGCGTTGTCTGTGGTCATGAGCTTTGAGTTCCTGGTTTATTTGGATCTTATACGGGTGTAGATTTAAGTCCCGACGCAAAATTTTCCAAATAGAAGTCTGCGAAAGGCCGAGTTCTTGTGCGCGCCTCGGGTTCTACTATACACACTTTCAGGAATTGCGGTGATGTTCTCGGCGGTTCTAACGTTCCCTTGACGTAGGAATATTGGCTAATTGATTACCATACCGGTCGTCTCAAATTTGGCTCCCAAACGTTGAAGAGTCGACTGTGACGTTCCAAAAATGGGCCCAAAATGTCACCAAAACAACATGGCCGCCAAAATGAAATAATGATGGTGAAAATATAGTGAAAAGGTTTCTTAAAATTGGTAATGCTTTTGATCATCATCAAGCGAATTTTCGCACACCTATAGTGAATTTAGTATATTAATTTCAACGTTTCCGACAGGTAAGAAATGAAGACTCATGCAAGTTCGATAAAATATGACTGCAAATTCAGGTGTATGCTGTTTGGGTACCGTGGTAAAACATCTGGACCTCCGAGAACTCCAAAGAAATAGAAAGCAAACACTTAAATCAAGAGCGTCAGTTTGTTGCGATTGTTGGGCTAGAGGTGCTTTTACATTGATAGATCTTCTTTACCTGAGGGTGGCGCCTCAGTGAAAGAGTGAGATCCCCTTACGTGGCACATTTTCTCAGCTTATGATCTCTCAAAATACAGACTTCAATTGGCTGTCGAAATCGTGCCAGTTAACTTAGACTTTCTGACTGACTCTTCGTACTCAAAACCGAGGCAGACATTTGAAAGTTACTCTATGTTATTGGACAGCTGTATACTATATTAGACCACTCATTTTCCGAAACGAAAAAGGTCAAACGAACTCGGGCAATTTCTGAAAGGAGCCTTTTTAGTTTAATAATCGAAAGCATCAAAAATCAAAAACAAAGCTGATAGGCCGTAACGAACGCACATAATTGCCAACCCAGTATAGTGGAATTATAGCACCCGCTGGCAATTACTTTTTTGTTCTTTACACTTGTAAACTGGCATCAAAAGAAGAAGATTTAAATAAAGTATTTTTGCATTCTAACAACATTTGTAAAGTTTTGGGACTATCTGCGTTATTTATCTTTGTGACTTTGCATCTGCGACCTTATCAAAAGACTAAAACCTGTTGCCCTTGCGTTGTACACTTGTCCTAATACCGAAACATCTCTTCTTAGTAAATATTGACTCCAAAAATAGTATTTACTGCTACTAACAACTCAACCCTTGTTAGCACAATGCCCAATTTTCTCAATCCTATTCTACAAAACATTTTCTTTATTAGAAACCTTTCACCTCAATGCAAGATTTGATATCCCCTTTTTCCCAACCTTCATCATTAGTTTCACCCAGTTCCACCCCCCACTTCCATACAATAGCCATTCTCATTCTCAATCTCAAGATACTCATCATTACCTACCTTTCCCGAACAGCACGAAAAAAAAAAAAAAGTAAAATGTAAACGGCTCCACGTTGCACCATTCGTGAAACCAAAAGTCGTATACGGGCGTAAACCAACATCTAATCGAAGTCCTTGTCGAGTCAAAGCAAAGCACTTGCCCCAACGGCTACCCCAAAAATACACAACAACCAGCAGCAACACATCAAGAGTACAACACTAAACCAAAAAAAAAGGAAAATCAAAAAAACGTTATGGACTTCCTTCGTGACCGACATTTGTGATGACCTGGTTGTTCCACTGCTGCTGTTGCTGCTACTTCTAGTGACGTCATTGACTTAAATTCCTCAGTTTTCGATACTCTGAACCTGGTCGACAACCCTCTACACATACCCCAGAAACAACCCACTCGTATGGTTATGGCCGGAGATGAAGGAAGCGGTGACTGGGAGAACGAGAGAACAACGTGTTCCGAGGATTTGTTTACTCGTCTGCTCGCGGATTTGTTTTCGTTTGATAGGAAAATTGTTTTTCCTATTTCCATACTCACTTCATTCTCATCTCACTTTTTTCTGGTTGTGCAGAAAGCTGAAGTTGAGGAGCGTCTCTCTGGTATCTGCGCAGTGTCTCGGGCACAACCACACCAAATGAAAAAGCTTTCGTTCAACTCGTCTTCTTATAACCTTATGGTAGACACAAGAGAATGGGCACAAGGCACCTTTCGACAACAGTTTGGTTGAAACTGAAAATCCAGAAAAACGATGGGGCCAAGCAAACAAACAAGAAGAAGAAGAAGGAGAAGAAGATTGCGAAAAGAAATTGAAAATGAAAATGAAAAATTAGAAATTCAAGCCGTCGGCAACGGTAAGGCCTTGATGCAAGAGATTAGCCGGACTTGTGTGTCCATCTCAGTTTAGCTCTCATTAGTTTGCTGTTCCATTGAATAATGAATGACGCTTGCGTTCACAGCAAGTCTGTCAAATAGAAAAGAAAGAGCTCTGAATACGGGACAAGCAAGAAGAGAAAGAAAAAAAAAAATTAAAAGGAGAACAATGGGAATCCTCTTTTGTGGTTCTTCGGACAAGACGAATGAAATGGCGGCGTAGTAATAGCACATGCATCACATCGTGGGCGTATATAATCAGACGGTGATAATGTGCCGGATGAGATGAGATTCACCACGCAGTTTTCGAAATTAGTTCGTCTTCTGCCTCTTTTCGTCATGTCCATCGTAAGTCAAGTATGATTTTAAGACGACAAAGATGAAATCTTTTCTTACAGAGCCAAGGATCACTGACACTGTTAGCCGAGCAAAAACTCTTGATATATTAGGAATAAAGTGAGAAACACAGTAAGGCCTACTCGAGTGGCAGAATGATTGGTGTGCTCAATTCATTCATATTAAGGGGCCTTATTCAAGTGACAAAAAAATTGTTTGTGTTATAAATGGGCAAATCCTGAGCTAAATAGGTGCTGTCCCGGATGATTGTTTATGTCAAAGTATGTGATTAAAACAGGGATGACAAATAAGAATCTTGAGTTGGATCACTCTGAATATTGTTCTCATCCGATCTTAACAACTAATTTTTTGGTTTTTAATCTTCTCACTAAGTAAGTTCACAATTGTAAAATGGCAAATATTGAGCTAAGCACTTGCTGTCTCGGATGATAGTTACGCTTGAAGTGTGTGATTCAAGCAGGGATGTCAAATAAGAATCACGGGATGGATCACTCTGTATATTGTTCTCATCGAACCTCAATTACTTTTTTTTAATCTTCTCACTAAGATACTCCACATTTGTAAAATGGCAGATCTCGAGCTAAGTACGTGCCGTCTCGGATGATTGTTTATGTCAAAGTATGTGATTAAAACAGAGATGTCAAATAAGAATTTTGAGTTGGATCACTCTGAATATTGTTCTCATCGGATCTTAACAACAATTTTTTTGGTTTTTAATCTTTTCACTAAGATACTCCACATTTGTAAAATATCAGATCTTGAGCTAAGTATGTGCCGTCTCGGATGATTGTTTATGTCAAAGTATGTGATTAAAACAGGGATGTCAAGTAAGAATCTTGAGTTGGGTCACTCTGAATATTGTTCTCATCCGATCTTAACAACTAATTTTTTTGTTTTTAATATTCTCACTAAGTAAGTTCACATTTGTAAAATGGCAAATATTGAGCTAAGCACTTGCTGTCTCGGATGATTGTTTATGTCAAAGTATGTGATTAAAACAGGGATGTCAAATAAGAACCTTGAGTTGGATCACTCTGAATATTGTTCTCATCCGATCTTAACAACTAATTTTTTTGTTTTTAATCTTCTCACTAAGTAAGTTCACATTTGTAAAATGGCAAATATTGAGCTAAGCACTTGCTGTCTCGGATGATAGTTACGCTTGAAGTGTGTGATTCAAGCAGGGATGTCAAATAAGAATCACGAGATGGATCACTCTGAATATTGTTCTCATCGGATCTTAACAACTAATTTTTTGGTTTTTAATCTTTTCACTAAGATGCTCCACATTTGTCAAATGGCAGATCTTGAGCTAAGTATGTGTAGTCTCAGATGATTGTTTATGTCAAAGTATGTGATTAAAACAGGGATGTCAAATAAGAATCTTGAGTTGGATCACTCTGAATATTGTTCTCATCCGATCTTAACAACTAATTTTTTTGGTTTTAATATTCTCACTAAGTAAGTTCACATTTGTAAAATGGCAAATATTAAGCTAAGCACTTGCTGTCTCGGATGATAGTTACGCTTGAAGTGTGTGATTCAAGCAGGGATGTCAAATAAGAATCACGAGATGGATCACTCTGTATATTGTTCTCATCGAACCTCAATTACTTTTTTTTAATCTTCTCACTAAGATACTCCACATTTGTAAAATGGCAGATCTTGAGCTAAGTACGTGCCGTCTCGGATGATTGTTTATGTCAAAGTATGTGATTAAAACAGGGATGTCAAATAAGAACCTTGAGTTGGATCACTCTGAATATTGTTCTCATCGGATTTTAACAACTAATTTTTTGGTTTTTAATATTCTCACTAAGTAAATTCACATTTGTAAAATGGCAAATATTGAGCTAAGCAGTTGCTGTCTCGGATGATAGTTACGCTTGAAGTGTGTGATTCAAGCAGGGATGTCAAATAAGAATCTTGAGTTGGATCACTCTGAATATTGTTCTCATCGGATCTTAACAACTAAATTTTTGGTTTTTAATCTTCTCACTAAGTAAGTCCACGTTTGTAAAATGGCAAATATTGAGCTAAACACTTGCTGTCTCGGATGATAGATATGTGATTCAAACAGGGATGACAAATAAGGATCTTGACCTGGATCACTCTGAATATTGTTCTCATCGAACCTCAATTACTTTTTTTAATCTTCTCACTAAGATACTCCACATTTGTAAAATGGCAGATCTTGAGCTAAGTACGTGCCGTCTCGGATAATTGTTTATGTCAAAGTATGTGATTAAAACAGGGATGTCAAATAAGAATCTTGAGTTGGATCACTCTGAATATTGTTCTCATCGGATCTTAACAACAAATTTTTTGGTTTTTAATATTCTCACTAAGTAAATTCACATTTGTAAAATGGCAAATATTGAGCTAAGCACTTGCTGTCTCGGATGATAGTTACGCTTGAAGTGTGTGATTCAAGCAGGGATGTCAAATAAGAATAACGAGATGGATCACTCTGTATATTGTTCTCATCGAAAATCAATTACTTTTTTTAATCTTCTCACTATGATACTCCACATTTGTGAAATGGCAGATCTTGGGCTAAGTACGTGCCGTCTCGGATGATTGTTTATGTCAAAGTATCTGATTAAAACAGGGATTTCAAATAAGAATCTTGAGTTGGATCACTCTGAATATTGTTCTCATCGGATCTTAACAACTAATTTTTTGGTTTTTAATCTTCTCACTAAGTAAGTCCACGTTTGTAAAATGGCAAATATTGAGCTAAACACTTGCTGTCTCGGATGATAGATATGTGATTCAAACAGGGATGACAAATAAGGATCTTGACCTGGATCACTCTGAATATTGTTCTCATCGAACCTCAATTACTTTTTTTAATCTTCTCACTAAGATACTCCACATTTGTAAAATGGCAGATCTTGAGCTAAGTACGTGCCGTCTCGGATGATTGTTTATGTCAAAGTATCTGATTAAAACAGGGATGTCAAATAAGAATCTTGAGTTGGATCACTCTGAATATTGTTCTCATCGGATCTTAACAACTAATTTTTTGGTTTTTAATCTTTTCACTAAGATGCTCCACATTTGTCAAATGGCAGATCTTGAGCTAAATACGTGCTGTCTCGGATGATTGTTTATGTCAAAGTATGTGATTAAAACAGGGATGTCAAATATGAATCTTGAGTTGGATCACTCTGAATATTGTTCTCATCCGATCTTAACAACTAATTTTTTTGTTTTTAATCTTCTCACTAAGTAAGTTCACAATTGTAAAATGGCAAATATTGAGCTAAGCACTTGCTGTCTCGGATGATAGTTACGCTTGAAGTGTGTGATTCAAGCAGGGATGTCAAATAAGAATCACGGGATGGATCACTCTGTATATTGTTCTCATCGAACCTCAATTACTTTTTTTTAATCTTCTCACTAAGATACTCCACATTTGTAAAATGGCAGATCTCGAGCTAAGTACGTGCCGTCTCGGATGATTGTTTATGTCAAAGTATGTGATTAAAACAGGGATGTCAAATAAGAATCTTGAGTTGGATCACTCTGAATATTGTTCTCATCGGATCTTAACAACAATTTTTTTGGTTTTTAATCTTTTCACTAAGATACTCCACATTTGTAAAATATCAGATCTTGAGCTAAGTATGTGCCGTCTCGGATGATTGTTTATGTCAAAGTATGTGATTAAAACAGGGATGTCAAGTAAGAATCTTGAGTTGGGTCACTCTGAATATTGTTCTCATCCGATCTTAACAACTAATTTTTTTGTTTTTAATATTCTCACTAAGTAAGTTCACATTTGTAAAATGGCAAATATTGAGCTAAGCACTTGCTGTCTCCGATGATTGTTTATGTCAAAGTATGTGATTAAAACAGGGATGTCAAATAAGAACCTTGAGTTGGATCACTCTGAATATTGTTCTCATCCGATCTTAACAACTAATTTTTTTGTTTTTAATCTTCTCACTAAGTAAGTTCACATTTGTAAAATGGCAAATATTGAGCTAAGCACTTGCTGTCTCGGATGATAGTTACGCTTGAAGTGTGTGATTCAAGCAGGGATGTCAAATAAGAATCACGAGTTGGATCTCTTTGAATATTGTTCTCATCGAACCTTAACGAAGAAATTTACTTCAATTTTATTTGTAGGACGAAATGTAGTGGATGTTAAGAAAGCCCTTGGTGACCAGGCTTTGTCGAAAATTTTTTTTTACAAAAAGTGCAAATAGTTCCAAGAAGGTCTAGAAACAAAAGTGGTTTCCAGTCGACTAAGAGCATGAGAAACAAACTCTGTCGATTTTGTTGGCATATTAGATGGATCAATTCAAACAAATTTGAAAGACTATTTGGGCCTCAAAATATCTTATCCTGTTTGCTGCCAAAAATTATTTTTCAAAGAATCTGCCTTGGTTCCTAACTTCGTAATCGTTTGGCCAGGCATGGTATTAGCTCCCTGTGACTTTCAAGGACAAGCCCAACTCCAAGACCATTTCGAAAATTAAGTTTAACAATGTTCCGAGAGTCGGAAAAAAGATTGAAAAAATATATTTTGTTACTTTGAAGTGACAAAGAATAAATGGGTATAACGAAATATGTAAACAAAGTCACCATTAATTTTGATCATATTAATATGCTTTTCGACGTCTCTGGGCTCTCACTCGTATGGCGATTTTGGACCTTTCTGAAAGCTTTGAAACAATGAAAAATGGCTTCTTAAATTACAGCCAATAAATCTGCAAGTTTTTGTTGTAATTTCGGGTTGAAGACAATAAGCAAAACTTTTCTTAAAATGGGCTTTTTGGGCTGAAAAATCGATAAGATTCTCGGATGTAATGATGAAACTGCCCAAGCTTTACGTCTGACGGCGTTGCAGGCTGATTACACAGCATACATTAGAGGATCCTATTGAACGATGTGTGCATTTAGCTATCCTATTCGCACCAACTAGCATGTTCCACAAAGTGGAACCTACCACACCGACTGAAACTTTGATCACCCTTTTGATTGTAGCAGTTCGCTTAGATAGGGTCACTTAAATCGACTTTCTTCACTGATTTTAGTTAATATTTGTCCACCTTTCTGTTAGTGAAACTGATTCTAAACACATTTCTACCGACTTAAAATGTAAGGTTGCTATGAAGCCTACACATATGCCCCGAATGGCAAAGTCAATTTGTCTTAGTCCGCCTCTCATAATAGTCTCAAACCTGTCCATCACTTGTGTGCTATCTGTCTAACAGCAGCTCTTCCATTGAGCTCCTTTCAGACGTAGCCCATAAAGTAGATGTTCTCAGCCTCCTAAAAAACAAATATCTTTGGCCGAGCACTCTCTTCCACACTTTCCCTTTACTGTGGTGGATAATCACCATCAGGAATTGGTCTTGTCTCGTAGAAGGTACAATACTCCTTAATTACACCGCGCGGAAATGCGAGCCGCAGTCCAAATGCCAACAGCTGTGTCTAAAATGACTTGAATCTCCCACTTCTGAACGCAAGCCAATCCAGCAAATCGTTTCCTTAAGACATCGCTCATTATTTTCCACTTGACCTAATTTCTTCATTTCAAACTCTATTGTAGCGTTCATCTTGTGACAGATTCGTTTGCCTGTTCATGCCGAACCACCCTTGCTCCTTTATCTTCAACACGGAATAATGAACGTTTAATTAATTGCCTTCAATTTCCCTACACTGTCCCTTGCGTTATCATCCTTGTCCCTTCGGGCATCTCTCCCCCCAGCTCCGCAGAATGGCCACATAACGAACTTTTAATCACGAGGGGACAGAGCATCTATTTACATTCGCTGATTCCTCTGATTATTCGATTTTCCGATTTCACTTCAAGCAACAAACTTTCGATCCGCGAGATATGAGAATGGCGCAAAACTTCGTCACCGTAACAAGCTCCAATCGAAAGCTAAAAGCCTATCGATAAGGAAATAGAGGGTTGTGGGTACGCTGTATACCTACAAGTAATTTATGTTCCTCTGACATTTGACCATGCCCAAGCTGTCTGGTGCATTAAGTATTGTCCTAGCGGCTTACGTTGGTTATTAGATTAGACACAAGCCCGGGACATGGAGTGAAATGTAATTTATGGCAATGTCGAGTAGATTGCGATTTCTATTTTGGTTTAACGTTGTTTTTCCCGTTTTAGCGATGGCGAACATAGCTCGCGTAAAGTTGTGCAAAACGAATTTGACATTTCCCCAATGGAGCACGGTTGCAGGACGAACCTTCCGCAGTAGCGATGGGACACTGCAGCTGGTGCAATTGTAGTAACAGCAACGCAATAGCCCCTTGTCGCTCGATTTCGGCCCGCTGCAAAGCCATACATCATTGGTGATCCTTAATTGGTGCTCTCTGGCCGTGTGGCATTGGGAAATTTATTTTGCATCTGCAATAGCTGTACCTGCAGTGGTGCTTGGTCACGGGTCATACATGTAAAGTTGTAATGGAATGCCGAATACTGAATACTGAATTCCAAATTGGTATTGCGATGTGGGTAGGACTTAACTCAACCTGAACTGAGTCCCGGAAATGGACACACGAGTGCGGAGAAAGTTTTATGCGATTCGAGGGGATTGGCTAGTTTCATTCTCGTTTGAATGAAATTGAATTTCAACTATATCTGTTAAGAGAAATGGTAGGATGGTGTGCCAGTGACATACATAGGTGTAAAAAGTGGCCCAGTCGTGGGTAAAATTATTGAATTTTCTTTTCCAGTGCATACGGAAAAGTTTCAAATTCACTGTGGCTTTACTGGATAAATGGTTTTTGGACTTCGAGTTTGCACACGAAGCTTTTCGTTGAATTTGTGGCACGAAGTATAAGTATAAGTTTCTATAATCGTAATCAATCAATTTAAAATCGTCAGACCAGTGGCGTCCATCTAAAATATGTGAGATGACAACCAAATATCAAGTTCCTGTGGGATGGCATGCAAATGTAGTTCGTTCTCTTATGCAGGGTTTTTAAATTTCGGGTAGATTTGGGCGCAATGTGGAGGCCATGTTGTTTTGGTGACATCTGTCAAATCTGTTATTTATTATTCAATTACTAACAAAGCACCATGGTAAGTTACACGATTGAACAGCACGTCTAAATGATAAAACCTTATTACCGAAATTAGTATTCCACCCAACTCAGCCTTCCGCAGACTTCAACTTGGCGAATTTTGCATCGCAACTTGGGTACGGATGTACAACAGCCAACTGACCCAATCGCTCAAAGTTTAAGACCATAGACAACGCCGTTCTGCATGAATGATTTGAGAGTAAGGTTATCTCTCGCAGAGGTGACGTGAATTGGCTACCAAAGCCATGCGATCTGACCCCTCTAGACTTTTCTTGTGGGTCGCAAGTCTATGCGAATAAGCCACAATCGACCGACGCTTTTAAGATGAACATAACACAGGCCATCGCTCAAAATTATCCGGATCTATTCAGAAGAGTCATTAAAAATTGTACACCTCGATTCCGTGCCACGGTAAAAAGCCGAGGCAAGCATTTAAACGATGTCATATTTCATACTTAACGGCGCACATGGGCCTTCCAACTAAAAAAATTATTTTATCAATACCTCACTCGCAGCTCATTTTATTCCATTTCAATATCTACCCGCCCTTATTGAAATACTTGTTACATATACGAGTATTTTGCTTTCAAGGAAAGAATTTATTCTATTGAAACCAACGCGATTGTGAATTAGAAATTAGGTCGATTAAAGACATGCTTAAGAGTGCATCTCTATACAGTTTTAAAAGGGGAGCTGGTAAACCGATAACCTTTGGAGTTATAAAGAGTGGCTTAAAAACTGATTTAGGACAGTACAAACTCGTAAAATAAATACCTTCTTCTTCTTTTCCTTTTTATCCCGGCGTCGTTATGGTCAGAAGTGTAGGACCATAACCTTCCCACTTAACTGCATTCCTACTGGTCCGCTTGTGGGGTCCGCCGGTTTGACCTCAGAAAGTAGCGGCAGGCTTCCCGGTTTACCGGATTACTTCATCGCTGAGGCCAATCAAATGCTGGTGTTTTTGCATTTGTTTGCACCAATTGTTTTTCGGCCTGCCTTTTTTGCGTATTGAAATTGGAATGTTGATTGATAACGCCTTTTGGACGGGGTTCAAAGGATCTCTCCTTTGAACATGGCAATACCAACTGAGTCGGTCGCGCTCTATATTTCTTGTGATGGTTTCTTTTACGTGGAGGCTTCCTCGGATCTTTGAACTTCTAATTCTGTCACGCTTTGTTACTCCCGCTGTCATGCGAAGCATCTTCATCTCAGTTGCCGTTAATTTGCTCTCATACTTTTTGTGCATTGTCCAGCATTGTGAACCGTATGTGAGCGCCGGACGTACAACTGAAGTGTTTCAGCTTAGGGGGCATTTTTCGATCACAGAAGATGGCGGAGTTTTCCCGCCACTTCATCCACCCTACGCTTACGCGATGTTTGATGTCGTCATCACAAGTTGCTTCTCTATTAATCATAGATCCCAGATATTTAAACTTTTCACAGAGTGCTTCCCATTCTTCCATTCAAGGAAATGTCTGGAATAGGCTGATGAGGGTCAGAGAACAGCCAGCACAGATACTCTGTCTTCTTTGAACTAATACGATACCCGTGTCCCTCAAAAATGTCCACCCACACATCAAGTGCTCGTTGTAGGGACGCCTGATCATCACTTATAATGGCCCCATCGTCAGCAAAGAATAGCTGGTGCACATTGAGGTTCGTCACTTTTCCTTCAAGCAAGCAATCAAGGACTGCTATAAAAAGCAGTGGGCTGAGGACGCTCCCTTGGTGTACACCGACTTTGATTGCGAACTCTTCGGTGACTCCTGCGGTGCATCTTACTCTTGTCGTTGCTCTCTCGTACATGTCCATAATCACTCGCACGTAGGTTTCTGGAACTCCTTTTTGTCTTAGCGCTACCCATAAAAGATCTCTTGGTTGCCGGTCAAAGGCCTTCTCGAAATCAACCAACACCATATGCAAGTCCTTTGAAGAATCACGATGCTTTTCCATCATGATCCTTATACTTTGGATTGCATCTGTTGTTGATTTACCCGAGACAAACCCGCACTGGTCATCAGATAGTCGTATTATTTTCCGCAGTCGGCTATCTAATACCCGTTCAACGATCTTCATGGTGTGCGATATCAGCTTGACAGAACGGTAGTTATCACAATTTCGCGTATCACCCTTTCCTTTGTGCAAAGGAAGAAGCTAGCTTTCCCTCCATTGATTAGGCATAGTGTCGCCTCTCATAAGTTTGGAGATAAGAACCATGAGCCATCTAGACCCGATGTCTCCCATCTTTTTCCAGAACTCAGAGGGTATCCCGTCCGGCCCAACAGCTTTTCTTTTCTTGGAGTTTTTAACCGCGTACCGAACTTCTTCGACTATGATGTCGGATATTTCGGCATGATTCGGGGCGGCTCTTCGAAAGTACACTCGGGGAAACTGTTCGTTCAGAAGTTCCTCGCAATACTGTCGCCATCTGTGGAGAATTTTTTCGTCTTCCACAAGGAGTTGGCCTTCAGCACTGTTAATAAACTTCGGGAAACGAATCTCCTGAGCATTTCTTCTTCTCTGGGCGGCTATCTTAAAGATATTTGCTCCTTTGTTCAAATTGTTTTGTCGAAGCTCCTGGGTAGCCTGGTTCCTGTCAGACGCGGAAGACGATATTTCTTCCAACTCCTGATAGAGGCCTTCCATGCTTTTCGCTGAATGAATTCGGCGCATTTTTTCTTCGCGATACCTTTGCAACATCTATATACCTTTTCACGGCGAGCTTTTTCCTCTCTATTAGTAGAAGAGCACTTTGACCAAGCTTGGAAAGCCATTTTCTTTTCGTGTATCACTGCTTTGGCTTCGTCTGTCCACCACCAGGTTTCTTTTGCGTGTTGGCAGGGGCCTTTAGATGTTCCGAGCAGTGATTTGGCTTTCTCCAGGCCAGATTGTTGTAGGGAATCCCACATGTCTTGTGCTCTGCACTCCTCATTACCGACCTCATCGATAATGGAAGAGAGGTAGTTTTCCATGTTGGTGATAAAAGCTTCGCCTTTTCCTTTATCCAGCTTATACCACTTGATTCTCTGAGACACCTTCGTTTGCTGCTTTGACTTCTTTCTCGCATCCATAAAAAATTCAGTCAGGAGGAGACGGTGTTGAGGGGCGATCGCGTCTCCCAGGATCACTTTGCAATCTTTAGCTCGTGGCTTCATGAAACTGGATACCAAATGATAGTCTATTTGAGTTTCATTTCCGCCGCTGCTATAAGTGATCAGGTGCCGGCTTTGTTTGACGAACATGGTATTTAGCACTATAATATATATAATATAATAGTCTTCGCTTGTCTTCCCGACATGTCCGTTTAAATCTCCCCCCCCAAACAAAAGCTCTTCCTTTGGGATGATTTTGACAAGGTTGTGGAAATCTAGCCAGAATGCATCTTTTTCTTTTTGTTCGCATCCTACTTGAGGGGCATATGCGCTTACGATGTTCCACACCTCACCATGCATCACCAATTTGAGAGCCATCAAACGGTCACTGGACTTTGAAATGGTTAAGACGTTGCCGAGTAACTCTGCGATTCCGTTTTTTCCTTGTTCCAATCCATAGTAAAACATCTTGTAGGCTTTTATTTTAACGTCCAAGAAACGTGCCCGATTACCGGTGTTTCGCCATTTCGTCTCTTGTACGCACAGGATGTCTACTCGCCTTCTAACCATCATTTCTTCAAGCTCATAGCTGCGCCCACTCATGCGTAAAATAAATACCTAAAATATATAAAGAGACAGGAATCGAATCCAAAGGCCATCAATGGACATCATCAATTATACTCTACTAAACCATTTGATTATTACCTTAGCTTTTATCCAATACGACCAGCAACATATCTTATTCAGCCAATGAGATCAGTAAAGTTTGAATGAATCGTAACAGAGATTTTAAGACGGGTAAAGCTGCACATGGCCGTTCAAATAATTTATGAAAGAAAAATTTGGACTAGCGTCTTAATGGAGATAGGATAGATATGAGCCTTGACGTGTAATAGAAACAATTGTTCCACCATACCAATTAAGACGTAAAAGTCCACGAAATTGGTTTGAAAGAGAATGAATGCAATATTAAAATGTAGGTTTTCTGTTAGGACTTCATCAATTCTTAATTCGTTGACATTGCTAGGCCTCTTGTCCAGCTTAGGTAGATTAACCCAACAAAAAGGGATCGCCGTGGCGCAGTGGGTAGTGTGTCGGCCGCTGAGGCAAGATGAGCGAGTTCGGATCCCGATAACACCAACACCATCGAATGCTTATTTCGTGGCTTCCCTCCTCGGCGGGGTTCTGGCAAAACCTCCCGTTGTACACTTGCCTGAAAAAAATAGCTTCTCGGCTCTCGCCGTTCAGAAACGGCATTCAGCTTTAGATTCTGTGCACTTGTGTAAAAACAAACCAAATCGCACACAACATGAGTGAATAAAAAAGAAGCTTGGCTCTGGCCTTTCATGAGCTCTAACGCCATCTAAGGTGTCTGTCTGGCAGTACAATGGACCAGTACTTGTGTCTGAGGCCTCCAACAGCTAGCAGAAGCCTCAAAAAAAAAAACAACAACCCAACCCAACAAAAAATCACATACTATGTGTATGTGCTGCCCTCTGTCACCTTAGGAAGCGTATCCTCCTCAGAGTAATTATGACGTCGAGAGAGATTAGGATGTCGAGAGACATCCTCACCTTTATAAGAAAGTAGAGGAACTTCTCGTCTAATCGGCGAGCAGGCAAAATAGATCTACATTGGCCTCAGTGTCCCCTTATAAAAAAAAAAGGCTATAAAATGTCTACACCTCTTCCTACGAGAACAGGGCTACCGCAGGGCGCCACACTAGATCCCATTCTGTCTCTTCTGTACGTTAAAGAACTACCCACTATCGCAGAATATAGGTGCGTACACTTGTATGTGGTGGTGTTTGGCCCTTTACAGAACATGCATTATTCTTGTTCGACAGTAGAACAACGTGGACGTAGATTTTATCGACATAACTCTTTTAGTCTTTAAATTTGTTCTCTCTTTCATAGCTTGAATTTCTTCATCAATAAATTGTCGTAAAGTGTGGGAAAATATTTTACATTTATAAAAGATCTTTAAAGTGTGTGCAGGCGACGCGCAGCCATAAATACGATTGCTAAACGGCTCCAAGGAACAATACATTGCCAGACTGAATAAGAATCCCCAGAATATCCAAACGAAAATCCTTTACCTCAATGTCAGTTTTTAAATGTACTTTAAACTGGTACGACCTCGCAAATTCCAATATTCGAGTAAAAAAGTATTTAGTATCATTGAAGTCCTAGCCTATTCCCACCAAGACGAGAATGATTCTCGCCAAAACTCTGTTTCTCACAATTTTTTCTTATGACTGCGGAATACACTTGCACCATCACTTTCTCCGATCTTCGAAGCACTTGCTTCGTGATTTGTGGTATAGACTTGAGTGAATACGCTGGAGCATGACTTCGATATAGTTTTCAGTCAAACAACTACGCACAAGCAACGTTTAACTCAAACCATTGTAATCGAAGAAAGCAGATAATACTTTCATATTTGACCAGAATTGACTTGATTTTTTTGGTCTTGATTTTTTTGGCTGGCTGGCTTCCACTGAGATGATTGGGCTATGGTTTTGGCATCATAGCCATATGCCCGTGTTTCATCACTAGTGATGATAAGCAAGCTCCATAACAATTTACTTCAATGCTTCTAGGTCTTTATTCATTGTTGACCTGCTGGGGCGTTCAGGGCGGACATCATCATTAACATTTTCTCGGTAGGAGCACTTAGTTTTATTTTTTCGCACAAAATTGAGATTCTTTTATCAATTTTTTTCAATAACGAAACATCACCATAGTCACCAAAACACTTTTAACCTTTATACCTGTGAAACCAAACTAAATTGACAAAATGGCTGACAATGTCAACATATGTTAGGGGACATGTACCAACAAAATGAAAATAAAATTCGAAAATCGAATGTACTTAGCTCGCGGAATTCAAAAGATCACCTTATTTATTGAACAAACTTCGAAGATTCGAAAGGAAGAGATTAATGTAGCCTCGATTTATTACTCGATTTATTTTCAATATCCCTAGACGCGAGCACATATACGCCTACTCTAAATCTATTTTCGGCTGCTCACTCCAGCCTGGTTTTACGAAATCGATCAGACTCATCTCGACAACGTATCATATTTACTTCATACAACCTAGGTATGCATGCCTAGCACCCGAAAGACAATGTTTCGTTATGCCACTTTTCCGATTCGCTTGGTAAGCTTGGTCATCTTCAACCAATCCTCATTACATCAGTAAATTTTTATCGACGTCATATATATTTTTTTAGTGTGTGAAAATGTCGACTTCCGAGCCAGATAAGCATTTGTGGGAAATTTTACTTTGCGCCAGTTCTGTCAGGCTTCCAGAGGGTCTTCAGTAGCTCGTAGATGTACTTGTCATGTCATGTCAAAATAAAGAAACTGATCGAGCCAGATCCCGAAGTGTCTGACTTATGATTCAAAGGCACTATCGTTGTCTTCCCATGCTGTGGATGCTATGCATTATTTTCTACAGTCACTCGTGGAAGGTGCCTGACCACAAAATTTAATTCTCATCACTAGCATGTCTCGGCATAATAAGCGCTTGAACTTGCCCAGCGACAGCAAAAGAAGATGATTAGACTTGCAGTAAGACTCCTTCACTTGGAAAGAACCTTAATTCAGGTTATCGAGTCACGAGCAGATTTAAGTGTACTTAATTGCTTTAAAAGAGACTACAAAATTCACTGCTAGGACGTTTATAAAAAATAGGATAAGTAAAGGTTGGCTGAAAGCTCGGAGAGAAACAGATGTCTCAGGAGATAAGAAGCTCACTGGATAAAGAAAGATTATCAACAAAGACTCAGGTAATAGCTGGAGACTTAGTCAATAACCAGAGGCTCAGGGGCTTATCAAAGTGCTAGTACAAGGTGGGGCAAAATTAATAATTCAATTTCGTTTGTGGATTACTTTTTTACTAAATAACAAAAAATGATTTTGAGCGATGAAAATGTTTGGACCTTTACAATTTTTGCTGTTAAGTGGAAAAGACGATATTCGTCCCGTGGCTGCCGCCAGTGTTAATGCGCATTTGTACCCATTGTATCGCATTTTCCCTGGCTTTTCGCAAGATTTCCGGTGATAACTGTTCGCATTCCTGTCGAATATTTTCCTTAAGGGCTGCGATTGACGGAGGCTTGTTGGCATAAGTCCAAGACTTCAAGTAGCCCCAAAGAAAGAAAACTGGGATGGTTAAATCGGGCGATCTTGCTGGCCATGCCAAATCGCCAAAACGGGAGCTTAGGCGACCAGGAAACGCTTCCTGCACAATAACCATTGTGGCTGGTGCTATGCATGCGGTTGCACTATCTTGTTGAAACCACAGCCCCGCTCATCCACTCCTCCCGCGGGTACGCCGCACAACAGAGTGGCTTTGAGTGGATGTAATGGCTCTTCGTGCATCACACGCGGATTTTCAGTGCTCCAGAAACGAAGATTCTGCTTACTGACGTAACCACTTAAGCGGAAATGCACTTCGTCACTCATGATGAGCATGGCTTGACCGTAACTCACACGCGACTGACGGTCAGCAGGCATTAACTGATGCACTCTTTGCACTTTGTATGGGAACATGCGTAAGTATTTCACTTAAATTCGCTGTAGGGTCCGTCTGGTAATGCCCAATTGCGTGGCTCGTCGTCTGGTTCATGTTTCTTCGTTCTCAGCGAACAACCAGTCATGGTCTCCTGTGGTTCCCTGCATCTTTGTATCTCCAAAGTAGTTCTTGTCTAGCATGTTATGACTCAATCTGCTGTAGATTGTTCTGTACAGCGAACCGATTGCCTCAGATCTGTATCCTGATCTGCATTGTTCGTCTACCTTTGCTATTATTTCATAGAAATTTCTCTCACTGTTGGTTGCATCTTCAGTTGATGATCAAACTCATATTGCATCCGTGCGCCAGTTTCAACCATTCATCGTACCAGTTGTTTTTGTCTTGAATAGCTTTGAGGACTTTTTTCCTAATTTTTTTTTTTCAATAATTCGCGCAGGTTCAAGAGTTGCGCTCTTATGGCGTTTGTCACACAACCTGTAGGGGGTGCAGATGGTTTGTGTCGAAGATTTTCGTTCACTACTCTCCGCTGGTGGTTGTCCTAGATATGATTCAAGAGATTCGACTAAGTTTGTCGCGTTGGTTGTAGTTCACAGTAACTTTTTGTTTCCATGTCATTAAGATGTTATTTTGGATATGCACACACAAATATGCGAAAGTTATGCCTTCGTCAGCACTTTTTGATCATCTCTCATTCACAATCGATGTTGCACAGTTTTTCCGTATAGGAATTGTTCTTGACTATGGACGAACTTGAATTACAGACCTTCGGCTCAACAGTCGGTGATGATTACCATTGCCCCACGACCACCCTTGAACTAACCGAATCTCATGCATATTGATAATTTTTATCAGATAATCTGCTTGCAGCTTAAGCGTTTTGATGAACAGCGGTGATAGACCCATCTCTAACATGATAACGTAGTTTGGAGTGTTTGGTGGTAGATAGAATATCTTTTTAACGAAATGCCTCAAAACTTGTTCAACTGCGTCAAACTTCATACACCCCAAACCTGTGATCCATATGATAGAGTGGTCTCTGAAACTGCTTGAAATACCTTATATTTGCTGCTATGTGCTATGTACTTGTTCATAAAACAACTTCGCCATGCAACATTTATTGCGGTTTTTGCCTTCTGCAACTTTTCTTTGAAATGCTTCACCATGCTCAAGTTCTTGGAAAAATTGTATTCACAGACAATTTCTATATTTAGTCCGTTGAAATTCCACCTTTCATTCAGAGCAATTCTTCCGCCACCTCTTCTAAATATCATTACTTTCGATTTCTCGATGTTGACTGATGACGTTCCATATTCCTCAGTAGTCATACACCCTGTCGATCATTAGTTGCAGTGTTATGGGGTAATATGCAAACAAGGCTACATTATTTGCAAAAAGCAGTGTCTTTATCCGCACTCCCGCAAAGTCCACACCATCGGGAAGATAATCAATCAAATCATCTATGAAGAGGAGCGAATAAAGTTGGGTTCAACGATCATCCCTGTTTTACACCAGATAAAGTTTCGAACCATTCGGAAAGTTCAGCTCCATTTCATACTGTAGCTTGTGTTTCTTTATACAACTCTTCTAGAGCTCATCCAAACTTCCGTGATAAGCCCAAACCATATAATTTATAAAATAGTGCTCTTCGGTCTATCGTATCAATAGCAGCCTTTAAGTCGTACAGCTTTTTGCTTCGTGAAATAAAGTTCTCAGCTAAACTTCTCAAAATGAAAATATTGTCTACAATTAGCATGAAACTCCTTAAATAGGTTTTGAAAATCGATCAATGTTATGAGACGATTTTGTAGCACAGTTGTAAATATTTTATAAGTGGCATTTTGAAAAGAAATTCCTCGATAGTCTGAAGGATCCGCCGCATTACCTTTTTTGAATATGATTCCAAGAGTCATATTTACTCCTTTGGGGTAAGATCACCTTCTAAAACTTTGCTATAAAGTGTTGCCAATTTCTGGGTACAGGATATCTATCGCGAACCTAGGAACTGTATATTGCCACTTAATGCTGCTTGGTACTGGAATTAACAACTTGTTGAAATGCTCTCTCAGTATATTCTTATCAAGCAATTTGCTTATGGTAAAATGTTTGCCATTTAGTTTCCACGCTAGTCTCCAGAATTCCGATGCATCCTTACATTTTGCCAACATATTCGCTTGCAATTCTCCATAGCTCTTCTTTTTCATTAAGCATAGCTCTGTTTGAATGTTTTATTCGCTTCCAAGTAGTTCTGCTTGAATAGCCCTTGGTTTGAGTTCCTGAAAATTTTGAGCCATGTAAATGGTTTACTACGGGCACGCTGGCATTCATCATCGAACCAAGGTTCTTTTCCAACTTGTTTCCTTTTGATTGATTGCTGTGGGTACGAGGTCTTAATTATAGATTCTAGGTGGCCAAAGTCTATTTCTTCGTGCGTTTGAAGTTGCAAATCAATTAGAAGTCCATACGTTGCAGCTCTGGTCATATTCCATTTTAGTTTAGGAAGCTTTACCTGCAAGTTATTATTTTCTTCTTGTGTGTACATACATTATGTTGTTAAAGGTCGCTACTATGGAAAAATGGTCTGAATAGGGTACTCCTTTGACCCTAAAATTCCCAATCTTCTCCTAGCATGCTATGATCGATGACTGAGGGTCCTTGACCCCCGGCAATTGTAAAATTTCCAGACTTATCGCTCAAACTTGTTCCATTTTGACTTCGAAAACCAAATGAATCACAAAGTATACTTACCGAGACCTACGACGTGGTAATTGTCATAAGCTATGCATTCGTCGCAATAAAAAGACGTCGCTTCGTGCACGTTAAACTACTTGCAATCCCAATCACTTATTTATTGAATACATCTCTAAAACTAGATTCTATTCATACTGTCTTTAAATTATCGCTTTCACTAACGCAATACAATACACCACAATAGAATATTATCCCTTATCTCGAAAGAATAATGCGCGAGGCGTTTTAAGCTGGAATAGATGTGGCCGCATCTAGTAATTCTTAAAAACTCGAATGAAAAAAAAAAAAAGAGTGAGATCAGCTCTCAAGCGAGGATATGTAAGTGCAGCAAAAATCATTTCATCTCCTTCCCCAAGTTCCTTAAACAGAACTCAAATCACTGCTATTCCTCTGCGACAGCACCGAATCCGGGTTTTTCAACTCCATAGCAAGCTTGTAGCCTAACTCCGGACGACGGTCCCGGCCCTCGACCATAGCTTTTACCTGTAAAGTAGATAATGAAAAGAATTCAAATTAGCATCTATCGAGTAGGTGGATGTGAATGTGATGAATTGATTGATTAGCCAATTTACCTCGTCGGATTTGACGATTACCCCGAAGCTCGAGTTCACCTTTCCCTTGATACATTCGATATCGCGCAGATCCACACCTCGACAGCAGTCATCAATCAAAATCGTTCGATAGCCGGCCGACAAGGCATCCACAGCAGTTGCACCTGTGGCAGAAAAATAACCAATCCAATAAGATAAAATGAAACAAGGACTTGAAGACGTCTTGCAATTGCATCCAACATCCGGCACGTACACGCATATCTTGTGGCGATTATTCTATATTCAGAGTTGAGAAGAGGGATCAAAAACAATTGCAGGTGCTAGAAAGTTTTTCCATTTGCGGTCCGTGTTCGAGGGAACAACCCATGGATCATGCATGTGGAGTGCCGAAATCGAATAGTACCGACCGTTTTGTGTCGCCGTCGGAGGATGTTGCGGTGCAAAGTTTATCCTAAATCGGGATGTATACATGTGTATACTTACCAACACAGACGTCATAAGCTAGACCGCAAATGTAAATGTCCGTGGTTCCTTTCATCTTCAGTTGAGCATTCAGTGTGGTATCCGAGAGCTTTTTGTTATCCCAGAAGACCGAATAGGAATCAACTTCTGGATTAGTGCCTTTGTATATCTTAATTCCTTGCTCTACAATCTGTTTTTATTTCGATTCATTGTTTGTTGTTTTTTTTTTTTTTTTTTGGAAAACAAGAAGGATTCATGTATAACAATGTAGATTGAGTGAAGCTTAATAGTAGGATTGGTAACGTTGCAAAGTTTCATTCATCCATGTCTACGAGTGGCAATGATGCGAACCGAATGCGTCCCTTTTAGTGGATAAAATGCGATTATGGATTGAAAAGGATCAAAGCAAGTAAAACTGAGCCGTATGTGCGGCCAACCAAGTGTTGACGGGGCACAATGTTTCGAAAATGTTTTCAAATTGAAATACATTTTTCAAATCCACCGAGGTTCGACTCAACTTTCGGGGCTGATTGCTGTGAAATTGAACAACATATTAACAAGTGGATTAGAGGAGGGGACCGCAGTACCCGAGGGAGGATATCAGACTATGGTGACAATCGACATGGCAGGCAGGAACTGCCATATGTTCCAAATAGCTAATTGTCTTGATGCAGTGGAAACGATAGGAGTGTTCAATTCACATTCAGTTCAAAGTTCAGATAAACGCTGATTCCGGCACATCTGTGCCTTGTACTCCAGGGCTTTTGTGCAAGTGTTTATAGTCTCATGTGACTTCTGATACAAACGTTTCCTGGTTATTACTCATAATGAGAGGCTATAGGCACAGTGGAAAATATAAATTTGTGTAGAAATTGATATCGGATAAGTCGACAGGTCATATGTTGTAAATGAATTCCGAGGTTTAGTTAATTCGTATATTTCTTATACATATCCAATAAAAGGTGTCATTTTAAATTAAAAGATACGCAGGACGTTTTCACAAAAAGTGTCGATAAAAGTGGTGATATTTGCAAGCGTAAACACTGAAGTTAGGAAAAGGAAATCATAATTACCAAATGTCAGCCTCAACTCTGCCTGCAAACATTTGCAAATTTTAAATTACATGATCGATCGTGGGCCTAGACCTAACCTTTAATACAGGGTGGGCCATACATTTTTGTAAATAGCAAGATTTGATTTCTTAAAAACCGTTAGTGGGAGGGGCGCGCAGGTGGCGGCGAATTGTGTGTCGCTTCATGCAATTATAGTCACGATGGAGCGCATTAGGGGACAACAGCGTGTTTTTTCTGTAAAACAATTTTACAAAAACAATGATTCCTACCTTACTATATGATGCCTATTTAGAATTGAATACGGATTATGTCGTGTAAGTGAGTGTAAGGAACGTACAGAACGATCCAAAATCATCTACGCGTAAGCGTTCGGCGACTCTGGCATGTCTACAGACAATGGACACGTAAACAAGCACAATTGTAGATATCGGAACAGAGAAAACCCTCGCCCACCTCTGCCTACGACAGTATGGGCTGCCATATCAGCAAATGGCATAATCCGTCCGTATTTCTTTGAAAATAATCAAGTAACTGTGAGCTCAGAGGAATACGTGAAGATGTTGCGAGAGTTTTTAACATCATAATTACATGAATTTGAAGGATACAACAGCAGGACTTGAATGCAACAAGATGGGGCAACAATCCATACATCAATTGTGACTTTACCGGTGGTCAAAAAAATGTCTCCTAACAAATTGATTTCTCGCAAAGGTGATATCATATAGCCTCCGAGAAGCCCGGACCTTACCCCTTGCGATTTTTTCTTGTGAGGATACCTGAAAAGTCGAGTGTACCCTAATAAACCGACGACCATATCCCAATTGAAAGAAAACATTCAGGAAGAGATAGCCGCAATACCTGGCAGCATGTGTCAGCGGGTTTTCCAAAGTTTGCGTAGTCGATTGCAAGAGTGCCAAGGACGACGAGATGACCGGCACATCTCGAAGATGTCATTTTTAAAAAATAAATTTCAATAAACGTTTGTGGTTTTATTTCTATTCATGTTTAAAATGTGCAAAAACGTATGACCCACCCTGTATAGTCTCAACGGAGGTTATCTAGTGGTGTTAAGTCGCGCGATCAAGGGATCGCCATTTCTAGATTTCCATAAAATTTGCCGCGCAATAATGCCATTATTTCTGTATCTTACTGAAGACAAATATCGACTCCAGGTTCTTTAAAAAAGAGTCAATAAACACCGTCCGATACAGCCATCGCACTAGCTTATATCCCTTTCAAAAAAGTGGCTAAATGCCCAGGCTTCAAACCGCACCAAACTGTCACATGTCACATGACAGTGAGGTTCGTCACTTAGAACAACCTTCTCCAGTACCAAGATCTCTCTCCACAAAATGCAGTGCAAGTGGCTGCGGATTAGTGAAATTGTTTGTTCGTCTAAAAATTTACTGATTTTCAGCTGATCTCATTGGACAATCATGAGCTGGAAATGGTCACCTTTATAGATTAAATTCACTATGACTATGCGAGAAGGTGTTTGATGAGGACCGGAAGCAGTTTGAACTTAAGAAATGTTTCTGTGATATCTTCACCGTTCTTCTTAGTTCTTACTTATCAAGAGTCATAGCAATCATCCTCTTACTGGATGATCCTTTGGCATCTGGCATTCAAACCAAGAATAGGTTTCACTAGCCATGAACCAATTTTTTTTAAAAATTGTTTACCAACAATGAAAAACACGGTTGCGAAAAGGACTGATCAATCGGAATTACTCAATTCCTCTTACTTTTTGAACACAAGACATTTTTCTAAGTAAGATTCAGATGTTACCCCAACAGGTCTATACAGATCTAGGGAAAATATGTTTCCCTATCACTCACCAGTGGAATTAAATGTTTGGCCTTTAATTATTTGTCCCATTTTTAATGGTTGAAAGCCAGAAAATTAAGAGGAACACTGCGCGATCTAATGAACGCATTTCTATTCGGTTCTGTTTATGGTCTCGCGATGAAAGTAACAACGTCTGAAATTCCAAGTCTCAGAACGCCCGCATTTATCACCATACGCTCATCGTCAGAGCAATATTTCGCCACAGCCCAAAGAGTATCTCATCTTTCGAAGAAATACTAGACCCATATAGCCTGTTAATTATACATATTTTGTAATTGACTTTTAATTGCAATGCCATTACCATTACCTATTGGCTTCAGTGCCCTTTGTCCCTGCTTTGTGGTTTCTACCACGCATGGAAGGTCATACATGATGGACGGGGAAATTCATATGTGACTACCTAGAATGGCATGTCAAAAAGGTCACTGATGCATATCTAATTCAATTAAGTATTACATATTACTTCCACGTGGATGCATGCTAAATATTTCATAAACGCTTTTTCCGCTTTACAAAGCAAGCCCTAAAAGCATTTACAAGTACCTATAAGTGGTTACAGGGGGTTTTAGGATTTTTTGGGCGCATTGAACTAGTAGATTAGATTAGATTAAATTTGGAGTTTATTTTTCCAAATCATATTTCTTTTTTGAAAAAGTATACAAAATCAAAATCAGCATGGCTTTGCAGTCTGCCGGATTGACTGTAGAAACAATGGCAGGTAATATTTATAAACTGTTAATGTATGAAGTTGATAATTTCAAAAGTCCCTGGTAGAATTTTTTCTGTATTTTTTTAGAGCAATTTCGCAGTATTTATACAACTTGGTTGCTTCCATTTCGTTTAGAGTGATACAATTTCTTGTTCCGATAAGTAGTCCTTTCCAAAACAAGATCTCCTAGTTTCCTTAAGGATCGGGCACGTGCCTATGAAATGTATGGTATCTTCTCTTTCTTCCAAATTGCGCATGCTCCAGAGTATAGGAAGATCATCTCTATGAGGTATACAGTTGAGTTTTAGTAGTTTAAGCACTACCGAAATTTCCTGGATGCTGTAAATGTCCTTAAAATAGTTTCGACTCCCCAGGTTATGATACAGCCGACTGTATACCATATATTGTAATGTAGTGATCCCGCCTTGTTTTAAAAAATGCATTATGATCTGCTCGTCGACATGTTTTATTAATTGGGATAGTGAGCTTCCCTTCTTCCAATTTCTACCATCTGCGTTAAGACTACCCCACCCCCTCGAGCTAATTGCAGCCACTCTTCGTCACTATCTTTGGTAGTCTAGTGTCTGCCATGTTCATTACCCGCAGTATAAAGTTTATTTGCATCTTCAATGATTTTATATACAGTGAAAGAGCGCCTTGGCGGAGTGGGTAGTGTGTCGGTCGCTGATGCAAGATGAGCGAGTTCGGATTCCGATAACACCAACTCCATCGAATGATTATTTCGCGACTTCTCTGCTTGGCAGGGTACTGGCAAACCCCCCCCCGTTGTACACTTGCCTTGAAAAAGTTTCTCGGCTCTCGCCGTCCGAGATCGGCATTAAGCTATAGGTTCCGTTCACTTGTGTGAAAAAAACAAATCACACACAACATGAGTGAATAAAAAGAAGCTTGGCTTCGGCTCTTCATGAGCTGTAACGCCATCTAAGGTGTCAATAGATAGCAGCAGCCTCCAACAAGAGGAAAAAAATATACAGTGAAGATAAGCCTGTTTCCATCATAAGCATATAGGTACATAGTTTGGCGTCCTTGAAGGAAGTTTAAACACTTTTTTAAATTAAAAAGCTCTGCAAGTTCTCTTCGTCCTCATAAGGTTTATACCCCCAAATTACTGCTTCGGATACTGCTTCGTTAAGTTCAAATTTACTAATGTGCTGAAAATTTGTATTGCTGAAACAATTCTTCCAGACTACATTTATGGCGATTTTACTCGGAGATTTCGTTAGTTTGTCGCTCAGATGTGTTTTTATATTTAGATTGCTTGAAAGCATTACTCCAAGATACTTATATTCCTTTACGACCTCTAAGTTTACCCTTCTATAGCACCATTTTTGTTGCAGGTAGGTCTCTCTCCATCTTTTTTGAAAATCATTATCTTCGATTTCTGTAAACTGACGATCAAACTCCATAGAACACAATACTCACTTAATCGATTGATCATCTACTGCGGGGATTCCGGTGATCTTACAAACAGCATGGTGTCATCTGCAAACAGGAGTGCTTTAATGAGCACTCCCGCAAACTCAACGCCTCCATGTAAGAATTCCTCAATATCCTCAATAAAAAGGGCAATAAATAAAAATGTTGGCCTTAGTGGGCATCCCTGTCTTAATCCCGATTCCGTCTGAAACCAACGCCCCTCCGTTAAAAACCGCTGCCATCTACATATCTACAAACAGGTTTTGTAAAACTCTTTCGGCGATATTCTCATTCCATACAATTTATAAAATATTGCATTTCGGTACAGAGAATCGAAGGCCGCTTTGAAGTCCACAAAGAATGCGTAAAGTTTTTTATTTCGCCTTATGTATGTATCTGCTACACTGCTCAGAATAAAAATGCGGTCGAGAGTTGAGTAGCCAGATCTAAAATCGGCCTGGAATTCCTTAAGTAGGTTATTTGTTTCTATCCACTTAATAAGTCGCCTTTGCAGAATACTTGCAAAGATTTTGTAGGACGCGTTTAAAAACGATATGCCCCGATAATTAGCTGGATTCAACGCATCTCCTTTTTTATGGAGAGTGAAAATCAGCGCTTCTTTAAATCGTCGAGGTACTATCCCGTGGTTTAAAAAGCCGTTAAATGAATCAATGAGGCGTTCTTTCAGACCATTGGTACTGTACTTATAAAATTCGATGGGAATACAATCTGCCCTGGCGGTTTTTTTATCTTTCAGAGAAAGAAGCGCACCCATAAGTTCCTGTTGGATTATTGGGTCATCAAGTATGTCATTTTGAATGTCTTGCATTGCATATTGAAAGAAAGGGCAGTATTCTGGTGGATTTAATAATTGTTTAAGGTATTGCGCGAGAGTATCCGTACTTCGAACTCTATTTATCACATAACTTTCACCATTACGTCTCTGAGTCTACGTGCCTCATTTTCAAAAAAGTTCCGCTTACTTTGTCTGCATGTAGCTTTAAATTATTGGTTGGCTTTGATATACGCCTTCTTGAGAGTATCTGTGTTGTAGGAATGGACTAATTTCAACCAGGCAAACGATATTAGCCTCGATCTATGGCAACTTTTATCAAACCACTCCCGTAACATATCGCGCCTGAAGATTATCCTCAATCTTCCCTCTACGAGGGTGGTCCCATAAGTACTTAGCCTACAAAAGAAAAACAAAAATTTTGGAGAAATGGCGATTTATTTTTCAATATAGTCTCCTTTTAGCTCGATACACTTGACCTAGCGATGCTCCAACTTCTTTAACCCGTCTGAAAAATACGTTTTCTCGAGGTCTGCAAAGTAGGACTCCGTGGCGGCGATGACATCCGCATTCGACTGAAATCTCTGCCCGGCGAGTGACTTTTTCAAGTTTGGATACAAAAAGAAGTCGCACGGGGCCAAATCAGGAGAATACGGGCAGCAGTCCGTAGCCCAATTCGACCAATTTGGGCGTGGCGAGGGCGGAGGTGTGATCCGGTGCGTTATCATGGTGGAAGAGCACTTTGTTCTTCGACAAGTGGGGCAGTTTTTTCTTCAATTCGCCGTCGAATCGGCCCAATAATTTGCCATAGTACAGCCCTGCGACCGTTTTGCCCTTCTCCAGGTAGTCGATGTGGATCACACAGAAAACGGTGGCCATCACCTTTCCGGGGGATGGGACAGTCTTCGCCTTCTTCGGAGCACGTTCGCCGGGTGAAGTCCACTGTTTCGACTGTTCCTTGGTCTCTGGTGTGTACCAGTGGATCCATGTTTCCTCGACTGTCACGAAACGACGCAGAAACTCCTTCGGATTGCGCTTAAACAACGTCAAACACTGCTCTGAAGTAGTCTCACGGTTGCGCTGTTGTCCGGAGTGAGCAAACGCGGCACCCATCGCGCCGACATCTTTCTCATGCCCAAAATTTCATGCAGGATATGACCCATGTGATCTATTGAAATGCCTACTGTCTCAGCTATCTCGCGCACCTTCAATCGGCGGTCTGCCAATACGAGATCGTGGATTTTTCTCACGTTATCCTCCGTGGTAGCTGTTTTCGGGGCACCTGAACGTGGCTCATCAAAAACCGATGTGCGACCACGTTGAAACTCGTTAAACCAATTATTGATGGTCGCCATCGAAGGAGAAGAGTCACCGTACACAGCATCCAAACGCTCTCTGTTTTCGCTGCGCGATTTCCCTTACAAAAACAAGAATCGAATCACCGACCGATATTGCTCTTTTTCCATTTTTCTAAAATCCGCGGATACTCTCGCTACCACACGCGGTCAAAACAAAACTACGAGTCCGATCCGGCTGAAATTTCGACAGTAGCCGTCTACTACACGAATGTACTACATGATAGTAAGTTGCTCTTGCGATACTGGCGCCATATATCGGTGAGCCTAAGTACTTATCGGACCACCCTCGTATATCAATCACCTTTATGATTCTTTCACACCAGCTTAGGAGTACCATCTTCTTATTGGCTCGTTTTCTACTAGTTCGCGGGCTGGTTGTGACTATGATAGGAAGATGATCCGAGAATGTAGCCTGCTTGACATCCAAATCCAAGATATGAAGGTTCCATTCTCCCCTAGCCAAACAGTAGTCAACAACTGATGTCCCTTGCCCTCCAATGAAAGTCAGCTCTTCCCTTCTGTCGCTTGCACTGGTACCATTTAGAATTCTGAACCCAAAGCTTCGTTGCTCCTTCATTACAAGGTAGATCCATAGATCGTCTTTCTCTGTCACTTTTGTGATTTTCTATACCACAGGCTTCTCCTACTCGCGCATTTAGATTTCCGATTATGAAAACGTTATGCTCATCACAGCTTGCCATTGCATCTTGCAGTTGATCGAACAAGTCTAGTTGAATTAGTATGAACTTATCTTGTAAAACTATGACAATTTTTTCTGATGTCATTGAAATCAGGAGACCAAAGGTGTTATAGGGACTGCACTATATCATAAAACAGAAGCTTTGGAGGCAAGGTGTTCCAATAAAGCAAATCTGGCGGATACGGAGGTATGTACCTATATGTCAATATGTAGCGGATTGCGGGTAAAGTGTGCGAGAATTTTACAAAAACGGAGAAAAGACTGCAATATTCATAGTTTTCGTCACTTAAATGATGTGCCAAAGGTTTCTCTCATTTAAAAGTGGGTCAAAAAGTTTGAAAATATCGGTTCAGCACTGAAAAAAAAGACTTCAGACAATCAAGTTCATAAAAACGAAAGAAAACGTCGAGAGTTTTGCAAATGTGCATATATATCATCAACACATATTGCACAAGGACATAAAACCCCTACCCGTTTACAAAATTAAATTTGTGGAATATTATACAGGTTCAACACTACTCTGCTACTAGTTCGTGAAAATGTTCCTCACAAGCTTACCTCCAGGAATGAGTACCCGAAAGAAAAAGATCGCCTGGAAGACCGCGCATAGATGGGAGGGCAATAGAGACTTAGCGAAGGGTTGTTGAGGAAGCTTTGAACTGAACTTATAATACACCGGATTGCCGCTTCTTTCAAATCGAACTCCCCTCTCCCTGTTTGGCCGATCAAAATGAAATTTTGCACATAGCTAGAGTCTAAGGTGGTGGCTAATACAATTTTGGAAAAATTGTACCACGGAGGAATAATCACCGAAAAACGCTCTCATTGCTTTCAGTACATGGACGATTATTATTTAAACAGTTTACAAAAGTATTTGAGCTGACAGAGATCATGAGTCAGTCAAGAAATGAACAGCGAGAGTTCCGAGGAACTTTTGGACGAATGGCTACTGGCGCTCTGTCCAATGTAGATTCCCACTGCTGTGCACTGCTGCAATCAAGATTTTCAGTGAACAACTTACAAATCGTCAGCGAATTTAAAGATGCTATTCGGATTATAGCCAAAAAAGATGATGTATGTTCATATAATCAAGATATGCTTCGCCAACTTAACTCGTCAGCCACATGTATAAGAGCTGTTCATAATAATGACACTGGTATGTATGATAACCACCTTTATGAACTACCACTATGTGTACTGGTAAAATTTGACAACTATCATGACCCAACTGTTTACAAACGTCTCAGCTTCCCCTTCAGTTGGCTTACGCAATTACGGTCCATAAAAGTCAAGGCATCACCGTTGGCAGAGCTGTAGTGTACATCGGCACATCAGAGTCGCGTATTCGAACGCTTAATGATAGACCCGGCATTTTCTCAGGACAGACTCTTCAAAAGCATCAACAAGAACTCGGCTTGGCAAGTTAAGAAGCCTAAACTTGCACAGCCACATGTGAAAATTTTTCCTGCGGAGTCATTTCAAATCTAAAGTTTAAGTTTATCTTAGGTTTTGTTTAAGATTTTGAAGAAGCTCACGCTCTTTCCCAATAGATGAGATTACCAGAGACCTATGGTAAGCATATTCTCTCGGAAATGACATGCAGACATTGGTTTCGACGCTTCAAAAATAATGATTTTGATATTTAAGACGGCGCACCGATAAAGTTTGAACACGCAGAATTGGAGGCGTTGGTTCATGAAGACTGAAGTCAACTGAAGTTACAAAATACTTCCAAGTAAGTGACTCAATATATTTGAAACGTTTAAAAGCGTTAATAATGCTCAGGCAAGGATATTGGGTGCCGTACGAGCTGAAGTCATGAAAGGTTGTCATCGACTGCAATTGACGCGATCGAGCCGAGCACTGAAGGAAAAACGATCGCCCTACGAAATGAGACGAAAAAGTGATTTTGTCAAATGACAATGCTGGGTCTACATCGAGGATCTACTTGATAACACCTATATGGAAAGGCATATCCCACCCGTCATATTCACCAAACATTGTCTCTTCTGATTATCACTTGTTCCATTGATACATGGCCTGGCTAAGCAGCAAGTATGCTAAGTATGCGACAAGATAGGAGCCTGAAAGATGTGTTGATATCCAAGGTGGAATTTATATGCTGCCAGAAAAAGGCGAAAAAGTAATGGCTAGCGACGGTGGAGTGTCGAAACGAAACTCTGGTTCTGAAAGACCTGGTCACCGAAAGTCTGTGTGTTTCAGCTGTAAATTTTTATTTTTGGATAAAAAAATGCAATCAAATACCCGCTGTGGGATATGGGTTAGAATATACATACCCGTGGATCGAAGTGGATATGTGCCCCATGTAAAAAAATGGCAGAGATCACCGGGTGGGAATTATCAAAGGGAAACCATCCATAAAAAGGAATGCACAAACATTAAGGATAGCCTTGTGGAACGTACGTAGCTTGTGCAGGCTAGTAAAAACAGCACTCTTTGAAATTCATCCATACAATAAAGGATTTTTCAATTGGCGCAGGTAGATTTTGGCGGACTGAGGGGCCCATGTTGTTTTGATGGCATTTGTCAAATCTGATGTTTATTCTTCAATTACTAACATAAATTTTACCATGACAAGTTACACGATTAAACAGCACGTCCAAATGATAAAACTTCATTATCAAAGTGAGAGGACGACCCTTCACAGTCGACCTTTCAACGTTTGGTCGCCAAATTTCAGACTACTTCGGTAATCAATCAGCCAACATTCATATTTCAAATGAACGCAAGCCCGGCCGAGAATATTTCCGCGGTCCGGGAAAGTGTACAATAGAACCCTAGGTAATCGATTCCTCGACGTGAACATAAATTTGGCCTTTCGCAGACTTCAACTTGGCGATCTCGAATTAGAAATTGGACCACTCGGATCCGTGCCACCGTAAGAAGCCAAGGCAGACATTTAAACAATGTCATTTTCCATACATAATGGCATACCTGGGCCTTACAAATAAGAAAGAACTTTGTTAATACCAAACACACAGCTTGTTTTATTCCATTTCAACATCTACCCGCCTTTATTGGAAAATTTTTTATTGGATGTATTGTAGTAAACACAATCAAATATGCGTCGTTTTGTTCGGTAACTAGTTGCCATTTTGAAGGCAATTTCAATAGGCCTCTTTCATAAAAGCCCCGTCCTTATTTTCAAAAAGATGGGACAGTTGTTTTTCACAAACCTCTCTTGAAGTCGGGTATATAAAATGGATGCATAAGAACCTCAAAGCCAAGCCCCCGGAGCTTCTGGCCAATTCCTATCGATGTGTGTCTCCTGGTGATGGAAAACAATTCCTCACCTACGAGGGTGGTCCGATAAGTACTTAGCATCACCGCCAGATGGCGCCAGTATCGCAAGAGCAACTTACTATCGTGTAGTACATTCTAGTAGACTGCTACTGTCAGCCGGATCGGACTCGTAGTTTTGTTTTGACCGCGTGTGGAGGCGGGAGTGTCCGCGGATTTTAGAAAAATGGAAAAAGAGCAATATCGGTCGGTGCTTCGATTCTTGTTTTTGGAAGGGAAATAGCGCAGCGAAATTAAAAAAGCGTTTGGAAGCTGTGTACGATGACTCTTCTCCTTCGATGGCGACCATCAAAAATTGGTTTAACGAGTTTCAACGTGGTCGCATGTCGGTTTTTGATGAACCACGTCCAGGTGCCCCGAAAACGGCTACCACGGAGGATAACGTGACAAAAATCCACGATCTCGTATTGGCAGACCGCCGATTGAAGGTGCGCAAGATAGCTGAGACAGTAGGTATTTCAAAAGATCGCGTGGGTCATATCCTGCATGAAATTTTGGGCATGAGAAAGCTGTCGGCGCGATGGGTGCCGCGTTTGCTCACTCCGGACAATAAGCACAACCGTGGGATCACTTCAGAGCAGTGTTTGACATTGTTTAAGCGCAATCCGAAGGAGTTTCTGGGTCGTTTCGTGACAGTCGACGAAACATGGATCCACTGGTACACACCAGAGACCAAGGAACAGTCGAAACAGTGGACTTCACCCGGCGAACGTGCTTCGAAGAAGGCGAAGACTGTCCATCGGCCGGAAAGGTGATGGCCACCGTTTTCTGGGATTCACAAGGTGTGATCCACATCGACTACCTGGAGAAGGGCAAAACGGTCACAGGGCTGTACTATGTCAAATTATTGGACCGATTCGACGCCGAATTGAAGAAAAAACGGCCCCACTTGGCGAAGAAAAAAGTGCTTTTCCACCATGATAACCAACCGGCTCACACCTCCGCCCTCGTCACGGCCAAATTGGTCGAATTGGGCTACGAACTGCTGCCCCATCCACCGTATTCTCCAGATTTGGCCCCATGCGACTTCTTTTTGTTTCTTGAAAAAGTCACTCACCGGGCAGAAATTTCAGTCGAATGAGGAGGTCATCGCCGCCACGGAGGGCTACTTTGCAGACCTCGAGAAAACGTTTTTTCCAGACGGGTTAAAGAAGTTGGAGCATCCCTGGGTCAAGTGTATCGAGCTAAAAGGAGACTATATTGAAAAATAAATCGCCATTTCTCCAAAATTTTTGTTTTTCTTTTGTAGGCTAAGTACTTATCGGACTACCCTCGTATTAGTCAAAGCTGGCCGCCTCTGGCCGATTACTTCCTTGAGACGGTCCAATTATTGGTATTATAGGCGAGAATTTAAAGTTTTACGGTAAGGCAACAGGTCACAGTAAATCCAAATCACACCAAAGACACAGCGTCAAACCTGATTTGGACAGTTCATTGCAGTTCAACAACGACCGTTTTCGCTTGAAGTTGTCGTTAGTGATCCACTTTTCATCACCGGTGACTATCTGTTTCAGGTGAACTCATGTGTTACCCATACATCGGGCTTCTTTTTGTATTTAGCCTAATTCAAATGGTTCCAAACGGTTTTTTGTGATCGGACTCTTTGCTGGTGTCCATCTTTGACGCGTGGTCAAACAAGACTAAGTCAACCGGTATTCGTAGAACTATTAAGAAAGTGTTTTTTGTACAAAACCTCATTTTTCAAACGCCATCTAGTGTATGCAGCTCGAAATACTGATTACTTAAAAGTCCTCCATGGCGGAAACGATGCCATGTAAGTGAGCCTATGTAGACAAAGCTTTAATTTATTGAATTAAGCAATATGCGAAGACCATCCATGAATTGAAATTCAAATTCATAACGTACCAAGACAGAAACAGTCGACTCTCCAGGAGGAACAAATGACCAAGGCCATACGTACGGGAAAACGCAATCTAGCCTAGATTGTAAGGAGGGATCGTATAACGATAAAGGGGTCACAACAGAAAATTGGACGTATTGGAGCTCACGTTTATAATACCAAAGTAGAGCAAAATGAAACTGGGCAACGAAAACCAATTTTACAACAACTTACCTTGAGATCCTTATGCAGCTCAGCTCCCCATGAATCCTGAACGCAGTGTCGTGGCCACAAACGCTGTTTCATAGGTGGTGGACCAGCAAATATTACCGTGTCGTAAACCTGCGCTGCACTTGCCTCAATCTAAAATTAAACCCAAAAAATTCAGACCTACCTAGCTTCTCAGAGAAAGGATAAAACTTACCGGTGAGCTCTCATCTAAAGGTCTAAGATGCACATTATCGATAAACGATACATGATCACTCGGATGCCAGTCCAATGAGTAGAATATCGCATCGAAACCCACCGTATCCAAGAGATTATTTATCGGTTCTAGTATCTGCAAAGTATGCCATTCATTTGATTAACAAATTAACCCAGTTCCTCGAGACAAGAACACGACCCACCTCTTGGCCCTTGTGCTGCGCACTGCAATTACTTATATCCAGCGATCCACTTATAAAGTCATTTTGTACGTCAACAATGAGAAAGGCATTTATAGGACGAACGATCTGTTTGCATGAGTTAGGAATGAAAGGAGAAATAAGAACCAAGACTGAAATTAGTTATAAAAGGAGACGCTCGTTCGTGCAGCGTTTGTCGTCGTTGTCGTCGGTGGTGTCGTCTTTATGTCCTTATCGCAGGCAATTTATAGTAAATTTTCATTTTCATATGAATGTCGTCGAGCAATGAAATTAAGGATAACCATACCTCCACACAGCAGAATGTAACGAGCCACGTTCCTTGCGCCTTCCATTTACCGCCCCTAAAATCCTTTACTACCTCCCCGCGTCGCACAAGCACCAGTTTAATGTTAATGTTGTGTGGCACTTTCGCTTTTCCAACAGAGATAAGAGCACCCCAAATACACCCTTATGCCATGGCATGGATAAGGAACAGGATGGTTGGTCGACGACGTCATCAACGAGTAGTTAACATCGGAAATGACTGTATAGGTATACCCCAACCAAGCGCCCTTTATACATCCTAATTCGAGCGGAACATGAATGAAATGAAAGCACTCGGCTCTTTGTTTCAGAGTTCCTTGGGAACACAAGTACATAATTATATCCAGATACGAGGTGTAAGTCAATCTGCACAAAGGTGCTTGACGTCGACGGTGAATAGGATTAATGGTGTTCCGCCGACTATTCTCATATCGTCGCCAGTGTCATCGCCACAGCGACATATTCCATTCTTTCACTCGAAATGGTGACTCGAGTGACGTATTTCCATTTGATCAATGTTGTCCTGACAACCGGGTTGTTTGAGCTTTGATACCATTGCTGCCACCGTTTCACGTACTCGAGTGAAATGTGGCATACGTTCGTACATATGGTATGTCGCCGGGCTATGACGTACGAATGTTTAAAAATAAGCTGCGAATTTTGATCTAACGTCGGGGGTGGCCTTTTCTGGGTTTTATATTCGAGTCATTCATAGTCCATAGGTTTTTGGTGCCTTCTTCCTGGCGGAGGGTCTTAATGTCCTCATGTGTAATAATAAAGCGATAATGGGCAAGACACAGGTACATGAGTTGAAGCCTGATGGGGCCTTTATGGAAGCGAGAGTGTTTGTTGAATCCTTTTTTTATGATAAAATATTGATCGTTAGTGGGAATGGAGCCTGGAAGTGTCTGTGGAACGCAATAACTCAATTAGAAGTGAGTCGATTTGAGGTAGATGAATAGAAGTTGCCTAAATGGTAATAAATGACAGCAGTATGATAGCAGTAATGGTAATGTGACTTAAGCGTGAGAAAGTGCTTTGCAGTTCAAAGGCCTCTGTTCGGAGGAAACTTCGTCAACTAAAAAGGTTAAGGGAAATGTCAGTAATTATAAACACAAACACCTCCCCCGCTATATATGACATGAACGTTCGTCTTTCTAGAAAAAAATTCACAACTGCGAGTATTGAGATTTCGAGGAGCTGGACAGTAAACGAACAAACAGAAGATTACGGTAGACGAAGTAGCTAGTTATCACTGCTAAAACGACATTAAAAATGAAAATGAAGTAGCTGCCAAATGCACTGCAATCAAGACTACATCGCCTCTGATGCATCAGGATATAAAAGTACCTCCTTTCTAAATCCACACTTCGCCTGGTCTGGTCGGACTTTTTTTTTGAGAACAATATCAATTAAATGACCGCCTTTATTGCCGATGCAATGGGCACGTTTTCGCGCATTCTCCATGGCATTTTCGAGCAATTCGGTCGAAATTTCTGGGATTTCCGCACGAATGTTTCTTTTGTTCTATTGTACTTCGGCCCGTTAGCATACACCTTGCTTTTCAAGTATCCATAAAGAAGAAAATGTGTAGAGGAGTGAAATCCGACGATCTCGGAGGCCAGTCAATATCGCCCTTTTTTGACACCAATCTTCCAGGGAACTTCTTACGGTTCAATGTCGCATTTCTGGGACCACATAATGGGCCAACATACACCGATATCGATCGCCATCCACTGTATCGCCAACTTTGAAAAAATACGGTCCAATGATGGTTTTAGCGCATACACCGGCCCAAACAGTAACTTTTTGATCATATAGCGGCTCTTTTTGAATAATGTGAGGATTTTCGGTGCCCCAAAAGCGACAATTTTATTTATTAACTGAAGTGAAGATCATCTTTTAAAATTCTCCGCAAAGTGGTCCCACTGATGCCTAACTGCTGCGAACGGCGGCGATATAACAAACTTTGGATCTTCTGGAACACTGGCCTTCACAGACTGAATAGATGAATTTGAACGCCGCGGACGTTGCCTAGGTTGCTCACGAGGGCAACAGAACCAAATTGAAAAAAATTCAAGGCCCAACGACGAATTGTATCTTTTTTGAGCGCAACACGATCACAATATTTTGCACGATAAGCACGTTGAACTAGCACAATCGAACGTTCATTTTTAATGAACATTGAAACTATTTCCGCGCGTTCTTTTGGTATAAACGCGATTCATTGTACTGAATTGACGTTTCCAAAATGCTATAACATTTTGATCGGAAAATGGGTTGACATTTGTTGAAATTATTCGAAGATTACATCGACCCATATGAGATGGCGCACCCTGTACTAATCTTAAAAAAGACCATAGCGTCGCTATTTCCATAAATTTGAAAAAGGCTCTCAATACCTCAAGAAATGACAAACTGTTTGAAATGGTGGAGAAAACAAAAGCCCAAAGGTATATTTTGAAATAGTTTGGAAGCTACCTATTTAATAGGATAATTAAATTTATTTAGCCAGGAGAAACACCTTAAATATGGTGTTCCACAAGGTTCTATATTAGGACCCCTACTCTACAATATATACGCAAATCAAATTTTGTCCGTTTTGTAAGATATCAGTAGATTCGCTTTTGCGGATGAAGGCTACGGTGTTGGTAGTCAGCCGTAGAGACAACCAACATCATGCAAGTCGAGTTTGTTATAAAAGCTAAAAAACTGAACACAATACACATCAGACCTATCATCTGATACGGTAACCACACAGATTTTCCAATATTGAAGGCTCTAGAAGATGGTAGTGGTCAAGTGACGATCATCTAGATGTCTTATGCAATTAAAGTATAAACAAAACACTTTCTGGCACAAAATTATTTGACACAAGTATCAGAACAAGTCCAAATAATGGAAAGGTAGGGCGGAACGTACGTCCTGTTTTAAGGGATCGGCTGCTTTGAAACCAAAGACCCCCTCGTTTATTTTAATTTTCGCTGGGAATCGTCCTATGAATAAATAATTAGTATGGAATTGATTTTTAGTAAAGAAGTATTTTATTTTCAGTTTCGTCCCATTTACGAGTATTAAACTAACGATCCTTAAAAGGCACTTAATGAAATATCCGTCGTCTAGATTGGATGTCAGTCAATGAATCTCTAAAGGCCATTACTTTGTGTCTTGACGGTATACGCATGGCATGTATCATTTTTAAGGTGAAAATTGTTCGATTACAAACTGAATTCCTGTCATATGACATAAATAGACAACTTGATCTGATCTTCTCATATGATGCGCTATTTCCGCATTTCATCATTCTCCACTCCGAAAATACGAATTGCTTTAATTTCCGGAAAGCAGACTTCGCAAAAATGAATAGCCTGTTCAGCAATATTAACTTAAACCCTAACACCCACAATTCTTTAGATGATACTCCAAAGTTCTCAGTTGCTTTATCCTACTAGTCTCATATCCACCAAAAAAGAATTGCATCTCAACTCAATACTTTTTCACCCGATTATGACTACTTTCGTTATATGAAAGACGGCCACACAGTCTCTAAATAGTGATCGGGTAAATGCTTAGAGGACGACTACACATCCTTCCAGACTTTTCCTAACCACGACCGTATTTCAACGTTTAATTTCATTGCTTTGAAAAAAAGTGCTTAGATCATCTCAGACCACAAAAACGACAAAAGATCCTGGAGGTGGCCCACTATGTCTCCATTGCTAAACTCTCATAAACTCATACGATACAAATAAACATGGGTTACTGAAATCTCCATTGTCAGTATCATGTTATTTTTATTTCTCATCTAATTAATGCCACCTCCGGAGTCCCTTGAGTATACAATTCCCGTTCAGTAAATGCCACCTCTGAAGTCCCTTTAGGCAGTCATTTCGGCCCATTAATATTTCTTCTAATCATTAATGATATCAACAGTGTCATCACGAATCCTCATCTCATGTACATTTCTAAATATATATCTTCCCCGGTAGATATCTGCTCCCTCAAAACCGACGTAAACACGTTTCCCGTTTGGAGTACCAAACAAATATTTCCTGCTCAATGTTAGCAAAAGTCAAAGCATTATGCCCCGTAAGAGCTTCCCTCCACCTCCTAGAACCTACGTTATCTGTCATAAAGTCGTCAACTTAATAGTTGAGTTAAGTATTATCTGTGACAGAGAACTTAACTTTCCGTTTAACATCAACAGCGTTATTAAACGGGCCATTTTCGTCCTTGACTTTGTGAAATGCTGGTCCAATGAGTTCTGGAAGGTGCCCTACCTACGTTCCCCTTCTTATGGGAGCCATACTGCGCGTAATGAAACCGTTCAGGACACGGTTCTTTATTTTTCCCCCGTTTCTATAATCTACTGCCAACACATAGGAATCAACCTACAACTTCTAGAAGAACGAGGTGAGATTGAAAAACATACGTTTTGGCCACACTTACTTAGCAGTAATATTGACTGCTTCACACTGTTTCAAGTGATTCGAATAATAATTATGAACAGAACTTAGCTCCATTCGACATACTTCTCACTAAACCCAGTCTTAGAAATCTCATTAATCGTTTTCTTCCTGTTTTACTTCCTTTTAAAAACCGAGGCTTGCATCAAGCTAATAAAGTGCCCCTGTGAGGCAGAAGGCATAGACTTATGCTGTTCTGAATTCGAGGGGTATATGGTTAGTATTATGATCAGTCTGCTACGGGGAATGATTTCTGAATTACGACACGGAAGTGTCACTTATCGCAGATGAGCTCAAGCAAAGGCTTAACCAAGGACCAACATTTCGATCTTCAAATAATACTCATAATGAGCCTTTTTAATAACAGGCGTAAGCAGAATTCGAAAAATCTATTTTTCATTTGACTCTCGCAGTAAAGTCCTTAAATCAAGGACAAAATATTTGCCCCGTAAATTGAGCTTCATTGATTATCGACATCGAAGTATGCATCTTCAATTAAGTCGCAAGTTTAGAGGCCCATCATCAGAAGAAAATATACCTGATATATACGTCTAAGAAGAAATGAGAGAACGAGGATAACGAACTAGCATTTTGGGAACCCAGTTATTATGCCGTTGGTGGAGAACTTCTATAGGTTGCGGATCAGTTCAATAGGTTGCTTATTTAACTGATCCTTCACGACTTGACTACGGCCAGTTTAATCCAAATAGACACCCTGAAACAACATGACTTTGACAAAATCCAAAGATATTGTGATTGTACAAGATAAAGATTAACATTCACTAAACATAGATAATAAATGGCGCTTCGTTGATCAAAGCTTTTACCGATACTAAAAGGAATAGAAGGAAACACTGGTATATTATTATCTGGCTAAATTTTTCAAATAAATAGCTGCTACTGTAGCTTAGGCTAAAAAACCCAACGTGGATCTTAGAGCTTGCCTTGCGCTATATGGAACAACAGATTCTAAGTATATAAAATACTGTCTTCATCTGAAAGGTATTCAAAACCGTCTTCTCATTAAACTCACTCGGTGTAGACTGGGACAGGACAGGACAAGGACAATAGACTCCAGCGATATAAATCGTTAGAGGAATATTATAATCAATTTTCGACTTTTCTGCTGCAACATAAAAATTGCAGTCAATGATGTAATTAATATGCGCAAGAGGGTTTGAAAAATTAATAGCTAAACGAAGAAGTGTACCATTATACCTTGAAGCAACCCTCGAGAAGAGGGGTGGTCGTGGAGCAATGGTAATCAACACCGACCGTTGAGCGGAAGGCCTGTAGTTCTAATCTATTCATAACCAAGAACAATTCCTACACGGAAAAACTGTAGAACAACTTCAGTTGTGAATGAGAGATGATCAAAAAATGCTGACGAAGGCATAACACTCGTAGTATAAGATCACTTCAAAATTTATACTCTGTTTGTGCATTTTCATTATAAAACCTTAATGAATGGAACAAAGAGTTACTATGAACTACAACCAACGCGACAAACTCAGTAGAATCTCTCAAATCATATCTGGGACCACCAACCCCGGAGAGTTGTGAACGAACATCTTCGACACAAACCATCTGCACCCATCTGCGCGAACCGTATTAAAAAACAAAATCGCTAAGACTTCTTCAGAGACGATGTCGGCATGCAAACCATGTTATTAATATCAGCTACACTCGCTCGATAGGCAAGCAGCTAGCGGGACATTAAGTCAGTATCAATTTCGGTAGGTTGGGCTAAGTTTATTTTGGCTTGAAGTGTAAGTTTATTTTTAACAGAAACCCCCCGTGACACCCTGAATTTTGAATGAAGTCCAGGTTCGTAGCGACAAAACCCGTTACAAACAAACTCTATTCGTGAATAGGTGTGAGCTCTTTTCATTTTACCGCAGTGTACTCCCACCACACACACTCTTGGAATTAAAGCAACGTGCGTGATTGTTTACATAATTTTGACAGAACCCCGGGTTCCCACGTGCTCGCCGCAGCTTGTAGGCAAACGTCGGCGGCCATTTTAAGTGGTACGTCTCATTGGTGGTTTCTGATTTTTAATAAGCTCCATTTCCTCATTGATTTAATAAAAACTTAATCCGCTGTTCAATGGACAATGACTCGTTGAATAGAAGCGTCAGATTTTTATAAGGCCGAAAGGTATTGTTTAATCTGTTCTGTTTACTTCAGAGTGGCCGTAGAGGGGCAGTAAGGTATTTATAAGTTAGTTAACATAGGCGTGTAAGATATGTATTTCTAAAAAATGAATAATAAAAATTAATTAGAAAAAAATAATACATCCGGAGTTAGAATTGTATATTAATTTGTTTCACGACGTTTCATGACGCACGGACATACACCAAAGGGTAATTGAAGGTCCTGGACAAATAAAGAAATGGTCGCTCACTGAATTAAGGGGGGAGTATTTTGTAGACATTTCAAAAAATCGATTTTTTTTTTTGCATAAATCGGTAGTATGTGTAGAATATGTGTGCAAAAGCGTTTTTTTTAATTTAATTTTTTCCCGCTGAAATTGAGCTTTTTCGATTTGAATGTAGAGGTGCTGATATCTGCGTTCGCTTTGGAGGCGCTCTCGTAGCGACTGTTCGCAACATTCAAAGCTGATTTTACATATCTAATATATACAGGGTGTCCCACGAGCAGTGTGCCAAAAAGCTATAGCGTGTAGGTCTGGTCAAGACAAGAAAAAAATCGTATGGGAGGGGGGGGTCTGTTTCGCCCCATTTAGGCGGGAGGGGCAATTTTCTAAAAAATTGACTTAATTTGGAAAAAAAATTATTAAAAATCAACAGTTACATCCACAATGCCGTGATATACCTTTTTGTAAAGCCAGAAACCTCTTCTTTCATCTTGATTTTAAACGAAGCTGTTTTAAGGAGTAGTTTTTGAGAAATTAATTTTCAAACTCAAAATTTTGAAAAAAAATTGAAAAAAAAAAATTTCGAACTATTTTTTTTCAAAATTGTATGTAATTAAGTAGTAATTTTTTTTCAAAAATTCAATGCTCTCATTAGTTTTTAGTTAAAAGCTGAAAACCGGATGCAAAAATGTTTTGTAGTTTTTGAGAAATTAAAAAAAAAACCCGAACCATTTATTTTCTAAGAAAAACCTTTTTTTTTGGTTTTAATGCGGCTGGACTTGTAGGCAAATTAATGTATGAAACATTGACCTCTTTTTCATTATTTTTAAAAAAATCGGAGTTTCATTATAATAAATTTTCAATATGATCCCCATTTTTTAGAAGGCAAAGATTATATCTTCTTCTAATGGCTGCACATTAGTCTATGTTTGACAAATTTTCCTGCAATTTGACTCCAGCGACTTCAATCCGTTGTTCCAAAGATACTATTTCCACTTCGTAAAGATAATTTTTCATGAATCCCCACACATAAAAATCTAGAGGAGTTAAATCTGGTGATCTAGGTGGCCATTTCGTGGGGCCCCTTCTTCCGATTCAACGGTCACTAAAATGATCATTCAGCCAGTTTCTAACCCGTAAGATGTAGTGTGCTGGAGCTCCATCTTGCTGGTAGATTAAATTATCTGCTATGGCCAAAGGAACGTTGTCCATCAAATCGGGCAAAAGGTCTCGTAGGAACTGCAGGTATGATTCTCCCTTAATAACGGCATTCAAAAACCGGGCCCCGATTACAGTTTGTCCAACAATACCAAGCCAAACATTACAGCTAAAGCGGTGTTGTGATTTATTTTGTTTTTTGTTGTGTGGATTGGTGCTACTCCAATGATGCAAATTGTGGAAGTTAGTAACCCCATCTCTGGTAAACTGTGCTTCATCCGTCCAGAATATCCTTGCAAAATAGTTTCCTTCAGTTTCATCTCGAAGCAGTAATGATCGACAAAATTCTGCTCTCAAAAACTTGTCGTTTGAGGTGAGTCCCTGAACTGGCCTAAAATGGTTCGAGTGTAAGTTTTCGGTATGAAACACTCTCCATACTCTAGATTTGGGCACTCCAAGCATAATAGCCATCCTCCTTGTACTAAGGGAGGGATTGCGTCGGATCAAATTCAAAATTCGGGTAGAACCCATCGGCGGCGGGCGGACCCAGACGAAATTCGCAGGTCAGTTTTCAGGCGTTATCAATGAAAAAAAAGAATTAATCCAGGGTTATTCCAATAGTGTATCACTTTATTGTATCCTCATAAAACTCTGAATTTTTTGAAAATAATAAAAAAGAGGTCAATGTTTCATACATTAATTTGCCTACAAGTCCAGCCGCGTTAAAACCAAAAAAAAAGGTTTTTCTTAGAAAAAAATGGTTCGGGTTTTTTTTTAATTTCTCAAAAACTACAAGACATTTTTGCATCCGATTTTCTGTTTTTAACTAAAAACTAATGAGAGCATTGAATTTTTGGAAAAAAATTACTACTTAATTACATACAATTTTGAAAAAAAATAGTTCGAAATTTTTTTTTTTCAAAATTTTGAGTTTGAAAATTAATTTCTCAAAAACTACTCCTTAAAACAGCTTCATTTAAAATCAGTATGAAAGAAGAGGTTTCTGACTTTACAAAAAGGTATATCACGGCATTGTGGATGTAACTGTTGATTTTTAATAATTTTTTTTCCAAATTAAGTCAATATTTTAGAAAATTGCCCCTCCCGGCTAAATGAGGCGAAATAGACCCCCCCCTCCCATACGATTTTTTTCTTGTCTTGACCAGACCTACACGCTCTAGCTTTTTGGCACACTGCTCGTGGGACACCCTGTATATGTAGTTTATGTTCGAGTATACTGGTCGTCGAAGCCTTGTGTGCATCGATTGATATTGATATTACGTCAGATTTTTTCGCATTTTTTTCGCTTCAATTTTTTCGCGCTTGGATCAATACGCAAATTTTGTACGCAAACTTTAATTGCGTTTTTCTCAAAACGGTTTTTTTTTACACTCCGTGCACGATAACTCAACGAAATTTTGACGGATCGACCTGAATCTTTTTTTTAAATTAAAGGTAATTAAATTACCATCGTTTTTTTTAAAAAAGATACAAGCCGATAAACATGCTTTTTTTCCGCAAAAATTTAACTTTTTTTTTAAAATTGAGTTTAAATAAATTTAAAAAGCTAAAATCATTCGCTTTTTAGGTTCACATAGAAGCTATGGGTTAGAAGAAGACGAGATTTTCACCTGCTCCCGGTCGGACCATTCTACGAGGTGCTAGAGTGCACGGAGTTTGACAAATTTTTTTGAGACGCCTCCGCGCTTATTTGATTATCTCCGTTAATTGTAATCGTAATCATCTGAAAAAAATTATGAATTCTGTTCGATATGTATATAATATGCTCACGAGTTTTCTGTAAAAAAATTCATGAAAATCGACTTATTTTTGACGTGTTACACGATACTCCCCCATAAGCTTAAGCAATTGAAGCACTATTTTGTCACCTTTGTCACATTACCACCAGCTTTACCACAGAATTCTTTATAAATTTCATTAAAAACAGAAAATGGCTTCACGGCAAGGTTACATCCTGCATAGGGGCATAACAGAATGCCGATCTGTCAAATCTCCCACTTTCATCCCAATTTCTCGTGCTTTCGAGATATGCGATGTAAGGAAAATTGTACCGTCAGTTCACAATACATTTAAAGGTCAAATGGAATGTGTCCGGAGTCCATATCATTATTTGTTCTCGAGATATACGAAGCGAAAAAACCTCATGAACATAGGAAAGTTCATATGTCCGTGGAAACGTTACAATTTTTGAATCGAAATTCGCCTTTAAAAACAAAACAATACGGACCATACTTCGGCCTATATACATAGAAGCATCAAAACATTCTTATCATACTCTCGCAATTTCTTTTGCCATCAAAGAAGGGTGGTCTTGATGGAAGCAAAAATCACTTTTATTAATCAAGTTGGGCCGCTTTTATTAAACTATGTTAAAGTCTCTCGAGCTATTCACTGTAGAGTTTAGAATAAGGCAATAGTTTATGGTGGATGATTCCCTTAAGGTTCGGTCAGCCACACAGTGTCACCTTCGCAGTTGTCAGTCCTGACAACGGTTTTCGCGCTCAATTTAGGGGAAATACATATAATGGATATGTTCATGAGTTTCAGGACTTAACATCATCTACCACCCAAGCTAATAATTTCGGACCGAGACCCAAGTCAATTTCTATGCAGCTGCCAGGATTCGATTTCCAGATCATCGGCATCAGAGTCAAATACACTACCCACATGAGAAATCCCATGGCTTCTGACGCTAGTCACAGGGAGTTCAAATACCACAAAAGCCAAGGTATATTACGCAGTATTTTATTCTAAAAACATTTTCTCTATTTACATTCTAGGTCAAGCAGGCTGCAGTATCAAAAAAATAACGCTTCAGTGTTAATTGTACAAAGACAAACCTTTACTTTCAATTCTTTTCGATCTTGATGATGATCTTTACAACTACGGTAAAATGATGGCCTTCGGCATAAGGATTTTGATAAAATCTCAACGCTTTCATCAGACTTGAGCTCACAAAATACCTTAACAGGCACTTAAAAAAAAAATGCTTAAAAATACTTATTTTTTTTGGACTAGATATTTTGTCATCGGAGACAGCAGAGAGGTTGAGAGTTATTGGTTCTTGACCAACATGATATGTAATGCTGAGCGGCCTATTTTCAACACAAGCAATGTAAAGTCAACAAAAGGTAAGAGTGACTGAAGGAAGTAGGAAATTGAAACAAAAACATAGGCCTTACTAACCTTCAACATTAATCTCATTTGAAAACAATTACTTACACAACAACCGACGCGTATGTAATCAAAATTTCAATTTCAAACGGAAACAAACGCCAGGGCAACGCATCAATTTCCGAGTTCCTAATTACCAGGTCAAACAGATGCGAGTATTTTGCATAACTTAATCAACGCGTACAATATGTACATATTCAAACGGCTCCCCAAAAAAAAACAAAAACATCCCACCCCACGACCCAATGACAACAATGGCTTTACAACCCACTCAAACGTATCGCTCTCAGTTCAAAATAATCAAATCCCTTGATTGCAAGTCACACCTCAAAACCTCATTCCACATCCACCCGCCTTCCGTCTTCTTCAAGCGCTTTCGATTAAAAATCAAATCTAATGACACAATACCTCCGTGGAGCAAACACTGCAGCGGAATGACAAGTGACAGACACCTTCGCGCGTATTGAAGGGCTTTTGCGTGACGCGAAATATCATTCTCATCGGCGCTCTTCCAGATGCGTGCCGTTACCGATTGATATGCATAGCCCTACCTCGACAGGTATGATTGAATCCCCCTCTACAGCTCGACGAGCGCCACACACGAGCTCCCCCGCCGTGCATGTAATCCCGTATGTACATAAATCTATTTATTACTTGAGCACTTGAATCCGCACGGAGGGGGCAAACGTGGGTACGATGACGGAATGAGGGCGCAAGGATCACAAATAAACGTGAAAATATCACAAAAAATAATTTTATCGCGTTTTATAATAGCACAGCGACTCGGAAAGCTGCGCGGGATTCAATTGGATTTCGCAAGCGGTAACGTGGATGGTGTGAAAGTTATTTTTATTATTTGTGTACTTGGGCGCCAGTGTACTAAAAAGGAAATGGAAGGATTCAACATAATCATTGTTTACAATCTCCTCTTCCTTCGTCCCATCCGCCGCGGGGTGGTTCCTTACGTCGTTCTCTTCCCATCTCACGTGATGTCCTTTTTGATAAATTTATAGGAATGCCGGTGAAGTTCATCGTCAAAATTTGATTGGCGAGGAAGTGAATTGAGTGGAAGCCATAATATTTATCTTGTATTTATTGTCATTTATGATCGACGCAGAGGGGGAGGATGTCATGAAGCGCTCGTGCAAAGGCAATATGCCTCATTGTCATATGTACGAGTATGAATACGCATTTATCACACACGAAAAGGGGTCATCATTCGCATAAGGGATGACAGCGATTTCCTAAATAGTTTGTCAACGAAACGTTATTGGTACTTACGGTCTTGATCCAACGTTCCCAGCAAAATTTGAATTCCTCGCGGTCGATGAATCCGTCGCCGTTGGTGTCGAACACGGCAAATATCTGCTCCAATCGATCCTGGGACAATTCGTAGATACGACCTTTGTCATTACGGAATAGTGCGCGGCAAATTAAGGCAAACTCAGTCAGACTGAGACGATCGTCTCTGTAAGTAGAAAACAAGAAAACAAAAATCAAAAAATTAGCAATTCCTAATGACTTGACAACTTTGCATTAAAGTGTTCATTTGTCGGACCCGTCCAAGTGTTCATAACAACTTTCCTGTTGTCCGAGTTAAAATTTCATTTCCCGCAAATCACAAGGCACTTCTAGCTTATGCCACACGACTTTACTCCCATACGAGTACTAGTAGGAGCAGTGCGAAATTGCTTCCCCGAACATTCCATACATAATTGAATTTCATTCTGTGCCTTGATATTTTTAATGGAATCCCGACAAGGGTACAAAGAAGAAAGGGTAAAAGGGAGCACAAGGGACTATGGAAACATGGGAACAACTGAAAGTTGTGGTTAATTTAATTTGGAGTGCCATTCCGTGTGGCATATGATGTGTGTCAGGTTACTCTTATATTAGACACTCTCGAGTGTATTTTCTACTTTTCTTCTCTTCGAATGGGTACTGCTGGAGGGCCATTGCACAAATGGAATAAGCTTGGTCTAATTGCTTCTTTGCTTCACTTTTTGGATTTGATTTCGGGTTTCTATACACATTGGACAATAGGTTTCCACTTGTGTGGTCACGGTGGCTATCATGACTTAAGACATGGACTCGAATTAGATGAGGCTTATATATTTTAATAGGTAATAGATAGACTTATACTCGACAACATCAATATGATATATGCCCAGCGAATGCCCGGCGGAACCTAAAATAAGGTTCAAAGCTGACAGGTACGAGGTGGTCTAGAATGTATTATTCTATTGGAAACGACGCCAACTGTTAGTTTCATTTTGATGTAAACAGGTGCAGAACACACGTCGCAGTATATAAAATTCAAGATTGTGGAACTGAACAAAACACTAAAGAGATTAGCCATTGGCAGCCAGAAGGAAGGACCTTATGATGTCACAAATGAGCTGCCAATAGAGACTAAATGACATGCCACTCAACTAGCCATTATACATACGTCTCTGTAGCGTGTTTTGGTAAAATACTTGAAGATATCCCTTTAAAAGTGCAGACAGCCCATCAATCCCTGCCTATAAATCATCAATCGCATCTAAACTACGGTCACTCAGGAAGTCTTGGAAGAGTTACATGTCTTACCCTTCCATACCATATAAATAACTTGGAATTATTCCTATCAAATTTTAACGTCTATCGCTACGACAACTTTACCCCTTGGTTGCCCATGTCGAGACCTCCTACTAGCTGTCCTAAATTCAATTATCTCATACCTTATTGTAATATTCTCTTTACGTTTTTCGCTTTTACATCTTGCCATTAACCTATTGAACCTTAGGAGCTCGCTTACAATGCGACTGGCTATTTAATTAATTTAAGGGATCCTCATGTTGAAATCCTTGTTTTCGTTGTCTTGATAAGGTCCTTCCTTCTGGCTGCCAACAATAAAAGAAAATCTAACTACCCAACATTTATGATGAAACCCTAAACAATTTCAGCAACATCGCCATCTTTTTCACTAATCTTTTAAAAAATCTTGCGCCGGCAACTCCTTTATGGCTTAGCCGGTGATGATTAGCTTCTTCCTAGCCCCAATGGTTACTCTGTCTTATTTCTGCAAAAAAAAATTTCTCCATCCGTTCTTTTCCTCTTTGAAAAACGTGCATTTTATCCGTTTCAATAGGAGATTTCTTTTAATTCTCTACGCGTTTGCCTGACTTTATCTGGCATCCTTCAAGGCAAACACTTAGGACCAATTCTTTTCATTCTTACATTTAACGACGTTGGTTTGTCATTAAACATTTCTACATCTCGCTGTACCCCGACGACACTTATATCTTTAAGAACATTTCCTTGGAACAGGACTCTTTCCTTATTAAAACGAATCTCAAGAGTTTGTTCATCTAGTGCTCCAGAAACTGCTTGGAGCTTAGCACATCCATGGGCCAATAATTTACTTTTTCATAGAAACACATCAAATCTCCTTCCCGTGTCTACTGTCTCCACAATCGACCAACATACACCGCTTGGACGATCCGCAACTTATGCATATTATCTGACCAAGGATCTCCAATCCAATCTCCCTGCATATTTCCACATATAATTTTTAAATTATATAATTCGTGAAGCAATGGTATCAGGAGTTTTCCAACACCTACGTGACTTGTTCATAACATAACCTATGTCCGCCCCTTCTTGAATAGGCCTTGGTCTCCTTGTCAACATGTTCAGATTTCAAGAATCGACAGCATTCAACGGTGTTTCCTACATTTTGCACTTCGTGGTTTGCCCTGAAATAATCCTTAATATGTGCCTATATCCCCCTATAAACACCAGCCTAAACTAGAAGAACGAAGGGTATGATTCTTTACAACGCTTATGCCTTTCGGCCTTATGATTAACTTATATTGATTAAAGGAAAGAAACAATTAAGGCTGCTAACAACATTTTTTTCATAAAAACTTAGCAACAAATCCTGTGGCCCCCCATACCTCATATAGCTCCAATAAACCTATCTCTCGTAAGCTGCAAAGTATCAATTCGAATATTAACAAATGCGATTACAACCTCAGTACTCCGTGTTCCTAATATGGTAGACCTCCTTAATCACAATCATTGTTTTAATTTAAGCTAGTGTTAAAGCGAATAAATGACGAGGTGTGTGATTTTGGATCGGAAATCGTCATGAGCGGCGACTCTCGTTTCTGCCCGAACGGATACTTAAATAAACAAAATTGTCGCTACTGGGACACTGAGAATCCACATACCATGCAGGAGGTCAGTAGCATCCACTCAAAGTCACTGCGTCATTTATGATATAAGTGTCATCGGGTCTCATTTTTTTCGAGGACTTCGTGGGGGACACGTTTACTGTGACTGATGAGCAAAACAGAACTATTATTAAAGAGTTTTTATTGCCGCAAATCGATGTTATGACTACGTGGCGGTAAATAGCGTGAGCAAGGACGCCATTCGACAGACCCCTTTCGCGATATTACACAATTACCGAACTTCTTCAAGATATCAACCATCAACCTGGAACCACATAGCACTGATTTCAAGTCCATTCAATTAGAGCCAATTGACCACAATATTGCAATTATTTACCGCCGAAAAGGTAAGGCCCATTCACACCTCCGTCATGCAATCCACAACATGTAACTACTTTGTGAGGATGCAATGGATAATCTAATAGCACTAAGCACATATGGGTTGGAGCTCTGGTGCTTAAGCCAACAATGAGCTCAATCGCTGAAGGTGATTTTTCGATCAAATTAAGGATCTTCTTAAAACTTTTGTAGTCCAACTAAAGAAGTTGCGGCGATTCATCAAGATTGAGAGATTCTCAATTCCTATGAGCAAATTTTCTCATTTGAAATAAAGCTCTTACGGTATTGTTGATACTTCGACTGATGCGTTGTGTCACTGGTACAGAAACATTCAATAGTGAATACGTTAACTCGAATTCATTCACTAGCACGAACAGCCTGTATGGTGGGAAGGTCACTACAACCCACAATCTGAGTAAAAGTTCTTAAAGTAGCGACTCAGAATGTCGTATGCCATTTTTAATAATTTTCAAACGTTGCTAATTTTAAAATTGAAATATCAACAGAAGGTTAAGGATCCGTTTGTATTCTTCTTCTTTTCCTTTTTATCCCGGCGTCGTTATGGTCAGAAGTGTAGGACCATAACCTTCCCACTTAACTGCATTCCTACTGGTCCGCTTGTGGGGTCCGCCGGTTTGACCTCAGAAAGTAGCGGCAGGCTTCCCGGTTTGGGATTACTTCATCGCTGAGGCCAATCAAATGCTGGTGTTTTTGCATTTGTTTGCACCAATTGTTTTTCGGCCTGCCTTTTTTGCGTGTTGAAATTGGAATGTTGATTGATAACGCCTTTTGGACGGGGTTCAAAGGATCTCTCCTTTGAACATGGCAATACCAACTGAGTCGGTCGCGCTCTATATTTCTTGTGATGGTTTCTTTTACGTGGAGGCTTCCTCGGATCTTTGAACTTCTAATTCTGTCACGCTTTGTTACTCCCGCTGTCATGCGAAGCATCTTCATCTCAGTTGCCGTTAATTTGCTCTCATACTTTTTGTGCATTGTCCAGCATTGTGAACCGTATGTGAGCGCCGGACGTACAACTGAAGTGTAGAGCCTTCCTTTCAGCTTAGGGGGCATTTTTCGATCACAGAAGATGGCGGAGTTTTCCCGCCACTTCATCCACCCTACGCTTACGCGATGTTTGATGTCGTCATCACAAGTTGCTTCTCTATTAATCATAGATCCCAGATATTTAAACTTTTCACACTTGGGAAGCACTCTTCCATTCAAGTAAATGTCTGGAATAGGCTGATGAGGGTCAGAGAACGGGCAGCACAGATACTCTGTCTTCTTTGAACTAATACGATACCCGTGTCCCTCAAAAATGTCCACCCACACATCAAGTGCTCGTTGTAGGGACGCCTGATCATCACTTATAATGGCCCCATCGTCAGCAAAGAATAGCTGGTGCACATTGGGGTCCGTCACTTTTCCTTCCAGCAAGCAATCAAGGACTGCTATAAAAAGCAGTGGGCTGAGGACGCTCCCTTGGTGTACACCGACTTTGATTGCGAACTCTTCGGTGACTCCTGCGGTGCATCTTACTCTTGTCGTTGCTCTCTCGTACATGTCCATAATTACTCGCACGTAGGTTTCTGGAACTCCTTTTTGTCTTAGCGCTACCCATAAAAGATCTCTTGGTTGCCGGTCAAAGGCCTTCTCGAAATCAACCAACACCATATGCAAGTCCTTTGAAGAATCACGATGCTTTTCCATCATGATCCTTATACTTTGGATTGCATCTGTTGTTGATTTACCCGAGACAAACCCGCACTGGTCATCAGATAGTCGTATTATTTTCCGCAGTCGGCTATCTAATACCCGTTCAACGATCTTCATGGTGTGCGACATCAGCTTGACAGAACGGTAGTTATCACAATTTCGCGTATCACCCTTTCCTTTGTGCAATGGAAGAAGATAGCTTTCCCTCCATTGATTAGGCATAGTGTCGCCTCTCATAAGTTTAGAGATAAGAACCATGAGCCATCTAGACCCGATGTCTCCCATCTTTTTCCAGAACTCAGAGGGTATCCCGTCCGGCCCAACAGCTTTTCTTTTCTTGGAGTTTTTAACCGCGTACCGAACTTCTTCGACTGTGATGTCGGATATTTCGGCATGATTCGGGGCGGCTCTTGGAAAGTACACTCGGGGAAACTGTTCGTTCAGAAGTTCCTCGCAATACTGTCGCCATCTGTGGAGAATTTTTTCGTCTTCCACATGGAGTTGGCCTTCAGCATTGTTAATAAACTTTGGGAAACGAATCTCCTGAGCATTTCTTCTTCTCTGGGCGGCTATCTTAAAGATATTTGCTCCTTTGTTCAAATTGTTTTGTCGAAGCTCCTGGGTAGCCTGGTTCCTGTCAGACGCGGAAGACGATATTTCTTCCAACTCCTGATAGAGGCCTTCCATGCTTTTCGCTTTGAATTCGGCGCATTTTTTCTTCGCGATACCTTTGCAACATCTATATACCTTTTCACGGCGAGCTTTTTTCCTCTCTATTAGTAGAAGAGCACTTTGACCAAGCTTGGAAAGCCATTTTCTTTTCGTGTATCACTGCTTTGGCTTCGTCTGTCCACCACCAGGTTTCTTTTGCGTGTTGGCAGAGGCCTTTAGATGTTCCGAGCAGTGATTTGGCTTTCTCCAGGCCAGATTGTTGTAGGGAATCCCACATGTCTTGTGCTCTGCACTCCTCATTACCGACCTCATCGATAATGGAAGAGAGGTAGTTTTCCATGATGGTAAAAAAATAAGGATCCGTTTGTATTAAAGTACAAAATTGGAATGTCCCTATTGAAAAACTCTGTATTAGTCGCTCTTCAATGAACTAGTAGTTATGAGCGCCTTTGTTCGAAAACAGAACCACTGTGCCGCGTGGTATTTTTATTACACCTGTAATCAAATTGAAAGGTAAAAACGGCACATTTTTAACTTCAGAGGCAAGGGTTGGTAGCTCACTCAAAATCACATCAAAAATGGTTGATCTATCTTAATGATAAATATGGCTGGTCCTCCTTGGGCAGAACATTCGGAAGGTAAACTAGTTCCCCCATCGGAAACTAAATCTTCACGTGGGGACCATCCAAGGAAGAGCATACATGAAATACAAACATTTCGACTTTCACACGTGACAATTGCTAAAGACCACTACACTCTCGCTTATGGCGATATGGATAGGCATGATCTTGGAACAGGATTTTTCATGAGAAACAAAATTGTGCATAACGTAGTGGACGTACTATTTTTACAACGACCGAATGTTAATGGCCAAAATGTGGGGTCCGCTTTATATTTATGTACTTCTGAACGTACACTCTCAAACGGGAAATAAGATTGAAGACCTCTTCAAGGAAAGGACCCATTTATGAATCAATGGATGAAATATTTGATAATTTCTCATCCTTCGACGTGAAAATGCTACTCGGGGATTTCAAGGCGAAAATATAAAAAAAAAGCAATATATAGGCCAACAATAGGAGAAGAAAGTCTACATGTCTCATCAAACCATAATGGTCTTAGGACAATAAGGTTCACCAAATCAAAAATTATGAAGGCTATCACATCCTAATCAGCGCCAAAATTAAAAGTCGAATCCAAATTCACAGAAACGGATAAGAGCAATGTATAAAAAAAATTCAACGTTAGAAAGTTAAAGGACCTTCGTGTGCAGCATCAGTACCAGAACGAAATTAATAACCGGTTCGTCCTGGTAGATGGCATACGAGTAGAAACAAACGACGAAATAAGACAGATAGAAGCAGTAGGGTCAACAATAAAAAGTGTTGCAAAGGAGGCAGCGGAAAATAAACTAGGCTATGTAAAGCCCCTAAAGTAAACCCTTGGTTCGGCGAACAATGCGAGGATAAAGTAAAAGCTTAACACTTCAAGCCCTGGAAAATAGCGAAGAAATCAGGCATACAAGGAAGTCGAAAGGAAGTCAGCCATCTCCTTCCCGATAAAAAACGAGCATGCGACTAAAAACACAAGTTCAATGTATGCATGGCTAAATGCGGTACGATATCAGGCGAGATAAGGTTTTATTCGCAACGATAATGGGGAGCTTGTTTCGTACAACGAAACATTTGCAGCCCAATGGAGGAGATATTTCTATAGAATATACATAGAGAGCCAGCAGCAATGCAAAACGGTCTTATCCATGCAGCAGACATTAAGATATAATGGAACTTTCAACCATTGCGGAAGTAAAGGGAACAATCCATCGACTTAAGAATAACAAGGATGCAAGAATCAACCTAGTACCATTGGAATCAATAAAATATGTAGGAGAAAAGATAACAGAGAAGTTACATGGGCTCACCACAACTATATGGAATAATGAAATCATACACGAGGAATGGATTCCCATACTTGCAAAAAAGTGACCGAACACAATTCAACCATTGTTACAAGGCGCTGTCAAATATTCTCTAAAAGAGACTTTCATATACAAAGGAAATTATCGGACACTGCCAGTGTGGCTTCAGGAAGAATCGCTTGACGAGTGACCAGATTTTCACTCTACGGCAGCTTTTAGAAAAGAAATAGGAATTCCATGACACGGTACATCAAATTTTCGTAGATTTTTAAAAAGGGTATGAATCTGTTCACCAATCGAGAATGTATCATGTCCAAATAAGACTGGAAAAGTCGAAGAAATTGGTGAAAATGATACAAAAAGAAAAAAAGGAAAAAATAAAATAGGAAATGTAATATCGGAAACATTAAAAGTACGTGAAGGATTAAAACAAGGAGATGCCTTGTCACCACTTCTTTTTAATTTGGGGCTGGAATTCGTAATGAGATCCGATCAAGAAAGTGGGGGGAGGGGGGGGGGGAACAACCCTTAACGGGATCAAGACGCTTGCCAGCATGCCAGTGCCACTTTGCGGATGTTAAACGTCGTCTCTAACTAAAGAGGAGCAGAATAGTTTTCGAGTCTTTGATGACAAGATCTAAAGAAAAATCTATGTTATTATAGAAAATAGCCGAATAGAGAAACTCGACAGTCAAAAACTTGAGGAAGTTTTTGAGCCTCAAGCTTTGTCCGAGCAATTAAATCGTGGAGACTAACATAGGGAAGACACGTAGCACGAATGGACAGTGAACAAACAGTCAAACTAATAATGAGTGGAAAAGATATAATGAAAAGTGAGCCAGGAAAGCCGAGCCATAGATGGGAGGTCAATATGTGTATGGACTTGGAAGAAATGGAACAAAACGGCGAAACATGGAGGGAACACTCTGTCATCAGAAGGTTTGGCGAAGGGTTGTCAACGAGACTCCGAACTTCTAATAATAATAAAACCCGATCACCCAAGGTCTTCTGTCACGTTCTCCCCACTATGTAATGCAACTTCTTGGCTCATCAATTTTCATGTTCACTAATTTCAAGCCTTACCATGAAATGAATATAATGATATGGAATTGACACAGGCGTCAATGACAATACCGATTACATAAATATTACAATGGAAAGTCACCTTTCAATTTGATCGAAAGAATTAAATAGGTGTGTTCAAAAAGTAAAAGGACGTTTGTAATTTCGCTAGTTGTATTCTTCCAATTCACTTTTTTTTTCAACGTAGTATTGGTGAACATACATATATAAGCCAACCACGTTGCTTAGTTTGTTGTCTAAACAGGATATATGCAATTTGGCACGATCAGCGATAATTTATTTGTTTACAGATTGGATCAGTGTTTGCACATTTATTTGCTCAAGCAAATAATAAACTTAAGGATAAATACTCGTACAACGCTATTAACGGCTATTTCCGGCAACGGTCAGCAAAAGAACATCGTTGATCTTATAGTACCAAATCCGACATCCTGCCATCCTGTAAGATAATGTGAATGATACTCAAACGATTCTAATGTACCTTTCCCCTATAATAACGAAGGTTAGTGTCGCAACAAGCTAGTTTTATTATCTGACGGTGGAGAGCACGTTTTTCGGATTCCAACTTGACATTTACGGCATCACTGACTTCGTTCGAACTGCCCTAATTAACTTTGAACTAATTAAAAAACTAAGCGTTTGCAATCACTTATCGTCCACATACTCGTAAATCTCTTTGAAACATGATACGAATACGAGCATCGATTCCAGGCAATAGTTTAACGTGTATGGGACAAAGTCATCAGTTACGTCAGCAGAATCTGGTTTAAAATCCAGTTCGCCAGAAAACACTTTACAAATCGAACTGCAACGAACCAATCATTTGTGAAATCGGCACTTCTACTCTCAATTACCGAATTTCATTTACTCGCGTATTTTCATCACAATGTGTCTGTTGAAGCGTTTCCAATTGTTCATTTGACCTGAAAATAGCCGATCGTCGCATGAATATCTCTTTCATGTCTTCCGTCACCCGATGTCACCGTAAAAACTACCTCATCTGATGTACTTAAAGTAATTACGCGCACTGTCGATACAGTCATCATTACTAGTGACACAAAACCACGCGAATATTACGAAACAACACTTCAACAGCAAAAAAAAATTAACAAAACAAAAGCATCTAAGACGATTTGACCAAAATAAAACAAAAAACTTACCCGTCTTTGTCGAACGCCGTGAAACAGGCATCCATTGCCGAACCTCTCAGATCATCAACGTTAATTGACGGGGTTGGTGAATCTATGTCCATGTCCAGGCTCGGCTGACTTCTTAGCACCGCAATTCGCTAGAATATATTGTAGAAAGAGAGAAAGAGCGAGAGAGAGAGAGGAAATTTGTTACTAAACAACAATAGACTCCAACTAAACGCGTCGGCGTCGTAAAGAAAAGGTTTATAGAGTTGCTGAGAGCCAGCAAAGACTGAGACTGAACATCTGTCGCTAAGAGCGACTACTAACTACTTGCGATGTTCTTTTCGCTTCGATAAATTATCGAAATAACAAATGTTTTGCGCGTTCGAGATGGTCGCCTAGCGTTACGGTGCGGTGATTACGTGGATATGCTAAGGGTTGTGTGTTTTTTTTTTCGTTGCGGTGTTTCCTCTTGAAAGCCTCTGACATTGATGGAGCTTTGGCTTATTGAAATGTCAAAGTTAATTTTCGCTTTAACGCTAGTCGAGTAACACGGCTGCCTCGAGCGCTCGAAATCGACGTGTCATATAATGACGATTGCACTAAAGCGATGCGGTAGAAGTTTCGCACGAAAGTTGGATCTAAACAGCGAGCTGCAAATACGAGTACCGTGTTTTATGTTTTTCGTTGTTATTGCTCGCGGATTGGAATCGGATCGGAAGGGAGGGTATTCCGATTGGTTGGGAATCCCGCAGCGGTATGGGATTGGTTTATGATTTGATGGATTGGTGTGAATTATACATATTTCGTTTTCCGCCATAAAATCGAATGACTCGATTAGCGCTAAAAATTTCTAAACAAGACTGACTTAGACACAAAACTCAAATTAGAATAGGAAAGTAGGTGTGAGCCCATCAACTCAAGGCTGGCTAAACCACATTTGCTTACAAAGGTTTAATATTGCATCAATGCAATGATGTTTAGTTCAGCATTTGCATCTTAAGCTTGAATAGATTTTCATTTTTTAAGGAAGAAGAGATCTGCGGGACGCGATGGCAATATTGTGCCTCCTGTCGTAGGATTTGGAGATATACACCATCCTGTTCAACCACTGGGTCGTTTCATATTAAATTGTCGACATATTGATCATTCCTAAAGTGACCATTGTGATCTCCTCTGCCGGATCTTTAGGACTTATCTTTTTATAATTCGTGCAGGTTCAAGAGTGTACTTACGGTGTTTGTCACACAACCTGGATGGGCTGCAGAAGGTTTGAGCTGAAGTTGTTCGTTCACTACTCTCCGGGGGTGGTTGTCCTAGATAGGATTTGAGAGATTCGACTGAATTTGCGTTGGTTGTAGTTCACAGTAACTCTCTTGTTTCCATGTTATTAAGGTGTTATATTGGAACTGCACACCTTCGGCTCAACAATCGAGACATCATTGCACCACCACGACCACCCCCGTGGATAGTCCAATGAAGCTAGACACCTGGAAGTCATCTTAGGTAGTAAGCTTCTTGGATCAAAGTATGTTGAGTCAAAAACCAACTAAGCACTATGGCTCTGAATAACCTTATATGCACAAACACGTCGTAGCCTCTTTCACCAAACTCCACAGAGCGGTTTGTCTCAGCTATATGAAGGCTTTCCCCAGCATACCGGGCGCTGCTCTAGATGCTATGATGAACCTTCCACCCCTTGGCCTTCTGATAAATAGAAGGTTAACTCTAAAAGCTTTGTCTCGCCTCAAGAGTAAAGCTCTTTGAACGCGAAAACGTCCGACTGCATTTTTCGTTAAGAAAATATGCGTCTGTCTTTCAATCAGGTCTCTATCCCTCTAATTTCTACATCATTGAAGCTCCTCCTCACGTCACAATACAATAAAGGAAGGTATCTGTCTGGTAGTACAATTAACGATTATTTGCGTCTGAGTGCTCCAATTGATAACAGAAGCCTCCAACAAAAAAAGGACAATAAAATCGTTGTGGATTGAAAAAAAAAATGGCGGGCTGGGTATCCTACAGATAAATAGGCATGGTCGCATACTGCTGCATGAGAGTGCAAGATTAAATTCATACATCATAGTAAACCTTCCTGAAAGTTTTACATGATCTTTATTTGCCTTACTCACAGACTTATCCCCGACTGATGACTATCTTTTCCGAACTTTGGACACTCATCTCCAAGACAGACAGTACATAGGCCCAGGAACCAAAAGCAGGACTTTAACGACTGCTTGCTCAATAGGATAGCGGTTTTGCAAAAAAGGCATATTTGCTTTACTGGAACGTAAGATACAACAAATGATGAATAGATCCTCTTTTTTGGAATGAACTTTGCTAACTTTTGAAATAGCGTTGTTTGACTTTACATATAAAAATCGTCAATTTTATGTAAAACTACTTAACACTTTACCGGTAAGATGGAAGACAGCATTTTGTATAGAAGGAAACCAAACAACTTCTGAGCATCATGATGAGTGCAAATAGCTACTACTCTACTACGCCTAGACTAACTGGGCTCTGGTGTCCATCACTACCTTCGAAGTCTATTATAAAAAATAAGATTTTGGATTATCGAAAAGAATTTTAGTTATTCGCCTTTAGCCTCCACAGGATATTAAGCCAGCGCTTCTCACAAAATCTTTCAAAAGTCGCACCTAGATGTCAGTAGCTAATAATTTCTGAAGGCTACCTGTGGTTTTTATCGCCTCTAAAATTTTTGTAGCAGATACTTTAAGCAATTTGAACGCATTAAAGTTATTCGAAGGTATTATGAAAACATTTGGGGAGGACGAAATTCTCGACCACAAAAATTTACTGCTTAGGATGAGGTTTTGGGCTGGTGGAATCATTGGTTCACTTTTCATTGAAGATATAAATGAAAGAGCTTTTAGTGTAAATGGAGAGAGCTTAAAACAATGTAAATGGATGGAGCTACGAGTCATGTAGAGCTATTCAGTTTGTGGTTCTGAAAGTAAATTTAAATAAAAACGTGTTTATGCCATAGATTTCGATCAAGTTTTCATTTCATCATATTGGCTAGATCTTGCAATTGCGAATGGACTATAATTTCATTCAAAAGCCCTCCATGTGAGATGACTTTGCTGATTTTTCGAAACATCTCAGGCAATGACTCGTTTTCAAATCGTCATTGTATAAATAAACACAATATTTTCCATGACACAACAAAAATAAATCCAAGTTGCCGCCTTGATCGTCACACGATCTTGGTATTGGTAGTCAATTTACATCACCAAAACGCAACATAATACATTCAAATACATTTTTTTTTGCAATAAAGCCAATACAGATCGAGTTGTGCGAGATTAAGCATCGTCTCGTTGAAACCACATTGGGAAGACATTTGGTTATCTTCGATCTGAGGACAAAAAATATGGTTACCATTTGGGTATAGCGCTAAGAATTTGCAGTGACGGTTACACCTTTATTACTTCAACATATTCACATAGGAGCCATGTTATCTGCAGAGTGTACATTTTGATGATGCAGAGGCCTTTAAAGTTCTCAAAAAGAGCTAGTTTCTTCAAACTTTTTACAGTTTTGCCAATAGTACAATAAGTTGGACGACTATGACTTGATAACCTGCTCTTAATGCACGAGAGATGCCTACTACAAAATCACTATTTTTGTAGTAAGTTCTCACAATTTTAACAAGTTCGACGATTGTTAATGACTACATTCCCGGATGACAGTTCGGTTTGGCGCATGTGACTGGAACAGGGCTGTGAAATCCGGACCACTAATTGGATGACCCGCTATTGATAGTTCTTCTTTTCTCAAGAAGCAATCGATCCCCTAGTCCTGGGAATAGAATTCCTTACCCCGATCGGAACCACCATCGAATGTCGCAACCAGTTAATCAACACCAAGAGAGCAAGAACCTCAACACAAAGCTGCACCTTGGTACATGTATTATGAAGACTATAGCCGATACTACTGTCCAGGAATGTCTCACGACATACGGCAGTGTGTGCCACGATGTGAATCCTGACAGAATTACAAGAATTACAGCCCAGTGTCAAGCCGCAGTGAAGATGCTGACACAGCTCGGCGACGAACTTTGGGCAATATTGTCTGCTGACTTTACAACAACGAAAGTGGTATGATTCACTCCCAGAGTTCCACTTTGACATCGGATACCACAAGCTACTCGGTAGGAACTGGAAGCAATCCACAAAATCACCGAAGAACGAATGAAACGACTATCTAAACGAAATTTTTCAAATTGTCAAACTTAACCAAGAAAGGGCAACCAAGCCAGGCAGTACAACTCACGGCAACGAGCCTGGAAACCACAGATAGTGAACCCACTGCTCACCTATAATCGGGAGCCGCCGTCGAACTCAACGCAAAGCTTGCCCTAATCGGCCCCTACCAAGTCGTTGAATTATTGTAGTATCACCCATCATCCTGCTATTAAAGATGCGACCAAGGGAAAAATCCGAACGAGAATTGCGGGGTTAGTGTTAAGAGATATGGCGTTATAAAGGGGGACGCAGACAATACTCAAATTGATTAATTTACGACGGTCTTTATAGCGCGGTAAGAACAAGGGATTGTTCCAGAGCAGACCTAGAAGAGCGAAACGTAGAATCCGACGTTGGCTGTTTTCGATTCTAGAAATGTGGGTTTGTTGATAAGAGGACCACACTTGAGATGCACATTTGAGATGGGGGCAAATAAAGGTCATATAGAGAGATCGAGTCACGTATAGAAGGGGGAATTTCTTTAGTCCAACGCTTCACGAAACCGAGTTGCTTTAAGAAATATATCGTATGTTTGCGCGAAATTTGAGCTCTTGGTCACATACTCGTAGTATGCCAAGATCGCGGATAACCTGAACGGTGCAGATGGGCTGATTATTAAGAAGTAGAGACGAGGAGGAGGTTTGATTCGTTTACGTGAAAAGGTGATTGATTGGCATTTGGAAATGTTAAGCTCCAAGCAGGAGCACCAGACAGAAAAGTTTTTTTTTGAGCAGCAGACAGAAAAGCTGTTGAGATCCGATTGAATAAGGAAAGAATCTTGTTGCGAGCAAATGATCTAGAGGAACTTTATATCGTCGGCGTACAGGGAGAGGTGAGAATATTTCATGACAAACTCAATGTCATTAATGGTGAGATTAAAAGAAGTGGACCTAGGTGGCTACCTTGGCGAACGCCGGAAGAAGTTAAAAAAGGGTTAGAAAATGCAGATCTAAAACGAACACTGTAGTAACGGTTTTATAAATAAGAAGATATCCACTTGAATGCAGTAGGTTCAAAGCCAATGTAAGACAGTTTAAAGAGTATTAGTCTGTGAGAGATTTTGTCGAAAGCTTTACTGAAATCAGTTGAAATGACGTCGACTTCATTCCCATTCTCTAATGCTGAGAGGGTGAAGGACACAAAATCGACAAGGTTTGTCGTTGTGAAAACTTAGTGTCATACAAGATATAATACTTTCAAAAAGTTTGGATATATATGACAGTTCGTCGATGGGGCGGTAGTTGTTAACTTCGGAACTTTTGTGTGAATAAGAGGGACAGGGATGAGTTGAGTATTTTAGAGAGCGGGAAAGATATAATGAAGGCTCATTTTACTAGCAATATGATTGGGAGATTATCAGGCCCAGGCCTTGATATTTTGCCAGTTGGCAAAAAAGTTGGCTATAGTCTTGGGGTCATTCAAGCTTCCGCCATTGAACGAGAATGAGGTTGGGTAGTCATCAGATTTCTTTTAGTAGTTGACAGACTAAAAGAAGGACTTAGGAACGTTTATAAAATTGGCTTGCGTTTCGATCAAATGGCGTTCGTAAGTTGCAAATAAGCCAATATAAGTAGTTAGAAAAGTCATTGGGGGATTGAGTATGAAGGTAGATTGGCCACAGTTTATTTCTTTTGTTTTTTAGAGAACGGAGCCTGCGATCGGGAAAGGGAAACATAAAGAGAAATATAATAGATTATTTCTCTGTAGAAAATGGATATGGCGTCATTTATTGTAAGGCTGTCAAAATTTGAGGAGGCGCTTTTGAGATATTTATTGATCAGGTTGAAATTTGCTTTATGGAAGTCGTAAGATTCAATCGCTGGAAGGGAAGTGTTCAGTGGGAGAGGGTCCTGAAAATTGATAAAAAGGAATACAGAGGAACTAAGGGGGTCTGTTGTGAAAATTAGGTCTAGCTGTCTATCCATTTAATTTGAGATGCCACTAACTTGGCTAAGGTTTGAATCAACTAGGCGATCTAAGAAAATACATTCCTTGGCATCAGAGGGGTTAGTGACAATGTATAATGATTGATCGTCTGATTGAGCCTATTTAAGAAAAGGAAGATTGAAATCACCAAAGAGAAGGATTTCATCATGGGGATCCCGTAAATCATTTATACTATTCAATAGGTTGAGATGGCAAAATATAAAAGCAGACGACCTAGAGCGCTTTAAGGGGCAGTACAATCTTAATTGAAACGAAGTCAAGATCCAATGATATTGTAAAAAAGGATGAGTCGATTGAGTTTAGGATGGCTGTTAAAACGCCACGACAAGAGCAGCTATCTGTACGTCGGTTGAGATCGTCGTCGCGGTAGACATTAAAATTTGATGGGAACAATTCTTGATTGTTTTTGTTAAGGATCAAGTTGGTTTCAGTCAGAGCGAAGATTTCGAATGGTAAAACATGAGACTGTTGAAAGACTGCTTGAGTTTTTAAGCGAAGACCTCTTACATTCTGAAAATAGAAGGTGAGAGAAAGGTTAGCATGACGGGCAGGAAGAGGATCGAAATTAGGGGCGAAAATATTTGTCGTTGCCGGCTCTGTTACGCTGGAGGTGGGATATCCGCTTTTAGTGAATATATTGACGAATTGTAGAATTGGTGATACTTAATAGAGAGGGAGACCTTCCTGTTGAATGGAGACCATTACTCTAGTGTTCGTTTTACCTTCGTAGAAAACCGAGTCTAGTTTACCATGGAGATAAGCCAAAAAGAGACGGATGTTTTTATACGTCTTTTTATCCTTTGGACGAGAGAAAGCATAGTGGCATTCAGTGCGGTTACTAACTCGCTGAGTAATTTTGACTGAAGGAGATAGAAGGTGATCAATGAAAGATTGGGTAGAGCTAGGAGGAGACGCTGTTGAAGTAGTGGTTGAAGCTATTGGGAAGAAGTAGAGTTGGTTATAGTATATGAAAGGTGGAGTATGGTGTGGATATATTAGAAAAGGCGGGGGCTGAGCAATAACTTGGAATGTCCAGAAGATTCGGACGAAGAACAGATTTTGAATTCTGAACTCAGCTTGCCAGACGTTCCCTGTGCTGAAAAAAAATTCAAAAAGAGATTGAAAGAATCTCATAACACCAAAATTTGTCGCAGCCTTAGATCAATGCCAATTAAGCATAAGAGACTGCGTTTACATTCCCCATGCGGTCGTAGAAGCGCTTGGTCTGAGCAGCGATGATCCTCGATTCGGCGAATTCGTACTCAGATGAGAAAATTCAGGGCAAAAGCAATAAAAACTGACTTTCAGAACAGTGTCACAGTTCATTCGGATGGAAAACTATTATCCGAATTGAATATACGAAGTTCAAAAGAAGAGGGTTTGCCAATAATTGCTTCATTTGACTATAGGGAACAGCTTCTTGCAATGCCAAAACTGCATAATAAAATACAAATTATGTGCTGCGGCACGACAGCTTCGAATACTGGCCGTTTCAATGGAGCTTGTTCTGAAGCAGACTTTAACAAGAAAATTGTTTCTTTTTCGCTTATCCTCATTATGTTTATGAAATGGTCCTAAAAACTGTGTTGGTCTAAAAGCTCCAGTCGGAGTTTGGCTTTATCTTTATGGGACACTAAATTTATGTGTGTTTGCCCATATGAGTGCAAATAACAATTAATACTTCGATATAGTTGGAATTTTGAGTATACTTCGAACAACTGAGTAATTTTTTTCGCCGATTACTTGTGTCGCATTATTTCCACAGAACATTTCGAGGATGATAGTGCATTTTAGGACGCACCTTAAGTATTTTATTACCGTACATATCAAGAATGGAAAATTGTTCGGTTTCAACGGCACAAGCGTCATTCGTCAGTTGACAGCATCGGGTAACATTCAGTTTTACTCTATTGCTACTTAATTATACTGACGAGGTCGGAATTGAATTTGCCAAACATACCTTGTCGCTCGCATTCTACGAGCGCAGAGTCTTGAGAAGAATACGAAAAGCTGAGACTATTACCATTAGACAAGGAGTGGATTGGTTTAAAGTAGCAGAACGAATGTCATTTAAAACAATGATGAGGAGTGTAGGTGAAACAATTGATCCTTGGGGTACACCAGCATTTATTTGGTAAATATCAGACTTGAATTAAAGGGCCCGAAAATAATTTGTAACCAATAGAAGAAAAGATCCATCGATACACCCATTTTCGTCAAAAGAACCCGATGACAAACTCTGTCAAAAGCTTTAGAAATATCAAACGCAACGAACTTACTTTCAACGGACTTGTACAAATATTAGTTCCGTTTTTCCGTGAGATATACCATTAAAGCACCAGAAGACCGATCTGTTGCTAAAGAAACTATACTGCTGACGATTTATCAGCGTTTTCATGACCTTAGAAAGAAGGGACCGTAGGACATTATGGTTGGGTAGGTGGAGGGAGACGAAGATTCGCCCTTTTAATGACAGGGCCGGAAAATACTATTTTTCATCTACTTCGGAGGAGACGAGAAGAGTTTGCAAAATGAGGGAGAATACCAGCGGAATCGTACGTGAACAGTTCATAGCATTAATAAGCCAATATGACTTCCCCGTTTATAATTTATTGGCTTTTTCCAACCATGAACAAATCGCGTAACATTCAGACATTCCCTTTATTTGTTGAACAAAGCTCGTGTTTAACAAACAAAGTTTAAAACATTCTTAAACTCACTTAGTTCTATCGACCTCAGAAAAGGGTGATATTTTCTGATTTTTACGACGGCTTTTTCACTAGCAGTTTCTTTACTCGCCTGCATTTAGGTCCAGGAATTTGACTCCACAGAACTTAAAGTTTTGGTCAATTTCCACTTTCTTTCTTATACAAAAAAAAAGAGCTATAGGGAGAAATTGATATCGCGTCACACAACAATCAAACGCTGATTTCAAGGTTCGTTCATTTGATTAGACTTCAATTCCGACTTCCCAATAAAAAGTGGAAGGCAATGTGTGCAACTGCCTATCATCCCTTTCTGGGTTTATTGTTTTCCATTCGATTGCTTATATGTGTTCCTTTAATTGGCAATCAGGTCACAGAAGTAAGTGCTTTTTGCAAGACCGACCATCCAACACGATAGTGTAAAAGGACATAACACACATCTGTTCGAACAGAGCCGAAGAGAGCATGCAACCCAGAGGGGGGCAGTGCACATTGTTATGTTCGGCACAACTCGCATGTCGTTGCATTTTATGAAGCCAAACTTTTTTTTGCTATGAGGACAGATTTTCGTTTATGTAGCTATTACGTCGTAAAAGCAGGAAACGGTTGGATATAACAAGGGGAAATATCAAATATGGTTGTTTAAGCCCATTAGCTGACGAAAGGTCATTAAGAGTTATACAACCGATGAAGTTTTAATGCTTTTTAGCTTACTGTTTAGCTCGTTTTATCGTACATAGTCAAAATAGTTTTGACATTGTCGGGGTTCTAAAGTTGTGCCGAAAAACTATTTCGATGCATGCCAGTATTCAAACGTTTCGTCTTCGGGGTTGGAGGCTAACACGACACTCGCTGGTGTATGCATGCGTAGTAAATTAATATCGCTTCTAGAATCGACCCTTATTTAAGATAAAGCTTTGGAAGCAATTAATTCTGAGATCACCAGCAGCTACACTTGTCCTAAATATCTTCATGTACCAACATAGACCTGTTTTCCAATTATAGAAAATATTTTGATGAATAATTGGCATCAATGTTCTGGAGGGTGATACATTCCACAGGAAAATGAGACAAATAGATTTAAGAATTGGAATGTTTTGATTAAAAGAAAAGTTAAAAGAAAAAGTCATGGCAACAGATCACTCTGTTTAAAACCTCGTTTTGACATTGAAAATCTCAACTAACAAGTTTCCCGCTCTGACGTAGTAGCAAATGCTTTCTATCATCATCTTGCAAAACGGAAAGAGTTCGTAGCAATATCCACACTAGGCATGGATTTATCTTTCGGGACTTTGAAGATTCCTGGAACTTTTCAATCAGCTCGTCTCCAACTATTTTCGGCAGATCAGCCAGATGATGAGACTTCAATATCAGTTTTGCTATCTAAGCCTCCGTGCACATCATCATGGACTACTCAATTGCTTTCATCCTGTGTGAATAGATCGCTCTGGCTGACAGGGGAAATTTGCCTATCGTCGCTGTTTAAGGGTCTGCCACTTTTGTCTTCTCATATTGAATAGTTCGTGGTTGCATCCGACTTACTCTTGTCCTCACGGATCGTGTGGGCTTAGAAATGTCCTAAGATAATAAGTTAAAAAATTTTATATAATGTTTTACTGGGGCGTCCTTAAGAGCGACCCGGGTTTGTAGACTCTGCACGTTCGTTTTATCCTTAAGGTAAGAAGTTGTTCTATTTCCTTACTGTGCTCGTTTGTGTCTCGTTCTAGTCCTGCGGTATAGGGCAAATTAGTAAGCCTCCTAGGATACTACCCATACGAGGTAATTTGAAACCCTACATATGGTACTTACGTATCATGAGCTGAATTTCAAATGACACGTTGGTTAACATATGGTTCATGCAAGTAGCACATGATTCCCAGGGAACTCAAGTTCGACGTGGTTGGGAAAAGACTTTGCAATTGAAGCGTGGTAGTATTTCTAAACCTACTTTTGACGTTGTGTCTGAACCACGTTTTTTATAGAATTTTGCACTGATCGCATGCTTCATAAAATCTAGGGTCTCCACTTATTATTCGGCTGAAGGTGGTCTGCTTAAAAACTTTATATTGATTGGGGATGTAAGGAGCCAAAAAGCGGTTGAAATTCTGGATAGCCTCAAAAACTTATTATTTTTCCGACGTGCAATTCACATGCGTACGTAGATGGCCTAGTAGCGTAAAAGTCTGGTCCAAAAATTTGAGATCATCAATACAATGCTAATATTGAGATGATTGGAAGTTGACTAAAAGACGGAAACGATATTGTTTGTGTCTCAATGGATACCAATCATTGGACAACATGGAGAAATGCATTTCGATATCTAACCAGTATTTAAACTAAGAACCTTTTAGTATGATAGTGAAGCTGTTTCATAACACTCAACTTGACCGGAGGGTAAAAATCATATGCTACGTGGCCATAATATGACCCATAATCGCGTATTTTTGTCCGGTTTGTTTTAATGCAGCACCATGTTATATGGAAAAGATTCGTGTGCTCAAGAGATAGTGCCTTAGGATGCCTTCGAATTTACCGAACGCCAGTTATTAAGTATTAGCTTAATAACTTCCATTCCAAAAAGTGTTTTTCAATAAGGGCGGATAGATATTAAAATGGAATAAAACAAGCTGTGTTTGAGGTATTAACATGTTTGAAAGACCCATGTATGCCATTATGTATGAAATATAACATCTTTTATCATAGGCTTGTTACGGTGGCACGGAATCAAGTACTCTTATTTTCAATAACTCTTCCGCATAGATCCAGTTGAATTTAAGCGATGGCCTGTGTTATGTTCACTTTAAGGGCATCAGTTGATTGTGGTTTATTCGCATAAACCTGCGACTTCAGAAAATCCCACAAGAAAAAGTCTAGCGATAATCACTTCCCACTACCTTGGTGACGAACTCACGTCACCTCTGCGAGAGATGACTCTACCCTCAAATCGTTTATGTAGCTCGTCCTCTTGGAACCACATGTCGTTTAGGTCCATATGGTTCAACTTGGGTCATAAGGTTATTGTCGTTCTGTAGTGCTCACCATTGAAGGTGATCGTGTCACCAACAAAAAGTACGGATCAATGACGCCGCCGGCCCAAAATGAACACCAAATGGTAATTTTGTGAGGATGCATTGTCAGTTGGTGAATCTTGTGTGGGTTGGTGTCGTCGCATATGCGGCAATTTTCCTTGCTAAAATAGCTATTCATCCAAAAATGCGCCTCGTCTAAAAATGGCCTAAAAATTATTTTTCGGCCAAAATTTGGGTCCTCTTCCAAACGCTCCGAAACCCAGTCAGCGAACAAACATGGTTGTCTATGAAAAAAGACTTTGTGCTCCGGGATCAGTTGGATCCTGGGTGTAGGCCCGAGTTCCGACGCAAAATTGGACAATTTGAAGTCTAAAGAAGGGCAAGTTTTTGTGGACGGCGAGGAATTGACTGCGTTATTCGAGACGATGTTATCGGCCGATCTTACGTTGCTTTGACATACGAATATGTCAGGGCAGGGAATATGGTCCCAAGGCGGGTACGTTAACAATGATCATGACCTCATTTGTTTTAGTCCCAAGATGGCGAACTCGGATTCCACCGATGTTGCTAATCAACACCCCGATTACTGGCGATTGTCACGTTAAAACGCTTCCCAGATCGGAGAGTTCCTCCTCACTCCTTAGTTCGTAAGATAGGTTAGGCTTAGCTAAGTAATCTTTTGAAGGCTGAACATCGGAGCAGATCACACGATAAATATTTTAAATTATAATTAAGCATTTTAGGATGGGTTAGCCTATAATAATAACCAAAAAAAAAGCTTTTTACTAAAATTTTTCTTGAAAGTCAAATCTTAAAATGTACTCCATATATAAAAGTGGAATAGATAAGTTGAAGCCGAAAGGTACGAGTAATTTAAAAATCTAGACGTAGAAAGCCCATACCGGTCCTTATTACGATATTTTTAAGACAGATTTTGCCATTTTTGTTTAGGAAATATGGAGCGACATGTTTTTTTACGTCTTCTTCATTCACATGCGAAATTATTTAAGACCTTGGTACAATTTTCATCGAAACATTGTTAAAACTCAGTTTTCAGGACCCTATAGAGAAAAGACTAAAGCATCTTTGCAATGGTCTGAGTAACTTATGACAGTTTTATGTGAATTAATATAAAACGATAAAACGATTTGCCCTAGCTATGAGCCTAGCTCTCAATGTAATTACCGTCAACAGTGTCGTTGGGACCATCTGATAATCTGACAAAGATTTTCAACTCAGAACAATACAAGCTATAATATGTATATGGGAATGGAGACTGTGGATCTCTCGTGAACAAATCCATTCTGATATACTCAAATATGCTCCTTCACAAAACTTTAAGTTTGTTTTTGACAATACTCTTTAAAAACTTAGAAATAGCTGGTAATATAACGATTATTAGGTTTTGACGTCGTTCTTAAAGCCTGCTTTGAAAATTGGTACTAAAATCGACACCTTCCATTCAGCTTAAAAATATGCTAAGTTTACGCGACGCGTTGAAAATGTACAACAGTCGGTGAAAGACGCTATCCTTACATCTTCTTAAGACAAGTACAGAAATTCCATCTACAGTGCTATCGCTAGGTGAAGGTCTTAGACTACGAGAGAGCTAATTAACAGATTCGAAATATCGAGTAAATAGTTCATAAGTAGATCAAAGATTATTTGAAACTTTCAAATTCTGAAAACTTTCACAATATCGATGAAATAAGCATAGGCTTCCCATATTCACTCGACTAGCACATGATCAAGGAAACTGAGGTGCATTCAGGTCTTACTCCTCTAATAACGTTTTACTTGGTTCTTTCAGATAAGCCTCGTTCACAGAGCTAGTAATGGAATGGGTTCAAAAATCGGGAAAATTTTAAGTATACCATGAACCTCTGCAATTAACCAAGTTTTCCGAAGTATTGTACGTTTTGAGAGCCTTAGATTTAGATTAAAGCCTATTGTGATGTCCCCCATTCAAAGCTCACTCAAAAGTCCTGAGTTCATAATAAAACTTAGTATGCTTTTGAGTGAACTAGCAGCGATTTCTTCTGCTTCAAGATAATACATGCGTTTGTGTCGTGAACTGTTGAGGCAATTACAGTGGTACAGTATGTGCTCTGCTGTTTCTGCCTCTTCGTTACACATTCTGCAGGTGTCATTTTGAGTGATGCCCATGGTTTTAAGATGTTTGTTGACCGGGCAGTGTCCAGTGAGGAATCCTGTGACTATACGAATCTGACTCCTAGAAAATTGAAGGAGTTGTTTCGTTCCTTTAAGGGAAGTGGTTGTTAGGAACATCTTGGCTTGTCTGCTACTTTCCATTCCAGTATTGGTTGGCCGTGTTCCTCAACCATTCCTTTATGTAGTATTTTATGGAGCTCATAGGTATGCCGCAGAATGGTCTTGCCATATTGAATGGTGATGCAAAGCCTTTTTTTTGCTAATAGGTATGCTTTTTCGTTTCCTATATGGCCTGGTATCCACATGAGGTGAACTCTGTTTGTGTTGGCCGGCTGGCGTAATAGTTTTAAGCAGTCCCATATCAATTTACAGATAACTTCATAGCTCTTGAGGAATAAAAGTGCCAACCCCAACACCTTCGTTCGTTTTGGATCCATCTGTGTACCACACATAGGATTGACGATCGAAGGAAGGTCTATTTTGCTCCCAGGTGTGTCGAGAGGGAATTTTGAACTTAAAATTTTGGCTGACTTCGGAAGACAATTGACTATAAAGGGTATTTTTAGGATTTCATGCGTGTTTAGTTCATTAATAATGCAATAGCATGGAATTAGAGACATTCTCCGCGAAAAGTTTATGAACGAATATTATTTCTTCTTTTTTAAGTTGAAGGTGTACGAGTGGTAGGTCCGTGATGACTTCTAGCGCTGCTGTGGGGGTTGTTCTCATAGCTCCTATAATACAGACACCAGCTAGTCTTTGTAGTTCGTTGAGCTTGGCTTGTACTGATTTGTGAGCCTTACTCTTCAAAATCTTAAATTACTAGAGTTAGCCGATTATACCCAGTGAGCTTTCAGATTATCATCTTGCGTATTATCGGCACATACACACATTTCAAACCCTGCGACAAAGACAGTTTTGAAACGTACATGCATCTCAGTAAGGAATTCGCAACTCCAATCACGTGAATTGATCAAAAACAAATAATTTGTTTTATGGAAGTCGAAAAACCTTGCATTACCATTTGAATTATTAAATAACACAAAGCGGATCAATAGGTCGTACTCCAATACCATACTCCAAAAACCAGGATTTCACGTCTATATTTCGTGACTGTCAAAGGCTACAACTTCAAGAAAATCCAAAATTCCCTTTTACATGTCTAAGAGGCTAAACAAAAGCGGAGCTTCATAAAAGTCCGTTCAAACATCTCCATCTTCATTATGCGATGTCCTTAACAACATGCTCAACATCCCTTAAATGCTGTCACGACTGCTTTGACACACCATCGCCTTCACCTCCATCAAAAACCCCCCCATGCAATCACACCAAGCCGGCACTCCATGCAAGTTAGTATCCCATAAATCAACATCTCCTCCATCTTAATATTATCTCCACTCTAGTATCCGTCTTTCGTGTTAAAGTAGGGGAAGGAATGTAGGTAGGCAGTCGTGCACGGAAACGGTTCCTGTAAGGCAAATCCCCATTGTTCTACTGGAGGGTGGCTAGTCCATAACTTCCTCAACTTCTACCCTCCATCACGACTCTTTGGTATTTTAGTGTCTACGGTCTACAATTTACCATCACCTCGTCCTATTTACGATTACGGAAGAGTATACGACGTTTCGGAAATCCATCCGCGATTCGATTGCATAAGCCGTGATACAATCTTAATAATTGAGTTGTAAAAATACTTTTTCATTCTCTCTCTCTCGTACACGAAATTGACTAGAACATGTCTACATGCTTCTCACTTTTTTGCCCATTTTAAGGCACGATAAATCGTAAATCGACACAACAGCCACTAAGCGACCCAGCTACACGGGTGTGTATCCCGTTTACGAACTTGTATATATGTGAAATGAAATTGTATGTATCTTTAAATTTTTTTTGTGAAGGCCGGCACATTGATCTCACCCTCTCCGTCGCATAGCTCGTGTTTGCGTGGTTTATATACCGTGGAAACACTCCAAATTGATTTCCGTACCCCCTTGCAGCTGGATATGTTAATTATTCCGTTTATAATAGTGCGCGCATGTTTTTTAATGATTTCAATAAAAAATTAATTAAAACCATATAGATCCGGGGGGCCTACGTCCTACATCCTACGGGAGCCTGTAACCTTATCAGTACAACGTACTCGTATGTCACGTCACCTCCATCAACCCTACAATGAATTCAATTAATCATCCCGTTACCTTTTAACCTTTTCAATCCATACATTGTTTTATCCTTCAATTACTGAGTGCATCAAACGTGGCCTGTGTGCGTCAATTTCCGTCTACAGATATTAGTTGCAGCCCCATGGGATGACCTTTTCAAAAATGAAATGTCAAACTGATGATCCTGTACCGACCCGGCTTAGTTTTAGTGCATGGAAATGATATTTCCTCTCAACCTGTGTATAACAGAGTCGCCGTGTGGTTCCAGCTATATTCGTGTTTCCCTCGAAGTATATGCCCGAACGGGGTGTGATGCAATGGATCCGCTGAAGCATGGCGTAGAACAATCGATTTCGAATCATCGTTCATCTCGTTAATTTGTACGCTACTGACATGATAATTTAATTTATGGAAAAGCCATAGGGGATTGACCGCAATCCGCTGTCTATCAGCAGAAACGAATCGAGGAGATGGAAATTGATGCAACGAGGTTCATATCAACCGAAACCTAAACGTCGAGTCGGTCTGTATGCAAGACTTGGAGATCGTGAGTCATCGCTACTTGCATTCCCACAAACTTAATCAAAGCCAATTCATCACGGTCTTCTAACCATTTCAGCGTGTTGACAAAGTATAAAGGAGTAAGTGAGGAGCATTCAATAAATCGAAAAGTCACGCTCAAGAATCGATTGCCATTAAATGATTCTTGAATGAGTGTTCCCGTCTCTCGACTTCCGTTGTTGCCTCATCGATTATTGGCGTTCATGTTCATTTTTCTCCTTTTCAGGCGTCCCTATTGGCATGTTGAAAAATTGAAAAACGACTAAAGGAATTAATAATGGCATGGTTTGTCGCGGTTAGATATCGATTTAAGCTCACTAGGATTCTGCGGTATGTTTGGGATTTGATTGAGGATTTAGGAGTGCTTGGGAGCTTCTTTTTCTGGCATATTGGTGGTACAGTGGGTAAATGATAGTGTGGCTTGTTCAGCACCACCAACAGATTACCGAGCTTGTTAATGACATGAGGCACACTTGTAGTTGAAATGTAAAGCCGAGAAATTGTCATGCTGTCTAGGCTCCTCCTCAAGTATGTTAGAAGACTGTCAGAAGATCAATATTATGCGCTTCAAGGTAAGGACTGTCACGTTTCTCGTCAAAGGATGGAAGTATAGTTGAAACATTTGCTGTCACTTAAGACGTCTGTAAAGTTAATCGTTTGACACATTACGTGCCCTTCAAAATATTACATCCCCACCCCTTGTTACGTTCCCCGCGAAACCGTTCAATAAAGAAAATCTATTCCAGATAAGCCCATCGGACACGACCGGGATTTAGCTTAAAATGTATTCGTTTTGCCTATAATTTTCTCCTCGATGATGAACCATAGTCTAGGCTGTACGAGCCTTAGTTTCGTCCGCATATTTTCGATGCACTTTCCCCGTGGATGGAAGATTATTTTGCATCTTCTTCTTCTTCTTTTCCTTTTTATCCCGGCGTCGTTATGGTCAGAAGTGTAGGACCTTCCCACTTAACTGCATTCCTACTGGTCCGCTGTGGGGTCCGCCGGTTTGACCTCAGAAAGTAGCGGCAGGCTTCCCGGTTTGGGATTACTTCATCGCTGAGGCCAATCAAATGCTGGTGTTTTTGCATCAATTGTTTTTCGGCCTGCCGTTTTTTTTTTTTTTTTTTTTGTGACACGGGCATGCTCCAGATTTTTTTGTTTGATCTTACTCTTACAACACCGGTGATCTCCAGTCGTGTCAGCCCACTGATTTGCATGTATACTTGTGGGGCAGTTTAATGGTGGTATATGTGTCCCTAAGCTCACCTTGGTGTTTTCAAAATTGCTTAGATGTGATTTTTGTTTACCTTTGTTTTAGTCGCCTTTTACGACAAGCGAGAGGTATCGCTGCAGGGATATTCTTAACCCGTCCCTGCACGGAACCAAGATCATTTTGCATCATATGTGATAAAATCAATTGCTGCCTCGGTCGCATTAGTCGATACTGCACCGTACATGTCGTCAATCATCCTCTTTAATCCGATTATATAAAGAGTGTTTTTTCAGAGCTTTGGTTTTTAACTTGGCAACACTGTTTCTATATATTGTCAATTTGAAAGTTGATTTGTAGTAAGTACGTTTTGCTATTTTACGATGAATAGATTAAGGCCAGAACTTATCGTGCGCTTCGTACATTCGTAGGGGTGTGGTCGTGGTACAATGGTAATCGTCACTGATTGTTAAGCAGAAGGTATGTAGCTCAAGTCTGTCCATAGCCAAGTACAATTCCTATACGGAAAAACTGTGCGACAACATCAGCTGTGAATGAGAGATGATCAAAAAAGTGCTGATGAAGGCATAACACTCGCAGTATAAGATCACATCAAAATTCATACTCTGAGTGTGCATTTCAAATACAACACTTTAAGGACATGGAAACAAAAAAGTTACTGCGAACTACAACCAACGCGACAAAATTTAGTAGAATCTCTCGAATCATATCCAGGATAACCACCGCCAGAGTGTGGTGAACGAACATCTTCGACACAAACCATCTACATCTCGTCCTCGTGATGACACCTCGTTGTGTGACAAACACCATAAGAGCGTAACTCTTAAACATGTGCGAACCCTATAAAAAGAAAAAAAACTTTTACAGTCGACATAATCGTCCATCCGTTCCGTTATTCGGAACACGCTGAATCGTTTTCGCACCACGTACATTCTAGTGGATAATACGCATCCCCAAAGGCGATAAACAGTGCGAAAAGAAGAAGTTATTGCCGTTCGAGAGCGCAGTGTTGAGGAGGATCTGAATGAATCGATTCGGCATCGTGCACAGCAATTGAAGGTATGCCCATCCACTTTGTGGAAGTTTTGACGTAAAGATCTTGGCTTAAAAGCTTATTAAACCCAGCTGTGCAAGAATTGAAACCGCGTGACCGTTATATGCGTCGTAAGTTCGTTGAAAGGGCCGAAAACATGACTTAGCTTGATCCTCATTGTCAACGCAAAACGTTGTTATCCGATGAGGTCCATTTTTGGTTAAATAGATATGTAAAGAAGTTAAATTGCCGAATTTGGAGTGGAGGAAACCCAGAAGCTTTTGTCGAGACGCCCTTACAACCATTAAAACTCACTGTTTGATGTGCTTTATGGGCTGGAATCATCGGCCCATATTTCTTTAAGAACAATGTCGGCCAGAATGCTACCGTCAATGGAGAGCGCTATAGAAACATGATTTCTTTCCTCAGTTGAATGGCATTGGTATAACAGAGCTTCAACAAAATGCCACACGGTGAGCGACACCATCAATTTATTGCGGGAAACATTTGGTTAGTGCATAATTTCGCGTAATGTACTTGTGAACTGGCATCCACGATCTTGTGATCCCACACCTTTAGATTACCTTCTTTGGGGTTAAGTGAAGTCACTAACTTATGCCGATAAACCAGAGACGTTGGAAGTTTAGAAATCAACATTCGCCGTGTTATCGATAAAGTTGTCGAAAATAAGACTTCAAAATCGCGCTTCATTCTAGCTAGCCGTGGCGCGCATATTCCCGAAATCATATTTAAACACTAACGGCATAAAATTATATATTAATTAAACCTAATGTCATTGCCATTAACATTACCTACAAGTATTTTATTTCATATTGAATTTGTATACCTCTAAAAAAAAACAACTTATGCTAGAGCGGGGCATGGCACTATTCATGCCGCGTCGAAGCTTGTATCGGATGTCCAATGGAATAAATGCAAGAACCAATGCACGGGTGCCTGTCTGATTGACTTGGAAAAAGTCTTCGACACCGTATGTTGAAGTTGAAAATCAACTTCCAGAAATCAGAATCTATATTGTTCAAAACGCCTTTGTCTAGGGCCGCTCGGGACACTAGAAAAAACTGGCACAGGTTCTTAATTTTAGGACCGGACGGACGTCCACTGGCGAGACAAAGTGTAGTCAGATACATTGGGATCGTGCTGGATCAGTATCTATATTTTGACAAACATGTAGATGCTGCTCTGGCAAGGGCCCGGGGCGCTTTCGCTCTAACAAGATGGCTGTTTCATAGCAGCCAACTTGATTCTAGGGTGAAGGTAATCTGCTACATGGCCTTAATCAGGCCCATGGTTGCCTATGGATGTCCCGTCTGGTTCAATGTGAGAGCCAGCTTAATGGAAAGGATTCGGGTGTTTGAGGCTACATAGGACACCCAAATCTGAGTACACGAAATTTTACCCGAACGAGGTCCTATACAATAGGGCCAGGATTGTACGGATAGATAATTTTTTGATCAAACTGATTCGAAGCCACGTTGCGAGAGCAATGACTTCGGTCAATAGCCTGATCTTCGGGGCTTACTACCCCAACGATTTATATCACAAGAGAGTGCGCCTTAATGGCTTTGTGCCGCCAGAAGCATTCCTCTATTTAGATAGATGTGGGCTGATCCAGGATAGATTGGCGGTGCCGCTAATCTTCCACGTGGGTCGCAATTCCGTTGAACGGCGATTCCTCTACGAACCCGATGTCGCGCTCCGTGAGCCCGAGCGCCTCAGGTTCTGTAGATCGGTCTCACGCCGGGATCGAGGAGACGTAGTCCGCCAGCATCAACGCTTTTGGTGGCTGGAGAGAGCTACGTCAGTTGACATTTTGAGAGCTTCAGCCTCTTCAAGGCATGTCCTGCCTAACACCAATGGCAGGCTTACATAGGCTAGGGTAGGGTAAAGTAGGGTAGGGTAGGTAGTAGTAGGGTAGTATGTATACACAAAAAAAAAAAAAAGATATATACATATATTAAATGTATATTATGTATATAATTTATATATAAATATTTTAGTTAAGGTAGAATAAGTTAGGTTTAGTTACATTAAGGTAGGTTTAAGTTTTATATATAATACAAAAAATGATAATATGCTAAGTTTTTAATAAAAAACATTTTTCTTAGCTTAAGCTAGATATATTAATGTTAGTGGTAAGTTGATATAGTAGTCGAAAGACATAGATTTAAGTTGTTACGTCTATTTTAGATTGTCCGCCTAGGGCCAGTAAGATATCTAGATTGTTAAGATAGTTAAGCTAGTTTTTAAGCATTTTTGTCTAGAGTAAGATAGATCTAAGAAATTATGAATAAAAATGAATTAAAAACTAAAAATTAAAACAACCTATGCTTACGACTTCTTTCTGCTTTAACAGTCAACAAGCTCGCAAAGTGACCATTAGGTGGCACCACTATTGACAAGCCTATATCATTTTTTAGAAAGGACCAACCTTCAAACGGATCCTGTCCAGGGTTTTACTGACCCTACTTTTGTGATTTTCACTGTTGCTTTCAACGTATGAAACATGGGTCCATTACTACACTCCAGAGTCGGATCGGCATTCAGCTGAGTGGAATGAAAACCGGATAAAGTAACCAACAACGCAAATGTTAACTGATAAGAATATCATGCACCGATTGGGCACATTGGCATTGGGATAGGGGCACAATTAATAGAGAACATTATAGGGTCATCCAAATCTTGGTTCGGTTTTGATGTCTCTATTTTAATCACATACGTCGAACCAAACTATCACCCGAGACCGTATATCTTTAGTTTAAGGTTTGCCATTTCACAATATGGATGGATTAACAATCGCCGAACGTGTCAAGATTGTGAGCTTTTACTACAAAAAGGCGCGCATTAGCAGCCGGTTATGTTGACAAATCGTCCATCTGGTCGAACTGTAGGCAACACTGTAAGGGGTGTTTCAAAAGATGCGGGTAGATTTTGGTGATCTGTGGCGCCTTACACCCACTTTACAATAGACGTCGTGGCCATTCACGATCGACTCTTAAACGTTTGGTGGCCAAATTTCGGCTCGGTAGTCAATCAGCTTACATTCATACTTCTTACTGTGCACAAAAACTCACCGATCGCAAGCTTCAATTTGGCGACTTTTGCATCGAGACTTGTGACTACACACCCGTACAACTTACCCAGAAACTAAAAGTCTATCGCCATAGACAACGCTGTTTGTTCGCTGATTGGGCTTCAGGGCGTTTAGAAGAGGACCCCAATTTTGGCCGAAAAATCATCTTTACCGACGAGGCTCATTTTTGGATGAATGTATTGTCACCAGTTGACAATACATTCCAAAAAGTTTCTGTTTGGTGTGGATTTTGGGCAGGCGGCTTCATTGGTCCTAACTTTTCGAAAACAACGGTGGTGAGGCAGTCACCGTCAATGTGAAGCGCTAAAGATCGATGATAACCAATTTCTTATGACTCCATCTAAACCAATTGGATTTAGATGACAGTTGGTGCCACACAGCGGACGCTACGATTGACATTCTGCATGAACGATTTCGCAGATGTGGCGTAAATTGGTGACCAAGATCATGCGATTTGACCATTCTAACTGTAGGGTTTCCTGAAGTCGCATGTCTTTGCGAATAAGTCACAATCAATCGATGCCCTTAAGGTGAATATAACATAGGCCATCGCTCAAATTCAGCTGGATCTATGTGGTGGAGTCATTGAAAATTAGACCATTCAGACCCGTGCCACCGTAAGAGGCCGAGGCGAGCATTTGAACGACGCAATATTCCACACAAAATGACATTCACACAGCTTGTTTTATCCCATTTCAACATCTACGCACCCTTGTTTGAAAAATGCTTTAGGAAAATTCTCTTTTACAAAAGTCTTAATGCCTCTGAAATGAGAAGTGTTGAAGTGAGAAAGGTACCCCCGTCTATGTAAAATACCGTATTTATAATCCGAACATTTTCACGCTGTTAAAACACGTAAATGTCAGATTAACACACAATGCTAAAGTTTCTGAAGTCCAGACCCAAGTTGAAAAACCCTTCGCAAATCTGTCATGACAGTGTTCCTTCCATGTTTTGTTCCATCTCTTCTAAGTCCATTCATTATTCTATTTGTCCACTGTCCATTCGTTCTACCTGACCTACCTATCTTAGCCTTTGCGATTTTATTAATCGGACAATGCTTGGGGCTGAATAAAACTCCTCGAGTTCTTGATTGTATAGTTTTCTCCATTCACCTGTTCCTTCGTCTTGTTTTCCATCAAAGACTCTCCTTAAAATCATATTTTCAAGGATCTGAAGTCTATTTTCCTCCTTCTTAATCAGAGATCAGGTTTCACAACAGGAAGTGTCACTGCCATTATTATGGCCTTATAAATGCGAATTTTAGCACTGTGAGACAAAAGAATTGCTTTGAATAATTCCTTGATCGCGGAGAAGCACGCCTTTAGGTTGTTCTTGGCAGTCAATATGGTACCCATATATTTGAACTCGTCCGCTTTCTGAAAGCATTCATCGAGTACAGTCTGATGCGGGGTTTGGATCAGTACAAGTCGGCCAATGACCATATATTTAGTCGTATATCATACCAAGCAGAGTTTGTGACTGTGCCAAATTTACGTCTTTTAAGATTGAAGACCTTAAATTCATCTTGTGGCTTAAGATAGATCCCTAGAATATCAAATTTGCTCTACCTATTAAGAATTCTCGGACATATTAATAATTTACTAAATCCACTCAGTATTTACTATTTCAAACAATTGCGTTTGCATCAAACCTTATAGATCGCATCATCGAAAACCCCACTGCTACTTAGTCAGTAGTCACCCTGCCTCATTGCATATTAATAGCCGTACTCCACAAAATAGTTTAGTCTCTAGGATAGGATATAAACAAACCATTCCTCGTAAACAGTATTTAACCTTCCTTTCCAATTTCAGATCACGAAAGGCTCGCATATGTGACTACAAATTAAATGCTCGCTCGCTGACAAAGAATTATGAATCCAAGCCCCGAAAGGCTCACACACATCACGTGCAGCACAGCAGCCTCATACCTCACGTTTCTCGAATTCTTTTCTACAGCCTTGACCGGCCCTTAAACATTCCCTTCATCCTCCACCAACCAACTAGTCCCCACCCAACGAAAAACAAAAAAGTAAATAAATAAACAATTCCATTATCACCTGGAACTATCAAAATCTAATTAAACGATATTTATTCCGCTTCTATAGATATAATCGCCCACGACAATCTGATTTCCCAAAGCCCAAGCCAATCTAACCAGGCACTCTGTGCCCCGCACGCCTGACGGCATTTACAAATTACAATAAGAGCCTCCGCTCGTCGCTGCACGCTCGGCGTGCCTCCATAAATCACAATTTACCGTCATTTACGATAAAACGCTGACTTTAGCAAAAACAAAATGCGACCTCGAAACCGAAAAGCTCAGTGCACGACCGAAATAGCAGTGAACAACCCAACAATAGCTTACGTTCTACCGCGCATCATCAATATCCCGCTTCCGCGCTCACTCGGTTCGGCTCGACTGAACAGTAAGTAGCACTCACATGAACCGAAGTACATCCTTTGGCGGAACGAGAATTGTTAAATTACTCTGCCGCACGCCTGCCCCTCGATACCGCACTGTGTCGACCGGCCAAACCGCCACACAGCAACCACCATACACAGGACGCCTATAAACAATAAAAGCATTATTTCAAATAGCTTATAGCTTATCTGTTCGAGGACAGTCAGTCAAACCGACCCGACACCAGAACTCTATCGCTTCGCTTCATTCCACATTTTGCCATGGAAGGAAATTGAAACGGGCATTGACGAAGGACGTGGCGATGGGTCCTTTGCATATAGTATGTAGGCGGGCGGCATGCGGTGATGGTGTGCCCTTGTATTCGAGCAGCCGTGCTTCAATCAGACAAGAGTGTCCCGAACTATTGATTAGCCTTCCGTGACGTTGGTAAATCCTGGAAAATTTGCAAACGGTCAACACCGAACCCGATTGACCTGTCCTTGCCTGTCATCACAACGCCCTCGTCGTGTGGTATTCCGTGATCGTCATTCAGGAATCCGGATCAGCAGTTTCCCATTAGCCTCACGACACAATCATCCCACAGCAATCACATTCATTCCGGTTTATTGTCCTGCTGCCAAGTAAACAATACCAAAAGGTAGCTTACCTCCTCCTTTATATCCCCATACCCAAATCGTATGTGCGGGTGTGTGTGTGCGTGGTAGATAGATGGATTTCCATCCATGCAGGCATGGGAAATGTAGCGAGAGCATGAAAGGAGCCCAAGTTATGTGTGAATGGCTTGGAAATATTTTGGTAACATATGGTACCAAGCACCACTTCGATGTAAACAATCCAAAGACGACGACAATGACTACTGGCATTGGCGAACGAGTCGAAAGGTCACACATGTTGGGACACATTCACTCAACAGACAACGCCAATAAGTGAACAAGATGGACCGTTCTGTCCTTTTTATATATGCAACTCCCTCCACTCTCAATCAAGAAGGTGGCTCGTAATGTTACCCGGGATTCGTCCAATTGACTACTGTCTATACCCGGATACTATATACATAGCTGACACTTGATTGATGAAGGACGAAGGAGCAAAACGCTGTAAAGTACCTAAAAAAAGAAACAGAAAACGGAGGAGAGTAAAAAAGTTTACGAGCGTTGAAACTGGGTGCGAATAGTTTGCAATAAAAATGTGTCCAGCAGGATCGCTTGGCCTGGGCGGGAGAAGTGAAGATTTATGGTTTTCCAAGCATTTTAATTTAAAAAAAAAAAGTGTTTATTTAGGGCAATATTTCGGACGGAACGGGTTGGATTAAAGTGTGTAGTTTGGAATTTATGCGATAGACCGACAACTGGGGATGGAATTCATGGCAATCAGGGTGCGCCTGAAAACCTAAGCAACTGCTATATCCGGTCATTGACGTGAGAACTTCTTCAGGAATTGATTATAAATTTGGAATGTGCCAAACGTAGGACAAATGGGAAAATCTATTTTAAGCTCAAGGCATAAAATAAGAAGATTGAAATAGCCCGGTGGGTCCTGTAAATTAAGGATCACAATTTTTCTATTTAACCTTCAGTTGAGCGGTTTCTCCCTTGAAAGATGTATGCTGAGCGAAACGAGAAAAGTTCCATAAAAGATGGGAACTATGAACCCAAATTTGAGATTTTCAAGGCTAAAACCAGGGCTTTTATAATTCGAGGTTTGATAAAGAAATAAGGTGATTTTTTAAATTCCGCGAGCTAAATATATTGATCTCCGAATTTTTATAATTTTCTTTGTCCCCTAACATATGTTGACATTTTCAACCATTTGGGATATGTAGTCTGTTTGTCACAGAAATAAAATTATGTGCTCAAACGTTCTTGAATGTGGTGGTACAAGCTCTTCGCAGAAGGCCGAGAGCTTGTTAAGAACGATACCTGATCTGGATGACCCAGAACTTGAACAGTAGTTAAAAACGTTGAAGCAGTAAAGAGGATTTGTAGGGAGAGTCATTGGATCACTAAATATTGTAAATTTGGACTGAAACTAAATTTGGACTAAACTAAACTAACTACACTAAGCTAGCTATCTGAAAAGTTGCTCAGCATATTGGCATGCTGCATGGGTATATAGTTATAGCGTCGAAACCAAAGCACAATCATTCCAATAAAAGCAACCAGAAGAACCAAGACCGGAAAAAGCACGCCAAATTTGGTCAAATGTGAAAGTTTTGCTCAGCGTTATCTTCGATCACAATGGCGCGGTTTATTATGAATTACATATTTCCGGAAAGTCATGCAGACAATAAGAAATATTGAAATTAGATGCCATTTGCGTAAAGCAATACGTAGGAAAGCGTCCGGAATGCACCTGCTCACTCATCGTTGCCTGTGCGTAGTTTTTTGGCCAAAAAAAAAATACTGTAGTCATGCCTCAGCCACCGTATTCGCCGGACTTGCCTCCCCTGCGACTTTATAGTACATCCATGAAAGGTTGAAGATTTGCCACGTTTGAGGAGATATACACCTCATCGATGGAAGTGGGCAAGGCTATACCAAAAACACATATAGAAAGTGATTCCAGGTTTGGAAAATACAAGTGTATTATATCTAAGGGGAAGTACTTTGAAGACGACATACTAGATATTGATCAATAAACAAATATTTATAGAGAAAAATAAAGTCACCTTATTTTTTGAACAACCCTCATATAACAGCTTTTATACAAAATATTATTGGGAAGCCGACGACTGACTCCACGTTCAGTTCAAACCTACTCCCTTTTTTTCATTTTATGGCATTTAATAGAGTAGAAGGAGAGAAGCACTGATGCCGATAGCTTGAAGTTCGAATCCTAGCAAAAGTCAAATCATTGGTGTTTCCCCTGAGGTACTGAATGGTATATTCTTCTAAAAAAACCTTTTTGAAATTCGTTGTTCGATGTCAGTAAGAAAACAGTAAGTCTCGTTCACCTATGTCGAAAATAAATTCGCGCAATGCAACGCCAACTACAAATGTAGTCATCCCACAAGAAGTGTCGAGGTTTAACAAGATCAAGATTATTCTATGTAAATAATTAGGCTCATTTATATTTGTTAGGGTACGTAAGCTGTTGCATTTGGGGCTCCGAAAACCCCAGAGAAATGTTGAAAGAACCTCTCCATCCAAAATGAGTAATAGTTTAATGTGACTTTTGGGAGGCCGGATTGATGAACCTTCTTTTTCACAAATGTTGCGATATTTCTGGTGGTGTTTGAAACTTATTTGTAGCAGGACGGTGACACATAGTACATAGCTGACTATGACTCTTTTGGGTAATTTCAATTCAGCGCTGAGATCGTTACAGTTAGCACCATAAGACTTAAAGATGCGTACTCCCTATCTCTGCAACTTTGAATCCACCTTTGACTATTTTCTCTGTGAAAATCGCTCTTCAAGAGCAATACTGAAGTTAAGTTTTCGGATTTTTTTTCAGAGCAGAAGGAGGACAACATCAGATATATCGTGGCGAAGGTATCAGTTTCCGGTTTATTAATCAGAAGTAGGCTTCGGGTTTCAATTCTTATTTAATAAAAAAACATATTTAAGTCTAACATGTGGGGACTTTAAGCCTTACTTTGTTTCTCAATCACTATTGTACGACTATGTCAGTTTAAAATCCTGTGGGTATATTTCAAAATTAGATTTTTTAGGAAAATTTCAGTAAAAAACTGATTTGTTTGCTTATTCTACTAGCCTAGCCTACTCTAAACTGCTAAATTCTAATCTTAAATGTAATCAAGTTGGCTAGCACTCTTGTGTTTCGTTCCGTGTGGTCACTGTGCCTTTCAGTACTTGCTTCGCTATCTCTATCTGTATCGCCGAGACCTCACCAAGGCTTAAATGTCTCAGTCAGTTCTCAGGTATAGCGTGATCACGTGCACAGCCTCCAAAAGATCTCCTATCTGTACCTAATATAACTTACGAACTAAAGAACGTGGAGAATCTTATCGGAGTGTCCTGTCGTACAGGACCATATTAAGGTAATATTGTACTTAATGAGCTGGGACTCTGGTGTTCTATACTCCTAGGCTCTCAGAAATGCCTCTCGAAAACGCGGATCTTTTCCATATGAGATGGCGATACATTAAACTACACGGGACAACTATACGCGATGATAGCAGCACATGTACACTAAGTAGCACATGCTTTTTACCCTCAAATTTACGATCACTATTGTGAAACAGGTTCCCCTCCATACCGATGGTTTTCTTAGCTCTAGCCAGACAAACGTCAACATGTCTATTGAGATATAGATACCAGATGTCTAGCTGCGTTTCTCACCGCTTTGTCCATATTGCCGCGTGATCGCAAGTTTCCTCCAGTCCTTCAAAAAACTCTTGAGGCACTATTCAACGGAGTCCTGAACAGTATCGTTTTCAACGTTTGGAACATAATTTTTAACTTTATATTGGTTAATTTGTAGAATAGACCTTACAGCCATATGGTGTTGAAGACCTTTTCAATGTCGACCTGACAAGCACCCGTACACTGAATTTTACAAGCCCCCTTCTAACACAGCACAACATGCCTACCCTTAAAACTAAACTGGTTATCTTTTCCTCAACCCATTTGAACAAAGCTCTGTGTACTACTTTACTACTTTCAAAAACCTGGCTAAAATTCAGGACACTCTCCGGGGTCGCCATATGTGCCGCAAAATTCACCAATCCGCAGATTACACTAAGCAATAATTTTCGGGCATATTATAGCGTCTCTATAATAACTTGTAGGTATCCTTTAATAGATCCTTTATTAGATATCCCAATCGCAGCGAATTTTATATTTGATGCATTTATCCAACTAAAAATTAATCACATTGCTGGATACAACTTTGAAATGAAAACCATTAGCGACTTCGATTTTGGTTAATTTGAAATCGGATAGATAAGGCTCACATTCCAACATTTTTTTATAACCATCGCAAGCATGAAATCAAACACGTACAACCCAAGACCTATAAAATCTCAGATCAATCAGCCTTTGTACCTAGGACAGGGACAAACAACCTACGATATACCTCGTATACATCTTCGGATCATTAGAGCAAAATGGTGACTTCGAATTTTCCACAGATTTTATTGAGTAAAGTGTTTTTTTTTTTTTTAAACTCCACCTTTATGAAGGTATTTCAAAACATTCGTGCTTAAGTAAGGGTCTAAAGCGCTCATGGTAGTTCCTATCAGACATCGGAATAACCAAATATGTAAATCAAATTTCATGATTTTTCTATTTTCAAATAGCTTTACGTACCGTGTTATCTGATCTTTTCCGTCTGCTCGAGACTTACCTAATTGCCTTTAAACGGACAGTAAATGCAAAATGTTTATTTCTCATTTTAAAAATATTCAATGTATTTCCGATCCCTTTTTTTTGTTTTAAGTCCACTTTTATTCACAACTTCTTAGATCTATCTTACCCCAGACAAAAATGTTCAAAACTAGCAAATCTAAATATCTTACTAAAAACTTCCAACCTTTAATAGATATGAAGCTCTAGCTTGCTGCTCTGAAATGTCCGATCAGAAACATCACATGGGTAACATAAGGTTGGGCATCTGTCAACTACTCATCATTACATTTGTGAATTTTCATCGGCGAAATATATTGTCTACTTGTCGACTTTAAAGCTAAATAAGTGTAATTTACTGGCACCTTTGCGACTTAGATGTGTTCAGCGATTTTTCAAATGGTGTTAGTTTTCAACGTGAAAGACAAGAGGCGTCCCGGACTGATACAAAAGTTTGAAGACACAGAATTGACGTTCATCAAAACGCTCGTTAAGTGCGACAAATATTGTAAAATTCATTGGCTGTATGTAACTCAGGAAGCTATTTAGGAGCCTTGGGAATGATCCAAGAGTAAACAAACTGGGTGCCAATACGATTTGAAGCTTAGAGACGTCGAACCATTATTTCATTTGGACGCAGCTGCAGGATGGAAAGGTTTTTTTCTGTTGCATATTATGGAGATGGAATGTAAGTCCATTGCGGTAACGATAAAAAGGAAATTGTAGGGCCCACGCGACCGGTAGAAACCGTCATAAGAGTTCGTTACAGAACACAACTAATACGGTTGAGCCGAGCATTAGAAATAAAAGCGGTCGCCATACCTGTAAAGTCACGACAAAGTGGATTAGATGCACTATAACGCTTGGACGCATGTTACTAAGTATATTAAAACCTAGCTGAAAACACTAAAACGCCATTATTCCGCGATATTTTCCCTTTCTTTTACCATCTATTCCGAGCAATAATGCAGGGCCTAGCTTGTCTGCATTTCTAGTCTTTCAAAGAAGCCAAAAAGTGGTTCAAAACTTAGATCGTCTAAAAATACCTGTAGCTTTTCCAATTGGAAATTCATATGCTGGCAGAACATCTTTCAATGTTTGCGACGAAACACATTTGCCTAATAGAGTTTCATATTTTAAAAAATAAAAAATGAGAGTTATAAAGGTGTTTTCTTTGCTGGCTAATGAATTTTATCATCAAAATTCGTACTCTGTGAAAAATGTTTTTCCATTTTGCAGTCATCATACTCGACCTACTGAGCAAAACTTTCAAGCCATAGTGACAAAAGTGCGAACCATTTTCACGCTACTGAACATCAAGACGACCCGCATGCGAAGAGTGCGCACAAGAGAAAATATTGCTGCTGTATCCGCCAGTGTTACTGAAGACTGGAATTATGTTACTCGGCTACATGGAAGATTTTACGCAAGGATCTTGGTCTAAAACTTTACAAAATACAGCTCGGGCAAGAACTTCAGCTGCCACAGCGTCGAATTTTCGGCGAATGGGCCTTATAAAAGCTAGAGGAAGATCGGTTTTTTTATCAAAAAATTCAGCAACAAAGTTCATTGCTTGTTTAATTTAAATATGTTAATAAAAAACATCATCAATCGTTTTGGACCGGTGAATTGGCCGGCTTAATCGTGCGATTTGTCTTTTTTTAGACTATTTTTTTAGATATACGTCTAATCATGTTTCTATGCCGATAAGCCAACGTCAATTGCAGCTTTAAAAAACAGAGAAACACGTGTGATTAGCGAGATACCAGCCAATAAGCTCAAAAAAAGTGGCTCAAATTTGGACTCTCGGCATGGATAGCTAAAAGCTTAGTCAGGGTCAACATTTACAGGAAATAACCTTAAAAAAGTTAATGGTTTATTTGATTTATCAACTCAAATTAAAACTGTAAACACTTCTGCAATTTTCCTGTGTTTTCTTCGATTAAACCAAGGGGTTTAAACAAAACATATTAGTTATATCTGATACGACCTTGATTTAGAGCAGAGGTTCCCAAACTTTTTTCTCTGATAGACCACTTTCAAAATTAACCTGATTTCGGTTGACTCCCTGCTGCTACATTTTTATCATATTCCCAAAACTCGTCAAAAAATGTGAAGATTACATCTTACGTTGGAAATTTGAATCGCGGCTGAGTTCCAACCCTAAATTCGGAGTGGTAAAAATAAGGAGAAAACTGAAAACTTCAACAATACAAATCAAAAATTGAAAAAAAAAATTCATAATTTTAATGGGTGGGATGTACTTGATGGATTGACAGCAAATTATCGATATTTGGCTTCAGATTTGTAAGGAATATCCGCAAATCTCCCCCTTCTGTGATGTTCATACTGCTCCTTTTATTTGTTAATAAGTTTATAACGACACTAAAACTTTTCTTGACAAGGTATGACTAGGAAAACGCTATCAAAAGTTTCCTCGCAATTTCCCACAGCCCAGATTATTTTTCTGGTATTTCTGCCTGCAGCCAAAATGTTTGCTTTGGTGCTAAGCTCGAGTGCTAAGCTCGAGTAGCTCCTCTTGTAGTACCACATTCGACAATTCCGTTTCATCAAATGGATTTATGATCCATGGAGGTATTTCCATCGTGAGAATAGCTTCAAATCTGTCTTTGAAGTTATCATGCAGGGCATTTAAATGCTGAACGTATATCTGAATCACGACACGACACGAAGGTATATCCATATCACGACATTCTGCCTGTGATAAGTTTGGAAACTGGGAGAATTTGCGCCTACTAATATTTTGCTTCATAATTTTCAATTTTCCAAGAAAAGCCGAAATTACACCTTTTTGCTTTTATTAAATTTAAGCTGTCCCCTTGTAACTGCGAGTTAATGTCATTGAATTTTTTGAACAAATCTGTCAAATACGAGATGTCTGTTTTCAATTAGATTCGAATTTCCTTTAAATCTGGATCTTTACTTTCCAGAAACTCTAAGACTGATTCAAAAAGTGAGTAAAATCTTGTTAAGCATGCACCTTTCGACAACCAGCCTACATCAGTATGTAAGAGTAATCGTTGGAAGTCTTCATAATTTTCGTTGCACAATTGTGCAAACAATCGGGTATTCAACGCATTGCTTCTTATTTTACTAACTGCTTTAATCACAAATTGAAGCGATTGGTGCAATCTTTCACTCAAATTTTTCGCTACTAGGTGATGTCGATGGATGACATAGTGAATTGCAGCTATTTCCGGTATAATTCTTTTAAGATGGCTTATAAACCCGAGATATCGCCCGAACATGGCAGGAGCCCCATCTGCTGCCACCGAAATGATGTTTGTAAATGAAATCGATTTTTCCTTGAAAAAATCACTCAGGACATTAAATATCGATTCGCCCTTAGTATCCGCCTCTAAAATTTAAGTGAATAGCAGCTCTTTATGGATTTCTTCGTCCATAACAAATCGAACATATGCCAATATTAATGCTTCATTACCAAGTAAAGTTGAATAGAAAAATGAGTTGTTTGCAGATAATTACACAAGAAGTTTTCAATATCAGAGCTCATTTCGTTTATACGTCGTTGTACAGTGTTGTCACGCAAAAGAATTCTTTTGAGTACGTCAAATGGAGATTTGTGCAGAACAGTCTTTAAAACCTCTTCAACGGCGAGTAAAATTAGCTGTTCTCCGATGGTGTGCGGTTTTCCAGATTTTGCTATAAGCAATGAGATATTGTAAGATGCCTGCAAGCCATCGTCGTTACTTTGAGACGTTGAAGCGAACATATTGTGCACGGTGGGGTTCTGTTCATATTTATCCTTCAATGTTTGAAAATATTTTAAATATTTGCCTATTTTATCAGAATGACATCTTCCTAGATGATCTTCGAGCTTCGATGGTTTCATAGAGTCATAGCTCAAAATTGTGCTACATAAAAGGCATATGGGCAATCGTTGGTCTGCCTTTGATGGAAGAAAATCAAATTTCAAATAATCAACACTGTACTGTCGACATTTTTTCTGAAATTCAGCCATGTTTCATATCAGTTACCTACCCGTAAAGAAAAAAAAAAAATGTTTGTTTTAGTAATCATAAGGCGATTTTAACAAGATATGGCTTTTTTAACAGAATAGGAATAGGAGCAATAAACAGTTAAAACCCATTAAGAGGTTCTCACAAAACAACTGGAACTATTTTAATGAAATATAAAACATTTGTACATATGTACATATGTACATTAAGAAACGTACAATTTATGAAAATATTTTTAGTCATCTAGTATTAGCAACTACAAGAGAGCTCCGTGGCGCAGTGGGTACTGTGTCGGCCGCTGACGCAAGATGAGCGAGTTCGGATCCCGATAACACCAACGCCATCGAATGATTATTTCGCGGCGCCCCTCCTCGGCGCAAAACCTCCCGTTGTAAACTAGCCTTGACAAAGCTTCTCGGCTCTAGCCGTTCGGAACCGACATTAAGCTTTATGTTCCGCTCACTTGTCTGAAAAAACAAATGGCACACAACATTATTCCGTCCTTTCATCACTAAAGTTCTCTTATTATCGGGGTTTGGCAATACAATGTGTGTCCAAAAAGTATAAGGAATTTTGTAATTTCTGGAATTAGCCCCCGATTAACGCTATTTTTCTGTTGCTGTATTAGTAAACTTGTCCGAAAAATTGCTGGCCAAGCCAATTTGCCCGGTTCTCAAGGAGGTCAAATATTCAGAAAGTTGCATTAATTTTTGCCAAGATAAAGGAAACAAAGTTTTAAAAAGTTAAAAATCAGTGTTGGTGACTCTACCATTAGTAATAGGTTATATAGAATTTTATCCATGAAATCTACTAATGTTTTGGGTATGAAACATATGTCAATAAAATTTGTTCCTAAATTGGAAGAGTGTTCGACTGCACGACCGTAAAAATCTTGAATTCTTGCCATGTCAAACCGTTAATAAGGATGATAGGCTGCACTTACATACAGGTTCAAAGTAAAAAAAGGTAAATGTTCTTCTTCTTTTCCTTTTTATCCCGGCGTCGTTATGGTCAGAAGTGTAGGACCATAACCTTCCCACTTAACTGCATTCCTACTGGTCCGCTTGTGGGGTCCGCCGGTTTGACCTCAGAAAGTAGCGGCAGGCTTCCCGGTTTGGGATTACTTCATCGCTGAGGCCAATCAAATGCTGGTGTTTTTGCATTTGTTTGCACCAATTGTTTTTCGGCCTGCCTTTTTTGCGTGTTGAAATTGGAATGTTGATTGATAACGCCTTTTGGACGGGGTTCAAAGGATCTCTCCTTTGAACATGGCAATACCAACTGAGTCGGTCGCGCTCTATATTTCTTGTGATGGTTTCTTTTACGTGGAGGCTTCCTCGGATCTTTGAACTTCTAATTCTGTCACGCTTTGTTACTCCCGCTGTCATGCGAAGCATCTTCATCTCAGTTGCCGTTAATTTGCTCTCATACTTTTTGTGCATTGTCCAGCATTGTGAACCGTATGTGAGCGCCGGACGTACAACTGAAGTGTAGAGCCTCCCTTTCAGCTTAGGGGGAAATTTTCGATCACAGAAGATGGCGGAGTTTTCCCGCCACTTCATCCACCCTACGCTTACGCGATGTTTGATGTCGTCATCACAAGTTGCTTCTCTATTAATCATAGATCCCAGATATTTAAACTTTTCACACTTGGGAAGCACTCTTCCATTCAAGTAAATGTCTGGAATAGACTGATGAGGGTCAGAGAACGGGCAGCACAGATACTCTGTCTTCTTTGAACTAATACGATACCCGTGTCCCTCAAAAATGTCCACCCACACATCAAGTGCTCGTTGTAGGGACGCCTGATCATCACTTATAATGGCCCCATCGTCAGCAAAGAATAGCTGGTGCACATTGGGGTCCGTCACTTTTCCTTCAAGCAAGCAATCAAGGACTGCTATAAAAAGCAGTGGGCTGAGGACGCTCCCTTGGTGTACACCGACTTTGATTGCGAACTCTTCGGTGACTCCTGCGGTGCATCTTACTCTTGTCGTTGCTCTCTCGTACATGTCCATAATCACTCGCACGTAGGTTTTTGGAACTCCTTTTTGTCTTAGCGCTACCCATAAAAGATCTCTTGGTTGCCTGTCAAAGGCCTTCTCGAAATCAACCAACACCATATGCAAGTCCTTTGAAGAATCACGATGCTTTTCCATCATGACTCTTATAAATATTTACTTTGGATTGCATCTTTTGTTGATTTACCCGAGACAAACCCGCACTGGTTATCAGATAGTCGTATTATTTTCCGCAGTCGGCTATCTAATACCCGATCAACGATCTTCATGGTGTGCGACATCAGCTTGACAGAACGGTAGTTATCACAATTTCGCGTATCACCCTTTCCTTTGTGCAATGGAAGAAAATAGCTTACTCTCCATTGATTAGGCATAGTGTCGCCTCTCATAAGTTTGGAGATAAGAACCATGAGCCATCTAGACCCGATGTCTCCCATCTTTTTCCAGAACTCAGAGGGTATCCCGTCCGGCCCAACAGCTTTTCTTTTCTTGGAGTTTTTAACCGCGTACCGAACTTCTTCGACTGTGATGTCGGATATTTCGGCATGATTCGGGGCGGCTCTTGGAAAGTACACTCGGGGAAACTGTTCGTTCAGAAGTTCCTCGCAATACTGTCGCCATCTGTGGAGAATTTTTTCGTCTTCCACAAGGAGTTGGCCTTCAGCATTGTTAATAAACTTTGGGAAACGAATCTCCTGAGCATTTCTTCTTCTCTGGGCGGCTATCTTAAAGATATTTGCTCCTTTGTTCAAATTGTTTTGTCGAAGCTCCTGGGTAGCCTGGTTCCTGTCAGACGCGGAAGACGATATTTCTTCCAACTCCTGATAGAGGCCTTCCATGCTTTTCGCTTTGAATTCGGCGCATTTTTTCTTCGCGATACCTTTGCAACATCTATATACCTTTTCACGGCGAGCTTTTTCCTCTCTATTAGTAGAAGAGCACTTTGACCAAGCTTGGAAAGCCATTTTCTTTTCGTGTATCACTGCTTTGGCTTCGTCTGTCCACCACCAGGTTTCTTTTGCGTGTTGGCAGGGGCCAGGTAAATGTTATCCCAAAGAATGAGTTTTCGAGATTGGAGGAAGCAATATTCTATGAAGACTCTTTTTAGGAGAAGCATTGATTTCTTTAGCACGTTCCATAAATTTATCAGCAATAGTTAAGGACAACTTACTATCACACTAAGTACGTCTCCAACCGTGCAACTATCGTTTTTTTCCCGTGATTTTATTTCTTGGATGTGTTTTACTGCCGTGGGAGGCGGCAGTGTTTTCAGGACGACGTCGTACTCATACATTTCACAGGAGGAGGCCAAAAGTGATATTTTGTATGGCATGCCTATTGGTGTCACCGTGTCGCCCGCTGTTCTCATAGAAAAATAATTCTCAAGAAAAAGGAGGGTGAATTAGTTCCAATCGTATTTTTTTTTTTTTTGATCAATCTGTTTGCTGTGCATTACTCCGTAATGCTGAGTTAATGTTTGCGTCAACTGCATCGGTTTCATTGACCATCCTTTTGTATATGCCGTGCCCAGCAAGCATTTCCGATCGGAGTAGTCAGAATCTGCGCTCATTGTTACACATATACGATCATCGAACAAGCAGTACCATTTAAGGTCAAAAAAACAACTCTATTTCAATAATTTAAGACGTTTAATCTTTCCGCTTCGAGACGTAATAAACAAAGTCAAAGATGCCGAAAGTAATTTAAAGTAATTCACTTTATTTTATTTAAACTTGTAAAAAGTTACTCCAGCAATATACAAAAACCACTCATGGGACGACCGCACTCGCTGCACTTCCAAAACCCACTACCTGCCGTCTTCTCAACTGTCTACCACTCCTTCTTTCCCGTGCTATCGCCAAATCATATCCACAAGACCACCGTTCCCTGGAATGACCTCTTTACCATTGAAACCCACCCACAGTAAAGCAACAACACAGCAAATCCAGAATGTGTGCTGTGGAATGCGACGGCAGCGATGATCTGCTTCACTCCTACATACATGTCCAGGAAATTAATCACGCCATAGAGTACCAATACCAACTTGCATGATGACACTTTTTGTTGGATTATCTATTTGCGAATTCAGTTGTATCGAAGATAAATGTTTTTCCTATAAGGTGATTGGGTATATTCATTATAAAGAATTTCCTATATCAGTAGCTTGGAAAGAATTACAATCTTTTTGTTTTTGAAGTGCTTTAAGGCCAGTAGAGGACGAATATATTATTTTTAGAAAAGAGCCAAAGAGCCACAAATGGAAATCGGCCATAGTTTTTAGTCTGGAGTTCTGATATTCGATATATTTTACCATATAATGATTTATCAGAGTCTCCATGGTCGTAGAAAGGAGCGACGGTATGGGTCGGTTAGTGGAGAATCACAGAAATTGGCCCTTTTGACGATTAGACTCAACAAATGATGTTTACAATCTCGGCTGTTCATGTCGTGTGAAATAAATATCGAATGGATTATTGTTCAGTAGGTCGGTCGCTATCGGCCCTACCAAAATTAATCAATTTTATTGAAAAAAAAAATGGCGGACTGTAGAAAAAAATCTTTTTTGTTAATTTTTTTGTTAAAAATCGTTTAAAAAAAATAAGAAAATATTTTCGAAAATAAGTAATTTTGGTACGGACGATAACCATTAATGAGTAGTAATGAGTAGAAGAACATATATAAATATCCAAAGAATCGGTTGAATAGTTTTTTTTTTTGGACCATGACAGATTTAGAAAATGATGTTTCGAGAAAAATGCGTTTAAAGTTTCAAGAGCAGAACAAGTCGCTTACGGGGCGTCGGCGACTGTTAGTTGTAACTTATTTAATACTAGGAATGTCTGAATTTTTCACAGCATATTTTCGATAGGTTTTACTAAAAAAAAATCGATTTTTCGAAGTGGTCACATGAGACTACCCCCCTTAACGGATCTCTTCAGACGACCAATCCTTTTACATTGCCTCTAATCCCTCTAATCCTAATCTTAAAAGAATGTCTCTTCTTAGATCGCCTTGCTGATACAAACGTTGACCAAGTCAGCGGCATTTTAAATTACATGGGCAGACAACTAGACCTCATTTTCACAACTGATCCCTTTAACTCGTCAGTTTCCACTGTCCCTATCAACGTAAGTTATCAAAGCAAGTCTTTAATCTCCCCAGACAACAAGGCTTCCTCAAAGATAAGTCTACAACCACGGACCTTATTGAATTCGTATCCTTCATCACCCTATCAGCCTTAGAAAATGGCAAGGAAGGTGATGCTATCTCAACTGACTTCAGTAAGTCCTTTGATAAAACTTCACACAAATAAATATACTTCAAACTGTCTTCCCTTGGCTTTGAACCTATCTTATTAAAGTGGATATTTTCTTACCTTGAAAATCACTACTACAGCGTTCGTTTTAGATCCACCCTCTCTAGCCTCTTCTTTGCTTTATCCGGTGTCCCCCAAGGCTGTCATTTAGGTCCGCTTCTTTTTATCCCTACCAAACATTCAACATTCCCACATCTAACTATAGGGCGAAAACACTAACATCTTCAAGATCATTTCCTCAGAACACTCTTCCTTTATTCAATCGGATCTCAAAAGTTTTTCCCCTGGTGCTCCAAGAACTACCTGGACCTTAACATTTCCAATTGTCAATCTATTACTTTCTCCCGCAAACGTATCAAACCTCCTCCCCGTCTCTACTTTCTCCATAATCAACCCCTTTTCTACCGTTCAGGTGATCCGCGATCTTGGTGTATTATGCGATTAGGAACTCAATTTATGCACGCTTATTTTGATAATGAAGTTTTATCATTTGGGCGTGCTGTGTAACTTGCCATTTGGCATCAGTAACTGAATAATAAACAATAAATTTGACAGATGTCACCGAAACAACATGGCTGCCACAGACCCCCAAAACCTACCCGCGCAAATTGAAAAACCTTTGACACCAAGTTCTAGGAAGAATTCGTTGAGTTGTTGTTCCCGCGCAACTTATACCAGGACACTGCTCTATGTCGAGTAAGGTGGACAAAGCAAAGAAATTCACTAATACAGGGTCCGCCATCTAACGTTTTTTTTTTTCAAGTAGTGCTTATTTCGTGAATGGTAACACTTAGCTCATGTTTGATTTGACAGATAATTAGTTTTATCTTTCCGCTGAACGAATATGGTTGTGAATACGCTTGAACAATGCTGGGAAATATTGCGACATTACTTTGAAAATCATGGTAATGTTGCAGAATGTGTGCGAAAATTACGTACGGATTTTGGAAGAAGAGAAGCACCGTCAGCTCCGTATGTTCGTTATCTTGTGAAAAAAGTGAAAGAAACTGGCATCCTCATCGATAAACCAAAGCGTGAAAAGCCAAAAACAGTGCGTACACCCGAGAATATTGCTGCTGCGGCAGAAAGTGTGCGTGAAGCGCCATCAACATCAATTCACCGTCGTTCTCAACAATTTAACATTTCGGAGACATAATTGAGACGAATTTTGCATAAAGACCTTGGTATGACGCCATACAAAGTCCAATTGGTCCAGGAGTTGAAGCCAACTGACCATCCAATGCGTTTTCGCTTCGCTAAGTGGGCCTGCAATCGACTTACAGAAGATGCCGATTTTGCCAAAAAAATCATCTTTTCAGATGAAGCTCATTTTGATCTTGGCGAGTATGTAAACAAGCAAAATTGTCGCATTTGGGGCACAGAAAACCCGCACGCATACATTGAAAAGCCGGTGCACCCAAAACGAGCCACTGTTTGGTGCGGATTTTGGTCCAGAGGCATAATTGGGCCATTTTTGTTCGACAATGAGCAAGGAGTGGCCGTTACAGTCAATGGCGATCGTTATCGGGCCATGTTGAACGAATTTTTGTTCACAAAAATTGAAGACGAGGATATTGGCAACATTTGGTTTCAACAGGACGGCGCTACGTGCCACACAGCCGAAGCTACACTCGATGTTTTGCGCCCTGTTTTTGAAGATCGCATTATCAGCCGCAGAGCTGATGTCGTTTGGCCACCTCGGAGCTGCGATTTGACACCGTTGGACTATTATTTGTGGGGTGCCGTCAAAGATAAGTGTTACGCCGACAAGCCAGAGACAATTGACGCTTTAAAGGACAATATTCGTGAAGCCATTGGTGAAATACAGCTGCACACAATCGATAATGTGCTTAAAAATTGGACCGATCGTGTAGGCTACTGCATGGCCAGCCGAGGCAGCCATTTGAATGAAATTATTTTCCATTATTAACCGGAAGGATTGTACTTTCAAATAAAAAAAGAAATTTGAGAAAATATTCAGTAGTTTTTTTTATAGCATTTTCAAAAAAAAAAAAAATTATTTGGCGGACCCTTTAGTTAACGAAGCCAGATTTGAAGCCAGATTTCTAAAATTTGGTAACGACTGCCAAATAAAAATGGCACTGACAGTTCGTTTGACAGAAGGAGCCGTCAAAAGTTAGCACTGACTTAAAGAGAAACCTTTATAAAGGTGCACTTTAATACCAGATAAGATTTTAAAAAATCGAGACTGTGATTTGTTCTTAAAATAAAAAAGAAGATTGGATAGAAAAAGAGCAGTTTATGGCCTTGCTACCCAGGCGGTTCACGGTTAATTGGTCCTTAACTTTTTTTTTTTAAAGTAACCAGGGCAACCAGAAAAAAAGAATATTTCCTGATTTAATTTTTTGTATACAGATTGTTATTTGGGAAGACTTTAGCACAATTAAGGACCCTGTTCGAGCTTTCATCCTCTGTGCTTTTCAACCGAAAACAACTGGAGGAGACAGAAGCTATGGCGGTTCTTCGGTTATGGAAAATGTACATCTCTGTTTGGTTAAGTGCTATTTGACAAAAGATTGTTTTATTCAAAAACACATTCATGCCCTTAATCATATTGTAGAGTTCACAGGAGCCCATCTACAGGTGTTAAAGTAATTCACAAATAAACTTGTACCTCTTAAGTGGGTTCAATATTAGTAAACAAGTCATAACCAATGCTACATTTTCAGTATTAAGGCAATCTTATCTTAGCTACTGTCTTGATGCATTGAACGTATGAATAGAACTCTACCCCAGACCTTGCACCGGTTGGAAAAATCGATAAACAAAGTACGCGAATCCCTGAAAAAATCGATTATTTATCATCAAATCTAAAAATACCTTGTTAATGTCATGGCATCCATTAACGGCTCTAGTACAAAACTCGCCAGCTGACGAATCGCCCAAAGTGTATTTCTTATTCACCATATTGCCATGTCCATTCAGCTGAATATGTTTCCCCTTCTCCGCCATTGATAATCTGCAGACTCCAATAACGTGCTATAAACTAACTCAAACTCGGATATCTACCGCCGACAAGTCAATATAAACACAAAACGAACTCACTCAACGAACGACACACACACACAACTCATGCGCACGTTCCACTGTACTTCGTATGACAAATAATATTTCACTAGAAAGCCGGCTCCTGTACCTGTTCCCGCGCACTTTGACAACTGATCATAGACTTCGGAACTAACCAACGTCACAGGTAAACCCACGAAAGCACTTCCGCTTTACCACTATTCCAGAAACGAGCCGATTACTTGCATTCACTTGACATTGAAACTGGAGTGTCTATTACGCGGAACATCCACTAAATACTCTTCGATTGGTTCTGGCCTCCAAATTGAGAGCACGCACTGCCAAAAAACGACACCGAATCATTTGTCAATGGTATTTTAGCATTTTTGGGGCATTTCTCACTCAGAGTGAGACCACCGCTCGCGAGAGAACGAATGAGCATGTCGTGCGTGTTGAGTCACAGCACTCGAGCACTCTCGCGACATGGCAGTGACACACTGAGTAGCGATTTGAAGAGAAATAACTCAACTGGTTGGTGATTTAAATGGGGCATGGTGATGGTACAAAGACGAGTGGGAACGCTTCGCTTTGCCATCCAACCGTTCCTGCCTTTGCTATTTGTTTTTTTCTTATCTGTATTTGTTGTGTTGATTATTATTTAAAAAAACACACACGGGAGTCGGCCGTCGAATTACGTAAATCTTCAGCTGATGATGACTGACGATTTTCCGCCTTCGAAATAGGGGATTATTACGAAATTCTTTCGATTTCATTAATCATAGATTGGTTCGACGCGAGTTGTTATAGCACAACGTGTTTTTCCCCGGTTTTTTGTTATGTACGAGTTATGGCACCAGTGCCGACGTGCAGTGGGGGATCTTTGAATTGCCTTTTATGGAATTCAGTCTAATATACATAACAGTTTGTTGTTCAAAAAATAAAGTGACTTGAGTTTTCTCCAAAAATATTTATTTATCAACGTCTACTTTGTCTCCTTCAAAGTAAAACCTTCGATTATATGTAATACAATTACGCTAGCACTTTTCTAATCCTCGAAGCACTTCTGAAGACAATGCGGTCCTTGTTTCCTCGCAGGGAGGCGGGACCGGTGATTAGAATGGCTGAGGCATGATTACGGTATTGTTTTTGGTACATCTGGTACAGCGATTAATTTTTATCCCAATTCTTCGTATTGCTTCATGCAAACGGCGCGTAATTTCAAGATTATATTCCTTCCGGCAAGAAGGTGTGCTTTTTTTGGTTTAGGCTTTTCTGGTCACTGGCATTAGGATGATTGGGCTTTGGTTTCGACGTCATAACTATATATGTACATAAGTTAACGTGAAATAATATTCCACACGTTAACCGATTCTGCTGACGCTATGTCTGGGTCAACGACGGGAACATCGCCAACGGTGGGAACGACGTCAAGTGCATTCATCGCTCGTCACCCGAAACTCCACGAAATGTAACCTTACACTTCACCTGGCTGATGCAATAGGCTAAGCGTAGGTTACGTTATTAGAATTTAAGTTAAGCTAAGTTAGACTGTAAGTGAACGTCTTGAAATAAAGTTGTTTTTTTTAAAGAAAATAATATTATAAAAGTTTAACTTATACCCATGTTCCTTCACCAGTGATGACCCTTTTCAGCATATCTTGAACGTCAATTACGTCATTCAACACTCAACAGGTACTGAGCGATGCTCATGCGACGGTTCTTTCGGTCAAAATTTTGCAATTTCGGAACAAACTTCGCTGACGCACGTTTCATGCTCAACATATTGTTGGTATAATGTTGTTTACATAATGTTGACATAAGCCAACCGATATGCCAATATCCTCAGCAACTTCTCTGATAGTCATGCGACGATTCTCCATTTTCTTCACTGCTTCTACCTCTACCCCCTGTTGACGTGCTGGGGTGCCAGGGCGGCGTCGTCATTAACACCTTTTCGGCCGTCTGGGCAGATCTGTACCATTTATAAACATTTTTTTATTACTCAGAGTAGATTCTCCAAATGCCACAGTTCAAGTATAATAACAGAAAAATCGAAAATCGAATGTATCTAGCTTGCGAAATTCAAAAAGTCACCTTACTTTTTGAACAGTATTTAGCTAGAGGCCTCCGAAATTTGGCACGTTTTTCTAATATCTGAACGAGAGAAAAAGAAGACCTTGATACTGCTGCCCTTCAAGTATTTTTGGTTTTTGTAGGGTCGGCAACTTTGATGCCGTCGGACTGAGGTGACTGTTTCACTTGATCTAAAAGACGATCCAAGGAAAAAGTAATTGGCAAAAGTAGTTTGATTCTGCAACTGATCTCCGCACTGATGTCATTGCAACTTGTGACTGCGAAGCCGGGATCTAACCTCAATTTTATCAAATAGTATTAATGTTCCCGTCGAAACTGTAGTCCTTGTGCCAATAACATTACACCGTATGCCATTAATCAGTACAATGGATCAGTATCTGTATATAGTATTCGAAAAACATAGGATAAGTTGTACTAAGATGTATATTTAGACTTGTTAAGACAGTTAAGCTAGTTTTAAGCATTTTTATCTAGGGTAAGATAGAACTTAACGAACAACGACATTTGACGAAGCTCCGAGATCTGATGCATTTTTTTAGTGCAACATCATCTCCTGCGCCGGGTTAAACTTCAAAAGAAAAACCCATGTGATCACCAAAAATGAAAATCTTAGTACCCCGTGCTCGTTATGAATTTTAGAAGATCCGATATATCTGCATTTGCCACGTCCGAAATCTCTGTAAAGAATCTTTGGCCCAGCGAAGCTAGGCGCCGATTCTGGATAGTGGCAAAGCAGATGTTGGATCGTCTCGGTTTCTTCCTCAACGCCGCAGCTCCGGCAGAGATCGCTGGATCCCGAGTTCCATTTCCGGAGCATTCCCCCAATGGGACAATGTCCTGTGATCACTCCGACGAGCATACGGATCGAGTTTCGGTCCAGCGCCAAGAGTTTCTTTGTTTTTCCGATATTGAGCTCTGGCCACGATTATCTTGTCGTGTGGCTGTCGCTTCTTATAAGCCAAGACGAGTTGGCTTCTGTGCCATTTATGGTCCAGTACACTGCGCTGATCGGTGGTTGCAATGACGTGTCCGCTTCGCTGTTGTTCAATTCAGACCCTTGCCTGGCCAATTCGTCCGGTCTTTCGTTCCCTACGATTGAGCTGTGAACCGGGACCCAGCATAGTTTGACTTTGTGGTGTCTGATGGACTTCAGTGAGTCGCGACATTTCATGACAGCCTTTGATCTCGTTGTACCGGATCCTAGTGACTTCAGTCAAGCCTGGCTGTCTACGAAGATAGTGATATCCGATGTGGGATATCGGTTACCTGTAGGTGATTGGCTGCTATCTCTATTGCTAAGATTTCTGCTTGAAAAACGCTCCACCAATCAGGGAGTCTAAATGATTACTGTTTGTTCAGGGTATCAGAGTAGAACCCGGCACCAGTGCCTGTGTCCATTTTCGATCCCTCGGTGGAGAGGGTAATCTCGTGGTCATTGATTACGGCGTTTGATAGCCACTCTTCTCTGTCGGGGAAAAGGATTGGTTTTCTGAGAGAAAAGTAATTTTGGGGGGAAATATAGTGGATCGTAGCTGCGAGGCTACTAAAACCATGTTTCTTTCCAGGTCATCTATTACTCTTAGTAAGGCCACATGTCCATAGTTGGCTTATTTCCAGAAAGAGGACTCCCTTAGTCTGAGAGCACTCTTTGCAGCGCAGCCCTTTATGAATAGATCCAGAGGAAGGAGATGAAGTATCATGTCCAACCCTGCTTGCGGCAGCTTCTCATAACTCCCGTTGTACAAACAGCGGCTGACCTTTGTACTTTATTGAGCATGTTCATATACTCGTAACTTTCCGTGCTGCTAGTAGTCCACCAGACTAGGGACCCATAAGTTAAAATGGGTTTCTTTTTTTTTTTTTTTTTTTTTTTTTTTTTCAATTCATTTTTATTTCATATTAACTTATATCTATCTTACCCTAGTCAAAAATGCTTAAAACTAGCTTAACTATTTTAACAAATGTAACTATCTTACTGGCCCTAGGCGGACACTCTAAAACAAACAGAACAATTGAAACATACTTATGTCTTTCGACGTCTACATGAATTTACAATTAACATTATTATAACTAACTAACTTAAGCTAAGAAAAATGTTTTTTTTTTATTAAAAAAAACTTAGCATATGATCATTTGTTTTTTAAATATTTTATATAAAACTTAAAACTACCTTAAACTAATTAAACCTAACTAAACCTATCTTATTCTAACTTAACTAAAATATATATACACAAATATATACATTATATATATTTTATATATATATCTTTTTTTTTTATGTTTTTATTTTTAATTTTTTTTTTGTTTTAAGTTTTATTCTTTTTTTTGTGATTTTTCATTTTGTATTTTTTTTTTTTTTTTTTTTTTTTTTTTTTGTCGTTTTTGCCCTAGCCTACCCTAACCTACCCTACCCTACCTTACCCTACCCTAGCCTATGTAAGCCTGCCATTGGTGTTAGGCAGGCCTTGCCTTGAAGAGGCTGCTCCTATCAAGGTGTCCGTTGACGGAGTTCTCTCCAGCCACCAAAAGCGTTGATGCTGGCGGACTACGTCTCCTCGATCCCGGCGTGAGACCGATCTACAGAACCTGAGGCGCTCGGGCTCACGGAGCGCGACATCGGGTTCGTAGAAGAATCGCCGCTCCACGGAATTGCGACCCACGTGGAAGATTAGCGGTAACGCCAATCTGTCCTGGATCAGCCCACATCTATGTATCTAGATAGAGGAATGCTTCTGGCGGCACAAAGCCGTTAAGGCGCACTCTCTCATGATATAGATCATTGGGGTAGTAAGCCCCGAAGATCAGGCTATTGACCGAAGTCATTGCTCTTGCAACGTGGCTTCGAATCAGTTTGATCAGAAAATTATCTATCCGTACAATCCTGGCCCTATTGTATAGGACCTCGTTCGGGTAAAATTTCGTGTACTCAGATTCGGGAGTCCTATGTAGCCCGAGACAAGTCCTAAGACATTGTCTCTCAAACACCCGAATCCTTTCCATCAAGCTGGCTCTCACATTGAACCAGACGGGGCATCCATAGGCAACCATGGGCCTGATTAAGGCCATGTAGCAGATTCCTTTCACCCTGGAATCAAGTTGGCTGCTATGAAACAGCCATCTTGTCAGAGCGAAAGCGCCCCGGGCCCTTGCCAGAGCAGCATCTACATGTTTGTCAAAATATAGATACTGGTCCAGCACGATCCCAAGGTATCTGACTACACTTTGTCTCGCCAGTGGACGCCCGTCCGGCCCAAAGATAGAGAACCTGCGCCAATTTTTTCTAGTGTCCCGAGAGGCCCTAGACAAAGGCGTTCTGAACAATATAGATTCTGATTTCTGGAAGTTGATTTTCAACTTCCAGTCATCACAATACTGCTGAATTTTTTCGAAGTCACGCTGCAGAAGAGTAACAATGACGTCGATCGTTGGACCTGATCTGTACGCGATTAGGTCATCTGCGTACGCTATTGAGTGGTGTAGAGAAACAAGTAGATCACTCAGGTAAATGCTGAAAAGGATCGGCGAATTTACCGTACCCTGTTGCAGTCCGTTTTTGATTTCAAATATTTGGGTAGAAGTTACATTGGCAATTTTCACAACGAACTTTCTACCGGTTAACATGTCAAAAATCATATATAGCAGTGGTTTACTTATGCCCAGCCGACTGAGCTTGTAATAAAGGCCTTCTAACCATACAGTGTCGAAGGCTTTTTCCAAGTCAATCAAACAGGCACCCGTGCATTGGTTCTTGCATTTATTCCATTGGATATCCGATACAAGTTTCGACGCGGCATGAATAGTGTCATGCCCCGCTCTGAAACCGAATTGGTTATCCGGAATGATTTTATTGTCCTCAACCCATTTAGACAGGGCTCTATGGATCACCTTCTCGAAGACCTTGCTGATACTCGGAAGGAGACTTATTGACCGGAGATTTGCCGGGTTAGAGGTGTCTTTCCCCTTCTTGGGGATTGGTTGAACCACCGCTGTCTTCCAATGCACTGGATAATATGCATTATTCAATGCATTGTTGAACAGGATGGCGTACCTCTCTACAGCCATTGGTGGAAGTTGCCTTAGCACAACATTGGATATGCCGTCGATACCCGCGGATTTTTTCCTTTTCAATGACTGAAAGATCATCTGGAGATCTTCCGTCGAAATGAACAGGGTGTTAGCCCCCTCACTGGCGATGGCATTGCTTGCCATGAAATCTTCATTGAACCTGGTAAAACCAAGATTCTCAGATCGCCAATGATCGAAATCATTTCTAAGGTAGAAGTGATGAAGCAGGGCTCTGTTCTCCAGGTCATGGTTCGGGCGAATACTATCATTCACCTTGTACACTTCCTGGAAAACAGCTCCCACTGTCGCCACCTTCTCCTGAGGATCCTCAATCACGAAAAAATCGTCATCCAGGATGGCGCCATCTGGATCGATGCTAACTGTCCGTAGCAAACGTTCATTGTCTGACGTTCTCGGAAGTTTCAGATCCTGAATGTCATTCTGATTGTTTCTCCGAAATATTTTATTTATTTGCGGAAACATACTCGCGCTGTTGGATTTTACAGCACGAATTCTGTTGTTCCAATGCAAACTTACAGATATTCTGTAATTTTCTCTGATCAATTGTTGGAGATTTTTAATCAGTGACTTCAGTGTCCTGACCTCCGAGTTTTGTCTGTCGGTAAACCGCCTGTACAAGAGTTTGAGTCTTGTTAGGAGTCTACTTTTTTGTCTATGCAGTGCGTCGATTGTCGCGTTTCGGTATATGTTTGTGGTATCGTGCTGTCTTTGACGTGGTATCGTACTGTTCATAGTCTGTTTAATGATATCGTCCATTTCTTTGAGATACCTGTCAATCTCGTAGTTTGACAGGTTCCTATTAGTTGGTGGGAAGGAGGCGCTCGAAGTGAGCGCTCTCGTCAGGGAAGTGGCGAAGCGTGGCCAGCACACCCTACTGTAATCGTAGGGGTGCGTGTGGACGTACTCTGCCATTTCCGCGAACTCGTCAGGTACTGTGATCACGGCACATAGTCCGCAATGGTCACTGTCGTATACAATGGTCCGTAGACAGTTAATAGACCATTCGTTCGTGTCTGCCAGTCTCAGTCGAGAGTCTATAAGCATTAGATCCAGATAGGAGCCGCTCCTAGGATACGATGGACTATCCGTTGCGAGCAACTTGACTCTATATTCAATGTTGTGAAGAACCCACCAATGGCTTAGTAGGCTCCCCCTAGTGTTAGGAATGTTATTTCCCCAATCACTATGTTTGGCATTTAAATCGCCGGCCAGGATGTAGAAGTTTTCTACCGAGTTCAAGCGCAGAGATCGAAAGAGTGTCTCGAGTTCTGCGATAAAAATATTGGGTTGAGGTGCTTCAGGTGCATAGGCTGATACAATGTACATTCTCTTTCCGTTTCGGAGAGGAATGCACACAATACAGGCCTCTAGCACCTGGAACCTCCGCACTTCACCGCTATATATGACTTTATGTTTAAGATTATTTTTAATGAAGATCGCAACTCCCCCGCCTTGAGTAGCGTTGGGTCGGTCTCTTCTAATTATTTTATACGAACTGTGCCGGATTTTGTGCTTCTGGTTTAGCTTTGTTTCGCTAACCAAGAGTACATCGGGGCTTTCGTCCTGCAACAGGTTAAAAAGTACGGCTCGTCGCTCGATCCTTATCAGTGAATTTACATTCACCGATAGGATCTTCAAGTGTCTCTCTGCCAGCGTACCCATCATGACCTTAGGTGCGCTAGGCCCGGCAGAAGCGAGCAGATACTATCTACTCGGGTCGCCGTTTCCTGGATCTGTTTTTGGAGCTGCCCAATCTGCCCTTGGATTGCGAGCAAGATCGAACAGACATCCACCTCGGCCCCCGGTGCCTTAGAGACAGGCAATGGGGCTTTAGGAACAGCCACGGGTTTTTGTACCGTCTTTCCCGAACCTGCCGCCATTTGGGCGTAGGTCAACTGGGATGTGACGGCTGGTGTTTGGAAGCGACCCGAGGGACGCTTCTCCTCGACCTTCTGCTTACGGGCCAGGTTTTCTTTCTTGATGTCCTGGAACTTAGGACATCCCCGATAGTTTGCAGGGTGCCCTCGGTTCCGACACAAGACACACTCGAGCTGCTCTCTGTCCGCCACCTTGTCTTTCCCAAGGTCGCATTCCTCGTTCTTGTGATTCTTTGCACACTTAACGCATCGAGGCTGCATTTCGCAGTTCGACGCGGCGTGCCCGAATCTTTGGCAGCGGATACATTGCAAAATGTTTCCTTGCCTTTTTAATATTTCCCATGTTACACGCTGGGAAGCCAAGGAAGTAATGGACCTTAACCTCTCCAGCTTGCTGTTGGGTGTGAGCTGTACCACGAAGAAGGGAATCACTCGCTTCTCCCGTCGGGAGCTCACCGTGGAAAATGGCTTAACCGCCACGAATTTGAGGTCGTCACTCTCGAACTCTTTGAGCTCTGAGAGCATTTCCTCGGGATCTGTGATAGATTCCACGCCTTTGAGGAGCATCGTCCGCAACCTCTCAGCCTTTGGAGTGAAGGAGAAGAACTCCGTCGTTGACTCCTTCAATAGGCTTTTAATACGCTTATGCTGCTCCAGTGTCTTGCACTGAATAGCATAGCGTTTCTGGCCCAAACATTTAAATTCAAAATTACCTACACCAATGGCATACTTACACAGATCGATGGTTTCTCGTAAGGCCGTGGTATAGGTGAGGATCGGTGGCACTTTCTCCTTTTTCGGGCGCTGTTGCTGCGACTGATGCTGTTGCTGCTGCTTCTGCTGCTGCGGTTGTTGTTGTTGCTGCTGCTTCTGCTTCTGCTGTTGCGGTTGTTGTTGCTGCTGCTGCTTCTGTTGCTGCTTCAGCTGCTGCGGTTGTTGTTGCTGCTGCTGCTTCTTCTGCTGCTGCGGTTGTTGTTGCTGCTGTTGTTTCTGCTGCGGCTGTTGTTGTTGCTGCTGTTTCTGCTGCTGCGATTGTTGTTGTTGCTGCTGCTTCTGCGGTTGTTGTTCCTGCTGCTGCTTCTGTTGTTTCTTCTGCGGCTGCTGTTGTTGTTGCTGTTTTACTACTTCGGCGGCTATTGCCTCCTCTTTCAGCTTCTGCAACGCCTTAATTTTGTCAACTACGGCCTGTAGCTGGGCGCGCAGGAAGCGTTCTTGCTCTTCCAGCACACTACGTTCGTCCTCCGTAGCCGAACTTAAGAGGGCCGCGAAGGGGTTGTTGTCCCCCATGTAGCGGCCTTCTCTACCGTCGGAGAGGTATTCGACCTCTGCTTCCATGGGGATCACTTTCTTTACTTGTTGCTGTTGTTGTTGTTGTCCGGCTGCTTCGGACGTCGATGGTGGTGATGATGGCGCCCCTTTCCTCGCTTCGACCTGCAGCTTTTCAGTCGAAGTGGTGAGGGAGGGGCGCTTAATTAAGTTCGGCCTCGAGTTGACCCTTCTGCGCCTCTTCATTACGACGGCCGGCGTTGCGAAATCGGATGATAAATCATCCGATTCCGATTCCGTCTGACGAACGGGTCCTCCCCCGCCGTCTCCCGACATGTCTTCTCGCTACTGTTGTTACTACTGTTAGTAGTGGAAGAACACGAAAAAACACGAAAAATATTTTTTTCCCGAATGGGGATTTGATCTGCCGATCTTCGGATTATCAGTCCGGCGCTCTACCACCGTGCTAACCTTATAGTTGCGAGGTGTTTGACTAAGTCCGCACTTGTACTATTTATTGTTTATTTTACCACTTATGGAAATCAAGCCGAAACACTCCCTACCACTGCACTGGTCTGTGATCAACTGAAGTTAAAATGGGTCTGGTGATTGCTGTGTACATCCAATGAATGATGTACGGTTGCAAGCCCATCTTTTGCCAAAGGTCTTTTTGCATGCATAGAAAGCATTCAATTATTTTTTCATCCTTTCCTCCAAGTTCCTTTTCCAGGAAAGTTTGGAGTCAAGAATGATGCCTAGATATTTGACTTCCGCTTTGAGTTTGAGTGGAGTACCCTCTAACTTTGGGGGAGCAAATAACGGGAATTGTGGTAAGGTGCTGGAAGACATGTGGCTAAAGCGCAGAGAGCCATAAATCGAGTGCAGCGTTAAATAGTTTGTATAAAAAAATCAGAGATTGCTTTATTTTTTGTTGAAATTATGTCAACTATGCGGAAGTTATAAGAGATTTAATGCTATTCTACGGTTACCCGAATAGCCACGTCTATCCCAGCAAAACTGAAGGACTTCAAAATAACATCCGCCAAGTGGTAGCTGTGATAACCCTCTTAGCTTAGAAAATGTCACCAAAAATCGATCCGATCGTAATTTATCATAATTAATCAGATATTCAATTTAAGAAAACATTTAACGAGTAAATTTAGTGTTTTAAAAAAAACGCAATGGATCACCCAAATGGTGCTCGAGATTAACGCCTTAACCTTAACGATTAAACCTTCTGTCCTCAGAAATTACACCCATTTGCTCACTAAATTGTACATATTTAAAATACTCTTCATGTTCTGAATGTCGTCGTTCTCTCCCCCTTCGGAAAACCTTTACACCTTCATTCGACAATTACTGGTTTCCCAACAAACGATGATGAAATATCCACTCCTTCGAGTGTATCGTCTTCGAAATAGTACCACTGTTTCAAGGTATTGCCGGGAATCAAATTTTATGTGATCGGCGCTAAGAGCCGACACGTTACCCAATATATTTGGCGCCCATATTTTAGAGAAAAAACGTGTTTTGTTATTCATTCCTATCATCACACAAAAGCGCTGCTCTTGTCTAAAATCAACTTATGTGCATTTATTATAGCTTAGCTTACAAAAAGGTCGCTCTTAATTCATGTAAAAAAACCAATTCGTTTGTATCCTTTTCAGACTCTGATAGGAAGTTTACACTAATAAATACATTTAAAACGAAGTAAAGGAATAATTTAACAACACTCATCACGGACTAGGCACTATGGAATATCTTAAACCTATTCGATTTGTATTCAGTTCTAATCGCGCGTATGGTTACGTATCCAATCCACATATTGCGACACTCTAGTGTAAACCCCGGGGTAACCAGGCTCCCCACACTTATTTCCAAACGACACAATGCCCAATTGAATCCAACGCGAGTCATATCTCATCATCAATGGACCGCCAGAGTCACCCTACAAAACAGACATAAATATAAACCACAGATCACATGGACATAAATTAGAATGTATTACCTGACAAGCGTCTACGCCGCCGTCTGAGTAGCCGGCACAGAGGAAATTCTCATTGATAGGCTGGAAGTACGATCGGTCGCAGTCTTCGTTGCGCCATATGGGCAGCTCTGCTTGTCGTTGGGTGGTGGACTCTTTACCGCCATAGTACGTTGTACCCCAACCCACTACGGTGGCTCTACGACCAGGTAGTCGTTCTTTAGGTGGCATTCGCCCGAGCCGGGGAAGACACACTGGTATCACGTACTTCGACTTTCGCACCGGACGGTCGAGAACCAGTACTGCAATATCATTGTAAAATCCAATTCGAGAGAATCTGAAAGAAACGAAAAGTTAAAAAGTAAATATTAATTCAACCTTCCATTGTCATTGTTCAGAATGGAAACCTAATAGAAGGGGTTGCGTAATTGGTTTTAAAATTCAAATCTTAGGCTTTACAAGTCAATAAGACTGATAGCGTCATTCATTTGAAAACTAGATCAACCCCGCCATATACGATTGCGATCTATCGCTCTTTTGCGAGCGTGGAAATAGGTTAAATGTCCATGATGAATGCGAAAATCGTTGCTGACACCAGGATGAGATGCAGCGACTATGATTATATGGTATAGGAGAAATGTTACTTCACCAGATCTTAGGATATTCATCTTGACAATAGATGTATATATAGTCGCTACTCGTAAGTCAAACATTTAAAGCTTTAATTGACTACGATCAATATCCCACTCCAAAGAGAGCCCTAAGTTCTAACTCTGAAAAAATTTAAGAATTTCATTGGAAAAAAGATCTTAAGGAGAATTTATGGTGGAAATCAGGACAAAGGAACAGGCGAAAAACTCAAGGAACTTTATTCAGCCTCAAGCATTGTCCGAATAATAAAATCGCGAACACTTAAACGAGCAGGACATGTAGAACGAATGGACAGTGGACGAACAGTCAAACGAATAATATGTGGAAAGGAAGGATAGACCTTGAACATATACGAGGGTGATCCGATAAGTACTTAGGCTCACCGCCCTTACTATCGTGTAGTACATTCTAGTAGACTGCTACTGTCGAAATTTCAGTCGGATCGGACTCGTAGCTTTGTTTTGATCGCATGTGGAAGCGGAAGTGTCCGCGGATTTTAGAAAAATGGAAAAGAGCAATATCGGTCGGTGATTCGATTCTTGTTTTGGAAGGGAAATCGCGCAGCGAAATCAAAGAGCGTTTAAATGCTGTGTACGGTGACTCTTCTCCTTCGATGGCGACCATCAAAACGTGGTTTAACGAGTTTCAACGTGGTCGCACGTCGGTTTTGATGAGCCACGTCCAGGTGCCCCGAAAACGGCTACCACGAAGGGTAACGTGACAAAAATCCACGATCTCGTATTGGCAGACCGCCGATTGAAGGTGCGCGAGATAGCTGAGACAGTAGGCATTTCAAAAGATCGCGTGGGTCATATCGTGCATGAAATTTTGGGCATGAGAAAGCTGTCGGCGCGATGGGTGCCGCGTACTCCAGACAACAAACACAACCGTGAGACCACTTCAGAGCAGTGTTTGACACTGTTTAAGCGAAATCCGAAGGAGTTTTTGTGTCGTTTCGTGACAGTCGACGAAACATGGATCCACTGGTACACACCAGAGACCAAGGAACAGTCGAAACAGTGGACTTCACCCGGCGAACGTGCTCCGAAGAAGGCGAAGATCGGCCGGAAAGGTGATGGCCACCGTTTTCTGGGATTCACAAGGTGTGATCCACATCGACTACCTGGAGAAGGGCAAAACGGTCACAGGGCTGTACTATGCCAAATTATTGTGCCGATTCGATGCCTAACTGAAGAAAAAACGGCCCCATTTGGCGAAGAAAAAAGTGCTCTTCCACCATGATAACGCACCGGCTCACACCTCCGCCCTCGCCAAGGCCAAATTGGTCGAATTGGGCTACGAACTGCTGCCCCATCCACCGTATTCTCCAGATTTGACCCGTGTGACTTCTTTTTGTTTCCAAACTTGAAAAAGTCACTCGCCAGGAGGAAATTTCGGTCGAATGAGGAGGTCATCGCCGCCACGGAGGCCTACTTTGCAGACCTCGAGAAAATGTATTTTTCAGACGGGTTAAAGAAGGAGGCTATATTGTCTATTTTGTAATTTTTGTTTTTCTTTTGTAGGCTAAGTACTTATCGGACCACCCTCGTATATCACCTGCTGTTATTCACGCGATCAAAAGATTTGACTTTGGCAACAGCATTTACAAGACTCGTTTACATGAGTCTCCGGCCATCAACAGTTCTATTCCATATTCGTACTATCCACATGAGGTTTGTTTTAAATACTTAAATTCTTTTCCTCATATATAAAAGTTAGATATGTTTTGATAGGCTTGGCGATTTTTTCCTCTTTACAGAAGGCCGAAAAGGTGTTAATGACGCTGCCCACCTAGGACGCTCTATCCTGTCAACAACAGATAAATACGTTGAAGCAGTGTAGAAGTGTTATGGAGAATAGCCGAAGGATGGTGCCAAGAATTTTCTTCAGATATTTTGGACATTAAACGAGTGTCAGCGCAGTTTTTTCCAAATTGCTAAATCTTGACCAAAAGGACCGTCGTAAATAACGACCCAGATCCAAGTCAATACTGATGTAGAAACACGGGTATATGGTTAAGACGTCGGAACCAAAGCCCAATCATCACAATGGAAGCGGCCAGACGAGTCGAAACCGCGAAAAAAGCAAGTTCGGTTAAATGTAAAAATTTTGCTTACTGTTCCCTGCCATTATAATGGGGTGGTTTATGGTCTTGCCGGCAGGTCATAGGGTAAACCAGTTACATGCCGTTTACGTTAAACAATACGAAGAAAACGTTTATATTTGTCGGATGTTCATGGTTGTTACAATAAGATAACGCATTTGCTCACTCATGGTTGCTTGTACGTAATATTTCAGACATCATTTTCTCTTCTCAAAGCTGAAAAGACCTGTGACGAAAATTTGCCATGAGCATCGCATAAAGCGCATATCAGAAGCGCCGTGGATTGAAAAAGACGTTGGCGTATGTGTATTATATCTGAGGCCCATTACTTTGAAGAAGACCAAATAGATATTGAAGAATGAATCAATATTTTTGAAGGAAAATAAAAAGTCACCTTATTTTTTTAACAAACTTAGATTTGACTTTGGCAACTAAACTATTAGAGTGAAAACATAACATTATAGTAAATAGTCAGTTTAGTTTTAAAAAGTTAATATCTGTTGCAAGAAGACTGCAAACCACATAAGCCAAAACCAACATCAAAATCGCCACTCAATAGTGCTTTTCGTAGACTTCAAATAAGCGTTTGATTACTTACGCGATGAAAATATAATTAAAAAAATACATAAAGTGGACCCTCTTTACATGGTTCGAAAGTTATCTCAGACTAAGAACTTATATAATTCAGATTAAGGACAATCTAAGCACTGAGGCGGTCATTAACTACGGAGTTCCGCAAAGATCCAAATTGGATCTTCAGAAAGTAATGATTATTTTTTTGTTGTTTGGTTTTTCTGTATTCTATTTTTGACTACTACTGTGATTTGCAGCAGGTGTCAAAGTCAAGCATGCTCAGTTAGCCTTTCCATTTTATCATGCAACGAATCGCACCCAAATATTGAATTTTATTATCATAATGCTATGTAAAAATGTTTTTCATACTCTTGCACCATTTTACATTTATTATAATCGTCCTACTCAGCAAGCGGTCCAAGCCATAGTGACCAAGTTTCGCATCAATTTCACACCATTGGACATTAATCTACCTACTCCTATACGTGGAGATTGCGTATCCCTCAGTGTTAATGAAGACTGCATTCGTTTCCGTACGCAGCAATTAAAATTAGGCTACTGGTCGACATGTGCTTCCAGACAGAGAGAACTGCATGCCACACAACATGCGAATCGATGGACTTATGTATTTAAAAATGAGTTCGGTGAGCAGTTTATCTACCATTTTTGACCGGTCGCCTGACGCCTTTAGGTTATTTTTTATAGGGTTACGTCAAATCACTTGTCTATGTCGATTAGCACGCTCCAATTCTAGCCTTGGAAGACAATATTACACGTAACGCTCGCAAAAATTGGAGTCTCTGTATGGACTTCCTGTGTCCTTTTTAACAATGAAAAACCTAACGCTTAACATATCACAAATAATATGAATGAAATGTTCTATCCTGCAAAGAAAGATCTGTATTTACCTTCACAGAGGGCACGGTCAAGATATGAATTCGACATTAGCACTGCTTGGTTGCATGACAATGGGCTAATAATCAACGCACAAATGACCAGTCGCCCACCTCATATACTTAAATGCAAACCATGGGTGGTCGTGGTGCAATGGTAATCACCACCCCCTGTTGGGTGGACGGTCTGTAGTTCAAGTCTGTCTATAGCCAAGAACAATTCCTATACAAAAAAACTGTGCAACAACATCAGTTGTGAATGAGAAATGATAAAAAAATGCTGACGAAGACATAACGCTCGCACTATAAGATCACTTCAAAATTCATACTCTGTGTATTTTTCCAATATAATACCTTAATGAAATGGAAACAAAAAAGTTACTGTGAACTACCACCAACGCGACAAAATTCAGTCTAATCTGTCGAATCCTATCTAGGACAACCACCCCCGGAGAGTAGAGAATGAACATCTTCGACACAAACCATCTGCACCCCGTTCAGGTTGTGTGACAAACACCATAAGAGTATAACTCTTGAATCTGCGCGAACCCTATAAAAAAAATAAAAATAAAATCAAAATGCACAATAACGAATGTTTACACACGGCCTGAAACCACATTCTCTTTCGGCATACCGAAGGCAGCTCAACGATAATAGGAAATAAATCCACCTACAAATACCGGATGTTATGGACAATCACTGCTTTAAATGGAGCTGTCACTACAGAAGTAAAAAAGAAACTTAGGCATCATTTGAGAGATGCGGTTCGGAAATTCTTTGACAACGTCATTATGGTGTAATTGAGGGACAAGGAGTATTGGCGTGGGACAATGCATCCCTGCACACAGGCATCCAGAAGTTGTTGGCAAGGTCCATTCTACAGCATGGAGTGCGCTTCTCATAATCAATCATCGTACATTTTACTAACTCAGCAGGAAATCAACCTAAGGCGGCGATTCCAAAACAAGTATTGTACACCATCCCTAGATACAGAAATGAATTTGCTGAAGAACCTTAATGTCAGCAACATCAAGGTGAGTCATTCTTACACAAAAAAAAATACTAAAAACAATCAAACAATCACTAAGAGCTGTGTTACTCCGACAGTAACAGTCATTGAAATGCTAAGCAGAATGGTTTCAAATCCATGTAAAGTTGAAAGTGATCATCAAAACTAAGCTCTAGGAAAATGAACGCTAGGCGGATAACTAGCCTGTTGATTGCTGAATCCGGCGATAGACATCATTTTGCCAGCAGTAGCCAAATTTCCGATCTGAAAAAGCTTATCTCAACCATCGATTTCAGACTATCAGATCATCGTAAAACAGTATGTCGAATACAGCTCTTCAAACTGCCTACTTTTTAAAGCTTTGATAGGGTTTCAATGACTCAAATATGGAGTTGTAAAGTGTTCAAAATCATGTTCTCCATCGATATTATGTAAGGTATGTGTGGAGGTATCCTGTCCTGCACATCGATAGAAACCCCTAACGTATATGACAGGATTGGACAGAACTCCATTTTGCGACTGCGTTTTTCGTAAGTGAAGACAAGCAAAGTCATCCGTGAAACACAGAGAAGCCTGAAGGATACTGAAATAAAATGAGTTTTAACCACAGTCCTTTCTCCCAATTTTTCATAGCTTCACAGAAGATGGAAAAGTTATAAGATTTCTTTAACTGGAAATCACCTCCTTTAATGGCAGCGAGACATTTGTTTAAGTGTGAAAAAGCAATAAAGTATGCCATTACTAGTACATGGAACCTGCTTACTCAGTCAAGAAAAAGCGAACCATACAACAACACCTCAATCGTGTGACAGAATATTTACAAAAATCAGTCAATTGTTTTCCTAATAATACTAAACATCAACCAACGAAAGGCATAGGACATACAAAGTTAAATGAAATAAAGCATGATAGCAGGAGTCCCTCACGGTTCTGTCCTTGGACCTGCTATTGGGCATTATGTATTTTCAATTCGTTCGACAAGGCTATCACAACAACTCGAATTTTTAGTTTGAGATCAGTGCCATAAAGAGCTTTCTGCCTTTACGAGGATACCTAAAAGGAGCAAATACTTTCACAAGCGGGACCTTAATAAGGCGTTGTGCATCAATATCTGAGGGCTTGATGAAAGAACCAATCTGAAATCTGACAAACCTTTCATGTGCTCGTACTTCCCTCACGCCCACGGTCACTGGGGATGAGGGTTCATCATCCGTGGACAGATCTATGTCTCCCAATCGTACAGTGAACTGCCGCGCCGCAAACCTAAAATGAAACAAACTCAATTAGCAAACCCCATAGTCATGGCACCGATCATGGCTAACTCACGGTTTCTGTCGTGAATCCCTCGTGCAATGCGCAGCTGTTAACACATACTTCGACCCAATTAATGATCCACCGCACCAGAACTCGGTTCGCTTTGCTCCATGTAAAAAGATGGCCGCCATCCACGGCCACTGACCATTCGGTGACTCAACACCGCCGACAATACGCCCGGAGGAAAACTCCTGTTGCCCACATTCAGTCGGATCAACGACGCCACCTGAAATACTCAGATCATTCGAACCCGGTCCCAAAGCAGGTAATAACTCTGGAGAACTGGTTGTTGTCGTGATCGAGGGCTTAATTTGTGGAATGAGTACTAGATTCGTCGAACCTGTGGGCCGTAGTGGCGGTCTGTATGTCGTTGTACTAGTCGTTGTGGTTGGCTTGGTAGTCAATCTCAACGGTCGTTCAGTAGTGAGGAATGTACTTTCTAGGATGGGACAGCACACTCCTGGCACAAACAAACTTTTGAAGCACAGAGATTCCCTCAAACTGCTAAGATTTAGTAGAAGAGCTGGACAGCTGCTTAGGTCTTCGCAACGTCCTGGTCGACCATTCGGTGTTTTACAGCGATTCTCTCCATCTTTGCCTGAGGTGTCATCAACTATTGCTGGAATATATAGCGGTGTAGATGGCGTAGAAGCAAACACCGAGGTGGACAGACTTGTGGTAGAACGTGGTGTAGTGGTTGCTGTGCTTGGAACTCTATGGGTTGTGGTTGCTTCGGAAACAGCAGAGGTCTTCTCGGTTGTAGAGGTCTGCGAATGGGTGTGCTTCTTGACTTTGTTCTTTCGTTTCTTCTTCTTCTTGATCTCTATGAATTGCGGAGCGTTCGGACCACTTTCTTCTCCTATCCGTCTGATTGGTGTCGATTCCAAGTCTGTTGTTTTATTGGGAGGTGAAGCTGGAATCTTTTGAAATGTTGAAGATTCAGTTGTTGATGTCGAACTTGGTTTTTCCTGATCTTCTTCTGATTCGGATTTTGAGTCATGACCACCTCGCGTGATGTCCACAATAAAGTGACCAACCGTGTTTAAGGCTCCAAGGGTTTCGGAAATCCTTTGGAAGGCTGACTGTGATAATAATCGCCCTTCAGGTTCCTTGCTATCACTAGAACTTTCGCTGTCACTATCGTCGTCATCATTGTAGTAGGAATAGTCGCTGTCATCATCGTCCTCACTAGTGTCAGCTATGTGGACCTGCTTCGTTGCTTCTGCGTAACTTCCTGTCACTCGCACTGGTCCGGAAAATGGACTATCCAAAGGTGACTGGAAGTAAGACGCTGCCTTAAAAGTTGGTACGAATCCTGGCCACAAGCCAACACTAACTCAGCCAAACACGCTTACGACTTACCTCCTGCAATATCCATCGAATCTGGTCCCACGCCATTTGTGTCCAGCACCAGGCCACTCCAGATCACTGCTATAAAGACACAAAATAGAAATATTAGTGGATAAGTTCCAGCACAGGTTAATCGTTTATCATCGCCAAGAATTCCGAAAGCGCCATCTCTCGCTGTGAAAGCCAACCGCCCATATCTTACGATTCATAACTCGTAAGCAGAATGGGTTCGAAGACTAATTACCCCGGAACCACATAATAGACAGTTTAGTGAAAGTGACAAACTTGAAATCGCTCAGTTGCTTCGGGCGGCGGCCGAGCGTCGTTTTGTTTTGTTCCAATTCGACTGGTGGCAAGTGTTGCGGAGCGACAATGAGCTGCTTGGCTGGGAATGTTCGAAATGGAGCCAGTTGACCGGATTGCTGTGTGTGCATGAGGAGCGAGTGAAATTTGGAATGTGGCCTTGAATGCTCAATGCACGGGCGTCACACATGTGATTTGTCTCTGAACTAGGTGGAGATGATTACTTTGTTGTCGCAGTTCATCTTTCTATGAACTTTGCATGAAAGTTATGAAACCTGGAAGCGGAAATAATTGGGTACTGGCTGATGGAAATGAAAAGCTGCAGATGGGCTGTGATGTAAGAAAATCAGAAAGGGGAAACGGATGAACAAGGAGAGAGCAAGATAATAGGCGGCAAAGCTATATGGATCCCAGAAAGGGAGTTGCAATTACAGAAATCACTGAAGTCTGGGTTTTGTAATTGGATCTCATTACGATGCGAAGCGTAAATGGGCGAGCAGTTCTATTAGTTTGGAATAATGTATTCCGAATTGAGGACTCATTTTTGGAAACTTGGAGTTGAAAATGGCTCCTCGAACAGAAAAGGCGTTGGACGCGTTATGATATAATTGCAGTTATATAAAGCCACGCATTGGGATCTTTCTAGCATAATCCTTGGTTTGAATAATTGATTTCTACCTTATTAGAAAGTAACAGCCTTTTGGGGATACGAATGTACTTCCATAAACATGACATGACTCTCGTCTTAAGCTCAAAGACTTCACCACAAGGAAACAGGGAAACAATTTATGGATCACAAGAAAGCTATAATAATCAAACTATTTTGCAATCAGTTTCTTCCTAATTGATCTTGGTGGTTGGATGTCATTATCACGTATCCAGTAGAGTTCCACAAGGGTCTTATTCTGTATTACATTATGCGGCATAAATTTGAGTGCAAGCAAAAGCTGTTAAAACTGACGACAGAAGGACTTACATAGTGAATCCTCTAAGGTATAAAAATGTAAGGAAGACAACGATGGGGCATTTGTTTCATGTGCCATAGCCATAGTTCGTTCGATAGGAGTCGATGTTCAAGAGACGTATGGGTCGAAGGATTCAAGGATAAGGGGAATCGTTTGTAGCACTATGGGGTAGTTGATTTTACCGCTATATAGGCCATGGATAATTTGTGTCCATGACATCGTTCTTCTAGAGGGTGTAAGTTGATTAGATTTAAGCGATTTTGATTAAAGGCAGGTATCGGCCCAGGGAAGGCGACATTCAAATGATCTCAGTACCACAGTGTCGATCCCGTACGAGCAGAATATGACTTGACCACCATATTTAAGAAGGGGCCGAACGAAGGAAGTTTATTACGGATTTCATAAGTGATCTCCTTTTCACACAGCCGGGGGAGGAGTTGGCACATTTGATGATGCTGTTGATGAAGTGACAAAAGTTAAGTATACTTAAGTCAACTAGGAAGTTAACGGGGGAAACAATTTCATGACAGATAACTTAGGTTCTGAAGGGTGGAGGGAAGCTCTTAGTAAGTGATAAGATGACATTAACTGACATAGAGCACGAAACATTTTGACACCTAATAGTGAACCTGTTTAGATCCGATTGGAAGGTGCAGGAATTATAAAGATATATATGTATATGTTTGGAGATTTTTATATCATCAGCGTATACAGAAAGTTGAAGGTTCTTGATTACACCGAGGGCCGAGGTGGCTGCCTTGAGGGATTTCGGAAGTGGCATTAATTACATCAGATATAGAAGTTGTGAAAATAACATTTTAAAGCCGGTCTCGACGTAGGATTTGATCCATCGGATAAGACAGAGGGGAAACCAGCAGAAGTGAATTAAAGAAGTAAAATTTGATACTAGGTTTTGCCAAGTCTGTGTCTAGTTAGTTACCATTCTCAATTGCACACAAGTATTGAGCGACAAATTCAATTAGGTTAATTGTTGGTAATGGACCCTTATGGAACCCATTATGGCTTGGGGAAAAGATGAGCTTACAGTGGAAGTGTTGTTGGAGACCTCATCTTTCCGTCATGATATATGTAAGCACTTTTCCAAAGCTGAGCAAAGAGTTCCTATAGTTTTTAGATACGGCTATAAGGAGTAGAATCAGATGGTTGGCGCATTTTTTTAAAATTATGGCGGGTCAGAGCCGGATAAGTAATCATCCTTCAAGGATCGAATTTTCCGATGACGAAGGCGGGAGTTATACTCGTATTATTGTAACAAAGTCTAGACACGTAAGGTGGGGCTGCGGATAAATGGGAAGAAACAATTGCACTCGGCTTAAATATTGGAGGCAGAGTTTCACATAGTTGTGCCAATCGGAATACGGGTATAACGAATGGTCGGATACCGCGCTCGGTATAGTATAATAGACACACCTGCCACTATTTCACCATCCTTTGTTTTTTAGGGTTCGTGCAGGTTCAAGAGTGTACACTCTTATGGTGTTGGTGACACAATCTGGACGGGGTGTAGATGGTTTGTTTCAAAGATGTTCGTTCACTACTCTCCGGGGGTGGTTGTCCTAGATAGGATTTTTTGAGAAATTCGACTGAATTTGTCGCGTTGGTTGTAGTTCACAGTAACTTTTTTGTTTCCATGTCGTTAAGATGTTATATTGGAAATGCACACACAAAGTATGAATTTTGAAGGGATTTTGTACTGCGAGTGTTATGCCTTCGTCAACACTTTCTTGATCACCTGTAATTCACAACTGATGTTGCTGCACAGTTTTTCCGTATAGGAATTGTTCTTGATTATGGACAGACTTGAACTACAGACCTTCGGCTCAACCGTCGATGATGATTACCATTGCACCACGACGACCCCCAATTATAGGAGTACAAATTATCTTAATCCGTCTTCGAAAGATGCCTCTGGTTGTTATAAATGTTTAATAGTGAAAGCTGATCTCGATCTTTTCAGAGAGGTTAGACAGGTGTGTTAACTCAGCAACATTTGGGGGAGGTTTCAATTTTCTTATTTTAATTTGAATAAAAGTGCAGTTGAAGTGCATCGTCAAGTGCAGCTTGTGGAAGCTTATGGCGTCAATGTTTCAACTGATAGGGAGTGGTTTCGACATTTTAAGAATGGTGATTTTAGCGTTCTCGCTCTGGACAATCGAAGAAAATCGAAGACAAAGAATATGTTTGGAGCCCGCAGATTCATTGAAAGAAACTCACCGAACAGAATGATTCGGAAGTAAGAGAATTGTATTCCTCTTGAATTGAATCCGAGAGATGTTATGATTTTTCACTTGAGAGCAGCAGATTCAAAGACAAAAAAGAAAAAAAATTGTGCATCGAATTGTGACTGAAATGTGTATTCTATAATAATTGTAAAAAGAAAAAATACTACGCTAAGCGTGGTGAATCGTTACCATCTGCCTCAACATCAACACCAATGCAAAATTTGAGCTAGTGGGACCATAGAGGTGTTGTTTACTATAAACCCATTGCGTGCGTTGGCACAGGCTACAACTGATTCGTTCGAGCCTTACCTTACCAGAAAACGGATGAAATAAAAAACGAACTCTCTTTCGTAGTTAAACCATCTTTATATCATAATGGTAACAGTATCGCACCTTGTGGGATGACCTTTTAGCTATCAACAGCGGAACCCACAGCTTTATGCGCGGTAGACCTTTTATCTCCATGACATTTTGAGATTGATATATTAATCTCAATCAGCTATGTTGTGCGTGATTCACTTTTCCCCGCTGGTGAGAAGGCTACCGTTTGTTATCGACTCGCAACACCGAATTTCGACAAATATTTTCTCAGACAATAGAGGGTTTTATCAATAGCCTACTGTCCAAAAACACTGTTTTGGCTGTTGCAGCATTCGAACTCCGTGTCATTGACGTCAGAAGCCAACACACTTACCTTTGAATAAGTGCTTCCAAAGGTACTAGTGTGTGTCATTAAATCAAATTACTATGTCCTAACTAAATTGGTAACATAGTTGTATGTAATATCTGATATACGTGATCGGTACAAGAACTCTTGTCCTAACATAGAAGGACTGATGGAATTTAAGAAAACCTAATATTATTTTTCACAACACATTTTTCAGAACGTTTGCTTGTATGCCACTAGAAAAATATGCTGAATCCTTACTGTTAAAATGGTCGTAAAAATCCTGTTTCATTTCTTCATCTACGAAGCCACATTCCTTAGCTGTAGACTTCGAAATCGCAGATCTGTCATCTGGAGAATGTCGTGAAGCAATCGCACACCTCGAGTTATTTCCCTTTAATATCTTTGACAATATCTTCGACAGAGTGAATATTTTCTGGAGTTATTACTGTTACAGGGCCTACTTCACGTGAGTATTTTGTGAAGGAGAAAATCAAATTTTTTTTTTTTTAATAAGGAGCTAGATGGGGTTCTACGACTAGTGTAGGTCTATTGTGTCTGCTAGTAAACGGGGAATTCCTCTACCTTCTTAATAAAGTAGGAGCTGAGCTGATCTCTTTAGGAGTCATAATTTCTCTGAGGAAGATACGCTTCCTACTTTTCAATCTTCTGACATCGACTCTATTATATTTGAAAATATTGATAGAGTGTTTGTTCAGGGGCCAAGGGATTGGAACAAGGAAAAAACGGAATCGCCATCATCCTTGCGGCAGAGCTACTTGGCGACGTCTTAACCATTTCAAAGTCCAGTGTCCGTTTGATGGCTCTCAAATTGGTGATGCATGGTGAGGTGTGGAACATCGTAAGCGCATATGCCCCTCAAGTAGGATGCGAACAAAAGGAAAAAAATGCATTCTGGCTAGATTTCCACAACCTTGTCAAAATCATCCCAAAGGAAGGGCTTTTGTTTGTTGGGGGAGATTTAAACGGACATGTCGGGAAGACAAGCGAAGACTATGAAGACTACCACGGAGGGCTGGGATACGGCACCAGGAACTCTTCAGGTGAAGATATCCTAAACATGTGCAATCGTACGGTCTTATAGTGCTAAATACCATGTTCGTCAAACAAAACCGACACCTGATCACTTATAGCAGCGGCGGAAATGAAATAGACTATCATTTGGTATCCAGTTTCATGAAGCCACGAGTTAAAGATTGCAAAGTGATCCTGGGAGACGCGATCGCCCCTCAACACCGAAAAAGCTCGCCGTAAAAAGGTATATAGATATTGCAAAGGTATCGCGAAGAAAAAGTGCGCCGAATTCAAAGCGAAAAGCATGGAAAGCCTCCATCAGGAGTTAGAAGAAATATCGTCGCCCGCTTCTGACAGGAACCAGGCTACCCAGGAGCTTCGACAAAGAAATTTGAACAAAGGAGTAAATATCTTTAAGATAGCCGCCCAGATAAGGAGAAATGCTCAGGAGAATCGTTTCCCAAAGTTTATTAACAATGCTGAAGGCCAACTCCTTGTGGAAGACGAAAAAATTCTCCACAGATGGCGACAGTATCGCGAGGAACTTCTGAATGAACAGTTTCCCCGAGTGTACTTTCCAAGAGCCGCCCCGAATCATGCCGAAATATCCGACATCACAGTCGAAGAAGTTCGGTACGCGGTTAAAAACTCCAAGAAAAGAAAAGCTGTTCGGCCGGGCGGGATACCCTCTGAGTTCTGGAAAAAGATGGGAGACATCTGGTCTAGATGGCTCATGGTTCTTATCTCCAAACTTATGAGAGGCGATACTATGCCTAATCAATGGAGGGAAAGCTATCTTCTTCCTTTGCACAAAGGAAAGGGTGATACGCGAAATTGTGATAACTACCGTTCTGTCAAGCTGATGTCGCACACCATGAAGATCGTTGAACGGGTATTAGATAGCCGACTGCGGTAAATAATACGACTATCTGATGACCAGTGCGGGTTTGTCTCGGGTAAATCAACGACAGATGCAATCCAAAGTATAAGGGTCATGATGGAAAAGCATCGTGATTCGTCAAAGGACTTGCATATGGTGTTGGTTGATTTCGAGAAGGCCTTTGACCGGCAACCAAGAGATCTTTTATGGGTAGCGCTAAGACAAAAAGGAGTTCCAGAAACATACGTGCGAGTGATTATGGACATGTACAAGAGAGCAACGACAAGAGTAAGATGCACCGCAGGAGTCACCGAAGAGTTCGCAATCAAAGTCGGTGTACACCAAGGGAGCGTCCTCAGCCCACTGCTCTTTATAGCAGTCCTTGATTGCTTGCTTGAAGGAAAAGTAACGGACCCCAATGTGCACCAGCTATTCTTTGCTGACGATGGGGCCATTATAAGTGATGATCAGGCGTCCCTACAACGAGCACTTGATGTGTGGGTGGACATTTTTGAGGGACATGGGTATCGTATTAGTTCAAAGAACACAGAGTATCTGTGCTGCTCGTTCTCTGACCCTCATCAGCCTATTCCAGACATTTACTTGAATGGAAGAGTGCTTCCCAAGTGTGAAAAGTTTAAATATCTGGGATCTATGATTAATAAAGAAGCAACTTGTGATGACGACATCAACCATCGCGTAAGCGTAGGGTGGATGAAGTGGCGGGAAAACTCCGCCATCTTCTGTGATCGAAAAATGCCCCCTAAGCTGAAAGGAAGGCTCTACACTTCAGTTGTACGTCCGGCGCTCACATACGGTTCACAATGCTGGACAATACAAAAAAAGTATGAGAGCAAATTAACGGCAGCTGAGATGAAGATGCTTCGCATGACAGCGGGAGTGACAAAGCGTGACAGAATTATAAGTTCAAAGATCCGAGGAAGCCTCCACGTAAAAGAAACCATCATAAGAAAGATAGAGCGCGACCGACTCAGTTGGTATTGCCATGTTCAAAGGAGAGATCCTTTGAACCCCGTTCAAAAGGCGATATCAATCAAAAGCCTTTTTGTATATAAGTTCTTAAACCATAATCATTCTAACAGATTTAAAAACAAAGGTCTATCAGCGGATACTAGGTTAGCACAGCTTGCATAATACCACATCGGAATGTGACTTCACTTTTTTCGGATTTGTCGCATATTCTTCAAAAGTCACGATCACTGATTGAACGATAATCACTGCGTCATGTCAGTCCAGCATTCAACAAATACCTGTGGTGAAATATGGCATTAACTCATCGAATTGTGATGGGATCGTAAACCTACATTTTTAATAGCCTTACAAGGTCATTATTTTTTCTTCTGCGTGTCGAAAAAGTTCTTCGGCTAATCTGACCTAAATCCGCTTGAAACTCTTCAAAAGGACAATTTGTGTTCCTCTTAAGATGAGCTTGCTTGGATTGTTCCTTTTAATTTACGACCAGTTAGTGTTAAAGTCTTCACCGGAGCTCTTAACCAAGATTTATGAAAATCTATCTCGAACTTTAGAAGGTTGAACAGCAATTTTAGACTACTTGTTTATTCATCGCAATATTTTCGTCAACCGTATTTCCTCGTACGTATGCCCGAAATCAACAAAAATCCGATAAAATCGGGCTCTATTTGTCCTTCCATACATACTTATGCTTCACTTTTTGCCTTACCAACTTATCAACAATCGATCACCTAAGTCAACATCTTACAAAACGCGGATATGCCAAGCGTGGCTCCGGGCTCTAATTAAATTTACCAAATACTGAACCGACACATTATGTCACACATCGATTAGCCCGCAACCTTTGCATACAAATCACGGCCCACTTTCGAAAACTCAAGACGAAAAATAGGAAGAAGTATGAAGAAAAATAAAAAATAGCCGAGCAATGTAAGCAACAAAAAAAAACCTAAAACCCCACTCTTCCTGCAGCTACATACTAGTAATTTCAAAAACAAACATTCGTGTAACAGCACAGCTCGGACCCGCAACAGCTCTGAAGTGATTCATTAGGCAGGTTATGGACGGGCATTCATACGAGTATCTATTTGCGCTGCAACGCACGCATGTTGCATAATGCATGCGCTAGCACGACATGATTGGTGACATAAAACCTGAGAATGAAACTAGCTCGACTGAGGCCGCCGGGCTGAAAAAGATGTAAAACGCAAGGCAAAGAGGCAATAGTGATAATAGCTAAGGTCGTCATCAAGCATTGGCCTGGCGCCGCAGGGACTTCTACATTACAGTGCACTCCAAGTGATCACCAAGACTACCTGAAGAAGAAAAACCTATTGAGCGATGACGTCACATTAGAAAGTTACAAGTAAGACGATCCCACAACGCATCACGGTGAGGCAGGCGAGGAGCAGCAGCCGGGGCTAGCTAAACAATTGATTTTGCAAAAAGCCAGCAACTCTGATACAGCCGCCACCAGTGGTTTCACTTTCTTTTCAACGGCCTGGAACCAGTTTATCTGCTTTAAATTTTATTTATCGCTTTTATTATTGTTTTTCTTATTTCTTTAATTTTATTCGACGTGCCATTTGGCGATGGAAGTGAATTAAAAGCGAGAGGGAAAAAAATTGCAGGCGTAATAGCTTGTACACGGCTTGGGAACGCGATTTATGGATTGCATGGTATGTATGTACATACGTACGAGTCGGACGGCTGTGGCTTGTGCGCCAGGCAGTGGATACATTCACCTCAGCTTCCAGGAAAGGAAAGGGTGTTACGATGGATATCGTTTTTACTCGTAGCTTTGTACTCTGCATGCATGTTGTAAGAAAATGTACTGCACTTCCGTTTTGTCGACCCGTGAGAAAGGCATACAGGCGTGGAGATTTTAATTACATGCTTAGGAGAGTCATTAAGAGATTGGATGGTAAATTGAGAGCTAGTGACGCGCACAACTCCGAATAGACAAAAACTGAACATTGTTATGACAGATATATCATTTACTCTTGACTTTACTGATACTTTTGACTATTGTCATCTGTTATTTATGAACTCGATCGGCGTTATAATATGACGTGAACAAGGACGCCTATCGACAAACCCCTCTAGTTAGCTGCCAGTCAGCGCTGTACTCTACATTTTATGTACTACAATAGAAATGGTTCTGACAAGTTCAAGAATATACGCGGCCTGGCCATTTATTTAAATAAAACTGACTGACATGAACTGGAAATTTATTTATATTCGATCCTTAGGCACGAGCAATTTCCTTGAGGCGGTGAGTAAATTTATCGCTCCCTCCACGTAAGTCTCTCTGTGCAATAAGCTTTCATTCCCGGCAAAGCACTAACTTGAGCACGTCCATTGTTAGCTATATTTTAATACTAACCTTGGTCTTCAGAGAGAAAAGTCTAACGGATTCGGATCGGGAGTATTTCGTAGCCAATGTGTCGAGGATGTAAAGTGCGGAATAATATTTCGTGGTCATTTTTGATGCTTGGGCTTTGTTGGAAGGCATAGATTCCTACTGGATCGCATTTATCTTAACTCCATGGTCCAAAAATATGAGGAAAACCGACCATCGTCAGTCTCTACGGCCTAAACCATCAAAAACGGTGGCGCTTGCTTCCTCGAGACCATTTCTTGTTCGAAATTAGGCAATTGGCCACTGGTGTACAAGCACATTAACTCCTTCACACTTTACATTTAATTTTTTTTTGTTCAAATCGTGCACTTTTGGAACTTTAAGACTTTGAGACCGAGATCACTTTTCAAAATGTGTTACATCCGTTGCCTGGATATGTTTAGCTCGATTCTGGCTTTCAGACCCCAACAACTCTCTACGATGTTGCTGTTTTACCCTAGTATGTTTGAATTCCATTGTCGATAGAACAAAAGCTAAACATGCAAAAAAACAGATCCTTACACGTTGATTAATAAAAAAAATAAATTACTTAACAACTGTCAAAGTCTCAGCGCGCTGTCATTCGTAGTTTGACAGACACTACGGTGAAATTGGCAGCAGTTGAAGTCAGCCACCCTGGACGCCGACTATCTCCTACAAACAGGACTAAGGATTGTTCCTTTCCAAATATTGTTTCTGTAGCTAATAAACAAAGTAAATCCCCTGGGTTTATCCTTAATAAGCAGGACTAAGGACACCAGATATTAATAGAAGAATATAAAAAAGAAGCAAAGGACAAACCAAGTTCCGCAACCAAAAGGAACTATTGTAATCCAAAGCACGACTAAAACCCTAGGGCAAAGATTTAGTCTACAATTACTAACAAAAATGACATAAAGATCGATCGAGCTTCTTGACGATGATAACTCTTCTGTCCAAATGTTAAAATCCATATGCGATGTGAAACTTGGTCTCTGATTAAGAAGAACAGAATAAGGAATAGGGTATTTGAAAGCAAAATCAGCAAAAAAACAGGCGATTGGAGTAAACTGCACAATCAAAAACTCGAGGAACTCTATTCAGCCACATGCATTGTCCGACTAATAAAATCACGAAGACTAAGTAAGGCGAGACAAGTAGAACGAATGGACAGTGGACAAACAGTTTAAATAGTAATGAGTGGAAGCCCCGTAGGCAAAAAACCGCCAGTAAGACCGAGCTGTAGAAAGGAGAGCAATATAAGAATGAATCTGCGCGACAGAACGGCGTAACATAGAAAGGATCACACTAATGACATTGAGGTTCGGCGGTGGGTGGTCAACGAGGCTCTGAACTTTAGAGCTCCAAATGGCCAGTTATAATAATAATAGTCCTACTGCTAGACGACTTTTAGTCGCAGTTGTTAATAAGATTATTAAGAAGCAAAAGCGCAGCTCTCGGAAGCAAATACATATGCCAACATTCAACGCAACGTCGTGATTACAGAGAACGATCGATAGCACGGCGTGATCAGATGCGACACCAAGTTCTTGTCGGGATTTCTTAAAACTAACGCTTATCTCAAAAGGGTCCCAATACCTACCTACCTAGGTGTCAGAATATGAAATGCTCCAAAGTTGCTTCAGAATATTTTAAGTCAGCCTTAGGGAGAAAGACTTAGATCTAAACCATTTAAAACTGCAATATAGAAGCTAAAACCAACTTCTACCTTTGCCAAAAAAAAAACATCATAGTTCCAATTTTAGCTCAACAGACAACAGCGAAGAGCCCACGATCCATCAAAGAGCATGGCATGAGAAGTGGGCATCATTGCAAGATAGGGAATATCTTGTTCAACACTGTCCACTAAAAGTAGACTACTTCTGAAAAATCCAAAGTTCCTTATGCCCTAATAATGTGAAGAGAAACATCAGCCATTTATGAATGATTCGTATAACTGAATGATTTCGTTTTCACTGCCTTCGGACTTACGAGTAAGTGAAACCTAATTGGATGACAATACGAAAAGCTTCTTAACTTTAAGCCTTAAGAAGCCCTGGGGAATCTGATTCCTGGTATGCCACATTAAATATGGCGAGGTTGTGGATAGAATTAGATTGAGTTTGTGTCAAATAGAGAGATCACCAAAGCATATCAATGCAGACTCACTAGAGTATTAATAAATTTCCTAAGCCCGATTAAAATATCACAAATATTATCCAGAACCTAGTTGATTTTGAGTCTTTTCAAATGGAACACTTCATAGCTTCAGTTTGACAAATAAGTTTTAGAAAAAGTTAAAGCTCCCAGTTAATAAACGCGAGTGCAGCTGCTTCCCAGGGTATGCCATATCTTCAAACTCAAACTTTGGCAGTATAATAAACAAACGTAGGTGACCTTTCTTTCGGTTAAGGAGGTAAATGGTCATCCAACAAAAGGTGTCATTTTACGTTTCCCACTTATGTTGAGCCGCCAACATACCACTATGTTGGTGATTACTTTTATTGAACAAAATTAAGAAAGATATTAAATGAAGATCAACCACATCTACAAAATGCGTTGAAATAACAAAAATTTGCTATAAATTTGGTGATTATCGCGGAAACATTTCGAAAACAACTTTGCACTGAAACCCTAAATTTACCAATTCCGAGACGACCACAATCCACATTTCCTTTTGCTCGGTCGGCTTCGAAAACCCATGAACAATATTAGATCAGCCTCTCCATTCATAAAGAGTGACAGTTTGGTGCAGTTTTTGGTCTGGACATATATTTACAAAAATGTTGCTGGTACGAATGGATATGAATGAAATGAATAGCATAACGAGCGATGATGACGCACTGTTTTTAGCCTAAAATAGTTGCCATAAGCTTGTACATTTGTCCACTCCAAGGCGGTTTACACCGAGCTGGTGTAGCAATAGCTCCATTGCCTTCCAATTTTTTTCGAATTTTTTGAATTTGGACTTAACACCAAAAGAGTTTGTGCCGTTTAGCTGTATTAAAGTTTGCCAAGCAATGCTCTACTAAGCAATCTTGCACTATCAGCTAGTCTATGATTACTTAAAACTGAGTACTCGATTACGAAGATTAGTGGTGAAAAAACCTGAACAAAATCAAAGAATGTAGAAGTTGGATAGAATATATTGGTAAGTAGACCCCGCTTGAGAGGCATATTCAAGAATCAGGCGGACAAAGGTTATGTAGAGAGTTCGGGTCTCGTTGGGGAATTCCTTAGACTCTCGTTTCACAAAACCAAGTGCTTAATTGGCATTAAGAACTATATCGCGGGTAACGGAAATTGAAACCCTGTTCGCAGTTCTCCTATACCGTGGAAATAGCTTGACTATGAAGAAAGTAGGGACAGGGAGGGGTTTGATAGGTCTATATGAAGAAGTGATTGATTAGTCCTTAGAATCTTTAATCTTCCAATAGATTTTAGAGCACCAAATAAAAACAATGAAGATATCTGATCGAATAATTAGAGAGAAAGATCGCAGAGAAATGGTTTTGAAGAAGTTGATGTCGTCGGCATATAGTAAAATGTAGGAATGTTTAATAACCATTTCAAACGAAAAGAAGTGGCTACCTTGGGGAACGCCGGAGGAAGCTAAGAAAAGTATAGAAAATGGGGAGATAGAACGAACACTTTAACTGAGTGCTCCCACATAAGAAGACATCTACCTCAACAGAAAATGTCAGAGTTCCACGAAAATTTGCCAAAAATATACGAAAACGTGATGGTAAAGTTTTATAAAACAATTATAATACTATTTACAGGTTGAAAGAAATATTTGGCAAATATTTCATTTCATTAAAAACATCAGTTTCTTGTATAAATTAAAAGTAAGATCATGCACGTTCCAATAACTTTAAAAAGACACCACTTGTTGGTTAATCCTATGCTTAAGTAACATTGAATACATTTGGGTAATATACTGCTTGATCATATTGCATAAATGTTTTTATCGTTGGCTCTATCTAAGTTCACTTTGAAGGACATTCAGAAACATGATTGAAATAAGAGAAAATATTTGAATTTCAATTTTTAATAAATACCACTATTCACCAGCTTGGACCAAATTAAGTTACAGCTTAAGACAATAGTCGCATGATAAATCCCAATGTTGGGATTACATATAAATTGAAGTCCTCAGCTAATGAAAAACAAGCTTCAAGTATTGCTTTTTTCTCGTAGTACTAAAGCACCATGCGTTTAGCTTATATGAACATTTATGATTGAGTCACTCAATCCCAATTAAAAATCAAGTCCCAGGGGCACGTTATGGTATGTTGATGGTATCCCCAAATTACACATTCACTGCTGTTACTCTCATGATTGCGCTTTCACTTGATAATTTTTTTTTTTTTGACGCCTAATTAAATAAATTTCCTCCAAGAAACAAATTGCCTTCTTAATTAAAAACAAGATAAGAAAGAGTGTTTAAGCCGAACAAATTTAAACAAAGAAAGCAACGAAAACCGCGTTTTAATAGAGAAGGTATGTACGTAATGTAATTGATGCAAAAGCATAAAACGCTGGAGTGCTGTAATTAAATGAGCATAATCTGTCGACGGGAAAATGTTAGATTTTATGTAATTTTAATATAAAAAATGGAATGCTATTCAAGCGAATGTGATCACTTTATTTGATTAGTCTTTGGCATGCTATAAATTATACTATAAGGTGAAGATTACGTGAGACCGTAGCTGTATTTAATAGGTATCCGAATGCCATAGCATAAATGTATAGTTGTTATGGCAGAAAATTACGTTTTTATAACCTTAAAATAAAATATTTTATAAGAAAACAACTCAATCTCAAAGACCATATCCTTATTTAAGAAAAATTAAACTTGCATGCCTTCAAAGTTTATACCTTTATTGTACGTCGTCAGGTTACCATCAGTCATGGATCACAGGGGACAGACAATGGTGTTTGATTATGCGAATCTACCGCGAAAATCTAAGCATGTGATCATGTGACCATGGCGAAGCTAGCCGATGCCCGTATCACATCACATCGAAGAAAAATATTGACTTTAATGCTCTATGAAGATTCGTGGGTCAACGTACTAGATAAAGTGTTTTAAATATGACATGAAAAAGTCGGTATAATTAGCATCTGGACAGAATGGGTTCTGCATGTATTTCCATTGAAATATGGTGGACTCTGAGGCTTTTCGTCATAATTATGGAAGAAATATGGATACATTTATACAATCCAGATTCAAAGGTACAACCAATATAGTGAGTTTTAGAAGGCAGACGGACTAACACGAAACGTTTTTTTTTGGTTGCATATTTAGTCATCTACATTAATTACTTGGGAGAAGGCCGATAAAGACGAAAATATTTCAGGTCGCTATTGCACTGTTTGGTGGAATAAATCATGGAAAAATGTCCTCATTTGGAAAAAAGCCAAAACACGAGCGCGTGTACCCTTAAAAACTTCCTCGATTCGAACAAATTCCTTATTTAATGTCTTTCTAAATACTACTTATTGCCTGCTTGGAAAAGTCTACAACGATTCTCACACGTTGAGAAACTCGAAGTCATAAAACAATTCCCACGGAAAACATTCTTATTCCTAATTAAAATTCATATTGAGAAGTATACGAGTACCATCAAAAGCTGTAAAAATGTAAATGATCGTATCAGGGCCTAATTCTGATATCAGCTTTTAAGGGCAGGTAAACTATCCGTTGTGAAATACAACACCCGAGGTAAGACCACTGTTAACAAATTCAACTACTAATGAAGATTTTCCTTGACATAAACGATTTGAGAAAAATTCAGATCAAGACCGTGGGAGCAAGAGGCTTGTTTCCATTCCTTCTTTCTTGCCGAATAATGTCAAAAAAATTATGCATCTAAGTCATAGTCTTACATATCTTGCTCTATAAAGAGAATCTTTGAAATGTATTAAAGTCCAAGAATGGTGTACGTTGTCCGAAAGAACACTAAATCCTTTTTTTCGGATATTATAAGTCTCTTCTATGGTTGCCCAATTTTCTTATCTACGTTAAAGCTTTCCGAATAAGAGAATTGTTGAGTTGCCGATGTTCATTCTTGGTACATTCAAAACAAAAAGCAAATCGCTCACATACTATTTCCTGCTTTGGCTTGTCTAATGGAATACGGCTTTGTGGTGAGTTGTGTGACGAGGAGATGGCCTTAAGAAAACACTGGCTCACAGCTGAAAGATTGTTTCAATTATGGAAGTTTAGGTACCAGAATACATATGTACCAAGATTGACAAAAAGAACTAAATGGTTTCAACAAACAAGATCAATAGACTCCGATTATCCAAAAAATACTTAATCGAAAAATAGGATTGCACAGGTCCATCAAATCAGATCACGGCCGACATTGAAACTAGCAGCATTTAACATAAGAGAGTTTGGCTAATGTTAACGATGGTCCAGTCAGCGTACCAAGTGGGAGTGTTACTAAATCCAATTTCTAAGAAACGTCCAATGTGCAGCAAAAGCGAGAAGGAGGACTGACAGCGCCATTATTTGTTCTACCTTTTTCGCCACGGAGATGAGAAATGAAAATTGAGCTCTACTTTTTCTTAGTTGTTTGTTTTTTTGTTTGCATTGTCATACCATTTTTTATTTACATTTTTGTTTTAAAATGATTATTATTATCATTATTATTAATACCGGCCGTATCAAAACCTCATAGCCCCTAATTGTAGACCATTGAACACATGGCAATAACCACACTAATGGCGCCAAAATGATAAGTTTTTTTTTTCAATTTTTCTTAGTTAAGTTATTAATTTATTTTAATAAGATGAATCTAGAGGTCGAGAGATCTATATTTAAAAATGCATTGAAAACAAAAAACAGAAGGTGCTCACGAAGCTATCCGCTTTTTTTGGTTTTAAATGAACTATTTTACCCCAGCCAAAAAATTTTAAAACTATTTTAAGCAACTTAATTAACTTAAAAGAATTTACTGGCACTAACAGAAGACATGTACTTAAAATTATGTGCTTCGACCTTAATATAATTAAAATAAATAAACCGGCCCTTTTGTGCCAAGAAAATTTTTTAACAAAGAAACTTAGCATCATGCAGGAAAGTGACATCAATGCACACCAGGCACGACATTAAAGCATTCAACCGTCGAATTTAGAAATTTTTAAAATTTTAGAGTGCCATTGGTTTACCCCATCTACCTATTACTTATTTGGTACCCATAAAGAATAGAGTTCAAAGTACTTATTCAGCTTAATCAGATACTCATTACTAAATTAGGCATCGAATAAAAGGCCCCGGAGTTGATGTCTTTGTGCCACTAAAATCAGTTCGCGAACGTAAATAGACATGCAGGCATCTCTCTTCAAATGACAAATTCGAAATCTAGAAATCTCAAAATTTTAAGTAATACAATAAAACTTAGATCGAAAAATTTGCCGATCAAGCCATATGTACACTCTTTAACGGCTAATAATAGACTTAATAAACACATTTGCTTGCAATGTGCAGATACATACGTATTTCAGACATGTTTACCAGAAATTGTATGCCGTTTTTAAGATTACATTTATTTGATTTAATATTGGGTTATCGTTCCTTTATTTTTGAATTCATCGTTAAAAAATAATTTGTGAAAAATACGTTGTAAAGCTACCCCTATTCTTAGAAATTCAAAGCTTAACACAAGCTCGGTAAAACAGGCTTACGCTCACTTTGCCAGCTTTGCAAACTGCCACAACCTTTGTCCCATTCAGTGTATGGCTATCTACTCGTATTACTACCAGCTCCACCAAATTCTTTATAAGTATCATTAAAAAAAAAAATCGGTGTCATGGCAAGGTTACATCCGGCGTAACAGTATATGTATATATTCATGTAATTAGTCAGCCCTGCAATCGGATACTACCGTCAGCTCCAACTTATTCAAGAATTTACCATCAATTTATCACCCTTTTGGCAATACATGTTCACAAAGGCGCTATGTTATTTCAAATCTAAAAACTTGGTCCACGGATACCACTGGTCTATCCAAACTAGCGGATTTGCATTGTTTGTTCTCGAAATACTCGTATGCGACAACTTCTCTGCATCTTTACAGTACTCTCTTTGACATAACAAACTACGAGCTCATATTTTTTCGCATACGTTACATGCTCTCTTTTTTTTTGAATTTCTATTTATTGACCAATAAACAATTAATTCGAGCGATGAAGAAACAAAACCTATTAGGAGCTATATGTGATTACTCGCATATCAGGGAGTGAACCTGATTATTCAATCCGTCTACTCTATGCACAAGAAAAGTGATTGTATGTTAAATGTTGTAGCAATTAAAGCATGAGCCTCTATCTGTGAGGATATTGAAGTAAAAGAAGAACAAATGGGAGGGTTTGGCATCAAACGACTGATGGATGGGTGTAAAAAAAAATACTATAACTTCCTATGAGAATGGATGACACTTCCCTTGAAAGGCCATAAGGCAGCTTATACCAATGATTCATTAGACTTCTCTACTAGAACTTGAATTTAATAGTTAAATTGGAAAACGGTACCAACGGTTACCAAAAAAAAAACAAGATCTATAGCCTGAGTGGACCAAAATTTAGTATTCCCCTGCCATACATTCTGTGTGTCCGTAGTTTCTAATTTTTCATTAAAAACGCGGAACTATGAGGCAGGTAGGTTGAGGTTGCTCTCCCGCTCTGCGCGTCAGGATACATTTAGCGCTTAGATGCCACAGAACTCGTGAAACCTAAGGGTTGTGTAGGGAGATGTTCACTTTAATCCAGCTTATGGAATTAAATAAACTGGTTATGTAAGCTAAACTGTTGGCTACCTCTGAAAGGTAATCGAGAAAGTATTTGCCAAAGGCGCAGAAACTGCAACTTGCCAGTGCCAGGCAGAGAAAATGGTGCAGTTTATTGACAACCATTTTTAAATACAAACTCCTTGTGAACGAATTTTTGTTTGCTAAATATTTTTAAGGTAAAATCTGAAAATTCTTGTAATGAACCACAGTGGCGAGCACAACTGTCCGAATGTTTGGCGTTTCAAAACGAGTAAGTTAATAGCTATTAAAAATTCCAATCGATACTGAAAATATTGTCAGAAATTTATTCAAAAAGAATTATTCATGTCGCAAAATTGCTGAACAATTAAAATTGAGTAAAACGGCGATTAATGATATTAAATGACGCCAAGTCGACCAAGAATCTTTTCTGATGGCAAAGCTTCTTTGGTTTAGGATTTTCTTCATAATAAAGACATTCGGACACCCAAAAATTATGCAAAAGCTAACAAAAAAAATGTTAGTATATGGACAATTATATGCGCTGAAAAGAGTAGGTTCTTTCCGGCCGACTCTTTCAAATAAAATTGTTCAACGACGCATGAAGTTCTGTAAGAAGCATAAAAACTGGAATGGATTATTTGGAGCGACGATACAAAAGTCGATCAGATGGCAAGGAGTACTGTTGGTATCGACCTCACGAGGGCATCTAAAAGCATCGTAAGCAATAAAAAACGTTGGTGGAGGAATAATGATTTAGGGCTGCTGCGAGGCATTACAGAAAAGAAAGATTATTTAAACATTAGAAGGGATCAAAATAGAAGAAATAATTTTCCAGCAAAACGGAGATGCGAAGCATACAGCGAAAGTTGTTCGAAATTGGCTCCAAAAGCAACATTTTCGGTCGATGCAATGGCCAACACAGAACCCGGATATAAATACAACTGAAAATGCATGGGCTACTGTTAAAATCAAGCTGGGTGCGCATGAAAATCCACCGAAAACCATCGACAAACACAAAAAGGGGTGGAAGACTATTGAATAGGAAATCATGCAGAAATTGTAATTGATGATGATTGGACAACCACAACGCTAATGTGCAAAAATGTCCGAATAGGGAATTGTTGGCTTTTTGTTTATAATTTTTGTTTTAATTCTTCTTTTCCTTTTTTTTCCGGCGTTGTTATGGTCAGAAGTGTAGGACCATAACCTTCCCACTTAACTGCATTCCTACTGGTCCGCTTGTGGGGTCCGCCGGTTTGACCTCAGAAAGTAGCGGCAGGCTTCCCGGTTTGGGATTACTTCATCGCTGAGGCCAATCAAATGCTGGTGTTTTTGCATTTGTTTGCACCAATTGTTTTTCGGCCTGCCTTTTTTTTTTTGACACGGGCATGCTCCAGATTTTTTTTGTTTGATCTTACTCTTACAACACCGGTGATCTCCAGTCGTGTCAACCCACTGATTTGCATGTACACTTGTGGGGCAGTTTAATGGTGGTATATGTGTCCCTAGGCTCATCTTGGTGTTTTCTAAATTGCCTAGACGTGATTTTTGTTTACCTTTGTTTTAGTCGCCTTTTACGACAAGCGAGAGGTATCGCTGCAGGGATATTCTTAACCCGTCCCTGCACGGACGGGATTTTTTTTTAATTAATTGATTTTATCAGTTTTTGTTGTTTAATTTTAAGATAAATCAACCAAACGAATTAGTCAAATTGCTTTCAGTTTAGTCATTTTGATAACAAAACAATAGAAAAGCAAAATATCCCATTAAGGTACGGGCAAACTAACTAAAATGTTGCAGAACATATTTAATTTGTGCTTTCATTTTAACTACATATTAAGTGTTAGTTGGTTTTAAAAATACCCCTTAAGCCGAAATACCCCTTAAGTAGAGACGTGCAAGCATACCATCTCTTAATAAACGAGACCTTAAAAAATCAAAATATCAATAAATTCCACTCTAAAAACAAAGCCCCTAAGCCGAATGATGTGAAAACCGTGAAAGTTAAGACAAATCAAAAGAAAACCAGATCCGGGTCTAAATAGGGGAATACCCAAAAACTGACAATCAAACTTAAATGTCAAGCACTTATTGACAGCCTTATTCACTTATCATATTATACTATTCGCCAGGCTAATATTTTCCATAAAATTGCCTTAAAACGCGGATACACCGAGTAAAATTCAAATTAGTTATCACTGTCAGTTCGCACACCAACTCTTTTGTTGGCTGTTAAATATTCATTCCGCATGCGCAGACACTCGGTTTATTTTTGTTTTCTTCTTAACTTCCTATGAAAAGATATAAAATAATATTTTCAGAAACTAGAACGGGTGAAAACTGAAAGTTTGATTTTTTTTTAGTATTTTGTAAGCCCAGCTTAGGTTTCTTTATCAAGATCGAACGCCTTCTTGGACTTGACACTTTTTTCATACCACAGAGATGGAACAACAATAAAAGTGAAAAAGAACTATTAGTCATCTTACCCGAACAAAACAATGTCACTGCCGTTCCCATGTTGAAAGTTATAATCCAATTATTCGTTGATTAGAAGAAACGTATTCACCTTCATATGCACGCTCGTACGCAACACCATCAACACTTAAAAGCCACGAACAATAAATATCCACGATTAACACAATTATCTATTGTTTATCTCGATTGTAGATGCCCTCATCAATTGCTCGAAATTGAGTTCGGTTTTACCGACCACCACTGTAAACGAGCGGCAAATGAAAATGAAAGTCTTTTACGGAGCGACTACTGTAGAAGTTAATCTCGAGCTCGAGTATGTCGAGTGATGATGGCGCCGATTACGAAAAGCAATATCCCAATGCGTTAAGCACATGAAAAAATAAACTCAACTCACGAGCACAGTTGCTACAAGAAATATGAATTAAGAAGGAAAATAAAAACGAAAATATGTGAAATAACAACAGCGAAAAAGCCACAAACAATTTTCACTTTTAATCCACTATGTTTCAACGTCAGGTTTTCAGAGACCAAATAACTGAGAGCAAAAAGAAAGATAGCAAGAGGGAGTACGAAACTGAAGCGGAGGTGGAAAGCACACGATAAAACTTATTACATCAAATGGGTATCCTTGGCTTCGGAAGTATCAAGTCTTACGCGTACGACCTATGTCGATTGTTACACCTTCCGAAGACAAATGCCAGCTGTTGGTAACTGAAACTTTGTTATAGCCCAATGAGGCTTCGGTTGCTTCATAATATCAGGTGGGAGAGCCTTACGAGTGTTTGTCGTGAAACCCCACCATTCAATTAATGCACTCTTCATACTCTATGGACTCTTGCTTCAAGCATCGTGCGCTCAGCTCTTAATGCCGACTTACAAAAAACCACAACAGCGACTCAGCATTTCTCCGAAACATTTCACGGCACACGATGTCGGCTCATAATCACTTTTTCTTTTTAATGATCATTCATCGTACTCTTCGGGGGTTTTGTAATATGTTGTTCTGCTACAAGGCACGATGACAGCGTCAACGACGATGAAATGCGATCGAGGCTGCAAGTCAGATGGCGAGATGCGGTGCGTGGTGATGCCGTAGTATCATCGTTTTCGGTTCACTAGAGGCTTAAATATTTTTTGTTATTTAATCGTTTAACTTTTTTATTGCATTTTTTTTTCCTCTTTCTTTTTTTCGGAGCTTGATGCCATATACTCATTCGCGAGTTAAATAAAGGCGGCAGTGAAAGGTTTTTGCATACTTGCTCTGGCCAAATAGAATGAAAAGACTTAAAACAAATAAAAACCAAACATGAGGACAGCGGCTTGTTGATTCATCTTGAAAGCTGGAAAATTTGGCATCGATTTCGCTATGATCAACTACAGGGCCTTGGCCCAGAAACTAATGGGTAAACCCAAATATTGTTTTGTTGACAAACGGTTGAATTATGAAGTCATCACTAAAGGTAATATTATTTCTAGGAGTCAAAGATCTAGTCCTAAGTGCCATGCCACTAAAGCCAGTCCACTTAAAATCGATTGTCTTTAAATGCATCACGTCTCATTAGCAGTCGTTAATCGGCACTTAGATCTGCGGTACAAGTAAATCAAGATGCTGATTACGCATCAAATGGGCAATTTAGGAAAGAGGTTGCAACTAATTCTGCCGGTTTACCTCTTTTTTATCACTTTCTTCTTTAATTTCGCTTTAAACAACAAATAAAATGTTCACGCCTTTCGCACATAATACGCTGGCAAAAACGTTTAAACCGAATCGAAAATCGAAGGAGGGAAAGCTTAAATCCAGAAATAACCATCTTTAGATAAACGAGAATTCCCGCTTATAATGTCTCACCGACCTAATGACCCTTGTTAAGTGTCCCGGTCCATTTCAATAGTTTGCTTAAATTGCATATCTTAATCAAAACCTCCATAAAGCAGATGGGACGAAAACGATTTACCATCTTCACTATCGCTTACATTCCAGTAAGAGTCAGCCAACATCTTCAACGTCCGTGAAAAGTGCGTCTTACCATTATGCAGATCATGCGACCAAAGTTTTTATGGTGAAAACTAATTTTCATTTGTCTCATCTTTCTCCCGAAAATGAGGATGTTATTGTAGTAGAAACTCAAAACATTTGTAAACCCTTCAACCTTGGCCAAAGCCATCACAGAAGGAAACGAACGTGATTTCATTTTCTAGGTTTAAAGGTTGCCGTCGATTTTCACTTAATCTTTAATCTAACTGAAATTATATGCCTCGTTGCTTGGCACTACATATCATGCTGTCTGCCCCCAAGCGCGTCGAGTCTTCCATAGACATCCACAAAATGATGTCAATGTGATTAGTCAGCCCTAATGGTGAGGCAGAGGTGCCCTGTGTTTCTAGAGATATATTCTTGCACTGAATAAGTTTTTTTTTCCTATATCTCTGGGCCTTTTCTAAGAAGATACAAACCGACGTTTGTCCAATCGTCTCTAAAAATGATGAAATTTCTTCATCATTTCGATAGAATTATTTTAGCATACTTGTCACTGCATCTGTACTTGGTAATGGTAGATCGTTGATGTAGGTTTTATTGTAAAGATGTCCAGCTATGAAATTGAGAAAGTTTATTATACTGGCTAAGGTGAGCGACCTCAGAAAGGTCGTAAAGTGTGTATCGAACTCACGAAACCTGCGAGCACTACGGTACGGACTTCCCGCTAATTGGGTGTTGCCACAGCTGCGGCAGTGGTTGTTGAACGGTGGACCAAGTCTGGCGGCGTGATTGCCTTTAGGCCAATGATCTGTTCCCTCTGCTGATAGACGACTGAATGACGGTTCTCGCGATATTAAGATGACGTCTGCTAATTCCATTTCATGTCATTTCCTCTAATGGTAAGCTGCTATGCGTAAGATGCGAAAGTTTTGAAGGATTTATTTTTGAGCAGTTTCGATCTGGGTATCAAAAGTAGCTCCGAGCTTAGCACATTGGGCTTCTCCCTCTTAATTACTGCGGCCTGAGACCTAGAGAATCCTGATCGTGCTGCTAAACCATTTGATTTACAGGTTTGACTGGGCTGACATTGCAGAAAGCTACTAACCTGAATGCCAGTAGTTCGGCTTGAAGGATGCACGAGAGAACAGGCAGCAGTTCGAATCGGAAGTACTCAGAAATCAGACTGGAAGCCTTCTTCCCTTCCTCTTTGAACAGGAAGCTGCAAAGCACCGTGCTGTATTCCGATGCAAGCCACTTTATTGAATACAGCTTGTCGTTTGGTTGTTGTAAAGGTCTAAAGGTAGGACATGCAGCATTATGTTAAGAGACTTGAATGTGGTTTAATGGCTCCTGTGGCATCAATTCCTGCCGATTTTTAACCCTTATTTAGTTTGATTTTTTTATTAGCCCTAAACGCAGCATAGGGCTGGTCTCCAAGATAACAAGCCATATATGGGTATGAGACCGACAACGGCTGTATACAAGCTTACAAGTCTACACCTTTCACTGAAAATGTTGTTGCAGCGACAGAAAAGCGCCAGTTTTAGCCAAACTCTAGGTTTACGAAAATGCTCAGGCTTGAGACAATAGTGGATGGGAATAAAATCAGATTGATAAGTGGTGGAAGTTGAAATGGCGGTATTACGTAAATAGGATTATAGGATTGGTTCTTAGGAGCTCGCGAATGAGTAGATCCAGTTCGAGCGGCTAAAATATAGAGAATGATGGGCTGATGGGGCGGAGGTCTAATTCATGTTCTCTCTTCCCAACCTTGGGGATAAATACCACGAGGACTTTCTTCCAGAAATTGAAAATGTAACTGTTGAGCAGACCATCTGCTTCAAGTCGATGATGACGTAAGTGAACAGTGATTTTTATAGAAAGAAGCTCCTTATGACCCAGAAAACTTTTTCCCCGTTATAATTGTTTTGACTCTTTCCCGGGATCTTTCGTGTATGACCAATGCTGAAAGCGATTACGCACCAGTATCCGTGCTCCCGGGAAAGTGGTGGTCGTGGTGCAATGGTAATCATCACCGACCGAAGGTCTGTAGTTCAAGTCTGTTCATAGCCAAGAACGATTCCCATACGGATTAACTGTAACAACATCACTTGTGAATGAGAGATCATCAAAAAGTGCTGACGAAGGTATAACACTCGCAGTATAAAATGACTTCAAAATTCATACTCTGTGTGTGCATTTCCAATATAACACCTTAATGACTTTGACACAAAAACATTACGGTGAACTACAACCAACGCGACAAAATTAGGTGAATCTCTCGAATCCTATCTGGGACAACCACCCCTGGAGAGTAGTGAACGAACATCTTCGACACAAACCATCTGCACCCCGTTCAGGTTGTGTAACAAACACCACACTCTTGAACCTGCGCAAACCCTATAAAAAAACATACATGCGTGAGTCAGGAATTCAGGGATTCCATTGCTAAGTCTCTCCAAGCTCCACTCCCTCGTCCTTTGACAGCGTCTATAAGATTGTCGATCGATTGGCAGTATTCTGCCCAAGGTTGATTTTTGTCCTCTCTGATCGCTTTTTGTAGATTCCGAGAATTTTTTTCGTGTGACTTCGAAAACTTGTGCCATTTTCCAGGAAATGCACTTTTAAAAGCTGCATCTAAAGCTTTCTATAGTCCCCCTACTTTTGAGACTATGAGGTTTGATCCAAAAAAATAGAATACACTATAATTTAAGGTCTAATTCAAATTCTCGTTAGATACTAAGGGCTACATACATGATGATAATGGTATCCCTCTGATATACAACTTCCGACGTCATGCGAGGACAGGCGACTCTTATACGACCCGGATGACGTCGCTCGGTCTGAGTACTTTCGGTACAACACCCCGGCTTCAATTCGGGATAAAGAAGACGCGATCAGACAAAAAAGTTTGTTCTGGTGGTTGCACTCACAATCCACTCATGAAAGTGAGATCAACCGATGAGACTTTCACACCGGACATGTGTTCATCCCATTAATTATAGATTAAGAATATTTTAGGCTTAGGTTAAGTTAATATTTATCCAGTTAAGGTAGGTTAAGTTTAAATTCAAGAAATGAATTATAGTGTCTAAGTTTTTTATTAATATTTTCTTAGAAATAAACCATATGCAAGCCAGACAGCAATAAATAAAAATGAAGTCAAAAGATGTTAAAATTGAGATTGAGATTAGTTTAGAGTGCTCGTTAAGAGCCAGTAAGAATATGAAGTATAATGTTCAATTAGATTTAAGCATTTTGTCTAGTAAGAATATGAATAATATAATGAAAGAAAGAAAGACACAAATTATTTAGCTCAAAGACAAGGTTCTCTTTAAGCATATTTAAATCTTTACCACACACGAATTAAAAGGCATCATCTGCAAATAGCGAAATCTCGCTGTATTTGGGTACTTTGATGATTTCATTAATATACAGGGTGTCCCACGAGCAGTGTGCCAAAAAGCTAGAGCGTGTAGGTCTAGTCAAGACAAGAAAAAAATCGTATGGGAGGGGGGAGTCTATTCCCCCCCGTTTAGCCAGGAGGGGCAATTTTCTAAAAACTTGACTTAATTTGGAAAAAAAATTATTAAAAATCAACAGTTACAGCCACAATGCCGCGATATACTTTTTTGTAAAGCCAGAAACCTCTTCTTTCATGTGATTTTTAAATGAAGCTGTTTTAAGGAATAGTTTTTGAGAAATTAATTTTCAAACTCAAAATTTTGAAAAAAAATTGGAAAAAAAAAAATTCGAATTACTTTTTTCAAAAATTGTATGTAATTAAGTACTATTTTTTTTTCCAAAATTCAATTCCCTTATTAGTTTTTAGTTAAAAACAGAAAACCGGATGCAAAAATGTCTTGTAGTTTTTGAGAAATTAAAAAAAATCCAGAACCACTTTTTTCTAAGAAAAACCTTTTTTTTTGGTTTTAACGCGTCTGGGCTTGTAGGCAAATTGTTGTATGAAACATTGACCTCTTTTTTATTATTTTTTAAATTGGGAGTTTTATTATAAAAAATTTTCAATATGATCCCCATTTTTTAGAAGGCAAAGATTATATCTCCTTCTAATGTCTGCACATAAGTCCATGCTTGACAAATTTTCCTGCAATTTGACTCCAGCGACTTCAATACGTTCTTTCAGTTGTTCCAAAGATGCTATTTCCACTTCGTAAACATAATTCTTCATGAATCCCCACACATAAAAATCTAGAGGAGTTAAATCTGGTGATCTAGGTGGCCATTCCGTGGGGCCTCTTCTTCCGATCCAACGGTCACTAAAATGATCATCCAGCCAGTTTCTAACCCGTAAGCTGTAGTGTGCTGGTGCTCCATCTAGATTAAATTATCTGCTAAGGCCAAAGGAACGTTGTCCATCAAATCGGGCAAAAGGTCTCGTAGGAATTGCAGGTATGATTCTCCATTAATAACGGCATTCAAAAACCGGGACCCGATAACAGTTTGTCCAACAATACCAAGCCAAACATTACAGCTAAAGCGGTGTTGTGATTTATTTTGTTTTTTGTTGTGTGGATTGGTGCTACTCCAATGATGCTGCACTCCGTTCTCTCGTAGACATCGGTGGATTCTTGAAAACATGCTACAACTGGGACACCTCCGATTGGGATATCTTTCTGCGTAGAGTCATTCGGCTTCACGATCTCGACCATTAGCTAAACCGTAGCAGAAGTGCATGTCCGTTAATTCTTCTCGAGAGTATGAGTTTGACATCGTAATGTGTTGATGAGTTAACATCCAATTTGGAAATGGTTTTTTTTATTAAAAATGCGATACCTTTTATTTACATTTGGGTTGCAAATATTTTATTTTTCAATAAAGAAAAATTGTGGTTTTATTGTCTTAAGGACCTACCGGGTAGAACCCATCGGCGGCGGGCGGACGCAGACGAAATTGGCAGGTCAGTTTTCAGGCGTTATCAATGAAAAAAAAGGATTAATCCAGGGTTATTCCAATACTGTGACAGTTTATTGAATCCTCATAAAACTCCGAATTTTTTAAAAATAATAACAAAGATGTCAATGTTTCATACATTAATTTGCCTACAAGTCCAGCCGCGTTAAAACCAAAAAAAAAGGTTTTTCTTAGAAAAAAATGGTTCGGGTTTTTTTATAATTTCTCAAAAACTACAAAACATTTTTGCATCCGGTTTTCTGTTTTTAACTAAAAACTAATAAGAGAATTGAATTTTGGAAAAAAAATTAGTACTTAATTACATATAATTTTGAAAAAAAATAGTTCGAAATTTTTTTTTTTCATTTTTTTTCCAAAATTTTGAGTTTGAAAATTAATTTCTCAAAAACTATTCCTTAAAACACCTTCGTTTAGAAACAAGATGAAAGAAGAGGTTTCTGGCTTTACAAAAAAGTATATCACGGCATTGTGGATGTAACTGTTGATTTTTAATAATTTTTTTTCCAAATTAAGTCAATTTTTTAGAAAATTGCCCCTCCCGGCTAAACGGGGGGGAATAGACCCCCCCCTCCCGTACGATTTTTTTCTTGTCTTGACCAGACCTACACGCTCTAGCTTTTTGGCACACTGCTCGTGGGACACCCTGTATAGTAGAAACAAGAGTGGGCCAAATATGGTACCTTGGGGTACTCCAAAAGTCGTCTGTGATCTTGCTGAAAGAGCACTACCTATCTTTGTTCGTTGAGTTCTGTTATTTAGATCCGATTTAAACCACTCGTGTTCCGTCTCTTTCACACCGTACTCTAATAATTTTTGCAGCAGAATTCTGCGGTCGATAGTTTCCAATGCCCTTTGGAAGTCCAGAAATATTGCCATTATTTTATTACCGTCGTGTCTTTGCTCTTTAAAATTCATAATAAGACAGTTAAGTGCTTTTCACAAGAGTGACCAGGTCGGAAACCAGCCTGGTTTTCTGCAATAATATTATTGTTCACTATGAATTTAAAAAATTGGCCATACGTACACTTTTCAATAATTTTTTCGACAATGGGTAAGATATTTATTGGTCTAAATTTTTCACAGCATATTTCACAAATTATTATGTCATTTTCTCCCGGTATTGGAATTACCGTTGTTTCTTTTAAATTGCGTGGGAATTCGCCGTTACTTCACGATCCATTGATAATATCAACTAAAATTGATCCAACGACATCAAAACAGTTTAGCACGATTTTAATATTTAAGTTTGTATGGTCCCTCTTGTTTTTGATTTTTTTACAGGTAATATAGAGATTGTTCAGGGTTATTTGGTTAAACTTAAAATCCGGGTAAGTTTCTTGAAAAACACTATAGTCCATTATCATTGGGGGTATGGAATTACTTAAATTATTTATGCTTTCTACAAAGTAGGAATTAAATTTTTTTGCAATAATCTTTTTACACTTTCTTTACTGAAACTGATAAATTGAATTTCCTTTGGACTTTTTTTCGGAGAGAAGATTCAAATTACTTCCTTAAAAATATTAACTATTTCACATTCACGATTACGCACACTTTTTTTTATAGGGTTTGTGTCCAACGATTGATTCATGATCACTGATTTTAAAATCAGGTTTAATTTTGATGGACACATCTCTTTCTTATGGCACTAATACATAATCGATAAGAGACTTTGTTGTTGAGGTTATCCTTGTATATTCATTTAAGATTTGTTTAATGTTATTTATCACGGACAGCTCATTTAAAATTTAGAATATGATGTATTAAATTAATATTAAAGTCACCCAACATTATTAAGTAATTACAAGGAAGGAGCTTCACATCAAACCAATTTAAAAAAAAACCACAGAATTCGCGTACAGGACCTTTAGGTGATCTATATAACACCGCTGTGGTTTCCGATAATTCATTCGAATACACTTCGACACTAAGTAGCCATATTTTCATTTCAACGCTACTGACTTGGAAGAAGTCGCACGGGGCCAAATCTGGAGAATATGGTGGATGGGGCAGCAGTTCGTAGCCCAATTCGACCAATTTGTCCGTGGCGAGGGCGGAGGTTTGAGGCCGGTGCGTTATCATGGTGGAAGAGCACTTTTTTCTTCGCCAAGTGGGGCCGTTTTTTCTTCAATTCGGCGTCGAATCGGCCCAATAATTTGGCATAGTACAGCCCTGTGACCGTTTTGCCCCTCTCCAGGTAGTCGATGTGGATCCCAGAAAACGGTGGCCATCACCCTTCCGGCCGATTGGACAGTCTTCGCCTTCTTCGGAGCACGTTCGCCGGGTGAAGTCCACTGTTTCGACTGTTCCTTGGTCTCTGGTGTATACCAGTGGATCCATGTTTCGTCGACTGTCACGAAACGACACAGAAACTCCTTCGGATTGCGCTTAAACAGCGTCAAACACTGCTCTGAAGTGGTCTCACGGTTGCGCTTGTTGTTCGGAGTGAGCAAACGCGGCACCCATCGCGCCGACAGCTTTCTCATGCCCAAAATTTCATGCAAGATATGACCCACGCGATCTTATGAAATGCCTACTGTCTCAGCTATCTCGCGCTCCTTCAATAGGCGGTCTGCCAATTCGAGATCGTGGATTTTTGTCACGTTATCCTCCGTGGTAGCCGTTTTCGGGGCACATCGGGGCACCTGGACGTGGCTCATCAAAAACCGACGTGCGACCACGTTGAAACTCGTTAAACCAATTTTTGATGGTCGCCATCGAAGCAGAAGAGTCATCGCAACTGCATCCAAACACTCTTTGATTTCGCTGCGCGATTTTCCTTCCAAAAACAAGAATCGAATCACCGACCGATATTGCTCTTTTTCCATTTTTCTAAAATCCGTGGACACATCCGGCTGAAATTTCGACAGTAGCCGTCTACTAGAATGTACTATAGGGTCCGCCAAATAACTTTTTTTTTTTTGAAAATGCTATAAAAAAACTACTGAATATTTTCTCAAATTTCTTTTTTTATTTGAAAGTACAAGCCTTCCGGTTAATAATGGAAAATAATTTCATTCAAATGGCTGCCTCGGCTGGCCATGCAGTAGCCTACACGATCGGTCCAATTTTTAAGCACATTATCGATTGTGTGCAGCTATATTTCACCAATGGCTTCACGAATATTGTCCTTTAAAGCGTCAATTGTCTCTGGCTTGTCGGCGTAACACTTATCTTTGACGGCACCCCACAAATAATAGTCCAACGGTGTCAAATCGCAGCTCCGAGGTGGCCAAACGACATCAGCTCTGCGGCTGATAATGCGATCTTCAAAAACAGGGCGCAAAACATCGAGTGTAGCTTCGGCTGTGTGGCACGTAGCGCCTTCCTGTTGAAACCAAATGTTGCCAATATCCTCCTCTTCAATTTTTGTGAACAAAAATTCGTTCAACATGGCCCGATAACGATCGCCATTGACTGTAACGGCCACTCCTTGCTCATTTTCGAAGAAAAATGGCCCATTTATGCCTCTGGACCAAAATCCGCACCAAACAGTGGCTCGTTTTGGGTGCACCGGCTTTTCAATGTATGTGTGCGGGTTTTCTGTGCCCCAAATGCGACAATTTTGCTTGTTTACATACCCGCCAAGATCAAAATGAGCTTCATCTGAAAAGATGATTTTTTTGGCAAAATCGGCATCTTCTGTAAGTCGATCGCAGGCCCACTTAGCGAAGCGTTGTTCAAGCGTATGCACAACCATATTCGTTCAGCGGAAGGATAAAACTAATTATCTGTCAAATCAGACATGATCTAAGTGTTACCATTCACGAAATAAGCACTACTTGAAAAAAAAAACGTTAGACGGCGGAGCCTATACATAGTAAGTTGCTCCTGCGATACTGGCGCCATCTGGCGGACAGGCTAAGTACTTATCGGACCACCCTCGTATGATGTGACACCACCAATGTGTCTATCTATCACATCTCAAAGGCATGCAATAATTTTTTATACTGATTTCCTCATTTTTTATATCGTCAGTTAAGTGAGTTTCCGCTAAAGCTACGACATCGAAGTCATTGCTAATCATCAGGGATTCTACTTCATTAAAATTCGTTGTTATTCCTTGAATGTTTAAGTACAGACACGAAAGGCTTGTTGGTTGCTAGCATTCAGTTTTTTCTTTACATACTTTAATGTGCCTTTTCAAAACTGGGCACGCTTTATCATTTTCACTATGATTACAATCATTGTCCATTCCTAAGGAAACGTTAAGTTTGGAGCAATTGACACATTTATTTTCACTACTATTACACTTTTTAACATCATGTTCACCTTCACACTTGATACAAGCCAGTTTATTTCTACAAGCATTTGCTTTATGGTTATAATCTTTACAATCTTTATGCTAAAAAAATTTCTTACAAAACACTTCACCCAACCAACCTTAATTTCACCTAACTCAATTATTTTCCTGAAGCTCTCATTATATGTTTCTATTACATCGTTAAGGTTCCTCCAACTCCTTTTATTTCTAAATGATTTAATTATTTTTCGTTGAGAGTTATTAAGCTCAGGGTTTTGTTTTTGTATTTTCTCTGTTATTTCTTCTAGTTTTTAATCATTTTCTACATTCACACATATTTTTGATTTGATCATTTTAGGTATTTCAATTTTATACAATAGCATTCATTTAATTTATTTTCAATTTCATTTTTCAGTTTTTCAGAAGATTCCTCATCATTACATTTAATAATAAACCACCATTGTTTTTATTGACAACTCTCTTAATATTGAGGTAGGTCGGATCAATGGTACATTTTAACTCTTTGCGTGTTACTTCTGATTGTTGTGTTTTTTTTTTTAGGATAAACATTAACAGCTGGTTCATATTTGTTTATTTTTGCTAATGGTCTCTTTAGTATCGATGCATATGAGAGTGTTGACTCTGTTTTCTTCCCGTTTTTTTTCATTTCGCGCACACTTTCTAACATAGCTTGGTTATCACTAGATATCTGTCTCATGTCGTCGCACACTCTTTCGCTCTGTTGTTTACTCAAAACTAAAGGAACACATTTTTTCAAACTCTTTTACACTCTTCTCACATGACTCCTGTGCATTTTTCACTACCTTAAGTCTAGTCATATAGGCAGCTTCTATGGCTTGTAATAAGTTTTTAATTTCTTCTTCATTTTATTTAAGAGCATTGCCAAACTCACCCCTGTACTCTTCTAAATATTTACTATTTTTTTTAACGACTTCTTGCATGTCGTTTAATACCATGTCAACATTGGATATATATATGTAGCACACAGTCATCGCACATAAACCGCAACATGGGGGAAGTATCAAACATATCACTACCATACCGATCAAGTACGCTGGATGATAGAGTTAGATGGTAACTTTTACCACACACCCCCATGCATATTATTCCCGTTTCTCCACTTATTTTTTTTTACATTTAGTGCAATTTTTCATTTTTCAATAAATTACACAAACATAATCCACAATAAATTAGTAAGAGGCACTGTCACACAATTTATCTACGAAAAACTTTTTTAATTCGAATAAATCGAACTCGCGACATGAAAACTGTGCCAGTCTTCGCACTGCCAAACAAAGACGTCTTTCTTACAACAAGCAAAACGATGATCTGGATTGTTATAGAGAATTACAATCAGAGAAGTTGCTGAGAATATTGATATATCAGTTGACCCATGCACATGAAATGTTTGCAGATATTTTGCACATGAAACGTGTTTCAAACCGTCCAAACAAAAAAGCCATCGTATGAGCATCGCTCACGGCTGTTGAATGAAGTGAATGACCATCCAGATTTCTGAAATGGTCACTGGTGATGAAACATGAGCATATGGCTATGATGTCGAAACCAAAGCCTAATCATCACAATGGAAGCGACCAGAAGAGTCAAGATCGAAAAAAGCACACCAAATTTTATCAAATGTTTTTTTTATCAAACATTTTTCTCACAGTTTTCTGCGACTACAATGGCGTAGTTGATCATGAGTTCTAGCCGGAAGAAATATAGTATTAACATAGCTGCTCATCACTCATCGTTGCTTGTGCGTAATTTTTGGGCCAAAAACAATACCATAATCTTACCTGAGCCATTATATTCACCAGATTATACTCTGGCGACTTTTTTATTATAATATCTTTTCAAAACTGAAAAGAACCAAGAAAGGACGAATATTTGAGATTTGAAGGGGCCAAAATGCATATTGATGAATAAATAAATATTTCCCGAGAAAAATTAAAAGCCGCCATATTTTTTTAACATTTCTCGTATATCTGTAATGGTTCAGATGCCGGTACCCAGAATGTTTAGGGAATAAACCTTACCACTCAGAATAATTAATTTTGCCAATTTATGGCGCTAAATGCTTTAATTAAAATGTGGTTCATGTGTTGGCAGATGGGCCTAATTTTTGTGGTCCGAAAACGATTTGAGTCTTCACATCACTAACTTCACAAATTAATTGATTTAAATTTCGCTGTAACTGCAGGATAAAGGCCTTGATGATGACCAAAGCAGTAAGAACGTTCGTAATGATTTTTGACTATTTGAACACGTTGTGCGAGAGTATCGATCCATTATGGGTAATCTCAACAATATCACGAAGCTTAAAATGACACCTTTATAAACTACTTAAAAATGGAATCAATCCATATCAAGCGAACGGTGAGAACATAATGGTGAAATCTAGTCGCTGAAAGATGTAAAATATAGCATCCGAACTAAGTACGTAATAAAAAATAAGAGTAACAAAAAAACAATCTAGCCCTTGTATCAGTATATCCGAAAATGGATTCAGCCTTCTGAGTCATATTACTGGTGACACCTTTTAGTAGCTAGCATAACCACATAATCAAACAACCAATATCAAATTGAGCACTAGGTATGGCTTGGGTAATTAAGGGAATTTTCACTTTTACCCCAAGGCTTATAGCGAGCTAGCCACAACCTTCGATGTCAAATTTATTAAACAGAGTGATGCACCATCAACGTTTTAATTGGAACATCATATTAATTTATATCTTCAAACTAGTTAGGAACTTCATCTATCTCGGCTATATACTTACAAGGTGATGCGACATCAACATCGATACCACCTATGGTACGGATCCTGCTATACGCCACGTGTAATAATTAGTCCCGTTTTTATTAACAGGCGCATAGAGAAATAATTTCAACCATGAATGCTGCTCACATCAATGAGGAGAAAATGAAATATATGCTGTCAACGAAAAAGCGGTCCATCACCCAACACCTAGGACATACATATTATAACGATGGACAGTTGTAATTTCGAGGTGGTGAAAGAGTTCACATACCTCGAGGGAAACATAAACTCCACGAATGACATGATAGTGGAGATCCGGCGCAAAATCTCCCTTGGCAGCCGCTGGTTCTTCGGCTTGTCAAAACAGCTAGGGTCTAAACTTCTATCTCGATAAACCAAGGTTATGCTCTACAAGTCTCTTATCCTGCCAGTCCTGATATATGGAGCCGAAAGCTGTACGACAAGCAGGACAGTAAAGCTGATCCTTGGCTCCTTCGAAAAAAGTCTGCGAGGAAGGCGAATGGAGGAGAAGACATAACCGCGAACTCTATGAGCTGTACAAAAATGTGGATATAGTCCGGAGAGCTAAAATCCGTCGACTTTTTGTTTTTCCTATCAACAGATACGTTTATTAGTATCTGCATTGAAATGGTTACTCCCAGATGTCCTCGTATGTTTATGTTTTTTTGGGTCAACTGCAAAAACGAAAAAACCCAAGTGTCTCTAGCATTACGTGTGACTCGAGCCATCGTAGCGTCAATCATAGGCTGAATTACTGCCAAGCGTTTTTATGTACACACCATTTGGATAGTTATGCGTTACACTTGGAAGGCAGCATAGACTTAATCATTGAAGACATCAACTGACATCGATTATACCACAGTTGATTGACTCTTATAATGACGAATGTTTCATATAGGGAATATCTAAGGTTACGTCGTGTTTAAAATATGTATACTTAACATGGCACAGAGGTTTTTTTTTTTTGTAGTTAAAGAGTTACAACTAGGGCTATATGAGAGGGCTTTTAAGTGTACCCTGAAAAGCCAATTTCTGAATAAGTTCGGACCTAAGCAACATTATTTTCAAAAGACTGTCGGGACCGATAGAAACAAAACGTTTGGAAGTTGTACGAAAAACTGGATGGCGTGGGAGAAGGTTATATTAATGTGATATGTCGGATGTGTACGTACTCAATAAAATAAAGACATTTCTTCTGGCATCAGTTTGAAATTACTTATTTTTCCATTATACTCGTATCTCAGCCACAGTTCGTATTAGAAAGGAAAGGAAAAAAACGGTAACCGTTGCTCTTGGAACCTTTTTGATCTCACAGACAGCCAGTCGGCGGCCTCACGAATTGCCGTTAATTCAGCTTGGAATATACTGGAGTGGTAGTCTAAAGGATTGACTGATTTTTAGGGTCGGTGCATAGACACCGGCACCCACACCATTGCCTGTCCCAGACCCGTCTGTGTATATTTCCAGTGCAGTGCCTTTTATTGGAAATTCATTCCCCTCCCATTGTCGTCGGTTGGGAATTGTTGTTTTGTAGAGAATCTTGAAGTCAAGGGTCGGAATTAAGTAGTCCGTGACTTCACTTGGTCAGAGAAGTAGTTCTTTTCTGATACCGACCATTTAGCAACCCAGATATTGGAAGAATTGGATAGCAAATTTATATCTAAAACCTCCTGTCTATTTCTTGTTATAAAGGTTGGCCTATTGCCCCTATTACAAATAACAAGGTCTGTTTCAATAATATACGTAAGTAATACCTCACCTCTTTTGTTTATGTCATCACATCCTAACAGGAGGCGCGTTCTGCCTCACTGACCATCCTTCTGATTGTTGTGGATGGTAATGGCCCGATATCGTCGTAGGCCAGGTATGCTGCGGAGAACCATAAGCGTTCTTCACGGAAGACTTCTACTCTGGCAGTAGTGAGGCCGCAGGCAACCCAGAAATATATTAATATGGGATTTTGCTAAATAGAATGCAGGTTCTAAGAGTACCTTCGCAGTTAGCGTGTAGCAGTTTGTATTGCTTTTATCCATAACCCAGCATTGGAACTAGAGCTTAAACCAGAAGCCTCTGTCACAGTAGCATCCAGATCCTCCGAATCAGAGGATGGAGTATCAGATTCCTTCCGTGTTCTGAAGGAGGCTGAGGTGAAGGGAATCGTGGCCATTGCCTGCCTCTCGTCCTATTCGTATACCTTCAACCTAATGGTTTTAAGGCCATATCGAACTTTGCCTTCCTTCGCTTTTAATGGAGGGAGGGAGTCTCTCTTCAGCAACAGGGTAACTGTCCTGTCCGAGTTCTTTTCAACCTCCGTCTTAATGACCTTCCAGTTGGTAGTCGGAAGATCGGGATTTTGCCTCTGCAGCAGAAGCAAAATATCTTGTGGGTCGCTGGGTTCCACGAGTATTCGGGCGCGGGCCTTTGGCCTGAGCGGGATCTCGTACTTGCTCACAACTTCCGGCTTGGCACCTTCCCAAAAGACGCAGCACTGTCGTCGTCGCAGGCAGTGAGTTACAAACTGGATGGAGCCAGCCCCTATCGCTGAAACCAGGAAGTTTCTTTTCCGGGCTATTTTTGCACATGGAAAAAAGGTTGAGGTTGATCTCACCCTCAAGGATTTTCCAGTGCTCATAAGTGATGTGGCCCTCCTCATGGCTTCGATCTACGATTACTACCACTAGGTAATCCCTCACCACCTCGTTAAGAGCGGGCGCCGTAGCGGTGCTCCGGTACCTCTTTGAGGTGGTTGGAGTTTCATCCTGTGATCGAGGCCTTTTTGTTGTCCACCCACTTTTATACTCGTTCTTTTATTCCGCGGATGCGGAAGGTCCCTTTATACTCGTAGGTCGACTCTTCCCCTCTTCAATGGTTTCCGAAGCCCATTTGTGCGAGGCTACGTCGTTTTTATCCCAATTATCCTTGCCCTCATTTTCCAGTCGGTTTAGGACTTGAAAACCAGCACGTTTCTTTCTATAGGCCGTCGTACTGGCTCTTACATGCTTCCTTGAGGCCGATGTCGTTGCCCAGAAAGCGTTTTTGTTCTCAGTCTTCTGAGAATCTTGGGGAGTATCCCCCAAGGGCTTTTGTTAATTTTTTTTGGATTCTATTTTGATCCCACGAGTAAGCCGGTGTAGAAAAGGTCCACCACAGCATAGCCGGTTCTACTGTGGTAAGGCATGAATACTATGGGCCTTGCCAAAGCACCTAAGGGAGCTCGTTAGGGCTGGTTTAACCCCCAGACTTCCATCCCTCGGCACGGTTCTCTCGCGCACACCACCAGCGAGTTAGTTAGTGGACCTCTTTCTTAATGGTCCACTACGCACGATTTTTGCACGCCAAAAAAAAAATTAAAATAAAAAATACTATTGTAAGGTATCAGCTTTTCAAATAGAAATCCGACACTTTCCAGTAGATGGCACTGGCAGTACATGTTGTTCAGAAATGTTGGATCAACAGCGTTATAGTAAGCATCTGCTCACAACTCCTCAACTTTACAATTGTGAATTTTAGTCTGTGTCACGCAGAATTGGGGGCGTTTTTATATTAAAATTCATATCATATGAAAATAAGAACTTGCAGTTTAATTGGCCGTAACCCAGGAAGACATTTCTCATCATTTCAAAGCCTAGGAAACGGTCCAAAAAATTTAATTGGGTGCTCTAAAATGGAAGGAATTTTTCACAAAGCACGATTTTTTATGATAAATTTCAATAATTTGACAGAATTGTTCAGGTATGCATCTTTTCGTAATAAAATGGCAATTCTAATAAATATGTCACGAGTCATACATAAGCTTTAAAAATAGAAGACTGAAAAACCAAACAACAAAAAAATCATCCTTATTTGGGTGAACCAGTGGGCGTGTTAAAATCCAATTACTGTTAAAATGAGCTGTTAAAATCCAATTACACCATTATAAGAGCTCATTATCGAACACACAACAAAGTGAGTTTGCAGCACGAGGCCTAGCATTGACATGTTGCCACAGGTCATTTAAAACCTGACCGATGACGCATGACTCGGTTGATCATAACTTTCGATCTTTCGAATAAGCATAAAAGTTGACCTACAATCTTGCCAACGTGGAATTCTAATGCTAATATGATAGTATTATGGAGCGCCGTGGCGCAGTAGGTAGTGTGTCGGCCGCTGACGCAAGGTGAGCGAGTTCGGATCCCGATAACACCAACGCCATCGAATGGTTATTTCGCGGCGTCCCTCCTCGGCGGGGTACTGGCAAAACCCCCCGTTGTACACTTGCCTTGAAAAAGCTTCTCGGCTCTCGCCGTTCGGAATCGGCATTAAGCTTAAGGTTTCGTTCACTTGTGTGGAAAAAACAAATGGCACACAACATAAGTGAATAAAAAGAAGCTTGGCTAACGCCATCTAAGGTGTCTGTCTGGCAGTACAATGGACCAGTGTTTGTGTCTGAGTGCTCCAACAGATAGCAAAAGCCTCCACCAATATAAAAAAAAAAAAAAAAAATTATGGTGGTAAATGAAATGGACGCAAAAGAACCTATGAAGCAATAGGAAAAAAACCTGTGATTTGGTTAAGAAGGAAGCTTCTATGATTTTCTCTGGACGCTTGAAACCTAGTAGGTTTAAATTGTACACCTCAATATCTTGAAGTCAAATGAAAAAGATAAAAATATTTTTTTTACTTTTAACAGAACAATGATACTAACATATGGCAAGCATGCGGGTTGTAATGTTACCATGCACCTCTAAGACGATGTCTCCACCCTCAGTCTTGCGACTCAAAAGGCATTGAACATTTATGAAGCTCATAAGAACATTTTTAAAAAAATATCTAGTTATTAACCCAAACTATTGTAGTTGAATCCAAGTCAGGAGGTATTACCGGAACGTCCATAGTCAAGAACAATTCCTATACGAAAAAACTGTGCAAAATCAGTTGTGAATGAGAGATGATCAAAAAGTGATGACGAAAGCATAACACTCGCAGTATATGAACACTTCAAAATGTGCATTTCCAATACAACACCTTAATGATATGGAAACAAAAAAGTTACTGAGAACTACAACCAACGCGACAAATTCAGTCGAATATCTCAAATCCTATCTGGGACAACCACCCCTGGAGTAGTCTCCGACACAAACCATCTGCACCCCGTCCAGGTTGTGACACCATAAGGGCGTACACTCTTGAACCTGCACGAATTATTAAAAAAAAAAAAAAAAACGATGGTAAGTCAAGTTTCTAGGGACCTATAATGATCAAGTTTTTGGGGGGATTTTTTCAAGTTACTCGGTGCAAGCTAAGAATGCAACGAACGATTGAGCACCGGAACGATTGCTATATCTAATTTTGTATTGGACTGGGGAAACAAGGAGACGTTGGATGAAATCATGTCGTAAACTGCAGCGGCAAAAGCTCTTCAAAGAGTTTGGAGACTAAAACTATGTCGATGTATGATACTTTAAAGAATTTTTAGGTTTTATAGCAATTGTGAAGTAAAAGTATTTTTCCGGAACTTAATACCGTGTACGAGTATTTTGTGATCATTGGAAGAAGTATTGAAAAAAAATTCAATATAGGAGGCTAGTTATCGTTTTTTTTTTGGCAACTGTAAAGTGTCAAGTCAAGACCCTTGGGGTTGAAGATAAGTAAAATTGCATTCAATTATTGACGATGGAGGAAGATCCTCATAGTTGTGCTGATTTAGTTTATGAAAGGAACTTAAGACAGACGGGCCGCAGGAAGCGCAACTCCTTGTTTTATCAGGGTGTTAGATGAAGTGCGGTTGTTTTTAGAGAACAGCAACTGAGGTCTATTTAAAAAAATAAAATTGCTTACCTGTACTATAAATACCCCTTGTAACGTGTCTTGTTTTGGCGAGAATAGCAGTTCATAATGACCAAGAAATAAATTAAACGATTTAAAAATTATTTTGGATATCTTGTACCTTTTTAATTTTATTTTCTTTTTTTCCATCAGCTTCAAATAATATAAATCCTACACATTTTATCCATTTATCTTATCGCTTAAATAAAAATAAATTAAAAAATAAAACGAATACTCATCTTAAAAAAAAGGGAAAGGAAAACCTTAAATTAAAACACACTTCTTAGATTTGTTGTTTATTTATCACTTCTTTTTGCAAATATTTGAAATATCTCTTCCAAAGTTACATATTTAATTTGTTCTTTTTGTTTTTTTTCTCTACATTACACATACATTTACCCGTACATCTATCTCGTACAAATTTGTTGAATATGATTTGAAAATGTTAAGAGTTGGTGTTTTTATTTTACGTTGTACATATATAAAACATATTTAGACGAGATGCATAGATGAAACAGAAAAAAACATTTGAAATGTTTGAATCACCCTTCGACTTAACAACTAAATCTAGAATTAAAGCTCCTCGGAGGGAGAGTGATGATGTATATATGATAGTCGATAAAATGTAACGATGTGTATATGAAAAAAAAATGTCGAAATGTAAGAAACACAATGGAAAACGACTAAATTTGGAAATCGAAAAGGTGAATTTTAAGACTAAATAAAAATAAATATGTCGTTCGATAGAAAACATACGGATAGTATATCTATAATTATAATTAATAGGGAACGTTAACGAAAAAGCAGCATATACTGAAATGGTATTTTTTTTTTGTTTATTTTTTTTTTCTTTCTTGGATGAAGACGAGCTTTTACCTGGTCCCGAAGAGTGTGTCTTGTAGGGAAATACACCCAAAGTAATAGACATAAATGGGCTATAGCCGCATTGTAGACGCAACTTGAGTGCAGGTGGGTCGTACAAGTATTTCTAAATGAAACTCTGGGACTAGTCATACCAGAACAACAGAAATAGCCTATCAGGTAGTAACATTTTTTTTTCGAGGGTTATTTTCCAATTGCCATAAAGTGCACAAAAACAATTGAATACCAAAACCGATATTGGATTCAGGACATATTGCTCATTCAGTACCACTGTAAGCATTTTATTTTAATTTTGAAATGGATACATCAGAAGAACATATTCGGCATATTTTGGAACTGAAGCCACTAGGAAGAGTATTGAAAGGGTGTTCTTAGCGGGTCCAGGTGACGGCGTTGGTTTGCAAAATCTAAATGTAGGAGTTCGATTGGGAAAAATGGTTCATCCGCCATCAGATTTAGCACCTTAAGATTTTCGTTTGTTCCAGGCTTCAAACTTCTTTAATTGAAAAAAAATTACACTCGCGGTCATAACAGCAGCACCACATGATGAGTTCTCAGAAAATGGGTTATTTCATCAAAGTTGAAGGGTTTTTTTAATAGTTATGAGTGGTATTTTCCGAAACAACGACCTTTGGCTTCGTATTCCGTGCAAAAAAAATTCAGTTGAATTGAGTTGTGATAAGTACATAGAAATGAAATGTCCGGTAATTATCAGCAACTGACTCGAGACGAAAAAGTAAAAATATTGGCTTGGGCTGAAGTAGGGCTATCTTCTCGTAATATTGGGGCTTAAATGGGATGTTCTCAATCAACCATCGTGCGAATGATGAAGAGAAACAAAATTAAGTACCATTGGATAGGAAAAAAGGCTCAGGGCGAAAACGCAAATCAACCCAAAAGGCGGACAGTGTATTGCAAAGAATTAGCCTGAAAGATAGCTTTAACAGCGCTGCCCGTATAAGATCAGACCTGCGTGAAAAAATCAAGTTGATCTAAGCGCCAAAACGATATGTAGAAGGCTACGGAGATGGCTTTATATAGAAGATGACTAGCGAAAAAGCCTCTTTTAGCCACGAAAATTCAAACACCTCGTTTGGTGCGACGAATAAGTATGAAATTGCCATACGTTAGCAAGTGAAAGGTATAAGGACTATGAAGGCAAATTTAATTTCTACATATTTTCTCAAAAAGGCATTTGGCTGAGCGAAATTCTTCAGTCAATCTGGTGATCATAACAACAAGGGTAAGATAACTAAATGTTGACTGTCAAAATGGGGCTTCACGACATCAAAAAGCCGTGTTGATCTTAAGGCAAAATTAAGTGAAGTGCGAGTAACGTGGCCTACAATAGCTAGAGTTGTCGCTCGGCGAGTAAAACCGTGAGTAAAGATTGATAACAAGGTAATCGGGTTTTAACCAACATGAGTTTAATCAATATTACCAGTAACTACTCCCAAAGTAAATACCACGAGACAAGCACTCCGATTTGAGTTTTAAGCCGTAAGAATCTGGTCAAGAGCTATAGCCGTACTCGAGGGCGAAAGTCAGCAGTTAAAGCCCTGACTCGCGTTTTCATACAAACGGGGTTGGCCTCTCGCAACTCCCAACCACTCGCTATCAGTTGGAATCTAGACTCGAGTTCTTACCCAGGAGCTGATCGGATACTATCAATGCGACAGTGACGATCAGACGACTAAAGCGCGACAAGTGCCCCAAACGGGTCATAATCCAAGACAGAGTAGTCATCACTAGCCAACAAGATTAGTGAATCGGCCGGTGTGAGATCAACAAATTAAAGGACAAAGTAAAGGACCTGGACCCTGCGAGTATACCCCGGCCCAAAAAGCACGTTACAGGACGTCTGCATAGTCAAGAGTGAAGTTCCCTCAAAGCTAAATGGTTTAAGGATGCTTTGTACGTTTTGGGCCTTTCGTTTTTAGTCTTCTACCTTGCAAAGCTTTGCAAATGCTTTCCTGTCTGTCTGTCCGTACGCATATAACGAACCAAACTTGCATAGTGGCTATGAAGCTGTGTAATAGAGTACATGATTCTGGGCTCATAGCGACCGGTTTTAGAAACCTGGCTACCGTGGTTCCTGAGATCCGGGTAAAAGTTTGCAAAATTCAAGGTAGAAGACCTCGAGTTGTAGCGAGCTGATCCCATCTTGTTTGTTAATGGAACATTAACGCTCAACACTATGGGCAATCCATTAGTTTCCGTATTTTTGCTCATATGTTTTTCAACTCACTTTACAGACTGATAGTATAATTCACAGTAGAGGCAAAAGGGGTTATGCCATTTAACACCAAACTAATCGGCAGAGAAGTGCTTTGGCAAGCCCCTAACAAAAATGGAAGTCTAAATAACACGAACTTAATGAAAATTACGACCAACCTAGAACATCCCGTCTCAAGCAAAGTAAGGATGAAGACACACTCCTGCACCCAGTCACGTCCGGTTGGCTATATCCCTATTTCTCTCTCTTATCCTACTTCGGTTCTACAAAACTATTTGACATCCTCTTTCTCAGTATTATTCTCGATTTTGCCTAAAAAGATTTATTTTTAGTTGAAAAATTTACCTAATCGATTGTTGAGAACGTAATTTCGTCTGATTGCTCACACTAAATGGTTCTTGTTTAAATGTTCAGTATATCACCTCTGTTAACGTCGATCACATTTACTTGTTTTATATATATTTAGTTAATTATACTTATTGTACAGTTTATAATGGATTTTTACATGATCTCTCGCAGTGTGGTTGGAGATTCATTCTCAAATGCAAGTGTATATTATAGACCTTAAGTTAATTTTTTTTCTTTTGCTTTTCTTTTTAAAAAAAGTTGTTTTCTCTTTTGCAAGTTGAATCACAATCAATTTTGTTGTTCTTTTTATGATATACGTATGTTAAAGTGGCAGCCATTTGTACAATACTTGTGTTGCTTTTTTTGTTTTGGGTTATGATGGATTTTGTTTTTATAAATGCTGCAAATTTTAGGTTTTACAATAGTTTTCCCGGACTCTTTTCTTGTTTATGATTTTAATACCTTTTGTGTTTAAGGAAAAAACGAATAAAATATTTCTATACTCACAACGCATGTACTTATCGACCCGACATCGTCAACCCGTGGCAAGTGATAGCAACGAAGTCAAATGGAGGAGGAGATGGACGTGGACCAGAAGAATTTCCCCATCAACAACGAGATGATAAAGCAAGAAAACAATAACAATTCCCTATTCTGTTCAGGAAATGAATGATAGACCGAGTGGATTTGGTTGTTGTTAAATTAAATATTGATTCCACGAGAAAGTCCCGATGTTCCCCTGGTAAAGGGAAGATGAGATGTCCTCGTGAAAAACGTATTTTCCTTGCTTTTATTCCGTTCGATTTAAGATGGTTGTGTATTGTTGTTTATCGTTTACAAAAAAGGTTTCTTAAAAAGTAGAGAAACAAAATTCTTGTTCGTTTTTTTTTCTGGAAGAAAATTCGTTTTTCCCTTTACAACAGTTGTTTATTCCCGCTTCAATGAAAATTTTATGTATTTTTTTAGAAGTTTATTTGTTTTTCTTAAATATCTCTTAATGCTTTCGACAATAGCTTGCTTGGTTTGATCCTTTTTATTTAAATAATTTTTTGTATACGAAAAATATAAAAAAAAATAAATATTTGATTTGTTCTCTTAGGAGGGAAATATTCTACAACAAAATAGATACAACATTCTTCTTCTTCTTCTTCCTTTTTTTTATATATATAAATCACAAACAAGAAAAATACATTTATGGTGTTCGTTTAAGAATAAAGCATTACTCTTGATCATAGAGAAAAACTCATTCTCTTCGTGGGGTTCTTAATCGTACATTACTCATAATTCCCTGAGAAGGGCGTTCAGTGAATCCTTAGATGAATCTCTGCGCGCTCTTTAAAATTAAGGAAAACTGATGCGAACAAAAAATGCAAATCGAGTACACACGCTCTTGTTACTTTGCTATTACGAGATCTGGTCTTAAATCTTTTCAATTCTACTAAAGACTAACTGGACGCTCCTCCCCATACTCTACATGACTACAATTGTTTTTTTTTTTTTTTTGAATTGATTTATGATTTTAAAATCTACATTTAGTTACAAATATGGATTTAGATTTTTAAACTGATGTAGTAATACATTTTCATTGGGTTTTTGTTTATTTTTATTTTTTTTTATGCAAAAAGAAGGAAAAAATATTTTTTTTACTAAATAAATTTTTGTACTTTTTTTTAAAGATTTTTTTTTATTAATCTGAGTTTTATAGATTTTTTTAAGTCTTTTAATGTTTTGTTGTTTTTTTGGGGGATAATTTAGTTTTTTTGTTTTTATGGATTTTTTTTTATTTTTAAACAAGAAAGAGTTAATAATAGAAAAAAACATGCACTTTAACGCAAAACTATTACTTTTTACCATAAAAATACGTATGCAATTAAGATTGCTAAGTTATTTGGGGGGGAAGGGGGTACATTTAATTTTTTTTTTGTTTTTTTGTATTTATTTAAATCGTCCGGAATAATGGGTCGCCGTTTTGTTCTGATTTGTTGTCTTACCTTACAGGAGGCGGGGCTTTTTCTTTTTGTTTTTATAAACTTGATTTTTCAGCTGTTTAAAGACAGAGAAAACAAAACGCTTTCATGCGAGCAAGTTGTAAACCAAACCACAATTGAATTTGATGAGTCTTAGTAGTTGGTGTTGTAGAAATGTAGTGAAAAGGTAGCCGGTATACGTAACCTGGGGTTGCGGGTTGTGGCGGCACTACTAACATTGCTCGAATATTGGAATTATGGGTGATGTCGGCCAATCTTCTTCTTCCTCTGAACTTATGCTCTCGGTCCTGGAAAAAAAAATAAACGAAGGAACATTTTAGCAAGCAAAATCGATGTTTTCTGCCGTGTTTGTCTTGTAAATCAATATCTGTTGAGGCGTTTTGGAAGAGTCAAGACAAAGTTATTTTTTCTAAAGAAATCCTGGGTTTGGAAACAATTACCAAATGGACTAAATGTATACTTGTTAGGAGAAATAAATAATTTTTTTAACTATAATCTTCATTATCATTGCTGTTGGATAACCCTACATACATTGCAGAACGAGATCAATCCGCTGTTCAAAACAAACATTCATATATGCATGTTTAGCATGTGTTCGTCAAAAACAAAAAAAACTTAAATTCAAATAATTGGAAGTTTTGTAACTTCTCAATTTGCACAGGATAAGACCGAGCTATTTAACTCGCGACATGAATTGAGACATTCAATGCAGTTTTTGCGCAACACGGATACAGCTCTGCCATGTATAGCAAGCAACTAGGTTTTTAGACCTCAATGTAGTAGCCTATCTAAAGCAGTTAAAGGAGGATGGATGTTTGGTGGCTTTTCATACGTCCGGATTGGTCAAATGTTGAAGGAGGAATTCTGAACTGTTCTAAATCAAATTAAAGCTCTGCTTAATTCGAGAATTGTTTGCTTTGAGGTTGTCCCGCAGACTGCTGTGGTACTCAGTAATGTTTATGACCAAATTTAGCTTTCTCATTTTACGGTTTTGAATCGATGATCAGTTGCCCCCGAGCTATTGCAGACGCAGTTTGGTCAAGTGATATTTATGATTTGTGAAAAACGGAAGGTATTAATGCTTTTTTTATAGATTTCTTGGGAGCTGCTCAATTGACAGTTCCTAAATTGTGGATTTTAACGCCAATGGCTCTCGCTTTCTTTCAATTCAAAATTCGCCGCTCGACATGGTTCCAATAAGACGGCGCTCTATGACATACAGCATGCGAATCAATTTTTTTTTTATAGGGTTCGCGCAGGTTTAAGAGTTACGCTCTTATGGTATTTGTCACACAACCTGGACGGGGTGCAGATGGTGTGTGTCGAAGATATTCCTTCACTACTCTCCGGAGGTGGCTGTCCTAGATAGGATTCGAGAGATTCGACTGAATTTGTAGCGTTGGTTGTAGTTCACAGCAATTTATTTTGTTTCTATGTCATTAAGGTGTTATATTGGAAATGCACACAAATTATGAATTTTGTGGTGGTTTGTATTTGATGAATTGTTCCATCAAGAATTGAGTTTATCTCTCGCTTTGGACCGGTGCATTTGCGGACTGGATCCACTATTTCTTATGGGGAAGCATCAAGTCTCTCGTATATGCCGATAAGCCTGCGATAATTACAGCCATGGAAAACAAAGTACGAGTTCACGTGTTATTAGCCAATATGCTCGCAAAAGTGTCTCAAATTTGGTCTCTTGGTAGTTCGTGGTCAAATTTACACGAAATAATCTTTAAAAATTAAGTGGCAAGCATTGATTTATCAACTGAATTTTTTTTACGATTCAATATGACTAAGCATAATAATCAACTGAAAACTGAGCTTGTGACCGAAAACATAAACCGTGCAATAAGAACGAATTGACAATGTCGATTTTCGCCATTTGGTTTTTTGCCGTCCGGTGAATACCAAAATATACTGAGAAGATCCTGGTTGAGGCAACTTCATACGCAGAAGGAGCTGTGAATATTTACATACGTTTTATATGCCTTAAAATCATAAACGCCATCGAGATCAACATTAGCGACCTGGTCCTGTCTATATAATTGAATGGGTACCAGCCCCCTAATGGTCACTGGATGAAATATTAAAAGTACATGATGGAAAAGGCAACCTAGTGCGAATCGCTGCAATTCATACGCCATCGAATTGAAACAAGCTATTTCGAAGTTAATCGTGCTTTTACGTCGTGGGCCGGAATGTTGACTAGTACTATAACGTGATGACACAACAACTCGACTATGTTGTCAACAAAACAATTTTATATTCTTTCTGATTGTTGGAATTTGGAGTTTGAAGACTCTTCCTTTCGGCACTTTATAACATTCGCTTCACTTTATAACATTGTTGTTCATTTTTTTTGTTGGAGGATGGAGCTTAGCAGACAAGTTCACATTAATTTTGAAACGACTTAAAAAATGTTCTAAAAATACACTATTACCTCCGCAACAAGTGTTTTTTTTAAAGTCGCCCTAATTTTTTTACTGCAATGTTAAAAGTGCGCAATGAGCAGGAGGCAAAGAAAAAACCCAGAAAGGATCAAGTTTCTCGTAAGCGAGTCCACAATGACATTTTAAAGAAGTATCAATAAAATTGGAAAGGAAGGCAATGATGAAGAACCGGTTGATTGCTGAACCTCAAGAACCACATACCGGTTGACTTGCTGGGGTGTCATATGCGCGCATTAACATATTTTCTCGGCCTTCTGTGAAGAGTTTGCACCACTTATAAGAATTTTTTTGCTCAGAGTAGACTCGCAAAATGGCACGGTCAACAAATCAAGCATCTTAATGCTATAATCTTATTATCGGCCATTTGTAACTCGGAAGTTCAGAGTCTCATTGACCACCCTTCGTCAAGTCTCCCTGCCATGATTGTGTTCTTTCTATTTTGTCCCATCTCTGCTAGTTCCGGATATAAGGGAAAAAAATTCATGGCTGCTGCATCACCTGCTCAATCATAGTTGCTAATTTTGTAATTTTGTAATTTTTTTGCCTCTGTGACTTTTTTCTCTCCTCAAAAATGACAAGATAAAGACCGCATCACTGAAAGAGCTCAAGGCTATACCAAAAAGCACATATTAAAAGTTCTCCGAGAAGTGGAAAAAGAGTTGGCGCAAGTGTAATATACATATATGTATGAAGGGATCGAATAAATAAATATTTTCCCGAGTAAAATAGAAAGTCATCCTAATTTTTTGACACACCTCATATTTGCACAAATTTTTCGCACTTCGCGAAACATCGTTCTTCGCATAAGTCGTTTATTTATACCAGCGGAACAATCTGTCTGAAAAGCTCTTTAGTAATACCAAAAATCTATATTTGCAATTTTTTTTCGTATGCTTTTCGCAAACAAATCTAATCAGTAGACGAGCACATACAAAAAGTGAGAAAACAGTCTTGTTATCGCATGAATGTTATGATTGTAGTTGTAAACACATGCCGTTCACGAGAATGAATCAACATCACTATGCTTGGCCTTCATTATCGCTAATCCGTTAAGTGGCAACTATCTATGCAATATATGTTGTCGTATCCACATATTGAAGTGGTTGTTCATCATCTCGATGATATATTGCCATTTTCCTTGCTTTCCGGACCCACCTCAATAGCCGATAAACTATATACAAACACGACCGCGACGACCAGTCTTACGTAAACGACTTTCGTTTACATTTTAAAACAAACAAACCATCGCCCGATAAGTGTGGGTGATAACGGCACGACTCGAATAATGAATAAACACCGTGAAACTGAAGGAAGAACGATTCTTCATCACGCACGAAGCTTGTTTTTTAAATAGATTGTAGAAGTAAGAAGCTTATCTCGTTACAATTACGACATAGACATGACAATTTTACGTTTCGAGGTTACAGACAGCTGGACTTCAAGCTAAAAACCTACTTTGGCTTAAGGCAAAAAAAATGTTTACGCATACAATGGAATAACACTTGGAAATCCAGTTATAAAAAACATCGAGCAATAATTGCGCATTTTAGAAAATAATCTGTTACTTAGAGGAAATCGTTATCGAAAATATGTGTCGAAAACAAAAATTTGACTGTCATGTTGCTGATAAACTAGGAAATTCTAGGCCAGAGTCGTGACTGTACTTTCGCGGATGTATGTGCCTTCGACTAGCGAAAGGTACAAAGTGCAATTAGCACTCCGTTTTGATAATACACCTCGTTTGATCCGAGGAGAAATTACTGGAGTGATTTAAAGCAATCTCAGACAGGCCATACCAAATACGCGTAACATGCGTGCTTCAATTGCCGGGTAATTGCGAAGGAAGCGATGAGGACTTTCCTCTGGTTGGTAGTCGTGTTAATGCAAAGTTTGACGGCCTGACTGGCTATAGCCAGTTTACTTGCACAGACTGGCAACATCACGACGATGTCTATTGATCATAAAATTTGCCTCTCATTTAGGTGGGCCAATGGTGTGAGGTGTTTCAGTGGGTACTCAATCACAGTAAACTCAACCTAGAACTCTGTAGAGAGGTGCTGATCCTTCTACTGTTCCGTTTGATTTCCTCTTTGCACTGCTCCATCACTCTGAAGAAGATGAATGCCGAGAATAGGACTTCCCCGGAGGTTTGGCCCGTGTAGTTTGTACTGAGTGTATTGCAACTCCGATCCAACTTCTGCAATTAAGCCTCGTTGCAACGAAGACCTCGATTGACGTGAATCGTTTTCCTCTAAGCCATTTTTCCCATGTTTTAAAACAAAAAAAAATCTCTTTTGACAAATGAGGCAATTCGTAGCAGTAATTCGACCAGTTTCGCTGTGACGATTGCGGTTGAGTGTGCTAGTGGAAAAGACAAATGGGAATGCATCGAATCATGCCAATAAATCAATATAGTACTGCCAAATAGAAGGAAAGAGGATGCATCTCGAATCCCCGATGGGGCTTCTTTGGAGCACAGGAGTTACCGCAGGCGATGACCACTGTTTTGATTCTTTTTTCATTTCTCACGTGTAGTGATGGAACCACAGTCACCTAACGCCTTTACTGAACAGTGCTTCATGCCCAATTTTTCATGAAGGATATTTTTTATATGCGTTCAATTGAGATGTCTACAATGTCTGCAATCTGTGCTTCATTCGGCGAACTGCTAACGCGATTATCATGGATTTTGTTAACCAGATCCTTGATCAGGTACGAACAAATGGCTGATCAATATCTGATGGTAGTCTTCAGAGAGGTTTAATTGATTTCTTCACGTCTTCCCGATCCAAAAACAGGAAATCGAATCACTAATCGTTATCGCTCTTCCTTAATGGTTGGAAACAAACACAAACTTGATGACTTTCACCCGCTACCAAAACAAAACTTCTTGATAAATCTGTGAAAATTTACAGTTATCGTTTTCAAGATGGCCTTCAATGATGGTGAACACGTTTTGGGTTAATGGTGTTATCAGTCGCTATAAACGGGTAGTTATACAGCCCTGGCACGTTTAATGTAAAGGTTCAAGTGTCGAATGTACAGCGTTGTTAACGGCTTCGTTGGGGCATGACCTCGATTCCTATTAATATTGTTGAGTTTATCTATGTTCGTGAGCAAGGTCAACAGTTCTCAACCTGATATTGAATATCCTTGAATTTAAAATTCTTCGTTTTTGAAAGATCAACCACTTAGGACAACCCATCTGACAAGAGTTTACAGGTACTATGCTACTTCGATGTCAACCGTTAAAACTGAATAGAGCCATCAAAAGACGCAACCACACTGGAAACCATTGAAAAAGTGCATAATGTCGTGTTAGACGATACGTGAATGAAAGTGAGTGAAATAGCAGAGGCTTTGGAGATATTGGAATAAAGGGTACAAAATAAATTTTCGCAGCAATCTTTGAGCCGATTTAATACGGATCCGACCTATTTGGGGGGCGATTTGTTACAATATATGAGGCATGGATCCACCACTACACGCTAGAAACGAAACACCAAGCAATGTCCGGTGGAAGCCGGTGTTTCAGCGGCAGAGAAATGTATGTCGATCGCTTCTGCCGGAAAGGTCATGGCAAGAGTATTTTGTGATGCGTAAGGGGTCCTGATGATTACCTTACAAGAGGTAGAACAGGATTTTACAGGAATTGTTCCAAGTTTCTTGGTAAGTTGGTTGCCTAAATTCGCGAAAAGAAGCCTGACTTGAAGAAGAAATCACTTCGAGTATGCCCCCTATTCTCCTGATTTGACGACCTCGGACTTAAATCTGTTCCCTGTAAAATTTGAAGACATTTGTTTCTGGAAAACGCTTCGCATCCAATGAAGAAGTTAAGAGAGCCGTAGATGTATTATATTTTTGCAGCCTTCTAGACTCTCACTTCCGGGAAGGAATACTGGACCAAGTGTGTTAAAATCACGGGAGATTATGTAGAAAGATAAAATCATTTTTAACTGAAAATCGGATACTTTCAGTCAGACCGAGAACTTCCCACCTTGCTTGGGACAAGCCACCAAACTAGTGAGACGGAATGTTTGGCATTAAGAATAGCCATAGATTCTAGGTTTTAAACCGTGGAACTGGTGGAATCTTTGTCTGGGCAGTAAACGACACCAGTTCCGTTTTCTTTGGATTTACGTATAGACCTATTGTAAGCTAAAACCCTTGTGATTTCACTTATAATAAAAAGAAAGGGATTACATGGAACTAGGATAACCACTTGCTTTCTAACTCAAGTAGAAGAATTTGGTTACTAACTACGAGCCCTAAAAGATGTAAGATAATACCGCCTAGCGGAGTGCCTCTGTTTACCCATTAGGTGAGGAGGTTATTACCTAAAAGAAAAAAGAATCAAACTACAATATGAGAGAATCTAAGCTACGATTTAGGAACTCGTCACATCCCCACTTAATTGAATTCTCAAACGACATTATTGAAAACGTCGTTTTGAAAGGAATTCACCATCGAAAGCTTCAGGAGTGAATGAGTGCTTGAGAGATCAGAAAGCGAGACCAAGAACTTAAGAAGCGCTAAACTTGATCTCCATATATACAATTAAGCCCACCTTAAGGATATAAGTATGCCGCCCTGAAAAGGACTTGAGTGGCTCAATGTAAGCAAATTCCTTAAATTGGTGATGGGATCTTTCTTATCATTCGGCTCGGTACACTTTCCTGTCTTTTACTATCTACAGTTGCCATGCATCAGCATCATACCTCATACCTGTGATGTTTTTTTTTGTGTATGTGTATGTGTGTATGTGTGGGTGGCAGCTCGTAGTAGTGAGATTAACGACTGACCTCATCCATCGAACTGAGTGTACTTAATCCAGGGGTGGTGTTAATGGAAAAAGGTGTATGTTCTGCTTTCGCAGTTCTTGATCGATATAGGTGGCGAATCGCATGACGAAATTGAAACGAACAAGCTCACACACCCAAAGAGACATTAACCCCGCCTTTAGATTAAATACTTTTGGAGCCTTAACCTCAGCCTTAGGGATCTCATCGTCGGTCCTAGAAAAAGAGATTTCCGGTTAAAGTCATGTCTAAGTATCTAAAGTTATATTCAACTACGCCCAGCTACTGTCACGTTCTCGGTGATGTATTACAGATGCTATATTGTAACCAAAAGATAACGAAAATATTTTCGATTCGATAGAACTTACCTAGAGCGGCAACCATCGTCGATGATGGTTGGGTTAGTTTCCTCGATGGTACTCAAAGCCGATGAAAAACGATTGGTCGGGCGAAGGACTCGCATGGTGCGACTCGAGAGTCTCCAGGTCAGACGCTGCTTGTACGGCTGTTTGTTTTGTGCGTTGTAATGCGATAAAAGATCAGCTATTGTATTGAAACCATCGTTCAATTTTCGATCAGGTATCTAGAATTGAGAAGAATGACAATTCGCTCTAAACGGGGCTAGAATTGATTTTGTACCTTCATGAATCTCTGCACTACCATGATATAGTTGAAAACATCAAGTAGTTCGGGTCGACCCTTGGGATACGACTCCTTGATAGTTTTATCCAAATGCAAACAGAATACAACCAAAGCCATGGTAGCTGGCCGTACAACCGATGTCCTTACATCACACATTAGGTTCTCCAAGCGATTCTCCATGTCTTGCAACTTGACAATGTTAACGTAGAAGTTGTAAAATTCCGCATGAAGTTCGCGTGCCATGTTACGGAACAAGCAATAGTAAAGGCGCAGGAAATTAACAGATGTTACGGGTGCATAGCCCACTTGCATGCCCAATTTGTTGTCAATCACTCCTGCCATTCGTTCCAAGTCGCCAGCGGAGCAGCCACACTAAGCATAAAAAAAAGAACAAATTAATGTGACACAAATGAAGAGTAAAATTTGGTAGAAATTTACTTGTGAGATTGTAACTAGTTCCTCGGCAGAAATCGACTTTAGACCCAACTGCTTGATGGTCAAGTAGAAGGAAGCGACGGTTAGGCAAGCCATATGCTTGGGTTTGACTGCCATACGATCGAGGAAACGATCAACCAGGCACATGGCAGAGAAGAGAACATCTGACGGTAGATCGTAGAACATTTTAATGCACCGAAGGATATATGCCGATCCGTCACGGCCCCCAGCTGTGACTTCGCGCTATAAAGGATTAAAAATAACAATGAATGACGCGAATAGGATATAAGAAGTAAGAACTTACCCTCGATTCTCGTGGCAAAATCAGCGGCGTATGATATTTATCCTGCAGGGCATCATATTCCCTCAGAGCATTATGTATTTCCTCGGTGGTCATTGCGAAGAGTTCATTCTCGAAAATTTCACGTTGCAATTGGATATTCGATATCGGATGAGCCGCAGATTTCGAGGACCTGGAGGATGATGACGATGGGCCAGGTGACGAAATGTTGCTATTATTGTTTGCCGACAACGATGATTTTGATGATGACGACGAAGACGATGATCGCGATGATGATGATGATGACGCCGTATTCGATGATGATGTAGATTTCTTGCCATTGAATTGTTTTTCATTTTCCATTAACGAAGGTCCACTTGTATGGTGTTGCTTTTTATGTTGTGCATCATAAAGTCCAGCAGCACCCGGTGTTCCAAGCCGACCCCCGTCGTCTTCTGGCAACATCCACTCATCATTATCGTTTCCGCTGCTGCTGCCATCATCTGCTGCCGCCATAACTGTCGCCGTTACTGTTGCTTCCACTCCCTCGACTTCTGCTTCCATCATTGTAGCTCCGGCATCCATGGGTGGTGTAGTCGACATCATCATTTCACCGTCATTATAATGACAATGCGATGACGATCCCGATGCCGACCCAACGTCCAATGGAGCCGAATTGATCGGTATATTGGCAGAAGTCATATTATTGTGGTTGTTGTTCGAGGTGGTGCTCATAGCGACGGTGATAGTTGTAGGCGACACCATCTCTGGCTGCTGCTCCATCTGCTGCTGCTGCGGTTGTTGTTGTTGATGATGATGTTGATTCGGGAATAGCGGTTGCAAGTACCGAAGTCTATTCTCGTTTTCGAAAACAACTTTTTCGCCTCCAAAGAATTGCCCTTCTTCTTGATAGCGTTGTCGATGGTCGTAGTGTTGCTCTTCTTGTTGTAGACTTGACAAACCACTGTTAACGACGGCAAAATCTTCTAGACTGGCGGCAGCAGAGTAGCGTACAGGGACAGACATTGTGAGGGCTGGCCTAGTACCTGTGATTGTAAATACGGTTTTGTTTTTTTTTGTTTTTGGTTGGTTTGTTTGTTTTTTTTTTTTTTTTTTTCAATTCCTTTCGATCTACTCTTTTTGTTGTAGCTTTGGAATTGATTGAAAAATATTCTTCGAAAACGCTTCGAGAAAACGTCTTCAAAGGCAACTACCAAATTGTAAAAGTTTTACGAAGCAAACGAGGAAAACAAATACGCAATAGGGAAACAAAGTGGTATAGAAATCGACGCGACTTTAAACCCAACCAAAATGAAGACAAGTTTCTTTCAAAATTGACTTGTAAATTAATCTTTGTTTGCTACTTGTGTTGCACACACTGGTCGATTAGATTCAGAGGATCTAATATGATACTAGCTCGACTCTGAGGCTTTCAAACAACACCTATTTCGTATGTTGTCAAGGGTCTAGTCAACCTTAGTGCAATCCTTTTGATTGTTATCTCAAAAACAATTTGCAAACAAAAACAAAGTTTTACAGGCCGTAGCGCAAATCAGTCTGTTTGGTACGCTTATTTCTGTCCTTGCACGTTGCACGACAAGGTTTGGATGTACAAATCGGTTTGAAAGCAGTATTGCGGCTTAGAAACCTTAGTACATTGATAGATTTAAGCAAAAGCAATGTGATTTGTTAAGGGGACAACACAACTAAAGACTTATGCTGTCAACTACTATGACTGACTTCTTAGAGACTTCAGTGAATGCTTTGATATTGTGTGAATAACTTACGATCTGTAAAAGCTGAATGGAAGGAAGAGATTCGATTAAGTAAATATATTGCTAAAGAAACTGAAATGAGTGAGAGAAATAATTTTAAAAAGCGACTTTGTTCCACATACTGGGAGTATGTTCCTCCGGCGAAAGCTAAAAATAAAATAAAATCGTTCCAGTTTGTTATGAGGTGAGGTGAAGTGAGTTAATGAACCCTGAGCGCTTCATGTTGAATCGTAAACGAGCTGTTGGTAGTGTTAGAATCAAGCCTGGTATGTATCAGCCGGATTTAAAATGAAACAAGTTGCAGACACGAACGTCGAAAATTCTATTCAGAATGGTGACAATATTTGTGGCTAGTGATCTTGAAACGTCGAGGCGTGAAGTGTACGGATACATATTGAAAATGTGTTTGGAAGTACTCTTGTACATGCTTCAAGGCAAGGCACAAACAACACATCCCACTAGACGAACGTGACTGTTTGTTTTAGGTCATACTTCCTGGCATCCCGTTCTCATGTTTGTCGAATGGATTTCAGCTAGCAAAGTAAACCATCAGACGCACTGTTTATGTTTAGATTACTTTCCTCCTTCGCCTCAAGTAACAACGACCCTTAGCGATGGATAAACAAAGCATAAATAAGCTCCAATAGCGTATGGAGCCAGACAAAGCGATTATAGTGTGACGGAAAAATGATAATCGAATAACGAAATGGGGGAATAGAATACAACCCATGATAGTTCACCAATCGCATGGGTAGAGTAGGACTAATGCAATCTCTCATCGCGTGCACGTTTGGATAAGGCGCGTAATGGCTCAAGTGTCAGTCACTGCAGTGGCATATACCATCGGGAATAATGAGTTTGTGATTGAAATATACAGAAAAACGCAAGATTGCAAATCAGTGACCTTATGAGTCACTTGAATACGAAACAACTTCCCGGCGATTGAGTTCACTTCTCATTTTATACGTGAACCTAGACATGAAATGCAACCTGAAACCTGCCTTTGGTTACTTATTCCGCATTTATGAAGAAGGAAATCCAATATCACCGGAGAACGATGAAGAAAACAAAGTAAAAACTCGTTTCAATGTCATGCTAATGACATGAGATCCAGCTTTAGCCAGTGGTAGGGACGGGAAAAGTTCGTAGTCGGCAGGTAGTCTCGATTACTGAATATGTTTTCGAGTGGAACACAGCATGAAGCTAGTCGAAAACAACACAAAACAATAACTTGTTATCGAAATCTTAAAAAAAAAAATGACCTTCAAACGCACACACGCACCGTGGCAGATAGTCATGTACTGGTAATGTCAGGCACTTTCTCCTTCGAACTCCGTTTTCTCTTCATGCGAGCGATGACTTGTTAAACAATTGCATCAATTTCATGTAAACATATGTCACAAACTCGCCAAACACACCTTGAAGCGGCAATGCGGTCGTCATGTTCCGCGCGACACGGTCTCACACTAACATCGGTCGATTCGATGAGGACTAGTAGGCGTTCGGGAAGAGAAATCGAAAGAAATTTCGCGTACATACCAAGTAGGGCTGTGAAGGCATAGAAAGAAAACAAAGGCATAAAGCCCCGCGTGCCTCCCCACAGAAATAAATAAATAAAAACCCGTAAACGAGGAAACGAGAAGAGGTAAACCAGCGAAACAAAAGAGAAAAATGTTCAAAGCAACGCGCAAGTGTGTCATATTTGTATTTTAATTTGTTTCGTCAGATCTTTTCTGTCGGTTTGTAGTGGAAATATGATGATTTCCCTATGCTACGAGTATACTTTGTAGTGGAAATGATCTCACGCTTGCTTGCACACTCTACTTTGAGAAAATCTAGAGCAAGAATTGATTGGAAATGCAGAAACCATTGTTTCGAGAAGAAAAGATAGTTTCAATCAGTCACGGGTCCTAAACGATTAGTTTGTGTGAAAAGTTCAAGGTGAAACTGATAAGTTACTGGTTACGAATGCAACCACAACCAAGGACGACAAACGACCCGTATAACGATTCTACTGATCTAGGAACGAATGGCTGATAAGTCATTTGTTATCACCAGACAAAGCAATCAATGCAATCAACGCCATCGATTTTACTTGCTTCTCTGTTCTTTGTTCATGGGCAAACCCCTTTCTAGTCTATGCAAACATACTATAGAGAGAGGTACGCTGAATAGTTGACAAGGTGTAACCAAGAGCAAAACAGTGGGTTCCTTGTGTACACATGCTGCACCTGGACAATTTCGCATCGACAAGCTGGGGTGGTAGCAAGGACAGCGATCACGTAGACTTTACTCTATGAGGTGACTGACATGTAAAAGAGGCGAAAACAATTCAGGAACTTCCGCAAAAACAAAAAAAAATTGTCGTCGTTGCCGTTGTCTCAAGTGCAGTGACGTGCTTTATAGGCCGTTGAGTGCGAAAAGAACACATACGAAAGCGAAAAAAGCGATAAAACTCGTAACATCTGCCCCGTGATGTGAGGCAACGAACATCAGCTGACAGATGGAAATGAGAAGCGTAAATATTGCTATGAAAATTCACTCGATGGTGTTGATGACATAGGGTTAGAGGCAATAATAGCCCTTAGGTGGTCTGGAGATTGTACAGAGTGGCTTCTAGGGAATGCCAAAGAGCCCCTACTGGTCGGGTCTGACAAGATTAACGCATACAATATAGCAAAAAGTTCGTGGCGTTGTTTTCGATTGCAAATAATTTAGGAAACAGAAATCACAGCGAACCAATAGAACCTCGTTGGAAAGGTGACATTCCGAGCGTTACTCTGAGTATATATTCATTGAAATTGGTGAATTAGTTGGAAGAGTGTACGGTGAAGGTACTTTATTAAAATCTGCTGTTCGGTTCGCTCGCTTTCGATGAGGTCATCTACATATAATCACTGAAAAAGCTGATGAAATTTTTGAAAAAGTCCAGCAAAATATGCATATCAACAGTGTCGATATTGGCATAGAGCTAGACACCGACTGGCTGGCTACAAAACGAAGCTCGATGTACAGATTCCTCTTGAGGTAAACGCGGAAGACCAAATTGTCAAGCTGTGAAAGCTCAATTCGTACGACAATGGAAATAGTCAAAGATCGTGGACAAGGGAGGGTGGGCCGACACAAGTGATGCTGTATGTGGTGGAACTAGAAAGGAATCGTCCACCGCGAGCCACTTCCATCCGATTGTTCAGACACTTAATTTTTATCGACCCAACGCCACACGAGACGGAGGAGTTGGGTTATTTTTTAAAAACAATTTAAAGCATAAAATCATGTAAAGCGGTGGAGTGCTAGAGGTCTGCATTTGGAAAGAGGTACACCATAGCCTATACAACTGAAACACCCCAACCACATGTTTTTATCGCAGAGCTCGATACCCGTTTTCGATTTCTGCGAATGAACTCTAACGAAAACTTCCACATTCTGGCCGTCGATTTTAATGCCAAACATAATGATTGGAGAAACAACATATCCAACACAAGGAGAGGCTAGTAAGCCATTGGTGGACTACACAAGCGACTCGCAACGGATCACCCGTCGTATTTCAGAGACGACTCCTATCTGGATCTCATGCTGCAGACTCTCAACTGAGACTGGTAGACACGAACGAATGGTCTACGAACTATCTACGTTCGTTCACATACACATAGCAGAAAAAGTCTGCGTACAGCTATTAAAATGAATTATATTTGATTCAAATAGAGGGATTAAACTTTTAAAATAAAATATTTATTTCACATTAATATAATCCGACTTCAAATTATTATTTGATACATTTTTAAAAGCAATTCAAGTACAAATAGTTATAAAAACACGCAAAAAGTGAAAAGAGATACAAAAAATCATCAGAAAAAGTCTGCGTACACTTTAAAAAAATTGAGAATATTAAAATTACAAATAAAACTTAATATCGTGTAGGGTAGCCTTTCTGCTTAATGACTTCCCTGAGTCTGTTTGGCATTGAATTAGCCAGGTTCAAAGTATCCTCAGGTGGGATCTTAGCCCGTTCTTCCATTATAACCGTTTTAAGCATTTTTTTTTAATTTAATTGACCTCTGCCGAATCCTCCGTTCGAGTAAATCCCATAAATACTCTATAGGATTTAAGTCTGGTAACTGGGGTGGTGAATACAATTGTTTCGGGACGTTGTAGAGCAGCCAAAGTTTCACAATTTCGGTCGTATGTTGAGGGTCATTGTCGTGCATGATATAATATTGACGACTAAGACCCAATTTATCCGCACTCTGATTGATATTTGTTTTTAATATCTCCAGGTATCCATTCTTGTTCATTGTAGATTCTTTGAAACTCAATCTTCCAACGGCAGGTCCATGCATACACCCCCAAACCATTACTCCACCACCACCATACTTAACAGTTGGAAGTAGGTTTTCTTTGCTAAAAGCAGTACGAGGCTTCCTCCACAGAATCTTTCGGCATTTTATACCAAAAATATAGATCTTGCTTTTTTCTGTAAATACATACATACATACATATTACTTTCTGCCAGAAGTCCAATGGCTTATTGAGATGTTCGTGTGCAGTCTTTGAGTCTTTTTTGCCAATTAACTCTTGATATGAACAGCTTTCTACGAGCAACACGACCTTTATACCCAGCTTATTTTTAAAATTTTTCTTGTAGTATCTGCACAGATCTTTTTGTTAAATTGTTCCTCAATATTTTTTGCAATTTTCGATGCCGTTATTTATGGATTTTTTGTTAACTAATCCGATCAGACTGTGCTTTTCTCTTGCCGATAATTCAGAAGGGCGACCAGAACGCGGCTTTGAAACATAACTTCCCGTTGATTTGAACGTATAAACCTCTTTGTATAGATGAATGTGTTCTATTTAGTGTTCTGCCGATTTATCTTAAACTTTTTCTCTCTTTTCACAACTTAATAATTATTTCCCGTTCACTTGAACAAATTTCTTTTCTCTGTCCAACCATTTCAAAAAAATGCACACCTCAACTACCTAACAGAATAAATGAAAGATAATTTCGCTCAAAAAGATACTCCTGATCATTACGGAAAACCATTAGCTGATCTTTGCATGCAAATATTCAAAAGATAAGGTAAATTCCGACGCCAAATACAACTGTACGCAGACTTTTTCTGCGTAATTTTCTGTTCCTTTTCTCTTTTTGTGTGTTTTTTGCATGTACCGTTATAATTTTCCAGATAAAATTGATGTTCGGAGAACCTTTAGATTGAAATCATAAATCTGGCATACAATGTTCTTACGTTAGTAGTGTGTGCATCGATTTTTTTCATAAAATAAATTCCTATTCTATAGTGTACGCAGACTTTTTCTGCTAAGTGTATGTACGACAGTGACCATTGCGGACTAAGAGCCGAGAATCTAAGAACTTCAGATAAAGAACGCCTTCTACGAAGAGCCAGCATTGGTCCGGGTGCGCCATCTTGGATACGGATTTCTTCGTGATTTTGTGTTCTAAGGAGGTGCCGACAATGGGAGTTTGTCTTTCAGGAAGTGTATGAGGTGAATGACAACATTCGCCCAAACCGCGAACACAGAGCCCTACTTCAACAATTCTACCTTTGAAATGATATCGATCATTGGCGATCAAGGAAGCTTGGTTTTACTTGGTTCAATGACGATTTCATGGCAAACAATGCCGTCGCCATTGAGGGGCTAATATCCTGTTCATTTCGACGGGGGATCTTCAGACGATTTTCGAATCATTGAAGGGAAAAAAAATCCGCAGGGACTGACGATATATCCCATGTTGTGCTTAGACACCTCCCATCAGTTTCTTTGAATATACATATACCACATCCTCGTCAACAATGCAATGAATAATGCATATTATCCAGTGCACTGGAGGACAGCGGTGGCGTCCCGAATCCTAAAGAGAGGCAACCTTTAACCCGGTAAATCGCCGATCAATAAGTCTCCTTCTGAGTATCAGTAAGGTCTTCGAGAAGGTGGTTCATAGAGCCCTGTCCAAATGGTTTGGGGACAATAATTCCGGATATCCAGTGGTCCAAATGTAAAAACCAATGCACGGGTGCCTGCCTTATTGACTTGAAAAAAGCTTTCAACACCTTGATTAAGTTTTTCAACAAGAAACACCGACGGCATCATGACTATCCGAAAAATGGTGAAAACTGAGAGTTGAGGTGACCGTGTGGTCTGTTGAGGGACTACCACCACGCAGATTAAATATAAACGAATTTGCACTCGATTTCCAAGGAGAGAACTAAATTCCCTTTAGAAATTAGGATGTAAACTTGACACACAACACTACTGACCAAAATGTTCGTTTTGTCGAATACGACGAACTGATGTAAGCATGCACTACATAGAACAGCGTCCATTGAACTGCTATATCTCAATTAAGGCCAGTTTTACCCCATTCCAACCAAGACAACTATTGTGCTTCCCAACCCAATCAATTGAAACAGTTAAGCCTCTGTTTACTTGGTATTGTTTGATTCAATTTGCACTTTAATGAATGTAGTCCGAGTACAACGTACATATATGAATACGATACCACCTGTCTGACCTCCATAGTATATGCAAATACCCTCTAGAGTAGGGCTAAGCCTATTGTAATGTTTCTCTGACGAGAGTAAATAATAGACAGTCAGCCAATAGACAACCCCTCAATTGTGAATTATTTATAGAACACCTAGTCTACCCCCGAGAGCTCGTTTTAATACGATACGTGGTCTGTATACCATCGTTAGCCGTCCAGCCGCGTCGTGAAAGTTAATTTCCAGCAATGAGTTGCCTTCGACTCCTTATTGGACGGACGGGTAGATTACATGAACCGGAATTTTGATTTCACGTTGTTATTGATTTACTATTGAAGGGTTGTAAATACGACGTAGGGAAGAGGGAGCACGGAATTAACAACTTTTCCGTTCAGCGAGCAGCTGTTTTTGCATTTGGGTTTTTGCAGAATGGATGCAAACTGAGGAAGAAGAGAGAAGAGTGGATGAAAGAAACATAAAAAAAAGTTTATTGATCGCTAATTTCTGTTAGATTCAGTGGAACAGTCATTGACCTGATCGATCACGAGAATCGTATAATTTTCCTCTATCAAAACAGTCGGGATACATCAGTAGTCCGGCCATACGAGTTTTCCTCGTTTTTATGGGCTGATTCGTTTCAGCTTTGATTTTCAGTTTGTTACTTGGTAAGGGATCAAAGTAATCTCTCATCACATCGAATACACCTCGATTTTCCTTTTCATCTCGACTCGAGGAGAAAGCACGCCAACGCCTTTTATGATTGATTTCAAATCCACAAACATTCAGTTTCGAGGCTAGCATTATGTATTTTGACACTTGCGTGGGGGGGGCAAAGGCAGACAAGCGTTATACATAAACACAACAACCTCGACCAGCAGTATTTCGTTGACCTATTATAGGACACACACTAAATGAAATACAAAACGAATTTTGCAATCCGCAGGAATAACAAACCGTCGTTACATAACTCAAGTAGATTTGAACATGCAGAACCAACCAATAAGCTTTCTTTGTTCGCAAAAAAACAACATCGAAGAGTGTACAAACAACTCACGCACAGAAGCGAAGCAACAAAGTTGAGCAAAGTGGGGTGAGACGACAAAAGGCAATTTCAAATTTTCTGACGCAATTCTCAAAACCTGATTATGTATTTGTTGTTGTTGTGCTTTAACCTATACTTATAGTACGAACTCACACTAAGATGGCCGTGTGTATCATATGCATCTGTGACTCGTGTGTTTACAAACACAGATGTTATGTTTCTTGGCGGAACAGCGAGAATGAAGAAGAAAAACAAAGACGAATCAATAACAGTGCGAGAACGAATGGCATCAGAGTGCGCGAGTGATGCCACTTTTAGATATAATGAGTAAAGCGCGATTTCGTAAATTTGGAAATTATGCGGTGATGCTTGGTACATGCACTGATGATAGGTCTTATGCCTTACCTGTTTCGTCTACACAGAAATTATGCCTCGACCTAAGGGTTTTCCCTTTTACCTAGAATAACTCTAATTCATTTTGGATGACAAACATGTAGCTCCTGATCACCATTTATTCCATAAGTCATAAACGCGGTGACTACCTATCGAGTTTTCAAGTAAATTTCCTAGAATATGTGTAAGTTAAAACCATTAAAGCAAAAAAAGTAATCGAGGAAGCAAGCGTAAGATATGGTGTGTGGCTCATGATTCGGAAACACCTAGACTATAACCTTTATGGCACTTATCCTGGCCTTGCCCGATTGCCAAATGCAATAGATAATTAAAAATGATGAGACAGCAACCAATCCCTTGGCAGTGATATCGCAGGTACATAGGTACATATATGGAAGACATTAAGATGCGAGTTGATTAGATCTCACGTCTCAGTAGTGATTGAAATCCACGAACAATAATAAATATCGATGTGGCGACGTCTTAATTCCTTCTAAATATGATGTAATATGAAGCCAATGTGTCATAAATAGATCGATGCATTGGCAATGGATGGCGATGTCCTTTTTTCTGTTATGACATCAACCCAAGGGTAAGTGAGTGTGCCTCAGCCGAAACTATCCCCGTATTAAAGTTTACTATACCGACGTCGGCACACTTAATGAGGTCGAAGGACACTTGAAGTCGAGGACAGAACTTGTAGCAAAATTGTGATTTGCAACCATGAATTAGGGGTGAAATGGGGGCACAGTGGAAAAAAAAACGTTCCATGTCCGATGTATAACGTGCCTATTTGTTTTATGAACTTATTGTATACCAGTGATTACACGTCGAGGCGTCGACGTTGTCACTAAATTCTGTGGATTTAAGTCAATTTGCTTATGAAAAAGAAAAGCGAAAATGGAGTTACGGCTTAATACTGGTACGAGTTTTCAACCCTTCAAAGCGCTCATTCAGATGGAGCTCCTGTTACTCGGATAGTTAAAAAGTGATTTGCCAGATTTTGGAACGATAATATTAACTCCGACTGTGTACCTATTGAACCTAATAGTCTTCTGCTTAATATTGAGTACTCCCCATTCAAAGAAACTGACGGAAAATAGAATGGTTGGACAGTGGATGAACAGCCAAACGAGAAATGAGTGAAAAACCGTAGGACAAAGACCGCATAGTATCTGGTAGGACAATATAAGGATGAATCTAGAAATGGGACAGAACAGCGAAAAATGGAAGGAACACACGCATGACAGGAAAGCTTAGTGAAGGGTGGCTCTGAACTCGCGAATTCTTAACAGCCGACGAAAATATTTTGAAGAATATGCATCGAAGTAGGACTTGGAAACAAACATGTAAGTATAATGATCCATAGATAAAGCTGGCTTGAATCTAGTGAAGGCACCACCATGCATTTGGTGGGATTCTAGATGTGTTTTCAAGCTTCGTTCTCCTGACAATTTCAATATATATTAGAGGTAATAGGAGAAAGTCTCTAAAGTCAACTGTAAAGGCGACATCATCTTATCACCTAAGAGACACACAAAGACTGGAGGACAAGATTCTTCATCACCGCACCGTATTCCACCTTAAACCGCAGACACTTCAGAATGGTTCGAATAATAAGAAATCGGAAGAAGTATACTCCAACATGCTTCATAAGTTTTGTAAACATTGGGACTATGTAATCGATAAATAATAGCGTATTTACTGAAATATAATCGCTTGTGTTTAGGCACGCATATTTGCAATTATCCAATGTTACATGAAGGTGACAATCATGACCGCTTAGCAACCGTAATGTACATCTCTCAATGGCTCTTAGCACCTGTTCGTGACATTAATAAAAATATCAACAACCTTAATGATAAATAACTAAAAATCATTTCTTAATATAGGCTATCCAAAAGCTTGTTTTCAACTAGAGGTAAACAACATCATAGAAAACAAGTCTAATGAAAATCAAGGGCATACTGAAAAACAAATAATCAACCGTTTGCAGGTGAAGTGGGAGCACTGACAACTCTTCCCCATTCGTCAAGTGTATACACCACAAACATTACACCCACACATAGCAGCGAATCATGACATGTTCATATCGAAATAATGAAAACGTTCCACTTCCATTGGTTGTTAGCTTTTGTTCCTCCAAAAGCAAATTTGAATATTACAAAAAAAATCAGGTTCTTTGTCTCCCGAATATCAACAAATAGAAGAACTACAAACTGCTACTTCTAACTACTAAATCTATGACTACAAGTATACCTGACACCGATGATTGTGATGATGACATACGAGGGGGTTTCCGCGAGGTACTTCGTTCCCTACCTTTCGACTGTTGTTTGAGGAAGCTTTCACGGCTTCTCTTTGCTTTCGTTAAATCTATACCACTTTGACTCCTTGCAAAAATCAAATACAGGACATTGAAAAAAAAAAAATAGAGAAATTGAAAGGAAAAAAAAATTGAAATCTTACATATTGACAGCCATTTTTGCGGGCAGGAATGTTATTAAACAGAACGACAAACTATTGCACTATGTAGGACCCTGAATCTTGGTGTTTTTCAGCTTAATTTCGCTATATACTACGAACTGCTTTTATATTCCATTTATGTAAAGTCTACTTTGTACTTTGGATCACAAATTTACGCGCGGGTATATGGACACAATTTACTTTTTTACTGTGCTAGCCAGACATGTTTGCCTTTTGTACAAAACAATATACATACAAAAAAAAGATTGAGATCTTTTGGGGTTTTTTGTGGAAAATAAAGGAAAAAAAACGCGAAAAAACTAATTTATCCTTCCAAATCCGATCACTTTCGGAGCAGTTTGTCTTTGCTTTTGCTTTTCGAGACAATATTAACTGTTTTCTTTCTCACAACACTTTTTCCGTTTTGGTAAAAAAAAAATTTACAAATAATAAACTCAAAAACCAAATACACAGAACCTTTCTCAATTGTTGTTAAACATAAACTGAAGTTGAATCGAAACTGCGATGTCTCTTGCGATAAAGGCAATTTTATTAGGACGCATAACTGTAGTTGTGCACTTTGCGTTACCAAGTGGAATCGAAACAAAATGGTCCGAGGAACGGCCGATTACAGCGCGAGTGCGTGTGTATGTGTGTGTACTTTCGACTATGATTTGTTGAAGCAACATCTACCTGGTGACCAAAATTCAAATTTAGCTAGTCAATTATACTTTACAACGCCATGCCAAAATGGATAAAGGATTCCCTTTTTTCACATCTACGGTCTCTCCTTCTAGGTCACATCAAAACTAGGTACATATAACCGACGCGCATCCGGTAAAAAGAACTGATTCATACGCACTCTTGTCATTCGTTCAAGGGATTTTCCATGGTTATCGCTTGATTTGATCCATTTTACATCATGCATTGCATCAGACTGCATGACGATGGCTGGAGAGTGGTGTTTAGCCCCACATTTCCCCCAGAGATCAAGCAATTATTGCTCGAGGTTATGCAATTGAACAAACTCAAAGTCCAAATCAAGCTAATTCCTATCCACCTAATCAAATATTCCAAACTAAACACACAATACACTGATTGACCTCCGCTCAATTATAGAAAATGGTTGGGTTCCATTGAACTCGCTGTACAGACGCTGGCAAATGCCCTAAAACAGCTTATTACTCTATTTACAGAACAGAGAGAGGAAAAAAATGTTGCTTTATCAGTTGTTGATCAATGGTTCCAAGACTCGCCGACGGCAATGATAAGTACATTTCTCTCGTTCGTGCTTACGTCAAAGTACATATTTATCACCGAAGGCACAAACAAGAAACACCAGAACTCGAAATAGATCAGGCGCAACGACGATATTGAAAAGTATTCATAACAATGCCCGCATTGTCAGGTGATCGCTGCTTCTAATCACGTAGGAAAGCTTTTTTTTGGGATTGGGCATAGAGTGGCTGAGCTTTGTCCGTCTTATTACCTAATTCTGCGATTGTTTGGTGTTCCTTCGGAATATGCATTGTGCATGCAAGGTACGATGCGAGAATGACAAAACCTTGAACTTGGCCTGTGGACGAGATTGCATTGTTATGTAATCGCTAATTGAAATTGCAGTCCTAGGAGACCACCGATCACAAGGCCCAATGTAATCTGCAAACAATAGAAAAACAACAGAAACGTAGTCAAAGTGTCGTCAGTTTCAAGCCATCATGAGCACTACGAGCAAGAAAGAAGGAAGAAGCATGCTTCTGAGGAAGCGAGAGGCGCAAGATTGAAGAAATGGGAAGAGGCTCTAACAGGAATAACATTTTACAATGGTCGAAAACGTCGAAGGGTATGAAGCCAAAACGGTAGCCTATAAAGATGAATACAGACCACTAATCGACGCTTAGAATATGGAAAAACTGGCTGGTTGCGAACATGCACCGATTTATCTATAAGACATGGTCGGAGAAAAGCATTTCCAATATATGGAATCTCGGCATCGTTTGCTCTGTCCATAAGAAAGAGATCCCTGTAATTGCGCCTAAGACTCACTTAAAAAATCTTCCCTGCCGTATTGTGTGAATGCCTAATACTGTTCGGAAACAATGTGATTGGTTCCTATCAGTATGGTTTCAGGCCAGGAAAGTCCATGATAGAACAAACATTACAGCAGATCTTGAAGAAGACTTATAAATGTTGCGTCCAAATACACAACCTTCTCGTCGACATTACATCCGGATATTATCATGCCAAAGTTATGCGATCTCACTTCTAGGACTATGACGTAATGACTAATCTTCGGTGCTTAAAAAGAATGTGATCTCTTTAAAATCATTCTCGAAAGGATTGTGCGGAAAGCCAATTGAGAGCATTGAAGCAGAAGCGGCTACAGTGGGTCTGAAGGTTAATGAGGTCAAAACCTTATATATCCTTTCATCGAAGAAGGACGCCCAAAATCGACGTCTTGGCCAAAACGTTTTCTTGAGAAGGACTGCATCTACCTTGGCTTAATAGCGACAAGCCTCAACGACAATAACATGAGACCTTATAACTTTTTTTACAAAACCTCCTCAATGGCGCAGAGGTTTGAATATTATCGAAAACAGACAGTCCTTGGCAAGAAGAAGAAGAAGACAGTCCTTGGCAAATTCAAGAGACAAAATCTACGCGCAATGTTTGTCCCGTTAAGGTCAATTGAGAGCAGAAGGGTTGACACGCACTGTAAATCGACATCGGCTTAATCACAACGACTGCGCCAAGAAGAGACCTCGATTCCAACCGAACCGGCCGGAAATGTTGGGGCATAGGTTAATCCTAAGCTGTAGTTGCACCTAGGTAAACTTATTGAAACCATTTGCTCTCAAAACTTGAAAGAAGAAGGAATTGTAAGCCACTTTTGTGGGACTACAAGTAGCTCTATTTAGAACTGTTTTAGCGTAAGGATTAGCTGCGAACAAATGACTTCTATAACATCGAAATAAAAAAAACAAGAAAGAACTATCAAATGGATTTGAGGCCAACCAGAATAACATCAGAAAATGACGAAAGCAATCATTAGACCAACGAACATGTGATGTCAGAACAACTCACTTCATTAAATATTCGAACAATTACCCATAATGACTTGTGTAAAACCTTCTTTTCAGAGACAGAAGAGAGGGCATCGACAACATTCTAAAACTAGCGTTCTAGAAAAAAATAAGCAACATGCTGCTCCACCACTCAATAACAACGAATTGGAATGAAATGTAAATATCACGTGGTGACGACCTGACGGTTGACCTCTGTCTCCATTCACAATGTTCTTCCTGGTTTTAATCAAAACTCACGAGTCAATAAAACTATGACTATTGCTGTGGCAATATAAGCAAAGTGCCATATAAGACAATATTGACCCAACAGTTGACGTCACATTACCATAACCGCCCTCTTGAGCAAATGGGATAAGATACCAAACAGAGCTCTATCTAAATTAATTCATCAATAAATTATGTTTCAATTCACTGCCGCAAATGGTTATCATCACTTAGTCATCCGAATATGGATATCTACTCAAAAAATTGTGATACCAAAATAATTCGAAAGTTGGAACAAAGCGGTAATACACACTTGTTTGTCCATACGTGCCAGATAACACGCGACGCGATGTTATAAAGTGGGCGAGATCATATTGAATTGACTTAACCCAGTTGATGGTACTACATGTAGTGAAAGTGGTATGGAAGATGTACATGCTGATTGTGCATATTCTATACTCTACAACGTGTGGCATCTGATGTCCATGCACTGAATCTCGCAATTCCCTTTGATGATTTATCAAAATTACAATATACGAAATATAGAAACTAAAAAGGCTCAACTACAGGTAAAGAGTTATAAAGACTATAAAATAATATCAGAAAAAATTGACAACGTTCCGAGTCATCCTGCCGTTTCTTTAAGTCAGGTCTGGAACTTTATGTCATAGAGCGTTTATCCATTATTCCAAGTAGGACTGTCTAAGTCATTTTTGCAAAGAAAAGGAAATTGTACTCTTGCCTAAATAGTGTAAGCACAGAACTCTCGGAAGAGTGCACATCTTCACGCATTCTCTCTCTAAAACTTCGGGGTTTGCCGTGTCGTGATAAAGATCACTAAAGGGGTTGATATAAGCCCGTTGGCGCCTTATTATATAATCTGCATTGCCACACTGCCACTTACATCTTTCACAACTACATGAATCGTGCAGCCATCCGAAGTCGGACAAGTAAAATAGAAGTTACCAAGATATCGTCGCCACCGCTAATCATTTTAGAAAAGAGCCATCCGCTAAGTCTACTCTGGAACGACCCAATGACTCAACATCAATAGCATGGTTTTAAAAAACAACTTGAAGATCTTAAAACATCGTTCACCTAATCAGAAAAGGTGAAGGTAAGGCTACAACAATTGCTAGTCACATTGTCTCGGGATAACAGGCAAGGTCCAATCTTACCCAACGCCAGCCCAGGAGACACTGATTGGATTAGGAACTACTGCTATGGTAATGGTGTGGAAGTAAGACTCTTGCACGAAAAGATCCTTGAAATGCCTATCGAGTCGCAATATCATCACGATGAAGGATGATCCAAAAGTAATGATAATTATTTCCAGTCCGCATAAATTTTTTTTGCTTGTTAATATACCCACTAGGTTTGATGATAGACCACGATTCTCAAGAGATATATTCATATGAATACGAACCGTCGAAAGGATAACATCAAAATGGAGAAAAAGAAATTGGGGCCACCATCAAGTACCTTTACTGTCTACCAAAGACATACACAACGACTTGGTGAAAACAGTCAAAAATGTTGTGTTGGCAGATCGAAGAGTGATCAAGAGACATATAGCTGAGGTCACAGGGATCTTATACGGCAAAGAATCCTTGCGAACGACTTTCATATGAAAAAGGTCTCTGCGCTTGGGTACCGAGGATGTTAAGCGACGACCAAAAGGAAAAGAGGGTGAATCTCGAGAAGTTCCAAGCAGATCAGGAAATGTTTTTCGTGACCATGAATGAGATCTGGACCCATCATTTTTACTCTGAAACCAAACAGCAATCGATGATTTGGAAGTGAGCCTCCTCACCGACGCTAAAGAAATTCAAAGCCCCAAGCTCGGCGGGACATAACCTTTCGCATCCGTTGTTTGGGACGTTAAAGAATTAATTATTGTGGAATATTTGGAAAAGGGAGCCATTACTTCGGGATCTTACTACGCAGGCCAAATAGGAAGATTGCGGGAAGTCATTAAAAAAAAAAAATAAACGGGAAACTGAGAATTAGCTCCCGGTGACTTCTCCTTCTTTCCTTGATAGGCAAAAAATTTGAAGACGATAGCGAAGTTATGGCCGCTGTTAAGGCGTTTTAGCAGGGTCAAGACAAAGATTTGTTATTTTTTTAAACGGAATCCAGGGTTTGGAAAAAGGTGGGCTAAATGTATTAATTTGTTAGGAGGCTATGAAGATCACCCCTCGTAAACTTAACTAAGTTCTAGACAGTCGGAAAATCACATTCGTCTCACTGAATCAAAGGACTTTCATTTAACCCTTGAACAGACTCTCTAAAAGCATTTTAAAACTCAACAGACGATAGCTACTACCTATCGTGACACTGCCGTTTGTTCTCTCCCCTTGGACAAATTGGCGACTCTGTCTTGATATAAGAAAACGCTGCTCTCTATCACCTTAGAACTTATAAGGAAGGTTGAGAACATATCGCTTGATTGCTACAATAGATCTTTGTAGTCACATGTCCACCTTGCTAACTGCAGCGTAGCCTTCTTGATAAAGTCATCTTCAGATTCGTTACCACGTCCAATTTCGCTGACCTTACTTGATGGGCAGATCTCTACTATTCAGCGTAGCCACAACAACTAGATCCAATCTAGTTCAATGATTACGATCCAAATCAGTTACAATAAATATAAAAGGCTTACATCATAGTAAGCAAAAATACTGTTTCCCTACAAATAGTGACCACATGTAGGAGTTCGCATATCGACTAGAAAAACAATGTTCAATGATGCCTCTACCACGTCTTTGTTCGCATCTGAAAAAAGAAAACATATTTACCAGCAATAACTCTCCCACTGCCCACAACTGCTTATCGCGTCCCCGAAATGACAAACTCTTCGTTTGTTTTGTTCCCAATAAATCCGTGCACGAAAATCCGCTTGTGCAAAAGTGCAGAAAGCCACATTTAGATCGTATTACCGGGAAAATCCCGAAACAACCCGACCAGGCATACGCGACGACCTTAATTCGTGCCAACAGACCTACTTGCATTCGATCCATATCTTTTATACATACAAAGGCAGGCATCGACCGAGGAAGGACATGACAATTAGCTTTTATGATAATTTCACCAACACTTGGGACAGCGCCACCATCATCTCCAAATGCATTCATTCGATGGTGTCCCCCCACCACTTCGCCACTTCAAGTGGAATGAACATTTTCACAAGTCAACAAATACTAAACCACAAACAAAATAGCTCATTTAGTTGTCGGTTAGAAAATGCATTATGCATGACCCACTTTGCATTCATCTCGCGATGCTGAGCTTTGCGAGTTACTCACATACCCCGACCACGTGGGTCAGGCGGGTGAGTAGACAACAAAATGTATTACTTGTTCGGCTAAATTTTGATGCAAAAAGATATTGCCAAGAAATTTCCCTCACTCGGACGGCAGCCAGTGTCGGTCTACCTACATGTAGGATTTCAAGAAGAGGAATGGGATGAACATGAGAGCCGAATGGTCGAGTGTAGTTCAAATGTGACTTAGAAGATTTGTTCGCAGGTGGGTTCAGTACGATTACAAAGTATTTCATAATTTATTGACGCTGATATCCTCTTTTCAACCTTTTTCGGTAAAAAACAAATCCGAAAATCGAGATCATTAATGCTTTGTAGCCGCATGACTTCCATCAAATGAAAAAATATTGCGACAATTGGAAGTTAAAAATTAACTTTTCAAAGTCGGAAACGAACTGGCGAACATTTCCCATCACTGGACAACACGGCCGACCAATAACGATGCGGAAAGTGACCAGGGGATCTTGGGATCTAGCGTCAACAGTATATGTATTTCAATACAATCATTGCTTTGAGGCCTAAATTGAGTACGTAAGGTGTTATCCTAACAACATCCTGTTCAATGGGATAGAGCTAAACTAGATTCACTACATCGTAATTAAAAGGGCTGGCAAGCGCAAGGGGATTCTTCAACATCAGTTTTATAGGCGCACACGCCTCAACGGACAGGTTGAAAATCCCACCGAAGAGGACTTCTATGACCATTTGGATGGTGCCTACGAAGCCTGTCCATAGTACGATGTTAATTTTATATTCGGTAACTTTAATGCCAAGAGCTGTAAGGAAGACATCTTCAGCGGAGTGATCGGAAAGCACAGCCTTCACGACAGCTCCTAATATGCTGATTATTATAGTAGCACAAGATTTCCTCGCTAGAAAATCCACACAGCACCCTGCCTGATCACGTGTTCTTTGACGCAAGGCGCTCGTCAAATGTAGTGGATGTAAGAACTTTCACGGGGATGAACGTCAACATTGACCAATACTTATTAGTAGCAGGTTTACAGAGAGCAAAACTGAGCGAAAGACTCTCCAATATGCCTACGTCAGACATAAATACGAACGGTATGGGGCTGTACTACTACTCAGCCATATGTGAAACAGTCGACACTTCTTTAGATTATCGACCACCAGAGTCCAGAAACTAAGGGTACGCATTTAAGCTTCTTTTACGGTTCTTAGTGATTCTGAAAAAAAAATTCAATGTCAATGCACGTTTAACCTACGGACGCCGACAGTCTTCGGGTATATTGCACGTTGCTGTCAGCGTGGGGCTTATCATGCACACTCTCGACCTATTTTGAAATTAAACATTTAAAACCGCAGTTTGTGACATGCTTTCGTCTTTGGACACATGGAGAATCAAGCCCAACGTTTACCATTTACCTAGTCCAGCAACAACTTAACTTAATCAATATTCAGTAGTCCACTGCATTATGAGCTTGCAACGTGACGCTCGATAAGAGGCCATTAATATCTAATCTGAACGAACGTTCGCAGGTGACCGACCCTTGGCGCATTTTGTAGATCAGAGCCTACAATTCAACAATATGTGAGAGTGAACGGGCAGAGTGAAAGGCATTCAATTTCTCGTCGTAACCAACAACTTAACTTTCCGGTACTTTTACCGGTACTTGATAAAATCAAACAAACCCAGAGGCAGGTTACTGTTCCACTTTTTAGCCAGAAAGAGCTCCGCTGATAAATAATTCACAGATTTTTAGACAATTGGAAAAAATCTGTCCAACAACACCTGGCCCTGGGAGTTTAAGGACTTCTATTCATCCTTTAAAAACATTTAAAAGTCAACAGACGATATTGCAAAATACGTATACGGACACCGCGGTCTGTTTTCTACCCTAAAACAGATTGCAAACTCTGTCTTGATACAATTTAAGGCCCTCTACCACCTTAAAAAGTTAACATTCCTAAAAGAAGAAGTGTCTCTTAAGGAAGTAACCTCTATTCCTTAGAAAGGTTGAGGACCTCCTGGCCTAACTAGCACAATATACTTTTCAAGTCGCAATACCCACACCATACTAACTGTAGCACAAGCGTCTTAGTAAAAAATGTCAGGTTCGGCCTCGTTACCACATCCAATTTTTCTAGCCTTCTACGATGAGCCCTACAGCCATAAGGTGGTCTTTCAAGTAATAAACAAATTGAGTGCGTGCCTCGCACATAACTTGTTTTAATTTCATCGATAAATATAACAACGAACATCGTTGTTGAAAAACAAATAAATAAAAACAATCATTCCGACCACTCAACTCAACTTCAAAGGAATGCACCCATGGCCTGTTCGATCGTGCCAGCCGCCCACCAATCAATTATAGACCATTAATTGCGCTTCTTTCAGGGACGCAAAGCAAAAGCACCGTTTGCATATGTCTCCTCTACACTTATTAATCGTTTTCATAGAGCGACAAGGGTATTGATTCCGAACAACAGAGTTTGAACGTAAACAACCGATAAACCGTATCCCGCAGCGATAAATTAGAATATAAAAGCAGATTGGATGTGTCGTCAATGAGCATTTATTTATCGAATTTGTCCAAATTGCTTTATCGATATTTTTCTTTTGTCTAAAATGAAGTGGAGTGGCTTCGACGACTATGTCTAGAATTCAGTGTAATTGTTGGGTTTCCAAAATTGTTGCAATATAATACGGAAAAGAGCTTACAAGAGCTTACGAATGTTCCGTTCAGGTTATACATGATGGAATTCTGACGCAAAAGACATGGACATTTTAATCTTCCATTTGTCGGTAATTCTAGGGGCAAACTTGGACAAACAATCAATAGAAAAGAAAGATTCCACGAAGGGAGGAAGAGAATAGCAAATGTAATCGATATATGTAATATACTGGATCAAGTTCGTGCCCAATCTTCATACGCAGCGGTAAGTTTATTGACTTGTTACGTACTTATCGGATACCAGTGGCAGGTGTCATCAGAAGCCATAGGTTCGATGTGTGGGAAAGCTGTGTGTTGGAACTCCAACAAGCAGAGTGTTAATTCGAACCATGCTCCTGCTCTTTTGACAGTAAAAAGTGGTTTCTTAGATTTTGAAACGTGATATTAACTCGAATGATCATCCTTGTACTGGACGGGCTCCCGGCATCACGAAAATTGACATTGAACCTTTGTTGTAGAAATTAGGATTAACTTCCAAGCTCGACACATGAGTGCAGCATTCTTTGATGGAAAAAAAAATTAGAAAAGTAGGTGAAGCCGCGGCAAAAGGTCCCACGAAGAATGGATAGTGAAGAGACTAGAATAAGCCGCCCGACTGAAACCTTCGTGCCTTTGGATGGGAACGGTAAGAACTGCGAACAAATAAGAATTCGCCGTTTTCCGATAGATGGCACTAAAAAATCCAAAAAATCTGCGTTCAAGGCGCGTCGAATTATTATAAAAATTTACGGTGAGACATCTATTAGCGAAAGAATATGTGGAAAACTTTTCAACGCTCCAAAGTGGTGATTAAGACGTACATATAAGACAAACAATGTCTCGGATCGGTGGAAAAGCCTGAACACACCGAATTGGGGGCATTACGGGATCAAGGTCCATGTAAAACGCAACAAGAACTTGCAGATTCATTGATCGCAACGCAGCCTCGAGAATGGTGAGAAAATTGGATGCTAAACGAGTTCAAACTGAGATTATGATAATCCAAAGCGAAGAAAATATCGAAGGCTTGGTCGAACATCCATTGATAAAAGGTCATGCTGTGCTTATTGTTTTATGCTAGCAGCCCGATGGGCTATATATTGTTGTTCCAATGGGTTAGGCCATCAGGCTTGATACCGTACACAACTTATCAACTTGAACCGTACATTGGGAGAAAAAAACGGCCAGAGGCGACCAAAGACATGAGAAAGTGATTTTGAAGTACGACAACGCTCGGTCGCATGTTGATCGGATCGTTAAAACACTGAAATCGGGCGTGGTACGTCTTAAACATAGTAAGGCCAATTAGATATGGCCTGGCTGAGGAGCACTTCCAATCTTCCAAAGAAACCAGGAGTTGGCTCGGGTCACCACGAAGTAGTTTTCCCAACGTGGGCATCGTACACTGCTAGAAAGATGGGCAAATGTTGTAATTCGCCATATTTTCTCAACTCAGACTAAAAACAAATGCAGGACATGCCCAATGAAGCCTAGTTTATGTGCTGAATGCTTAAAGGCTTGTGTTTCTGAGCGACCACATTGCTTAAAGTGAGTGCGATTTTGAATTCCATAAAATCTTTCCCAAGAGAACCACCTATGGTACTATCGATAGAATTAGCGTTCTTCCGAGGGAGATTATAGCCAATTTAACATCTGCATAACCATCCACTACCGTAAACAACCAGCCAAGGTTAAAATATAACCGCGGTTTCAAAAACAACAAAATACATTCAACGAAAACTAAACCAACATCTGTAGTTGCTATAAAAACAGCATAATTCCCAACTGCGGTCTATGGCTGCTACCACCTCGGGCACATAAGATTTGCAGTTCCATTCCACTGCATCATCAGATAAATTGCGTCTTTAGTCCAACTTGGTGTTCCACATTCCGATCGGCTCCATCGCATACACTAACGCAAGAGCGGCCAGCCATTTGGGTAAACAAATACCGTCCCCGGTACACTTTGGAAAACAATCTATGCCAATATAAAACCCATTTGGCGCGTGTATCCCCACCACTGGCAAGTCTCAGACTGGATAACAAAATACTCAGCATGTTTCAACATGTTACATACATGCATGTGAATGATAGACATTATATAAGTAGGCAACGATGATGACCCGAGAGGCGACAAGTCATGCTCCCCATTTCGAGCGATAGCGGAAATGAAGCCACCACATACCAAACTGTTTGATAAAACCAAGATTAGAGATAAATTCAATTTGTATTGTTTACAGGAACACAACTCTGACCGAGAGAAATCGATATTTGACCTCAGAAGCATATGCCCATGTCCGAAGCTCAAGTGGAATGAATGCTTTCTACTTTACAACTTTTTTTTGCTTTTTTCTTGCCAAAGTCATGCTGACGTGAATCGAAGAAAGACACAAATGTGTTTATAAATAAAAGCTGATCCTACGAGCATAATCGTGGCCCACTCATTTTCCAGACTATTCGAAAGCTATTAACACCAGTCGAGCAGTACTGACCTCAAAAACCTGTCGGTGCCCTTGACAACTGGCCAGAATAACTCATGGATAACCTTAAAAATATTTCATCGAATTCTTTCAAAAGCTAAATAGAAACCTAAAATAGTTGAAATAAAAAAATGTAATACTCCCACTCGATGAGTAAAAGTCATTTCGTAAGACTGCGGTCTCGTAAACACGTAAGAACCTGTCAATTGTCAAAACCGAACACGATTCAACATGAAGTCTCCACAAACTCTACACGACCGTACATGAAAAATGTGCGAATGAAATTACATTCATTTGTCGCGTAATTAGTACCGGTGAGATCACTTTTAAATTAATCAAAATATGCACAAGGAATTACGTTAATTTTTATATAAAACTTACCCGGATGCTTCTGCGATGATTCTCAGCTTTTGATTTTTTTTAATTTAATCGGTCCAAAGAAGAAAATTTTAACACGATTCCAACAAGAACTGAGGCATGGAACTTTTCTCCTTGCTTGGCAGTTGAAAGGAACGAAGTTGGCTGCGAGTGAAAGCGGGTTGGGTGGGAGTGCGGTGATACCAATTCGCCAATATTTTCACACAGGGATGTTATATAAGAGGGCTATATTTTTTTTTAATTTATATTAGAGAACAAATAGGACAAACAATTTGAGATCTATCAAATTTGTACATATATATTTGTTTTTGACATCTGGCTCATACTCATATCACAACTGTTGAGAAATAGGACTTCTCGAACATTGTTATTAGTTAAGGCCGAGATGAGATTAAAAAGAGCTAAATAGCTCAAACATTGGAACAGTCTACCTGTCCTGCCTTTTATGACGGCAATTAAGCAGTAAATTAAAAACAAAAAGAAGCTGCTACGATCTAATAACCAAAATAAATAATAGTTTGACCCGCGTGATTTACTTTGTTCACTCACAGTATTTTCTACGAATAGTGTAAAGAAATCTAGCTTTCGAAAGTCCTGATAGCCTTTAATTATTCTCTGTTGAATAATGTTGTAGTTTTGAACTTAAGAAATCCTCGAATGGTATTCACGTAAGGGCTGTATAATTAGGCTAAGCTCTGAAGTTATAAAAATATTAAAGAGTACGTAGAAATAAGTTATTTTTATTTGTTATAACTATTTAAATGTATCACTATTTCTATCTATTAACAAGCCTAGATACTTGTAGTTTTCAACCCCTTGAATTTTAAAGCAATTTGAATTGCACGGTAAGTTTTCGTGGACGTTATAGTCACCACACGTATGGACAGATAAAGACAGTTTTAAACAAAAACTGGCATGGAAAATGGCGTCACAGTCAAGTGGAACATATCCTTTTAGACTAAAGATCATAAGTCTAGTTTTGCTGCTGATTAATAAGTCATGTTTGGTGAACCATTGTCGTAATATATTTAAGTCCTTATGTAGCGGTATTGCAGAGTCAAGAATAATTTTATTGTCATAAGTTAATGCCATATCGTCAGCAAAAGCAGTAATTTCCTACAAAGATTTTGATGGAACAGTGAATTAACAAATATTAAAGACAGTAGTGGTCCCAAGGCTGAACCTTGCGGTACACCACTTTTCAACTGTAACTGGTTACTGAAGATTTCACCCATTTTTACTCTCTGAGTTCTACATGGTAAGTATGAAGAGAACAATTTGTGAACTGTACATCTTATCCCAGCATGGTATAACTTATTTAGTAGAGTGTCATGATTGACCTTATCAAAGGCTTTGGTCATATCTATGAACAGTGTCATATTATTGTGGTCATTATTCATTCAGTTGATTTACCTTCTCGAAAACCAAACTGTTCATTTCGTAGAAAGTGACTTTTATTTAGGAATGACACAATACGAACTTTCATCAGTTTTTCAAATAATTTACAAAAGGTTGGAAGCAGAGAGATAGGCCTATATTGGGTTATTCAATTTCTATTTCCTTTTTTAAATAGGGGAATGACTTCAGCACTTTTTAACGCAGACGGGAAGATACCACAATTGACACTAAGGTTAAACAGGTAACACACTACATCAATTATGTACATAGAACGAGATACATTTTAGAAGGCTGTTGGTAATGCCATCCGAGGTACAAGAGGTCTTATTGTCAAGTGACATTATACATGTATGGATTTCGACAGGTGTAAACAATTTTGTTGTTTCTCATCCATATGTATTTAGATTTTTTATCTACTTTGATTTTTCTTGCTTCAACAACCAACATGAAAAACTACCTCTCTTCCATTATCGATGAGGTCGGTAATGAGAAGTGCAGAGCACAAGACATGTGGGATTCCATACAACAATCTGGCCTGGAGAAAGCCAAATCACTGCTCGGAACATCTAAAGGCCCCTGCCAACACGCAAAAGAAGCCTGGTGGTGGACAGACGAAGCCAAAGCAGTGATACACGAAAAGAAAATGACTTTCCAAGCTTGGTCAAAGTGCTCTTCTACTAAAAGACAGGGAAAAGCTCGCCGTGAAAAGGTATATAGGTATTGCAAAGGTATCGCGAAGAAAAAGTGCGCCGAATTCAAAGCGAAAAGCATGGAAGGCCTCTATCAGGAGTTGGAAGAAATATCGTCTTTCGCGTCTGACAGGAACCAGGCTACATAGGAGCTTCGACAAAGCAATTTGAACAAAGGAGCAAATATCTTTAAGATAGCCGCCCAGAGAAGAAAAAATGACCAGGAGATTCGTTTCCCAAAGTTTATTAACAATGCTGAAGGCCAACTCCTTGTGGAAGACGAAAAAATTCTCCACAGATGGCGACAGTATTGTCGAGCGTCCTCAGCCCACTGCTTTTTATAGCAGTCCTTGATTGCTTGCTTGAAGGAAAAGTGACGGACCCCAATGTGCACCAGCTATTCTTTGCTGACGATGGTGCCATTATAAGTGATGATCAGGCGTCCCTACAACGAGCACTTGATGTCTGGGTGGACATTTTTGAGGGACACGGGTATCGTATTAGTTCAAAGAAGACAGAGTATCTGTGCTGCCCGTTCTCTGACCCTCATCAGCCTATTCCAGACATTTACTTGAATGGAAGAGTGCTTCCCAAGTGTGAAAAGTTTAAATATCTGGGATCTATGATTAATAAAGAAGCAACTTGTGATGACGACATCAACCATCGCGTAAGCATAGGGTGGATGAAGTGGCGGGAAAACTCCGCCATCTTCTGTGATCGAAAAATGCCCCCTAAGCTGAAAGGAAGGCTCTACACTTCAGTTGTACGTCCGGCGCTCACATACGGTTCACAATGCTGGACAATGCACAAAAAGTATGAGAGCAAATTAACGCCAGCTGAGATGAAGATGCTTCGCATGACAGCGGGAGTAACAAAGCGTGACAGAATTAGAAGTTCAAATATTTGAGGAAGCCTCCATGTAAAAGAAACCATCACAAGAAATATAGAGCGCGACCGACTCAGTTGGTATTGCCGTGTTCAAAGGAGAGATCCTTTGAACCCCGTCCAAAAGGCGTTATCAATCAACATTCCAATTTCAACACGCAAAAAAGGCAGGCCGAAAAACAATTGGTGCAAACAAATGCAAAAACACCAGCATTTGATTGGCCTCAGCGATGAAGTAATCCCAAACCGGGAAGCCTGCCGCTACTTTCTGAGGTCAAACCGGCGGACCCCAAAAGCGGACCAGTAGGAATGCAGTTAAGTGGGAAGGTTATGGTCCTACACTTCTGACCATAACGACGCCGGAAAAAAAAGGAAAAGAAGAAGATTTTTCTTGCCTCATTATACAATATTCTCCTATTAGTAGTAAGACTTTCATTAATAAAAATTTGCGAACCATCACAGTTTTCTTCTAAGAGGTTTGTTGTTAGTCGCTGTTTTTTCTTCTTTTTCATTTCCATGATGTTCTCCTTGCCTACTTGTCGGGTCAGATTTAGAGACAGTACAGTTGTGGGTGAAGAGGGGTCCCTCTTTGTTTTTATTTTTTTGACGTAGATAGAGTCAATGTCGCGCTCATAGATCATACCCAACACCAACACGAATCATTAACGCGGCTTCCATTGTATTTGTATTGTCAATATTGGGCACATTAAACATGTCAATCGATTTATTGTTCTTTAAAGTGAACTCTAAATGTAAGGAAGATTTATGGCCTTTTATCCATAAATATATAAAATAAATAGGTGTTGAGAAAATGTTTTCTAGTTCTACGACCCATGAAGTGACGAACTACAGCAAAAGGGAATATGTTGATAAGACCGATGCAAGCAACACAACGATCTGGAGAATCAGAACAAGCTTCTGAAAAAATCTCTTTTACGCCGCAAAACTACGCACCACCTTCACCAGTATATGGCACTTTTCTTTTATCGAAGGTACTGCCTTAAAAAAAATATAAGGACGACTTGGGTTCTCAAATCATGGAATTTTTACTAGACGTAAAAAGAGTTTCCAGGTTTCCGATGGTGAAGAAATTGTGGGCTTGCAACTAAAAGAATTCGACCCTCCCACCGTTCACAGTGAGAACCTAGAGGCTATTTTACCGCCGAAACAACCTCGGCTTCTCACTATCAGCGATGAACTCAACGAACTCGACAGTAACACCAGAACGGCCGATGACTTCATTAACGAGACTGACATTCCTTTTTAATAGATTGAAAATTGACTTAACTATTTTTAAGTAACTTCGGACTGACTAAGACGTAAATTTCTGATTAAAGAACAAGTTTCTCATGCCAATTATGGAAAACGGCGGATTGACTGCGGAGGGAATATTTTCGCATCCGCTTGTTTTCCTATTATTGAAAACGCAATCGAGAAAGTAAGCGGATGTCGGTAAAGTGGTGCAAAAAATGGTATTATAGAAAACGCAACTCATCCGCGCTGCATACATTTTCTGACGTTTCCAATCCAAATCATTTTGGTTGCGGATTTCAAACAAGAAAGATGAGTTGGTGCAATAAATAATAAGTTTCAGATTTTGAATGAACATAATAACGTTTACTTTTATTGTTAGAAAACAAACAACATGCTTGCAGTTTGAGGCAATGTTCAGTGCCTTGAAAAAAAATCCCGACATTGCAAAGAATTTTACAAAAAAAGACCCTGAGTTTGTGCAAAGATTTTGGGAGGAACTAAAAGGGCAGCTTAATAGCTTGGGGCCTCCAATTAAGGAAATAGCCGAATGGAAGAAGGTGCTTACATTCTTTAAATTAAATAAATTCTTAAAGTAGCAGTATTAATTCGGACTATTTTAAATTTAGGTTTGGTCAGATCATAAATCGGCTTTACGGAAAAAACTGGCACACAATAAACGGGAAAAAAGAGCTACAGGTGACGGTGAAAATAGCGAAATTTTCTTTACCCCCTTGGAGGAGGAAATAATCGAGCTCGTGTGCTTAAAGGATTGTGCTGTGGGAGTTCCTGGAACAAAAAGCTTTGAGGCTCCAATAAGTACAAATGCACCAAATTGCTCAACGGATCTAATGGATGTAGAGTTGCCCTCCTACAATGAAGGTAGAAAATAAATTTTTTTTGTTCTATTATACATATGTATTATAAGAGTAATTCATTGATAATTTCAGAAAACGATCTAAATTTGTCTGATCTGAAGCTTTGGAGAGAGTTGGACATGAAGCAGAGCAAAGAAATGGAAGTCTGAAGAGAATTTACCGGTCCTTAGATCGGTTAATAGACCATCGAAAGTATGGAAATTCGGTCCAGGAAGGACTTTTAAAAGAGGCAGAAAGGCATAATCGCCAAATGGAACTATTTGCAGCAGAGAAACTGCAATACAAAAAAAATTAGAGATTGAGTTAATGAAGATTAATCAATCATTAAATGAATAGTTTATTAACAGAATACTTGGCACTAAAAGTGCCAATGTTTCTATGTAATGTGAAGTGCAATTAAGCTACAATTTCGTCAGCTACATATAAGCAATGAAGGCTGATTCTTTTTAAGTTTTGTATATTCGTTGCAATGGAGGCTTATTTATTTTATTACAGAAGCAGGTAATATTGAAATAAAACATTATTCAAATTAAACATTTTTATTGATTTATAAAAAAAATTGTAACAGTTCTTCTCGGATTTGATTTGCCTCTGATAAGTAGAACTGCGGAGATTCCGAAAAAATCTCCTCAACTTCATTTGTTTCTTCTGGTAGTTGCAATTCTTCATCATTCACATTATAATGAATGCGTATGTTATGCAGTGCTGCGCTAACATTAATAATTTGGATTGCCTTCTTTGGAGAATAATGAAGCTGTCTAGCTCCGAGGCAACACCGGCACCAATTTTTCCAAACGCCGATAGTTCGTTCTATGATGTTACGACCTTTGCTATGGCTTTTATTAAACCTGCTTTTTGGAGTTCTAACACCAGCATTTCTAAATGGTGTGATAAGCCATGGCGACAAAGGATATCCAGCATCTCCTATTTTAAAGGAATATTGTAATGTCATTCTTTTGATGTACGTAAAATGCATATTTACCTAACAATCGCGTATTTCTATCCTCCGCGTTATACAATGATTTAAAATAAAAAAAGGCATCGCTATTGCCCCAAACAAAAGCATCATGGCTTGCTCCAGGATATCTTGCGTTTATACACCTAATCCGCTGCTTGTGATCACATACCTAAAAAAAAAAACGTTAAGAAAAGTAGGAAAGTCCTTTACATTCATTACTTACTATCATAACGTTTAGACTATATGCCTCCTTTCTGTTAAAAAAATTGATGTGCACTTTCTTCTGGCGGCTTTGCAATTTTTATATGTGTTCTGTCTATGCACATTATATCTGGGATTCTTGATTTATTATAAAAATACAATTTTGCTTCCCGTTTTTCTTCTTCACTCATGGTTAAATTTATCCACTGTGGACATAAATATTTTTCTAATATATTAAAAACCTCGGAAAAAACTATTGAAACTGTCGGTTGTGCCATTCCAACATCAAAGTCCTTTCCTGTGCCAGTCTGATATCCACCCTCAGCCAGGAACCTTAAACATGCTGTCAGCTTAAATTCCGGAGTCAATGATGTCGTTCTAACCACTGGTGGCAGTTTATCTTTTAATACCTCCAAAACATATTTGAATGCTGTTTTATTCAGCCTGAAATATTTTACAAATCTGAAAGATGTTGATTACAAAAAAAAATTGTTTTAACTTACTGATCTTCCGGTATCGATAAAATATCCTTCGCCCTACTTCTTACTTTCCAACGTAATTGTCGAGAATCATTTTCTTCTCCTTCTAAATCCATAAAAAAAGCCAATTGTATCCATAATTCACTTTAGATATTTGCTCTTCGGAACAATTTAAATATGAAAATTAAAAATTGACAGAACACAGCTGATTGAAAAAAGGATCGGTACAGAGGTTTCGCGGACCGATAATGTGGTTCATCCGTCAGTTTCTATAATAGGGTTGAACTGCGGATGCAGTCAATCCGCCGTTTTCCATAATTGGCATGTCTGGCTTTCGAAACCATTATAGCACTTCATCACTTCATTGTAAGTGTTGCCGTTGTTTTTTTTTTCATTTTAAGTTTTTTATTTTTAAATTGTCCCCACCTCCTAAACGGGGCGAGATAGACCCCCTCCCCCTCCCATAGTGAAAAATGCTTGTTTTTGACCCCTCTACAAAAAACCGTTATCATTTTTTAGCGCCAAAGTTATCGTACTCCTGCCCTTGGCAAAACGTCGCTGATTAAAAATCTTCAAAGAAAATTACAAAATATCAGAATCCATCGTAGCCGAGGATCCATACAATGCTTACAATGGATGCTGTCTTTGGGGAAGTGTATAAGTTGGGTACAACCGAGCCCATCAGAGCCCTACCACACCACTTGAACTAATTATTCCTTGGTTTTACCGGCTTCAATGAAGATTTTATGGCAAATAGGGCCGCCATATGTGAAAATGCTAACATCTTCATTTCAAAGGAGGATTTCCAGACGATCATCGATTCATCGAAGAGAGCAAAATCCAACTCGGCAAATCTCCGGTCGATAAGTCTCCTTCCGGGTATCAACAAGGTCTTCGAGAAGGTGGTGCTAGAGTACTGTGTAAACAAATTGAGGGCAATAAAATTATTCCAGATAATTAATTCGGTTTCAGAGCGGGGTGAGACACTATTCTTGCAGCGTCGAAAGTCTCGGGTATTCAAAGGAAAATGCAAGAACCAATGCACGGGTGCTTGTCTGATCGACTTGAAAATCCATTAATCAGAATCTATTTTATTCGAAACGCCTTTGTAAAGGGCTTCTCCGGACACTAGAACAATTTGGCGCAAGGTCTCAATACTCGAGTGACCAGGAAGCGGTACGAATCGCCAACATTCAGCTCACTCAACTCTACTCTTGTGCAGCTGTTAATCTGAAATCGGCCTGAGGGTCTCTTTCTAGATGGGAAGCGGCGTTCCTCCTTGCTGTTGAAATAGTGGGAACAATTCGCAGGCATGGAGAGTAGTTTTGCTATGGGAATATGGTCTCCCATAGCAAGTGACCAGTAGACGCTTCTATAAGTTTAATGGCACAACAGGTGGCCGTATGCAGCATTACTTGTAGTGCTTCGGCATAATCCTTGAACTCTGTTGAGCTTTGCTCAGAGTAGGCCTCCAAACGAGTGGATTAGGTGCATTAGGTCTTTAGTTCTATCTAAACTTCGGTTCAACGATGACGTGTTCGGCACTGTAAGATAAGGCCAGGATCTGATTGTGTCGCTCAAGTTTAAATTGCGGTAACTTGGTGAGAAACAGCATCAGTTCAATTTTTTCTTGTTTATGTATCGGTTGCAGCACCGCCACCGGCATGAGACTAGTCCGTGAATGTCGTTATGGTGGTACTTACCACTAAGCTAAGGTAACCAATCCAAGCGTCAGAGCTAAGGAAAACCTCATTTCATATCACCCGTATCTACTCGGTCACTTGCGAGCTTTAAATGGTTGAAATCCTTCAATTTTGATCAAATTGACGCACACCCCCTGCGAAAGAGACTATCCCTCAACCCAAGGATTTGAAACTGCCATAATGCGGCCACCGTTTGTTCCCGAGCTAGACGATACCACCATTTCAAAATCAGCACTTATTTGTCGATGCTTGGCATCGCATCTTTTATTTTCACGTTCCTTTCACAAAGGCTGTCACATAAATACAGTAATGTATCTTATACGGTAACCAGGATATATATTTTATACACAAACTTTCTTACAAAGTTATTTAAAAAAAAAAAAAAAATATTATGATACAGAAAAGAAAAGAACCGAACCGAGTTACACTCCCATGACCAGATTCGTTTGCGTCTGTTGTTCCGTCACGTCGCTGGATGAGGCTGACGGCAGATCGGTACGTGGTCGTCGGAATAAAATCACATGAGGTTCGGGTGCATGCATCATGTAGTGTACCCAGCCCGGGCTCTGTTGGACGCCGAGATTTCGCCATTCGGTTTCGGTCATCAGGTGTGATTTCGGCACCAAGCGCGTCAGGTCGGGAGGTAGAATAACATGTCTGGAAGTGAGTGAAACAACAATAACAAGTTGACCTTGAGTTTCGATTCGCATCAAGAGTAAACATGAAATTCCGATACAGCCGAGGTACGGGTACACCCGGACCGAGTTCCTGTTCGGGAAATTTCAATGTTTTACGGCGAAAGGGGATATAACTCACCTGTATTCGAAGACATCGTCGAAATACTTTTCCGAATATTGTATTTGGTCAGCTGGCATGTTGTCTTTCTTTAATTAAACTCGATTTAAATTAATTTGCGATGTGAATAGTTTGCGAACGTAAAAGTACAGTAAACAGATTGATTAAAACAGCACGGTATAAGGAAGACGCTTTGAAAATGACAGTTAACAGTGATGCCAAAGCCCGTTATTTGCAAATTTACCTAGGAGCATGTTCGTATGTTACAAGTAAAATACTTTTTTATTTTATTATGCAAGATTATCAAGACGAAAATAATTATAGAGCTTAAATAAAAAAAATAATAAAAAAACCGAAAGTAAAAAAGTAAGAATTGGTTTTTAAAATTCCTACTGTTGTGCCTGTTCATATCGGTGAAAGCATGCTTAATTGCTGGAAGGGAAAGGAATGATTTTTCATTCACAAATTCAAAAATTGTTGGAAAGATCGAAATTACTACTCAGCCAGGCCTTGCGTTATCGATTGGACAGGTGATAGTCGGAAGGGGTGATGTCTTACAAATGCCGAGGTTGGGGCAGAGTGTCCCAGTTCACTGTTCCGGGTAAGTTGCAATGATCTAAGCAACATGTGGACCAAGGTTGTCGTATTGTGAAATGAATTTTTCGTGTTTTTGGTTGTATTGTGGTCGTTTTTCTTATAATACTCGGCTCAAACGCATTTACTCTGTTCGGTAACGTACTCCTGTAATGGTTTCAGCCATTGTACATATTTCACAATAAGAAGTTGTTCGGTAAATTTTGCCGGTAGATGAATCCCATCCCTGAAGTGGGACTTCGGAAGACTGTCGAAATAAGCTTCCACGGTGGCTATTACCTTTTTGTTTGATAAAATCGTTTTTTACGCACATATTTTCTGAGATGTCTGAGGGAGTCAAGTCTAGCAAATAGGACGGATCTTGCAACAATTCATACTTTAATTGGCTCATATTGGCCATGTTTTTTCAAGTGTTACCTTAAATCGCGTTATCGTAAATCAATGGAGGCAATCCACAAACAAAATTCCTTTTATACCCCAAGAGCTGACGCTAAAATCTTCTTAGCCGATTTTTGGACACTAACTCTCTTTAGAGCCGAAGTACTTGGTTCACACTACTCTCAAGCCCTTTGTTTTGATTTACGACCGTGGTGGACCCAAGTGATAAAACGGTGCACAAAATCCTTTTAATCTTTTCGAAAACGCTTCCAATGTGTTGAGAAAGTCGCATACGAGTGTGTTTTTGTTAAATATTGTTAGCGAATGCGGTACCCATTTTGCACTCATTTTTTCCGTAACACACAATCTAAAGAGATGACACTTTTTCAACACTTTTATGATCACTTTAAAATGCAGCAGCCCCTTTTTCTACTGTTCGAATCGAACGTGTAGAATCCTTATACACGTTAGTTCATAAATCTGATTTGATGCTACATCTTCCAATTTTATTGCTTCACGATGGCAGCAAATATACGATCTTATTGACAGATGTACATAAAATTTTAGACGTGATCATGAAGAAGCTCTGCCACTAATAGGCGAACTTAAAAGCGCCATCTCTTGTTGGACGACAAAGCTTATTGAACAATATAGTATACTACACTGAGGTGCTTTTCTTTTGCTTTGGATTATCGTTTGGATCCCCTTTGATCGACGCCAAAATATATAATTATGGAAAAAATCCTTTCCTTCTTGCTGCTAGATAAGCAGTTCGCTCGTGAAAAAAAAACGCATTCTACGTCTCTGTTCAGCTCGTATTTCTTTTTAAACCATTTGAGTTATGACCAATGAATCTAAAGGGTGTCTCAGTAAGAGTGCACTTTTTCATTTTAAAATAAAAACAAGTATTTTATGACAGAGTTGTGATATTTTTATTGTATTGTAAAGAAGACATGTTCCGATTAAGTACGGAATAAAATATCCGGCAAATGACCCCCACGGCTCCGATGACAGGCCATTACTCTTTTCATGAAATTTTCGATGACTTTTGCACAGAGATGTGGCTGTATCTCACCGATGACGCGTTGGATTTCAGATTTGAGATCACGAATTGTTTCGGGTTTATTCGCATAAACCCGAGATTTCACAAAACCCCAAAGAAAAAAATCGCACGGCGTTAAATCGCACGATCTTGGTGGCCAGTTGACATCAGAATTTCGTGAGATAATGTGTTCTGGAAATCGTTGCTGCAATAAGTCGATTGTTTCATGCGCGGTGTGGCAGGTTGCGCTGTCCTGCTGAAACCACATGTTGTCCAAATTCATGCCGTCCAGTTGAGGCCACAAGAAGTCCGTTATCATATTCCTGTAACGAATGCCGTTCACAGTCACTGCAATTTCGGCCTCATTTTCAAGAAAGTAAGGTCCAATCACGCCGCCTGACCAAAATCCGCACCAGACAGTTACTCGTTGTGGGTGCATTTGTTTCTCATGGATTGCATGAGGATTTTCTGAGTCCCAAATTCATATGGGAATGCGCTTCATCGGAGAAAATGACTTTTTTCAGCGTAACTTTCCCCATTTTTGTAATGAGTTTTCACAATTATAACGCGTTGTTCTTTCGAAAAGCGCTCCATTTTTAATAATCGGAATAAACAGAGGTGACAGCCGTCAAATTTCAGAGTTGCCACTTGCATGAAAAAAAAAATATTCCAATTTTAAAAAGTGCACTGTTACTGAGACACCCTTTACAAGTTCTTGTAGCGTTTGGCATGATTCAGTAGTGAACCAAATTTTTCGTTTTCACATTTTTTTACTCATTTGGAACGCTCCGAGTTTTTCTTAATGAAATCACCATATTCGTAACGTTGGAACCATTCATGATACGTTATTTAATATGAGTCTCGTCATAAATTTTTATAATCATTTGGGCGTCTCAACCGCAGATTTTTTCGAGTTAAAGGCGAACAGCAAAACTCCCTGCAAATGATGATTAATTTGCTCGAAAGTCAACATTTTCGCACGAAAAAGTCTTGGTGAAAATGAATAAATGTAGTGCTAAGGAGTCGTTGATTGATGCCCAAGTTTATCATGTGTCGTTTCTGAGGTTACTTTCATGCCCAGCATGTACCACTAGCGCCATCTATTAGAAATGGTGGATTTCCATTTGTATACCTGATATACATCTGGAGCCAGATAAAGGATACATGAGGAATGGAGAGGTGGCCTTTAGCGCGAGATATGGCTTTGAGTCAGTTGACAAACGCGTTGCAAGCTGCGCGAACGTGAGCCCGCAGAATTCTTTGGAAAAACTCCATTCTCGAAGAAAAGTTTTTTGAATGCATCCATATGGAGGCATTTATACTGACCCTGGCTTGCAATGGACATTGTTTTGACGCCCAGCATTTGTGCCGGTGCAAAGTCTTGTTGGAATGCCAGTGCTCCCTCACCGAAATGTTTAAGTGTCCAAGGCCAAATCACCTTTCAAAGTATTTTCGCAGTGAACATTCGAATTCACCCTAACGCCAAGGTCCCAAAAAAAAAAGCGGGACACAAGTCACCCAAACCATGACAAAGGAAAACGCTTGACTTCTGTCAATCGAAAATTTAAATGATTGATTGTTCTTCAATCGATATCATCACCCTTTTAGTAACACTGTTATTTTCTAATTGATTGATCATGGATATGGCCAGGGACGAATAGAGACGCTCAGAGTTCGTCCTTCTTACCGTGGATCTCCAGAGAGGTTATTGTTTTTGTTGCAACACATTGTTCACCCGTAACATCCAAACCTTATTGTATAAGGTAACATTTTAGACGTTCTATACAGACCGAGACAAGTCCTACGAAATTGTCTGTCACATACGAATCCTTTGCGTAAAACTGGCTCTAACATTGAACCACACGGAACAAAGACCAACATGAGCATTATTAAAACCATGTAGCAGATTACCTTCCCCTTGGAATCAAGTTGACTGTTATGAATCAGCCATCATGTCAGAGCGAAAACTCCTCGGGCCCAAGCCAGAGCCACATATTTATTAAAATTTCAATACTGATCTAGCCAATTACCAAGGTATCTGACGATTTGGTTCGCCAGTGGGCGCTCGTCCGGTCTAAAATCTATCACTTTACTGAGGTAAATGTTAAAAAGGATCGGAAAATTCACCATGCCTCGTTGTAGTCAATTTTAAATTTCAATTGGTAATTTTCGCAACAAAAATTCTATCTGTCAAAATGTCTAAAATCATATAAAGTATTGTAGAAGTTCGGAAAAGTTGATCAAAATGTTCCAGCGCTTGTCAACTTTTCCGAAAAGTCAACTTCTCTGGACATTTTTCAAGATCTTCAAAAACTTAAAAAATCTTAATATGTCTGATGTTCAACTGACTTGAAGTAGCTTGAAACAGTGGTTTGCTTCTTATTTTTTGTAAAATGAGTTCTTACAATGTTTGTACGTAAAATCACCAGTTTTGGCATATGGTGAGCTTCGTTATTTTCGGCGCACCGTTTGATCAATGCATTCACGCTTCCAATGGCTTCTGGATAGGAAATTTTTGTCGTTTCCACAGTCTCGATATCCGATTCATCGTTATGAGTATCAACTTCCTCCATCTCGTACTCTTCTTCAATTGAGCCCGCATTCCACTCTTCAATCTGTTCCAAAGTCAAATTGGAACTCAATCCTATTTTCGACAGCAATGTATTGACTTCTTGAATTTCGTCATTATAGGAATGATCCGAAGCAAACAACTCAAACAGAGGAATGTTATCATCAATATCAAATTCATTGTCATCCCAAAGTTAAATATTTTTCCATGCGTTTTGCAGAAAACGTTGGGGAAGTTCATCCCAAGCTGATTTGAGCAACAAAATGCTATCGCGAATGTTATGTGTTTTTAAGAAAGCTTCAATTGACATACTATTGTCTTGGGCCACAACATTGCACAATAGTTTGTAACGATAGTTTAATTTGACCAACTTAATGGGATTCTGGTCCATCGGCTGCAAAACTACTGTAACATTTGGGGGTCGAAGAAGCGCTGAAATGTTAGCATCATTAGTTTTATGCAATACGATAGGTTTATGCGCTGTGCAATTGTCAATCAATAAAATTGCTTTTCGACGTTAAATTGATTTCGGTTGAAAATCGACGTCCTCTTTACCTCTTTTACGAACGAACCATGAAATCAGTCAGAAAACAGTTTTGATATCATCCAAGCTGATGGCGAATCAGAGTTAATTACCGGATTTGTGAAGCCCTTAAAACAGTGCGGATTTGCCAATGAACATTGGGCTTACTTTGTGTGAACCATCAGCGTTTGCGCACAACATACATAAATGTGATTCGATCTTTTGTGGTTTTTCGGCCAGGTGCTGTTTTTTCAGTTGCAGCAACGTAGTTTTTCTGATGTAACAAATGATAATACAAATCTGATTCATCCGCATTGTACACTTGAGCATCGCTAAGTAAAGGGTGTTTTTATAGAGGTATAGAACTTCAGGTTGGCAGCACTATTTTAACTGGCGGCCATTTTATCAGCCGTCAAGTGATTTATTTTTAGTTTGGTTTGGCATTTCAACATGAATAGACTGACGTCTGAACAACGCTTCTGAATTGTGCAAATTTATTTTGAAAATCATGGTTCTGTTCGAAACACGTATCGCTCACTACGTCCATTTTACGGTCAACATAATCGTCCATCAGAACTATTAATTCGATTAACTATGGAACGTTTTCGCCCCACGTTTACTCTAAATGATAATACGTATCCACAGAGACGGCGCACAGTGCGTACAGAAGAAGTCATCGCTGCTGTAGAGCGTAGCGTAGAGGAAGACCCGAATCAGTCTATCCGCCATCGTGCACAGGAATTGGATATGTGCCCATCCACTTTATGGAAGATTTTGCGGAAAGATCTTGGTTTGCGTGCTTACAAAATCCAACTCGTGCAAGAATTGAAGCCACAGGATCACCTAGCAAGGCGTAGATTCGGTGAATGGGCCCAAAACAAGATTGCCGTTGATCCCAATTTTCATAAGCGAATTTTGTTTAGCGATGAAGCTCACTTTTGGTTGAATGGATACGTCAATAAACAAAACTGCCGTATTTGGAGTGATGATAATCCTTAAGTGTATATTGAGGCACATCCATTACATCCACAAAAACTGCCTGTTTGGTGTGCTTTATGGGTTGGTGGAATAATTGGTCCGTACTTCTTTAAAAACGATGCTGGCCAGAACGTTACAGTCAATGGTGACCGCTATAGAGCCATGATGACTGACTTTTTCGTTCATCAATTGAACAACCATGATATGCAGGAGCTGTGGTTTCAACAAGATGGCGCAACATGTCACACAGCTCGTGCCACAATTGATTTATTGAATTGGCCTCCAAGATTGTGCGATTTAACGCCGCTTGACTATTTTCTGTGGGGATATGTGAAGTCGCTAGTCTACGCCGATAAACCCGAAAAGATTGACCACTTGGAGGACAACATTCGCCGCGTTATATACGGAATATACGGCCACAAATGTTAAAAAAAAAAACTACGTCGGAGCCAGCCGTAGCGGTCATATGCCCGAAATGTCAGAAGATTATCTTTCGAATAAAGTCAATTTCATGTCAATTTAATAAATCATCTTTGTTTTATTCCATTTCAAAGTTCTATACCTCTATAAAAAACAACCCTTATAAGTTCACTAATCATTCCTCTCAATTTTCTTATAAACGGTGCGATTTGCGATGTGTCGCTCGAAAAAATTTCACCCACACACTGTAAGATAACGAATTCCATGCCTCTTCTTAAATTTCGCTCGCATTAAATGAATTGACACCTTTTTCCGGATACATTTTTTCGAATATAAACTTAGCTCTGGCTTTAAATACCGAACCGGTAACAGCAAAATTTCGAACACGCTGATTTAAGAACCATTCGTATGATTTGCTCTCTATCTCAGGATATTCTCAGAATTGTCGACTGGTGCTGCTAAATTTGATATACGGGGGTGGTCCGATAAGTACTTAGCCTCACCGCCAGATGGCGCCAGTATCACAAGAGCAACTTACTATCGTGTAGTACATTCTAGTAGACGGCTACTGTCAGCCGGATCGGACTCGTAGTTTTGTTTTGACCGCGTGTGGAAGCGGGAGTGTCCGCGGGTTTTAGAAAAATGGAAAAAGAGCAATATCGGTCGGTGATTCGGTTCTGGTTTTTGGAAACTAAATCGCGCAGCGAAATCAAAGAGCGTTTGGATGCTGTGTACGGTGACTCTTCTCCTTCGATGGCGACCATCAAAAATTGGTTTAACGAGTTTCAACGTGGTCGCACGTCGGTTTTTGATGAGCTACGTCCAGGTGCCCCGAAAATGGCTACCACAGAGGAGAACGTGACAAAAATCCACGATCTCGTATTGGCAGACCGCCGATTTAAGGTGCGCGAGATAACTGAGACGTGACGGGTTTGCTCACTCCGGACAACAAGCGCAACCGTGAGACCACTTCAGAGTTTGACGCTGTTTAAGCGCAATCCGATGGAGTTTCTGCGTCGTTTCGTGACAGTCGACGAAACATGGATCCACTGGTACACACCAGAGACCAAGGAACAGTCGAAACAGTGGACTTCACGGCCACCGTTTTCTGGGATTCACAAGGTGTGATCCACATCGACTACCTGGAGAAGGACAAAACGGTCACAGGGCTCACAAATTATTGGGCCGATTCGACACCGAATTGAAGAAAAAACGGCCCACTTGGCGAAGAAAAAGTGCTCTTCCACCATGATAATGCACCGGCTCACACCTCCGCCCTCGCCACGGCAAATTGGTCGAATTGGACTACGAACTGCTGCTCCATCCACCGTATTCTCCAGATTTGGCACCGTGCGACTTCTTTTTGTTTCCAAACTTGAAAAAGTCACTCGCCGGGCAGAAATTTCAGTCGAATGGCCTACTTTGCAGACCTCGAGAAAACGTATTGTTCAGACGGGTTAAAGAAGTTGGAGCATCTCTGGGTCAAGTGTATCGAGCTAAAAGGAGAGCTTGAAAAATAGATCGCCATTTCTGCAAAATGTTTGTTTTTCTTTTGTAGGCTAAGTAGTTATCGTACCACCCTCGTATGTACATATAAAAACAACGAATGCAAGTAAAAAAGAGTAACGCTCTATAAAGTTGACCAAAAGTCAACTTTTAAGGTAGCGTATGGTAGCTAAAATTTGGTCAACTCTTCTGCAAAGTAAACTTTTCTGAAAGTCAACTTTTCCGAACTTCTACTGTATAACAATGGGTACAACCGGTTGAACTTGTAATAAAGACCATCTAACCATACAGCGTTGAAAGCTTTTCTCAAGTCAGTCAGATCCTGAATATCATTCTGATTGTTTCTCCACTTCACTCAATCACGGATCTCCTGCTGGAACAATTTGATCTAACCTTGTATGTTGTGCGAGCAGAATCGACCACAGATTTACCTCGGCTTTCAAAGGTTTCAAAGGATGTTTCTCCCGATAGTTTGCAGAGTGTCGTCGATTCGTACCGAACACGCATTCTAGATGCTCTTTGTCCATAACCCCATCTTATGCCAGGGGGGTGGTCGTGGTGCAATGGTAATCATCACTGTTGAGCGGAAGGTCTGTAGTTCAAGTCTGTGCATAGCTAAGAACAATTCATATATGGAAAAATTGTGCAACAACATCAGTTGTGAATGTGAATGCTGACGAAGGCATAACATTCGTAGCAGATGATCACTTATGATCACTTCAAATTTCATTTCCAATATAATATAGGGGGTACAAATTAATTCGATCCGTTTTCAAAAGATGGCCACCTGCAAGTTGTGGCTGATCTTGGAAGCGATTACCTACTTTATTGGAAAGGTGTGACATCTGTCAACAATAATTAGTGTGCATCAGCGTCTGTTTCTGACAACAACATTGTTTTTTGCCTCTTCGAAAACGTCCGGATTTGTCTTAAATAAACAGCATTTGTGGGTAGTTTTGATTTTCTTTTTTAATTGGAAGAAAAGTGCAGCTGAAGCCCATCGAATGCTTGTAGAAGTTTATGGTGAATCTGCTCCGACCGATAAATCAGTCAGAGAGTGGTTTCGACGTTTCAAAAGTGGTGATTTTAGCGTCGAAGGCAAAGAGCGTCTTGGCCAGCCCAAAAAGTTTGAAGATGAGGAATTGGAGGCTTTACTGGATCAAAATCCGTGCCAAACGCAAAGTGAACTCGCAGAATCGTTGAGAGCAAACAATTTCCGTTCGGTTAAAGAAATTTGGATTTATTCAAAAGCAAGGAAATTGGGTGCCGTACGAGTTAAAACCGAGAGATATCGAAAGGCGATTTTTCACCTCGGAACTGCTTCTTGAAAGACATCAAAGGAAGGGATTTTTGCACCGGATCCTGACTGGAGATAAAAAGTGGATATACTACGATAACCCCAAGAAGAAAAAATACTATGCAAGGCCTGGTGAACCCGTTCCATCATCGTCTACATCGACGCCAAAGAAAAACATCCACGGTTCAAAGGTCATGCTCTGCATATGATGGGACCAGACGGGTGTGGTGTACTATGAGCTGCTAAAACCAGGCGAAACCATTGATGGGAAACGTTATCGACTACAACTAATGCGTTTGAACCGTGCATTGCGTGTAAACGGCCAGAAACGACCGAAAGGCATGACAAGGTGATTTTGCAACATGATAATGCTCGGCCCCACGTGGCTGTAGCGGTCAAAAACTACCTGGAAACGCTGAAATGGGAGGTCTTACCCCACCCGCCGTATTCTCCAGACCTTGCTCCTTCCGACTACTGGCTTTTTCGACGGATGCAAAACGATTTGGGGGGTCACCGGTTCGGGTCTTTTGAAGAAATCGAAGAATGGCTCAATGATACCTTAATGACATGGAAACAAAAAAGTTACTGTGAACTACAACCAACGCGACAAATTCAGTCGAATCTCTCAAAAAATCTATTTAGGACAACCATCCCCGGAGAGTAGTGAACGAACATCTTCGACACAAACCATCTGCAGCCCATAGTAATGGCGTAATGGCAGCCACGTATACTGGAAATTGTATGGCATTTCGTTTTTGAGGAGGCCAGTCGAAATCAATATTTTTCAAAATTTGATAACTGAGGTGCAAAGAACGCATTGAAGATATCTACTGTGTGCGCTGTGGCGCCGTCTTGTTGGAACCAAGGTGCCCATGCCTTTTTCAGTCAGAGTTTGCAAAAAAAAAATTGACGCTGACGTTGGCTCCAGAATCGTCTTCGAAAAGAAAGGTCCAATAATTTTCGCACAAATTCACGCGCTGGTTATGGAGAAGTTCTTTTTGTGCTGGAGTGAATCATACGTCGGAGAAACATTCGGGGGATGCCAAACTGCGAGGAACAGCGACGATTAGATATTTCCAGTAATCTCCCGACACTGACCTGTATACATAGTTAGTGCAAAAAGTCTGCGTACATTACTTCTCATTTTAGAAAAAAAGCTGCAACGCTTACATTTATATTCAGAACCAAAATATTTTTATGTAGAAATGATGTCGAGATGTCCTTCTTATCGATTTGTAGCTGTTATTTCATCTTCTACATTCAAGAACTCGACTGGCATCAATTATTGGAAATCACAACATAAATTCTCGCACAAAAATTCTGCGTACAAACTATTTTGTATGCAGACTTTTTTGCGAGAATTTCCATTACCGTTACTTTTCTCACTTCAACTTATTTTTACATATCTGTCTTTCATTCAGTCGATCACTGGGAGTGTGAGAAACAGTATATTATAATTCTTTTCTTCCCTTTGGAGAGTTTTCTGGGAACTGCAAATATGAGCAAGGAATTATCAGTAGATATTCGAAAATTGGTAGTTAAACTGCCTTCGGAGGGTAAAACGCTAAGAGAAATTGGTGAAATAATTGGTAAACCACATTCTTCTGTACAAAGAGTTTTAGAAAACTACGCACAAACTGGGAATTTTACTTCTAAGTACAGATCTGGGCGGCCAACACTACTTACAGTCAGAGAAAAACGGTCAGTTTTGGCTGAAGTAAGAACAAATCCCCGAACAAGTGCTCCAAAAATAGTAAAGCTGATTCACGAAAAGTTCAACAAAGCAGTTAGCAGATCTACTGTTAGAAACGTCCTTAGAGAAGAAGGTTATCGTGGACGCTCCGGAAGAAAAAAGCCCTATATTTCGAAAATCAACAGAAGGAAGCGTATTGCTTTTGCCAAGGAGCATATTGACAAGTCGGAAAGCTTTTGGAATACCGTGTTATTTTCAGACGAAAGCAAATTTTGCATATTTGGGTTGAATGGGCGCGGTATTGTGTGGAGAAAGCCAGCAACTGAGTGGAACAAAGAAAACCTTTTACCAACAGTGAAACACGGTGGTGGTGGGATCATGGTTTGGGGGTGTATGGCAGCAAATGGGGTTGGGAATTTGGAGTTTATTGAAAGTACAATGGATAAATTCCAGTATTTGAGTATTATTAAAAAAAACCTCCGTGAAAGCGCCAGCAAACTCGGCTTGGGAGATCATTTTATCTTTCAACAAGATAATGATCCCAAACATACTGCTCACATTGTCAAGCTCTGGCTTCTGTATAATGTTCCAAAACAATTGCATACACCCCCGCAATCACCAGACCTCAACCCCATCGAACATTTGTGGGAGTTGCTGGACCGACGTATCCGTCAACATAGCATATCGTCCAAAAATATGCTCAAGGAAAAGCTGCTTGAGGAATGGCATAAAATTACTCCAGAAGATACGAAACGCTTGGTTGATTCAATGGGAATACGAATGAGAGAAGTCATATTCAGACGAGGATACCCAACAAAATATTGACATTTCTTGTTTTTGTTTTGTATTGTTATATGGTGTACGCAGACTTGTTGTGCGTTGTTTATGTGCCCTGTTATATAAATCCATTTTTTTTATGAATATTGTATCAGTTATGTTTGTTTTTTGTTTATGAATTAGTTAATGAAAGTAATTTAAGTGAAATCAATAAAAAAATATTTACATTATATGTTCGAATCGTTCGTTTTTTCTTATTAAAGAAAGTCAAATAGTTTGTACGCAGACTTTTTGCACTAACTAGGTAGGTTCATTAATCACACCAAACCACCTCGGGCAACCTCGGTCTTGATGACTGGCATTACCAAGAGCTGGTGGCGAAAAATTGTTAGAACAAATGCCTAATGGTGTGATCTAAAGGCGTTTTGTTCACACGATATTTCGAACTGAAAATGTAAAATTTCACGATAACAGTGCGTCCTGATGGCGCATGCTATTCCATGACATAAATCATCTTAGACTTAGATGCTTCGAAAGTGAAAGCTACAGAGCTACCAGAAGCCGAAGGTATAAATGGCTAAACCTGTTTAAACTTCCCCCAACAGTTGACGATGTTTACCATGGTCTCTGGCTTATACTCGTAGGCGCTCAAATATACATACTCGTACATACATACCTACACACTTGCAAAATCGCAAATATGGACATCTTTAGGTATAAACAAGTCGAGTGAAATAGTCATCTCTAAAATGCTGATGAGCGAAACTTGTGTGAGAGTGGTTCCAGGTAAACAGCCTGGCATATTGCCTGCCAACTTGTTGTTAATGAAAATGCGATAAAATGAAATGAAAATCGTTTCAAAATACAGAATGAAACATGTGCTTTTTTAAAGAACCGTTAGTCATTGAGCTAAAAAAGGCGCCAATAAGTCACACACCCAAAAAACCCACCAAACTAAGTATAGATTGAACGATGGTTGACATTTCCATTTTATTCGTGTTCGTTCCTAAGTGAAAACATTCCAATTAAGACATGCAGTCGACCATACCGACTCAAAGTCTCATCTCCCACGACCTTGTCACACAGATGCTTTTTCAAATAATCGCACATCTGCTAAACCAAACATCACGTCAAGTCTATCCATTTGAACTGATCGTCTTGTCTGTATTCATCATTTTCGAATACCGAAGGCAAATTTGAATTTCCCCCACATAACCGAAGGCTTCCAAAAATCCAATTAAAATATTAATCAAGTCATTTAATCCATCCATTTGTTTGAAGGTGACCGCTTACGCACTGTTTTTCTGGTACACGAAAACAGATGTACGATTTCCGATAGTCCAATATCGGACGCTAGCCGACGCTTGATGTTGTTTCGTTTGAAATTATGAAAGCTCATATCGAGCGAAATGCGTTTTTTAACACAATTTCCCAAAATACCTCAATCCGCCAACTGTCATTTTTATATCAATTGTTATCGTTGGCAATCTGCCCAACATATGCTAACAGCACCACCTCGACGAGTCTCGGCGTGGTCGCCCTCTTCCCCACTTTGCAAAATGTGAATGTTGAGCCTGATCCGACCATGTTCCACGAGAGATTTAGAACCAAAATGGAATGTCATTTCCATCGCGACTTATCCGGAGGATGCGCACTGCTAGGATGTACTAAAACGAAGTGAAAAACCTGCTCGAAATGACGAAAATAAAAGCAGATAACGTGGAAGGGTGGTGAGCGAATGGGAAGGGTGTGAAGAGCTTAAGAGAAAATTCCAAAGAACACCACGCACCTCATCGTCTAGAACAGAGTCAGTCGCGTTCCTTAAATTTTTGTAATGTGCCATAATCACAATCGGAGATAGAGTTATAGCCAAAGCCACTCATCTTCTCGTTGCTGTGCTGTTGATGATGTCGACTCGAAGTGGGTGTTGTGGGGTGTACTTGTCATATCGCTGTCGTTCTTCGTTGTCGCTCTCGTTGCCGTTGGTATCGTCGTTGTTGTCCTCGTTGTAGTTATCCTTGTCGCCGCCGCGTTTGTCATCGTTGTGTCGTTGTGTCCAGTTCATGTTTCGATAATTCGTGCGTTGGAAACCATAACAATATTTCTGGTTTCTATTGTTTATTCCGAGAAAACACCCGAATCCGGTTGAGGAAAATCCGAAATCGCGAAAATCAAAGAAAGAAAAACACGAAAAATAAGAGAAAACAAAGTGTTTCCACCTATCGCTTGGATTCAAGTAGTTTTTCATGATTCATGGAATCCGAGCATTCGTCCAGCTGAATCTTCCCCGCCCCGTAGTCGTCATATATCGCGTCTGATTCGAGCGTGTGGCCAATTTAATTCGAAAATAAAGTGGTGAGGCAACGAGAAATCATTTCGTGAGAGGTATTTTGGAATCAAACAAAAACAAATCCAGCAGCCGAGAATCATCGCGTGGAGGTGATACGTTAGTCGTGGGTCGCGGAATCCAAAACAAGCGGAAAACAGGCATTAAACAACAAGAAAAAGGAGGAAACCAACAATTTATATAAGAATACGAGGAAGAATTCGAATCGAAATTGAGATTGAAATCGAAATCGGCGAGATTCCGCAAGACGCAGTGGTGGAGGAGGTATCGTCCGAGGAGGAGCGACAGTGGCAGCGGTGGCAGTGTCGACAGTGAAATAAGGACAGAATGCTCAACGCCAGTTTATCGTACGAAATACTAATGTATCTCAATTCGTTCTATTTCGGTATGTTCTCGATAAGCGAGATCAGTATCGGCGTCTTGAAAGCTATCAACCTACAGTACTCGGAGAACGGGCTCCTGCGGGAGTCCTGTCTGCTGGTCGTGTTGTGTATTCTGGAGACCGTTCGCATTGTCTTGGGTCGAAAGTGCAGTTTGAGTGACCGCGGTAAGGATACGTTCATTTGTTGTTATTATGTGTCTCCCCCGCCCGCCATCTGTATACACTGGACATCGGGTGTGTCACGGTGCTCCTCTCACTAAATCTCCGTTCTGGTTTTTCATTTTTTTTTTTTTTTGTTTTTTGTTTTCTTTGCTTTCAGGATGGCAGGCATTATTGTCGGCGGCCTTGACATTCCCAAGCATCCTTGGCGTAACGTACTTATTATTCTTCCAAACGTACGTCCTCAAACTCGAATACATTCTGTGTGCCTTAATGTTAGCCCTGCAATTGGCTGAATTCATATTTGCGGTCATCTTCATCTGTACCATGTGTCAGCCGGTTACGTATACCTAGCAGTTTTTGAAACCCTTATTAAAGAGCTTGATAATAAGGATATGATACTAGGCGAGGGTGTGTTAAATACAGGCCACCGCAACCGGGGCCCGACTATTTCAAACTAAAAGCAGCAACATGAACATGAACGAGAACAACAAGCAGAACAGATGAGCGACAGCAACTGGGTGGGATGGAATAATTCGCGTTTTGGGATTACACTACATGCACACCAGCCGCAGCCTTCTGTTGCGCCGGTGGCGTTTTATTTACATTTTTATTTATCCAAATGGGAGAATATGTGGTAAGTTAATTAGTTTCGTACCGTTAATTAAGAGCATTTGCATGTTTGCTTTTTTATGGTTTAACATTTGTGCATTATTTGCGTTTACGCGAATGGAATCATCATGTGAGCTGCCCCTATTATCAATTGTTTATCTAATCATCATGTCATCGGTGGCAGTTAATAGGTCTATCGAAGGACATGGGCGTTTTAGTGTAGGATTTACAACTTAATTCGTGTGCAGCTGGGTGCTCAGCCCGCGGTCGTCAATAAATTATCTCTGACATGGTCTTATGCTCGTAGATACGAATATATGTATGTTAATTTGGGATGTTCATTAGTCGGACTTCAATCAAAACAAAATTCGTATTATGAATAATGACATCAGCCTAAATTTTCAGAAAAAAAGACCAGTTTTGCCTACATAAAGAGGTTCCATTTCAAAGCTAACTAACAACTGTCTTCAAGTTTTAGGCTAATTGAATCCATTGCCTTTATGTAGTACTGCTATCACGTGCAAGATGTCATAAAGGCAATGGATTCAATTAACTCAAAACTTGTTTGTTTTGTGGACAAGATAAAAGGATCATAAGAGATCCCCTCGCGTCAGTTATTCAGGCCTCAAATTTATTGAATGCCTATGGTACAGAGGTCGGCTAAAAAATTCTCGTCGCTACACTAGTTACGAGAACACAAACGGTATTTCAATTAGCGCGAGTAGATTTTGGCAGCCTACGGCGGACATGTTGTTTTCCTGATATCTGTCAAATTTGTTGTTTATTATTCAGTTACTGATGCCAAATTACCATGGCAAGTTATACGAATGAACAGCACGTCCAAATAATAAAACTTTATTATCAAAATGAATGTTCGTTAGTGCAAACGTTGCGCGCGTTGCACTCATTTTACGGTAGACGTGGTAGCCTTTTACCGTCAACTCTTCAATATTTGTGGCGAAATTTGAGACGACCGGTTCGGTAGTCATTCAACCATTATTCGTACTTCAAAGAAACGCAAGATCAGCCGGAATCATCACCGTGCACACAGACTTCAACTTGGCGAATTTCGCATCGGGACTTGGGCCTGCACCCGTGCAAGATATAATTGACCCAGGAGATCAAAGTTCATGACCATACACAAGGCCGTTTGTTCGCTGGCTAGGCTTCGGAACGTTTGAAAAAGGACTCAAATTTTGGCAGAAAAATCATCTTTAGCGACGAGACGCATTTTTGGATGAATGGCTGTGTTAACAAGCAATGGGACGACACCAACCAACACAAGATTCATAAGGTGACAATGCATCCTCAAAAAGTTACCGTCTGGTATGGATTTTGGGCCGGCGACATCATTGGTCCGTACTTTTTCAAAAACGGCGTTGGTCAGGCGATTACTGTCAATGGCGAGCGCTACAGAACGATGTATACTAATTCCTTATGGCCCAAATTCTGCATGGACGATTTATTTATTTTTTTTGTACATCACAGAGTACACAGAACACTACGTTCTCTAGTGTATACTCTCTGTATCGCTTTACTCAACAGTTATGTATTTGTTGCGCGACTAGGGATCACCTACCGATTTTGCTAATTTAAAATCAATGAAAGAACACAATTTAGTTAAGCTGAAATCAATTTCGTTGCAAAGCTCATTGAATATTTTTATGCACCTAGTAATTGGCTCATTGCAACCATAATTTGTTCTATGCCTTCTGTCGTAAAGCACATTTCTCACCCGAAGAGATCTTTGGGGAGCATATATGTACATATGTATGTTTATAAGAAAAATTAATTCTGGTGAAATAATATGATAATTAATTATGTCGCGAACAAACATGACTGAAGATGCCTTCCGCCTAAAACTCAAGGTTTGCAAGCCAATTAACTTACATCTTACGGCATAAGGAGAATGTTCGACAAACATATTTAATTTGCGAATAGCATATCTCGTGAAATTCTTTTGAACTGTTCTAAGCTCTTGAGCATTATATGGCGAATCCCAAATAATCGAAGAATATTCTAAATAAGGTCTGACCAACGAGGTGAATAAAGTTTTAAGACTATAAACATCTTGGAAGTCTTTGCTATTCCTTTTAAGAAATCCTAACAAGGAGTTAGATTTAGATATGGCGTAATCATAATGTAAATTAAAATTTAGTTTAGTGTCAAATATGACCCCCAGATCCTTAACTGCGTCAAGACGAAGGAGCAGAAAATCGTTCATAAAATAATTATATAAGATCGGCGCTACAATACGGCGCGCTGTAAATATTTTCTTCTTCTTCTTAGATGGCATTACAGCTCATGAAGAGCCAGAGCCTAGCTTCTCTCATTCACTTATGTTGTGTGCGATTTGTTTTTTTCACACAAGATTCCGAACGGCGAGAGTCGAGAAGCTTTTTTCAAGGCAAGTGTACTACGGGGGGTTTTGCCAGTTCCCCGCCGAGGAGAGAAGCCGCGTAATGAACATTCGATGTCGTTGGTATTATCGGGATCCGAACTCGCTGTAAATATTTTACATTTAGAAATATTAAGTTGTAATGCATTATGCTTACACCATTCCGACAGTTTATAAATATCTAGTTGAAAACGGATACAGTCTGTAATATTATGGATGCGTGCAAAGAGTTTTAAGTCATCCGCGAATGTTAAAACTTCGCAGAAATTAAATATTTCGTGAACATCATTTAAGAACAAAATAAACAACAACGGGCCGAGATGACTACCCTGGGGAACGCCGGAATTTACTTCTATTACACGAAATGTAAAACTATTAATCTTTACCAATTGCTTTCTATTACATATATAATTTGAAAGCCACATCAGCATAGAGGAGTGGAAACCCAGCGATTATAGTTTAGCCAATAGTAAAGTGTAATGTAAAGTCAGTGTAGATTATATCTACTTGTAAATGATTTTCAAAACTATCAAAAATATAATTTGTTAATAAAGCTAAATTTGTAGCACATGACCTACCGCGTACAAAGCCATGGTGCTTACTGGAAATAATTTCTTTAACAGCGAAAAAAAGCTTATCCTTAACAATGCTTTCAAACAATTTTGGGATTGCAGAAAGCTTAGATATAGGCCGATAGTTTTCAACTTTTTGTCTAAAACCGCTCTTAAATATAGGTGTAATAAATGAATATTTCCATTCACTGAGGAATTTTCCGGTGATAAGTGATTGATTAAAGATAATTGTAAGTGGATAAAAGATAGAAGATAAACACCTTTTTAATATTATCGCAGGGATTCCATCAGGACCTGGACTACAGTTTAATTCCAGTTTCTTTAACGCGTTTATTACATCTTCATTCGAAAGTTGCAACACACCAATATCCCACGATTCAGTAATATTAGAGTAATGGTTCGTCGTTGATTGGACTCGAGAATTATTATAAAGCGACTCGAAGAAGTTGGCAAATAACTCACAAGTTCCATTCAAATCTGTTGAGATTGCATTATCAAATTCCATCACCCTAGGCAAGATTGAGGTATATATTTTTGTGTTAATGTAATTCGAAAATGATTTACGATTACTGAGGGTGGATTGGGAACCAAGATCATGCGATTCGACCCCACTAGACTTTTTCTTGTGTCGTTTCCTGAGGTCGCAAGTCCATGCGAATAAATGACAATTGAACGATGCTTTTACAGTGAACATAACACAGTCCATCGCTCGAATTCAATCAATTCGTAAGAATCCGAGACGGACATTTGAGCGATGTTATATTCCGTACATAAAGGCGTACATGGACGTTTCAAATTAAAGAAAGAATTTTGTTAATAGTGTAGGTCAGCCACGGTACAAAATAAATCACAAAACCGAAATGTAACTTTAATTTTTTATTTTGTTACAACTGGTAGCTTCGGCTGCTGGAGACGGACTGCCCTTAACATCGATCACACCCAGACCACGTAAGAGTGTGTAAGATGTAAAAATGTTGCCAATATTTTCTTACAATAGCTCACACACAGCTTATTTTATTTCATTTCAACATCTATCTGCCCTTATTGAAAAATCTTTTATATAAACACTGGTTGGTTGTTTTGGAGAGTCTTTTTCATAGCCGGGTCTAAATTCATTTGTTTTCTTATAAATATTGCCTCTAACAAGAGTACTAGCTCTGATCTATAGATCTCATTAAAGTTTGTCACACTAAAAGTTCACAAGCTTTGATCCACTCGTGTTCAAATTCTTATTCAAGTGTTCCCTCACCTAGATGGCGCTACAATTCGGGGTGAAGTTGAGCCTTAACCAATAAGTCTCCTCAGTCGGCAGTATCTTAAGCCAGGTGCTTATGGTGTTATACGCACCACATATAACCTGTTTATGTGGCATTTTAAATGCAGCTATCCTCTGTTACATCGTCCCTTGAAGTTAAATTCAAAAGTTCAAACCGGAAAAATAGATATCGCTGTAGTGTATGTCCAAGCCTCTATGTCATGGAGAAGGATCTCAGGTACCTTGTGGGCCAAGGTAGATGAAATCCTTTGCCACTTCGTTATTCGACCAAGGTGTTGCGTGTCACTTTGATAACACCAATTATCTATTTTTGTCGTAATTTATACCAACTCAGACCTACTTTTGCTGCTTTGTTCAACTCTTCATGATCCGACTCGCGCTTATTCAGACGAAAATATTGCCGTCGCTGCTTAGAATATGATTGAAAAACAGATGCGTTAATTTCAAAGCGATTACAAGAAACCACATCTGGTCTACATACGCCGTATTTTCCCTGATCAGGCGCCAGAAATGGATGGACACGATAATTATTCTGAATGATGAGATCCATTTTCATCTGGTGCAATAGTGGAATAACCTCTCCATCAACAACGTGGACAGTTATTGGGTTGTCGGTGTCATTGGGCTATATTTTGGAAAAATTATATTTGCTCTACGCCTGGGCATATGATTGCTGAAAATGGACACTTAATTGGCCACCGTGATCGTGCGATTTAACATCATTCGACTTTTTCCTTTGGGGCGATGTTAAATATACGCTATAGCTCCACCAATGATTCATACACTAAACGAATTTATGTGAAAACGCATTTGAAAATTCCATCAAAAGAATTATTATTTCTTGGAGGAGTTGAGGCTAAATCTGAATAGACAGTAAATGCCTGCATTATTTTCAAGTCATGAAATTAGCTCTGAAGGTTGAGAGACGCTGTCGTCCACGCGCACTACGGGTTTTTTTTGGTTTTTTATACCTACTCCCTTACTGACTCTACGAGCGGAGGTTCCTTGAAGAATCCACTTAAAATGTTCGATTACAGCCTCGAAAAGGGCCACATGGGAAGTCGGAAACGTTAGCTGACGATGATGTTTAAGAACAACGGTAGATACGGGCCCAACGGAAGAAAGAAAAACTCGGTAAGTCGACACATTGCATGCCAAATTGGCTGAAAAGCAACCTAAGTTGGTTGGTTGGGCACAGTCCGATCCTTTTACATGACAAAGCTAGAGCATTGTTACCTCACAAGTAGTGGTGAAAAAATTGTTGCAGTTTTGCAGGGATTTAACATTTTTCCGCATCCGTCGTACTCCCCTGATATGTATGTATATCCCCACCACCACCATCTTTTCCGCAATCTGGATTAATTTTGCCGGCAAAAGGTCTTACAGAACCGAGCAGAGGTCATAAACGCCTTTCAGTATTTCATTACCTCAACAAGTAAGCACTCCTATGAAAAGGGAATGTTTGACCTTGTATCACATTGGAAGAATTTCATAGATGCCAGCGGATCCTATTTTGATTGAATAAAAATTTACTTTACAGTCTGCTCTGATCACTCGGATCATGAATTAGTTCAAAAGAACTGAAGTCTGCTGATCTTGATAATGCCGTGAATTGTTTAGCTTTTCTCCTGAGGAGTGGACAAATGCTAACCCAGAAAATCAACCATTGGAACCACCATTCGATAACGGTCCCAACACATTCGATCTCATCATTCAACTTAGACGAATAAAATGATTCAAAATGCCTCGTCTCTGTAAGATAATGTTCTCGAAAGAATATAAACTGTACTAGGGAACGATCGAACAACTTTAACACACTTAGACATATAGCTATTAACCTATATGTACTTAACAACTGTCGAGTATCGTAAGTACATATATCGCCTCTTCGGTTAAGGGTCAACAATTTTTTAGATTAATCAGATCGCCTATTTTATTCTTTTGTTTCCTACAGACTGATTCTGAGCAGGATATACTAGGAGCGGCAAATGATGTTGTTTGAATTCCTTCATAGCTTGGTAATTAATTCATTGATTTCAGTATCGTCTTTATACTCCGTTCGCTGATTCTACTTAAACTCCGATTTCAAAAAATGACTGTAGAGCATTCGTACCTTCAATACTTTTCTCTAGTGCTGGAAATAGAACCAACCCTAATCAACTATCGAGAGAAGAGACCTGCTGCCTTGTAGTCTCCTTTAGTTTGTTTCTTATTGCGTGATTTGTTACAGCCTTTTCTTTTTCTAAGTGTAATTTTTACCAGTCTAGCGGTCGCCTCTATAACTCTTCCACGGTATATGGTAAAACTGATCTTCATTCCTATGCTCCGTGATAATCACTTGGTGCCAGGTCCGGACTATGAGGTGGATACATTAGGCGTCATATTGATGGAATCTTCCTTTTCCTCTTCTATTATTGTATTTGAAGTGAAATTGATGATTATTTTGATATTGGAAGTTCTTGTGCCAATGAGGTAACACACTGGCTGGTAATACCGAAAATATCGCAGCTCTAAGTGTTTCAGTTCCGCAGTCGATTCCACGCCGTACACAGGAATTGGGAACCTCTCAGTCGGCAGCGACGAATTAAACGTAAAGATCTCAGGGTACACTCTTATAAGATCAAATTAACTTAAGGGCTGATCGTTTGAAGTGCCGAAAATTCTCCGATTGCATCCACAAGAAGTGACCGTGTTCAGACCCTACAGCTCTCGAAGACATATTTAATCAGTATTTTACCTCTGTAGCATGGACGTCTTCCCTCCCTTACTGGACAACATCTTGTGGGAATTGCTCTGCGAGTTTATCCTAAGTAAGAAATTTCTGTGATAAAAGTTTTGTTTTCTATCCGATCTCAGGATTCGAACTTTTAAAAATTGTCAATTCGTTTCGTGTGGGAATGACGGATTATCAAATAAATAAAGCTTTAAACGTGGTCGATATATTGGCCTATATATTCAACTGTCTTCACAGGTGTATTTCCGGATGCGCTTAAATGTGTAAACATAATACCTATTCACAAAAAAGGAGATAAAAACCTTAAAACAAACTACAGACCAATTTTATTTCCCCCGGTCATCTAAAATGTTTGAAAAAGCTATGAAATGTGGAATAGTTATTAAAATTTTTAAAAACTATGAACTTTTTAAGTGCAAAACCATTTGGTTTCAGAGAAAACTGCTCGACCGAAGATGCACTTCTTGACTTTTGTCAGCCCATCTACAAGGGGCTAGATATCAAAAACTGCTGCGCTGGATTATTTGTAGATATAACCAAAGATTTTGACATGGTCAACCAAATAAATTATACTGTGCAGGGTTCCGCGGCTTCGTATTGAAATGGTTTACTACTTATCTCAAGGATAGGAGACAAGAGTGAAAATAGGGGATACTTCTAATGGGGTCGAGATCATCAACATCGGCGTTCCTCAAGGTTCTGCCCTTGGCCCCCTGTTGTTTTTAATATATGTTAATTCCGTTTTTTGCCTTCCATTCATCGGAAAGTTAAGGGCTTTTGCTGATGACTTTGCATTTGCGTATGGGTCATCCAATCTCTATACGCTAGTGTCCGACATTAATCATGACATGCATCTCTTAAGACTTTGGTTTGCATATCACAAGCTCATCGTGAGTAGTAAGACCAAATTAATGTGTTTTAGCTTAACATCTATTGAGACTCCGAATGTTGATATTTTATACCATTCAACATGTTGTGAAAAATTCAGCAGTTTTAATGATGCCATTGAATGTAATGCATGCTGTTTTGGAATAGAAATAGTTAAACAATCTACGTACATATCTTGGTGTCGTCATCGACCAAACTTTGAACTGGCATGATCATATCACCCATTTGAGAAATTACTTACTCTCGACGGAATATTTCACTCGAAATTACAATAACTATGGAATTATATGCTGGGGAGACGCCTATGCTAGCAAAATCGAACCCTTGATAATATTACAAAAATACGTCATAAGAAAGGTATGTCATGCAAATCGACTAGCTAATACTTTTATTTTATTTAACAGACTGAAAATTCTACCAGTAAGTCAGCTTTATTATTTTAAAGTCCTAAAAGTATTTTTTATAAGGGGAGGTTACCTGCAAAGCCCAATAAATGACAACCACAACCTGCGTAGTAATATTAGTCCGCTGGTCAATATCCCAACCTTCCGCACCTCAAGTTACAGAAACTTTTACTCCATCGTGTACCACAAACTCTATAATACACTCCCTGAGAATATCCGAGTCATTAGAACCTTTAAAATTTTTTAAGCATAAGTCTCAATGAAATCGAAATTCTTGGGCGCTACACCATTTAGTCTTATGAGCTTTCTTGGAATTTTCTTAAACAATGTGTATATATTTAGATAGGAATAATGAATTACACAACAAGTATGAATTGCAATAATTATAATAAATATGGTGGCTTTGATCTCTATTCTGTATAGATAATATGTGTCACTACTGTTCTCAAAATGAATAGAATTGTTATTAATTGTACAATATATGTAAGTAATGTTATGAGAATAAAAATAAAAAGATAAGAGCATGGAGATGTGATTGGACCGTATTTTTCATCAATGAAAATGGTCCCTAGGTCCACGATCACTGGAGTTCGCTATTGTGCCATGTTGGAAGACTATTTTTGGCTGGAATTGAATGGATAAAATATCATCATTCATATATGGTTCCTGCCTGATAGTGCCACATGCCACACAGATGTTCAAACAATATATCTATTTAAGGGGAAGTTCCGTAATATCCCATGCAATTTAACTTCATTGGAAGTCTTTTTATAGTCCAACAAACCAACAACGTTAGAGGAGCTCAGGAGCAACATCCAGCGCGTGGTGGATGAATCGATTGAATCGATCGTTACAAACTTGCTCCTTATTTATGTATATTTAACATGTGTAGAACACCTGGAATACATTTTAGTCAGTTAATTATTCTGTGTTTCTCTATGGTTGGAAGAATTGAATGAGCATTCAATAGGATAAAATATGGGCATTCTTGTCGGTATGGATGGAGCTTTTGATAATATAACTATTTATAGCTCTCGAACAATGCTAGCTTCAAGGCATAGATAAAACTCTGGTTTTTTGGATTAGAGCAATGTTTGGTAATTGTCCAAAACTAGAAAGCCCTCCGTTAATGCCCTCAAAGCGGAACTTTTTCGGCTCATGCTAAAAGCCACCGACCTTCATTCATTCATTTTTATTCACATTCTCGACTATTAACATTAACAAGATATTTTTTACAATTTAAGTAATATTTCCTAGAGAATAGTAGTGACATTTTGCATGTTTTATAAAATAGTATTAAATGCCACATCATTAACAAAAGAAAAACATGGTTTGGGGTGATAAATAATTATACAAGAATTCAAAAAATTAAAAAAATTACAAACAAGAGAAGATTATACTAAAGTTAAAAAACGTTCGGCCTGTGTTAGACCACACGGGCGCATAGATTAAACGTAGAATACGTATCAGCCTTTTTTCAATAAAAATATAAGAAGTAAATATAATATTGTATAAATGATTTAAATGTTTTAGTAATAAAAAACTCATTATACATTTCTGTATGAAGTTTTTCTATTTATTTTTTATTTTATAATATTTTAACCAAGGTTGTGCGTTTACAATTTTTTTTTGATTATTTACACTTATGTACATTGTAAACTACTTTAAATAATTGTAAATTAAATGAATTATTGATAATAAATATTTACAATACTTTACAATTATTTACAATATTTTACAATTATTTACATAAGGAATAGTTATTTACAAAACATACATTACTTACAATAAAATTTCAGACCTGTAAATACATGCATTTACATGTAAATAATTATTGTAAATTATGTAGGTAATTTATAGGCACAACCCTGATTTTAACACTCACATTTATTTAATTTTACAAAGTATTGGCGTATGGTATGAAAAGTACTTATACAGTACGTTTCTGCCTTTTATTCAAATGATGTTTTGTACTGTATTTTATTCTTTTTTTTGGTGGCATCGAAATTCAATTAGAGGCAGATTAACTTTTGTTCATAAAATGTGTTCGTAGTGTAAACGATCATTTATGTTTTTTTTTTTTCTTTTGTTTTTTGCTTTGTGTTCTTTCTTCAACGAATTTTTTGAAAGTACCGTTACTCTCGATCGGGCGAAATTCAATTAAAAGCAGTCGTGTTCGTGCTGAAAAGTAGTGAGTTGGAAACGAAAATAAGTTTTTTTTTCGTGATTACAATTGAAAAAAAAAATTTAATTTGCAAATTTTGCATTTCGATGATTGTTGGCCACAAGTCAGAATGGGAAAAGGAAAAACGCTCTCGGATGAGGAAATCGCCAAAATTCATGCGTATAGGGATACCGGTATGTCCAATCGCCAAATTTCTATTAAATTAAATCGATCGGCTTCCGCAATCGATAATGTTATTAAATTAGGAAGTAATTACAACGCGAACCGGAGAAACAAAAACAATCAAAAAATTTCACGAAGGCAGAAATCGGCTATAATCCGAGCAGGGTTGCAAAAAAATGCTACTGCGTCTAAAATTATTTCAGATTTAAAGTTACCGATATCGAAACGGCGTGTACAACAAATTTTAGTTGGCAGTAATCGACTGGTTTGGAAAAAAATGAAGTCAAAACCAGCTCTTACAGAAGCACATAAAGTTGCCCGACTACACTTTGCGAAAGAACACATGACATGGTCTGAACAATGGAAAAGCGTCATCTTTTCGGACGAGAAAAAGTTTAATCTTGATGGTCCAGATGGGTTTAATTATTATTGGCATGATATAAAAAGTCCTGAGAGCTTCTCCACTAAGCGAAACTTCGGAGGTGGATCTTTGATAGTGTGGGCTGCTTTTAGCTATCATTGCAGGACTCCAATATGCAAAATTTCTGGCCGGATGAATTTTTGGACATGCAGCCGGATCCAAATACAATTTTACAGCAAGATAATGCTCCCATTCATGTTCCGCTGGCAAGTCGTGTATGGTTTTCAAAAAAAGAAATTCAACTTTTAGATTGGCCAGCACGTTCACCGGACTTAAACCCAATCGAAAACATGTGGGGAAATCTGTCTCGTCGTGTTTATGCTGGCGGACGCAAATTTGTTTCGGTGGAGGAATTACGCAAGGCCGTTACAACGGAATGGGCTCTAATTCCAAGTCAGGAGTTCAAAAACATGGTTAATTCGATGCCAAGTCGGATTTTCGAACTTATAACCAAGTCAGGAGGTTGGACTCACTATTAATTTAGGCTTTTACATTATTTTTTATACTGAAATTTCTTCTGTTTTTACTTTACCCTGACTGCCTTTAATGGAATATCGCAGTACACATGAAGTTTTGTTTGTTTAACTAAATAAATGTGTTTATTTGTTTTAGTAAATTTTTTTTTTGCTTAAATAAATCATGCTATTTGTATTCAATAAGTTTTTAAATAGTATTATACTTTAATCAACGTTATTTTTAATATTTCAATGGAAAATAGCTTGCCTTTAATTGAATTTCGCTGAGGGTATTCACTTAATAATTTCACTTAACAAACTTTGCTCAATTTTTCAAATGGTTGCCCGAACAGTGTTGCGAAAATGGAAAATATCAAAAATCACTAAATAGTCCAACTTTTATTAAAGTAACTTTTATAAAGTTTATGTCTTGAATATTGTTAGTTGTTTCTGCTAAAATACCATAGGTGGGGCAGAAAAAGCAGCAATGCATCAAATGTTAATAAAGTTTTTGCGCTTGAAATCGTATTTTCGTATAGAAATTTTATGTGAATAAAATTTAATCAATTAACGATGGCGAAATAAAAGTACACATATTTAAGTTTATGAGTGCTTATTTTATTATTTTTATTGATGACAATTTAATAGAAAAATATGCACTCAAAGTCAAGCAAACAGTTTAACAAAAATCGTACTTCAAATTACACCCCCATTTAATCCGAAAGACGTATTCTACGTCAAAACAAAATTACTATTTGACAGTTAAGTGATTGTGCATCAATAAACCAGAAACCCGATTAACTGATGGGATCCAAAAGATTTTCGATCTGACCGTGGTCAAATTTAAAGAGCCATGACTTAATTTTTATCAGGAAATTGTTTTTTGATCTTATCGATTTAAGTTCGTTTGGAAGTTTGTTAAATAATCTATATGAAGCAATGAAGCAAGAATTACTGTAAATCGTAGTGCGAAATGATGGAGTATTGACAACAGAACCCTGATTGTTTCTGAAGTTATAGCGATCTGAGTATCCACTATTCAGGTAACCACATCTTAAGAAGAAAATTTTCAAGGCTTTATAGTAGAACAAGTGCCTTAAGGGAAGTACATTCAAGCTAATAAACAGTGGCATGGAATGATGCAAACGGTTCTTATTGCAAATTTTTCTTACTACACAGTTTTTAAGAGTCAGTAATTTATTAATTTTATTGCGGGTAGCACCACCCCAGCAGCAGATTCCATATTGTAATTTGGAATGGAAAATACCATAGTATATCCGTTTCAAGACGTGCAGAGGGCACGTTTTTTTTAAGATAGTAAAATATACGCAACGTTGAGAAAAAATACTGCTTTAATGATGCGATTTGATCAGACCAATTCAATTTATTATCTATAATAATCCCTAGATACTTAAAATGGTCAACGACTTCGAACAATGATTTTCACAAGGCAAATGGTTAATATACAATTCACTATCCATCTGGAGGCATACATTATCAATTGATTTTAGTTTTTTACATTTAGAGGAATGAAAGAATATATCAATGTCCGGTGGTAGTTTGGAACTGAGGCTAGGAAACATTAGTTTAGTTTTATTACTAACAAGCATTCTGTGTTCGGTGAACCAGTTTCGCAAAATATCTACATCATGGTTTATGTCCGCAATAATGTTGACTGTACTGTTCGACACATAGGTAATGCCTAAATCATCAGCAAAAGCTGTAATATTGCCTTTCAAGTTTTGGTTGAAAAGAGAATTGATATAAATAAGAAAAAGGATGGGCCGGAGAACTGACCCTTGTGGCACGCCAATACTTATACTGACTGAGTTACTGAAGGCCTCAGAAACGTTTACTTTTTGGATCCTTCCTCTTAAATAAGATTCAAACCATTTAAAAATAAAATTCCTAAAGCCAATTTTTAACTATTTGTCCAAGAGGATAGTATGATCAACCATATTGAAGGCCTTAGTGATATCAACGAAAAGATTTGCACAGAGTTTATTGTCGTCAATCCCTTTAAGGATGGTGGAGCAGAATTTGTACAAAGCATTTTTAGTTGATAAACCATGTCTAAACCCAAATTGTTTTGCGCTAAGGAAATTATTTTTATCTAAAAAGTTCAGTATCCGTCTTTTTATTGCTTTTTCGAATACTTTAGAGATAGTCGGTAAGATTGAAATAGGTCTATAGTTACTTTCATCCTCTGGATTACTCTTCTTAAAAAGCGGAATGACAATAGCACATTTTAAGCCATCAGTTCCCATTCCTTTCTTAGATTCCCTCTACATTTGTCAAATTCACACCGATAGAATTGGTCACGACAGTCTTTTATGTCTTTATTGAGTTTCTTGCCAATATTTTTACATCGTTGTAATAAAAAGGTGTTCTGAGGATGTTTCGAGCATTTCACGCCAAGTGTATTTTTTAACTTAACCTTCCTTAAGATATTTCTGTTCAACCAAGGTTTTAGTCTTTTCGGTTTACTAGCCTTACTGGAATCTTTGACGTGTTTATTCAAAATTATTGAAAAATTTTCGTATGCTTGGTTAACATCAGTCTCATTATATACTTCCTCCCAACTTTCAAAGAGAAGTCTCTGATTAAGATGGTCAAATTGAATAATGGATTTTGATGTAAGAGAAAAACCATTGTCTTTACAATGAATTCTGCTTCCGAGGTTATTAATCAAAATACTTGTCATACAATGATTTGTAACCTTTTAATCAAGGTTAATACCTACACAGGTATTAGGTGAAATATTCGCTAAGCGAGCAAACACATGATCTAAACAAGATTCAGAAGAGGGCCGCGTGATACCATTCACAAGAGAAACAAACCATACTCAGCTAAGACTGTGCGATACGAATCGATAATATCATTGTGTGAAGACAAATCGAGATTAAAATCTCCTAGCAATATAAGATCCGCAGCCTTATCATTATTTAAAAAACATGAAAATTCCTCAATGAAATATTCTAAGGTATAAAAATGTAACCTGTACAGACACACTAATGTGAGGGCTACGTTGTAGCATATTTTTAAAACATCTGCACTTTCAAAATTGCAATTTATAATATTCAAATTGAATGCATCTTTAGCAAATACTCCTACGCCACCTGCAGCATAAGACTCATTAGGAATTGCAAAGAAATTATAGTCAGGAATAATAAAATCGTCAATTTCAGAAGCAAAAATCCAAACTTCAGAAAGAAAAACAAAGTCAGGTTTTCTGGTAAAAGATTCAAGATTAGCAATTAGGGAATCAAAATTTCTTCTGTTTTGATGCACTATCAGTATGGAACTAGTATCAAAGTTAAAACCAAAAAAGTTAATATTGCTAAGGGTATCAAAGACAGGATTAGTGTTATTGTTAAATACATAAGTGTTTAGCATTATTTGTTTTAATTCCTTGAGAGATCTTTAGCAAAATTGGCGAGATCGTCAAGCGATCTTATCAGAGTAATCCTGCCTTTTTCAACTGTACTTAACAAAATACGACCATTCTTAACCCAATCGTATTTACATTTTTTTTAAATTTTTAACTTTTTCGCTGCTATATGCAATAATCTATTATGTTTTGTAAGACTCTCATTAATGTAAATGTTATTAAAATATTTCTCTTTGTTTTCTTACTCTGCAAAAGTTTTTTTTCAACATAGTAGAAGAGAGATGGACAGAAATTATACTTTTTTGACTGCGGTTGCTTCCACTGCTGCTAGCTTCTCCAGTCGTCCTTTGTTGTTTTTTTACGAAGAATTTTACCATATCATCGTCGGAAACAGTAACACCAAGAGCATTGCAAAATATTTTGACATGAGAAACGCCCACAATCTCTACAGCATTTTGCAGCTCCCGTTGTTCAAACGAATTCAGCCTGCTCTCAAGATTACTCACTTTTTGACGTAGAAAGTCGTTTTCAGATTGAAGACGTTGAACACGTTGCGGTGTTTTGGTCTTGCTCATGGCTTGTCTAGCTGTAGACGAAGTGGTTTCCAGCTTTCTATGTGATTGTTGTTGCTTCGCTGAAGTTGCAGTAGCTGGCCGGACATGTTGCTCTAAAGGTTGCGAGTGCAGCGACCTCCGACGAACAATCGAACACTTGTCGCACCGAAATCCCGCTGCATTTGAATTTAAAAACTCAACGTCTGATGCGTTAAGATTGACACAAGAGCAATGAAATATGCAATTGCAGTCACTGCAGGTAACACTTCCAACGTCACCGCGCTCGATCTTTTGATTACACACCAAACAACTCATAATTTAGATTAAGAAAACACTGATCACCCCAACGACAACTTGACAACTTGACGGTTGACCAACAATCTTCAGGATTGTAGATAGTAAACTACTTTGGTCTAAACATTTGGAATCTAAATAGTCTAAAATGGTGTGGATTTTTCTGGCAATGCAAGGCATGAGACGTATTACCCAGACAACGTCTTTGGATCTTCCTATTTAGCCACGCTAAATCGTTCTGTGGTATAAACTGAAAACCAATTCTAAGGATACATGGCTTTTGGTATGATAAAAAGAGACGAAACTATCCTAGGCTGATGAAGTTTATATACTACTAGCTGACCTGGCGAACTTCGTACCGCCTCAGAATTAATTCAGTTTTTTACTAAGAGTACTGAAAATGAAATTAGTTCAATAATAGTTAGAAATCAAAATCACACGAGATACCCTTCTAGCGGATCCCGGCGTGTTCCGCTACGCTTGAATATTAACATTGAGTAAAATTCATTGGTTTCTTTTATTTATTATTTATTTGGAAAAAATAAGAAAAAAATAGTTAATCAGTTCAATACAATAATGGATACAACATTTTTTTGTTGATTGTTTGGTGTATGAATAATTACTTTTTGGGTGCTCCCACTCTGGAACATGCTACGTATGATTGTCCGTGCGAAAAGCACGGTTCCTCCAAATTCACTCCACTCACACAGGATAAACGCACGGGAAATTGAAGACGTTCGAATTGAAATGGCATGTCTGTTGGTGAATTGACATTTCGAAGAAGAATGATCGATGAACCAACCTTTAAAGTCAAACTATGCGGTGGGTGGTTCCAAAGAATTAAAAAATTCAATCCGATAATTTACCACGACTTCTTTATTCGTAGCGCTATCAATGGATTTGTATTATACCAAGTACCTAACCCCGGCGATAACTGGAGCTTCAAGACGAATCTCTTTCCTAACTTCACACACCCGTCCATTTCTAATGTACAACCTTCTTACTCTGCTCCTCCCAACCCCCAACGTCAAAGGGTTTCCTTCAATCCGACCCAGACCCCAAACCAAATACCCCTGCCGAATTCATTTCCCAATTTCGACCTCAGATCAGGAGCAAAATACCCAAATTTCCGCAGTTCCCGTATTCTCAACCCCACACCATGCTCCATCTCCTCTGCCCCCAAATCAAATTCCGTCTCCTACAACACAACCAATTCCTCACCAATCTCTACATCAACAGGTCCCTCCACAACAAATCCTTCTTCTATCTCCTCTCAATCTTTTATCGACCCCCTTCTGTCCCCCACAGTCAAACTTACCCAGCAACCCGCTCACCCCGTCGGATGTCGTTATGCTCTCTCTCGGTTAAGAGATAAAAAAACATACGAAAACATCCGTCTCTTCCTAGCTTATCTCCATGATAAGTCAGACTCGGTTTGCTACGAAGGGAAAACTAACACAAGCGTAAGGGTATCAATCGAACAGGAAGGTCTTCCTGCTGATTTCGCTAGCCTCAAAAACCTCTTCATAAAATACCACGAATTCTTCAATATTTCCCCTCAAAAAGTCTCAAATGATCTCGAAACTTTCTGGCAATATATACACTCAAAGCGGATGTCGCACCTAAAGCGTAACCCAGCAGACCACGATGGGTTTTGTCGTTCCTAATTGTCGCCATCCCCCTGTCACCCACACCCTCTGCAAAAATCTCCCTCTTACTATTTATTATCAAAATGTAAGAGGTCTCCGCTCGAAAACCCAAGCTATCCTGCAACAATCACATGCTTTGCCCTGTGATGTCTTCGCGTTGACTGAAACGGCCCTGATCCCCAGTATAAATAACCTCGAACTGTTCCCATCAACTTTTAATGTTTATCGCGATGACGAACCCAGCCGACCCCTGACGGTTGCCCTTGTCGAGGCGTTCTACTAGCCGTCCAATTGACAATTGGCTCTTCCCTTATTGCAGTATCATCCTCCCCACTTCTCGACTTTGTTTCAATTAAGATTGCTCTACCCCAGAAGACAATATACATCATTTGTTTCTACATCTTGCCCTCACAACCTATTGAATCCTATCAACTCGCCATCAACACAATCGACCAAATAACCGATTTAAGAAACCCTCAGTGACTCGGTGACTTCAACCTTCCTCATCTTAAATGGACCCAATCAGACGATCAATCGTTTTACACTGCCACCAATCCCACTACTGCCAAAGAATGTCTTTTCTTGGATCGCCTAACAGATTCAAACCTTAGCCAAGTTAGTGGCGTCCTAAACTATGTACATGGGTTGACAACTCGACCTCATATTCACAACCGATCCTCTCAACTCTTCTGTTTCACATTGTCCCGTTTCCCTTTCAACCATCGATAACTTCCATCCTCCCCTTCTCCTTTCCTTCTTTCACGATTCTCCATCACAGAATAAACCCTCTACAGTTCTGGCCTCTTACGATTTCCACAAAGCAAAATTTCACCTAATCAATGAATACCTTAAAAATGCCCCTCTCAATTCTGATAACATAACCGTAAATGATGCAATATCCATACTCTACTGGGAAATATTTTACTCTATCTCTCTTTACGTTCCCGTTTCACAACGTAAAACTTCGTCCACCTCCCCACCCTGGTACAAGGTTCCGTTCTCTAAGGATCAAAATAAATAAGCAATGGACAATCTTCCTTCGTACTCAATCATCTAATGACTTTTCTGACTACCTGGGCAGCTATCTCCACTTTACCGCCCTTCACAACTTCCTCTATCATCGCTATTTAACTGAAACGCAAGCCAATCTTATAAATGATCCAAAGTCCTTCTTTAAGTTTGTTAACTACCAAAGAAAATCTGATGGCTATCCTACCTCCCTCTCCTTCCACGATCAAACCTTGAATGACCCCAATATTATCGCCAACTTTTTTAAACAGTCTTTCGCCGACGACTCGTTTGATCCATACTTCTCATACTTTGATTATCTACCGAATTTTTCCCTTGGACCATTTCTTCCACACACAGTTGATTCTCATGTCATCGAAAACAAATTAAATCTACTTAATGATGAATTCACTCCTGGACCCGACGGTCTCCCTGCCATATTTCTAAAAAAATGCTCCTCAACCATCTCTCGCCCTCTCTCGAAAATCTTCACTCTATCCATATCCCAAGGTGAATTATGGAAAACCTCATCTATCACCCCTATACACAAAAAAGGTCCGAAGAACGTTGTTAGCAACTATCGTCCCATTGCCAAACTGTCACATATACCCAAACTCTTCGAGAGTATTTTGTACGAAACCTTACGTTTTCGCTGCAAGTCTTTAATCTCCCCTAGACAACACGGTTTCCTCAAATGCAGATCCACAACCACTAACTTTGTTGAATTTGTGTCCTTTACCCTATCAGCCTTAGAGAACGGCAAAGAAGTCGACGTTATCTCAACCGATTTCAGTAAAGCTTTCGATAAAATCTTCCACAGACTGATACTCTTCAAATTGTCCTCCCTTGGCTTCGACCCCATTTCTTTGAAGTGGATATCTTCTTACCTGGAAAATCGCTATTACAGTGTTCGTTTTAGATCTGCCTTCTCTAACCCCTTTTTAGCTTCCTCCGGCGTCCCCCAAGGCAGCCACTTAGGTCCACTACTTTTCGTTCTTTCCATAAACGATCTTGAAATGGTGATCAAACACTCCCACACATCTCATTATACGCCGACGACACCAAGTTCGTCAAGACCATTTCCTCCAGTCATGACTCTTCCCTTATTCAATCTAATCTCAATAGTTTTTCCATCTGGTGTTCCAAAAATTGCTTAGAGCTTAATATTTCCAAATGCCAATCAATTACCTTTTCACGTAAATGAATTAAGCCTCCTCCTCGTCTCTACTTTCTCAATAATCAACCCATCTCCACGGTTCAAGTCATTCGCGATCTTGGCATATTATGTGACCAGGAGCTAAATTTGCGCGCACACATCGATGAGATAATCCTTCAAGCTAATTCTGCACTCGGTTTCGTGAAGCGATGGTCTAAAGAATTCTCGGACCCTTACGTTACCCGATCTCTTTACATAACCTTTGTCCGGCCCCTTTTTGAATACGCCTCTCAAGTGTGGTCTCCTTACCAACAAACCCACATTTCTAGAATCAAGAGCATCCAACGCCGATTCCTACGTTTTGCTCTTCGAGGTCTCCCCTGGCGCAATCCTTTGATTTTACCACCCTACCATGACCGCCTTAAACTAATCAACATGAACACGTTGGAAGAAAGAAGAACTGTATCTGACATTCTTTTCATCCATCGGCTCCGTTCAGGTACCATTGACTGCACGACCCTCTATAACTCTGTCTCTATCAACACTAACCCCCGTAATGTACGAAATCCCCGTCTCTTCTATCTACCCATCTCCCGTACTGCCTATGGCTCCAATGAACCTATTTCTCGTATGCTGGGAAGTGTTAATTCGAATCCTTACTTCGATTTCAACCTCAGCACTCGATGCCTAAAAATCCGCCTTTTTAACCACCCTCCCCTCTCTCCCGTTCTCCCTAGCTAGTAAGTGAGATTAGGTTAAGCTAGCTTGAATTAAGCTTAATAAATGGGGGCGTTTGCCCCCACGATCTGGGGTTGATCTGGGAATGACAGGCAACGTTTGCTGAAAATCACCAGATAGCAATATTAATGCACCGCCGATTGTTGATTTCCACGTCAGAATCAGATGTTAATATAAAAAGTCATAACTCAGGAATGCTTCGACCAATTTCGTTCAAACTTTACATAAACCATCTACAAGCCATACAAACAAACCCTAAAAATTTGATCAAATTCGGTTTGACCGTTCGTGAGTTATAAAGTCACACCAAAACTTGCAACAATTTTTTATATACATATATAGATGATGTTTACAAAAGGTCTGCAATTATACGTTGGCAAGCAACTCAATCTGCTTTGCATCAGTGTAATGAGCAGCTGTGAGATCTGTACGACACGGCGAAGCGTGCGTATCCACTGGGGTTACATTTCCTTTTTAGGGCCGATGTGATTATTATTTTTACCGGTCATTTGAGACTCGGAAGTTCGGAGCTGCATTGACAATCCTTCTCCAAGTCTCCCTATCATGAGTGTGTTCCTTCCATGCTTCGCTGTTCTGTTCCTATCCTTATATTTTCTTCCAATCTACGGCGCGGCCTTCCTGGGGTCTTTCTCCTACTCCTCTCATTATTCTTTTGATTATTCGTCCACTGTCCATTCGTTCTATATGTCCTAGGGCCGACGTGATGTGTGACGAAAAATGAATTCTATATTGTTAGAGAAGCTGTCTCTGTTTTCACCGGAAAATGAGAAAATGAGATTAGGTAGGGTGTGTTTCTAGCCGGGCAGTGGGCAGTAGGTAACAAAAGTCTTCAAAAAGGTCAGATTCTTTTCTTTTGCATCCATTCGTAAGATAGGTAATCATAGGTAATCGTCACCAGAACTTTCTTATACCAAACTTTTTAAGCCATTATCCCCTTGAATACCAGAATCTTTTTGTTTTATGGTTGTTCCTTCAATAAAAAAATGACTTGGGCAATGATATCTGAATTGATTGGTAAAAACTTTCTTTTGCCTTTGTCGCTCTTGATTCTGGTCGTTGTAATCGGTGTCATTGTAAATGCGTCCCTCTGAAGCTAAGCTTTTTTTCTCAATCTTTACATGGATTTTAGTTAGCCGGCTTAGCTTAAGGGGAATTGGTTATTTTTCAGAGTTTTTTTGAGATCCCTGAGATTACTTTTCATATCATGCCTGTTCATGATATGATGGGTGAAGAGGTCCAAATTCCAAAATTTCACTTTTATCTTCTTCTTCTTCTTCTTTTCCTTTTTATCCCGGCGTCGTTATGGTCAGAAGTGTAGGACCATAACCTTCCCACTTAACTGCATTCCTACTGGTCCGCTTGTGGGGTCCGCCGGTTTGACCTCAGAAAGTAGCGGCAGGCTTCCCGGTTTGGGATTACTTCATCGCTGAGGCCAATCAAATGCTGGTGTTTTTGCATTTGTTTGCACCAATTGTTTTTCGGCCTGCCTTTTTTGCGTGTTGAAATTGGAATGTTGATTGATAACGCCTTTTGGACGGGGTTCAAAGGATCTCTCCTTTGAACATGGCAATACCAACTGAGTCGGTCGCGCTCTATATTTCTTGTGATGGTTTCTTTTACGTGGAGGCTTCCTCGGATCTTTGAACTTCTAATTCTGTCACGCTTTGTTACTCCCGCTGTCATGCGAAGCATCTTCATCTCAGTTGCCGTTAATTTGCTCTCATACTTTTTGTGCATTGTCCAGCATTGTGAACCGTATGTGAGCGCCGGACGTACAATTGAAGTGTAGAGCCTTCCTTTCAGCTTAGGGGGCATTTTTCGATCACAGAAGATGGCGGAGTTTTCCCGCCACTTCATCCACCCTACGCTTACGCGATGTTTGATGTCGTCATCACAAGTTGCTTCTCTATTAATCATAGATCCCAGATATTTAAACTTTTCACACTTGGGAAGCACTCTTCCATTCAAGTAAATGTCTGGAATAGGCTGATGAGGGTCAGAGAACGGGCAGCACAGATACTCTGTCTTCTTTGAACTAATACGATACCCGTGTCCCTCAAAAATGTCCACCCACACATCAAGTGCTCGTTGTAGGGACGCCTGATCATCACTTATAATGGCCCCATCGTCAGCAAAGAATAGCTGGTGCACATTGGGGTCCGTCACTTTTCCTTCAAGCAAGCAATCAAGGACTGCTATAAAAAGCAGTGGGCTGAGGACGCTCCCTTGGTGTACACCGACTTTGATTGCGAACTCTTCGGTGACTCCTGCGGTGCATCTTACTCTTGTCGTTGCTCTCTCGTACATGTCCATAATTACTCGCACGTAGGTTTCTGGAACTCCTTTTTGTCTTAGCGCTACCCATAAAAGATCTCTTGGTTGCCGGTCAAAGGCCTTCTCGAAATCAACCAACACCATATGCAAGTCCTTTGAAGAATCACGATGCTTTTCCATCATGATCCTTATACTTTGGATTGCATCTGTTGTTGATTTACCCGAGACAAACCCGCACTGGTCATCAGATAGTCGTATTATTTTCCGCAGTCGGCTATCTAATACCCGTTCAACGATCTTCATGGTGTGCGACATCAGCTTGACAGAACGGTAGTTATCACAATTTCGCGTATCACCCTTTCCTTTGTGCAAAGGAAGAAGATAGCTTCCCTCCATTGATTAGGCATAGTGTCGCCTCGCATAAGTTTGGAGATAAGAACCATGAGCCATCTAGACCCGATGTCTCCCATCTTTTTTCAGAACTCAGAGGGTATCCCGTCCGGCCCAACATCTTTCTTTTCTTGGAGTTTTTAACCGCGTACCGAACTTCTTCGACTGTGATGTCGGATATTTCGGCATGATTCGGGGCGGCTCTTGGAAAGTATACTCGGGGAAACTGTTCGTTCAGAAGTTCCTCGCAATACTGTCGCCATCTGTGGAGAATTTTTTCGTCTTCCACAAGGAGTTGGCCTTCAGCATTGTTAATAAACTTTGGGAAACGAATCTCCTGAGCATTTTTTCTTCTCTGGGCGGCTATCTTAAAGATATTTGCTCCTTTGTTCAAATTGTTTTGTCGAAGCTCCTGGGTAGCCTGGTTCCTGTCAGACGCGGAAGACGATATTTCTTCCAACTCCTGATAGAGGCCTTCCATGCTTTTCGCTTTGAATTCGGCGCATTTTTTCTTCGCGATACCTTTGCAACATCTATATACCTTTTCACGGCGAGCTTTTTCCTCTCTATTAGTAGAAGAGCACTTTGACCAAGCTTGGAAAGCCATTTTCTTTTCGTGTATCACTGCTTTGGCTTCGTCTGTCCACCACCAGGTTTCTTTTGCGTGTTGGCAGGGGCCTTTAGATGTTCCGAGCAGTGATTTGGCTTTCTCCAGGCCAGATTGTTGTAGGGAATCCCACATGTCTTGTGCTCTGCACACCTCATTACCGACCTCATCGATAATGGAAGAGAGGTAGTTTTCCATGTTGGTGATAAAAGCTTCGCCTTTTCCTTTATCCAGCTTATACCACTTGATTCTCTCAGACACCTTCGTTTGCTGCTTTGACTTCTTTCTCGCATCCATAAAAAATCAGTCAGGCGGAGACGGTGTTGAGGGGCGATCGCGTCTCCCAGGATCACTTTGCAATCTTTAGCTCGTGGCTTCATGAAACTGGATACCAAATGATAGTCTATTTGAGTTTCATTTCCGCCGCTGCTATAAGTGATCAGGTGCCGGCTTTGTTTGACGAACATGGTATTTAGCACTATAAGACCGTACGACTTGCACATGTTTAGGATATCTTCACCTGAAGAGTTCCTGGTGCCGTATCCCAGCCCTCCGTGGTAGCCTTCATAGTCTTCGCTTGTCTTCCCGACATGTCCGTTTAAATCTCCCCCAACAAACAAAAGCTCTTCCTTTGGGATGATTTTGACAAGGTTGTGGAAATCTAGCCAGAATGCATCTTTTTCTTTTTGTTCGCATCCTACTTGAGGGGCATATGCGCTTACGATGTTCCACACCTCACCATGCATCACCAATTTGAGAGCCATCAAACGGTCACTGGACTTTGAAATGGTTAAGACGTTGCCAAGTAACTCTGCCGCAAGGATGATGGCGATTCCGTTTTTTCCTTGTTCCAATCCATAGTAAAACATCTTGTAGGCTTTTGTTTTAACGTCCAAGAAACGTGCCCGATTACCGGTGTTTCGCCATTTCGTCTCTTGTACGCACAGGATGTCTACTCGCCTTCTAACCATCATTTCTTCAAGCTCATAGCTGCGCCCACTCATGCTTCCAACGTTCCAACTCGCGACTCTTAAATGTGGCTTACGCCGTTGCATTACTTTGCTATCCCCCGGAAATCCTATAGCTCTGACCCGAGCATTGCTGCTCGTCCCAGGATCACGACCATTAGTAGTGCCTGGCGGGGTAGTGCTTTTCCTTTTAGCGTTCTTTTCCATAATGCTACGGTTTGACCGTTTTCATTCTTCCCTTCCTTTTTGACACGGGCATGCTCCAGATTTTTTATTTTTTTATTTTTTGATTGATCTTACTCTTACAACACCGGTGTCCAGTCGTGTCAACCCACTGATTTGCATGCACACTTGTGGGGCAGTTTAATGGTGGTATATGTGTCCCTAGGCTCACCTTGGTGTTTTCTAAATTGCCTAGATGTGAGTTTTGTTTACCTTTGTTTAGTCGCCTTTTACGACAAGCGATAGGTATCGCTGCAGGGATATTCTTAACCCGTCCCTGCACGAGTTCCAAAATTTCACTTTTATAAAGCTTGAAAAATGTAAAATAAATTCAAAACATTGTGTCATTGAAGCAGTTTAGCAAGGTTATCTGGCATTTAATAGACCCTGTCTCAGCAGAAAGCTATTTAATATCTTTGAGGTCATTTTGTCGAACCAAAAATTGAAAACCGAGGAGCTCAAAGGTTTTCTTGGTAATTTTGTATCACATGGAACCTTTGGTCTAAATTTGCTATAAGTAAAGTCTGATACCACACCTCGCTCGATCTAGGTTTTAAATGGTTGTTGTTCGGATTCAAACCCGCGGAGCTAACACTTTAACCACTGAGCCAATGTAAATCAGAAAGTAAATCTACAAATCAATCAACACAACATGCCCAACGGCTTGAAAATGGACTTTAAATCCCCAGCATATATGCCACCTAACCATTAGTTATTTAGCTCAACCTGCGCTAATAGTCTTCCGAGTCCATTTGTACGAAAGGAGACTAAAATAATTGCTTTCGAGGCACATGCACAACTGAGAAGCAGTGTTCGTAACTACATTGAAATTCAGAAACGGACAAAAGAGTTCCCGAGCAATTCAAGCCATACGTTGTCCCGAGGTAAATCAAATTCTTGCATCCTTTCTCGAAACAAAACAAAGCAAATGTCGGTCGTTATTCCCCACAACTATTGTTGTTCCGCAACAAAAGCTTGAGGACGGCAATCAGGAAAAGTGACCACTCCACAGCGCAACACAATATGTCGACATCATCCGTCGTCCGCTTGGCGGCAATGATGACGGCGGCAGTGACTTCACACTTTGTCCTTAGAAAAGGGGAGTGTTTAAGTGACTGAGTGAGTGAGTAAGTGGGTTGGCCGGTCGTCTATATTACTTCAACAAGTGTTTTCCCCGAGAGAATGAACGATAGCACAAAAGCTTACAACTTCGGGCACCACACATGCATGGCATACGAATGTCCCCGAATGAAGCAGGTCCTCGACGAGCATTTGCCTGCCTCAAGGCTAGCAATTATATAATTCTCATATTTTTTCCATCCTCGATAATGACAAGTGTTCTTGGCCAAAGTTCCCAATTCAATTCCCGTCCTCCATGTACTCGTTTCAGGCAGTTGGAAAACACTTGAATGCTCTGGCATTAAAGGAGCAGATGCGACCTCGGGCAAATCATTACAAGTGCAAGCAAACAAATCGTAAGTGCCCGCCCGATTCATCTGCGTGGCAGAGGCACTTGTGCTTACTTACAACCAATTCACAGCACATATTCCCTTCTTCGATCTAAAAATACAGACAGCGACGCGGCACAGAGGTCTTCGTGCTCCGTGCGCTCTGTACAGAGCTCCGTACAACTATCTGCTCTGCCCGACTATTCTATTCTATTTTTAATCGATTTAGTGTTTTTGCATATCTCCACCTGAGAAGTCCATGTGGCCGCGGTCTTTGTCTGCTTCGAGCTTATTTCGGTTATCGCTGACCCTTATTCGTTCGTAAACGTAGCATACTCGTATCCCGCTCATGGAGAACTGACGCGGCGGAAGTGAAGAGAAAAAAAAGTGATGAAAAGTGACAGTCTTTGAGCGGCAAGAGACGAGAAGCGATGGGCAATCCTAGCCTCGCATACGAGGTGCTAATCTATCTAAATTCTTTCTACTTCGGAATGTTTGCATGCTGCGAACTGGGCATGGGACTACTGAAGGCTATCAACCTGTCGTACAGTGGACACACTCTAGCTCAAGACTCGTGCATTCTGGTGGGCTTGTGCATTCTGGAGACGATTCGAATCAAATTGGGTCGAAAGGGATCACTGGCCGAGCGAGGTGAGAAGAACAAACACAAGAGCGAACCGAGAGCAGTGTGAGGCGGCAGATATTGACACACGAGTATCTTGTTCTTGTGCTCTCGGGGGTTATTGATTTTTAAGTTAAACAGCTTGCTGGTGTGGGTATTCCATTTATAGACGCTCGCATTGTTTTGCTGCTGCTTTCCTCTTCAGTGATTCTGGTTCTATCCCCGAAATTCATTTGAATAGACTCGATGATGTGACAGCGTGCGGATGGGGGTGTGGGCAAGGGTGGAGGGGATTCTTTGAACTTGTGTGTACGTAAGGATGACTCAATGGGGTGGACAACAATAGTGGCTCTTGAAGAGCGGGATAGATACAATTATACTTAGGCGGGCGGTTCATGGTTGGATATACTCGTAAGTCGCAATTAAGATAGAAATTCCGACCTGAAATGGCCGTGCGCTTATGTTGATTAAATTTGATGAGCGATGAGTAATAGGAGGAAATATCTTCCAGTTGTAATCAGCCCGCACATGTGGTAAGCGAAGTCCGAAGTTGAGTCGGAAAGTGCGTGAAGTCCTTTGAGGTACATGCTTTTTGGACGATTCCGGGGCGTTGTTTGAATAAGAAGCCAGCGTCGAGGCGACGACAGCTGCCGGGGGATGAGTTTGTCTAATCGACTAGGGGATTTTGAAAAGCGACATGTGCTTAGGGGCACCTGTCTGAAGTCGGAGCCAACAATTTACATTCCAATGTAGGGCGCTCAATGGATAGAAGTTTGTTTTTCAAGTGGTAGCATGAGTGAGTGGTTCCGTACAAATATTTTTATTTTTGAGTGGTTTATGGGGCATATTGTACGTGTTCCGACTGTCTCTAGGGAATCTATAGCCGTAGGGTAGTCGAAATATTATACGTAAACCCATTTGTCTACAAGAATTTTTCGACGTGCGTTGTTCTTGAATAACATTAGGCGTCGAGCATTATTTTGCGCGAGCTTGCACCTTGGAGAAAAACAAAATAAGAAAGAAAAAACGAAGACTTCTGTCGATGAACATTTTTCTGCTGCCATTAAACCTTTTTAAGTTGAAAGTGAATTTCAACGCTATTTTGGCGCAAACCAAAATTTCTTTTTAAAAATGCAATAAACTGAACAAAGTTAATTTTTTTCTATGTATTAAAGCTTTATTAGTAATGACATACATTCCCATTAATTATGAAATACAGCGTTGTTCAAGTGGCTGCCTCTGCTGGCTACTGCGAAGCATTCTGTTGCACCAATTTTCCAAGACCTTGCTGATGGTTTCGGGCTGTAGCTTACGGATTGCTTGGGTGGTATTGGCCTTAAGTGCTTGAATCGTTTCCAGATTGTTGGCATACCATCGGTCCTTTACGGTTCCCCACAAAAAAAAAATCCAAAGGGGTCAACTCGCAGCTCCGAGGCGGCCAATTGACAACCCCAAGACGACTGATAACACGATTTGGGAATTTGGATCAATTATGGCATGGCGCGCCATCTGCATGAACCAGAGGTCGTCCAAATCCATGTCTTCAATTTCATTAAAAAAAAAAAGTCGGTTAACATGGACCAGCCTCATTTTCGAAGAAAAATGGTCCAATGATGCCACCACTCCACAATCCGCGCCATACTGTCACTCTCTGTGGATGCATTGCCTTCTCGACAATAACGTGCGGGTTTTCCGAGCAATTTTACGTAGCCGCCGAGATGAAAATGCGCCTCGTCAGAAAAGATGATTTTTCGCCCAGAATCGTTGTCCAATTCAAGCTGCTCTAAGGCCCAAGCTGCGAAGCGATAATGAAGCAGATGAAGTGAATAATCCCAGATCTTTGTGGAGTATTCTCCTCAGGCTAGTGCGTGAAATGTTGAGCTGTTGAGATCGATGGAGAGTTGATGTTCGTGAATTGAGTCTCACACTCTCGGCCACAGCAGCTACATTCTCATCCGTGCGCACCGTACGACGACGGGGACCATGAGTGTTGTCCACTAGCTAAGTTTTCAATATTTCCCAACGTTGTTCAAGCGTAAAGCGACTCATTTCGTTCCGCGGAGGTATGATACTGACTTTCTGTCAATATTTCGAGCAGAAAACAGCTGTCAGTGTCAAAATAACCTATGGTTTAAAAAAAAACACCAGATGGCCCACCCTGTACTGTTTACTTTGTTGAGTAAGGGGTCTTGAACGGGCACTATCTCTACTTTCATCGACTTTATCGATCCCCAAGTCAGTCTATAAGTTTTGTCTATTAATTGCTTCATCTTTCTACTCAGTCGTACCCTCCATCATCTTCTTCGTATTCCCGACTCGTGAGCCCTTCGTCTTGTAGCTTGCCATTACTTCGGTGTACTTGCATTGATTCCGTCAACTATTGATCAGTTGGAGTGCCTGGGCTATATGATCATCCAGGCATGTGTACTTCTTGTCTTCTCCTCATCTCAGTGAAAAAAAATTATTTCAGTACCGGATCGAGTACATCCCACTTTTCTAATCATGTTGAATCTGCTTGATACTCTGCAGCACTGTTTCACATCTTAGTCATATTCTCCAGAGCCGGCTTTCACCTAGCTATATGCCTTGGAATATATATGAAAAGCAGCCTTAACTGATGTCGGATCTTGTTATACCTTCATTTTAATCAGTCCACCCAACTCCGATACTGGGGCTTTGTAGTGTTGCTCCCCATAGTTCTAGCAGTAATACTCAAATTCTTTCAACGTAAATGCAGTGCTACAGTCCCTAGGCCTCTCAAATACATTCGAATTCGTGTTCAGTCGTGGCAATCAGGCGCATTTCGGATAATGTACCATGAAACATATGATACCTGATTCTTCCGTTATTTTTTTTTGGCCGAAAGAAACAACTTTTCTTAAACCTACAACCTTTCTTTGAGATACATCTCTAACTCGGTTCCATAGATGGTCGTGCCTAAGTTCACATGTGCCTCGCCTAAAAGGATTTTGTCCACGGAGTTTCTTCATAGCTTCCTTACTCCTCTTTTTGGCAGAAGTATATTTGTCATTAAGGGCGGCTGAGAGTAGGGTGATATGATTCAGAGAATCATAAGCCAACGGGCTTAGTCCCAGTTTGTACCAAAGATTTTGCGACGAGAATAATATCTACACCCAAAAATTGCGAATATAATCAAAGAACAAAAAAAAGTCCTAATCCTTTAGGTTGCGCTATTTAAATCCAGACTAAGCAATTAGGAAAGTTGTTAAGTGACCTCTGAGCATAAAGGAAGGCTTACTAAGTGCATGGAATGTGTGTGTTGCAAGTGCCGGCTGCTTGCAGGTGTAGTGCGAACTTCAATTCAATGCTGCAAAAGTTACGGTGGTGGCCGTTGAACGAATTGCCAAGTCTATCGGAATTGGACGTGGTCCAAACCTTCTCATTCCTCTCTTTGTTACTGCGAATACGGAAGAGTGATCCTGATCCTGTTGGTAGCACATTTTGTAGAAAAGCAGTATAAATCCAAAATATTCAATTGGAGAGAGAAGACCGTTAATCTCATGCCGAGCTGTAGATAAGAAGCTAGAATCAATCTGCGGGTTTCTCTCTAAATGGGTAGCACCAATGCTTCGTGCTGCTTAAATCAATAGTGGGATAATACAGTGCTTTGTTGCTTGTGACCAGCAGCCGCTTCCTTGAGTATGATAACAGTATAGAGACGATATATTAATCGGTACAGTATTTTACGGATATAAGAAAGTCTCATATAAGAAAAAACCTCTTATAAGAAACGCAATTGTAATCACCGTGTCTTTTCTCTACATTTCTGCATCAAATTAAACATTCGTAAGACAAACGCGTATAAGAAAACTACGGATATAAGAAACTTGATTTCATACACTAAAATCAATTTTTACGAGTAAAAATACGCGCATCTAAGAAATTCGCTTTTCGAAATATTAATTTACGTTTCTAATAACTTGTTACATATCTGTACAAACAAATGTGTACATGCCTTAAGGAAATTTAAATGTCTACGAAAGAAATTCACGCTGACTTAGTGGAAACATTGGGGGACTCTGCTTCTCCATATTCCACAGTTGCAAGGTGGAGTAAGGAGTTCAAACTGGACAGAACGTCGACTGAAGACGAACATCGCTCCGGGCGTCCATCCACATCCCGCACCGAGGATAATATCAAAAAAATCGAAGACATCGTGCTAGATGACCGACATTTAGTTAAGATCACAGGGCTCTCACTTGGAAGCATTCAAAGTATCCTGACAGATGATTTGAACATTAAGAAGGTCTCCGCAAGATGGGTCCCAAGAATGTTGACCGACGAACAAAAAGAGAAGCGATTTCGCATTTCTAGAGCGAATCTTGAAAAATATCCAAAGGATCCGGCGGCTTTTTGCACTCGTTTTGTAACGTTGGACGAAACCTGGGTACACCACATCGACCCCGATACTAAACAACAGTCTATGGCCTGTAAAAGACCTTCTTCACCGACCCCTAAGAAGTTCAAGGTTTCAAGCTCGGCAGGCAAGATTATGGCGTCTGTTTTTTGGGATGCCGAGGGAATTATCATGATTGATTATTTGGAGAAGGGAGCTAGTATTACTGAGATCATATAGGAGATGGATGATATGTCCATGAAAAATAAGAAAATTGTTCTACTGGTAGACAATGCTTCCTGTCACAAACATAATTTTACGCCAAATAATATAGAAAAAATGGACATCTTACAAATGCACAAAAGAATTTTAATATAAAACTGAGCTCTTGTCGTATGACAGAAAGACAGAAATCAGCTGATTTCGCAAAGCTGTGACAAATTACCCACATCAATTTCTTGGGCTAAAATTCGCAGCATGGGGAAATTTTTTACTCTCTCGAGAGCGCTCTCTTTTGTCCAAAAGTGTGAATTTTTCGAGTACGGGAACAGACTTTCGTAGTTTTTCGTTAATTTGGACTGTTTATGTCAGGTACGGGAACAGACCTATAAACAGTTTTGCAGCAGTCATGGAAAGAATTTTCAGCTAGGGTTCGGGTCTTCGTCTGGCCTTCGCCATGTATCATGAGTATCATCCGATTTAGGACAAATATGCGCCGTTTTGTTCGATAACTTGTTGCCATTTTGAAGGTTATTCCACTATGTCTCTCACATCGAAGCTCTCGTTCCTATAAGCAAAAAACTGGGACAGTTGATTTCACCAACAAATTCCTTCGCCATGGGCAGGAACAGATTATAATCTCTTAGTGCCAGGGCCGGACTATAAGGTGGATGAATAAGAACCTTCAAACCAAGGACCCGGAGCATTTTGATTTGATTTGATTTGACGCACCCACAGGGGCACTTTATTAGCTTAATGCAAGCCTTAAAAAAAAATATTAACTAGGTGACAGGGCGGAAACGATTAAGGAGAGGGTGAAGAGTTGTGGTGTAGGGCAATTCGTAAGAGGGGGACTAGACTTGAGTAGCACATTCGAGAAGTGGCCTAACGAAGGAATGTATAATGATTTCGAACGGTAGGAATTCTTTGGACCAAAGTTTCACGAAATCGGGGGCAGAGTAGGCACGTTTGTTGTCGATATGGTGGCGAAAGTTAAGTTCACGGTCACAAATGACCCCTAGATCAACCAAGAAGTCTACAGGGAAAACAGTTTCATTACGAATAATATAGGTTCTGGGTGGTGATGAAGAGCGCTTTCGGGAGTAAGTGATGGCTTGGCATTTACTAACATTGAGCTCGAAATAGTTTTTTTGACACCAAGTAGTGAACCTGTTTAGGTCTGATTGGAGAGAGTACGAGTCAACAAGGGAAGATATGTGCCTAAATAATTTTATATCATCGGCATATATGGAGAACTGAGAGTTCAGAATAACGCTGTCAACATTATTAATGGTTAAAATAAATATGAATGGGCCGAGATGAATACCTTGTGGGACACCGCAGGTAACATTAATTACATCAGAGATTGAAGGTCTGAATATAATGTTTATTGACGATCTTCTAGATAAAATTTGATTCATGAGATAAAATCGGGAGAGAAACCGAGGGCAGTGAGCTTGAGGAGAATAATTTGGTGAGACATTTTGTCAAAGGCCTTGCTGAAGTCAGTGGCAATAACGTCTACTTCTTTGCCGGCTTTGAGTGCACACAAAAATTGTGAAACAAACTCGACTAGATTAATGGATGTCGATCACCTTTTTAGGAACCCTTGTTAGGAGAAAATAAGGGTTTGCAGTGAAAGAATAGTGCAAAACTATGCTCTCGAAAAGTTTTGGTATGCATGAGAGCTTAGCAATAGGACGTTAGTTGGACACATCTGGAATCTTCTTCTTTTCCTTTTTTCTCCGGCGTTGTTATGGTCAGAAGTGTAGGACCATAACTTTCCCACTTAACTGCATTCCTACTGGTCCGCTTGTGGGGTCCGCCGGTTTGACCTCAGAAAGTAGCGGCAGGCTTCCCGGTTTGGAATTACTTTATCGCTGAGGCCAATCAAATGCTGGTGTTTTTGCATTTGTTTGCACCAATTGTTTTTCGGCCTGCCTTTTTTACGTATTGAAATTGGAACGTTGATTGATATTGCCTTTTGGACGGGGTTCAAAGGATCTCTCCTTTGAACATGGCAATACCAACTGAGTCGGTCGCGCTCTATATTTCTTGTGATGGTTTCTTTTACGTGGATGCTTCCTCGGATCTTTGAACTTCTAATTCTGTCACGCTTTGTTACTCCCGCTGTCATGCGAAGCATCTTCATCTCAGCTGCCGTTAATTTGCTCTCATACTTTTTGTGCATTGTCCAGCATTGTGAACCGTATGTGAGCGCCGGACGTACAACTGAAGTGTAGAGCCTTCCTTTCAGCTTAGGGGGCATTTTTCGATCACAGAAGATGGCGGAGTTTTCCCGCCACTTCATCCACCCTACGCTTACGCGATGGTTGATGTCGTCATCACAAGTTGCTTCTTTATTTATCATAGATTATTTATCATAGATTTTTCACACTTGGGAAGCACTCTTCCATTCAAGTAAATGTCTGGAATAGGCTGATGAGGGTCAGAGAACGGGCAGCACAGATACTCTGTCTTCTTTGAACTAATACGATACCCGTGTCCCTCAAAAATGTCCACCCAGACATCAAGTGCTCGTTGTAGGGACGCCTGATCATCACTTATAATGGCCCCATCGTCAGCAAAGAATAGCTGGTGCACATTGGGGTCCGTCACTTTGCCTTCAAGCAAGCAATCAAGGACTGCTATAAAAAGCAGTGGGCTGAGGACGCTCCCTTGGTGTACACCGACTTTGATTGCGAACTCTTCGGTGACTCCTGCGGTGCATCTTACTCTTGTCGTTGCTCTCTCGTACATGTCCATAATCACTCGCACGTAGGTTTCTGGAACTCCTTTTTGTCTTAGCGCTACCCATAAAAGATCTCTTGGTTGCCGGTCAAAGGCCTTCTCGAAATCAACCAACACCATATGCAAGTCCTTTGAAGAATCACGATGCTTTTCCATCATGATCCTTATACTTTGGATTGCATCTGTTGTTGATTTACCCGAGACAAACCCGCACTGGTCATCAGATAGTCGTATTATTTTTCGCAGTCGGCTATCTAATACCCGTTCAACGATCTTCATGGTGTGCGACATCAGCTTGACAGAACGGTAGTTATCACAATTTCGCGTATCACCCTTTCCTTTGTGCAATGGAAGAAGATAGCTTTCCCTCCATTGATTAGGCATAGTGTCGCCTCTCATAAGTTTGGAGATAAGAACCATGAGCCATCTAGACCCGATGTCTCCCATCTTTTTCCAGAACTCAGAGGGTATCCCGTCCGGCCCAACAGCTTTTCTTTTCTTGGAGTTTTTAACCGCGTACCGAACTTCTTCGACTGTGATGTCGGATATTTCGGCATGATTCGGGGCGGCTCTTGGAAAGTACACTCGGGGAAACTGTTCGTTCAGAAGTTCCTCGCAATACTGTCGCCATCTGTGGAGAATTTTTTCGTCTTCCACAAGGAGTTGGCCTTCAGCATTGTTAATAAACTTTGGGAAACGAATCTCCTGAGCATTTCTTCTTCTCTGGGCGGCTATCTTAAAGATATTTGCTCCTTTGTTCAAATTGTTTTGTCGAAGCTCCTGGGTAGCCTGGTTCCTGTCAGACGCGGAAGACGATATTTCTTCCAACTCCTGATAGAGGCCTTCCATGCTTTTCGCTTTGAATTCGGCGCATTTTTTCTTCGCGATACCTTTGCAACATCCATATACCTTTTCACGGCGAGCTTTTTCCTCTCTATTAGTCGAAGAGCACTTTGACCAAGCTTGGAAAGCCATTTTCTTTTCGTGTATCACTGCTTTGGCTTCGTCTGTCCACCACCAGGTTTCTTTTGCGTGTTGGCCGGGGCCTTTAGATGTTCCGAGCAGTGATTTGGTTTTCTTCAGGCCAGATTGTTGTAGGGAATCCCACATGTCTTGTGCTCTGCACACCTCATTACCGACCTCATCGATAATGGAAGAGAGGTAGTTTTCCATGTTGGTGATAAAAGCTTCGCCTTTTCCTTTATCCAGCTTATACCACTTGATTCTCTCAGACACCTTCTTTTGCTGCTTTGACTTCTTTCTCGCATCCATAAAAAATCAGTCAGGCGGAGACGGTGTTGAGGGGCGATCGCGTCTCCCAGGATCACTTTGCAATCTTTAGCTCGTGGCTTCATGAAACTGGATACCAAATGATAGTCTATTTGAGTTTCATTTCCGCCGCTGCTATAAGTGATCAGGTGCCGCCTTTGTTTGACGAACATGGAATTTAGCACTATAAGACCGTACGACTTGCACATGTTTAGGATATCTTCACCTGAAGAGTTCCTGGTGCCGTATCCCAGCCCTCCGTGGTAGCCTTCATAGTCTTCGCTTGTCTTCCCGACATGTCCGTTTAAATCTCCCCCAACAAACAAAATCATCCTTTGGGATGATTTTGACAAGGTTGTGGAAATCTAGCCAGAATGCATCTTTTTCCTTTTGTTCGCATCCTACTTGAGGGGCATATGCGCTTACGATGTTCCACACCTCACCATGCATCACCAATTTGAGAGCCATAGAACGGTCACTGGACTTTGAAATGGTTAAGACGTTGCCAAGTAACTCTGCCGCAAGGATGATGGCGATTCCGTAAAACATTTTGTAGGCTTTTGTTTTAACGTCCAAGAAACGTGCCCGATTACCGGTGTTTCGCCATTTCGTCTCTTGTACGCACAGGATGTCTACTCGCCTTCTAACCATCATTTCTTCAAGCTCATAGCTGCGCCCACTCATGCTTCCAACGTTCCAACTCGCGACTCTTAACACATCTGGAATGATATGAGCATATTTCCAAAGTTGAGAAAAGAGTCCTTGAGAGGTAGAGCTTTGAAATAAAGCGGTAAGGGGTAAAATAAAATGGTTCGCGCCCCTTTTTTTATAACTATGGCAGGCAGACAGTTGGGACCGAAAGAATAGTCGTTCCTTAGTTGCGTATTTTTTCAGCGATCGGATACGCAGTTATGTGTACGTACTCTGTTAGGAGTATTATTAGGTGGAGGGATTTTGAGGGTAGTTGTTGATTTGGGAGCTACAGAGAGAGAGGAAGAGGTCGGGAGAAATTGGAAAGTAATTCCCAGTTAGCTCCTAGATTGCGAAGGAGGAGAGGGGACAAGTTTGGCTGGGTTAGGGGATGTGGGAGTATTGGGCTTAGACTTATATTTAGGTTTAACGTTATTCTTACAGTCCCTAATGGTAATCCGCATCCTGTGGCCTTTATTTTTTTATTTTTGGGAGGCTCCGAAAAAGCCATTCATATTGCGGAGGGATGCTAATTTCGAAGCAGTTTCTACGATAGAAACTATATAGCCGGGGTGAGCTTCGTGCAATTTAGAGGTTAATGGCATATCGTTGTCAGAAGATGTTAAATACCCAACAGCTATCAGCGCTCATGGGCGTCCCAAATAATGATCTTAATTCTCTACTCCCAATCAGATAGGTTCCAAACAGATTCAAATCGTTCAATGGTCTACTATGCTGAGATGAGAGGAGTTGTGGTAAATGGGGACTTCAGAGGACTCATGCTGGTCTGCATTTGAAGATGTAAGAGGCGTAGGAATGGTCCGGGCGGTCGCATTTTTCAGAAGTTCATCCATAGAGGAGATGCTATAAGTAGTTCTAAAATCGCAAGCAGTTACCGGGGTTGCTTCCCTCAGGGAGTCCAATTGTTGTGGGTACAAGTACGATCTAAGAGTTTTGCCATAAGGGAGCAGGTCATAGTAGGCGACCGTCTTCATTTCAAATAATCGCAAATTATCCACTTTCATCAATCACCATTCAGGAAATGGGTCGATTTTGTTACGATTGAAGTTTTTTTCTCTTAACAATTTTTAGCCCCTGGAAATAGAAATAGTACTTACCTGACCATCAGATTCGACGATTTCCATGATTTTATCGACATTTACGACAATTGGTCTTTCAAGAATCGACAAAACCAAAATTGTGCATTATTTGCTCTTACATTATCGCTACCATAAAATAGTATCAGTGAGGTATTCGTAGGTCCCCGTTTTGGGCACGGTTTGGCAAAATAGTACACTCTTGCCCAAGCCCCCGTAAAAAGGAAGCCGTTGGACATCTCTCGGCTCAACTTGTACGTCACCCAACGTCCTTGCTTGTAACACATTCCTTATGCTTTCAAACGTTTCAAAACTATTGTTTGTTTCATATACTTGTAATGATTCTTCGTCTATGTACTTTTTCAGTGCATCAGAGTGAGTAATTTCATCATTTTGAAGAGTTGAAAGTAATATTTGCATGTTTTGTTCAGATAGAGCACGAGTACGAAACTTGACTTGTTTAAAACTACGACAAAAAAGGGTTTACTAACCATCTAACATACACTCAAATCCAAGCTTGCCCACGGTAATTCCTTGTAGATGCGTTACGATAATACATGCTCGCCGTTCTAATAACGGCATCTATCGGGGAAGAGATTCAAGATTCAGGCCCCAATAACCCCGAATTTTCCCAAATATCGTAGAAAATGAACATATAGATTGAAACAAAGATTGGGCTAAGTAAGCCAATTAGGGTTGCCATAGAAAGAAAAAGGTAACTTCCTCGGTTCTGAGGAAATTAAAGTGGCTGATGGCAGCACCCTTACATGATATGCCAACGTCAGTCTCATCATCCTCAAAATAGAGTCTGTATTCTGTCTCGGGGGAGAGGTTCATTTGATTAAGGTAATATCTTGGACCATAGTGTTCCAATAGGTAGTTTAGGTTTTGAAGTATCAATATCAGCAATTTCCTTCCCACTTCCCTTCTGTGTCCAGGAACCCACCAAGGTCTGACTTTGTTTTGCCTTCCTAGTTTCTGCATCATGGTAGTCCTTAGGAGAATGTGAGTTCGCGCAATGTGAGCTCACTGCTTTAAGAGCTACTTGGCCGTTTGTTATTATGTGTATAATTATAACTCTAAAGCCAAACGCGTGTTTTTGTGTTGACGCAGGTTGAGGTGGCTTAGAAGGCACAGCTCCGCTTGGAAGACACAGGAAAACAGTCCCTTAGAAACCCTAACTTGATCGAAAAATACCAGCGCCAATGACTGACTCCATCTCCGAACTATTTGACTACCAACTTAGACCTTTGGCAGGGGATCACCACTCTTTCAGATCAAAATATTGGGGATCACTGCATTTTTTTTTTATGTGAAGTTGTGTAGTCGTAAATCCAATCAATGCTTCTTTGAATGCAACTGGGTAAGGTTGCATGGCGTCTGTTATTCCCAGGCATACAAGTTTTCGAAGTTTGGTAAATAGTTTTCTGCTCGCTCTTTTTGAAAAATTTAAAATACGGTCTAACGATAAAAAAAAGGTCCTATGATAAACGATACTTTTCGTTTCGTTGTCAGGTGCGAAAACGATCAAAGCGGATGGTTTTCCGACACGGGAACATGCGACATACAGTTGATCGTGTGAAAAACATTTATTTTCCAGATTCAGGCCACAAACACTCAATGATTAGCCTTGTGATTTATTGATTGTCATGACGAATGTGAGACGAATTGGAAATTGGATTCGCTTAAACTCGAATGGCATATCGGTAGGGATCATTGGAATTCTCGGTATGAGAATTTCCTCACCTTTGATCTTTCCTTTTAGTACTCTCGCGTGAATATCACATTGCTCATGAGTTTTGTGACCGTTAAACGACAGAACCAACCTTTAGTTATATATTGTGCGGTGGCAAGCCAGGCACATCCAATGAATTCAAAACCCCAGTTACATAGTTGGTTGCTTTGTCTTCGTTTGTTACAAAGTCGATAGATTTGAAGGAATGCAGGGAACCAACGATTTGATTTTGAATTGTGCAGTTTAAGTGATCCACATCCTTGTTCTTTGCCGCTAAAATTGCTCTTTCACTCAACCAGTCGTAGTTTTTGTGGTTAGCAATGATGTTCGAAAACACTTTGTTGATGAGCTCCTATTTCGTTGAGTAGAATTTGCAAAAATTCGGCGCGAACGAAATCAATCCATTCGATGCGTCGACAGGAACACGACCATTACCGATAGTTAGTAGTTGATTGGAGAACACTTCGGCAGATGGATCGTTTAACAATGCAACTCTCATCAGCTGAAGTTTCTTCACATAACGCCACAATGTCGATGATTTGAGGCAAGCCTTGATCTCATCGGCAGCGGTCGATCGTGGTATTACTGGTAATGTTTGCGGAAATCGCCTGAGAGTAAAATCAATGTATCCCCAAAACGTCTTGCGTCATTACGCAGATCTTACAATCTTTCATAGTGCGATTCAGAGCTTCTAACGCACGCTTATGCGACAATGTGCATTCGTCCCAAAAATTTTGGCCATTGCTGAATCTTTCGCGATGTTACATGTTTGTTCTTCAGCCGCTTGAAGGTTTAATGGCAATTTCAATGCCGAATGAGCGGTTCGGCAGACTTCCAGCAGCGTAGCCGCTATTCCAGAAGAAGCAACTGCTACAGCAATTTCTGATCTTGCACGAACCGAAGCCAAAATCAATGATAAGATTAATGTTTTGCCAGTGCCACCAGGAGCTTCAAGGAAAAATATGCCAACATTTCCATCATCAATTGCCTTCATCACCGTATCGTACACTTCTTTTTGTAGGGAATTCAACAAAGGTACATTCGTTCGAATCAATTGGCTTAATGCATTTGTGTCGTATTCACGTTCATACTGCAATTCGAAAGCGTCATTTATTCCACGATCTGGCGATAACATTTCTAACCTGACTAACAAACTGCCGCACATGAGGTAACACATGTATTCTATCAAAACCAAAGCCATTCATCTCAAGATGGGAATTCTCTGAATGGACACGAACTTGATGCAAAATGTCTTCTGACATGTCATCCTTGTACTTGTCCCACAATTCACTTGGATTCGATGGAAAACATGTGGAAATAATGATCGCATATAATGTGCGTATCTGACTTGGAGATGCGGAAGCAGTTGCTTCAGCGATTGTCGTGTCCCAATACGTATCGTTTTCAAGCAAATTGAGCACGAAATGTCGGCAACACTACACTATTGACAGTTCGAAGTGATTCAAATGATGTCGGCCCACGAACATTCATCAGCAATAAATGCAAGTAAAAGCATTCATCACATCTTCGTTGGCAACTTTTCCTTTTCCTTGTAGGAAGTGTAGGACCATAAATACGCCGGGGTCCGCCGGTTTGACCTCAGAAAGTAGCGGCAGGCTTCCCGGTTTGGGATTACTTCATCGCTGAGGCCAATCAAATGCTGGTGTTTTTGCATTTGTCTGCACCAATTGTTTTTCGGCCTGCCTTTTTTGCGTGTTGAAATTGGAACGTTGATTGATAACGCCTTTTGGACGGGGTTCAAAAGATCTCTCCTTACCAATACCAACTGAGTCGGCTCTATCTTTCTTGTGATGGTTTCTTTTACGTGGAGGCTTCCTCGGATCTTTGAACTTCTAATTCTGTCACGCTTTGTTACTCCCGCTGTCATGCGAAGCATCTTCATCTCAGCTGGCGTTAATTTGCTCTCATACTTTTTGTGCATTGTCCAGCATTGTGAACCGTATGTGAGCGCCGGATGTACAACTGAAGTGTAGAGCCTTCCTTTCAGTTTAGGCGGCATTTTTCGATCACAGAAGATGGCGGAGTTTTCCCGCCACTTCATCCACCCTACGCTTACGCGATGGTTGATGTCGTCATCACAAGTTGCTTCTTTATTAATCATAGATCCCAGATATTTAGACTTTTCACACTTGGGAAGCACTCTTCCATTCAAGTAAATGTCTGGAATAGGCTGATGAGGGTCAGAGAACGGGCAGCACAGTTACACTGTCTTCTTTGAACTAATACGATACACGTGTCCCTCAAAAATGTCCACCCACACATCAAGTGCTCGTTGTAGGGACGCCTGATCATCACTTATAATGGCTCCATCGTCAGCAAAGAATAGCTGGTGCACATTGGGATCCGTCACTTTTCCTTCAAGCAAGCAATCAAGGACTGCTATAAAGAGCAGTGGGCTGAGGACGCTCCCTTGGTGTACACCGACTTTGATTGCGAACTCTCCGGTGATTCCTGCGGTGCATCTTACTCTTCTCGTTGCTCTCTTGTACATGTCCATGATCACTCGCCCGTAGGTTTCTGGAACTCCTTTTTGTCTTAGCGCTACCCATAAAAGATCTCTTGGTTGCCGGTCAAAGGCCTTCTCGAAATCAACCAACACCATATGCAAGTCCTTTGACGAATCACGATGCTTTTCCATCATGACCCTTATACTTTGGATTGCATATGTTGTTGATTTACCCGAGACAAACCCGCACTGGTCATCAGATAGTCGTATTATTTTCCGCAGTCGGCTATCTAATATCCGTTCAACGATCTTCATGGTGTGCGACATCAGCTTAACAGAACGGTAGTTATCATAATTTCGCGTATCACCCTTTTCTTTGTGCAAAGGAAGAAGATAGTTTTCCCTCCATTGATTAGGCATAGTGTCGCCTCTCATAAGTTTGGAGATAAGAACCATGAGCCATCTAGACCCGATGTCTCCCATCTTTTTCCAGAACTCAGAGGGTATCCCGTCTGGCCCAACAGCTTTTCTTTTCTTGGAGTTTTTAACCGCGTACCGAACTTCTTCGACTGTGATGTCGGATATTTCGGCATGATTCGGGGCGGCTCTTGGAAAGTACACTCGGGGAAACTGTTCGTTCAGAAGTTCCTCGCAATACTGTCGCCATCTGTGGAGAATTTTTTCGTCTTCCACAAGGAGTTAATTGTTAATAAACTTTGGGAAACGAATCTCCTGAGCATTTCTTCTTCTCTGGGCAACTTACCGTTTGAAAATAGAATTCCACACCAAAATGATCAATCAGAATGAAATTAACAGCGAATTCGAATTAATTTTCAAAGTAATCCACCTAAAAATTATTTGCACAATCCGAAATTAACGTTTGGATTGATTGTCGATGCGCACACAATCACAAACAACATAACCATCCACAATGTGCATTTTATCAAACTGAACTCACCTCTATGAAATCACTTTTCGCTGGTAATTTTCACAAAAAATCGTTTCAAAACAATGTACTAAATCAAATATAATTACAATAACTGTCGAAAGCTGCTAAAAATTTGATAGAACTTAAAAAAATGCTGATAAATCGCAACACACGTCTGCACAGCACAATAGTATGCGATGGAAAGACTGTGCAAATGAATCAGCTGTCAAAAGTTGATGCACACGACGCCATCTACTGGCAATACCGTAACCAGCATTTGAAATCATGTTCGTTTTTAATAAAACAATTGTCACACAAATTTGGTGCAAAAACAATTGGCGCAAAAAATTGTCAAAAAAAAAATTCACACAATGTAACGTAAACATAAACGTCATCTATCATGAATTGATTTGATTTTGATTTTGGTGGGGGCTATACCCCCATTTATTGCGCTTAATTCAAGCTACATACTTTACTACATATTTAACTTACAATCTAGGAAACTAAGAAAGAGGGCGATTGAGACGGAGTTTTAGAAAAGGAGTGCTGATGTTAAAGTCGAAACAGTTTTTCGCATTAACATTCCGCAGCATACGGGAGATAGGTTTATTGGGGCCATAGGAGGTACGAGAGGTGGGTACATAGAAGAGACGTGGTTTCCGTGTATTACGAAGGTTAGTGTTAAAAAAGATAGAGTTATAAAGAGACGCGCAGTCGATGGTACCTGAGAGGAGTCGATGGATGAAAAGGATGTCGGCTATCCTTCTTCGTTCTTCCAGCGATTTAAGATTAATAAGTTTTAGGCGGTCTTGATAGGGAGGTAGGATCAGAGGATTGTCCCAGGGCAAGCCACGAAGAGCAAAATGGAGAAAACGGCGTTGGATACTCTCGATTCTGGAAATGTGTGTATGATATTAAGGAGACCACACTTGAGAGGCGTATTCGAGAATAGGGCGAACAAAGAGACTCAGTGACGTAGGGATTGGAAAATTCTTTAGACCATCGTTTCACGAAGCCGAGTGCGGAATTGGTCTTAAGAATTATATAGATGATATGTGCAAGGAAATTGAGTTCCTGGTCGCATAATACACCAAGATCACGGATCATCTTAACGGTAGAAAGGGGTTGATTATGGAGAAAATAGAAGCGGGGAAGAGGTTTGTTACGTTTGCGGGAGAAAGTAATTGGAAATGTTAAGGTCGAGGCAGTTCTTGGAGCACCAGGTGGGAAAGCTGTTGAGGTCCGATTGAATAAGGGAAGAGTCATGTTCTGAGGAAATGATCTTAAGGATATAGAGAGAGCATATAGAGAGATGTGGGAATGTTTGATAACCATTTCAACATCGTTAATGGTAAGGATAAAAACAAGCGGGCCTAAATAACTGCCTTGGGGGACACCGGAGGAAGCAAGGAAGGGGTAAGAGAGGACAGATATAAAGCGAACGTGTGTATAAAATTTTATCAAAGGCCTTACTGAAGTCAGTTGAGATAACATCGACTTCCTTGCCATTTTCTTAGGAAAAGGGTGAAGGAAACGAACTCAATAAGGTTTGTGGTTGTAGACCTAACTTTGAGGAAGCCGTGTTGTCTTGGGGAGATTAAAGACTTGCATTGAAAACTTAAATTATTATACAAAATACTTTCGAAGATTTTGGGTATATGAGACAGTTTGGCAATGGGACAGTAGTTGCTAATGTCATTCTTCGGACCTTTTTTGGGTATAGGTGTTATAAAAGAGGTTTTCCATATCCGGAGAAATTCACCTTGAGAAAGGGATAGGCTGAAGATTTTTGAGAGAGGTAGAGAAAGGGAGGAGGAACATTTTTTAAAAAATATAGCAGGGAGGCCGTCGGGGCCAGGGGTGAATTCATCATTAAGTTGCTTTAATCTTTCTTCGATGATATCGGGGTCGACACTACGAGGGAGAAATGGTCCAAAGGAGAAGTTTGGTAAATAGTTGAAATAAGGAGGATCGGATACACAGGAATCATGGTTGATAGATTGGTTGAAGAAGGTGGCAAAAAGGTTGGCGATGTTATGAGGATCATTGGAAGTTTCATTATTGAAAGAGAGAGAGTTTGGGTAGCCATCAGATTTTCTTTTGTAATTAACAAACTGAAAGAAGGTCTTGGGATTGAAGGATATAGGGGTTTATAAGGTTGGTTTGCATCTCGACTAAGTAGTGTTGATATAGAGAGTTATAAAGCTCTACAAAATGCAGGTAAGTACCGAAGTAGTTAGAGAAGTCATTTGGGGATTGAGTACGAAGGAAAGTTGTCCAGAGCTTGTTTGACTCCGAACGGAGTCTGCGATTATACCAAGGTGGGGAGGTGGAGGAGTTTTATGTCGGGAAAAGGGTACGTAAAGGAGATAGAGTTAAATATTTATTTGTAGAATATAGATCATTTACGGTAAGGTTGTTGTTGGGGGAGAGTTCTGTATAGGGGAGTTGTGAAAGAACGAGAGAAGAAGGGGAGGGTGGTAGTTGTCGACGGTTGATAGGGAAACTACAAGCTGAAACTGAGGAGTTAAAGGAGTAACTTGTGAAAATGAGGTCGAGTTGTCTGCCCATGTAATCTGAAATGCCGCTGACTTGGTTAGGGCTGGAATCAGCTAGGCGATCAGAGACATTCTTTGGCTGCTGTGGGATTAGAGGCAATGTAAAACGATTGGTCGTCTGAAGATATCCATTTAAGGTGAGGAAGGTTAAAGTCACCGAAAACTAGGATCTCGTCTTGGGGATCTCGTAAATCAATTAAATTTTCGATTGTGTCAATTGCCAAGTTATATGTTTCAATAGGTTGTGATGGCAAAATGTAAAGCAGATGACGTAGAGCGATTTCCGGGGTAGTACAATCTTAATAGAAACAAAATCGAGACATGGCGAAGATGAAGTTGCTATGAGGGAGGAGTCAATTGAGTTTCGGACGGCTAGAAGAACACCGCGGTATGGACAACCATCAGTAGGTTGGTTAACATCATTGTCGCGATAATCGTTAAAGTTGGATGGGAATAGTTCAAGGTTGTTTATACTAGGGATTAAGTTCGTTTCGGTTAAGGCAAACATTTCAAAAGGTAAGGCTGCAGAACTGCCTGAGTTTTAGAGCGCAGACCTCTTACATTCTGATAATTAAAGGTAAGAGGAAGGTTTTCGGGGAGCGTTAGAGTGGCAGGGAGGAGGCGTCGTGAAATAGCTCCATGCAATTTCGGGGATTTTTCGGGAATTTTTTTGGGTATTCTTCTTGTTTGGCCGGAAGCCAGTCCGAATTGGTGCCAATCATCGAAATCGGTCTAGGCGTTCTTGAGTTATAAGCGTAGTAACTAATGTCACTCTCTTTTATATATGTAGATTTATATCAACTGATAGGATTCATAGAGTTTTTGGTGAGAAACCAGGTTAATCTCCCTTCAAATTTAAGGAACGTACTCCAGTTTTAAGCTGGACTGAAATATGGTTATTAGAGGTTTTTGTCTGAGACTTTGTAGGATTTAAAATAGTCGATTGTTTACTTTAGTCTCTCAGTGCCGGGGGCTTGCCAGGCACACTATCGGTTCTATTGTACTAGTCAGCAGCTCAACGGTGATTTGGGTATTACTGAACTGAACAGAGCCAGCGAAGTATTCCTCGAGTGATGTCTTCAGGTTTTCTTACAATTGGCAGTGAAGGTGTCATCCGATTTGCAGATTTAATTAATCAATTTGCCTTGAAATCTAACCTTATCTTAGGGCCCTAGGTTTTAAGTACAATGAACTTCAACTGTTTACCGACTTAACTGTGATTAAACTTTGTTATTTTTAAAACGCCATGTCATTTAATATCACTTTGAAATTTGTGCTTACATACAACTAACATCTCTTACTTCGTTCCATTTCAGGTTGGCATGTTATACTATCGGTATTCCTAACGATACCGTGCTTCCTGGGTGTATCATATATTCTCGTTCTACAAGCTTACAAATTGCGTCTAGAATATCTTATGTGCACTCTAATGCTGGCACTGTATCTAACCGAAATGTGGTACGCCATCATGTACGTATTCTCATTGTGCCGTCCAGTTACTTACGACTAGCAGAATCCAACAGCCTTAGAATCAAGACGAGAGCAAACCAATGGAATGCCCTCCATAATTCCGATTTCATATCCAAGCCAATGTTCTAAAACAAAACGCGAATCGAAAAAAAAGGCTTCAACATGAAGAAAAGAAGGCAGAAATGCGTCGTAAAAGGTTTCCTATTTGTATAATCATCAAAGTCTGATCCAAGCAAACTTTCCCTCTCTCTCTCTATCTCACTCTTTCGAAGCCTATCTGCCTTCGATTTTCAAACATGAAGTCTCTCAACTCCAGGAACACCCTCCGCCGTCATTGTCTTCGCCGACTAAATGGAACCAATTAGCACTTTTCATATTATTCATTCGAAATTTCGATCTTCCTTTAACCGATTCCCTTCTCCTTAATTTACTCACTCCTTGCATAACATCCGTGATTGATCTAGGTGTTGTATCATAGATAAAAAAAATTAATTAATTAATTAAATTCTAAGGAAATGAAATAAAACAAAAATTAAATCTACGCGTTTGTAAGTATATAAGTCGTTTTGCACAAAAGTCCATGACATATACATACATACTCTCTATGTATACCTATACACATATACATACACAATATTGTAAATCTTTTTATGTAAAGGTAATTCAAAAACCGAAAAAACAAAAACACAAATCGTACCTAGATAAGGATTTATATATGTAAATTTGATGAAGAGTAAAAAATAAAAATAACCAAAAAAAGCAATGTGTACATGTAAAGCAAAACGAAATAACAAAAAAAAATTAGAAAATTAAATTCAGAGATCGATAACAGAACAATATCAATGGCTCCATCTGATTGTACCCAATTAATAAGTAAGTAGGACAATTGAAACGAAAAACAGAAACCAGGACATGAATTTAACGTTTAATTTTAATTTTAAATTATGTACGTTAGACTGCCGTTTGTAAAGAAATAAGATAAAAATGTAAAAGCGAAAAGAAACAAAAAAAAATGAAAGAAACATTAAGAAAAGGATAATAATAAAAGAAAACACCAAAGAATAAACGAAAGTAATTAAAAAATCGATTTTTTACATTTTTTCTTTACAGGTAATCCTGGAAATTGAGTTGCGACCCATCCAAGACCGATCTTCCGCAAGTCTCTTTCGCTCTTGGTTCGATCAAATTATGGGCCTAGTTGATTGACATGACCAATGGCACAACCTTTATGCTCTTTTCTTGCTTGTGTAAAAAGCCGACAAAAAAGTCCGAGGAAGGGAAAAGTTCAAGCCCGCCAAAAAAAAAAGAAAAACAAACAGAACAACGACGTAGAATTCTTCTTTCTTTTTACTATATTGTTATTTATCAAATATCTCGGTTCTAGTTTTAAATCGATAACTGACCCCGTTTGTCATCTCGTACGCTCTTTTATATCATCGCATCGCCTTATCTCACGTGACACACAAAACGGTCAGCCACTACTTCTGAAATCCCCAATTCCAAAGTCATCGACAGGGGCGGACTGAGACAAAAGTGCGCCCAACATAGGCTAGTCCTCGAGCCTTCGTACGCTTGCTGGTTCAGAAATCTCCTTGTCAAAACGGTCTGCATCGGATTCTTCTACTTCAATTTTGGAAAGGTCGTCGTCATATAGCTAACACCACCTCTTCATGTTGTCTCCGCTTTCGATCGACTCAAATCGTTTTTGAGTCCGCTGCTGTCCTGGAATATTCATCAAGACGTACTCATACCTCTCATTTGGAAACACTTTTACCACCAATTGAATCAAGCTTTATTGAGTCACCTATTACTGCGGGCTGCCGTTCGACCGTCATACGTGTTAGGCTTTGAAACGACTAGCTTTTTAGCTGAATATTTATGCGAGAAAATGGTTATTACACGATGCGAAATAAAAGCAAAACTTCGACGAGAGAGAATAATTTTATTTTACATACACTGTTTACGAGTATCTACACTGATCGATGTTGAGTCGATGACGATTTACAATGGACTGTGTTTTGTAAGTTCCTCCTGTGTATCAGGAACTCTCGTTTTTCGGTCGCAACCACCACCATTTGGGAGCGACATTCAATGTAGGATGAACACGTACAAAGTTTGCTAAATTTCGGTCGCAACCACCGCTATTCGGGAGCGACATTCGATGCAAGATAAACGCATACGAAAATTGCTAGATTTCGGTCGCAACCACCGCTACTTGTGCGCGAACGATGACAATGTTGATGCGTGGAGTGTATTCCTTGGCTTTGGTCTTTACAAAGAATAGGCGTCGGTAATTTACTTGCGAGCAGCAACATACTGCCCGCCTTGAAAACTTTTATTTTCAACATCTTTACATTGCCTGCTTGATTTTACGAATCGAGTGGTAATGGACACAATTTGGTAATATAGGGTCCGCCAAATAACTTTTTTTTTTTTTGAAAATGCTATAAAAAAAACTACTGAAAATTTTCTCAAATTTCTTTTTTTATTTGAAAGTACAATCCTTCCGGTTAATAATGGAAAATAATTTCATTCAAATGGCTGCCTCGGCTGGCCATGCAGTAGCCTACACGATCGGTCCAATTTTTAAGCACATTATCGATTGTGTGCCGCTGTATTTCACCAATGGCTTCACGAATATTGTCCTTTAAAGCGTCAATTGTCTCTGGCTTGTCGGCGTAACACTTATCTTTGACGGCACCCCACAAATAATAGTCCAACGGTGTCAAATCGCAGCTCCGAGGTGGCCAAACGACATCAGCTCTGCGGCTGATAATGCGATCTTCAAAAACAGGGCGCAAAACATCGAGTGTAGCTTCGGCTGTGTGGCATGTAGCGCCGTCCTGTTGAAACCAAATGTTGCCAATATCCTCCTCTTCAATTTTTGTGAACAAAAATTCGTTCAACATGGCCCGATAACGATCGCCATTGACTGTAACGGCCACTCCTTGCTCATTTTCGAAGAAAAATGGCCCAATTATGCCTCTGGACCAAAATCCGCACCAAACAGTGGCTCGTTTTGGGTGCAACGGCTTTTCAATGTATGCGTGCGGGGTTTCTGTGCCCCAAATGCGACAATTTTGCTTGTTTACATACCCGCCAAGATCAAAATGAGCTTCATCTGAAAAGATGTTTTTTTTCATTTTTTCACATTCTGCAACATTGTCGCCATATTTCCCAGCGTTGTTCAAGCGTATACACAACCATATTCGTTCAGCGGAAGGATAAAACTAATTATCTGTCAAATCAGACATGAGCTAAGTGTTACCATTCACGAAATAAGCACTATTTGAAAAAAAAAAACGTTAGATGGCGGATCCTTTAGCTCGGTTGTAGATCCCGCTTGCTGTCTTCACGTTGACTACACGCATAAAGCCATCATTTCCTTCATATGTGTTGATGATTCGCCCCAATGGCCATTTCAGTGGTGGTGTATTCTCTTCCTTCAAAAGAACCATATCGTTTATGCGAATGTTGGGTTGCGATGAACTCCGACATTGTAGTTGTTGAATGTAGTCATGTGTCCATTGTCGCCAGAAGTTTTGTTGTATCCACTGCAGATATTGGTATCGTTTGAGGTGTCCAATTATTTGCCTTTCAATGTTAGGCTCTGCAATACAAGTGAGTGGCGTCCCTATCAGAAAATTACCTAGTGTAAGAGCAGTCAGGTCGTTGGGATTGTTGGAAATCGGAGTGAGAGGTCGACTGTTCATTATCGCTTCAATTTGACAACACACTGTGATCATTTCTTCGTACGACAACACAGCTTGACAACCTTCACAGCTGCTTCCCATAGGCCACCAAAGTGCGGCGATCGTGGTGGAATAAGGCTCCACTCAATGCCATCTTTAAGGCCTTCTTGCCTAACGATTTCGTTGTGTTGCTCTGACATGAATATGGCATGAAGTTCTCTAAGGTCCCGATTCGCTCTTGTGAAATTAGTATCGTTGTCCGAGTAAATCTTTAAGGACTTACCCCTCCTAGCAATAAATCGCTTCAGTGCCAGAATGAAAGCTGATGATGAGAGATCGGAACCTAACTCCAGATGGACGGCTTTGGTGGTGAAACAAACAAAGATGGCCAAGTATGTTTTATATGGTGCTCGTCCTCGAACGCGTTGTGTTACATAGCTGTGGACCACAGTAATCTATTCAGGTTATGGAAAAGGGGCGAGATGGAGTAATCCTGTCAGCTGGTAGGTTTCCCATTATTTGGTGACCTAGAATTGGTTTGTTGCGAAAACAGATCAAGCAACGGTGAATTACCCATCGTATTCGTCCTTTGGCGTTCACGATCCAGAATCGTTGTCTCAAGATGTTGTGTAATGTTTGTGGACTTGCATGATGATTGTTATAGTGATAGTGTCGAATAAGAGTGGTGATGAATGGGTTCGAGTTTGGAAGCAAGAGTGGATGTTTTGCATCGTAAGGCAATGGTGAATTTGCGATTCGTCCCCCGACTCGAATAAGTCCGTCCTTTAGAAATGGCGACAATTGTTGAATATGGGAATTAAGTAGCACTCCCTTGGTTAAATTATTTATTTCTGCGGTGAATGTGTTGTGTTGGATTGTGCACACATATAAGTGTATCGTCAAATTCTGATGCTGTTATGGAGCCAACGATCTTAGGCTTGTTTTTGAAGAGCCGGTTATTTATGTATCTGCGAATGTAGCAAAATACTCGAATTAGTTTGGGAAAGTTATTGTAATATTTGCATTCGAGAATGATGTCGAACTTGCGATGGGCAAACAATGGCGTATGATGTTTGCGCTGTTCAGGTATATCTTCTTCTTTGTGTCTTTTGTGCAGTTTGGGCCGTTCTGTTTCGGATTGAAGCAAAAAACTTGTTACCAATGAGTTCATGGGGGACTACTCTGCGAGAAACCATTCCGCGGGATTGTCTGATGTTGGTACGTGATTCCATATGATATGATTAGAATTCTGAATCTTTGACACTCGGTTGTTCACGAATGTTGTCCATCGACATGGTTCAGATGCCAGCCAGGCTAGGACGATCGTTGAGTCTGTCCAGCAGAAGGTTTGTATTTGTTGTTGTTTACACATGCTTGTGACTCTGTCAAGTAGTTCCACTAGCAGGAGCGCTGCACAGAGTTCGAGTCTGGAAATTGTTGTGTCTGCAATTGGTGCTACTCTCGATTTTGCACAAACCAAGTGCGATGAGTCTTCTCCATTTTCGTTTGTCGTTCTGAGGTATACGCATGCCCCATAAGCTTTGGTACTAGCATCTGAAAAACCATGGATTTGTGCGTTAGCATTATAGTTTGATACATACCGAGGAATTTCGATTTGGTTGATGTCCTTAAGATGATCCTTGTATTCCAACCATTGTCTGTGCAGATGTTCTGGAAGACTCTCATCCCAATGGAGTTTGAGTTTCCATAGTGTCTGCATGAAGATGTTTGCCTTCACGATGATGGGATTCATTAAGCCCAGTGGATCGTAGAATTGCGATATTTGCGAAATGATACTACGTTTCTTTGATTTGCCATTTGGAGACTCGATGTAGCTGAAGCAAAATGTATCTTCCTTGGGATCCCATCCAATTCTAAGGGCTTTGATGATTTCGTTGTCCCCTAGCATTATGAATGATTCCCTGTCTTATTCCGGAATGTCCTCTATGATGGTGGGATCATTCGATGCCCATTTACGAAGATGAAAACCTCCACTCAGAAGCAGGTTAGTTGTTTCATGTTTGATTTGTAGCACCTTAGCACGATCATTAGCGCCTAACATCAGATTGTCAACGTAGAAATCAAGTAATGTTATAGCAGAACCAAGGGGAAATTGCTGAGAGCCCTTTTCTGCTAGCAATCGAATACATCTCACTGCCAAATATGGAGCACAGCTTGTACCGTAGGTGATCGTCTTCAGCATATAGCTCTCGATTGCCTTTGTTTTGTAGTTAAGCCACAAAATGCATTGCGTGTTAGTGTCCTTAGGACTTACCAGTATCTGTCGATACATTTGCGTTATGTCGGCCATTATCACGAAACGATGGGTGCGAAAACGAACAAGGATGGTAAAGATGTCGTCTTGAAGAGTTGGACCAACCTTCAGAATGTCATTTAATGATTTGCATGATGCGTCGAAGACGACGCGCAATTTAGTTGTTGAGCTACAGGGCTTCAACACACAATGGTGAGGAATGCAGTTTACTTGTTCATGAATCGCCTTTGTTGTATTTTATTTGCACATATGATCTAGGCGTCGATAAAGTGGCAATAATCTTTCTGTAATGATGGAGAACGATATATCTTTTGTTCAATTGATACCAACCGCCTTTTTGCAATGTCATATGAACTCCCGAGCGACGTGCGATTTTCACGAATTGGTAATCGTACAATGAATTTGTTGGTGAGTGGGCAGCGGGTTGTGGTGGAATTGAAGAATGTTTCACATTCCTCTTCTTCTATCGAGAATTTCTTCATTGGTGCATGATTTTCTTCGATGGTCCAAAACTGTTGTAGGAGTTCCTCTACAGAAGGAGTGGTGGTAGTAGTGAAGCAAGTGTAGTTGATACTAGGTGAAATTCGTCCCTTTGGTATGCGACCTGATAACGATGCGAGGTTCTTTTCATGATTAATTTTTATGCTGTCGCTAACAATCCATCCGAGAGATGTTTTTTGTAAGCTTGGAAGATTTTCTCCGAGTTTAATTTGTCCTACTTGCAGAAGATCAAAATAAGTTCCTGCACCGAGAAGACAGTCAACAGGACCAGGTTGATTAAATCGAGGGTCGGATAATTTAATGTTAGAGGGTATCTTCCAATGTTTGGTGGTTATACGGAGACTTGGCTAGATCGAAGTAATTTCTGGGAGGATAATAACACTGAGATGTACCTTGTATCCAGTGTGTAATGATTTGACACATATTTGTGCTCGGTGGCATGCAAGGGTGCTAGTTTCTCCAATCCCATTGATGTCAACGTATGTCCGAATGCGATTAAGTTTAAGGTGTTGTGCGACATGTTCCGTGATGAAATTCAATTGGGAGCATGAATCAAGAAGTGTTCGGGCAATTATAGAAGCTCCTCCGTTACTGGAAAGGCTAAGCCGTGCAGTTCCAAGAAGAATATATTCATCGTCTTGATTGATGGTTTCAACGTGGCTTACCTGTAACGAAGTGGTGTTTGACAGAGGAACATTAGATGGTTTACCTGGAAGTTGTTCGGCATCCTGCTTTCTGGTGTTCGACGATCCTGTAACTTGATCAGTAACAGGTCCAATGCGTTCACGATGAAGCAGTGTGTGATGAGTACCACCGCATTTTTGGCATTTATTTATGGAAGCACAATTCTGTACAGTATGGCGTCCTCTCAAGCAATTTAAGCACAATTTCAACTCCTTGGTGAGCTTGAAGCGATCCATTGCCGACAACTTTATGAATTTCTGGCAACTAAATGGATTGTGTGATGATTGGCCACAAAATACACATGATGAGGTTGTAGGTAACTCGGTAATTAGTAGAGTTGCATTGTACAATTGTTTAGGCTGAGGTAAATGTTGTGATCTCTGGTGCGATTTATGCGAGTGTGAAGAATGAGCCATGGTTGGGCGCGATTTAGCTTCGATGATGTTTAGAGTTTTGAAACGTCTTTCCATGAAAGTGCACAGTTCGGTCCAAGTTGGGAATTCAAATTCGCCACCGTTGCTGATAGAGGTGGAATCCAGATTTTGTGTTGATTTACTAAGCGCCTTTCGATCTTGTGCAGCTGCTACTTCATCTTCCCATTTGACTTGTGATTCGTTGTCAAACTTTGATAAGATCAGATGCAGCAAGAATCCATCAGCAATTTGCTCTGTTGTCCCTATTGAATTAGAGCTCTGAGATGGACGTTAATTGTATCGATCGTGCATCGAATAGCTTCCACCGTTGGTTTTGCGATGGAATGCAGTTGGAAAATTGCTTGAATGTGTGCCTGGAATAGAAATCGTTTGTTATCGAATCTGGATTTTAGAAGTTCTAATGCCGTTTCGTAGTTTTGACTAGTGCATTCCAGGGACTCAATAACTCTGGCCGCGTCTCCGTGGAGACAAGATCGAAGGTACTGGAATTTTTCGATGTTGAAGAGCTCTTTGTTGTCATGAATGAGAGAATTGAACATATCTGAAAAGTCCATCCATTTTGTGTATGCTCCCGAAAATGATGGAAGTGTTAGCTTCTTTAATTTGATGCGAGATTTATGTGAAGATTTGGTGTTATTGGGTGCGAGAGTGCTACTTGAAAGGTTTGGTGTTGAAACGGTGTCCAAATGTTGAAGCATATCTGACTGTAAGGTGTAATAAATCTCCTCGAAAGAATCCCTCTTACCGCTTGAAACTTCCTCTTCGTCCAAACGTTCAATTTGGGATTGAACTTTCTCGAATTTAATGTACTGCGTCTCGAGCATCTGCAATTTTGTCTCAACCTGGAAGCGATCTAGGCAATGCAAATTGGTAGCTAGAGAGTGTTTTGCTTTGGTTTGCTGTCCGAGAATAACGGCGCGTTGCAATGGAAGCGCTTTCAATTCTGCTTCACACGCCTGGTCACTGTTTTTATTTGTTGCCTTAATAAAACACTAATTTAGCACGATGTGTACTTGCAAATTCGGAATTGAAATGATTTTAAACGGAAAAATACTGATTAAATATCCGGCTCGAAGAACCTTATGAAACGACTAGCTTTTTAGCCGAATATTTATGCGAGAAAATGGTTATTACACGATGCGAAATAAAAGCAAAACTTCGACGAGAGAGAATAATTTTATTTTACATACACTGTGTACGAGTATCTACACTGATCGATGTTGAGTCGATGACGATTTACAATGGACTGTGTTTTGTAAGTTCCTCCTGTGTATCAGGAACTCTCGTTTTTCGCTCGCAACCACCACCATTTGGGAGCGACATTCAATGTAGGATGAACACGTGCAAAGTTTGCTAAATTTCAGTCGCAACCACCGCTATTCGGGAGCGACATTCGATGCAAGATGAACGCATACGAAAATTGCTAGATTTCGGTCGCAACCACCGCTACTTTTGCGCGAACGATGACAATGTTGATGCGTGGAGTGTATTCCTTGGCTTTGGTCTTTGCAAAGAATAGGCGACGGTAATTTACTTGCGAGCAGCAACAGGCTTCTTGTGTGTCTTATCAAAACGCTCCTTCTGCGTCGGTTGGTCTCTTGAAATAAATTGCAGGGCGATATCTCGCATATAGTTCATTTCCTCTTGGTTACAATGCCCGCTGCGTTCCAGTTCTAATAGAAGTTTGTCCCCAGCGATTCCTCTTGGTGAACAGGCCAACGTTAGTTCGCATGGTGTTGCCCTTGTAGTCGCGCTTCTCGCCGAGTTCGAGCTCTATTTAATACTTCGCAACTGCTGCGCCCAGTCCTTGTCTGCCGAATGACCGCACTTAAGCACCGTCGGTTTACCCTTTCCACTTGACCGTTGACTCGTGGTGTTCTAACAGCCGTCATTATATGTTGCATCCCGTAAGTTTGGCAGTACTTCTTGAACTCGTTTGCCGAAAACACCGTACCACGGTCAGTTATTAAACGCTTGGGTATCCCAAAATATTCACTGACTTGATTGAGCACTGCTATCACGCCCTTCGCATTGGTCGTCCCTAAAGCTTTCAAAACGCTATATTTTGTAAAGTTGTCCACTAGTGCTAACAAATGGTGTGGAACGGTACTGGCTGGCGGTACGCTGTCCACACAATGCAGCTCATTTTCTAACGTTCCATCCTTTCTCTTATGTAGGCGCATTTCACACATCATTTAGTGTAGCTCTTGACAAAACTCTTTATCTTGGGAAACCAATATGTCCATCTCAGCCTTTCCAGAGTCTTCTCGTAGCCCATGTGTGCAGCCTCGTCATGACACATTCGTAACACTCTCCATTGTACCCGTTTAGGTACTATACTCGTACACTTCCGCTGATCACCAACACATCTGGATAATCGTATCCCTTCTAGCTTGTATTACTTATGGAGTTGCTTCTGCTCACCGCCAACAACGCCAACAAACTCTTGTAGTTTGAACCACCACCTCGCGACTCTTGTTATCACCCTGGCCTTGTTCTGAGTCACTACGATGGCTTCGCAGGTCACAACTGTAAATGCCTTGCCTAACAGGTAGACCCTGAACCTTACAAGGCTTTTCACCACAGCTAAAATCTCTAGCTCATAGCTGTGGTACTTTGCTTCTGCCTCTGTCAGCCTCCTGCTAAAGTACGCCACTGGTCTCAATTTGTTGTCGCCCTTCCCTTGCTGCATCAGTATTCCGGCAAGTCCCACAGTTGAAAGTAGCAGGATTAATTAAGATAGTTCCCCCATCCACACAAAGGTCTTGTTTTGTTTGAGTAACTCGGTAAGAGGTGTTGCGATAAGGCCCAAAAATTGTCTTACCTGATGCACATTTTTCGGTATTGAGGTATTTTCTTTTCCTGCCACCGTCTTTCGCTCACTAGGTCGTATCCCGTTTCCATCCAGTCGATATCCGAGGAACTCAAGAACGCATACGTTTTCGAGAGTCAACCCTGACTCCTTCAGAACTTTTAGAAATTTGTGAAACTTTCGTAATCCTTCCTCTATCGATGTGCTCGCAATGAAAACATCCAAGTAGACTGCAACTTCACCAAGATCCATGCTCGGAGCGTTCGCTAGACCAAACCGCATGGGAACAAACTCATACAGACCGTTTTCCGTAGTAAATACGATGTACTTTCGGCTCTGCTCCACTATTTGCACTTGATGGTATCCAGAAGCAAGGTCCACTATTGTGAAATACTTCTTTCCAGCTCACCGGGAACTTCTGTTTTCTTGTTACCTTATTTAGCGCCCGATAGTCGATGCAGTCGATAGTCAGCTCGCAGTAGTTGGACCGAATGACTCCTTGACGCAACATTTCGCTTATCTTCTTCTCTAGTATCCTTCTTTTAGCGAAAAGTAGCCGGTAGGGTTGCACACACACTAGTCGATTTGAGTGCACAATTGCCAGTTGTACACTCCAAGTTCGCGGGTATCTAGAGCGAAACAATCTAGGTATTCGTGTACTAATTCGCAGAGTTGCTCCTTCTCCTCGTCTGTGATGTCGCGCGCATCAATATCATCAGTCTCCATTCTGCTCCACAACTGAGATAATCATCGATTTGCCTTCATCACTCACACTCCAGTCACTGATTGTAAGTTTGTATGTCTTCTCGATTTTGACTTGCGGTGGATCAAGCAAACGCCTACCGACAATTATATCGTACGGCTAGCTTTCGTCTTCTATACTTCACACGAGCTTCGTAAAGCATCTACTGCGATTTCGGCATCTTCCTCCGCCGAACCCGTTCAACTTCCTAGTGTCCTCGTAGTCGCGAAGATTGTTTACGATAGCGACTGACTCTTGCAATGTGACGCAGTCAATGCCCAAGTCTATAAAAGCCTCGATTTACTTCCCATTGACGGTCACAATTTTTGGTACACGCTCCTGTCTTCGCACACCCACAACTGGCTTGACCTTGTAGGTTGCCGCTGTTCGCTGCCGAGTTGCTCTACTGCCACGTTGCCACGCTCGTACAGTTACGACCAATGTGCCCGGATTGGTTACATCTGAAGCACCTGATAGCGTCGTCTGATGTTGAGTTTGCATTATTGCTCCCAGATATGCCCTGTCTGTGTGTGGCTGTTTGCGGGGCGTGTTGTCTCCGTTGCGATCGTATGCTTGTGGTCCATCGAACTTTCTCTAACAGCTCCTGAATGGTTTCTGGCTGTACCGCTTTCAGTACATCACGACACTCTACGTCGGAGATGCCCCGTACTATATACATATTTGACTACAGTTTTGCCTTCTATCTGTCCACTAGAAGCAATAGCTTTCATCTCATACACGAACTTCTCTATGTCCTTATACATCAGCTACATCATCGTCTGTTGGGAAATTGTTGATTTAGTCGCGAAGAAATTCTTCCAATGATGAATGAAAAACCCTTTGTTTCTCCTGCTAGTTTACAGATCGCCGCCATTATGATTAGCCTTCCATCTAGCTGGTAGACGTCTCTGATTTCCCTAACCCTTCGGTTGAAGAAAGTCCTTTTGGATTCCTCGGATTAAATTCAGAAAGCATTAGCAAATCCTCGACACGACTTTCTCCTCCACACAACTTGCTGCAACAACTCTTGGTTTAGGCGCTGGAGCACTCTCCGTCTTTTCACCCCCTTATGTGACTTGATGCTTTCCTCCAGAGCTACCTTCATGGACTGGATCTCCTGCCTCAGCTTCTCCACTTCACTTTGCTCGTGCTTCTCCGATTCCGTGTCCCCTCCAGCTTCGCTCGCATTGGTCTCATCTGGTTCATCGTCTTCAATTCATTTTTCATTCACCAAAAACTTGTGTAGCAATTGGGACTTCTTTTGCCCCTTTCAAGTCACGTTTCTTCTGCTCTTCCCGGAGTTCATGGCTCGCACTGAACTTGGCAATTTCTCGTTCGGCTTCACACATGTTTTTTTTTGTTTTAGTCAGAATAGCACGCTCGATCGTTTCCTTTTAACTCAACCCCGCGCAGGGACTTTATCCCACCTCTGAGTTGTAAAAGACCGAAAGAAAAGTCCGAGTTCAAGCCCCTCCCAAAAAAAAAAAGAAAAAGCAAGATAATGACGTAGAATTCTTCTTTCTCTTTACTATATTTTACTTTATCAAATATGTATCTCGGTTCCAGTTTTAAATTGAAGACTGACCTCGTTTTGGCTGCTCGTACGCTCTTTTATATCATCGCATCGCCTTATCTCACGTGACACACAAAACGGTCAGCCACTACTTCTGAAATCGCCAATTCCAAGGTCATCGACAGGGGCGGACTGAGACAAAAATGCGTCTAAGGCGCTCGCGGTGGAGATAGTGTTAGACTTAATTCAGTTCCCTATCCTACATTCTTACGTACTAACATACCCTACCTTCTTGACTACGTAGCCTTCCCTTGGGGCATGAACCTTTGAACTTAAGCACCCCTTTTATTATTGTTATAACTGATGTTACAACTCGTGGAGGACGGGAGCGGGAGCCGGTGTTTCTCTCAATCACCTACGGTGTATTTAAAGGAACCCACATTTTGTCACCGTTCTGAAGAAGAAACTGATGAAAGTCTGAAGAAGAAAGGACTTTTTGGAATGTGGTAGTCACTGAATGAGTGCCCATTCTAGCCCCATCAGTTTTGAAGAACCAAAAATATCGCAGTCGTTAGGCCTTCAGTTTATAATGAACCAAATCAGTCGATTCCAGAATGCTCAGAATTAATAATCTCTGAGTTCACATATGCGTTGTTGGACAGCAACAAACCCATAGGTACTACAAGAGACAGGTGACAGTAAGGTGTGGATTGCCTGCCGGAGCTGTGTTTGCACCGCATTTTTTCCCGATAAAAATGATCGCCACTAAATGCTCACGCTGGTCTTTCAGGAAGACTCTTTTTGGCCAGAATCGGATGAGCTTGACATAAATTATGAGTTTCCAAAAAGATGGTGCCACACAGTTGATCAATCATTTGAACTTGAACACGGGGAAGTTCGATAGTCATGAATTGACCCCTCGATCATGAGATTATACGCCCACAGGTTTACGTCATTCGTTTATGCCAGTAGGTCAACAATGTTAGAGAAGTTTATGAACAATATCGGATGCGGAATTACCAACGTTCTTGTTGCAGCATCTCTCACGCTCCGCCTACAAATGATGTGTTCTTGATCCTTTTTACACAGAATGTTGGCCAGTGCCGCAAACCGTATCAGATTCACAGCACAATGGTCAGGCCATATAGGCGCCCACTTCAAAGTGCTGAGTGACAAATCAGAAAGTTCAGAAAACTCCAGTCATACAGTATCTAACCTTGAAAGGAAAGATTGAATTCAAGATAAACCTAGACTCGGAAAACTATGCACACTGCCTTTCGAACTTGATTATCTAACCTGAGTACCTAAGAGCCTACGAATAGGCGAACTTTTAGCAGTTTTTTCTATCTATCAGCTTCTGCTATCTGTTGGAGGACTCAGCCACAAATACTCATGCCGATCATTGAAAACGGCGGATTGACTGCGGCGGGACTTCACCCGATCGACGGATGCACAACATTATCGATCGGTAGAACTTCATTACCGACCTTCTTTTACATCAGCTGTGTTCTGTCATTTTAAATTGTTTGTGGAAGAAAATTATTTGAAATTCAAAATAAATTGAAATTATGGACACGATTGCAATTTTTTTCGACTTGGAGGAAGATCTATGCGATTGCCGACATATTCGTCACAAAATAAGAAGTATGGCAAAGGACATTTTTTTGTTACCCAATGCTCAGTAAGTTGAGAACAATTTTCTTAGTCAGCGTGAATTTACTAGTTTTAATTGTAGGTTTATCAAACAGTTTCGAATAAATAAAGCTGGTTTTAAGTACATTTTGGACATGTTGAAGGCAAAGCTACCACCAGTTGTAAGGTCATCATCACTGACTCCAGAATTGAAGTTGGCAGCATGTTTGAGATTTTTAGCAGAGGGTGGATACCAAACTGGCACTGGACAGTTCTTTTGGGCGTTTCATTTGTTATACTCGGCGTTGGGATATTTGTTTTGTTCGGGTCATTTTCTATGTCCTCACCAGACATACCCCCAATTTCAGAGTCGGCAACGGTACCCATTTCAAAACCCCTTAACGCCGCCGTGGAGGTGGAAGCCATGTTCAACAATGGTGCACCAAAACTTCTAGTTTGAGGCAAACCATCAGTCTTTTAAGTGAAAAAAACCTCCTTATTTTCGCCTCCACTCGCCGCCTTTTGCTCTCGTTTGTTGTGGCAAAGTTTCTTGCGAAGAGCAGATTTGTGATCCGACCAAAACTAAAGTAAAGTCTTACCGTTAGATAAATCAAGTTCATCCATCATTCATCAATGATCTATATGAAAATATATGAGTTTATTATTTTAATTTACTTTCTTCCACTCTGATACTTCCTTAGCAGGAGGCCCCGTACTATTCAGCTCTTGCTGTAAGTTTAACCAAAACTTTTGGACGAACGCTGGATCTTTTAGATTCGTAAGAGCTCATGAAGAGCCAAAGACAAGCTTATTTTATTCACTCATGTTGTGTGCGATTTGTTTTTCACACAAATGAACGGAACCTTAAGCTTAATGTCGATTCCGAACGGCGAGAGCCGAGGAGCTTTTTCAAGGCAAGTGTACCACACGGGTTTTGACAGTGCCCCACCGAGAAGAGAAGCCGCAAAGTTAACGTTCGATGGCGTTGGTGCTATCGGGATCCGAACTCGCTCATAATGCGTCAGAGGCCGACACACTACCCACTGCACCACGGCGCTCTCATTTTAAGCCACCACCAGCAAAAAGACGTGGTTATAGTGACGAGTGCAGACAAGCCAGTACCAGTGACGGCTTGTAGTGTAGTCACAGTCGATAACGAACTTATGGAAAGACCTCTTTTGTAAACCGTTTAACGGCGATGATAGTCAAGATATCGCTATCAGGTACAAAGAACCATTCAGACTGGACGAAAACCAGAGAGAATCCCGTCCACCCAACTTAGATGAATTTAAAAAAATAATATCGAAGCTGAACTTTAGTAAAAGCTGCTGTACTAAACGGACTGATTAGTGGAACAATGATCAATAATATGGAACAATATGCAACGAATTATCCGTAAGATATGTTCGGAGCCAAGCATGCCCGATGAATAGCCAAAGTCGTAATTTTCTTGTGATTTCTTCAACATGATCCTTAAAAACGTCCTGCGGAATTCCATGGCCAACATTGCTTGCATACATGGATGATATTGACTTGGGTGGGTGAACTTAGGGATACGTCGATGAAAGTGTTCCAAGATAAACGAGGGAAAGACCAAATATATGCTTTCATGAGCAAAATTTTGTCTAGCTTGGCACTAGTGACAGACGGTAACGACACCAAGGGCTGTGACATCATGCCAAAAATAACTTACCATTCGTGCTGCCCTCAAGATTACACTTTACAAAGCCTTGGTCTATCCGTCAGAGAGGCTTGGACATTAAGTGGATGAGAATCCCCTCATTCCCGCATATGTTAACGGAGAATGAACGAGAAGTTAAAACCAGGAGCTGAATAGTGCATCAGGTTAGTCGGGCATCTACAGACCCAACGTCTAAGAGAATGGTCATCGTTGCTCCCACCCGAAAAATCTTCGATTCCAATCCAAAGTTCGATGGGGTAGAGAGTGACTGGATTTTAGGTGGAGCACACGGGTGAAAAGTAACTTAGAGTGCGGCAACTACAAGCTGGAAAATGTTGTTAGTTGTGACGGTGGTTCATCCCGGACTATAGCCAAGTCGTCGGAGAGCATATAGAATGTTTGCGAGCTTTTACAGAGAATACCAGATACGGTATGACTCCCACTCGAATTTCCGTGCAAACTATATCTTCGTTAGTCCCCATGATAGTGCGGAAATCGGGTGTATAGGTAGAATAGCATGCGGCCTTTAAGACAAATGTCTAACGTATCCCCGGAACGTTTGAAGACCCTTTCCCGCGCGATGTTTAGATGCGACTCAACTCTCCCCCATTTTCTATGTCCCTCAATGTAGTCAAAGATTAAAGATGGATAACGAAACATTTATTAAAAAAGAAAGAAGTGCGCGGGGCCACTCGTTTAGTATAAATAAATCCCAAACACAGTGCAGACACAAAACATTGTAGAATTCGCAAACACGTCCGTCGTGTGATTATCGCACTCCGCATCCCAGCTACATTTAGCTATATACCTTGCTCCCGACCCGAGTTGCTGACCAATACAGACCTGAACTACGTGCTTATATCTCGGCATTTTCAGATCTCTTACAATTTGATTGACGGCGTCGGCAATACTTCGTGTCCATTTCCTCGCTTCTTCAATGCTGTATTTTCTTCCTAAAACGAATAAGACTGTGGTCACTTCAACGGCATATTTTAAGGAACAATACCATGTAGGGTTTTGTAGAGGATATCATGGATAATTTGCTTGATAACGTCCGCCTTAAAGGTATTCGTTAGAGCTGGTCGCATCCGATAGGCGATGGGCCCGACTTTCGGGTCTAGCTCTATCGATGATGCACTTTCCACGACTTCGACGACTTCCTCTTTTTGAGCTACGGGTCCAAAATCATCATCTTCATCTGCGTCTACATCTGCCATGTCGGATTATTGGTTGAATGTTTCGATTTCACGATCAGGTCTTCGGATTCTCACAGATTCCTGGGTTTCGAGCGGTCTCGAGGGAAACACATTTATGCGGCGTAAACAAAACAAAAAAAATATGTATCAATGACGCGAACAAACGCGTTCAGGATTGAAAAACAATCAAAAGGTCTGGTGTTTCGCTCGGCGTGTTCAGGGAAAATAGATGAACTTAATTCGTTGAAGAATGTGTGATCAGCGTGTGAGAACTCAGATTTGCAGTCCAAAACCTTCAACGAATTCATAAACTTGTTTTTTGATTTACAGAAAAAGAAACCATAATTTTATATTTTATAAAACAATCACGGCTGAATGCGCCCATTGACAGCAAAACGTCAAACACATCGAACGCATCCCATTAAGTTTTTTTTGCGCGCTACGCGAGGGTTATCAAATGTGGTGTTGCGTTAAAATAATTTATTTACATCCAACAATCGTTAGTATTTATACAAATTATATCTCAAAAGTTTCCCGAGTATTCGTTTAATAGTTTTGTTATAAAATTTCCACTCGCGATCCGGTTTCAAGTGCGGAAAATCGATTTTCAAAAAAACCACATCCACCGCCCAGTTGTCAAAGTGTTTATTTTTCTTGTAGAGCGTTTGTCATGGCGGCGTCGTAGGGGATTCTTGTGAAACCTCTTCTTACAACCATGTAATTGTTTATGGAATTTTTATACTAAACGAAGATGCCATTGGACTGGTCGCGTTGATTTAATTAATTTGAAATCTTTTGAAGAGTTTTATTCATTCGTTCGAACATGTCGAGCTCGGTGTTTGCGGAATCTTCAATCGCCAGCAGTGAACCATTGCTGAATGGTGATAGTAGTGCGCCTAAAGCCGACTCTAATCTCGTCGTGGTATATGGGAAAAATGGAATAAATGTCGATCGCAAGGGATTGGAGAACTTGATAGGTAAGTACAAGTAGTGTGTCATGTTTAAGAATAGGCATTTGATCGCGTGTTTTTTTTTTTTCATTTTTCCGTCGCTTTTAGATGAGAAAACATTGACCTCCATTAGTGTGATAAGGATTACATCGCCAACGCCGAGCATGAAGGAAGAAGAAGCCGAGGAAATTCGAAAGGAAGACGAAGAAAATGCGGAGAAATGTGAAACGAGTTCGGGTTCCGCTGATGAGGTCGAGGAGAAGGACGGAAGTGATAGTGAGGATGACATTAATGTACCGAAGGCCCCTAAAACTCCCGCGAAACCACGACCGGAGATATTAGGACTTACAGTTGAAGAATTTTATCCACCAGAAGCCGCAAAGGAGCTGGTGAAGGAAATACTAAGTAAGAAACAAGGCTAGCTTCGGTGTCTCGGCTCATGACATTTTATTTACTTTTTATTTTTAGAATATGCCGGTGTCACGCCACTTAAATGCGATGTCGACTATGATTTTCAGCGTTACGTCATCAAAAACGATCACTGCTACACGCCTTACACCTCCCCATCGCAGCTAATCAAGGAAAAACCATCGTCGAGCGAAGGTGGGAAGCCTGATGCTACAACCATCCGCAGGCCACTGACTTCGTCAGCTACCGTTAAGCAATATTTAAACAAACGTAAGCAATTGAACGACGAAAAGCAACGTAAACTACAAGAGAAAGACCGCACCGTTTCAAATTCCGCGGATAATGACGAATCTACTGCGGATGATCAGCGTGCCGATGAAGATCGTGACGATGATGGCGATGAAGAAGAGGAGGACGAGAGTGACTACAGCGAGGAGAGTGAGGAGAGCGCTGAAAGTGATAACGATCGCGACAGTGATCTGGACTTTGACGTGAACAATCGTCATGGTCGCAAGAAAAAGGCAACAGGACGTCGACGAAAAAAGAAGGAGAAACAACGCGCCCGTAGTGTGCTCATGCAAAGACCGGCGAGCAAACGTCGACCACACAGCCAGGATAATTCATATGACGAGGAAAAATCTCTTCCCTCAACGGTAAAGCCAAGCAAACAACAGCTTGAAGGTCGAAAACTCATTTCGACGAAAGCAATTGCCAGAAAGCAAATGCCAGATGCTACTGATATAGCTTCTCCAGTGTCTACGTACCTACCGCCCCCGCCACCACCTCCCACTGCTACTATTCAACCCAAGCCGCTGATCAATATTCAATCAGTCGAAGTGATTTCAGCTCCATCATGTAGCCCTGTACAACCGAAAGCAATAGCAGAATCACATCCAGTGCAAATGAAGCCAGTGCAACCGAAAATTGTGGTACAGCAAGTCGTACAGCCGCCTTCTCAGCAAACTACATTGCAATCCTCATTACAACAGTCCCTGCAATCACCAGTTCAACATACTATTCAACGTCCCATTCAATCGCCCGTACAAGCGCCGGCGCAACCCAATCCAGTGGTCACTCAATCACCTCAGACTGTAAAGCAAATTGTCATCAGCAAGGTTACGGCCAGTCCGAAGGGTGGTTTCACAGATCTCAATACTCTCCTCTCGCGGCCCGAAAACGTTCAGTCCAATTTAAGAGTCGCCGAGCTGAAGCCTGAGAAACCAGCCACCACACCGATGCCGAAGGGCTTTATGCCATTAGGCATCGAATCAGCATCTAAAAACCAACTACCCGCGCAGATTTCCATCCAAACGCATCAGAGTTCTTCAGAATTGGCAGCTGAAAATGACAAGCAAATGGAACTGATCAATTCCATTTTCAACGATGAACTCGAGAAGTCGTTCAAGACTGCCGAGAAACCGCCAATGAAGGAGAATAGCATTCCCGACCTGGTAAAAATGCTCGAGAGTACAGAAAAAGCAGTTTTGGAGAAGAACAAACTCGCACCAACGTTCACCTCGACATCGTCTGTTGAAGCTATTGATATTGCGAATGCTCCGCTACTAGAAACCCCTGATGACGAGATCCCCGACGAACTACTGCAACATGTCGTCGAGTTAATGGAAGACAAAAGCTTACAAGAAGCTGTAGAAAAGGAGGTTTACCAACAGCAACTCAAGCAACAGAAACAAAACATCACTTTACAGCCACATCAACCGCAAACTTCTCAAGCGCCGCAGCAAGCAATTCTATCGCAACCCGTGCGCAATGTCCAGGTGACATCGGTTGCAAAACCACCCAAAAGTATTATCGAAACAAGTATTTCAAATGCAACCACACCGAACTCATCGCGCGACACTACACCAACGCCATCGTCCAATAAACCGCATAGTGTGTCCGCCATACGTAAGGAACCCATTCAAATCGTACGCGGCAATGGGCGGGTGATAACCCTGCCTCCAATCGAGGCACCGACTACACGCGCCAAACGTCGCGCTCAAGTCCAACCGAATACGGACACTTCCTTTGTAGACAGTGAAGGTGGTGATGTGTCCATGCACTCGGACACATCGGCATTCGGAGAGACGGGCGTCGCAGAAAAGTTCGATACTCCCGTGAGCGCTCCCGTGAAAGGCCGAAATTCATCAGCAAAAGCAACAGGCGTAGGAAGAAAGAAGGCGGCCGCTAAAGCACCTAAACACGTAGTCGCGAAAGCAGAAGAGGAAGAAGAAAGCCAAGACGACGAGGATGATGACGATCCAAACAAGTAAGTCTCCGAAAAAACCACATTCTTTCATGACCTAACGTATTCTTTGTAGATTATGGTGCATTTGTCGCCAGCCACACAACAACCGGTTCATGATTTGCTGCGATGTATGCGAGGACTGGTTCCACGGAACGTGTGTTAGCATAACCAAAGCCATGGGCCTCGAAATGGAGCAGAAGGGCATCGAATGGACCTGCCCGAAATGTGTTAAGAAAGCGGAAGCAAAAAAGCAGCGCAAAATCACCGACCTCTTCGATAAAAAGACAATCGTTCAGCTCATGCCGCGGCTTGATGATCCCGCCAAGCTTTCGGCAACATCAATTCAAAGCACAATCACAGTAACCGAGCTTCAGGCTGACAGAAAGTCAACCACGATTGACTTGAAGAAATTACCGACTGGCCAGTTCTACCCGCTGACACCTAGAATGGACAACGCAAGAAAGCAGCAACAAGCTTTATCAGCATCGATGGCGACTTCTTCTGCACCAGCTACACCGACAGCAGCACCGATAACCTCCCAATCCGGACCGAGACCTGCAACTAGCACACCAAACGCTGCTGGTGTCGCAACCAAACGGCCTTTAACCACAACTCCCAAGCAAATGGGAAGAGGGTTAACTGTCCTCAAGACCACTCCCGTTCAGCAACACATAAAAACCACAAAAGTTGCTACAGCAGCCGAAAAGAAACAATTTATCATATCAAAATCCCCGGAGGCTACGGTGCAACAAAACAAATCTCTAGCTCACAGCACATCCTTTGACTCTGGCATGCCAGCAGCGAACAATGCTCATCATCAGACCAAAGCATCCTTGCATAAGCAAGCTTCAGTCGAGCTCCTCACCTGCATCGTTTGCAAGAAGCCCGCCCGTGCAAATTCGATTTACTGCAGCGACGATTGCATTCGGAAGCATGCGCAGAATGCACTCATAAACGTATCCAAGAACGCTGTGAAACCGATTGAACCAGTTGCATCGCCTGCCTCGGCTAAACTCGGACCGGATGATAAGAAGAAAAAGAGCAAAGGATTGTTCGAGGACCTGTTAAGTATGGCCGATCGGAAGCCGAAGGTTGAAAGGGTAAGTTGTGTGCTAAGTTATTGTGACTAAAGCGCGTTCTAATTGTTCTCCTTTTTAAGGTGTATGTCTTCGAGCGAAGATCTGGTCGCATTTTGACTGGAAATAACGCGCCCACCACGGCGAATCTAAAGAAATGGCTTCAGGACAATCCGACGTTCGAAGTAGTACAACCTGGAAGTGCCCAAGCTCTCGAAATTGAGGTAAATCCTCGTTTCCCGCAAAGCCATACGCTATATGTCTGACTTTATTACAGAAATCCAAGCAAAAAGCCCGCTTCAACGTGCAACCGCCTTCAAGCTCAACCGTATTCACCACAATAAAAACCGATAGCATTGTAACCACTACAGTGACCCCTCTCACCTCGCCCACAATCATCTCATCCTCGCCAGCATTCCCTAAAACGAACAAAGTCCAAGACATAAACAAATCTATCACGAGAACCACAACTAATCCTGTCACTCAGCCACAGCAACGTACTTTGCTTCCCAAGACGCCGCAACCGCAACCGAAAACCCCGCAACCACATCCAGTGAGTACAAAATCCGATCGAAACGACAAGGAAAAGGATAAAACAACGCCCGTATCGCCCCATCAGACACCCTTAAAGTCCGAGAAGATCGACAAAGATAAAGATAAACCATCCTCCTCAACCCCACACAAAGCCGTGAAAAAGCAAATTTCCGTTGAGAAGGAACCTTCTGCCAGCCAGACACCAACGCGCAGCGACTCGAGCGAGCCGATTCGAGAGAACGTGCGACGTACTCTGAAGGAACAACTCATGGTTCGAATGAACGAAATCAGCGAAGACAAACGCCTAACCGTAGAGCAGGTGGAAAGCTTCGTCAAAGCTACCGAACAGGAGATGTTTCGATTGTTTAACAAGGACATCGGCTCGAAATACAAGGCCAAGTATCGCTCTCTGATGTTCAATATCAAGGACCGCAAGAACGAGACTCTTTTTCAGAAAATTTGCTTTAAACTGATCGAACCGCGTCAACTCGTGCGAATGTCACCCGAAGAAATGGCCAGCCAAGAGCTGGCACAATGGCGCGAGAAGGAAGCTAAGCATCAGTTGGAAATGATCAAAAAATCTGAATTGGATATGCTTTCCTGTGCGAAGAACTATGTCCTGAAGACCCACAAAGGCGAGGAGGTGATTGAAGGCAAAGCAACAGACCGAGTCGAACTGGATATAAGCATTCCGGTAGAGGATGTAGTTGCAGTGCTTAACAATTCGACAGTAAGCAGCACCACAGAGATTGAGGCATCACCGGCGCCCGTGACTCCGCGCAAGGATAACCCGTTCGAGATGGATAAGAGCGCAAGCGGCACACAAGATATGATACCAACTACACCCAGTTCCAGTTCGGATAAGAGGAACACCTTCAGTCGAGAAAAAGATCGTGAAAGGGAGAAACGTCACAAGAGCAAGGATCGTCACCGGGAGAAAACCCGGAAGCGTAGCAGAAGTCGTAGCCGGGAACGTCACCATAAGAGTAGCTCGCGTAAAGACGAACGACGGGACAAGGACGATCGCATATCAAAGAAGGAAGAACACGAGACGAGAATCAGTAAAGACGACACTCTCAGAGTTACCGTGCCTCCGACAACAACCACATTGACATCAAACAAGCCTTTGATTTCGCCGAAGCCGCACAAAGATCGTGACTTAGCCACCAAGAAAAGCACAAAAACCCCCGTGGAGAACTTCAGTCTCGTCGACAAGATCATTGAATCGACAAAAACGGTCGAACAAGCTGCCAATCTGCTGAATGATAAGGAACCATCAGCCGTTGCCGCGACACCCACAACACCCGCTCCATCAAGCACAAATAAACCGCAAAGCCCTTCAGCGCTCGATAGTGATCAAGAGCCGAGTAGCACTGTCTCGATCTCCACTCCACCCGAGGATCCCTACTTCAAATACTCAACGGATGTGGACGCGTCCATATGGACGGGCAACATCAACATGATCGACGTGGCCTCGTTTCAGGTCAGCATACAAACTGTGAGTGGAAACACATATCTGCTAAGTAAGGATCTGCCGGACGAGCTCGATGTCGTCGGTCGAATCAGTCCCGAAACCGTATGGGACTACATCGGGAAGATTAAACGAAGTCCCAACAAGGAGATTGTCATCATCCGATTAGTGCCTTCGGTTGAGTCCGAAAACGTGGCTTACACGATACTCTACAAGTATTTGGACAAGCGAAAGCGTTTGGGCGTTATCAAGACTACGTCGCCGAATATTAAGGACTTTTATATAATGCCATTGGGCGTTGGCCAGCAAATGCCGTTCATTCTACAGCCGAGCGAGAATATCGAGTTCTACGACGATGTCATGCGACCGGATATGCTGCTGGGGATAGTGATTCGGATAATGGGTAAACGGCATGCAAATCCCGCAACAAAGGTAAGTCGATTTGGCTTTGGTTATGATGGTAAGAGATAATCTTGTAACCTTGTAAAGCAGATCCAACGGAAGAAGGAAGTTACTGTGATAACAAATCGAATCGCATCGGCCGGATTGGAGAACGACGGTGTAGCGTCGTTCACCCCGCCCGGCAGCCCGAAGCAGAGATCAGATGCAAATCGTTCGGGGAGTGGAGTCAATCGACTGCGTATGCAACCGCCCAAGTCGACTGATGACGAAGAAATCGATGTTGATGCGATTATCAAGGCTCCTATAGCCTCGAAAAATATTTCTAAAGGTAAATCATCCAAGACCGTGTGGGATGAATAAACGAGTGAACGTTGCTTTGTAGGACAAGTTGCTGCATCGTCGACGACGGTGACATCGAAGAGGGACGATGCCGATGAACCATATTCGCCGGGTGGCAGTTCTGATGATGATGTGCATACTGACGATGACTTGAAGCGCAAGATGGACGAAATCAATCGGAAGATCGAGGCGCAAAAAATGGAAATTGCAGGATTGTTGAAGAACGATCCATCGGTAAGAAGCCTTCGGTTTATATTGGACAGCAATGGGAATATATAGAAATTGTTTGTTTGTTTTTGTAGTCGTTTAATGCATCATCAGGTACACTAGCCCCGGCATTGGCCAACATCTCAATACCTTCAAACCTACATCAGATCCTGGCCAGCATTCAGAGCAAACCCGAATCACAATCTGCAATAACAAAGCCACCATCGATGGTTCCTCCACCGCCGATTATAGGATCGCTATCACGGGGCGACGAGGAATACGCCGTTGAAACGAAGGTTTCTCATAGCGCCCGAGGTAAGAACGAGTCCTTCGGAAAGCGTAAGAGTCCTCTGCGTAACGATTTGTTCCTTGATGCAGCACTGAATAGCCGCTCGGAGGCGAAACAAACAAGCCGCCTGGCCCAATTAAGTGAAGCCGAACTGCTCAGCATGGTGCCCGACAACATAGACCTAGACAACACCGCCAGTAGTAGCACGTCCCACACCAATTCCGACGCGCCGCCCGAAAAACGATCGCGGTGGTCGGAACCACCACCGCCGGGACTCGAGAGCGAATATTAGTTGATGCCGCCTTGCTTCTTTCACGCAGTTTTTCAACATAAATTTGTTTTTTTTTTTTACTGAACTCATTTCATCTCTCAGTCTGCCGCGTCGCTCCGTGTCCGTGCCGTTGCAGATGTCCCCTCCTTTTTTTTTATTTGTATATTCTACACATCTCCCCAATAGTCGTACGGAACCTAGAATACTTTTATTATTAGTTAAATCAAAGCGAAGAAAAACAAAACAATAAAGCCTAGAACAAGAACGAAGTACGAGCCCAAGGCTTGAAGTAAAGGAAAATATTTAATATTTTTAACGTAGCATTAGTTGTTTAACAGTTATGTATTTACTTACCAGTTGAATTGTGTTTCGATTTATACGAACATCCATAAAACGGTGGCGATTTATTGAAACCTCCTTTGTTTAAGCTTTTGATTTTCCTCTCGCTCTCGGGATGACATGGACTTTCTTGTGGCATTACGAAATGAAGCAACAAAGAGAAACAAAATTAAGACACAACATTGTATTACTAAATAGTTCGTAAGAAGAATAAAACAAAAACTAAAACCACGCCCTATTGCTTGAAGGTTTTTTTGTTTTCCTTAGTTACGAGAGGCGCTGCGTGATTCGGCAGATGTTGCGCTAGTAAGTAGAGGTGATCGTTGGGATGTGAGTTGATCTGCAGACGTTCCACAAGGGTAGGGTAATGGGTGGCATTTCGTCTTTGAGAACTTATACGATAGATTGGCCTCACTTGTAGTCGTATCTCTAGTTCCTCAGAAAGTCGACAGATTGAGAGAAGAGATCTCGACAATTCGTACACCGCTAAGTGCTTTCCACTTTGATAGTTGATAACTAGTAAGGATTATTAGTAAGGACACTTGTGCAAAGTTTACTTCAAATTTCAATGTAGAACTTGTTTCAAAAAATGTTTTTTTTTTGTTAATAATTTTTATTTACTTTTACTATTTGTTTGTGTATTAGCATAGGACATGTACAATATTTGAAGTGAATAAATAAACATGTTATTTAACCGAGTTGTCTTTCCCTGTGGTTTGGGGCGGACATGGGCCTCCAGCCAGCCACGATTCCCAGGAGGTATGTATGCACATTAATTTGAATTCGAACCGTCGAAGGGATAACATCAAAATGGAGAAAAACGAAATCGAGGCCATCATCAAGTACCTCTGCTTGAAAATATTGTCTACTGTCTTCCAAAGACATAGACAGCGACTTGGTAAAAACATTAGGGACTCTGTTCCTACTCCTACGTCCGTCACTTAAGATAACGTGAAAAAAAAGTCAAAATCTTGTGTTGGCAGATCGACGAATGTCCATCAGGCTTATAGCTGAGGTCGCAAGGATTCCATATGTCGCATTCAAAGAACGACTTGCATATGAAAAGATTCTCTGCGCGTTGGGTACTGAGAATGTTAATCAAAGAACAAAAAGAAAAAACGAGTCGACATTTCGAGGGTGTATCTCGAGAAGTTCCAAGCTTTTACGTTTCGTGACCATCATCTTGATCCTGAAACTAAACAACAATCTATGACTGGGGGCCAGCCTCCTAACGCTGATATAAATATTATGGTAAAAGATTTGGAAAAGGAAGCCACTATTTCGGAATCTTACTACGCAGACAAAATAAAAAGATTGTGGGAGGTCATTAAGGAAAAAAGACGCAGCAAAGCCGAGCTGGAGTGCAAGACAACACATCGACTCACAAAGCCGCAGTTGCGATGGCTTTCATTCAATAAACGGGATTCGAACTGCTGGATCACCCGCCTTAATGGCCAGATCTGTGACTTCTCACTTTTTCCTCAGCTCAAGGAATGCATCCGAGGCAAGAAATTTGAAGGCGATAGCAGAATTTTATTCTTTGGGCTTAGAGATAAGATGGACTAAATTTGTTGACTTGTTAGGAGACTATGTAGAAAAATATAATAAATATTTTTTTTTACTATACTCACTGAGTTTTATTTTCATTATCATTACTTTTGGATCATCCCTCGTAAAAAATCATTTTTTTTTTTCAAAAATTCTCTTGGATTGCTTCCCACTTCTCTACAATACTCTGTTTTAGATTTCCAATTGATTCGTACTGTCTGTTTTCAGCGTAGACTTCTTTAGTAAGACACCTCCACCAATTTAAAATTATAGTTAGATCAGGCGAGCGTGCTAGCCATTCTAAAATATTAACTTTTTTTTCTTGAAAAGAAAATCTTACCCACCTTTGCGGTGTGAACGGCTGCATTATCTTGTGGGAATATCATGGGACGTTTAGTAAATTGTTGCTCCAAATTACTAACAATATTCCCAATCAAACCCAAGTTGATTATTGGTGGAACAAATTTAATTTCAGTTTACCCGTAATAACCAATTCCAGCTCTTATCATTACCGATCCACCTCCATGTTGGCGACGGCTTAGAATTTTGTGGTCTTTGGGCAAATCATGATAATATTAAGACCATTCATCTGGATCATCAAAATTAATTTTTTTTTTCTGTAAAAAGGACCCGACGCCATCTCTTTCTCCATTTAATATGTCCTTCAGGGAATTCAGTCTACTTCTTCAGTCTTTCTTCTTTATGTTTTTTCATTAGGGAAGGCTTTTTCTGTAGTTCCTTTCGTTTTATATGGTCAGCATCTTTTCAAATATTTTCTATGTTGCGGACATTCTTTTTAACACCAACCTTAACTGCAATTTTTCTGGCAATAAGGTCGGAATTAGATGTAGCATGCAAAATGGCTCGTTTTTTTTTGTCCGTTATGCACTTTGGTCGACCACTACTGCGAGCTTTTCCAAAATTTTTGAGATTTTTGATCAAATTACTTTTCGGCTTCTGGATAAATGTCTCGCTCTGTCACTGATTTTCATATTCTCCTTATATAGATTAAGGGCCACTTGAATTTCACTATTTCTCAGCTTTTTTTTTTGGAAAGTTATTAGTAGCGCAACAAGGTTTTCGGTGTTTTTTTGATGAAAATGCAACTTTATTGTCAAAAAAAGCGGTTACAAATGAATCATTTAAAGTATTTCCCATCGCTATCCCCTCGCCCATCCACGAATCAAGCCATTTTAAGATGTCTTCATATGAATGGAACTGTTGATCAGTCAGACCATGTGCCATCGAACGGAACAAGTGATTATCGGACGGCGCAATATCTGGTGAATATGGTGGGTGGGGTAGGGCTTACCGTTTTAAGTAGGTAGGTTTCTAAGTAGGTTTTAACGGGTTTGGCAACCTGAGGCCGAGCGTTGTCATGCGGTAGAATCACTTTTCGTGCCTCTGCTCTTATTGTGGCCGCTTTTCTCTCAGTGCTCGGCTCAATCGCATCAATTAAGTTTGATACCGTTCCCCGGTGATGGTTTCGTTTGGTTATTTTTAATAATGTTAATAACACCGCTTGATCCCACCAAATACACAGCATAACCTTCGCAGCGTGAATATTCGGGCGAGCCGACGTCGTAGAAGCATGACCGTCCCATGATTTTTTTCTCTTTGGGTTGTTGTAAAGAATCCATTTTTCATCAGCCGTAACGATGCGATGAAGAAAACCCTTCCTTTTTTGGCGCGGGAGTAGTTGTTCACAGGCGAAAAGACGACGCTCAACGTCTCTTGGCTTCAAGTCATAAGGAAACCAAGTTCCTTGCTTTTGAATCATTCCCAACACATGCAATCGCTTGAAAATAGCTTGGCGACTGAAGCAAGCTCTTTTTGCGTTTGGCATGGATCCTCATCGAGCAATGCCTCCAATTCAGCGTCTTCGAAGGTTTTTGGCCAACATCGAAATCACCGTCCTTGAAGCGACGGAACCAATCACAGCACGTTGTTTCACTTAGAGCAGTATCTTCCTAAACTTTTTGAAGTTCTCGATGTGCTTCAGCCGCCGTTTTCTTCAAATGAAAGAAGAAAAGCAACACTTTCCGCAAATGACGATTATTTGGCACAAAATCAGACATTTATGTGCCAAAGTGGTTTCTTTACCATATGTCTAAACTTGGTTCATGACATTTTGGATACGTCACAATCGACCAGCACTAACTACTGGAGCCATCTCTTGATAAACAGCGAGAACTTAGTTGCACACCTAATATCAAGCTTCATGTGGGTTGTGCCTCAGCAATGTTAATAACCTTTGTTTGTAGTCTAGTGAAATATAATCGAAGTTCTCACGAGCGTCCCAGGAAAAGTACCACACTTGTGCGATATTTTTGATAGCGAATAAAGTCTTATTGGCAATATTCAATTTTTGTTGTTTTCCTTTATAAAGGGGGGGAATATTTTGCTTAGCTGCTCACTCAGCGTGTACGGCGGTTCTCGGACAGCTTACGCGCGGTAGGTGAGGTAGTAAGGTGGCAGATAGGGGGATTCTCCGAAGGAGAGTGGAGACCTGCGAGAGCTAAATTTGAGCTTTACAAAACTATTTTGTTCAGAACACCTTTGTCTAGGGCCTCTCGGGATACTAGAAAAAATTGGCGCGTAAGTCCGTGGAGCTTACTTCTCTACGAACGTGATGTTGCGCTCCGTGAGCCCGAGCGCCTCAGGTTTAGTAGATTGGTGTCACGCCAAGATCGGAGAGACGTCGTCCGACAGCATCTACGCTTCTGGTGACTGGAAGGGACTGCGTCATTGGTTTAGTTTAATAGGTCGGCCTCTTTGAGGCAAAGCCTCCCACATGCCAATGGCAGTCTTACATAGACTAGGGTAGGTTATAAGAGGTTAGAGTAGGTAAGGGCATGCTACGGCAGGCCAGCGTGACACGTAGGTTTAGTTTAGCTTTAACTAAAAAAAATAAAAATTAAAAACAAAAAATTACAAAACAATAATGGAAACAAAAAAAGATGTAAATATATATATATTAGTTAAGGGAGGGTTAAGTTATTCTTAGTTATAAGTTTCTTTATAAAAAAAAAAGAGGATCTGATGCTAAGTTTTTTTTAAAATATCACTTTTCTTGGCCTAAATTGTTTATTTATTTTAATTGTTTTAATTATTACAAGTTAATCATAACACCGAAAGGCATAGCCTTAAGTAGTTCTATTTGCTTTAGAGTGTCCGTATAGGGTCAGTAAGGTATTTTATGTCAGTTGTTGTTTAAGCTAGTTTTAAGCATTTTTGTCTAGGGTTAGTGTGTTCTACAAAATTATAAAAACAAAAGTGAATAAAAAAAAACGAATCATCATGAACCGTCTCAAAATTAAATTCTTCACACACTTCATTTGCATGAATTAATTCTTCTTCATGACTAAATTTATTTTCATTCAATAATTCGGATGTCGAATTATACAGTTTTTCGCCAATTAACATTGCATCTTCAGGTATCACAAACGAAGGCTTCGATGCAATTTGTTTCGAAAAGAAGACCTTCCTAATATACTGCTGCATTTTGCAATAATACCTACAAGTATACTTTTGAAAATCTAAATCTTCTGCGAATCAATTGAGGATCTCAACGAAGCCGCAAGGCTCAGAAAGATCCTATCCAAGGACCCCTGCGTCCCGGGATTCATCCGTAAACCAGGTGGTTCTTGGACAGAATCCAGTCGGGAATCTCTCGAACTGCTAACTGAAACCCACTTCCCAGGCTGTAAAACCCCTGAAACCACAGTCTCCTTCGAGACGACGGTTCCTACGGTTCACACAACCAAAGAAGTGATAAACAAGATTATCACAGCGGATAAAGTATCATGGGCAATAAATTCGTTCAAACCCTTTAAATCTCCGGGCCCGGACGATATCTTGCCAGCGATGCTTCAAAAAACACAGATCCACACTGTATCCCATCTCGTAAGCATTTTTTCCAATTGCCTGCGCACGGGGTACATCCCAACACAGTGGAAAGAAATAAAGGTAATTTTCATACCTAAGGCAGGTAAACCATCCCATACTGCCGCAAAAGACTATAGGCCAATTAGTCTCTCGTCATTTTATTAAAAACCTTGGAGAGACTCCTTGACCTATACATCAGAGGACTCGAAAACCTATGCAACACTCAACACGCCTACCTTAAAGACAGATCAGTGAAGAGTGCTCTGCATAATGTTGTCCGTGAAATTGAGGGCTCGGTGTACTTAAAAGAGTTTACAATGGCAGCCTTCCTCGACATAGAGGGGGCCTTCAACAATGTAAACACAGAGGCCATAACAACAGCTCTTGAGGACATAAAAGTAGACAAATCCATTGTAATCTGGATTGAGAATATGTTGAAGAACAGAATCATCAATGCAGACATTGGACACAGTTTTATAAGGAAGGTGACAACTAGAGGCACACCACAAGGAGGAGTTCTCTCCCCCCTACTGTGGCTTCTTACAGTCAACAAGATCCTCAAATTCTTTATGGAAAAAGACACAAAGATCATAGCGTACGCGGATGACCTGGTTATTTTGATAAAAGGTAAATTCCTACCAACTATCAGTGAACTAATGGAATCTGCGCTGAGTGAACTCTCCTCGTGGGCAAGACAGAACGGTCTGAGAATAAAACCGAGCTGGTCTTGTTCACCAGGAAAAGGAAAATTCCGATATTTGCTCCACCCTTTGCGGAAGCAAAATATCTAGGCATCATTCTTGACTCCAAATTCTCCTGGAAAAGGAACCTGGAGGAAAGGATGAAAAAAGGATTGAACGCTTTTTATGCATGCAAAAAGACCTTCGGAAAAAGATGGGGCTTGCAACCGTACATCTTTCATTGGATGTACACAGCAATCATCAGACCCATTTTAACTTATGGGGCCCTAGTCTGGTGGACTGCTAGCAGCACAAAAAGCTATATGAACATGCTCAACAAAGTACAAAGGTTAGCAGCTGTTTGTACAACGGGAGCCATGAGAAGCACACCGCAAGCAGGGTTGGACATGATTCTTCATCTCCTCCCCCTGGATCTATTCATAAAAGGCTACGCTGCAAAGAGCGCTCTCAGACTAAGAGAGTCCTCTCTGTGGAAGCAAGCCAACTATGGACATGCGGCCATACTTAAGATAATAGACGACCTGGGAAGGAAACATGGTTTTAGTAGCCTCGCAGCTACGACCGACTATATTCCCCCCCTAAATGACTTCTCTCTCAATATACCTATCCTTTTCCCCGACAGAGAAGAGTGGCTATCAAACGCCGTAATCAACGACCATGAGATCACCCTCTTCACCGACGGATCGAAAATGGACACAGGCACTGGGGCCGGGTTTTACTCTGATACCCTACACAAACAGGAACAATTCAGACTCCCTGATCTGTGTAGCGTGTTCCAAGCAGAAATCCTGGCAATAGAGAAAGCAGCCAAACACCTACAGGTAGCCGATATCCCACCATCTGATATCACCATCTTCGTAGACAGCCAGGCTGCACTGAAGTCAATAGAATCCCGTATAACGAGATCAAAGGCTGTCAAGAAATGTCGCGACTCACTGAAGTCCATCAGACACCATAAAGTTAAACTCTGCTGGGTCCCGGGCCACAGCTCAATCGCAGGGAACGAAAGAGCAGACGAACTGGCCAGGCAAGGTTCTGAAATGGACATCAGCGAAGCGGACACGTCATTGCAACCACCGATCAGCGCATTATACCGGATCATAAGCGACACAATCATCAAATAGGCCAACTCGTCTTGGCTTACAAGAAACGGCAGCTACACGACAAGATCATTGTGGCCAGAGCTCAATGTCGGAAAAACAAAAAAGCTCCTGGCGCTGGAGCAATGCTCCGGAAATGGGACTCGGGATCCAGCGATCTCTGCCGGAGCTGCGGCGATGAAGAAGAAACTGAGACGATCCAACATCTGCTCTGCCACTGTCCGCCTCTCCAGAATCGACGCCTAGTGTCGCTAGGCCAAAGATTCTTTACAGAGATTGCGGACGTAGCTAATGCAGATATATCGGATCTTCTAAGATTCATCAAGAGCACGGGGTGGTTTCAGCCACCACGTTATAGGACAGGTTAATTTTATGTGTTCCCACACAAACGAAGGGAATCACAATGGGCCTCTTAGCCTCCGAGTGGAAGTGATGTCTAACCATCACACTCCCCTTCTCAAACCTAACCTAACCTAACCATACTTTTGACTTATCGCTGTACAGAGATGATTCAGAAATTGTATCTTCACTTACTGAGGAGCCAGGAAGTAATTTTCTTGTCGACATTTTTCAAAAATAAATCAATTTGAAATTATGTGTATATGGCCCAAATAAGAAAACACGTCCGTTCAGAGCAAACTCCAAAAACAAAAACCAAACTCTACATTTCACATATGTATATATTAAAATGCGGCTGACGAAATCCAGGGACGTTTTAGGTACAGACGCTCAAGCGACCCTTTCTCTTTTGTCTGAAACTTTGTATAGACTCTATACTATACCGGCAAAACGACGGAACTACGATCAGGTATCCGTTGACCTGATCTCCAAATGGAATGTTACGAATGTAAAAATTTGTATTCTGTAAATTCTTTATATTATTTTTGGTACGTTTATATACTCGTATATTTATATATTTTTAATATGTTACCTCCAGAGACCAGAATGAGACCTACGACTTTAAATAACCGCCGACGTTTGCCTACAAGCTGTGACGAGCACGTGGGCTCCCGGGGTTTTGTCAAAATTATGTAAACAATCACTCACATTGTTATAACTCCAAGAGTGTGTGTGGCGGGAGTACACTGCGGTAAAATGAAATGAGTTCACCCGTATTCACGGATAGAGTCCGTTTGTAACGGGTTTTGTCGTTACGAACCTGGACTTCACTTAAAATTTCAGGGTGTCACGGGGAAAGACGTATGTACGTCTCGCTCTGGTTTCTGTCAAGATCACTACACCAATACACCATAGCAAACCTACACTCAAAATAGCATCAAATATGGCTGACACATCTCAATGCTGAATATGGCTGATCTTGCTTGGGTAAAATATTGCGGAAGTAAACTACCCTGCCGGATCTTCGGATGGGAACTATCCAAGGGATAGCAGCTATAAAAAGAATTTCACAAAAAATTAGAAAATTCTCGGGGAACGTACGTAGCCTGTACAGAACAAGTGCTTAACAAACAGCACTCGATGAAATTAGTAAGTATAAACTGGACATCGCAACGGTGCAAGAAGTCTAACTTTAAGGGGTTAGGTGGGTTTGAAAATTTCAAAAAATCGATTTTTTTCTTGTCTTATTAAATAGTACAATATGATTAAAATATTCTCCTAAAATTTCAAATCGATCCGAGTAAAATTCTAAGAGATAGACCCCTCGGAAGTTCCGCCCATCAGGCCACGTCAGTGCAGCGCTTCGCAGGTATACGGAAGCAGCTGCGTTTCTATTGTTTTAAGTCGGTGGACATGATTTCTCGAAAAGTTATGAAGCGATTTTGTTCAAATTTTGCACACATCTTTGAAATAACATTATCTAGTAACTGGACGAAGGATTTTTTTTCATTTTTTATTACAACTAATTTTTTCGAGCCAATACATGGCGAAAATTTGACCAAAAAATGTGTTTTTTTGTTCAAAATCTGTCAAAAATTCAAATTTTATTTATTTTTTTTTCCTTCGTCCAATAACGAGATTTATCCATGTACTAAAGAAATATTTTTGGTTTTTTGATTTTAGACGAACCAATAATGAGTTATACTGTCCAGGGCAAGACAATTTTTTTTTTGAGACGTCAAGGGGGATGAGGACCAACGGCTGAGTTTTCGGAATTTTTAAATAAAAATTTCACAAAATACTGTTTAAATATGTATCTTTGATATGCTGAATTGCTTAAATAAGATATATGATTGTATATATGTATTTAAAAAAAAATAGTAAAAATACCCTTATTTTGAACCTCTGAAACCCACCTAACCCCTTAAACGGAACAACCGCTAAGGACGGCAGAGCTTTCATTTCCCACAACCTTGGAACATGATTCTTCATCAGTAACAAAGTTGTGCATAACGTAGTGGACGTAGTATTTTACAATGACGGAAATCCGGGGTCCCCGCTATAACTATATACTTTTGAACATACACTGTCCAACGGAAGATAAGGCTTAAGAAGTAAAGGACGCGTTTTTCATTCTTCGATGTGAAAATCGTACTCGGGGAATTCAACGCAAAAATAGAAAAAGAAGCGATATACGAGGGTGGTCCCATAAGTACTTAACCTACAAAAGAAAAACAAACATTTTGAAGAAATGGCGATTTATTTTTCAATATAGTCTCCTTTTAGCTCGATACACTTGACCCAGCGATGCTCCAGCTTCTTTAACCCGTCTGAAAAATACGTTTTCTCGAGGTCTGCAAAGTAGGCCTCCGTGGCGGCGATGACCTCCTCATTCGACTGAAATTTCTGCCCGGCTAGTGACTTTTTCAAGTTTGGAAACAAAAAGAAGTAGCACGGGGCCAAATCTGGAGAATACGGTGGAAGGGGCAGCAGTTCGTAGCCCAATTCGACCAATTTGGCCGTGGCGCGGGCGGAGGTGTGAGCCGGTGCGTTATCATGGTGGAAGAGCACTTTTTTCTTCGCCAAGTGGGGCCGTTTTTTCTTCAATTCGGCGTCGAATCGGCCTAATAATTTGGCATAGTACAGCCCTGTAACCGTTTTGCCCTTCTCCAGGTAGTAGATGTGGATCACACCTTGTGAATCCCAGAAAACGGTGGCCATCACCTTTCCGACCGATGGGACAGTCTTCGCCTTCTTCGGAGCACGTTCGCCGGGTGAAGTCCACTGTTTCGACTATTTCTTGGTCTCTGGTGTGTACCAGTGGATCCATGTTTCGAAACGACGCAGAAACTCCTTCGGATTGCGCTTGAACAGCGTCAAACACTGCTCTGAAGTGGTCCCACTGTTGCGCTTATTGTCCGGAGTGAGAAAACGCGACACCCATCGCGCCGACAGCTTTCTCATGCCCAAAATTTCATGCAGGATATGACCTCACGCGTCTGCCAATACGAGATCGTGGATTTTTGTCACGTTATCCTCCGTGGCAGCCGTTTTCGGGGCACCTGGACGTGGCTCATCAAAAACCGACGTTGAAACTCGTTAAACCAATTTTTGATGGTCGTCATTGAAGGAGTCACCGTACACAGCATCCAAACGCTCTTTGATTTCGCTGCGCGATTTCCCTTCCAAAAACGAGAATCGATCACCGACCGATATTGCTCTTTTTCCATTTTTCTAAAATCCGCGGATACTCCCGCTTCCACACGCGGTCAAAACAGTAGTTCTACTAGAATGTACTACACGATAGTAAGTTGCTCTTGCGATACTGGCGCCATCTGAGGCTAAGTACGAGTACTTATCGGACCAACTTCGTAAATAATTTGCAAGTAGTCTGTAAGAGAATTGTTAATCTCTGCTTGATGAAATAAATAAATAATAACAACAAAAAGTTGTAAAAGAGGCACCGGAAAGCAAATTAGGCTATTGCAAAGCCCCAAAGTAAAGCCTTGGTTCGATGAAGAATGCGATGAAAAAATAATAGCTCGTAATGTTCTAAGACTTCAAATGCTGGATAATAGTGAAGAGATCAGGCGTACAAGATATCAAACCCAACGAAAGGATTCATCTGATTCAGAATACTCGTATAATATTGCAGCAACGTTTTTAAAAATCCTAAATAATCCTCTTGTTGTGTGTGAAAAAAAAAAAAAGGATTCTCGGTGGCTGCGATTGATTTTACCGTGAAAGACCAAGTCGAACGAAGCTCTTCTCAATTACCTGTGTTGCCTAGAAGAGGCACAGTGAAATGTGTTTAAAAAAAAAAAAAAACTGTAGAAGCCCTGGATTTCAATAAATAACAGATAAAACGTACGAGGAAGCTGTGAACGAAATGGGATAAACGATCGGCGAACCAAAAGTCTATCTACTCCTGTCAAATTGCATAAATAAAAACGAACTTCGTATAACTTTGTCCGATTATCACTGTGATGAGATTTTATTTGTTAGCTGTAAGTATGGGTTATTTACGGCCAATAGACCACAATTTGGTTTCTTGTTTGCCCTCATTCTATTGTAGACTCCGAAGCGAGCGGATAAGTCACTAAGTTCAAAAATCGACATTTTTCAATAAGTCATCTGGCCATGTGTGCGGTCTTGCTGAAAATCTTAAGATGACACTATACATGAGAGCTTGTCAGGAATGATGAATAGTGTGCCATCCCTTGAGGTGGCAAAAGGTTATCGTTGATTGTGACTATGACTTCATTGTAGTGAACATCACTGACATACGAGATCGGCGGTCCGCAAAGGGTTCCAATCGTAAATATGGAAATAGGGATTGTACAATGGAGGCGCCCTAGAAGAGGCCCGTGCTTAGAAGAGGATTCTCGCTAATCTAATAGACAATAAAGACACTGCTTTTAATCGTTTATTTCTACATATTTCAAGTTGACCTAGATACATGAACAAACTATGTGAAGACGTTGTACGATAAATATTTCATGAATTAAGCGCAAGGGTCATGCTTCGAGCTGAAGTGGGCACACGATATCTTCGGCCCATTATGTGTCCTTGGAATAGCCACACGGAACAGTGACCCTTGCGGTAGACAGACACATATTTTGTACTGAACACTTCCGGTTCTGATGCCATATTCCGTATTGATAATCGGTATCTTGTCCATATTGAGGAAGACTCCCTCACTCGCTTGCATCACCGTTGCTCCCTGGGTGGAGTTGATTACAATATTGTTCTCTGCAGAAATCAATGCGCTCTGTCCGTCCATGTTGATTCCCTCCGAACCCCTTATGTAGATCTTCCCATCGCTTTGAATGCTTAAAGGCCGGCCAATGGGACTGGTTATTCTACTGGCGCTTATCGTCTTTGCCTGAAGGTTGTCAGCTCCATTGGGAATATTGTAATGTGGCCTGTGGGTGGTAAAAATCACATCACCACTGTTTGGGTCTTTGATTTCGAAGGTGTTCACGCTTTTAAAGTTGATTCCGCTTTCATCCAAAATCATTTTGCTATGGGGCTGTCCGTTGCGATTGATTTTCACAGTGACACTTCCATCGTCGCCGGTTATGGTCACTGGGACGTCGGCGAATCCATCGATTTGTCCACTACATTTGTTGTAGATCCTATCCAAGTCGGTGAGGCCGTAGAACTTTATGATATCCTCCTCGGGAATCATTTCCATTCCCTGAATTCCCTTGCCCAGACGAAGTACTCCGATAATGGTGAGTGTTAGGATGAGATTACCCACAGTTAGGATTAGAAGCAAAGAGACTATTGTCCAGAAAGCGAATGTATTTCGGCCCTTCATAGCCGCTGAGCAGCTGCGTTTCTCGGTGTACGTTGATGCTTTTTGGTCGAGAAAATGTTCCGAACTTGCTTGGTGGTTACCAGTGGCTTGCGTGGCGTGTTCTGGAGTAGCATCTTCTGAATACGATGGTGACGGACCACGGATGAAGGTATTTTCAAAGTGTTTTATCATTGGTGCTTTTTTATTCTTGGGAATCTCAATCGATGTGCTGGTATACAGACGGAATTCGTGACACTGACAACTGGAAAATGTTCTTCGCCACCCCCCAGTGGAAATGTTTTCACTGTGACGTAAGAGTTTCCCGGGAAAATATCGATTTTCTTCTGACAGAATCGGCAAGATGAAAATAGATCGAGAACGGAAGAGATGTTGATTCAGTTTGAACGATTGAACGTTAAGACATTCGTCCGATGACTCCATTCCACATAATCTTGGGAATCAGATTAGAACGTTGAAGAATTTATTTGAGGTCTTTTGTGATTTGATTTGAGGTCTTTTTTGATATCTTTTATATCTTACCTTACCTGGAAATTGTTGTGTATGAATAGAGCTTGTTGATAACAGCTAGACCTAAGGGCTCCCGACCCTCAAAGCAATCAGTAAGGAACAGTCCGAATTCCTCAAATAGGACCAGAAACATCTGCGACAATTCGTAAGCCGAGAGTGGATAAACGCCGATCTGACAAGATGGAAACAATCATAATTCTGAACACCAGAATGAATGCACGGCAAGTGAGACCATTCCACCATTCATAGAACCAAAGATTCGAACCAGAATATTTTGAAGCACTAGCCATAGCCCCCAGTTGCTTATTAAAGAAGAGGGAGCATAGGAAATGAATGAGTGAAGTGCTCGAGTCGATCAAATGAAAGCTTACAGAGGCTTCGTTACTAGCCTCCAGAGGTAAAAGAACTCTTAGCGATCGTATGCGCAATAGGTAAGTTACGGCCATATGGATCCCTGAACTCTAGAACATTATCACTATTCCTAAAGAACCATTATACCCGGCTGGAAGTGACGACAACGGAGTGCGGATGGTACAAAACCAAGGTGAACGAAGTACAGAATAATCTCGAGAAATTCTGAACGAAGCCAAATGAAATATGAGGACTGTGCGTCCTGGAAGCTCTGAGTGCAAAAATATGAAAGGGGTAAGGTTCTTACTTAAGAATCATAACGAATCTTGTGTGGAACCAAGGTTTGAAATCGATATTACTGACTAGAATTATTTCGTGACAATCAAAAAGGGTAGACAGAAATACAAGGCAACTGTGTACTGTACTGTGCTGTGTTACATGGGAGAGGTGCTGATAAGATTAGTGGGGAACCCCTGGACGATGCTTTATACCGACTTTATAGTATTGTACCTCTACCACAATCCACACACAATAACACGATGATTCTGATGCTGCTCGATATAACTTCGAAGGGAGTAACAAGAAGCAACAGCATAGGCCCTCTTGGTCGGAGCGGGTTCTTATCACCGATAATGGATAGAAGTCTGAATAATGCTACGAGTATTGTGGGAACGCATCAATTAGAGTCTCATTGTCGTTCAACATCAACATGTCGCGCCATCTCATATGGGTCGATGTAAACTTCGAATAACTTCAACACTTGTCAACCGATTTTCATAGCGTTTTGGAAACGTCAATTTCCAATTTCAGTACAATTTTAACCATCGCTTCACACCAAAAGAACGCGCGGAAATAATTCCAATGTTCATTAAAAATGAACACTCGATTGTGCTAACTCAACATGCGTATCGGGCAAAATATCGTGATCTTGTTGCGCCCAAAAAAGATACAATTCGTCGTTGGGCCTCGAATTTTTTTCAATTTGGTTCTGTGGCAAGCTCTCGTGAGCAACCTAGGCCACGTCCGCGGCGTTCAAACGCATCTATTCAGCCTGTGAAGGCCAGTGTTCAAGAAGACCCAAGTTTGTCATATCGGGGCCGTTCGCAGCAGTTAGGCATCAGTGGGACCACTTTACGGAGAATCTTCACTTATTTCCATACAAAGTGCAGATAACTCAAAGAATTTTGCTACAAGATGAGCCACGGCGCTTGGCATACGTACTAAATGTCGTTGCAATGATTAATGCTGAGCCGGAGTTCTGGCAGCAAATTTTGATGACCGATGAGGCACATTTTACGCTCTCTTAATAGATGAGGCACTCTTACGCTCTGTATGCGCTAGAACCATCATTGGACCGTATTTAAAGTTGGCGATACAGTGGATGACGATCGATATCGGTGGATGATGGTCCATTATGTGGTCCCAGAAATGCGTAAAAAAGCTTATTTCACATGCCATACTGCGGACAAAACAATGAACCTCTTGCGTAAGAAGTTCCCTGGAAGATTGTTGTCAAAAAAGGGCGATATTGACTGGCCTCCGAGATCGCCGGATTTGACTTCTCCAGACTTTTTTCTTTGGGGATACTTGAAAAGCAAGGTGTACGGCGGAAATCGCAGAAATTTCGACCGAAATGTTCGAAAATGTCATGGAGAATGCGCGAACATGACTCCATTTTTGCATCGGCAATAAAGGCGGTAATTAATTGATATTGTTTTGAAGAATTAATCAGAATTGAATAAAAGTTTTTGAAATTCCAAAATCGGTTAAGAATTGTTAAAGTTATTCGAAATTTACATCGACCCATAGGAGATAGCGCACCATGTATATTGAAGGAGACACTTCACATAGTCATACAGAATCAGAAGAAAGCGAGTAAGGACCAGGCTAATCACTTCAATTTACAAAACGGGGTCTATAAGCCACAGATAGAAGAGTGAGTACTATTCGAACAAAGCTTGTAATCAAAGGGCATCTATCATAGAGCTTGGCACCATCATGGATCTAAGCCAGCGTAAAACAAAACCCCAGTTTGAAAATTGATTGTTGTTACCATTCTTATAGCATTCCCTTTAGAACAAGCCTTTTAAGGCCCGTTCTGCTGGTTTGAGAGCCTTTCAACTTTACTTTTAATTCGTAGCGACACTTTACGCTGAAAGAACATCAACTAGCTACCTAAGCTTCTGTCAGAAAATGTTAAATGGGATCTAATACAACGGCCGATCTAATCAATGGATACTGATGATTTGTGCATGAAAAACCAATTCTCTGGACCGATTTGACTTAATTTTTGATAAAGGAAGTGTCCGTAATGAAATTCAATTTCAAATTTCTCAGATAAATTTCAAATAAACAAGATGGGTTCAGCTAGCCGGAAGCCAAGTTACAAGTTCAGGCCTCCTACCTTAAATATTGCAAATTTATACAAATTATAATATATTATAATATATACCAAAAATTCAATAATGTGTATTCAATTCAATTCACCACTGACGGTTGGTGAATTGGGTTTAATCGTCATTAAGGTTCATGTATTTGATGGCATATATTATAATACTAGATATATTATAATACATGTTTATAGTTCACATTCACTTCGTACAAGTTTGTATATATATGATATATGCATATAGACAGACAGGAAACCCTTGCATAAGTCTTCCCTACGTCAGCTTTGCAAGGTAGAAGACTAAAATGTTCGAGACTTTTTAACAATATGGGCTGACAACTAGTCACTGTCGTGCGGTGGTCGTCAACTTGTTTGGTGTCAACATGGTCACATTCACATAAGATGAGGTTCGATTTTTTGGATGGATGAATAGAACCGTGAAGCTCCTAATCTCCAAGTGGCTCCTACAGAAGTCGTTCAGATAAAAAAAATGCGTTCCTGAGTTTAACAACCAGGTGGCTTGACTAGTTAGTTATCCGTCCGCACATTAATAGACTGAACCTGCACTTTACTTAACAAACCTTTCTGCTTTGCATTTCAAGTTGTTTAGGAACCCTAGAGAGCTCTCCGAATCGGAAGTGTGGCCAATATTCGCACAGCATGGGCTTGGATGTTGCACTTCCTCAAAGCGTATCCTATTGCATTTAGAAAGGAAGTCTTCCCACAAAGAACAAGGAACTATCATAAATGAATGGAATGATCATACTTTTTTTTTTTAACAGCAGCTATAAAGTCTCCCATAAAGACTTCAAAAGGGTTATCAGGGTTGCCTAGACAGAGTACGAGGATGATCCGATAAGTACTTAGCCTCACCGCCAGTATCGTGTACTATCGTGTAGTACATTCTAGTAGACGGCTACTGTCAAAACTCGAACTCGTAGTTTTGTTTTGACCGCGTGTGGAAGCGGGAGTGTCCGCGGATTTTAGAAAAATGGAAAAAGAGCAATATCGGTCGGTGATTCGATTCTTGTTTTTGGAAGGGAAATAGCACAGCGAATTCAAAGAGCGTTTGGATGCTGTGTACGGTGACTCTTCTCCTTCGATGGCGACCATCAAAAACTGGTTTAACGAGTTTCAACGTGGTCGCACGTCGGTTTTTGATGAGCCACGTCCAGGTGCCCCGAAAACGGCTACCACGGACGATAACGTGACAAATATCCACGATCTCGTATTGGCAGACCGCCGATTGAAGGTGCGCGAGATAGCTGAGACAGTAGGCATTTCAAAAGATCGCGTGGGTCATATCCTGCATGAAATTGTGGGCATGAGAAAGCTTTGCAGACCTCGAGAAAACGTATTTTTCAGACGGGTTAAAGAAGTTTGAGCATCGCTAGGTCAAGTGTATCGAGCTAAAAGGAGACTATATTGAAAAATAAATCGCCATTTCTCCAAACTTTTTGTTTTTCTTTTGCAGGCTAAGAACTTATCGGACCACCCTCGTACTATCAGGCTATTTACAAGTTCAAATACACCGCCAAACTGAGCAAGATCCTGTCCAAAGAACATTCCGCTGCGACGTACAATATGTTAAAAGAGGGTATGGATCTCATGAAGGAGAGACTTATCAATGGAGTATTTCCCTCTTTCCTGGGTGCACTGTTCTCTCCGCCTCTTCGCCCTTGCAAGGGTTAAACACGAAAGCTCTAGGAGAGAAGTCAAAACATTTATCATTGAAGAATAGGTTCCCTGGGCCATAAGCAGCTTCTTTTCATACAAATCACTGGACCTTGAAGGCATCATTGCCGTAATGCTACAAAAGAACTTGAAGCTCGAATCTGTCTTATTCTCAGCTGGTTAGTAGTGATATATAAAATCACGGAGACTGCTTCGAATAGAGTATGTGCTTAAGTCATATGTTGCATTCTTCGTTTACATCCAAAGGCAACCGATCTGATGCTGTTCACGACCAAGCTTAAGATGCCACCACTATCCTCTAGTGCCAAATATTTACCCGTTAATTTCGACCCGACGTTAGCTGGAGGTCCTACATAGAAAGGATTAGTAAAGCTTCTAAGTCTGCAGCAGAAATTAACTTTTTGGAAGTACACTCTCTGCCACAGGCTCACCTATGGCTCGTTAGTTTTGAGGGCTGCCCTGAGCCCAGTTTATAACATAGACAAGCTCAACGACATTTAATGATCGGCAGGCATTGATACCACGATTGTCATGAGATCGTCCACAGAAGCACTTAATATGTATAATGGTGCACACTCTACCCTTGGACATGGAAGCATGACAAAAAACTCCAGAAAGCGGGCTACTGGGCATCTAGAACGTATTTTCGTAGCAAAACTGCACTACTTCTCCCCACCGATTTGCCATCGGCTCCAATAGACTTCATTGCTCTATTGATTTCAGCCGCACGGCCTATTGCTGCTTTCCATTCAGAGAGGAATGAGGGTCACAGTTACAATAGATAGTACCCACGTCGAAATTGTGAAACATCTCAAATCAAACATTTTCCATCATTTCGTAACTTGTAACTGTAGCTAGACCAAATCAAGCAGGCTTTTAACAGACATCATATCGCGACATTCAGTGTAGACCAGTGTTATAGGCCACCATTCCACCAGACTTGGCATATCTTCTAAAAGCTATTGCCGCACCTAATCATAGGAAAGTCCACAACATATCCTCTGTGGATGCCTGTCACTTGCAGAACAAAAGTTGCACGAATTTGGTAAGCAGCCTTAATGGCTAGATTAGAATTGACATAATCAACTTTCTCAATTTCACAAAGCGGTATTTGGACACCTCTGATGCGGAGCCTCGGAACTGCCTACTTACCTCTGACTTAGTCGTATGACTGGGTCTTGGATCAATTAGTGATTGAGTGTCTTTTTGGTATCATCTATCAACCTAGTGAATAGAAGTAAATGGATGCTGAGACGACGTACCATTAGCGCCCGAAACGTTCTACGCCTAGTCTACAAACTTCCACGCCATTACTTCTACTCGGAGCGCAAAGTTGATTATAATGAAACGCATGGAATGAACTTGGCAACACCACCTTGTAATACCGAACGATAGGACTTCGGAGTGTGTAAACTAGAATCAACATGTTCGTTGGAGCAATATCAACAAAACATTAAACAATAACCGTGACAACCTAACTTTAACCCATAGAAACAGTGACAACAGTACTAGTTGCACGAGCACAACGTCACATACCAGTGGAATCCCATTCCAATCGCTCCACCTGCAACCCCATCAGGCACTGTTGCCATGCTCATCTAAACAAACTTTGAAGTCCCATTGACAACCAGAAAACAAAAAATTAATCTAATCGACACAAGTCAGGATCGGAATCAGAATCCCAAGTTAAGAAACCTTTCCATTTGTACACTCCCAATATATTTTTTAAACCCCCACTCCACGAAGATTAGTCTTTCGAAATGGCGCAGAATTATTTTGAAGAAATCGCCATGGCCATGGGTCTATGTCCCAAGAAGTGTCTGCCAATGGCCAATGAGGAGAATAAGAAGCTTCTGGCAGAAATCGATGGTCTGGGAGAAGATAAAAACAATCTGCAGACGTGTTTGCAAAATTTAATTGAACGTGCCGAGCGACTTGTGGCCCATGCTAAAAATTCCGAATTGACCCATGCCCAGAACATGGTTAGGCTGCGATGGGGCAATGAAAATCCAATTTTAACTACGACTTTCTTCATTTCAGAAACTTATCTTTGCCTTCCAGTCGGATCTGCGAGCTGAGCAGAGCATGAGCAAAGTGGCCGAGCGGGAGATCTCGAAACTCAATCATGATTTGCAGGAACTCAGCCAGGAATTGGAAAATCTCTGCAAATATGATACCACCACCGAGAGTAAGACACCTGTATTTTGATGATGGCTGTTCTCACCCTCTCTCTCGCACTCTGTTTAGGTGAAATCAATAAGAGAAACACCACCATCAGCGACTTGAGCAATCGAATTAACTGGATCAAAGCGGCTCTGGTCGAGTGGCGTCAGTGCATGGATCAGGGCAATGAAGCAAACGAACTCATCGAGAAATACTGCAAGGAGGACAACAAGAAGTACATGGAAATCGAGACCAAACGTCGAATCACGCAGAACAACATCAACTTACGACGCAAGGAGCTAATTGATCTGGTCGAGGAGCAAAAGTCCGTTGAGCAAAATCTCGATCGTACTGCGAATCTGTATCGTGCCGGCCATGCGGAACGAAGGGAAATGGTCGACACGTGGAAGTCGGCAGTAAACCGCATGAATCAACGTGAGCAGGATATATTGAATACCGAATCGGACCTGGAAGAATGCTTGGCGAAGTGCAGAGAGAAGGAAGAAGATCTGAAGAACGAGGAGAACAATTTAGATCAAATGATTGCCAACAATCGCGAGACTGAGGAAAACATCCAGCTGCTCAACGACGAGATCTCCAATTTACGGGAGCACTTGCAGTATCTGATCGATACAGTGGCCTTGCGGGAGAACGAGGTTCATAACATGCAGTTCTGTGAATGGCTGAACTGATTCCTTTTTTTTTCAGGTGGACATTCTCCGGAAAGAGTTGCAAGGATTGGCTCAAAGGGTGCAATTGCAACGAAATCAAAATCGCTTAGACACACAGCGCAAATATGACCGGGAGAAGGAATTAGCTCGGATTACTAAAGGAAACGATCAGCTGAAAACGAGCTATGAAAATCTCAAGAACAAGAACATGAACGCCCAGGAACGTCTACATATTATCGAGGAGATGATCGACTCTGAGGAGTACACCAAGAGTAGACTCACGATGGAAACGAATCGGATGAATGAGCTTCTATTCCGCACCCAACAACACTTGTGGAAGCTAAAAGACGATGAGAGGGTGATCGAGGTGGGTGCAAGTACCAAAAGTAGTTTCTCCCGACCCATGGGTTCGTTTTATTTCAGGTGGAAAACAGAGGTCTTAGTCTGAACATCATTGCGGTCGAGAATGGCAATAGGGACAGCAAGAAATTCCTCTCCACGCAGATCGATTCGCAGTATGAACTGGTATTTCTCTTATAACCTTGCATATCGTCCCGGGCTTAAGATCCATCTAATCCGCAGGCCTTGAAAGCTGTCATGTTACAAAGACGCATCTCTAAAATCAAGGGTACCATGGTCGATCCACAGGAAGAACGACTTAAGCTCATTGAACTGTCCAAGCTGGAAGCCCATTGCGATGAATTAACCAAGACATTAACGGTGTTACAGTCACAGACCAAAAAACTCGAGGCCGACATGAGGAATCTGACAATTTGCTATGACCGCGACATGAAGGAAATCGATATTATGGTGAGTATTATAACTGCGGTATTCCAACCCAGATGGATCACCTAGTCTCGGTTGTAGAATTTCAAAATGAAAGAATCGCAACTCTATTGTGAAGGCGGAGTGAAGAAAATCCGCGAGATGAAGCGGAACAATCAGGAGAAGATCGTCGAGCTTACTCTCCTCCGGATGCGTGTCAATCAAATGGAAAGTCAAATCGAAAAAAGCGAAGACAAGTCATACAATCTGGAGAAGCATCGCCTCCAAATGATCAAGACGATGAAGGAGCGAACAGTGGAGATCAACGCTCAGTACGACATAATGTACTTGAAGAGGAAACATCTGAACGAGGAGCTCTCCACCCTCAAGTGCGACATTGGTGAGAGGCAGATAAAAATTGCAGCAGCAAAGGCACGTTACGAATTGACGGCTAAGGTCTTGGGCACGAATGCTGATGGATCGATGGTCACTGCCACGCAGATGAAAGTCGAAAATGCACAGGAGAAGCAAATGCTATTGGAGGAGGGTAACATCTTAAATGAAAATGTCCTCCGGGCCGAGCGGGAGATAAAGGCTATGGAACACACGCTCGATCTGATGAACTGCTCGAACGATATGTATCGTCAAAATTTCGAAGAACTGGACACGAATGGTTTGTATTAGGAAAGAGGAGTGTCGCGGATGGTGTATAATGTCTTATTGCTTTCGCAGAGGATTTGTTGGAGTTGAAGGAACTTCAGTCTGAGTACTGTAAGAAGCTGGACCAGCTCAAAGTCTTACGAAACAAAATTGTCAACTATGAGCGGCAGATCGAACATTTGCGTAATGAAAAGGAGATTTTGGATGAGAGCATCCAGGAGATACTCAAGAAAAAGTGAGTATAACTCGAGTCGGAGTCCATCGACCTTTTTGTACCCTTTTCGCGGAGATGTACCTTAGAACATGTCTCATGAACACCAAATACTAAGCCATACTTGCTTGTTCCTTTCCAGAATGGAGGACGAAGAATTGCTGGCAAAAATGCATAAGGAACTCCTCGAACAATCTGTGAAAATCGATCGTGCCTGCCGTGAGGTGAAAAGCGCACTCAAGATAGCACGTCAACGTTCGTTAGACTCGGACTTGATGAGCATCTTCGACAAAGAACTGGATCTTAAAGAACTCGAGCAACGTAACCGTCATGCTCTACAGCTGCTTGCCGACCTTATCGAGTCAGATCCCGAATTGGCGCCTCACGCATCCAACATGTTGTACTCAAAAGGAATTACATGCCCGAAACCGCAAAAATCTCGAACGAGTTCGTTGTGGCGCAGAGAATTCTCCGATCTGTCCTTCACTCCGTCCAGAGGTAATCAATAAATCACTGCTTTATCGATAAACCAAATCTCTCTTCTTCAGATGTATCACCGCGATCGAGCGAGGGATCCATGGGCTCGGCCACGAAACCCGCATCATCGACTCGGCTAAGTGTGGTTTCGCTAGAATTCCCAACGGCGACCGTGTACGTGAAGAAATCGAGATAGAAATTGCTGAGAAGTATTGTCAAAATAAAATTTAAATCGAACCTTTTGCTTTTTATTAAACAAACTTGCATACAGAAAGTAACCGAGGAGTTTATTCTTCGTCAGAGCCACTGTCGGAGGCTGACCCACTTGCGGACCCGCTTCTAGAACGGCTGGGTGATCGAGATCCTGAGCCAGATCGATTGGCAGACGGTGATCGGGAGCCTGACTTCGATCTTGAGCGTGATTGTGATCGCGATCCAGATCGTGATCGTGATGGTGATTTCGAGCCACTACGTGATCGGGATCGACTGACTGATTTCGATGGCGATCTGGATCCTGAGCGACTAGAACGGGATCCGGAACGACTGCGTGAACGTGAGCCGGACTTGCTGCGAGACTCGGATTTTGATCGAGAGCGTGATTTTGAACGGGATGGTGATTTCGATGCCGATCGGGAACGGCTCTTCGAACGTGAAGCCGAGTGCGATCGAGACCGTGATCGAGATTTCGAGCCAGACGGTGATCGGGAGCGGGACTTGGCAACGGACTTGGATCTCGAGCGTGACTTTCCGTGTGACTTTGATCGTGAACGCGATACTCGGTCCTTTTCAACTTGAGCAGCTCCATTGTTGGGTTTCTCTTCGGTCGAAGGCTTTTCGGCTGCTTGTGTCGCATCGATCTCTTCCTCGTCTTCTTCCATCTCTTCATCTTCCTCTTCTTCGTCCTCATCACCTGCAGGTTCAAGTTGCTTTTCACGATATCGCTGAATACGATGCTCGTTCGCGTCCAATGGCCGATGCTTTACGACAAGCTTAGTGTTGTTCGGTTGTTGGCCGACTTTCACGCGACGTTTGCTTAAACGAACTCTTGTCTCCAGCTCGTTATAGAACACACCGTCGTTGCGCATAACAAAGAAGTAATTCTCCTCGTATCCCTTGGAAGCCTTGCTTTTCACGTTCCAATTATACTCTCTGGCTATCTTATACTCATACTCCTCGTCGTCCTTGTAGATAATGTTCTGAGCGAAGTCCTCACGACGTTTCTCCAGCGTCGTCTCCGTGGGTAGGAAGTAGGCCACGAATTGTTCGCCACTTTCGTCCATCACACCACGAATCATAGCCTGAGACATTTCTTCAAGCTGCGTGGGAACGTTTTTGCCAACCGGCGCAGGATCGCTGTCGAAAATAACCTGCGCACACGGATACTTCCAATTCTTGAAGTCGGGGAACACCGGCAGAACCTCAGTTGGCACAACATTCGGTTTGCTGTAATGCTTGGTGATTTCTGTCTTCGAGTCTTCGAATGTTTTTTCGATCGCCTTGATTTGGGCATCGCGGTCCAGATAGAGGGTTTCTTCGCGAAGACTCTTCTTGACGTTGTAACCCACTTTTGCTTCGATTTTCTCGATATTCTGCGGCTGAAAGCGAGTCTGTTCAGTGGAAATATATTCAGATTTACGCAACCAAGACACGCTACGTGAATGCTGTCGTGATCGAATCGAATCCTGCGGTGTATGAACGTCTTCCTCAAGAAGTTTCTCATCAGCTGGATCGAGCTGAGCGTACGGATCGGATTGATATAGATCTCGATTGATCAAATCAATGGTAACGCCGAGATCATGCTCTGTAAGCACTTCGTATTTGTAGTTGCGTTCTAATGAGGTCGGATTATACTGCACGAAACGATGTCCATCGAAGGGGTACATGAGGAATTTCAAGTCAAATGGAATATCAGGAAGCGTATTGCCATATTTAACGCGGCATATGAGTTCGGATCTGAAATAAAAAACACAGCGTTAGGAGTCCTCATGTTACGATTGGCTTCGCTGGCAGTCTTACTTTCGTTCGGTTGGACGCGGCGGTCGTTTTTCTGTTGTTGAGGTGCTGCCATTGCCGTTGTTGATCGTTGGCGGCATCCTTTTTGAATTGTTTTGCTCAATGGCAATAGATTGTTTATACACACGTAACGAAAAAAAGAGGGAAAATGCCTATTTACAGTGCGAAATGTGAAGAAATAATTAAACCGAAAAACATAAGGGTAACCGCACAGCTTACAAATCAACGCGGTGACATTTCGATGACATGGATGCGTTCGTTCGACAATTGGATGGTTGTGAATGGACGCGTTCAACGCTGGTGTGAAATTGAAAGAAGTTCGGAGATTTACGGATTATTATTATTATTGGCTCCAATTGAAAAAGGAAAGAAGTTTATTTGTTTATTTCTCGGAGTAAATTCTATCTGAAACAGAATATATTCATCGAATTAGCTTCTTATTGTGGACAACATCCTCATACACTTGTCGCCTACATAACGACTGTTACGCCATCTACAACACTTTCGATGTTGCTGTCAAAATAGAAAATCGATTTCCACAGAGGAATCAGGAAGAAATGAGAAAAGTTTCGGCCACAGGGATTCCTCATCCGTATTAGCGAGAAAAATTATGTCAAACATCTGTAACAGTCGACAAAATCAAAGTGAATAAAGTGATTGTGACGACCGAGATGGATTTTCCCCAACAAATCGAAGGTAGGACATCAATTTATAAATTATCTCGTGAAGTCTGTGTCCACTACTGCGTCTCGGGTCGGGGACACGGATTTGTGCTGGCAAAATGCAGGTGTCGATTCTGTTTTTAGAACACACATCAATTGGAGTCCGTACGAGTGAAGGATTTGTTGTTATTTATTGATTTGCGACTTTGTGCCAAGTTCTTGGCCGACTCGACCGATTTATTTTCGGAGATTCGTGTTCGATTGAATGTGTCTGAGATTCTTTTGTTTTGTTTTTTTTCCTGTTCGGCCACAATTGCGTAGTCCTTTTGGGTTATGTGTATATTCCGGAAGCCGATCCGTCAAAAACAAAGAGCAGGAATCTCAGGAAGATTGTCGTCCAAATGGCTTTTGTGCTAAATCGGTGACTGTTTTTCAATTACTGGATATGATTCAAGTTCTATCATTACACTCTGATTTGTGTGAGTAATTAATTAGGCAAAGCTGACTAACGATAAGCATATCGCTAAACATCTGTAGTCTTCTTATTAGAATGTTAACACGGTTTAACCCGGCGATAGCGTTCGCTGTATAACCATCAATGAAATATCGTTATCAACAAACCGTCAATACTCGTAGGATAGGGGTATGGGCATTGTAAACAAGCAGTCCACACGTTTTAATGTGCTGATAACAATTAGTAGGACAATTAATGTGCGTTTCGTGTGAGGGACGACCGACGACTTGTTTTCTTTCTTCGATCGGGTTGCATTATGCAATCGATGTGGTCAGTTCCTTAGTCATTGAGCTCTCAATCAGTTTAACGTGAAGTTAAAGTGTCTAGAGGCAAAGATCATCGTTTCTAAACAATGGGTTAGAAGCATCATGTTGGATCAATATCGAGTAGGCATTCAAATGGGGTTGTTCCGTGTCTCAGGAACTTTTCAGTAGTCACTTGTTTCCCATTTTTTTCAAGATCTATTTGCACTGGTAACAAAGACGAGCAAGACATAATGGTGTTGTCGTTACAGTTATGCTAAAACCTGGGGATTGAAAATGGTGAGACCTATCATCACCTATGCCTGGAAAGGACAGACTATAATTACCACACTACTATGTCTTGACACACATATGATGGTATAACAGGAGCCATGCAATCCTGCTCAAATACAGTCTAAGAGCCACTGATTGGACTTATGCCACTTCACAGACAAATAAAAAAAAGCAGCAACACGTAGTGCAGTAAGACTGCTTCGCGGCCTCAGATGATTCAGAGACGGAATCAAATCAAACACAAACTTGCGCGAGGTGAATGTGAATTATAAACATGTATTATAATATATCTAGTATTGTTATATATCCCATCTAATACATGAACCGTAATAACGAATAAACCCAATTCACCAACCGCCTATTTTTAGGGTTTGATACATTATAATTCACAATCACTTCCCGCAAGGTTGTAGATATATGATATGCGGGCAGAAGGACAGGCAGATACATATATGATAATGCGTACAGACGGACAGACAGGAAAGCCTTTGCTTAGGTTTGTAGAATTCAAAAGAGAAGGACCTGGAATTGTAGTTTGGCTCCTGGCGAACTGATCCCATCATGTTTTTATTTCCAGTAAAAACATTTTTTTTAGTATTTTCTAACATTTCAATAAGTTCTTTCTGGTGTAAGCTATTAGTAACTGGTTTGTCTGAATACACTCTTATGAGCGCCCTCTGTGATTCACTCAGTAAACGTCGTACGCTGAACGGATGATCGGGTATCGCAGCCAACTGCGGAGCAGTCTCTGATCGTTCAGTTCATTCAATTGTCAAACTTCGACGCGGGAACATCATCTGTAACCAACTCGTATTAAAGTTGTGAAATAAAATTGTATAGATCATACACTCGATAAGAACCCGAGTCTGGATTCGGATAGCAAATAATTTGGAGTAGCGTGAGGCCAAACCCGTTTGAAAGTCATCATTTGCTCGACGCTCCGATTTAATGTAAAAGACAGTGAGCGCTCTGGTAGACCACAAAAATGTGAAGACGAGCAATTGCTCGAGTTATTGGATGATGGCCCAATCAGTAAAAGCATTACATGTGTCACAAGAAACAATTAGCCTAACAGACGTTTGAACGTCAAATGGAAAATCGCAGTCACTTGCGAAATGCTGCTTAACGCTACGAAAGGAAATTATTTTTGCATCGAATTGTGATGGGTGACAAAAAATGGATTTATTTTAAAATCTGAAGAGGAAAGAAAAATGGCTTTCACTTGGCAAAACCGGTCCTTCAACATCGAAGTCATATCGCTTCGGCAAAAAGACCATGCTCTCTTCCTGGTGGGGTCAAAGCGGTATTGTGTATTATGAACTCTTGAAGCCCGGCGAAACATACGAGGGTGGTCCAATAAGTACTTAGCCAACAAAAGAAAAACAAAAATTTTGGAGAAATGGCGATTTATTTTTCAATATAGACTCCTTTTAGCTCGATACACTTGACCCAGCGATGCTCTAACTTCTTTAACCCGTCTGAAAAATACGTTTTCTCGAGGTCTGCAAAGTAGGCCTCCGTGGCGGCGATGACCTCCTCATTCGACTGAAATTTCTGCCCGTCTACTGACTTTTTCAAGTTTGGAAAGAAAAAAGAAGTCGCACGGGGGCAAATATGGAGAATACGGTTGATGGGGCAGCAGTTCGTAGCCCAATTCGACCAATTTGGCCGTGGCGAGGGCGGAGGTGTGAGGCGGTGCGTTATCATGGTGGAAGAGCACTTTTTTCTTCGCCAAGTGGGCCGTTTTTTCTTCAATTCGGCGTCGAATCGGCCCAATAATTTGGCATAGTACAGCCCTGTGACCGTTTTGTCCTTCTCCAGGTAGTCGATGTCGATCCCACCTTGTGAATCCCAGAAAACGGTGGCCATCACCTTTCCGGCCGATGGGACAGTTTTCGCCTTCGAAGCACGTTCGCCGGGTGAAGTCCACTGTTTCGACTGTTCCTTGGTCTCTGGTTTGTACCAGTGGATCCATGTTTCGTCGATTGTCACGAAACGACGCAGAAACTCCTTCGGATTGCGCTTAAACAGCGTCAAACACTGCTCTGAAGTGGTCTCACGGTTGTGCTTGTTGTCCGGAGTGAGCAAACGCGGCACCCATCGCGCCGACAGCTTTCTCATGCCCAAAATTTCATGCAGGATATGACCCACGCGATCTTTTGAAATGCTTACTGTCTCAGCTATCTCGCGCACCTTCAATCCTCCGTGGTAGCCGTTTTCGGGGCACCTGGACGTGGCTCATCAAAAACCGACGTGCGACAACGTTGAAACTCGTTAAACCAATTTTTGATGGTCGCCATCGAAGGAGAAGAGTCACCGTACACAGCATCCAAACGCTCTTTGATTTCGCTGAACACGAGTCGAATCGACGATCGATATTGCTCACGCGGTCAAAAGAAAACTACGAGTCCGATCCGGCTGATCGACAGTAGCCGTCTACTAGAATGTACTACACGATAGTAAGTTGCTCTCGCGATACTGGCGACATCTGGCGGTAAGGCTAAGTACTTATCGGACCACCCTCGTACACAACAAATGATTAATTCTAATCAGGCATTAATCGAAAGACGACTGGAATGGGCCAGCAGACATGGCAAAATGGTTTTTTTACACGGCAATACTAGTGTAAGACACCTTGAAATCTCTTCGATGGGACATATTTCTCCAACCGCCGTACTCCCCAGACTTGGCGCCGTCTGGCTATCACCTCTTCGCACCAGCGGGCCTCGCGCTCGCAGAGCAGGACTTTAGCGATTGCGAGGAAGTTGGAAAATGGTTCGACGCATATTTCCCGCGAAAGACAAGCAGATGGGCGAAATGTGTAGAAGCCGATGGCCAATATTTTTCTACCAAAAAAGCGGAAAAAAACTTATGCATACACCTGGTATAAAAACAAACTTATGCTCGTTACCACCAAGAGCCAAGTCATTGTAATAGGTCGTACTATCCAAGATTTAAGTAAATTCCCATCAACTTTCAAGACAACACTATATAAAGATTCCTTGGATCTTGGAGCCATCTTTAATCAAACGCTGAAGTAGTGCGAACACCTCACTAACTTAACAGATGAAGTTAACGGCGTCTTACGTATTTTATATTACTCTGAGAACAATTTTCCAATTAGCAATAAATCAATGCTCGTCGGGACGCTACTGATCTCTATTTTTACGTACGCGTTGCCAGTGAATGGGAATTATAAACATGTATTAGAATATATCGAGTATTTTTATATATCACATCCAATACATGAACCATAATGACGATTAAATCCAATTCATAAACCGCCATTGATGAATTGAATTGAATCCATATTAATGAACTTTTAGTTAAAAAATATTTTGTAAAAGTTTGCATAATTCAAGTTAGAAGACCTGTAATTGTAATCTGATCCCATCTTGTTTAGGCATAGGCATCAGCAGCCTTTTGAGCACAACCTGTTTCTTTATTTTTCAATTCCATCAAAAATTATTTTAATTTCTGATTTATTTTCCAATACGATCTCAATAGAATCCAATTTGTAATCATTTCATTTTCTTCTCCTCATCTTCTCTTCCCAAGTTTTATTGCATCTAATTCCCATCTAATTCGATCAACTCACACTCAAAACAGACCCCTAAATTGAAAAATAATAAAAATCTTAAATAATTCTCTTCGATTCACTTAGAAACTTTGGTTGAACGGCCTATGACCTATGATGTGGTTATGGAGTCGCTCTTCGAACGTAAAAAGAACAAATTAGACAACACAGCGTCGGTAATAACAACCGCCGCTGATTTGAAAATGTCCACGAGTCTGGGCAGTAATCTGGAAGATACAACGCCCAGTGACTCCGGGGTTCAAATGTTAGATTCAGAATCGAGCGAGTTAATGGTCGACTCGATAACCTCACAGAATGGCTTTGATTTTGAGGACCTCAAACCGATGGTTGAATCGGAGTTGCATTCCAATCAGTTACCAGATCTTGTACCGACTCAGATGTCGGGAAAAGCTAGTCAAATCAACCGCAGCGACTTGGATAATTCCAATGTGCCGACGGGTGATTACCAGCCAACTGTCAGTGGCGACGACGTCATGACCGCAAGCAATTGTTCCACTTTCGATGCTGAAAACATCGTGTACCGGCGACGGATTAGGAAATCGCATACAGCCACCAAGACGCCCAAGAAGAGGGTCTCATTCCACGAAGATATTCTAAAGAACACGCGCACTGATAATATTCACATTGAACATGGATTCATAACGTACAAAAATGGAAGGAAAGCTGCCGCTTCATCGGTAGCCGGTCGGTACTCATGGTGCTCGGAAAGAGATGCTGGCACATCAGAATTGTGTAGTCAGAAACCGGATGATCCGGAACGGAGGGTAGTTTACCGGAACGCGTGCTCTGATGTCTTGGATTACGGCAATTCAGATGTTTATGAGAACACCGACAGCAACTACTTGAAGTACGATAACTCGGGTGTGTTTGAATACCACCCGCAGCACGCCCAAAAACTGCAGAATCAGCAAGATTTGTCTGCTGATAAGATCGGCCCTCAGCAAATACTCTACAACTGTTCCTGCTCCAGCTCGGACTCCAGCTTGGATTCGGACGAAATGGACAAGAACTCTAATAACCGCCCCAACTACGCGCAAGCAAAGTCTAACTCATGCGACTGCATCGGCATGAATCACACCAACAATAACTTCATCAATGACAATTGCTATTTTTCCGAACCGAATATTGACAACCTCAACGAGCGGAAATCGGTATGGAACAAGGAGAAACGGCCAAAGACCAGCTGCTTGAAGAAGACAAGACGTCACACCAACATCATCCACGAGCAGGATCTCAACTCGAAGGTAAAGAAATTTAACGTCCACGACATGAACAACCTGATCGACAACAGCAAAATGATATTTGGTTCCCTAAAAAGCATCTTCACCATTCCCCTGCTTGAACGGGGCGTTCCTGAGGGGTCCGAGGACTTGCAATCCGTCTACGAGTGCGTCCCAGATGCCGACGCTCCGGTGAAGAACTTTTCTCCTATGCGAGCAAAACCATTCCTCAGCAAGAGCTTGGATGGCTCGAAAGACAAGAGCAAAGCCAATTTCGTGCATAACGTGGATGAGCAATTACGTCGAAAGAACGAAACCGATATGTTCGCTCCTACTCGACAAAACAGTGCGGATGACAAGCCAGTCGGCCTGGGTGAATCGCAGGATCAGCAATCACCCAAACAAGAAACAGCAGAGATGCAAGTGGTCGCCGGAATGAATCAATTCCGCAACAAGTTTATCATCAATTGTGAGAGCACGGTCTTCGAGCATACCGGAGTCTCGTACACCTTCGATGCGTTTGGTGCGGACGAGGACTGTAGTCAAATCGACGCAGGAAACTCGGTTGACAAAATAACTCCAATCGCACAGCCAGAACCGGATCAGTTGAAGGACGCCTTTATGTCGGTACCCATTGTCAAGCAAACATTTGCTAACATCTTCCGCACCCTCAAGGAGACAACAACCTCTCCGACAGCCAAAAAGGACGACTATGTCGATAATATGTTTAGCACTTTGGATGCCAATGCAATCAAAGATCCGACGCCAAAGAGCACAACTATGACGGGATTGAAGGCAGCAGCTACGCCTAGCGAGCCGTCAGACTCGAAATCGGTGAGTTCCGATCTGACATCGACGACCGCCTCGTCGTGGCAAAAGTCCGGTCGTTCTTCCCCAACAAGCAGCAATAATAACAGATATGATGTCCGCAGCAATGTAGAGAAACAGAATCGTCATCTCCCGTCGCCGATGAAGAAACGCTCAAGTGGAGCATGCTTATTGACGACAGTGCCCGCCCGATTCGATCATCCGAATCGAATGAGCCCCGACCTCTTTAATCTCTATGGAGGCAGCCGAGGTGGATGTGGCCGTGATTCTAAGAGCACAATTCTAAGTGAAGAATTCGACGATATCATAACCATCACCACAGACACGGATAAGAATGAGAGCGACATCGTGATAGTGGATTACCCGGAGCTGTCGTCAAGTGATCGCGGTGATTACACGTCCTCAAACATGTCGAACAACAACCTATTGAAACCACAAACCAAGACAAGTCTCATCAATCGATTCTTACGAAACGTGACGCAAAAGAAAATCATCGAGACAACCATCAAAAAGAACAACTTCTTTGCGGGAAAGATCAAGAACGAGCAGAAGCTCTTTGCAGGTAATCTGTACCTGAAGGGCGTTAAGCCGAAGAATTTCGATTTGATTGAAGACCTGAACGCTGAGATAGCCATGGAGATTGAGATGTCTGCCGCGAATTCGCCACGTCGTGAATTGGTTGGCATGGAAACCGGTCTCACCGGAGACATTTCTCGCTTTGAGTTGGGCATCGGCGAGATATCGATCGACATCTTCAATGGGAACCATCTTCATCTCTTACGCGATGAGAATGAAATTCTATTGAAGGTTTGCTAAGATGAACTGAGTGGGGTGGGGGAGCTGCTTTCTAATCGGATGCTGTATTCCACAGGTGTTTAAACTGTATACGGGCTATAGCAGGGAAGGTTTTATGACCCCGGTGCTAGTGTTCCTTTCTGACAGGACGCTGTATGTGGCTGATTTGGTGCGTAACCGATTGTGTAACAAATTTGTGCTGCCCTACTCCGAGTTGGATGTCATTTTGGTAAGAAGTATAAATGTGTTCTGGTTCGAGGCATTCTCATACCGTTTATCTGTTTCAGATGGGTCCGTATGGCAACACAGTCCTCCTTAGTAACAGTAATCGTGACATGCAACAAGTACTTCTAGCCGGTGGACCATATCCGGCCGACGGTTTGGTGGCTAATTTAGAGCTATGTGCTCGAAGAAGTGGATCGATACTCCCGGCTGTGGGACAATTAACGCTACAACACCTATCCCCATTGCAAGCTTTTGTGCGTGAGAACTCATCAGTTACTAAAGACGATATTTGGATGTATTACGCTGTAATAAACGTCCCCGCCGGCACGTTGGGCATTGAGCAAGAGCCACTGGGGCCACATGTAAAGGGATTCCTCATGCACAGGAGAATCAAGGAGCATGCCGTGAATTCCAAAGAAGCATGGCGTCCTGGATATTTCCTCCTCAAGTAAGTGACTAGCCTTGAATGCTGAATCAATTTCATGTTCGTATTTATATTATTAGAGCGGGAGTACTGTATATGTTCCACGACTCATCACAGAAGCTCCCCACGTGGGCAATGGCTCTAGCAGAATGCCAAGGTGCCCGCCGCTCGCTCAAAGCCGGTCGACCGCACTGCTTCGAGATCCTGCTCCGTAATCAACTCCTACAACTGGCTGCTCCGGATGAATATGTTGCCTCTGAGTGGCTCCAAGCTCTACTCCAGTCAGCCAGTGGGGTGGGTGTTAGTATTCGAGATAAGTATGCCCGAAGTACATTGTTTTTACTTTTATTTTATTTCTCAGCTCTTCGAAATGCAAGAGAAGCACAAGACATTGGGCTGCACTCTGGTTGTAACGCAGAATCACTTGATCACACTGCGAGAAGATTTTACCGCACCCCTGAGGCAAATCAACAAAAGTCCCAACAAGAGCTCCTCGCCGAACAATAGCAAGTCGTCGCCGCTTAAAGAGGTATTTGATGCAAACATCACCGACACCAGTAGCGTTGTAAGAGCACGATTCTGCCTGCCTATATACCGCGCACAGGTTGATGATCTATTTTTTTCAGATAAGCTCGGTTATGAGCACACCAACTAGAAACACGGGCCGCTCGAATTCGTCACTCAACTCGACACCGACTCGAATGTCTCAGGCCTCGCGATCCACAATCACAACAACCACCAATTCGAAACAACAACAAGCATGCCCGGATGAGCGAAGCACAACAAACATGAGCAGTGTTTATGGGAAGAATTCGGGTGTGGAGATTCTTACTTGTGCTGATATTAAGGAAATGACTGGAATCAGGATTCCGTCGCACAATGATACTTGGTGGTGTGTGCTGGAGTTTTCGTGTCAAGAGGTGCGGGAGAGCTCGGATGATTTGGTTATATTCTTTGCGAGCAGTTCGGAAATGCAGAGATTCTTACGCATGCTTGAGCATTTGTGGCAAGCTAAAAACGTAAGTATTTATGTTGGTCTGATTATGGTTTTTGTTTATTTGCGATCCGTACAACGGGCGTGTGCAGAGCTCCTGTATTATGTTTTTTTTATGTATGTGCTTGGTCCTCTCTGCGCCAACAGATAAGCAGTCCATGCTAATCCGATACACGTTCCATTGCGTTCGATACACCCATACCGTGATGGGTGGAATCAAGATGTGAGTCCATTTGCGGCATTTTTTTTATAGGATCATCGTGTATCCTGAGTTACCCACTTTCGGCCGTGCCCTGGAGAGTGGGCATTTGTAGCGATGAAACCTTGCTCGCGTAGTTCGCATGTGTTTTAAGCCGTAGCCTCTTGTCGAGTCTCACTTCTAAATGTTGGACTGCTTCTTTTAATATGATATTTGAGTATATACTTCGCTTTCTTGACCGGGGTATACTCGTCGGGTCTATTCCCGCTCTTCTCTTGTATCCTGGAAGTTTTGACTAATCTGCAAAGCTATGTGGTTCCCTGAGTAGTGCATCCATAGTCGTTCCATAAAGTGTCCTGGTGCTTTTGGGCCGTAGATTTCTTCCTTGACTTGCTTGTCTCGTGCTTTCTGTGGCATTTTTCTCTGAGTCGCCTTTGTATATTGGTTCGGGGGTTGGGTTGTTCGACGTTTCGTCCCATTGAGATTCTTGTCTCTTGTTTTGATTTTCTTTGCGGAGGGTGATAGACTCGGTACCACATTCGATGGTGATTCCAACTGGGCTGAGGATATCTATTTCTAGGACTAGGGGATCGATGGCTTCTGGGAGGACTAGGAGTGGGATCCGGATGTCCCAGCAGTATGTATGTATATCTTCAGTGCGCTATGGATGTGCCTCATGGAACCGTCGAATAATCGTGTGTCCCGGACCATCTTACAGCAGAAGAGGATCTGAAAATTACGGTTAGAGGGTCGCGTTTTCGTTGGAATCCTCGAAGTTCTCGGCGCGTCTGGTCAGTTCGTCCAGTGTCTGGTATTCCCCTGGGCGGATGTACAATAGATAGCCCGTCTAGCTGTTCTTCTATATGTGGACCAGTTGATGCTTCGTACTGTAACCTGTCTGTCGCATGATGCTCTGCATAGCAAAGGCGTAGTCCTTAAAGGGTTCCTTCGCACGCTTTCTTCTTCGTCGGATGTTTTCTTCTAGTACTTCAAGGTATTCCTCGGGAGAAAGAAATGCAGAAAGTTTGCCCTGAATGTCGACCACTTCCGGTTATCGTTTCGGTACGACATGAGTCCTCTCTTCTTAGATCACGTTACGTTACAGCTCATGAAGAGTCATGAAGAGCCAGAGCCAAGCTTCTCTCATTAACTTATGTTGTGGTCGATTTGTTTTCAACACAAGCGAACGGGACCTACAGTTTAATGCGATTGCGAACGGCGAGAGCCGAGAAGCTTTTTCAAGGCAAGTTTACTGCGGGGGTTTTACCAGTACCCCGTCGAGAAGAGATGCCGCGAAATGAACATTCGATGGCATTGGTGTTATAGGGATCCGAACTAGTTGATCGCGCGTCAGCGGCCGATACATTAATTACTGCGCCCCGGTGTTCATGACATGAGTCAAAATTCAGTCATGGTTCTAGGTATGAGGTCCAAGCACAGCCGTTCCATGAATACAATTGGCTCTTACTATCATTGTATTTCAATACCTCATTTTTTTTGTGAAAGGTGTACATTTTTGCTGTGGTATCCGAATCCGTTATTACCATTAGGAGCTAGGAAAGTTCGTGGAGAAAAGATTTACGAATCGATGTTTATATGTCGAGCTGCTTTCCAAGCGGAGAAATCTTACTGCACTGTCTAGTTCCAATCAGTGTTTATTGGGCTTCTGTTGGACAAGTTCTGTGGCGCCTGTTATTCCGAGACATGTCAGTGGAATTATTTTTATTTTTACACCATTTATTTAACATCTGTCTTTTTGACATCTAGTTAATGTTTTAACAAAATATGAGATACAGTGCACAACGTAGGACCAATTGTTTGGTGTTTTAACATTTTTTTTTTTTATTTTTATTTATTTATTTTATTTTTTTTTTTGTGTCTTGGCACCGGTGGGTTTTAACACACCCGAAGCGTTAAGGATTATATTGACTTCGAACGCCCCTTGTCGCCTATTTTTGTTTCACTTTTCCATTAAGCATATTTCTTTTGAGACCTACTAGTATCCCCAGATTTTAAGAAAATTTATGAGCAGTGTGAATCATTTGGTCGAAATCGCTTTAAACGTCTGGTCACACGGCAAAATGTCTAGGTTTCCTTAAACGATGCAAGAAATATTTCACCCCCTCCGATTTGACTTCAATTTATAAGGCCTACATCCGCCCCAAGCTTGAGTAAAACGCTCATATCTAGTCTGGTGCCCCTAAGACCTCACTACTACACCTACTAGATAGAATACAACAGCGATCGATAAAACTTATAGGAGACAGTAATATCGCAAGGTCAATTGACTCGCTTGAACACCGACGTAATGTGTTTTCCTTGTCACTGTTTTATAGCTATTTTAACAATCAAATGTGTTAGCCAATTGCATTCCTCACCTCCATGAATTCACCTGCAATACTCGTCTTGCCAGGAATGCTCATCAGTTCACCCCTAAGCCTGCTTTCGGACGTACAGTTAAGTTCAGAGATTCGTTTTTCAGCCGCACAATACGATTATGGAATGCTCTTCCCAGCCCAATATTTCCTACTCACTATAATCCACAGACATTTAGGACCAATGTGCATAGGTACCTCCTCTCCCTTTCTCCCTCTATACCTTCGGCCCGTGCTGTGTCTTGATTCCGGACGCTTAAGGGTAGTCATAAGCCCTTTTGCGCGCGCAAATTATAAAAAAAAATAAAAATAAAACGTCTGGTCTGTGTTTGTTCGTCACTTGTTGGGATTGTTCGTATTTTATCGTTTGTGTGCTGTTTGTCGGTGTTTGTTGCAACAATGTTTTGCTTCTGCAACGGTTGCTAGGTGAAGGTCTTTGTGAATTTCGTCATTTGGAACATATCACGCAGCGTCGACGATAGTTTTAAGTATTTTGTTCTGTATACATTTTATTATTTGGATGTTAGAGATCTTTGCTGTACCCCATATGTCCATATTGGGTTTAACATTGTCTTGTATATAAGTAGTTTGTTATCTAGTCTTGAGTTTCCGCCGAGAATCCAGAAATTTATCTTTTATTTGGTTTTTTGTATTATGTGCTGTTTCCACGTCAATTTACTGTCAATAAACATTCAGGTATTTTGCGCAATCGCAGTTAAAGCAGGTTTATTGTCAATCTTTTTTGTAGTATAGATCACCTGTACTCCTTCGGTTGCAGCACCCATTGCGCCGACAGCTTTCTCATGCCCAAAATTTCATGCAGGATATGATCCACGCGATCTTTTGAAATGCCTACTGTCTCAGCTATCTCGCGCACCTTCGTGGATATTTGTCACGTTATCCTCCGTGGTAGCCGTTTTCGGGGCACCTGGACGTGACTCATAAAAAACGTGCGACCACGTTGAAACTCGTTAAACCAATTTTTGATGGTCACCATCGAAGGAGAAGAGTCACCGTACACAGCATCCAAACGTTCTTTGATTTCGCTGCGCGATTTCCCTTCCAAAAACAAGAATCGAATCACCGACCGATATTGCTCTTTTTTCATTTTTCTAAAATCCGCGGACACTCTCGCTTCCACACGCGGTCAAAACAAAACTATGAGTCCGATCCGGCTGAATTTCGACAGTAGCCGTTGCTCTCGCGATACTGGCGCCATCTGGCGTAGAGGCTAAGTACTTATCGGACTACCCTCATAGACCCCGTTTGTTTGTTATTCTAGAGCCGCAGTCTGTATTTTTTGCGTTAAAGTCGCCTCCTGCAATAAATGTTTGTATTGTTCTGTCAATATGTTGTGTTTTGCAGGAGAGTAAAGCGTCCAGATTGTGAGTGGTCCGTAATCGTCTTCATTCAGTCTTGTAGTTTTCGAGTTCAATTGATTTGATTTTTTGTCTTATTAAGTTTGCCGACCCGCCTTGTTATCGGGATGTATGTATGATACGCATCATATTCAGGTGTCGTGAAATAATTTTTGTCAGTAAAGTGTGTTTCTGAAACCAGTAATATGTCTATTGAGTTAGTCTCGATAAAGTGTCTTAGTTCGTTAGATTGATTTTGTAGGCCGTTTGCATTCCATATAACAGTTTTAATTACGTCCATGTTCTGCTTACTTGCTAATTTTTGTTATGAGTATTGTGAGTAAATGCATTATGTTTGCAATTTGTGTCACAAATTGTTGTATCACAGATTTTACTACCAAAAGGTTATTTGGGGATTGTGTTTTCTGGGGTTCTTAAGGTGTCGTTGTTATTATCGGAGGATCGGGTTAATGATGTTTTGTTGCCTTTTTTGTTACCTGAGGGGCAACTTTTGCAGCTTCAGCATATGAGGGGATTGTTTTGGTATAGTAGTCGCTGAAGTAGTTGGTTTTGGGACCTTTGGGAATTGTTTATTTCAATTGCCTATGAGATGGGAGTGTAGCAAGTACCTTGAATACATTTTGTATTGCTATATATGGAAAAATATGTGCCTTTCTGATTTAAAATAGAGGGCTTAATTATGGTATATAAAATAATTGTAAAATATGTCCCAAAAAAACGAACAAATACGTCGCTAGTCTGACCGTTCTTTTATTTTATATTTCCAGAATGATCTGTTCCCCATCACGGTGCTAGACGAAGACGACACTGTCTCCGAGCAGTGCACAGCTCTCTACATGGACATTCAGCGATCGTGGGAGCCACTACTATCGGCTGCTCTAGGCTATCCGTTGTAAGTGGTGTGTCGGCATGTTGTTGGCACACAAGTTGGAATAACAGAACGAAGAAAAAAAAAAACAAAAAAAAAACCAAAATAAGAACAAAACTGAATACTGACATTGGTGGTTATTTTTCAATATTTTTGCTACATATACAGAAGCACATACATAAATCTAAAATGTAATACTAAAATACTTATCCTTACAGATATATTTAATCTAATTTAAGACTACTCCCCTCTCTGTCTCTCTACATAATTCTGACTTTAAAGACGCGATATGCGAGTTACTCTCCTCATAGTTATTATGAACGACAGTCCAGAAGCGTTTCGTTGGACTGCGTATAGTAAGCCTGTAGGACTCTCTATCTAATTTTGTATTTATTTGCTTTCCTTGATCCTTTCGCTATAAGTTTGTGATATTTTCCGTTGCAAGTTTGCTTTTAGTTTTAGGTCAAACGATTATTATTAGTCTCTCCTTTATTATTGTTGTTTCTCTGAGGCTCTCCTTCCTGTCCTTTGTCTTGTTTATAATTTTATTACGAAAGCGAATTGTGATTTGATTTTTCTTTATATTTATGAAATGCCCTCCGGGTGTCTGGCACATGACCGGAGGGCGATATTCCGCTTTTTGCAATTTTATTTTTTAAGAACAAGTTTTATTTTTTAACTGTTATACATACATCTATGTACATGAGGTAAATATATGGTACCTTGCTGGATTTTTATTTCACGTATGTTTCGTGTGTTTTTGATTTTGTGTTTTTGTTATTGAATGAGTGAAGTAGCGTGAAGCTGAAGGAGACGTTTCTTCCGCGGGCACTTCTCCGTCCCGCCCTGAATGTGTATTGTGATCGAATGTGTTGATTCATCGTCCTAGATGATGATGGTTACTGATGATGGAAACTGCAAACATCACTTTTTGTACAAAAAGCACAAAGCTTTGGCTCCTTTTGGTTTCTCCAAATTGTTTAATTCTTTTTCTGTTTTGCTAATTGTATTGTATATTGAGTAACATTAAGAGTATCTTTTAGTGAAGGTTACAGAAGTATTTAATAGATTTATAAGGATGTGAAGGAAGGAACATATGATCTTAAAAAAATGTAATGGACTTGATAAAACAATAACAAAATGGAACAATATAAATATGTAGTACTCACCTAACGATAATTATTATTCATATAAAGACGTAAACAAGCAAGTATTGAAAGTGGACGTATTGTATTTAGTTTTTACCATTAAACACGGTTGGAATCGGTATTTTTTCGGCTGAAAGCAGTTGCAGCTGTGGCGGAACTTTGAAGCGATTGTTTGTTGTATTCTGTATGTCTCATCACACATAAGGCCGCTGGTTCAGATTTTTATAAGAAATTTATCTTCTGATCTCTCAAAACGACTGCATAAGGTCCTTCATCTATCCCACCCCTCCCCTTCTCTTTCCGAGTAGATGGAAAACGACTTTTGTTCGGTCTGTAACTAAAAGCCCTTTACGCAAATCAACATGTTTTTGTTCATGTTGGTATATGAAAACTCTTTTATGCCCCGTAGTACGGTTTTAAAGCAGTAGTTCTCTGGTGGTTTAATGGCAATTCTCTCGGGTGAAAGAGAGATCATTGCGCTAGATCACTTAGAGGTATTCTACATCATTCTATCCTTCAATAGATTAGACTATCTAATTACCTTTCGATTCAATTCAATCGTACTGGACAGCTCTAAGTCTGATATCCACAAATCAAATTATGGTGTGCCGTAGGGTTCTGCTTTGTCTCCGATATTTTTTAATCTTTTTTCTTCACTATTATTATCACACATTGCGCAATTGAATGGAACACTAGTCATAAGTGGTAATGATAATGAAAAAAAAAATTATTTGTTTTTCTCGTAGTCTTCTAACAAGTCTATTCGTTTAGTCCATCTTTTTTCTAAATCCAGGATTCCCTTAGAAAAAAAATATTAGCTTTGACCTTCCCAAAACACCTCAACAGCGGTCATAACGCAATGCTGTCGTCTTCAAATTTCTGGCCTAGGATGTGATCATCGAGCCGAGGAAGGAGGTAAAAGTCAGTGGGACCTAGCTCTGGCGAATAGGGTGGGTTTCGGATAAGTTCCAATCCCGTTTTTTTAATGCCCACTATCGCAACTATTCGGTGGAAAGGTCCAAGTCATCGATGTAAGGTTTCAGAATCAAAATGGATCCAGGTCTTATCCATGGCCGCGAAATGTAGCAAAAATATTATCTGATCTGGTTGAAACTTCTCGAGATTTACTATCGTTGGTTAACGTCGGTACCTAACGCGCAGAGATCTTTTTCTCTGTGACCTCAGCTATATGACTGATTCACTCAGTCACTCTTCGATCTGCCAACAGCCAACACAAAATTTTCTACAGCTTAAACTCCTTGCTCCAGCGTGCTACTATCTAATATAGAGGAGCAAAGTCCCCTAATGTTTTTATTAAGGGACTAAGCGGCTGTGTATGTCTTTAGTAGACAGTTTTTTCAAGCAGAGGTACTTGATGTAAGCTCTAATTTGGTTTTTCTCTATTTTCATGTTATCTCTTCGACAGTTCGTATTCAAATGAATACGTGGGATCATGGTCTATTTATATGATTTTACGTTAACCTAATGGGTAAATAAGCAAGCACAAACAATAGATTTGTTTTGGATTTTTTGAGAAATGGAATTAATCGATTATCACTACTTTTGGATCACTCATAGTATTAAGTGAATCTGATCTAAAATACTAGATTCAAGGATGGACCTCTTTTATGGGTTCCGATAACGATCGGTGATAGACAAAGTCGGCAATTGGCCTTGACTTGACTTCTGGTCTTTAGACACACGTCAAAGTGATTGTCTGAGTTAAAATAATACGAGACTATGCACTTCTAATCCAATCAAAATGCGTTATACGGATGGAATAAAACATCTTCTCTGGTAGATCTAGCCCTATCTGCTCTGATGCCGACTTTAATCTGCACAGCTATTGATAGTAGACTTCTGCGGTGATCGTCCGGCTATGCGACAACAACTCAAAACGGATTATTTCCAACATGCACTAAGTAACACTTTGACCATCTCAGGGGTGTGGTGCTGGACGGTTTTCTGGATTAAGCTATTGGTGGCGACGTTTAATGTTATTGGTGAGAATTCATTTTTCATCTCCGATAACGATCCGAATCAAAAACAGTTGATTGTGAGGCGACGGGAGCGCAGTGCAAGTTTCGATGATTTTTTGAAGATTATTTTGCGATAAGTGGTGTGGTGTCCATTTTCTCATCTTTATGATTTTTCCATTCTTGTTTGGTATATGGTTATGTGGATTATGTAGATGGTTATGTGGCTAACTTTGAGCTCGCTTGCATGTTCCAATACCGTAACAGCAAGTTATCGTCGGCTAAGGGATTAATAACTGTTTCAAAGATCCCAATGTCATTTCTCTAGGTTTGAGTCTCTTGTATCCAGTGAGTAGGCCAAGCACCATCATAGTGAAAGCATTCCCAGACTATAATATTTCCATCGCCTTGTTTTATGGTTTTCACTGAATATCTTGGATCAAATTCTTTTCCATCCAGACATACTGCTTTTTATTGACTGGCCCAAACAAAGATTGTCGCGCCTCTTCTCAGCTGTTTTATTAATAGCTTTTGGACAATCATCATAACGATCTTTGGGATTCTGTTTTGTTAAGAGGGAGCATTTTCTTGGAAAGTAGGCTTTTAATTTATATCCTGTAAGCCTTCGCCTGAAGGAGTATCCACCTGGAGATTAAGCTGAGCTTTGAGGTTGTTTTTCATTTTTGGCCACTTGTTTCTTCAGTCTTATTGTCTTTTAAGGCTTTTACCGCCATTCCCAATGAGCACTAAATAATTTTGGTGATATCTTTTAAGGATTCCTCGTTCTTTCTAAGAAATTAATGCACATTTTTGGAATAAACGTCTGTTATTGTTGTACACAACACCAAATATCCTTCGATGACGTGCCCCAAAAACTAGACTACATCTTTTCGAAAGGGTACGAAACCGTAAACTCATTAGCGATACTTAAACTCATAGGCTCTCTATTGTAGTCAATAGACTCACTGTCTCAAGCCTTTTCCTATTTATCTTCTCTTTTTTTTTTTTTAATAAACAGTGCCTCAGCCCAATAACGCTCCATCCATCCTTTCCTAACCCTAAGGGCCATCTTTGGAAATAATATGAGAAACAAAAATACGACAAGTATACGAAGCACTTTGCTAAGGTGCATCTTTTACCAATTGGTGTTTAATCTAGTGGATCGGTATCTCCTCATCTCCTTATGACTTCTCCGCTACGCGCTCTTTGTTTTGACATTGTTAGGGGCTATTCATATCACCTTGTGCGGGTGTAAATTATATAAGTCATACAGGGTTTTCAATTGAAGTGTAACAATAGAAAAATGCTTTTAACTATATTTCACTTCAAAATTTATTCAGTTCAATTTTCAATAGGATCACAGGGTCCAATCTGTCGACGAACGCGTTGCAGGAATGAGTTTCGAATGACACTCTGCAAAATGGTACGTTTTAGGGTTTCAACGCTTTCGTATTTTTGGTGCTAACCTTGCTCTCCAAAATACCCCATATCGCAAAGCCCATCGATGTGAGGTCGGGTGAAGACGTAAGCCTACTGGCCGTTGAAATGAAGTCAAGGAAGTTTTTTTTTTAGGCCGGCCGCAGAGTCCCTCAATCGATCCAAATTCTTAGTAAAATGTTCAGAAAACCCAACTGGATTGTTTTGTTTGTTTATGAGTCGCTGCACAGTGAACACCTTCTCATCAGTGAACAAACAATATTTCAAGTCACTGCAAACAAGCCACTGTTTTATAGTTTTCGATCTTTGGAGCCGTATTACTTTTTGGGCAACTGTAACGTATTGAACCTTTTTATTTTGAAAGGTTTGACCATCAGCTTATTGCGTAAAATGCGTTGAATGCTTAGGGCAGATGCTACTAACTTTTTTGCCAATCGCAGATGATGTTGCAGTCGATCGCCGTCCATAACCAAAGGTCATGTATCTGCCCATACAAAAGTTGAACTCTGAAAACTAACAAAAAAAACATTTCGGAAAGAAATGTGAAATTATTAAGAATACAAACAGTTATCTGCTTTACCGAGCTTTACAAATCTCTTTATCAACGCTATTTCGCTAAGCGATTAGCCAACCAACTGTATGGATGATTCATACACAGATGACCGCCCAACCTTCCTCTGAAATGACCTCAACATTATTGTCAGCTTCTGCGCCACATTTTTCATTTTCAAACATTTTTTTTTTGCCGATGACTTCAACTTTTGTACTTCAACTTACTTAAACTACTTACAAAATACCTCCCTTGGACCATTTCTCACTCGTACTTAAAAACAACTTAATGATGAACTCATTCCTGTCATAATTCTGTTCCAGTTGTTCCTCCACCCTATCCCCCCTTGCTCTCAAAAATCTTTAGTTTAACCCTTTCGATGGGAGAATTCCCTGAGATACAATGACACAAAAAAGATGAAGAGCGATGGTAGCTCCTTGAAAGTATCCTGTATGAAATCTCGAGCTTTCACAGACAATTTCATAGCTCCCCTAGCCAACATGACCTCTTCGATTGCAGGTCTTGAACCAAAAACCTTATCAAATTTGTGTTCTTTACCGTCACAGCCTTAGAATATGGCAAGAAAGTTGACGTTATTTCAACAGATTTCAATAGGAGCACATTTCTCAACAGACTCTACAATTTGTCTATCCTCAGCTTTGAACCAACTTTATTGAGGAAAACCACTATTTCATTTCTAGTTCTGCCCTTTCTAGCCCTATCTTAGCTTCCTTTGGTATAGCCCAAGGCAGCAATTTAGGTCCACATCTTTTCATACCATTCATGATGATATTAAAATGGTCATTAAATACTCTTAGCGATTGGTGACCTTAAACAAAAATACATTTAACGAAGAGACAACTCTCTGCCGTTTGGACATTTACCTACCTTTAACACGAAATCAGAAAACTTTTTTGCCGCTGATTTTTTTGCCTTCATTCAGTTTGGTTTGTATTCATAAGGAAGCCGGCTATATTCTTACTATTTACTCCTATACAGTATGTTGTGAGTGATGTAAGCTAGAACGGCTTTCTTTGACCCTAATGATCAGGAGGTAACAGCACAGGCACTTTGCTCTGAACAAATTCAAAATCATCGTTGAATGAATGGCTCTTTTAATATAGACGTAAGAATGAACTTATTACAATATGAAGATGACATTGGCGCTGGTTGACAAACGTGTCCTTGTCCAGCTTACAAATACAATAAATGACGCATAACACCAAAGTCAAAGAATTAAACATAATTGACCGCGAACTCCGCAACAGCTGTAATTCGCTTTCAATAGTCTATCTTCAAGTAAGTGAAACTTTCAAACTATAAATATCTTAACAATGCCTTATGAGTTTAGATTCAAATTTACATCTAACGTAATCCGTAAACAAATCATTTTATATTTTATACCAAAGCTTAAACCTTAGGTAGCCCTTACGTATGTGTTCTCTCCCATAGCTAAATGCACGAATGAGCATTTAATATTTAAATTCATTTCAAACGGAGCTATAACGTATGTTTATCTATTGAATTTATGTTTATGATTAGCAGAAATATATTACGAATAAAGATACTGATATATGAAAGAGAAAGCTAAGAAACAAATATTATCAACAATAAATGTTTGTCATTCCTATTTATTGCTTTTCTTTTCAATTTGTATTGTTTGAGCGATCGGTTATTATCGAAGCGGGATCGGAAAAAAAATCACGCAATTTATCACCTATAACCAAAGGGTAGCAACTCCGCAAATTTACTAGAAAATGAGCTGTTTACGCTGAGTACTCCGCAGATCAATTATACCTGGATGAAAGTGCATTTAATTTTATGAAAAAACTGTTCAATAATATGCGGGTGGTCCGATAAGTACTTAGAAAAACAAAAATTTTGGAGAAACGGCGATTTATTTTCCAATATAGTCTCCTTTTAGCTCGATACACTCGACCCAGCGATGCTCCAACTTCTTTAACCCGTCTGAAAAATACGTTTTCTCGAGGTCTGCAAAGTAGGCCTCCGTAGCGGCGATGACCTCCTCATTCGACTGAAATTTCTGCCCGGCGAGTGATTTTTTCAAGTTTGGACACAAAAAGAAGTCGCACGGGGCCAAATCTGGAGAATACGGTGGATGGGGCAGCAGTTCGTAGCCCAATTTGGCCGTGGCAAGGGCGGAGGTGTGAGCCGGTGCGTTATCATGGTGGAAGAGGACTTTTTTCTTCGCCAAGAGGGGCCGTTTTTTTCTTCAATTCGGCGACGAATCGGCCCAATAATTTGGCATAGTACAGCCCTGTGACCGTTTTGCCCTTCTCCAGGTAAGTGATGTGGATCACACGTTGTGAATCCCAGAAAACGGCGGCCATCACCTTTCCGGCCGATGGCACAGTCTTCGCCGGGTGAAGTCCACTGTTTCGACTGTTCCTCGGTCTCTGGTATGCACCAGTGGATCCATGTTTCGTCGACTGTCACGGACCGACAAAAACTCCTTCGGATTGCGCTTAAACAACGTCAAACACTGCTCTGAAGTGGTCTCACGGTTGAGCTTGTTGTCCGGAGTGAGCAAACGCGGCACCCATCGCGCCGACAACTTTCTCATGCCCAAAATTTCATGCAGGATATGACCCACGCGATCTTTTGAAATGCCTACTGTCTCAGCTATCTCGCGCACCTTCAATCGGCGGTCTGCCAATACAAGATCGTGGATTTTTATCACGTTATTCTCCTTGGTAGCCGTTTTCGGGGCACCTGGACGTGGCTCACCAAAAACCGACGTGCGACCACGTTGAAACTCGTTAAACCAATTTTTGATGGTCGCCATCGAAGGAGAAGAGTCACCGTACACAGCATCCAAACGCTCTTTGATTTCACTGCGCGATTTCCCTTCCAAAAACAAGAATCGAATCACCGACCGTTATTACTCTTTTTCCATTTTCCTAAAATCCGCGGACACTCCCGCCTCCACACGCGGTCAAAACAAAACTACGAGTCCGATCCGGCTGAAATTTCGACAGTAGCCGTCTACTAGAATATACTACACGATAGTAAGTTGCACTGGCGCCATCTGGCGGTGAGGCTAAGTACTTATCGGACCACCCTCGTAAATCACTCAATAATTTTATAAGATGAATAAAAGACTCTTTCGAGAGTGATAAACTCATTCCAACTCTAATATTTCGGTGCTCTTTTTGTAGACAAAAATTATCTTAGGCCTTAAATACCCTTAAATTTCGGCAATTATTGGAGTCACATTTTTTACCTTGGAGCAAACCCTTTTCCTAGGATGGGAAACCTGATGCATTGTCTTGGTGAAAGACAATCGATACTTCAAACGCATTATTTAATAAAAATCAGCAGTTTACGGAGCCCACTACCTTACCAGCTTTGGACGATTTTTGCTGACTGCGACATTAGCTAACTGCCGATTTGACTCTGGAGAGTTGTGATGCATCCGTTTTTCATCCAACCATAGCACATGAAATCGCGCATGAATCGTCGATACGTCGGTGTTTTTGATGGACTAATAGCATTGGCAATGCAAATATTGGGTGTGGGCAAAAGTTCGTAGCGTTGTTCCAGATAGATGGTCTCAATTCCAAATAACTCTGGACCGCAGCGCCAGCACTAAACGCTCGCTGGAAAGGTGACAATCCGAGCGTTACTTTGAGTGTGTAAACATCGACAAAGGGAAGAACGCTGCGCAGACTTGTGAAAAAATTTGTGCAAATTGCTGAAAAAGCAAATGAAATTCATGAAAAAGTGCAGGAAGATAAGCATATCAGCAGTACCGATATTGGTATGGAGCTAGGCATTGACCACAAAATTGTTTTGAACCATTTACACAAAGCTGGTTGCAAAAAGGAGCTCGATGTATGGGTTTGTCACGAGTTGAGCGCGAAAAACATGATTAACATCTGCGATGCGCTGCTGAAACGCAATAAAATCGAGCCATTTTTGAAACGTCTAATAATCGGTGATGAAAAACGGATAACATACGACAATCGAAAGCGTAAAAGATCGTGGACAAAAGATGCTGAGCCGCCGCAAGCATTCGCGAAGCTAGGATTGAGGCTGAAAAATGTGATGCTGTGTGTGTGGTGGAATTGGAAGAGAATCGTCCACCATGAGCTATTTCCAGTTGGTCAGATGATTGATTCTCAAGTCTACTGTGGACAACTAGAGAGATTACGAGGGCAAACGGCCCGAATTGAATAATAGGAAAGGCGTTGACTTTCAGTACGATAACGTCCGACCACACACTTCTTTGATGACCCGTCAAAAATTGCGAGATCTTGGTTGGGATATAGTCCATATAGTCCAGACATAGCACCCTCTAACTATCATTTATTTCGATCCCTGGAGAACTCTCTCAATGGAATTAATCTGGTTTCAAAAGAAGCCTGTGAAAACCACTTGATTTAGTTTTCAAACCAGAAACCAAACTAATAAGCTATTCAAACTGAATCCCACTAGCCGCATTCTCCAGACGTTGCCCCATCGGACTAACACCTATTTCGATTAATAATGCATTGCCGCTGAGTGGCACATCCAATCTTTCGTGAATTCAATGGATGCATGAATCGCCTCAGAGGCGTGCAGTTTTTTCCAACACAGAATACGCATGCCTGTGAGAAGATGGGAAAACGCTCAAGTTAGCGATGGATAATACAAGGTGGCGCAAAATTAATCAATCATATGTGACATTTGTGAACTAAACAGCTGCAGTATACAAACAGACAAGCAACGGAGGAGCGCTGGCCTTCGCAAGAGCGTCGAATAATTGTGTCGATCGGTCGGTGATGCTAGCGCAGCGTGAATTTCGACGTCGATTTTCTAATCGGGTTGCGTCAACTGGGCAAATATTCCGGCGCTTAGCTACTCAACTTGAACGGACTGAAATCACAGGAGACCATGCAGGGCATGGCCGTCACCGGAATGGTTTTTCGGCCCAGAATATCGCGGCTGTGGCTGCCGACCATCAACCAGACGACGGGCCACGCAATTGGATCATCACCAGACGGACCCTAGAGCGAATTTTAGTGAAAGACTTACACATATTCCCGTACAAAAGGCAAACGGTACATCAGTTAATGCCTGCTGACCGTCAGTCGCGTGTCAAGCCATTCTTAATCTCAACAACGAAGAGGATGATTTTGTGTCTAAAATTATCATAAACGACGAGGCGCATTTCCACTTAAGCGGTTACGTCAATTAGTAAAATCTTCGCTTCTAGGGTACTGAAAATTCACGTGTGATGCACGAAGACCCATTATATCCACTCAAACCCGAGGTGTGGTGGGGCGTTCACGTGGGAGGAATGATTGGAGCCGTATTTTTTTGAGGACGCCATCGGCAATATGGTCACTGTTACTGGAGAACGCTACAGGGCCATGATAAACGGCTTCTTACTGCCGAAATTTGATGAGCGGGGCTTGGTGAATATATGGTTTCAACAAGACGGTGCAACAGCACGAGCCACAATGGATATCGTGAAGGAAGCGTTTCCTGGTCGCGTAATTTTGGCGGTTTGGCATGGCCCGCAAGATCACCCGATTTAACCTTCCCGGACTTCTTTCTTTAGGGATACTTGAAGTCGCGGGATAGTACCAACAAGTCTCAGGCAATCGCAGCCCTTAAGGACTAAATTCGACATAAATGCCGTAAAACGGGTGCAAATGTGTATCAACACCGGCGACGGCCACTTGACGAATATCATCTTTTTCACTTAACAGGAAAATTTGTAAATGGTCCAAATTTTAATAAATAAAAAAGTAATTCAAAAACAAAATTGGATGATTAATTTTGGGGCACCTTTTACTTTCAGGGGAAATGTTTTTAACGACTTGAAACAAAACATTCATTTTCACAAAAAAAAATATTTTACGAAAATGTCAAAAAAATTGTCAACCATCATTTGGTCATCAGAAGTCAAGCGTTGTCATTTGTTATGTTTTGGGCGGCTTGAAAAGACGGTAGGCGGTTGGAGATAGCACACGTGAGTATGATGAATAAGGAAGAAACTCATTCAGTTTTTAGACCGTTGTTCTTTACATACATATGTAGTCGACTCGTTGACCAATTTAGGATGCTTAACAAGTAGTGGATAAGGCCAACAGATGGCTACCAAACAGTCACCAATTTCTTTCTTAAATGGAAGTTCGGGTTTGTATATTTCGGTGAATCATCAGCATCCAGGCATTTTATTGAGCAGTGACGATTATGGTAGAAAAATAACTAGCCCGTGCAGAAACAGGTCTTTTCTGCCGGCCTCCAGCCGATGACGATTGATCTTTTGCTGGGTTAGCACGTTAGGAACCCACTAAGGATGCTGAGTAGTGTACATCCGATTTCTCCGCAATGTCCCTCTGTTCAACAAAAAGGTACCATTCACTCAAATGTTCCTCCAAAGAAAAAAGGCCAGCCAAATCTTAAAACGACAATTTTATTTGTTACTTCCTCTTCACAAAGAATTCAACAACTGAAAACCAAGCCAAGCCAAAACTCTCCACCAAACCAGAGAGACCGCAACCAGGCCGAAAATGTCCCGCTATATATTTCAACTATCCGAAAACAAGGCAGTCAACTCCCCGAGGCGTGGCCATGCAAGTGGATTTTTGGGATTTTTGGGAGTGTTGCCAGATCATGGTTGTTTTACCTCAATCTTAAACATCCTTATAAGGGTATTTCGGACACGAACGCCTCAAAAAAGCAACTGTGCTGTACACCTGCAAAAAAGTCTTGGACACCAGATGGGTTATAAAATCCCATATCACACAGCGATACTTTAGGAACCAACTCATTGGTAGTTCTCTGAAATAGGTCACGCCTGCTTTCTACGCCAAACCAATGATCTAAGTAAAGTCACAGATTACTTAATCCCGACCTTAGACTTCAATATTCTACATGTATAAAACAACAATTCCCAGGCTACGACAATGGGAGGGTAATGAATATCTAAGCAAAGGCACTGCACTGGAAATATACACAGACGGGACCAGGACAGCTAATGATGTGGGTGGCGGTGTCTATACACTGACCCTAAAAATCGGCCAATTCCCGAACGATCACTGTTGTATATTCCAAGCTGAACTAACGGCATTTCGTGAGGACGCCGACTGGCTGTGTGTGAGATCGCTGAACGATGGAGACATCGTCATCTACACCGACAGTCAAGCCTCAATAAAAGCAGTCGAATCACGAATAATATGATCAAAATTGATCATTGCCGCACATCTCTAAATGAGATATCAATCTGCGCATAGTGATATACCAAGTAACTGTGAAGCAGACGAACTAGCCAAAATAGGCATCATACTGGAACTCTCGATTATTAAACGGGAAATCCACCCACCAATGTAAACGTAAAAATATAAAATCTCGAAAAATACACTGCAACAGGCAAATGAGATATGGCGCGACCTTGAAATATGCAACTATGCGAGACAAACCTGGCCCAGGTTTAGTCAACGTAAAACCACAACCCTGCTAAAAATGCAAGCAGCCTAATCGGAATCCTAAAAGGACATTGCGCTTTAGGAAAACATGCCGCAAGATTAGAACTGCCATATAACACATATAATGACTATTGCAGTAGGTGTCATGATGAAGAAGGGGAAGAATCTCCATCCCTAGCCTCCTCAAAAAGAGGGAAGTCATCTAACCTAACCTAACTTTTGAACACGTTCTGATCTTTAGTCGCCTTTTTTTTTTTTTTTTTTGCAGGTTCAAGAGTTACGCTCTGATGGTGTTTGTCACACAACCTGGACAGGGTGCCGATGGTTTGTATCGAAGATGTTCTTTCACTACTCTCCGGGGGTGGTTGTCCTAGATAGGATTCGAGAGATTCGACTGAATTTATCGCGTTGGTTGTAGTTCACAATAATTTTTTTGGAAGGAAGGAAGTTATATTGGAAATTAATTTTTAAGTGATCTTACAGTCGGTGATGATTACCATTGCACCACGACCACTTTTAGGCTATTTAAAGATTTCTGTGCTTGTGCACATACAGTATCAGCCGAATGTGAAATCTTGAGCGAAAAAACGTGAAACACAAAATCAAGGTTCGGGTCGCAAATTCGAGTAAGCTCTTTACGCAAGTTCACGGAAATCTTTATGCTGGGGGCATCATCAGATTTTGTTTTTTCTTTTAGCCTGGAAGATATGTGGTTCCATTCCAACACAATGACGCTAGGTAACTTGTTGTCCATAAAATCGTTGATTACTGAGTAACGGAGTATTCAACCCAGCAACAATATTTTGTCTCGATATGGGCTAGAAGATTGGCCATTTCGAGTTTTACTTTTTTTTGTCTAGCTTTTTTTTTGTTCATTGTTTAAATATGACTTGAAAATACCTTGGAAGTTTAGAACCTAAAAGACCAAAAGGTCCTAGTCTCAGATTCTTCGTGCTCTCCAGTCATTTTAATAAGAAATTCTGTTTAGGCTTGCTCCAACGTACAGGAGCTTATTAGGTGTTCTCGAGTACACGAATCTTTCCATATAAGATGCAGTTATTAGGGCCACGTAGCATTTTTACCCTAAGGTCAAGATGACTACTGTAGAAGTTCTCTAAGGCTTTCTTGGCCCCACCCAGATATGTGTTTACATATCTATTCAAATAAATATACCGGTCAAGTAGGATATCAAGACACTTAACTGCGTTTCTCAGCGCTAATGGTTGTCCCTGTCGTCTAATGGTCGTGTATTTCTTCCAGTTCTTTCTGGTTTTTCGGTCGGTTCACGTCGTTACCGAGAATTGGCATTTTCTCCAATTCTCTCTTCTAGTTCTGTGAACTCTGTATTGTACTGTACTGTACACCAATTGGACTTATGTATTACGAAAACGTGTGCAAAATTTCAGCCTGATTGGTTCATTAGTCTCCGAGTAATCGTTGGCACCGAAAAAAAACAGTGAAAAAAAAAGTTTCGAGAAAAACGCGTTTAAAGTTCTCGGAGGTCTTTAAAGGTCTCGGAGTTGATCGGAAGGGACTGGGGAACTTGGCATTATCTTCGAAAATTTTGAGTTTTGGCCTAAAACATTTATTGCCTCGTATTCTACACATATTAAAGTAACTTTTATGGCAAAGAAAAAAAAATCGATTTTTTTAAGCTTCTAAATGGTTTTGCCCCCTTAATGTGTTTCAACGTGGTGGCACGTCGTTTTTTGATGAGCCACGTCCAGGTGCCCCGAAAACGGTTACCACGGAGGATAACGTGACGAAAATCCACGATCTCGTATTGGCAGACCGCCGATTGAAGGTGCGCGAGATAGCTGAGTCATATCCTGCATGAAATTTTGGGCATAAAAAAGCTGTCGGCGCGACGGGTGCCGCGTTTGCTCACTCCGGACAACAAGCGCAACCGTGAGACCACTTCAGAGCAGTGTTTGACGCTCTTTAAGCGCAACCCGAAGGAGTTTCTGCGTCGTTTCGTGACAGTCGACGAAACATGGATCCACTCTTACACACCAGAGACCAAGGAACAGTCGAAACAGTGGACTTCACCCGGCGAACGTGCTCCGAAGAAGGCGAAGACTGTCCCATCAGCCGATTCGACGCCGAATTGCTCTTCCATCATGATAACGCACCGGCTCACACCTCCGCCCTCACCACGGCCAAATTGGGCTACGAACTGCTGCTCCATCCATCCTATTCTCCAGATTTGGCCCCGTGCCACTTCTTTTTGTTTCCAAACTTGAAAAAGTCACTCGCCGGGCAGAAATTTCAGTCGAATGAGGAGGTCATCGCCGCTACGGAGGCCTACTTTGCAGACCTCGAGAAAACCTATTTTTCAGACGGGTTAAAGAAGTTGGACCATCGCTGGGTCAAGTGTATCGAGCTAAAAGGAGAGCTTGAAAAATAAATCGCCATTTCTCCAAAATTTTTGTTTTTCTTTTGTAGCCTAAGTACTTATCGGACCATCCTCGTAGAACCTTTGTAATTTGCAGCACTTTTGCTTGTTGCACTATCTGATACTGTCCGATATGCGCAGCAGGCGCGCAGATCTTTTTAATTTTTTTTTGCCTACGACTCACAGTGGTTCCTTTCAATGGAGCAAGCGGAAAAAACTCTATAAAAAGGGAATGGACGAAAGTACCTGTAATAAGCTTCTTCTGAAAGTGATCCTATAGGGAGTGCTGCCGATTGTATTATTTCAGCTCCGTGCATTAAGATCTTATGTACTGTTTTATGTACTAATTTAAGGGCCAACATAGCTGTTTCCTCTGTATAAACTCCAAATTTATCGGGGTCAATAGGAAAATTACTACAGATAGTTTCCAAAATAACGCTGAATTTATTTATTAATGTTAAATCTATTTTGGTAATTTCTGCTGTTACAGTAGGGTTCTCAAAAAATCTTCGTGAGGTGTTGCCATCATTGGTAGTACCCGCTCCTTGCTTAACAATATCAACTTTTATACCGACCTTTTTAATGAATTCTTTTTGACGAGCATGCAATGGAGACATTCCGAATTGAAGAGCATCTTCATTTGATGGCTTTGCACGAAGTGCCGATAAGTTGTTCATGTCCGTCGGCTTAGCGCCATAAATAAAGCAATTGTTTGAGGAAGATGTGTTCGTCACAGCCTGTGCTACCTTTCCATCTATCATAGTGAAGTATAATTGATGCTTAACTCTTATTACATGCGATTCAAAATGTATTATAGTTTCATGCAAATTTTTAATTTCATTTTCAACTCGTTTTTTTCTCCCCGTATTAGTTCTTGGTTTTCTTTTTTGAATTGAAATTTTAGTGGCCTACAATATCGTGTTGAGGAGGGGCGAGGATTTTTCCAAATTTCACTATTTGAATCAATTATGTTTAGCTGCAGTGGTACAATAGATGTCATAAATAAATTTGAGTCCGACGAATACGAATCACCATCTGAAAATGTTTGCATAAACTCATTCTGACCCGAGGATCCATCACAACCCCATTTCGTTAAAAGTGTCAGATTAAAGCTGTTTTGTGATATTAATTCATTAGTCACTTTTGGGTTTATAATTCTTTTAGCTGTGTGGTTAAGCAAGTCTTGCAATGGGATTTGGGCATACTTTTCTTCTATTTAAATTTTCTCAGGATAACACTGCATTTTAGATTGTAAAATTTGTTTATATGTCGGAAATACATTATGGCCTATATCATCCGTTGATTTTTTAATTACTTCATATTGATACTTTGACATTTTTGTTTCAATCATCAGGGCTAATGCTTCGTCGGCACTAAAAGCATTTTTCAAATACTTTATTCGGTCTTCCACTTGTACCTCCACCTGACTCATTTAAGCGAGATTCCACAACACCTTGACAAAAACTAACAAAAAACTTTCCATTAAGCCATATTACAGAAGAAATTTCGCTTTTATGTTACGAGTGGACTTAAATCTTTGTTTAAAATGCGGTAAGAATCTTTTCTTAACTTCTAGAACAACTTTTGTAATTTGATGTGGTTCCAAATGTTGGTAACTTTCTTGTAAAAAGTCTCCTAGTGAGTTAATATTCCTGCTAAAAAGGAAATCGCACAACACTTTATATTCTATGACAAGATTAGTCATTTTAACACTCCTTAAACGTTATTCAACAAAAGCTCAAACGCAACTGCAACGATACCTTTGTTGATCTTTAATAATGTAAACAACAAATTCCACCTAAATAGCTGTGCAATTTCGAACGCTAACAACAGAAGTTGATTTAAAGTGCTGTTTGTCCAACACGCATTGTTAGACTTAGAAGCCTTTCTCAGGCAAAGTGATCAAAAGTGTCACTTAATTTTTATATAATAAGAAGAATATTACATCAGCTTTAAAAAAAGGTCGGAGTCAGAGTGGAGCAACGTCCAGCTCTTTTTTTATGAACCAACAAAAATTGTAAAAGATTTGCTTCGGAGATAACTCTGGATAAGGGCCTTTATTTCTAGGTTGATAGAGAAATTTGATTAACGGTAATTGTATTTTTAAAATTAAATATTCAATTAAAAAAAAAAGTTTTTGTTTTAACAACAAGGGTGCTGCAAAGGAAAAAAATAAGCGTTTCAAAACTGGTAATAAAAACCTTTAAATTTCGGAAATATTGGAAGAGCCACTTTGTATTAACTGTACCCCATACTCCAATAATTAAACAAAAAAAACACTGAGTGTATTTTGTTTCCATATACAGTGCGACCTCAATAAAAGCAACTAATAGAAATTTGGGCAGTTGCTTTTACTGAGTTTGTTGCAATAATCGAGTCAAAAAATTGTAGGAAGTAAATAGTAGTGGAATAGTAAAAAAACGTGTATTACACTGGTAAACAGACTAAAACTGATAATATAATTCATATTAAAGTTAACAAAAATTAAAATTTCAATTGTTTTTAAAAAATTGGAAATTTTTTATTGCTTTTGTTCTTAGACGCAGAATAATTCTTTTCCACAGCTGACTCTCGTAAGTGTTGTAGAGCTAAAATGTTACTCAGTGAAGGATAATTTCTTCAGGCCATTGAAGGCAAGTGTTAAATACTTTAATTGCAGCCTCTGCTATAACTTTTGGCAGTGGAGATTCTTCAACTGCGTTTTCGGCAGTTTCACTTTTGATTTCTTCCGCTCTCGGATTGTTGCAAGTCGGTTCCAGATCGGTTTCATTTTCGCCAATCCAATCGTTTATGTCCTCGGAACAGTCAATAGGGGATAGTTCTTGAAACAATTGATTAATCGAGGATATTATTTCGGGGTCTTTTAGAATTTGGTCCCTTATGATACTTAAACCTAACCCAGCATCCTCATCATAATCGTTGCTTGGGTACATCAAAGGGTTCCTGCACTTTTGTATTGCTGTAGACTGCACCTTATCCCATGCATTAGCTAAGAGACATAAGGCTTGACTCAAATTAAACGGTTTTAGTTTGGTCTCCAAATCTGATCCTTGGCTTCCGACCAAATGTGCCAACAGACTTTTTTTGTAATATAGTTTGGTCAAGTTGATCACATTTTGATCCATTGGTTGCAGGATAGCGGTGCAGTTTGTTGGTAAGCACATAGTGACTATTATTCCATCATCACTTTTCAGTTCGCTGTCCTTTGGATGACAATTTGCGTTGTCCAACAGCCACAGAGCCTTCTTACCTAAATAAAGAAACAAATAAACAAAGAAGAAAGGGTTGTAACATCATCATTGAACATGTTACCTCTGGAACAAATGTTGTGTGAAACCATTCTTCAAAAAACGAGAATGTCACCCATGCATTTTTGTTGCCCTTATAAACAACAGGTTTGTTTTCAAGTGTTCTAGGATTTAGAGCTTTTCTGATAACGAATAATTTTATTTTGTGAATCCTAGATGCATTTGTGCAAGCAAAAAATATATTCTCTCTTTGCTTGCCTTCCGACCTGGAGCGGTTGCTACTTTAAAGCTGACAAGGGTTTTATTTGGCATAATCTTAAAAAGTAGGCCGGACTCGCCCGCATTGTAAATCTGGTCAGGTGATAGACCGAGCTCTTTAATTTTATCTTTCAACTTAACCAAAAATGGTTCAACGAGTTTCGTCTTATTATTTGAGAGCTTTTCTCCAGAAATTTTTAGGTTGCGAATTCCATTTGGTTTTTTAAAATTTGAAAACCACCCATTGCTGGCATTAAAGGATCCTGGTTTTTCCTTGATCTTGTTGTGCAGTTTACAAGCCTGTGCTTTTAGAACTTTGATGAAAATAGGCACATTTCGATGTCGATTTTCCAGAAACCATTTGGACAAGGCTTTCTCCATACGTGGAAACTCACATGCTCTCAAAGTTATTAGTTTTCCTGGTCCACATTCAGAATTTGCAACGAATTTTGTCAGCGCATCTTCTTTCTTCTTAATTCTACTTATGCTGGACTTATTCACTTTATATTTTTCATAAAGCGATTTAACTGTTACAATCTTATTTATTTGATTTAAAATTTCACTTTTTTGCTTTATAGAAAGCTCAGGATCACTTTTCACAATAGCCATAATTAATACCACACAGTACTCGTAATATACATACAAATAGCGAACGAAATAAGAATTCATCAAACAATAGTTGCTTTTATCGAGTCACCTTTTTTTTTGAAGAGTTGCAATTACTGAGTCAATATTGGCAACATTTTAGGTGTTGCTTTTATCAAGGAGTTGCACGTATCGAGGGTTGCTTTTATTGAGGTCGTACTGTATGTATATGCAGAATCTAAAAATCATATTAACTATGCACCTTATTTCATTTTCGGGCTTTTTTTCCGCCTGGGAACCACTGTGCGACTTAGGACCACGTATGTATGGGAACATTATGATTGACTACGCCACTCTTGATGAAACTAGTCTCCTTTGTTGTTTGGTCATCAAATGCTTGTGATTATTCTAGCTAATGCAGCAATCACATCAGTCATAATCAATGATATCATTTTCCTAATGGTGATTGTGTCTCTTTTATTGCAACTGTGTTATATTCTACAAGCTCTGACCCAACTACTGTAATCCACTGGCGCACTTCCAACGTCCTCTATTTTTCCAGACGTAAAGACTTTGTTTTGCACATACCTTATTTGGGATTCCGATCCTTAGAATCATTTCTCACATAATGTTATACATACATACATACATAAGTTAACACCGAACCTTACACCACACGACACTCCACAATTGCACACGGCACTCAACATCCTGTTTTGCACACGGCACCCTACATCTTTGTTATCACCTTCCAACAACGTGTCAACACTTGGTCATCGCTTCAACATCATTTCAGCAGTCTGGACCACCTGACACCGAAGCATTCCAACACGCCTCGGAGTGTAGCATGACGACACCTGTGGGAAGCGCAGTGCAGTGGAAATCTGTTTAGTCAGTAGGAAATTAGTATTTAAGCTTTAGAAAATAAGAAACATTGTTCAGCATAATTTTGGAAGGCAGTTAATAATTATTTAGTTTAATTCATATAAGATAGGTCCCAACGTCGATCCTTGCGGAACTCCACAAATTAAGACTTACTTCATCGCCAATATCAAAAAGCACCATTATTGACCTAAGGAAGTGTTGTACACGTCCACGGTTTGCAGAGATCATCAGGCTTGTTATTATTATTATGTATTACTATTTGGAACTCAAAAGTTCAGACTCTCGTTGACCACCCTTCGCCGAGCCTCCCTGTCATCTTTCACTGTTCTGTCCCCTCTCTTCTAAGTCCATCCTTATATTGTCCCCTCATCTACGGCGCGTCCTTCCTGGCGGTCTTTTTTTCTACGGGTTTCCCACTCATTATTCGTTTGACTGTTCGTCCACTGTCTATTCGTTCTAAATGATATGAGGATTGATAATATGCAAATTGGTACACCAATGCGTACACTTGTAGACTTGCATCGACATTGCTCTCAATGTTATACACAGTTACATCCACCGACATATAATCATGGACACACCCCGTCTGCCGATTCAAAATTCTTGATCATGGAACAACACCAACGTTAGATGGCGCACATTTATCCAATTAGCATTTCCTTTTCCCTGTCTTGCGCTCGGATAATGTTTTTAATCTTATCAGACCTGCAGTCGACGAAACAAAGATAGAAACAAAACCATGAAAACAATGTGCATTTAGACTGTCCTATAAACTGGTGATAGCTCCAAGTCGCAACCGAATCATCCGGGTATCGGGAAAAATCTCTACTACTACGAATGCAGTGGAAAAAACAAAACGAAAAATCGTTTCGTTTTCAATCGCCCTATCTTACCGACACATCCACCCGCGCCGTAACTAGGAAGAACCCAAAATGCCTATACGGTAACGAGTATCAGCACACGGCTTTCGCTTATGTCACTTCCTTTGTCGTAACTCGCGCGTCGTACCAAAGCAAACCTCAACAGCTCAACACACTCAAACACACCATCATCTAGGCTAGGCTAGCAAGCAAGTGCATTCACTTCTCTTTCACTTGCACCCATCAAAACGAAAGTGATATGTACCACCACACACAAACGTTTCACTCCAACGCATACAACCTTACATTCAAGGACTTTCGCTCCCTTTCACTATAGAACCGAACCAGCAGCCAACGGCCCATCCGACCGTTGTCTTTCCCGGTGGTATTGGCACGGCATCATCCTCACGATTCTCCACCAAATAGTGTGTACATACAGCTCTACCGCGGCACACATAAAAGCCATTTGCTCCATTGCTCCGGTTGTTACTTTCTTGTTTCCTTTATTTTATTATTCGTCAATCCACTGTGTTTATTCAAAACCAAAAATGAAACTATTCTACAAAAAAGCGGTTACAAAAAACAATTTTTTTTCATATTTATTCCAATAATAAAGTCGCTCCACTAGTTTTCGATTTGTAGTTTTATATCTCCAAAGTGATTTAAGGGATTGCATAGAACACAAAGAACAAACGAGAAAGGAAAGAAAGCAGAGAAGAGGAAAAAAAAAACTCGGTTTTCCACTAATTGGAAGGAAAAAATAAAATGAAAATTCTAACAATGTTTCCTTCCCCAGTGATTGTTGTTTGTGTTGTATCCATCGGTGTCGGTTCAGTGTTTGCGCGAGGAAGAAAATAATAGTTTCGTTGTGTTTGCGGGACAGTGCAATATCAAACAAAACACACACAATCACACACGTGTATAGAAAGGCATAGAAAAAGACACGCGGCGATACGCCGGTTCGCGACGCGCTCTCCCTGTCGCTTTTCTTTACACACACGAACGAATCGTATGCAAAGAAACGAGAGAGAGAAAGCCAACGAAATTAAAAAAAAAAAAAACATAAATAAAATTATCTCACACATACTCCCCCTCGAGGAAGGTAGAGAGAAAAACACAGAGGACAATCGGAAAATCTAAACCATACACTATACACTTGTCTATAAGGAACAGTGCCGAGTTGGGCAGGAGGGCGAGGTGAAGAGAAGAGCAAAAGCAAGAGCAAGAACAAGAACAAGAAAATTGGAAAGCAGGAAAAACGAAAAAGGAAAAACGAAAAAGGAAAATCGAAAACGAGCCCAAGAGGAGAGCGAGCAAGAAAGGAAAATTATAATTTCAACCCTCATCACGTCATCCGCTATTTTCCCGTTAGTATAGTGCTGTCGCGCGGGTAGTGCGGCGACAAGACCTAACAACCTCTCCAGCAGCAGCAAATCCACGGCCATACCACTAACCAACCAGCCGACATCTTCTTCTTTTTCTTCTGTTGTTATTGGTTATTCTTCTTCTGCTTGTGATACCATCATCATCATCATCATCACCATCATCATCATCGTCATCGTCGTCATCCTCGTCAGTGCCATAAGCAGGAGCAGCCGCATTTACATCACAGCCATCCGGCTGCTTTGCCACTCTTCCTTGTTGGTCACATCATAAACTGTACAGGGGAGGCGAACATTGTAAGCAGCAGGAGCACCAGCATTCAGCAGTAATATAGTACAAGCAGCAGCAGCAGCAATAATCGCCATCGTAGTAGTGGTATTTTAGCGGAGCGGGTTAGTGAGAGTGAGTGCCGCTACCGTTTAGTAGTGCCGAAGGGGTGGTAACCGTCGTAACAACCAGGAGACTCACTTTGCTACAACCGGGATACGTCTACCATTCCAATCGAGCAGGGAGAAACGAGCAAAAAAAAAACACCGAAAAAGGATTTTCTGTTTTTTTTTTGTTTTCATTTCAACTAGGAAATGATGAATTTTTCGGCGTTCGGGGGTCCATTCTCGGGCATCCATCAGTTTGCGGCAAAATTTGGCCACGATGCACAAACGCCGGGCGCATTCGCCACACCGGGAGTTAATGGCAACGCTACCGACAATCATGCCGCCCAGCGCTACCAGACCAACGGCAATCACTTCAATCAAAATGCACCCGCAGGTAAGTGCTTCCTATTTAATTCCCTACAGTCGAGATCTGATTTTGTTTTCTCTCGCGCTTAATCGGATTGATTGTGTTAACGCTAGAGAATAGTGATCGCAAGAGGTTTTCCTTGGTGGAGACTATGTATGCCGTCATGATGGTACAGGGGACGAAAGTTCCTTTGGTTCGTGTTTTTTTATTTTTTTTTCTCTTCTCGGCTCGGCAGTTCTGCTAATGGCGGTTTTATTGATTTTTTCCGAAAGTCCTACAGTCATTTTACCGGGATATCATCGCTAGTCTACTAATATAGTGTTTGTATTCCGTGTGTAGACATCCTTACATATGTACATAAGTATGTTTGGACTTATGTATGGTTGGCACATATGTATGTATGTATGTACATGCTCCGGCATACAGTTGTGCTTCCACCCTCTTTTTATTTTGTGGGGTAAAAACCACCACCACCACCATCACCATCCACCATCCACCACCGTCATCGTTGCCTTTGCCGCTGCCGCTATCGCTCGTGTCAAACCACCCCAACCACCGCCGCGTGTGGTACAATCGACGTCTTCGACATCAGTGTTGCCGGTTTGATGGATATTTCCAACCTAAACCCAACCAATTGGGAGTTTTTTTTTTTGTTCCCCTCAATACCAATGAAGAATTGATCACTTCTCGGTTCGATAGATTTCCTTCAACCGATTTGACCCTGTCGATCGATTTCGTGGTTCATATGGAAGGGTGATGTTGTCACACATGTTTTACATTTCACCTTTATACTCGGTACTCATTCGTATTTCTGTACAACATGGGAGTACAGCTGAGCTCTCATAGGCTTACATAATAGTGTTGGGTTACTCATACAAGATGCACTACAAATGTCCCATACATCACTACAAAAATGTCGCAACACCTCAAAAAAATTATTTGTCCCACTTCAATTCTTGTCATAGTCAGAAGCACCTCACGTCCTCATGTCCCATACACCACTACAAAAATGTCCCAAGACCTCCAAAAATTATTTGTCCCACTTCAATTCTTGTCATAGTCAGAAGCACCTCACATCCTCATGTCCCATACACCAGTACAAAAATATCCCAACACCTCAAAAAAGAATATTTTTCCCACTTCAATTCTTGTCATAGTCAAGGCACCTCAAATCCTCATGTCCCATACACCAGTACAAAAATATCCCAACACCTCAAAAAAGAATATTTTTCCCACTTCAATTCTTGTCATAGTCAGAGCACCTCACATCCTCATGTCCCATACACCAGCACAAAAATATCCCAATACCTCAAAAAAAGATATTTTTCCCACTTCAATTCTTGTCATAGTCAGAGCACCTCAAATCCTCATGTCCCATACACCAGTACAAAAATATCCCAACACCTCAAAAAAAATATTTTTCCCACTTCAATTCTTGTCATAGCCAGAGCACCTCACATCCTCATGTCCCATACACCAGTACAAAAATATCCCAACACCCCAAAAAAATAATTTGTACCACTTCAATTCTTGTCATAGTCAGAGCACCTCACTTCCTCATGTCCCATACACCAGTACAAAAATATCCCAACACCTCAAAAAAATAATTTGTACCACTTCAATTCTTGTCATAGTCAGAGCATCCACTTCCTCATGTCCCATACACCAGTATAAAAATATCCCAACACCTCAAATTTGTACCACTTCAATTCTTGTCATAGTCAGAGGCACCTCACGACTTTTGCATTAGTATATACATATTGCAAGCTTTCAATGGGACATGTGACAAGGGTGTATTTTATAGAGGTATAGAACTTTGAAATGGAATAAAACAAAGATGATTTTTTTAAATTGACATGAAATTGACTTTATTCGAAAGATAATCTTCTGACATTATAATTTAAATATAATTTCTGGCATATGACTGCCCAAACCAAGATTGCCGTTGATCCCAATTTTCATAAGCGAATTTTGTTAGCGATGAAGCTCACTTTTGATTGAATGGATACGTCAATAAACAAAACTGCCGTATTTGGAGTGATGATAATCCTCAAGTGTATGTTGAGGCACCGTTACATCCACAAAAACTGACTTTTTGGTGTGCTTTATGGGCTGGTCCGTACTTCTTTATAAACGATGCTGGCCAGAACGTTACAGTCAATGGTGACCTCTATAGAGCGATGATTACTGAGTTCTCCGTTCATCAATTGAACAACCATGATGTGCAGGAGCTGAGGTTTCAACAAGACGGCGCAACATGTCACACAGCTCGTGCCACAATTGATTTATTGAAGGAAACGTTTGGTAACCGCATAATTTCACGTTACGGACCAGTGAATTGGCCTCCAAGATCCTGCGATTTAACGCCGCTTGACTATTTTCTCTGAGGATATGTGAAGTCGCTAGTCTACGCCGATAAATCCGAAACGATTGACCACTTGGAGGACAACATTCGCCGCGTTATTGCCGATATACGGCCACAAATGTTGGAAAAAATCATTGAAAATTGGACCTCCAGATTAGACTACGTTCGAACCAGCCGTGGCGCTCATATACCAGAAATTATATTTAAATTATAATGGTAGAAGATTATCTTTCGAATAAAGTCAATTTCATGTCAATTTAAAAAAATCATCTTTGTTTTATTCCATTTCAAAGTTCTATACCTCTATAAGAAACATCCTTTACCTCAAATGAGGTGGGACAATGTACCACTTCACTCCCCCAAATGAGTACCTCATACAAACTCAATAAAAATGCGTGTCCTACCCAACACTATTACATAAGTATATACGTTAATGCTCGATAGTAGCCGTCCATCAGAGTGTGATGGATTTGCCGGGATTGGTATTGAAAATTAAGCATCAAATTTGGTTTTTTTCTTAGAATGCTGGGAATTTCCTTAAGAAGACTCTCGCCTACACCGGTCACAAATTGTATCTATATAAATACATTTGGTGCTTCAAGAATTTTCGTGTGTTTCTATCATTTTGAGGAATTGGAGTGGCAATTTCAGGGATGTCTCTGACCAACGCCTACCAGCCGGAGACTTTGCTCGAAAACCATAAAATAATGTTATTTTTAACCGGCATGGTATACTATTCTCATGGTGACGGTGTCTCGTATATTGCACGTATTCCAGACATATTTGATTATCCTTAATTGAAAATTGATCCCGGCATTTCTCCACCTTGACTGGCACGACGTTGCACATCATCATCGTTGTACACAGGCTTTACCACTTGCAGATCAATAAAATAGTAACAAAGCCCCCAAAATCCCCCGCTATCGTTAATTGCAAAAGGGAGTCTCAATAAGGAAATAGCAGTTTTCTATTTAAATATACCACAAAATAATTAAGACATCGGGCTGAAAGAGTATTAAACATGGAATTCGATTTCATTCATATCACCAACGCGTACCCGATTTCAATGATGAATTCTATTGAGTCTTTTACTACTCCTCCAAACCAAGCTAATCTAGTCATAAATACTGGTACAAAGAAAAACGTACGCTAAATGAGAGATATACAATATTTAAAAACAAATGCTACAAGTTACGAAAGACTACATTTGAAATGACCACCATTTGCCTTAAAGCACGACCTGAGACGCCCTGGCCAATCATCAATCACGGATCTCATTCATCGGAAAGTAGTCGACAGTGCGGACAAGGGCTCGCTTCAAAGACTCAATATTTCGGTGATGAGTAGATCAGGCCATTCTCTCTAAAACGGATTACAACTTGTAACCATAGGGTCGAGGTCAGGATCATCAGCTAGCCACCCTTGAGTGCTTTTTTCCTCGTGGGCTGTAGAAGAATCTTGTTGAAATGTCCAGTGCTTGTTTGCCAACATTCTTTGGCTTAGAGGCTTAACGACAAAATTCAACGTTCACCGAAGTTTTGACCTAATTTTCACCGGAATGGAGGTTGGCTATACCGTCATCTTCACTTCCCATTATACCATTAAAATTGCAGAATGGTAGCATCTTTAAATCCTTGGAATAAATTCCGAAGCTTCTTTAATGTCCAAGCATACACTCGATCATTTTGTTACTAAACGTTTCTTCGACGGTAAAAGTGCCTTCGGCGATGAATAGCATTTTTCTGTGAATCTTTTTAGAGAGCTTTTGATTTTGGTTACGTTTTTGCATCAGTGCGACTCCTTGCCGATGTCCAGTGTGTCCTTTGTAGGTATTAAGTCCCAAGTCGTGGTGCAATGGTAATCATCACCGAATGTTGAGTGGAAGGTCTATAGCTCGAATCTGTTCATAGCCAAGAACAATTCCTATATGGTAAAATTGTGCAACAACATCAGTTGTGAATCAGAGAAGATCAAAAAAGTGTTGACGAAGGCATAACACTATACGATCACTATAAGATCACTTCAAAACTCATACTCTATGTGTGCTTTTCCAATAACTCCTTAATGACATGGAGACAAAAAAGTTACTGTGAACTACTACCAACGCGACAAATTCAGTAGAATCTCTCGAATCGTATCTAAGACAATTACCCATTGAGAGTAGTGAACGAACATCTTCGACACAAACCATCTGCACCCCGTCCAGGTTATGTGACAAACACCATAAGAGCGTAACTCTTGAACCTGCGCGAACCCTATAAACAAAATGTTGCTTTCTCAGTGGATTTCGTCTGATTCAAGCCTGCATGGCTTTGGTGACACCCGGAGTCCTCACACTGCGTGGACGGCCGGATCTTTGACGGTTACTTATTCCACCGGTATCCTCGAATAATTTAATAGGACCATAGACAAAACCGCGAGTGATTTCAAGTGGTTGCAAGGTCCGTAAGATATCACCTTTCGCCATATTACAGTTGTTCAACTTATTGGAAATGACTTCCATTTCCATTCCATTTGCCTTCCAGCACGATTTGAGGCAATCTGGCCACTCATCGATCGCGGGACGCACTTCATGCATGGGGAAATTGTCCACATGCCGTCTAATACGGACCACAACTTATAATCGAACGGGTTGAGGTCTGGACTACCAGTTGGCCAATCATCCGTTGATATGACTTCTGGATAGTTGTTATTGAGCCACAGTTGAGTCGCTTTTGCTTTGTCTTGCTGGAAAGTTCACGGCTTGTTGGCGAATATTGATTTGTTGAGAGGCTTCACAATGGGTTCCAAGACGGTCGATTGATATACTTTGGCCGATGTTTTCACTCCTTTCTCGCAAAAATGGGGCTTGGTAACGCCATCGTAGCTCACTCCCAAACATACCATTGCAGACGCGGGTTGGTGGCCTCTTTGAACCTTCGGGATGAGTTGGGATGCTTCTCTGGATGACCGAGCATACACACGATCGTTCTGTTTATTGAACGATTTTTCTACGCTGAAGATCTTCTCGTCAGTAAACAGAAATTGTCTGTGAGCGTTCTTCGCGTACCGGCTGCGTAAGGCTTTCGATTTTCGCTTGCGTTTTTCCTTCAATGCGGCCGCGACCAGGTATCCAGTGTGTCGCTTGTACGCGCTGAGTCCCAAATAATAATAAACAATGCGAGACATGGATTTTTGCGAAATTTGCATTTCCCGCGACAAGATTTTCTGTTTTCGCAGCGGTTTTCGGTCGATTCGTTTCTTCACGGCTTTGATCGCTTTCGGAGTTCTCAAAGTGCGCGGATGGCGGGATCTTTGACAGTCTCGTACTCCACCAGTATCCTCAAACAACTTCACAGCACAATACACAAAATTGCGAGTGATTCCAAGCGGTCGCAACGTCCTAAAGATATCGCTTTTTTCCATGTTGCATTTTAATAGGTTAACTACAACAATCCGATTTTCGATGTCGCCCCATTCCATGATTGTAAACAATTGATGTCAAAAACTTTTTACGTCGCAATGAAGCATAAATGTCAACTGTCAAATCGCAATCAATACGAAATGGATGCGCCCAGTGTTGCATTCGTAATGAGTGCGTTCGGTTGTGTACCAGTATTTATGACTTGACTAGGTATCGACCGATCTTAACGACATGATTTTTGATATCACCCCATTCCATGGCTGTAAACAAAAAAAACCAAAAATCTTTTCCGTGACAAAGGTGTAACATGAAAAGAGTGCACCTAGTACTTTGTTTAAATGATTGCAGTAAAATTGTGTCAATATTTATGACTAGACTAGGTAACGTTGTTCCTGAGCTCCTCTAACTTTGTTGTTTTGTTGGCATAGATCAAGAGTAACCCCATACAGTGACCACACCTCCATAAGGATCCAAGGTGACCTCTCGACAGAAATACGATTGTTGAACTTCCTCTTCAATAGATAAATTGTTTGTATTATTGACCTGGCCAAAGACTCCCAACATAGCACGACAATGAACTCCATTGATCGTAACATGGTGATCATTTTCATCGATGAACCATTATGGTCAAAGCAGATTTCCGCCAAGAAATCCACAGAGTCACTTTTGTGGATGCAATGGAGTCTTTGATGCACATGTGAGTTTGTTGCCCATAACTTACTATTAAGCCGAGAATGAGCTTCATCGCTGAAGATGATTTTTCGACAAAATTTAGGGTTTTCTTAAAACTTCAGTCAGAGCAATTTCGGCGCTTCAACAGTTCTTGAGTCAAGTTGATCTAATAAGAACTAGAAAGAGTGTAGGCAAAGATCTTTACGCATACACCACAACGTGGAACGAGAGATTCCCAATTCCTGTGAACGGCGTGGAATCAGCGAACTGCAGCATTTACGGCTTCCGATATTTTCGAACTTCGAACGGTGCGTTGTTCACTACCGACCCAGCTTTTCAGTAGTAATTTGTAATAATTCCCAAACGTTGCTCATTTGTAAACTACACTGTGATAAAAATGTAAACCTTGTCTGACTTTTTGACATTGACAAATCATAAAAAAGCGGAAGGGTTCCTCTGTAACAAGGCTATCCAATTTCATGGTTCTGAAAGTAAATTTAATTTTTTTTAATTTATGATCTAGGCTTGGATCACTATTTTATTTCAGTGTATTTCTTAAATATAGCCATTATGAATTATGAATAGAATTGATTCTGACCAGGTAATTTTCGATGAATTTTGAAGACATATCGGGCAATAATCCGGCCAATGAATATTCGTTTCCAAAGTGTTAAGAGCTCACTGGTTGTGTGTATAGACGGAATATTTTGCATAGCCTCAAAACAAGAAAACCAACGCGAAAACGGCCTTGTTGAAAAAATATATTTTCCGCGTTCATATCTTAAATTTGAGACCAGAAAAATCGGTCAACATTTAGCTATAGCGATGAGAATTGATCGTGACGGTCATCACTCCAAAAGTTTTACTGGCAGCCAAGAATGCGCTCGGCTATATTGAAAACAAATGATCTCTATTATAAAATGGTAAATCTTAATCTAAACATATACAGTCTCGTACGACAGTTCGGTTTAACGTTTGTAATTGAAATAGGAATGTAAAATCCGAGCCACAGATTGGATCACCCTATACAAACTGTCATATCCCTGCTGAAAATTCCAGTAGAAATAAATATTAAACACTTGATTTTTAACATTTTCATTAACGAGTAAGCGTTCGTTTTTTCCAAGTAACTTTCAATTCAGTTTTTACAAATTTGGTACCAGGTTTGTTCAAAAAATAAGGTGACTTAATTTTTCTGTAAAAGCATTTATTTGTTTATCAATATCTATTTTGGTCTCCCCTAAGTAATCCCCCTCAGACGTAATACACGTGCGCCATAGATTTTTAAAAACAGATTTTTCCGATATGCCCTGTTTAGTATAGCCTTGAACTCTTCCAGTCGTGCGGTCTTTATCCCCTAAATCGTGGCAAATCTCCGTCCTTTAATGGTCTTTTCACTCTTGGGAAGAGAAAAAGTCGCAGAGGAGCAAGCCCCTTAATGAGACAAGTTTACGGTCTTGTTTTGGCCAAAAAATTGGGCGCAAGCAACGATGGGTGAGCAGGCGCATTATCGTGATGCAATAGCCATACATTTTCTCACACAAACCCCTAAGGTTTCTCTGTATTGCTTCACGTGAATGGCGCATGCGACTAAAGTACCATCTTCTGGTAAAATGAACTACGCTATCGTAATCGAAGAAAACAATGAGCAAAAGCTTTCACATTTGACCGAACTTGACTTGGTTTTTCGGTCTTGACCAGAAGGATCGCTTACATTGAGATGATTGGGTTTTGGCTTCGACCTCATAACCATGTACCTATGGTATTTTTCATCACCATTTATGTATGTTTTCAGCAAATTTGGATCGTCATTCACGTCATTCAAATGCTCCTGACCAATTTAGCAACATTTAGCAATATTGAAACAAACTTCGCTGACACACGTTTGATGCTCATAATATTTGAGAACATTTAGTGGCATGAGCTAACCCACCCGCCAATATCCTCAGTAACTTCTCTGACAGTGATTCCAAGATTCTCCCTAACAATTATCATCACTGCTTCAACGTTTTCATCCTTTGTTGAGGTCCTAGGGTGCCCAGTCCGGGCATAGTCTTTAGAATCTTCTCAGTCTTCTGTGAAGAACTTGTTTTTGCTCAGGGTAGACTCGCCTGACAGTCCATCAAGTACGTTAGAACAGCAATGCAATTTTATTTTTCACAAAAAATTTAAAATAGATTCTTTAATTAATTTTTTTCAATATCAAAAAAATCGCCAAGCACACCAAAACGTCTACACTTTATACCTGTGAAAAACAAACTACGAGGGTGGTCCGAAAGGACTTAGCCTCGCCGCCAGATGGCGCCGGTATCGCAATAGCAACTATCGTGTAGTACATTCTAGTAGACGGCTACTGTCGAAATTTGTCGTGTGGAAGCGGGAGTGTCCGCGGATTTTAGAAAAATGGAAAAAGAGCAATATCGTTCGGTGATTCGATTCTTGTTTTTGGAAGGGAAATCGCGCAGTGAAATCAAAGAGCGTTGGGATGCTGTGAACGGTGACTCTTCTCCTACGATGGCGACCATCAAAAACTGGTTTAACGAGTTTCAACGAGAGTCACACGTCGGTTTTTGATGAGCCACGTCCAGGTGCCCCGAAAACGGCTACCACGGAGAATAACATGACAAAAATCCACGTTCTCGTATTGGCAGACCGCTGATTGAAGGTGCGCGAGATAGCTGAGACAGTAGGCATTTCAAAAGATCTGGGTCATATCCTGCATGAAATTTTGGGCATGAGAAAGCTGTCGGCGCGATGGATGCCGCGTTTGCTCACTCCGGACAACAAGCGCAACCGTGAGACCATTTCAGAGCAGTGTTTGACACTGTTTAAGCGCAATCCGAAGGAGTTTCTGCGTCGTTTCGTGGCAGTCGACGAAACATGGATCCACTGGTACACTCCAGAGACCAAGGAACAGTCGAAACAGTGGACTGGCGAAGACTGTCCCATCTGCCGGAATTCACAAGGTGTGATCCACATCGACTACCTGGAGCAAAACGGTCACAGGGCTGTACTATGGCAAATCATTGGGCCGATTCGACGGCTAACTGAAGAAAAAACAGCCCCATTTGGCGAAGAAAAAAGTGCTCTTCCACCATGATAACGTACCGGCTCACACCTCCGCCCTCGCCACGGCCAAATTGGTCGAATTGGGCTACGAACTGCTGCCCCATCCACCGTATTCTCCAGATTTGGCCCCATGCGACTTCTTTTTGTTTCCAAACTTGAAAAAGTCACTCGCCGGGCAGAAATTTCAGCCGAATGAGGAGGTTATCGCTGCCACGGAGGCCTACTTTGCAGACCTCGAGAAAACGTATTTTTCAGACGGGTTAAAGAAGTTGGAGCATCGCTGGGTCGAGTGTATCGAGCTAAAAGGGGGCTATATTGAAAAATAAATCGCCGTTTCTCCAAATTTTTTGTTTTTCTTTTGTAGGCTAAGTACTTATCGGACCATCCTCGTAAATATTCAAAACGGCTGACCATGTCAATATATGTTAGGGGACTTGTGTACCAATCAAAGGGAATTCAAAAAGTCACCTTATTTTTTGAAAAAAAAAAAAAACTTTATAACTGAGACTCGTTAGCTCATTAAACTGCCTGCGTTAATGGTTTCTGTAAAAAAAACGTTATAAACATATATTGGTACAACTATCTTCTGTTTTTTTGAGGCTGAGTTTGGGAGCTATATGTCAACTAGTTTGTTGTTAGTAGCCAAAGACATCAATTAATCTCAAACGCTATCGCCGATTTTGACTATGGAGCAAAGAGTTTGTTTGGAACTTCGTTCTAAGAATGGAATTTTTTATTCGGACTGGGAAATTCTGTAACATCGAGCAAAATTTTAATGGTTTAGAACATTCAAAGGGGGACATGAAGATTTTGAAAACTTGTCTTATCTGAGGCCAACCTCGAAGGCATTACTGAAGACGACAACCGGTTGTCTATAAATTGCTAAATTCTCTTTAAACAGGTCGCCGTGGTGACAGAATTGCCGCACGCATTTTTGATAATTCTTAGCCCACATTAATAAAAGAGACTTGGGCTTATGTGTATGTTAAGCCAACAAGCATTGAAATTATGCCACCTCAAATCAAACCCCAATGAACCACTTCAAAGTCCCTCAAATGTCAAGGTTTTCTAAGACTATTTATGCCTTATAAAGCGTTTCAGGGGGAGCATCCGGGAATTGAGTTGTTTTGTTGATTATGTTGTATATTTTGACAGGATATAGATATGCATTTCCGCTTTGTCCCAAACCCTCTGTATCGCAAGCGCCCCGTCCTTTTTCCAAAGAAGTTCATGTTGTTCTTTCTTCTTGTATTCTTAAAACTTTTCAACTCCACACCTCCCTATTAACAACCGTTGTTTGATAAGTAGATTGTGTATCTGCATGTGCTCATCTATACTTGACGTCAAACGATGTATTCCTGGGTATTGGTCTTTGCCTAAGGCATTAGGCATTTCTGTAATTCTTCCCGTTGCGAACCACAGTGTAAGTGATACAGGGCTTGAAGGTGTCCTTTGATGATTTTAAAGGACTTTGGCATAATACCCCTTCCCAACGCCAGAATGGCACTCAGCTGTTCGCGTGGCTGTATTGAATACTCCGCACAACATATTAAATAAATCAATTCTTGTGATGGAGGATATATTTCATGAATAAACGTCTGCATAACCATCCATATCTAATCTTTGGGGATAATTCTAAGCATTAACGTCCTCGGATGGTTTTGTGTTTTCACACTGTTTACTTTTATGATTAATATTAACACTTAAGACCTTCCTCAAAGATTTTATATATAAATTCGATTTCAGCTTGGCTGGTGGGTGCCTTCTTTTTTCTAAATTTGAACTTTGTATTTCACATGTTCCTATGTGTATGCTGGCCACTCGCTTTATATACGATGGCTGAAGCCCGTTTAAGGTGTTTTGAGTAGTTAAACCGGACGTTGGCTATGCAGATTAAATATACTTGTCAGTAACTCCAAAAGGAGGCCATGTATAATTAATTAATCCTTAGTTCTGATAAACTCAAGAATTGCATCATACGAACCCCCGATTAAAATGCAAAGTTCTTTCTCAATCGAAACCTGAATGGCGAGGACATAAGGGCCTTAATCATATTAAGAAATAAAATTAGTAAGTGTTTCATCCCTTGGATTATAAATGAAAATTTCCGGGTGGTAAATGCACAACAAGGGTGGGAATCGTGTTTTTGCATTTTCTTTGTGTGTATTCCTTATTCCGTGGTTCAGTGATTTCCAGTGTGGCCAGTTCACTTGAACCCTGCATCGCGCTATAGTTGCCAAAGTGTTTTAAAAATGCTATAGGGTGTATCAGAGGCTTATTTCTACTTCATATACGCAATGCAATGCTCGGGCACATTTAGGCTACGAGCATAGTGGAGCGACGCGCAAAAGGAACAGCACAGCAACGTAGTCAAGCCAATGAATACCTTTTAGATCACGTAAGACGGAGAGCGATGGGACAATAGCACTATTATAAATGACCAAAGTTATCTTCGTTCTCATCGTTTCAACTGCCTCAGTTACCCCATTCGCAAATCGTACATAGTAGCAATGTTGTCACGATTCTTGCGGCATTTCATCACTTTATCACCTTTTCTTCGCTGCTTTGCCCTCCACTCCATTTGCACCTATTGTCTTTAGGGAATGTGCTCAAGCTATGACTTTTCCTTTGAAAGTTATGTTTAATCAATCGCTCGATTCAAAAGAATTTTTAAATAAGTAATTGGAAAAAGTCATTCATAATACCGATACATAAAAGTGGTTCCAAGAATGAAATCACAAAGTACTTAGCAATATTTTGCAATTATGTAGTATATTGCCTTGAAAACGGCTTTCAATGTGAAGCAATTTACACAGATTTCTCGGAAGTAATCGATAGAGCAGATCACCACATCTAAATAAAGGATTTTTCGATTGGCGCGGGTAGATTTTGGCGGCCATGAAGTTTTGGTGAAATCATCATCGCAAGTTACACGATTGAACAGCACGTCCAAATAATAAAACTTTATTATCAAAATGAGTGTTCGTTAGCGCCCATTGTACGGTAGATGTGATGGCCCTCCACTGTCGACTCTTCAACGTTTGGTAGCCAAGCCGATCGGTAATAAATCAGCTAATATACGAGTATGTACGTATGACAAAAGAACGCAAAGGCTCCTCAGAACATCGCCGCGGTCCAAAGGAGTCAATTCCTCGCCGTGCATAGGAGCTCGGCCTTTCGTAGACTTCAACTTGACAAATTGGCCCTATGTTCGCTGACCCTCATTTTGGCCCAAAAATTATCTTTAGCGAGGAGCGATCTTTAGCGATGGCTGTGTTAACATGCAAAATTGCTGTATATCGGACGACACAAACGCTCCCGAGGATCACCAGGAGGCAATGCATCCTCTTCCACAGCAAAGATAACCAATTTCTTTTGACTAAAAGAACCTAGTGGTTCCAGCGGGACGTGCTACCCAGCGGACGCCACGACTGACATTCTGCATGAACGATATTCTTCGCCTCGCAGAGGTAACGCGAATGGCCACCAAAGTCATGCAATTTAACACCGCTATACTTTTTTTCATGTGGCTTCCTGAAGACGCAATTCTATGCGAATAAACCACAATCGGCCGATGCCCTAAATGTGAACATAACAGCCCATCGATCAAATTCAGCTGAATCTATGCGAAAGAGTCGTTGAAAATTGAACCACTCTCACTTTATATTTCATATGATGGCATATATGTATAGGCCTTTCAAATAAAAAAAGAATTTGGTTAATACCCACACACTGATTATTTTATTCAATTTCAACATCAATCCGCCCTTTTTCTAAACTGTCGATGTTTGCTTATCATTCTAGTATGTTGAAATGGCTGAAATCTTAGTTCAATTTGTCCATATTAAACACTGGTCCTTCGATCGCATAAAAGCCACCGCTGGAGTCCCTCAAGGAAATCATCTTGGCCCTCTTTTTTTTTTTTTTTGTTTCTCATTAAGGATGTACCCAATGTGTTCCAATATTCCCAATTGGGATATATATTCCGATGATTTAAAAATATACTTTCCTGTGAAATGTATTTCAGACTGTTGGCTTCTACAAAAAGATTCAGTTAATTTATCTTTCTGGTGCACCGAAAATGGATAGGTAACGAATGCTTCCAAGTGCCATAGCTTACAATAGAGCTCTATTCTCAAATTGCTTCTTAAAGAAATAAAGGAGTCAATAGATCTTGGTTTCTATCTTTGATTCTAAGCTTTGTTTTTCTAGACATGTTGAATGTTGACAAGTTGCTAGTAGTGCTATGGGTTTGGTTATTAGAAGCCCAAAAGACTAGCGATGCTTTCACTCACAAGAATCTTTACTTATGTTCGTTAGTCATTAGAATATTGCTGCATTATATAAGTCGGTCAGTTACCATATATTTGGTTTTCTCTTTCATTTATTTCTACCATTAATTGACTTGTTTCGATACTCCACGTACCGCGAATGTTTCAGATAAGGTGTTTCCTACTTTAATTCATCCTTGGTTTAGGCATACTTGTATCAGTTTCACTACCTTCCTGAGTGGGATTCCCTGCCTTACAAGGACATGATACATTCCGATTTTACGAAGAAGAGTCGGACCATTTCGTGGAATTTCCTTTTTGTTTCTAAAAGTTGTCGTACTGTGCAAATCTGGTCACACGTCAAGCGGTTCGTCCTGAAGTCACAATAGTAGTTTCTCATTATTTCCTTAGCGTCAGAGGGCCGTCTCTTTAAGAGGTTATTTTACAGCACTATGTAACAACTTGATTTCAGCGATATTACTCGATAACTGTTACATTGTGTTCGGTTTCCCTTTTTAAGTACGGGAATGATGACCGAATTTTTCCATTTCTTGGATATTTTTTCATTGTTCCATAGTTGTGATGAGCCAATATAACTTCTCTGTTGACTACTCTCCGGCGTATTTTATTAATTCTGATGGTATCAGATCGATTCTTACGGCCTTGTTATTCTTAAGCCGCTGGAGTGCTTCTTTTGCTTCCTCTTTATGGTTTGCAGTTCTGCTGTACGGATAACACGATTTTTTAAGCAGTTTATCGAAATAACTTCTCCATTGGACTGGAACCTTTTCGTTGTCCGAAACGATCTCCCCCCATTATACTTTCGTACTAATCCTGAACTGTCGTATCTATTCGTACAACGTTTATCTCTGAATGTTTGCAAACTTTTTCCTTTACCATTGTCGTTTTCTATCCCAAAGGCGATGGCCGACTTTCTTTCGTAGGATTTGGTATCTTGGCGTGATGAATGGCGTGATCTCTTCGCAATTTTCCAGGATTTGAAGTCTTAGCACAATACGGTCTTTACTTTTTCCTCGCGTTCTTACTCGAACAAAGGCTTGCTTTGGAGGCCTTGCCCTATACGAAGAAAACTTCTTCGCTGCTTCCTTTAAATTTTTTTTTATTGTTGACCATACCTGTTGACTTCTACCTGTCTTGTTTCATGGTTAGTATGCCATCTAGTCCAGCAACCGGTTGTTAATTTCATGCTGGTATTTGCACTGGATACAAAGGTCTTTGACGTTGCGTTCTAGTAAATACATACTGTGTGGAAAAGTGGTGAAAAATTGGTCCCAAAAAATCGATCGCTGCAATGTGCTGCATGTGTATCCAGTCCGATATCTCAATTACTCCGTATTTTATTTTAATACAAAATTGTTTAAATGCAAAATGTTTTGTGGTCGTGGTGCAATGGTAATCATCACTGACAGTTGAGCCGAAGGTCTGTAGTTCAAGTCTGTCCACAGCCAAGAAAAATTGTGTAACAACATCAGGTCTGAATGAGAGATAATAAAAAAAAATGCTGACAAAGGCATAACACTCGCAGTACATATGTATATAATATCACTTCAAAATTCATACTTCGTGTGTGCATTCCCAATATAACACCTTAATGACATGGAAACAAAAAAAAATTATTGTGAACTACAACGAACGCGACAAATTCAGTAGAATCTCTCGAATCCTATCTAGGACAACCGCCTCCGGAGAGTAGTGAATGAAAATCCTGGACACAAACCATCTGCATCCGGTCCAGGTTGTGTAACAATCACGATAAGAGCGTTACTCTTGAACCTGCGCGAACCCTAAAAAAAATCCCAGTGTAATTCAACGAGTTCATTCTTTTATCGATATAGGTATATGTACATAAATATCGTATTTGAGCTAATTTCTCATAGTTTTCTTTAATAACCTTGTTCTCATGTTGACTTCATTATGGTGAAAACTAAAGATTAAATATCCTATACGACTTATTTCGATTTAAGTCATTCATTACGGTTAGGCAGAGGAGGTTTTTGACGGACATTTTCAGCCTAATTGTATAGATTGGAAGAATTTATGCGCAGTGTCTAGTTTCAATTTAGAACTATTAAAATTTGCACTAGACGGCTCGCTGTCTTAGGGTTGCATTAAAATGTCATCAAAGCCATTACTTTTACCAAGGGTAGTTAAGTTGATGAAATGGTTGATTGAGGTTACTTTTCACTTGCGTGTACCACCGAATGTAGTAGCGATAATTTTCACTGCCATTCTGCAGAGCCAGGCGACTCTTGCGGGGATATTAGGAATATGGCATGGCTTTATAGACCTATCCCCGACAGAATTTTCTCCTGTCTTCGTCCGGGGTGAATTGTTAATGCAGCGCGACTGGGGTATTTTAACTTTGATCACCTTTGTACATTATACAAAAGTGGTTTTTCCATAACCTCAGCATCAACTGGGAGTCCCTATATGGTCAAGGTTTTAAGGACAAATTTTGAAATACGCTGTCACAGTATTAGAAGAAATTTGTCTCTCATCGTGCGTTTTACCTGGCTTGAAACTGACCATACGGGTCCTTTTAATAAGGACGCTAAACATTTTTCTGCTTACAGCGGCAATGTCAGGAAAGTAGAAACTCAAGGTTGAACAACATGAGCAAATCATCAAATTTTATTTTCGACATCAGTACCTCGTTTGGCAAACATTATATTTTCGTCGAATTCGAGTCAATTGGTTTGATGAATAATCAGTCAACACCTAAATATCGAAGCGAAAGTACTGCTGAAGACATCAGCACAGTGTTCTGTGACTTTGTATAGCACCCTGTAGCCATGTAAAATGTAACTGACCCCAGAACTGAAGTTAAACCAATATAGACAGTGCCGTGTGTACGTTGATTGGGTTCTGTAGCACAAAAATCTACTTTATTTTACGAATTTTTTATTTACTTTATTCTACGGTCCGTACGTCTTCCTAAACGAAACCCTCAATGCCATAACCGTCAACGGCGAGTGCTACAGATCGATGTAAGCAATGTCGCTATCGGAGCCTTTTCTTTCAGACCTCTTCCGTACATTTTGTGTTTTCTGATGACAAAATAATGGCGATTAAACAGAAAGGTCATAAGAAAATGTAAACCTTTAATTGGCCAACAGATGTCGTATCACAGTTTGCCATGGTTACGGTGGCTGTAAAGGCCTACTTTTTCACTACTTTTTTTTTATAAACCAAGTTGCTTTGAAGCCTTGTCAACCCATATACCGGTGAGAGAGAATGCACGCTCCAACAAAACTTGCTTACAACTCGATGATCGACCGACTCGGGCTTATCAATCATATATTCGCCACTAGAATCTACAACTTATTGCCAAAATTTAACCAAAGCATGGATGCTCGCCTGTAAAGTTCATTCTTCATCATCACACGTTTTTTTTTTCTAAAAGATCTAAAGAGATGACAATTTGTTGCCGCAAGATCAGGTGAAGCATGTGGTCTTACGTATTTTAAAAAATAAATTTTGCCCTGATTTCCTTTTAATTTCTCGCCGATAATGAGGGAGCGCGCTAAGCAACGTTTGTATGAAAAATCTGATTACGCGAGCAACCGATGTCCGCAATTCAAGAAGGTGGTTAGCCAACGTAACGTGGGATTTTCCTAGCCGTTCTGCAAGATCATGTACAGTGATCAAGCACAGTACTATTTTTTGTAAAGATTTTAAATCGACTGTTGTTTTCTTCGGTGGTATGGTTCATCTTTAAAGTCAAAGTTGCGGTGTAATAGCAAAGAACAATTTCGTCCATCGAAACCGTTTGGTTTTCAATAAAAAAAAAAAACAAGAAAGTTACAAAAGTGTATACCAATTTTGCCATTTATTTTTTAAAGATTATTTCATGGAAATGTTGCCCACGATTAGGTTTTAAGTGGTTCATTCAGAGAGTTAAATTTTGAGTCATTTTTACCAGTTTTTCGGCTGGTATTTTTCTAATAACAAGTGTTATCTTCCGACCCTGCAGTTGACGCGGGCTTAATGCAAAAGCCGAGTAATCCGCTTAACAAATAGTCTAAATGCATCAAATCTTACGATCTCGCCGACCAATTCACTGGTTCAAAACGAGGAATAAATTATCCGCCGAGGTCATTTCTCAATTTGTCCATTAATCCGTGTGCTGTATGGCATGTTGTGCTGTCTTTCTGGGACCATACATAGGCCACGTACAGCCCGTAATTTAGGCAAAAAAAAATTATTGAACAATAGCGAGCATCATTGACGGTAACGTTCTTCCCGCCGTCATCTTCGAAAAAATACATTTTTTTTTATTGTTCGCACAGGTTCAGAGATACGCTCTTATGGTGTTTGTCACATTGTTACACAACTGGACGGGGTGCATATGGTTAGTGTCGAAGATGTTCGTTCACTACTCTCCGGGGGTGGTTGTCCTAAATAGGATTCGAGAGATTCGACTGAATTTGTCGCGTTGGTTGTAGTTCACAATGCCTTTTTTTGTTTCCATGTCATTAAGGTGTTATATTGGAAATGCACACACAGAGTGTATAGAGTATAAGAGAAGTGATCTTATACTGCGAGTGTTATACCTTTGTCAGCATTTTTTTGATCATTCACAACTGATGTTGTTGCTCTTGTTCTTGGCTATGAACAGACTTGAAGTACAGACCTTTCGCTCAACAGTCGGTGTGGATTAGCATTGCACCGCTACCACCCCCTATGATGATGATAATGATAGTCGAAGTGCGCGAAAAAAAATCACAGAGCATGAATTTCAACAATAAAATTCAATAAACAGTATTGGTTGTTTTAGTGTAGGTCCTTCCATGGTAAAATGGCAAATCTAGTTGAGCATGCTTGATTTTGGCATATGTCACGAATCATGCATGAGTTATCGAAAATAGAACACTGAAAAACCAAACAGCAAAAAAATCGCTCCGTATATAATCAGGTGCTCAACTTTGGGGACGTGCCAGTCAAACGAACATTGCAGCTATCCAACGCTTTCAAAACAAATCTTTAGACGCATGCTTGAATGTTCCAAGATAAATTAGGAACAACTACCTCTATTGGGACCTGAGAATTCTTATAGTTTTGAAAAAATCCACTCTAGGGCCAAAGCAAATGAAAAAAATACTCCAGGACCAAGTTAACGAGGAAGTTGAAAGTCTCTTTCATTACATAACTAATCGCACCAATATATTTTTAAAGAAATGTGATACTTTTTAATGGTGGTTTATTCGCGAAAAGCACTGAGGCCGGCTACAGGAGGGCGTTAGAAACGAGGAAAATCAGTGAAGTCGAGTTGGCTCAGACATTCCCATTCTTCTTTGCAACTGACAGGGCCTAATATCTTGTCGGAATAGCCAGGCTACCTGCCTCAAAGTCTGGTATGAGATTTGAAAATCTAGAACATCGACAGGCAGCTTGTAGGAATAAGGGACAATTGGGTAGTTCGTAATGTGGAAATTTGCTTGTTTCTTGTACAGGTTAACGAAGTTAAAGTGACGACGCAGAATAGTGAATATCATTGAGAGGGATTATACACTGTTTCGCAATTTTCTAATCCTCCCTCATCTTGCCCATCATGGCTAACATATAGTATTTGTGCGGATCTAAGTCCATCAGGCTTTGTCAGTACATACATACTCGTACAAAGTGAAATCAAACGAACTTTAAAAACGTTAACTATCGCCTTGGCACCCAAATGGGTGTGGCATAGGGAATTCGAAACGTGATTAATTCTCCCCATCACCTCGAGCAACTAAAATAAATAGTTCCCCGTCCCTCGAATGCTCACATGCTCACAACTATTAAACAGTACACTTCAAATAAATTTAATTTTATTATTATCGCAGCGAAAGCAACATCTCCAGTTTCATAAAAGGAAGCCAAAAAGAGGGAAAAACAAAATGAAAATAAACCAAAGTTAATTGACACAGAATTGATCAATCGAATGACCAAAGTACATAGTACTCACTCACACATTCCTTCAACTGCACGTATACATTTCAAATCGACATAAGGGCGGATGAGGCGCACACTGCATCCATCCATCTACAATATCAAATTCAGTTCAAGCTATTTCGAATAACAGTGAGGAACTCGGAAACTCGAGAAGCCAGGAGCTCCCTCTTCGGTTTCTTTTTTTTCTTTTATATATTTCGCCGCTTGCCGGTTCGATTTGTTTACTCTTCTTGTAATATTTCCGTGGGGGAGCAACGACACAAGTACAAATAATATGAATACAAACATGTATTGGGGAATAAGTAGGGCAACAGGATAATGTGTGGGAAGATGGGCATCGGTGAGGACAACTGCCTAAGGCGCTTCAAAGGCTGCACGGCAAAGTTGTTTCGTACGCGCCTGTAACCAAGTTGATGACAAATGGAATTGGTTTGTTTTGCTATTTTAAAAAAATGGCCTCGCCTCCGGTTTTCCACCTAATAGCTGTACTGAGTGAGAGTATTGATACAGCCGAAGTCAATTTTTTTGAAGGAAAACCCAAAGTGTGCAGCCTCTTTACAGAATAATATACTCTAAAACAGTCTTGTTGTTATGAGCTGTTTTCATGTAACAGTTTACAACCCTTCCTGGTAAATAGCAAAGGCAGGAACTAAACTCTGTTTTTGTTTTCTCATTTAAACTAGTAGTAAGAATCAGGACCAAAGTTCTCCCTAGTGGGAACGCACAATCGTTGGTTCTCAGCGGTGACTTCGACACCTGTTGCACTGTTACAAAAACGGCAATTTCTCACCGAGACATACGACTTGCATTGCTGCATGAGATCCGTTTAGGCCACAAAGCATTGGCAGCTTTACATAATACAAGCAGTCTGTCTTACTTCCGATGAGATTGCTCTCCTGTACAGAAAGAGACGCTTTGCAGTGCATTTCTTTCATCACATCTATTCCCAATATCCCCCATCGACTCAATATAGCGTTGTATGCGATCAATAAAATTTGTCAAACATGTCTGGTGCTCGAGGGTCGGAATAGCCTTGATGATGTCGATCGAATCCTTCTGAATAGTAAAAATCGTACTGTAGGTGTTCTCCTTCCACGCCAGAAGTCAGGAAGGTGAGTGTGCCGGAAAATCGAGTGTTGTGTTGTGTTTTTTTTGGCCAAAAATTCGCATACAATAAGGGCTCTCATTTTCAATTCATTTTTATTTCATATTAACTTATATCTATCTTACCCTAGTCAAAAATGCTTAAAACTAGCTTAACTATCTTAACAAATGTAACTATCTTACTGGCCCTAGGCGGACACTCTAAAACAAACAGAACAATTGAAACATACTTATGTCTTTCGACGTCTACATGAATTTACAATTAACATTATTATTAACTAACTAACTTAAGCTAAGAAAAATGTTTTTATTTTTATTAAAAAAACTTAGCATATGATCATTTGTTTTTTAAATATTTTATATAAAACTTAAAACTACCTTAAACTAATTAAACCTAACTAAACCTATCTTATTCTAACTTAACTAAAATATATATACACAAATATATACATTATATATATTTTATATATATATCTTTTTTTTATGTTTTTATTTTTAATTTTTTTTTTGTTTTAAGTTTTATTCTTTTTTTTGTGATTTTTCATTTTGTATTTTTTTTTTTTTTTTTTTTTTTTTTTTGGCGTTTTTGCCCTAGCCTACCCTAACCTACCCTACCCTACCTTACCCTACCCTAGCCTATGTAAGCCTGCCATTGGTGTTAGGCAGGCCTTGCCTTGAAGAGGCTGCTCCTATCAAGGTGTCCGTTGACGGAGTTCTCTCCAGCCACCAAAAGCGTTGATGCTGGCGGACTACGTCTCCTCGATCCCGGCGTGAGACCGATCTACAGAACCTGAGGCGCTCGGGCTCACGGAGCGCGACATCGGGTTCGTAGAGGAATCGCCGCTCCACGGAATTGCGACCCACGTGGAAGATTAGCGGTAACGCCAATCTGTCCTGGATCAGCCCACATCTATCTAGATAGAGGAATGCTTCTGGCGGGACAAAGCCGTTAAGGCGCACTCTCTCATGATATAGATCATTGGGGTAGTAAGCCCGGAAGATCAGGCTATTGACCGAAGTCATTGCTCTTGCAACGTGGCTTCGAATCAGTTTGATCAGAAAATTATCTATCCGTACAATCCTGGCCCTATTGTATAGGACCTCGTTCGGGTAAAATTTCGTGTACTCGGATTCGGGAGTCCTATGTAGCCCGAGACAAGTCCTAAGACATTGTCTCTCAAACACCCGAATCCTTTCCATCAAGCTGGCTCTCACATTGAACCAGACGGGGCATCCATAGGCAACCATGGGCCTGATTAAGGCCATGTAGCAGATTACTTTCACCCTGGAATCAAGTTGGCTGCTATGAAACAGCCATCTTGTCAGAGCGAAAGCGCCCCGGGCCCTTGCCAGAGCAGCATCTACATGTTTGTCAAAATATAGATACTGGTCCAGCACGATCCCAAGGTATCTGACTACACTTTGTCTCGCCAGTGGACGCCCGTCCGGCCCAAAGATAGAGAACCTGCGCCAATTTTTTCTAGTGTCCCGAGAGGCCCTAGACAAAGGCGTTCTGAACAATATAGATTCTGATTTCTGGAAGTTGATTTTCAACTTCCAGTCATCACAATACTGCTGAATTTTTTCGAAGTCACGCTGCAGAAGAGTAACAATGACGTCGATCGTTGGACCTGATCTGTACGCGATTAGGTCATCTGCGTACGCTATTGAGTGGTGTAGAGAAACAAGTAGATCACTCAGGTAAATGCTGAAAAGGATCGGCGAATTTACCGTACCCTGTTGCAGTCCGTTTTTGATTTCAAATATTTGGGTAGAAGTTACATTGGCAATTTTCACAACGAACTTTCTACCGGTTAACATGTCAAAAATCATATATAGCAGTGGTTTGCTTATGCCCAGCCGACTGAGCTTGTAATAAAGGCCTTCTAACCATACAGTGTCGAAGGCTTTTTCCAAGTCAATCAAACAGGCACCCGTGCATTGGTTCTTGCATTTATTCCATTGGATATCCGATACAAGTTTCGACGCGGCATGAATAGTGTCATGCCCCGCTCTGAAACCGAATTGGTTATCCGGAATGATTTTATTGTCCTCAACCCATTTAGACAGGGCTCTATGGATCACCTTCTCGAAGACCTTGCTGATACTCGGAAGGAGACTGATCGATCGGAGATTTGCCGGGTTAGAGGTGTCTTTCCCCTTCTTGGGGATTGGTTGAACCACCGCTGTCTTCCAATGCACTGGATAATATGCATTATTCAATGCATTGTTGAACAGGATGGCGTACCTCTCTACAGCCATTGGTGGAAGTTGCCTTAGCACAACATTGGATATGCCGTCGATACCCGCGGATTTTTTCCTTTTCAATGACTGAAAGATCATCTGGAGATCTTCCGTCGAAATGAACAGGGTGTTAGCCCCCTCACTGGCGATGGCATTGCTTGCCATGAAATCTTCATTGAACCTGGTAAAACCAAGATTCTCAGATCGCCAATGATCGAAATCATTTCTAAGGTAGAAGTGATGAAGCAGGGCTCTGTTCTCCAGGTCATGGTTCGGGCGAATACTATCATTCACCTTGTACACTTCCTGGAAAACAGCTCCCACTGTCGCCACCTTCTCCTGAGGATCCTCAATCACGAAAAAATCGTCATCCAGGATGGCGCCATCTGGATCGATGCTAACTGTCCGTAGCAAACGTTCATTGTCTGACGTTCTCGGAAGTTTCAGATCCTGAATGTCATTCTGATTGTTTCTCCGAAATATTTTATTTATTTGCGGAAACATACTCGCGCTGTTGGATTTTACAGCACGAATTCTGTTGTTCCAATGCAAACTTACAGATATTCTGTAATTTTCTCTGATCAATTGTTGGAGATTTTTAATCAGTGACTTCAGTGTCCTGACCTCCGAGTTTTGTCTGTCGGTAAACCGCCTGTACAAGAGTTTGAGTCTTGTTAGGAGTCTACTTTTTTGTCTATGCAGTGCGTCGATTGTCGCGTTTCGGTATATGTTTGTGGTATCGTGCTGTCTTTGACGTGGTATCGTACTGTTCATAGTCTGTTTAATGATATCGTCCATTTCTTTGAGATACCTGTCAATCTCGTGGTTTGACAGGTTCCTATTAGTTGGTGGGAAGGAGGCGCTCGAAGTGAGCGCTCTCGTCAGGGAATTGGCGAAGCGTGGCCAGCACACCCTACTGTAATCGTAGGGGTGCGTGTGGACGTACTCTGCCATTTCCGCGAACTCGTCAGGTACTGTGATCACGGCACATAGTCCGCAATGGTCACTGTCGTATACAATGGTCCGTAGACAGTTAATAGACCATTCGTTCGTGTCTGCCAGTCTCAGTCGAGAGTCTATAAGCATTAGATCCAGATAGGAGCCGCTCCTAGGATACGATGGACTATCCGTTGCGAGCAACTTGACTCTATATTCAATGTTGTGAAGAACCCACCAATGGCTTAGTAGGCTCCCCCTAGTGTTAGGAATGTTATTTCCCCAATCACTATGTTTGGCATTTAAATCGCCGGCCAGGATGTAGAAGTTTTCTACCGAGTTCAAGCGCAGAGATCGAAAGAGTGTCTCGAGTTCTGCGATAAAAATATTGGGTTGAGGTGCTTCAGGTGCATAGGCTGATACAATGTACATTCTCTTTCCGTTTCGGAGAGGAATGCACACAATACAGGCCTCTAGCACCTGGAACCTCCGCACTTCACCGCTATATATGACTTTATGTTTAAGATTATTTTTAATGAAGATCGCAACTCCCCCGCCTTGAGTAGCGTTGGGTCGGTCTCTTCTAATTATTTTATACGAACTGTGCCGGATTTTGTGCTTCTGGTTTAGCTTTGTTTCGCTAACCAAGAGTACATCGGGGCTTTCGTCCTGCAACAGGTTAAAAAGTACGGCTCGTCGCTCGATCCTTATCAGTGAATTTACATTCACCGATAGGATCTTCAAGTGTCTCTCTGCCAGCGTACCCATCATGACCTTAGGTGCGCTAGGCCCGGCAGAAGCGAGCAGATACTATCTACTCGGGTCGCCGTTTCCTGGATCTGTTTTTGGAGCTGCCCAATCTGCCCTTGGATTGCGAGCAAGATCGAACAGACATCCACCTCGGCCCCCGGTGCCTTAGAGACAGGCAATGGGGCTTTAGGAACAGCCACGGGTTTTTGTACCGTCTTTCCCGAACCTGCCGCCATTTGGGCGTAGGTCAACTGGGATGTGACGGCTGGTGTTTGGAAGCGACCCAAGGGACGCTTCTCCTCGACCTTCTGCTTACGGGCCAGGTTTTCTTTCTTGATGTCCTGGAACTTAGGACATCCCCGATAGTTTGCAGGGTGCCCTCGGTTCCGACACAAGACACACTCGAGCTGCTCTCTGTCCGCCACCTTGTCTTTCCCAAGGTCGCATTCCTCGTTCTTGTGATTCTTTGCACACTTAACGCATCGAGGCTGCATTTCGCAGTTCGACGCGGCGTGCCCGAATCTTTGGCAGCGGATACATTGCAAAATGTTTCCTTGCCTTTTTAATATTTCCCATGTTACACGCTGGGAAGCCAAGGAAGTAATGGACCTTAACCTCTCCAGCTTGCTGTTGGGTGTGAGCTGTACCACGAAGAAGGGAATCACTCGCTTCTCCCGTCGGGAGCTCACCGTGGAAAATGGCTTAACCGCCACGAATTTGAGGTCGTCACTCTCGAACTCTTTGAGCTCTGAGAGCATTTCCTCGGGATCTGTGATAGATTCCACGCCTTTGAGGAGCATCGTCCGCAACCTCTCGGCCTTTGGAGTGAAGGAGAAGAACTCCGTCGTTGACTCCTTCAATAGGCTTTTAATACGCTTATGCTGCTCCAGTGTCTTGCACTGAATAGCATAGCGTTTCTGGCCCAAACATTTAAATTCAAAATTACCTACACCAATGGCATACTTACACAGATCGATGGTTTCTCGTAAGGCCGTGGTATAGGTGAGGATCGGTGGCACTTTCTCCTTTTTCGGGCGCTGTTGCTGCGACTGATGCTGTTGCTGCTGCTTCTGCTGCTGCGGTTGTTGTTGTTGCTGCTGCTTCTGCTTCTGCTGTTGCGGTTGTTGTTGCTGCTGCTGCTTCTGTTGCTGCTTCAGCTGCTGCGGTTGTTGTTGCTGCTGCTGCTTCTTCTGCTGCTGCGGTTGTTGTTGCTGCTGTTGTTTCTGCTGCGGCTGTTGTTGTTGCTGCTGTTTCTGCTGCTGCAATTGTTGTTGTTGCTGCTGCTTCTGCGGTTGTTGCTGCTGCTGCTGCTTCTGTTGTTTCTTCTGCGGCTGCTGTTGTTGTTGCTGTTTTACTACTTCGGCGGCTATTGCCTCCTCTTTCAGCTTCTGCAACGCCTTAATTTTGTCAACTACGGCCTGTAGCTGGGCGCGCAGGAAGCGTTCTTGCTCTTCCAGCACACTACGTTCGTCCTCCGTAGCCGAACTTAAGAGGGCCGCGAAGGGGTTGTTGTCCCCCATGTAGCGGCCTTCTCTACCGTCGGAGAGGTATTCGACCTCTGCTTCCATGGGGATCACTTTCTTTACTTGTTGCTGTTGTTGTTGTTGTCCGGCTGCTTCGGACGTCGATGGTGGTGATGATGGCGCCCCTTTCCTCGCTTCGACCTGCAGCTTTTCAGTCGAAGTGGTGAGGGAGGGGCGCTTAATTAAGTTCGGCCTCGAGTTGACCCTTCTGCGCCTCTTCATTACGACGGCCGGCGTTGCGAAATCGGATGATAAATCATCCGATTCCGATTCCGTCTGACGAACGGGTCCTCCCCCGCCGTCTCCCGACATGTCTTCTCGCTACTGTTGTTACTACTGTTAGTAGTGGAAGAACACGAAAAAACACGAAAAAACACGAAAAATATTTTTTTCCCCGAATGGGGATTTGATCTGCCGATCTTCGGATTATCAGTCCGGCGCTCTACCACCGTGCTAACCTTATAGTTGTGAGGTTTTTGACTAAGTCCGCACTTGTACTATTTATTGTTTATTTTACCACTTATGGAAATCAAGCCGAAACACTCCCTACCACTGCACTGGTCTGTGATCAACTGACAATAAGGGCTCTTTGCGACAACGAATTGTCAGGTAACACAGCCAACTGCCGACTTTCTTGTATTTCGGTCTGACTTTGTGGAATGAATTCTTCCCTTTCTTCCTTTCAGTTCATCTGGTGACTTCCGTGACATGCTCTGCCTTTTGGTGAGTAGCTCGTATTGCAAGCACCACATTTCCTCGCCAATTGCGAGCGATAACATGAATGCAAAATTATTTTTAATCAGAATTCATGTCTTTGCAGTGACTCACCCTCATGGGGGACAAATCGCACTTAGACTTCCTCTTTTCCAAATCCTCAGTAATGGATGGATCACACTCTTAGAGGTACCAATCACCTCCTCAATAAGTCTTGCAGCCACACAACTTAATGTTCTTAATGTTCTCCTTCCACGAGGTTCTCGGCTTCGGTAAGGCTTCGTCGTTTTCAAGAGCCTCACGACCATCACAAAATCTATTAAACCAGCGCAATACTTGTGCACCGCATAGATACTGGCCGCCACGTTTTTCATCGATTCGATTGTTCCTTGAGCAATTTTTCCTAACTTAAAACAAAACTTGATAATCGCTCCTTTCTCCAAAGCGGTTTTTCAACAGAGTGACATATTGGGAGTTTAATTTATTTTAATTTAAACATGTCACATCAGAAATAGGACAGGCTACGAGGTTTGTTCAAAAAATGAGGTGACTTTTTATTTTTCCAATCATTAAAGCACTTCGCCTTTTGGCAAAGCCTTGAGCTCTTTCAGCGACGCGGTCTTTATCTCCTTAATCGTAGCAAAATTCCATCCTTTCATGGGTCTTTTCAGTTTTGGGAAGGGTTGCTGAGGCACGAATACGGTTTTTTTTGGCCAAAAAATTACGCACAAACAACGATGGGAGAGCAGGTGCATTATCGTGATGCAACATCCAGGAAATCCCTAAAAATCGTTTTCTTAGTATTGTTTCACGCAAATGGCACATATGTAATTTCAAGGCAATATTCCTTATTGACCGTACGACTTTCCAGCAAGAATTTATGATGAACCACCCGAGTGCAATTGAAGAAAACAGTGAGCAAAACGGCCCAAATTGGCTTGCTTTTTTCGATCTTGGTTTGATGATGATTCCATTGGGATGATTGGGCTTTCGATGTCATTTCCACATACCCTTGTTCCATTTATCATCTGGATCATGATTTGCGTCATTCGACAGCTCCTGTGACAGACGTTTCGCGCCCAGAAGATCTGAAAAAAATTCATGTCTTGAACCAGCCGATATGCCAGTATCCTCAGTAACCCATCTGATAGTGATTCGGCAATCCTCCATAACAATTTTCTTCTTTCAGACATCCAGGGCGGGCATCGTCATCTTCTGTGAAGTGCTTGTACCATTTATCAACACGTTTTTTCCGCAGAATAGACTCGTTAAATGCCACATTAAGTACTCCTGAACACTTACTTTTATTTTTCACTCAAAATTTAAAACCGATTCTTTGATATACAATATTTTTTGAATAGCGAAAAATCACCAAGGACACCAAAACACGTCTAACCTTCACCAAAGTCGCCTTATATTTTGAACAAAACTCGTACTTCTGCTTAAACAACATCCACCCTTTTTGAAAAAAGCCAATATCACATTTTAACTTGCCCCAGATACTGTGTTAGCCTCTGCCTATTCACCCAAACCAAAGCGTATCGAAAACCCACCTTTTTCGCGGAAGATCGAGAAGAAAACTGAGACTCGCTCCTATTTCTGTTGCCACGATACCAACTAAAATTATTTTCCCGAACCAGTAGAACAACATATGAGCAGCCACTCGGAATAAAGATGTTTTCCTCTTGCCAAAATGAAATTGAACCAAACAAACAGACCTTTTAGGATTTAAAGTGCTTAGACATCACAAAAAAAAATCAAAAACAAAAACAAAAACGCCTATAACCATTAGAAATAAAATCCATACACGAGCATTTTTTTTAACCTTGCCTGGATATACCCCTCTTCTCTTAGAATATGTATATCCTTGAAAAGCTCACACCTCTTCGCCGACTCGGCCGGTTTCTCCACGTGTAGCTCGGAGCATTTATATCGTATAGTGCCCACGCGGTAATGTTCCTCTCAGCTTTTAACAACAGTTCCTTTCAGTGTTCGAGTATCCTTGCCATCTGTTTCTGTCCTCTTTTTGGTTGCGGGATGGATTCGATTACCGAAAATAAATGCCGTTTAGTGGAATGGTAGTCATTTGAAGCTGTGTGAGTAGCTCGAGTAATGATCCCGTGCACTTTGAGCAGTATGTTTGTGAACTACCAACTGAAATTGTGATAGTCCGAATGCGTGTGTGGATGTGTGGCGGTGTCCCTTAGTGAGGGATGGGTCCCGACTTGTGGAATTGGGACATGAATAAGATTAGTTGGCCGGCGTGTTCTTGGAATTGAAATCTGCTTTTGATTAGGAAATTGTAAAGTTTTGGGTTTTCTCAGAAGGGAGACTAAAAACGAAATGAGTCCTATCAGTCTAGTCCATCGCCAGCTGTACCATTTTGGAAAAAGTTAATTTTCTTGTTTTTTCCTTTACGCAGATGACATGGAAATATGATTTTTCTAGAATATGATTTAGGTCATTTCTGTAATCTATACATCAGTGGCTTTTTAACGTTGTTGTAGAACATTCGAAAACTTTAATGAACGTTTCAGTGTTATTGAAATTTAAGCTGCAACCCTAATCAATGAACCATTCTCCTGCAGAGCGGCAATGCTTGCGGTATAGGAATCAACGGCGGATTCCACGGATTGAGTGACTCGGTAAATAAGAACATCATTTTCATCGTATAAAAGTACCTGTTGCTGAAAGATAGGCAACAACTTCGGACGGACAACACGTTGCCGACCTCCTCAAACGTCTAAAGGGAAATTAATTTCGATTTTGTTCCAAGAATGTTTGGCTCTTCAACTGGGTCGGGTGAATCCGCAGCAAAGCTTCTCTGGGAAGCATAAGTTTAATAGGCGTTCATGCCCCCACGACAAAAAAAGACTTTTACTCAAGGATCACTTGCATGACTTTTAGGGAATGACATCAAAATCGTTTGAGGAGATCTCAACACGAGGGTGAGGATGACATCTTTGAATGAGTTGGGACACCAAGTCAGAAAACGGGTTCAAGCTAGTGGACTTTGTGACGCGGCGTAATTTGTTAGTATTCATCACATTGCGATCTTTCAGCATCCTAGATGTTCCAACCTCTCTATAAGTCTATATCCGCCCGCATAGGTTTCGAGGTGTCACCGAAGCCAAGGAAGATCACTCTTGCAGTCGCAAGGGATCGTCAGGGCCTTTGCCGATCGCGTCTCCCTCAAGCTCTCTCAAGATTAGATGCAATATGAACAATCTTATAACATAGAACAACGAGTTCGAGAAAACTCATGGCGAATGCATAAATGGCCACACTACAATGACTGACAGGAGCTGTTGGTGGGATCAGCAAACAGAAAAGAAGCATGCGCTTCTGAGAAGAAAAAGGAAAGGACGTAAAAAGCCCGAGATCTACCTAGTCCTGCCATAAGTTCTGTTACAAATATAAAACGCTATAAAAAAAAAAGCACTAAACATATTGTATTCAAAATTATTTCATTTATAGGTATTAGAACAAGATATTTGTTATTAACAAAAGTTGGGTTCATTCGAAATGACCGCCTTTTGCTTTGACGCAAGCTTTTAAACGGTGTGGCCATAGGGCTATAGCGGCACGTACAGTTTCCATGAAGATCGTGGACGCTGCTCTGGTTAATACTGTTTTAAGCCTTTCCAAATTTCTGTGGGGAATCTTGCAGGCCATGTTCTCCAATTCTGACCACAAACCATAATCTAGTGGACTCCCCGACGTCCAAACTTTTGCTGCTACAAAGCCAGGAATATTGACTCTGAGCCACTCATGCGTGGTTTTGGCTTTATGCGCTGGAGCAGAATCCTGTTGGAAGATCCATCTGTGTCCATTAAAAAGGGTATTAGTCAAACCCTTCACAGCACCCTCTAGCGCATATTCTTGGTAAACCTTTGCACCAGTGGGATGTGACGCCATGGTGAGAGACCCACCACCAAACCATTACAGAAACAGGAGAAACCCTTGAAACATTTTTTTTCGCTTCCGTGGATGAAGTGGCATAAATCTTGTCATTTTGTTTGTTGAAAACTTCTTCCACGGTAAAAATATTCTCGTCCGTAAACAAAATGTTTTCATGGTCATTGTCCGCGTGCTACTGCAATCTTTCCAGCCTAATTTTTTTTTAATTGAGGAGTTAGAAGATGACCCGTGGACCGACGATAGGCTTTCATATGCAGATCATACCGAATCAGCCTAGACATGGATCTGGTTGATATATCCAATTCCTTGGACATGATCTTGTGCTTCCTAAGGGGATTTCTCCGAATTCATTCACGTACTGCCTTACTACATTTCTTGGCCTGTCCTCTACTCCAGACAATTCGCCGAAGCGAGCAATAGCCCGATATACGAATACTCCGCTCTTATACAACGCTATTACCGCGACTCGATTCTCTTTTACGCCCCACTCCACGTTAATAGTTCGCTAACTGAAACCAAACTGACTAGTATTCTTCACTGATCTTCGATCGATAATGGATCGATCATCGACAGTCAGTGCGGCCCAAACCATCAAGAACGGTAGCGCTTGCTTCCTAGTGGAAGCAATGCATGACATCTCTGACAAGTGAACTCGTTCATTTTGTTTGCTGACATGTTGCTTAATTACAAAGGGTGCTACATCCGAGATGATGACGTTTAACAATTTGTCTCTTGCGTGCAAGCGGATCAACTCCTTTGACGTTTTCACTCTTTCACTAGATTTTTTCTGGAAAGCTATGTGGTACTTTTTGTGGTACTTCTTGTTACTTTAAGGCCTTAAGTTCGTGCCCATTTTTCAGAATGTGTTGCATATGTTTCCGAGATAAGGTTATGCCAAAAGTTCAGCCATAGATTCTGGCCAGGTCTTTTGCGTTTTGAAATGCTGCCGGTTTCGATTGAAGGCGATATGGATATTTCACTTTCAGTTTACGGACAAGTCGGTTGTGATTTTCCAGCCAAAAAAGGGCAACAACACCATTACGTTAGAATTCAATTGTCGATAGAACAAAAACTAAAAAAAAAATTCGAAAAAATTCGCTTGTCAACAATGAAATGAATTAACAACTGTCAAAGTTTCAGTGCGCTGTCGTTCATAGTTTGACAGACACAGCGACGTGAAGTTGGTAAGAGTTCATATCAGTCCCACTGTATGCTGTTATCAAAGGAAGACACGCTATACCTATGTACGTCTTGGCCAGAACGTCACTCTTGTAAGCTACAACTTTAAAGTAATAAAGGATTCTGTCCATTAAGTCAACCACTGCTAAAATGATGAGAGGAACTCGGAAGGAGTAAGATCATGCCGCAGATGGACCTACAACGTTTGCAACAGTACCGCAAAAAATGGAAAGAAGGGTTGTCAAAGAGGCTCCTAACTTCCGAATTGCCGATAATAATAGTAATAATGAAAAAACCACTGATTCTTGGGCACCAAGAAGCCATTGAGAACTAGAGCCCCCTGAACACAACCGTTCCGGCGGAAATCAGAGCTGGAAACGGACGTCAAACAATAAGGCACGAGCTATTGGAAGCCGGTGGCTCAAGACATGGCAATGAAAGAGGCATACAAATTAAAAACGTTCGCTCTTCTACGATCAGACCTGACGCTGAGTTTTGATGTAAAAATCGAAGTCGATGTTGCCATTTGAATCATTACCAAAGTTATGCTTTGAACGATCCCTTAGGGGCATATATTGTATAATATGCGATTTTCTGACCTTTTGTTTATTAATTGTCTAAGAAAATACAAGGAAATTAGTAATGTGTGCATAATTTTTATTTGATTTGATAAATCAATGTATGCCATTAAGATTTTAAAGATAATTTTGTGTAAAAGTTGCCGATGACTAGGTTTTAAGTAGTCCTTACGGAGAGTCAAATTTTGAATCACTTTTTTGAGCATATTCACTGGTATTTCCTTAATAACATGGAAGACTACTTCCAGGACTGACGCTGGTAGTTGACGAACGAAGGGGTTATTAGATGAATCCCCATAAAAATAGTCCAAAGGCGTCAATTCGCATGATCTACGTACATAACGATAGATAAATTGTACACTGAACTCACTTCTCAATTCTCAATACATGTCGACCAGATTCAGCTCTTGCATTTTGGGTAAAAAAGAAGTTTGACATCATTGAACTATAACGGGCGCCATTGACGGTAACGTTAATTCAGTCAAAAAAAAATTACGTATCTATGATTACGCCGGACCATAACCCCACCAAACAGTGTATTTTACCAGATGCATTTACACTACTTCGACCAAATACGGCCGTTTTGTTTATTAACATAACCAGAAATGAGCTTAAAGGTAATTTTGATAGAAAAGCGTAATTTCCTCCGGCTATTCTAAACGCAGCTCATTGAAAACTCGGTTATGTTGCAGATCATTCGGCCTTGGATCTTCACGAGCTCTTTTTTTTTATTTATTTATTTATTCATCAATGGATATTTATCTTTTAACTACAAACCAAAATCCGTTGCAATCGCATATCATTGAAAAAATTCAAGACAATATTTTTAAACATAAATCTATTCATTCGAAAGTCGACTTCATTGCAAATTGAATTAACAAGTGACAAATAACGGATTACGGTGAGCCTAGGGACACATATACCACCATTAAACTGCCCCACAAGTGTGCATGCAAATCAGTGGGTTGACACGACTGGAGATCACCGGTGTTGTAAGAGTAAGATCAATCAAAAAAAAAAAAAAAAAAAAGGAGCATGCCCGTGTCAAAAAGGAAGGGAAGAAAGAAGACGGTCAAACCGTAGCATTATGGAAAAGAACGCTAAAAGGAAAAGCACTACCCCGCCAGGCACTACTAATGGTCGTGATCCTGGGACGAAATGCTCGGGTCAGAGCTATAGGATTTCCGGGGGATAGCAAAGTAATGCAACGGTGTAAGCCACATTTAAGAGTCGCGAGTTGGAACGTTGAGTGGGCGCAGCTATGAGGCGAGTAGAGATCCTGTGCGTACAAGAGACGAAATGGCGAAACACCGGTAATCGGGCACGTTTCTTGGACGTTAAAACAAAAGCCTACAAGACGTTTTACTATGGATTGGAACAAGGAAAAAACGGAATCGCCATCATCCTTGGCAACGTCTTAACCATTTCAAAGTCCAGTGACCGTTTGATGGCTCTCAAATTGGTGATGCATGGTGAGGTGTGGAACATCGTAAGCGCATATGCCCCTCAAGTAGGATGCGAACAAAAAGAAAAAGATGCATTCTGGCTAGATTTCCACAACCTTGTCAAAATCATCCCAAAGGAAGAGCTTTTGTTTGTTGGGGGAGATTTAAACGGACATGTCGGGAAGACAAGCGAAGACTATGAAGGCTACCACGGAGGGCTGGGATACGGCACCAGGAACTTTTCAGGTGAAGATATCCTAAACATGTGCAAGTCGTACGGTCTTATAGTGCTAAATACCATGTTCGTCAAACAAAGCCGGCACCTGATCACTTATAGCAGCGGCGGAAATGAAACTCAAATAGACTATCATTTGGTATCCAGTTTCATGAAGCCACGAGCTAAAGATTGCAAAGTGATCCTGGGAGACGCGATCGCCCCTCGACACCGTCTCCTCCTGACTGAATTTTTTATGGATGCGAGAAAGAAGTCAAAGCAGCAAACGAAGGTGTCTGAGAGAATCAAGTGGTATAAGCTGGATAAAGGAAAAGGCGAAGCTTTTATTACCATCATGGAAAACTACCTCTCTTCCATTATCGATGAGGTCGGTAATGAGGAGTGCAGAGCACAAGACATGTGGGATTCCCTACAACAATCTGGCCTGGAGAAAGCCAAATCACTGCTCGGAACATCTAAGGGCCCATGCCAACACGCAAAAGAAACCTGGTGGTGGACAGACGAAGCCAAAGCAGTGATACACGAAAAGAAAATGGCTTTCCAAGCTTGGTCAAAGTGCTCTTCTACTAATAGAGAGGAAAAAGCTCGCCGTGAAAAGGTATATAGATGTTGCAAAGGTATCGCGAAGAAAAAATGCGCCGAATTCAAAGCGAAAAGCATGGAAGGCCTCTATCAGGAGTTGGAAGAAATATCGTCTTCCGCGTCTGACAGGAACCAGGCTACCCAGGAGCTTCGACAAAACAATTTGAACAAAGGAGCAAATATCTTTAAGATAGCCGCCCAGAGAAGAAGAAATGCTCAGGAGATTCGTTTCCCAAAGTTTATTAACAATGCTGAAGGCCAACTCCTTGTGGAAGACGAAAAAATTCTCCACAGATGGTGACAGTATTGCGAGGAACTTCTGAACGAACAGTTTCCCCGAGTGTACTTTCCAAGAGCCGCCCCGAATCATGCCGAAATATCCGACATCACAGTCGAAGAAGTTCGGTACGCGGTTAAAAACTCCAAGAAAAGAAAAGCTGTTGGGCCGGACGGGATACCCTCTGAGTTCTGGAAAAAGATGGGAGACATCGGGTCTAGATGGCTCATGGTTCTTATCTCCAAACTTATGAGAGGCGACACTATGCCTAATCAATGGAGGGAAAGCTATCTTCTTCCATTGCACAAAGGAAAGGGTGATACGCGAAATTGTGATAACTACCGTTCTGTCAAGCTGATGTCGCACACCATGAAGATCGTTGAACGGGTATTAGATAGCCGACTGCGGAAAATAATACGACTATCTCATGACCAGTGCGGGTTTGTCTCGGGTAAATTAACAACAGATGCAATCCAAAGTATATGGATCATGATGGAAAAGCATCGTGATTCTTCAAAGGACTTGCATATGGTGTTGGTTGATTTCGAGAAGGCCTTTGACCGGCAACCAAGAGATCTTTTATGGGTAGCGCTAAGACAGAAAGGAGTTCCAGAAACCTACGTGCGAGTGATTATGGACATGTACGAGAGAGCAACGACAAGAGTAAGATGCACCGCAGGAGTCACCGAAGAGTTCGCAATCAAAGTCGGTGTACACCAAGGGAGCGTCCTCAGCCCACTGCTTTTTATAGCAGTCCTTGATTGCTTGCTTGAAGGAAAAGTGACGGACCCCAATGTGCACCAGCTATTCTTTGCTGACGATGGAGCCATTATAAGTGATGCTCAGGCGTCCCTACAACGAGCACTTGATGTGTGGATGGACATTTTTGAGGGACACGGGTATCGTATTAGTTGAAAGAAGACATAGTATCTGTGCTGCCCGTTCTCTGACCCTCATCAGCCTATTCCAGACATTTACTTGAATGGAAGAGTGCTTCCCAAGTGTGAAAAGTTTAAATATCTGGGATCTATGATTAATAAAGAAGCAACTTGTGATGACGACATGAAACATCGCGTAAGCGTAGGGTGGATGAAGTGGCGGGAAAACTCCGCCATCTTCTGTGATCGAAAAATGCCCCCTAAGCTGAAACGAAGGCTCTACACTTCAGTTGTACGTCCGGCGCTCACATACGGTTCACAATGCTGGACAATGCACAAAAAGTATGAGGGCAAATTAACGGCAACTGAGATGAAGATGCTTCGCATGACAGCGGGAGTAACAAAGCGTGACAGAATTAGAAGTTCAAAGATCCGAGGAAGCCCCCACGTAAAAGAAACCATCACAAGAAATATAGAGCGCGACCGACTCAGTTGGTATTGCCATGTTCAAAGGAGAGATCCTTTGAACCCCGTCCAAAAGGCGTTATCAATCAACATTCCAATTTCAACACGCAAAAAAGGCAGGCCGAAAAACAATTGGTGCAAACAAATGCAAAAAACACCAGCATTTGATTGGCCTCAGCGATAAAGTAATCCCAAACCGGGAAGCCTGCCGCTACTTTCTGAGGTCAAACCGGCGGACCCCACAAGCGGACCAGTAGGAATGCAGTTAAGTGGGAAGGTTATGGTCCTACACTTCTGACCATAACGACGCCGGGATAAAAAAAAAGGAAAAGAAGAAGAAGAAGAAGAAGTTTGTCCTATGACTAGGAATCATAAAGAGAACGTCCCTGTTTCCTAGATTTCTCTCAGGAACATAAAAAAGTATAAAAGTCAGCAATTCTGAAGAATTAATTCTACTAATGTGGTTTACGAAAAGTACTCCAAGGGTTGCTCTTCGACTTTTCAAAGATTTTAAATCTATAGGTATTATTGAGCACCTAGATATATATGAAGGAAAATCTTCAGACCACCCCAAATTTCTCAAAGCAAAACGAATAAATTTTTTCTGAATATTTTCAATCCTTTCAGAAGAGTTTTCATAAAAAGGAGACCAAATAACCCAACAGTATACCAGTATAGGTATGACCAAAGATGTATAAATCGTTTTAAGAGTATAGCAATGCCTAAATACTACCGTGTTACGCTTTAGAAAATCCAGCAACGAATTTGCTTTGGATATTATGTAATTAATATGTGCTGAAAAAGATAACCTAGTATCAAAAATAACACCAAGACCTTTACTTCATTAACAGTTGTTAAACTTTCATTACCAAGACTGTTACTAAATACCATCCTAGCTCTAGACCGAAAAGTTCTAAAAATCTTACACTTAACTCAAGATGATTGTACGAGGGTGGTCCGTTAAGTACTTAGCCTGCAAAAGAAAAACAAAAATTTTGGAGAAAGGGCGATTTATTTTTCAATATAGTCTCCTTTTAGCTCGATACACTTGACCCAGCGATGCTCAAACTTCTTTAACCCGTCTGAAAAATACGTTTTCTCGAGGTCTGCAAAGTAGGCCTCCGAGGCGGCGATGACCTCCTCATTCGACTGAAATATCTGCCCGGCGAGTGACTTTTTCAAGTTTGGAAACAAAAAGAAGTCGCACGGGGCCAAATCTGGAGAATACGGTCGATGGGGCAGCAGTTCGTAGCCCAATTCGACCAATTTGGCCGTGGTGAGGGCGGTGCGTTATCATGATGGAAGAGCACTTTTTTCTTCGCCAAGTGGGGCCGTTTTTTCTTCAATTTGGCGTCGAATCGGCCCAATACTTTGGCATAGTACAGCCCTGTGAGTCCTGTGACCGTTTTGCCCTTCTCCAGTTAGTCGATGTGGATTACACCTTGTGAATCCCAGAAAACGGGGGCCATCACCTTTTCGGCCGATGGGACAGTCTTCGCCTTCTTCGGAGCACGTTCGCCGGGTGAAGTCCACTGTTTCGACTGTTCCTTGGTCTCTGGTGTGTACCAGTGGATCCATGTTTCGTCGACTGTCACGGGACGACGCAGAAACTCCTTCGGATTGCGCTTAAACAGCGTCAAACACTGCTCTGAAATGGTCTCACGGTTGCGCTTGTTGTCCGGAGTGAGCAAACGCGGCACCCATCACGCCGACATCTTTCTCATGCCCAAAATTTCATGCAGGATATGACCCACGCGATCTTTTTTAATGCCTACTGTCTCAGCTATCTCGCGCACCTTCAATCATCGGTCTGCCAATACGAGATCGTGGATTTTTGTCACGTTATCCTCCGTGGTAGCCGTTTTCGGGGCACCTGGACGTGGCTCATCAAAAACCGACGTGCGACCACGTTCAGACTCGTTAAACCAATTTTTGATGGTCGCCAACGAAGGAGAAGAGTCACCGTACACAGCATCCAAACGCTCTTTGATTTCGCTGCGCGATTTCCCTTCCAAAAACAAGAATTGAATCACCGACCGATATTGCTCTTTTTCCATTTTTCTAAAATCCGCGGACACTCCCGCTTCCACACGTGGTTAAAACAAAGCCAGAAACCAGAATGAGACGTGTGTCTTTCGTACGTCTTCCCCCGTGACACCCTGAAATTTTGAAAGAAGTTCAAGTTCGTAGCGACAAAACCCGTTACAAACGAGCTTCTATCCGTGAATACGTGTGAGCTCATTTCATTTTACCGCAGTGTACTCCCGCCGCACACACTCTTGGAATTATAACAATGTGCGTGATTGCTTACAAAATTTTGACAGCACTTGAGGTTCCTACGTGCTCGCCCGAGCTTGTAGGCAAAATTGGTGGTTTCTGAACAAAACTACTTTCGACAGTAGCCGTCTACTAGAATGTACAATACTACACGATAGTAAGTTGCTCGTGCGATACTGGCGCCATCTGGCGGTCAGGCTAAGTACTTATCGAACCACCCTCGTAAAGTAAGAGACGAAGGGAACCACGTCCACACAGTCTGACAACTTTTTGTGACTACTATTTTGTTAGATATTAGACTAGGTCTTTACCTAAGATCTTCCACTTAATCGAGCGACACAGTCCCAGTTGCTTCGAATGGCGACGATTCGACGAATCAAGGTCTGTATATTTAATGCATTATTTTCCTCTGTACGCACTCTACACGCAGGAGGCTTGGGACCCAACACCGTGAAGTGGGTGCTAAATTTGGTAATTTTGGCTTAAATGTCTTGTTCAGTAGGTCGTTCAGTAGGAAGACTGGTTACCTTAAAATGGTTGAAGTGCTCGAAAAATATTTTTCACCGAGTACGAATTTTGATAAAAAAAACTCAATAATTTGTAGGTGCGCGAACTGTCAAAAATAGAACACTGAAAATCAAACAGCAAAAGAATTATCCTATTTTAATGAAAAGCTCTCTCACCCTACAAACTTTGTTTTCTCATAACGCCGATGTGTTTCCAAGCTACGATTTAGAGCGTGTAGCCTATTTACCATCCTATCTTACCAGTTTGCCTTAAAAGACTGGTTACCTTTTCTAAACTAAACCTTATAACAAACGGTTTATGGTACTTTCCAATCCCATGCAACAGGAGCAGCCAATTCCGAAAAACAAGAAAAACACTTTGACATTGCTTCAAATCATATACATTTGTACCCGGCTTGAATGTATATCAGCCGTTTACCCAAATAAAATCCAAGTCCACGTGTGGTTCTTTAAAACAAGTCCAGCAAATAACATAAATAAACCCTTTGACGACACGAAGGCGCACACATGTAGCAATAATCACAAATTACATCATGCCCTTCGAAAAAGGAAACTTTCAAATTTCCAGACCTTTGCCGAATTATCACAAGAGACGCAAATTCCTTCCATTTGTTTCTATCCTCTAGACTTTCACCCGACGGGCTATACAGTGCCTCTGTCCATATGTAAGTCATGTATGTTGCGTTGTCTAAGTTCGGAATTAACGCCGAATCGACATGAACAACTCAAATGGTGATTTATTCCAAACTCAATGGTAATAGCAGTTGTGAGTCATCATCATCCCCATTTATGTATAAAGAAACAAATTTGCTCTTCGACAGACGCATTCAATTAGGGAGGAAACGAGAACGCAAGGATGCAAAGAAAACCAAAAGTCGTGAAGAGGAAAAGCGGAAAAACTGCATATTTAAAGGCAAAGCTCCATTAGCAGCGACCAATTTGGTACTCGACAGATTCGCACGGCAACACTTCCTGCCGCCCGTGGCTATGTTTGTGTGCATGTGATACATTGCCACCCCCATGACCATAATCGAGGAAGAGTGCGCTATGTTTTCGTCTTCACCCGAGCAGGGCGGAAAAACTGCTGTTTCAGCGATTTTGTTGTTGTCAACCGGCCAGGCCACCCTTCCTCAGTTTTTCGGTTCTCTATGTTGTTGTTGTTGTTGGTGGAATGCGATGATAAAGGAATTCAGTCGTCAGCCGGTGGGACGGTGGTTTGGGCTATATGCTTGATGGCTTCTTCCGATACGCCCCAAACTTGCAACTTACAATTCTCAACACCCGACTCACAATACCTAACTCGGTATGGCATAAAACTCGGCTCAAATCGACTGGAGAAGAATAAGTGTATGTATGTGTAGGAGTGCGCCCCCAACAGGGGTGGCGATATGTGCTACAAACACAGTTATAATCCCGAAAAAAGCCGACGGCAGACGCACACTACCACTGGGAAGAACGAGGACGACGTTACCATGTATTTTAATCGTGTACATGGACGAGACGAAACGATGAAGCAGGAACGCGATGATAGGCCGGCGCGCGCTCGGTGATTTGAGTTTTTGCTTTTTTCTATTTGTTAACTGCTTTCCTTTTTTGCCTTCTATGCCGTTGGGGTTGGGGCGATCGTGATGGCAGAGAGTGAGAGTGTGTTTATACCGCTGTTGTTACTGGTGCTGCTGCTCTTGGTTCTGGCACTGGCGCTTGATGTTGATATCCTATCCAGGTTGGTTGGCATTTTTGCTACATTCGGGAATTCTGCGAAAGTGAAAAGCCAGATGAGAGTAACTTTCCACAGTTTGCCATGCTCTGTGTGCTTCGGTGCTGTATCGTGTGTGTTGCTCCTTTTTGTTTTTTTTTTTTTTTTTTACTTTTGTTCATTCTTTTTGTTTTCCTATTCTGTATACAGCAGAGCTCAGAGGCACATGCCACATAATATCGCCATGACGACTGTGTGGAGGTTAGAGTTCTTGGCTTTCCTGTATGCGCGCTTCATCCGTCGATGGTAATGCCGCTCTGAGCCTGCTCTCTTCAGGGAATTTTTACTTTCTACAACGAATCAACCGGGTGCTCTGTTCTATTAGTTCGGTTTTCGTCCCGTGTGCTGTGCTTTCCTGCCGCCTCTGCAAGCCGGATTACAAGTGTGTTCCCAATCACCTTACCGTTCTATCCGGTCTTAATCATTTCTTAGCATACAAAGTGTGAATCAGACATCATTGAAATAAATTCGAAAACAAGATGAAAGTGTTGAATTAATTGTTGATTTGTGTCCTCTTTTGTTTTAGCTAATAATATGCAATACGGACAGAATATCTCGATACCGTACTCCCAGCCGCAGGGCGATTTAAACTTCCTTAATTCGACCGATCATAAGGGAAAAATCCATCCGAAAATCGAACGGGACCGGGAAGAAGGTAAGTTTCTTTCTTTTTTTTTCTGTGTGTGTGCTTTTCTGTCCATTCTTCCATTCTATCGTTCCTTCTTTCTGTCTTTTTTTCGTTTCTTCGACTTCCATTCTTTCAAGGACACCTGATTTATCGTATCCATCAGATGTGCGTTATGTACCGTCATGCAGGCTCGTGTGCCTTATATACCACAGTCTTCGGTCATACATATGTACCGCATGCATGTACATACAATTTGGTGAGCCGAAATGTATCTAGTTCGATTCCTTATCATCCAAGCGCTCGTGTATGCTTCCGACACAGAATATGAGCGGAAAAACGAAAAACCGACATTTCACTTATTTTTAAACTTCCCAAACCAAGCTCGACTGGGTTTAGGCTTCCGTTCATGGGAAATCGCTGTCTATATGCCAGGCTAGGGTATGAGCACAAGCACGAGCACAAAGTTAGCCTAATTAAGCCCTTAAATGTAGACCTTACTCTTGTGTATTATATGTGCGGTGTGATGAATAAGCCTTTATATTTCTAATTGAAAGTGTGAGAACATTTCTTTCATCCATTACATAATATCCCTCCCTTGGCCCCGGCCTCCGTCCATCCATTCATCCATCCATCTACGTCCGTCTTACGTAGGAGAGAAATTTGATCGACTGGCTTCCCATTTTCTATGTGCTAGCTATATACATAGCTCCATATACATACATCTAACCCAAATTCAGATCGACAAATAATCGATTGGGTAATCACTAAAAATTACTTATGGAATTATACAACGGAAGGATTCGAACTTGGGGCGACCCCATACCGTCACTCTTGTCATAATGGACGAAGTGAAATGTAACATCTCGCGGTGTATCACTGGATTGAGAAGAATCTACTGTTGGTTGCCAAGCAAGGATGGGGATACGATTTAAGTAAAATTCCTCGAAAATGTCATGAGGGCAATGTCGGACGATTTAGCGTCGGACGACTATGACAAGAACGACGAAGCGGGGAGGGAGTGTCAGAAGTGAAAGTTTCAAGGATATTCTTGGGCTGCTGTGTGTTGTTTTCTTCTTTTTGTACTTACTGGTGGCTCGTGTCGGTTTATTACAGATACCCTGCGTACACGTGGCAGATATTTATTTATAGGATGAGATCCTAACCGGGACTGAGACTGAGACAATTCTGAGAAACGAGAGCAGAAGAATTATACAAATAGGTGCGTCTGTATGTATTCCAATGTTAGGCGGGGTCAGTGTTTGAATAATTTTTAGGGAACATATAGATTTTTATTTACTTGCTTGTGCTGCTCGTCTTCGTGGACTGGTTTGTCTTCCTACTTATCTCGCAGGTTTTTTTTTTTTCTTAGTCAGGGTTGTTGGAAGGGTGTTGGGCTTCTTTGCTTCACTGCTGTTGGCCGTCGAAATAGGCCATCATTTAATGGGATGTTTCTTTACAGTAAACATGACTTGGGGATGGATGGGCAATTTGATTTCCTCAATGGGAACTGGCAAACGAGAAGATCGTGGGAGGGCTGGTGAAACGAATTTATTAATGATCTTGGACGATGATAACATCTATTTTTGGTTAACAAATCTTTGTACTCAATGATAAGAAGGTCATCGAGGTTCGGATTAGTCAAACACCAATTAATGGCTTTTAACTTTCTTTAGCTTAGCTTTTAGAAACTCTTTTGGATTGCCCTCAAGCATGTCCGTCTTTGCCCTACTGGAAGTAAACGCGGCGCCCGTCCCTCCGATAGCTTATGAGAGAGCCAAATTTATCGTGGGATGTTTTGTATGCGTTCAATTGAGATGTATCAATGTCAGCAATCTGTTTGATCTCACCAGGTGAACTGCTAACACGACATGAATTTTGTTGCTCATATTCTCTTTAGTCACTCCCATCGGACGCCCGGGGCACTCTGCACTAAACCCCGATGTTCGGCCACTTTTGAATTCATTATAGGTACCTATGTATATCTGATAGAAGTCATCGAAGGTGCATAGTCCTTATAATTGATATGCAATTTCACTTTGACTTCTCCACACGTCTTCCCATACACAATACGGCATCGAATCGGTGATCGCCCTTTCTCCCTGGTTGTACGAACTTGACGACATTCGGCAGCGATCAAGTCAGAACTACTCGACACCTATCGTTTTAAAGATGTCGTTCGATGATGGCAAACACCTTTTGTGACGGTGGTGCCAATAGTCGCTAAGCAAGGGTTTTTACCATACACCACATGTTCTCCTACATAAATTGTATTTTTTTCTCTATTTGGATTTTCAGTGCTCTCTATTCAAAAGCTCACGAGTGATTTGTGACATGTGTCGAAGCTAAACATACTCAGTTGTCATTGCCATTTTATCTTAGACCCATATAACGCTTACAAATTATCGAAATTCTTATTCTGAAAAAAATGTTTATCGCGCTCTTCGATAATTTTACCGCCGTCAAATCGACCTATTTAAAACAGACCGACCAAATATCGCACTACTTTCACACTTTATGACATCAAGTCACCTATCCGTATGCGTTGAGTGTGTCCGGAGTCGTCTCGACTACGTGTAAGATTCCTCACCTGAAACCTCACAAAAAACAACTCATGCAAGAACTGAAGCTCACCAACCTGCCACAGTGTCAAATTTTCGGTGGGTAGGCCTTAAAAAAGCTGGAGGAAGATCTGCTTTTTTATCGAAAAATTGTCTTCAGCGGCGAAGTTAATTTTCCGTCGAAGTGGTATGTTAATAAGCAAAACTTTCTTATATTGTCTGATGTCATTGATCCGATTTTTTTCAAAGTTCACCGCGAGAACATAGTTTTTGTCACTGACGTCCGATATCGCTCAACGATTTCGCACTTCTTTTCTCAAAATAGTCGAGGTGAACCTGGTCGATATGTAGTTCTAGTAAGACGGCGTTACCTGCTACACAGGATGCGAATCGATGGCCTAATTAAGAATTTAACTCGGTGAGCAATTTTTCTCACATTTTGCACCGGCGAATTGACGGGCTAGATCGGACGATTTGACGACTTTTAACTATCAAATTCGTCTATGCCGATAAGCTAGCGTCAGTTGCAGCCTTGGAAGAAAACGTTACACGTGTTATTAGAATGATACCAGTTAATAGGCTTGAAAAAATTACTCAAAATTGGACACTCCATAGCCCCGCAGGGACCACTTAACACGTAACATTTATGCAAAACAACCTTTAAAAGGTAAATGGCAGGCATCGGTTTATCAAATAAAAATAACACGTTTACATTTTTGTAAATTTCCTGGGTTTTCTGTTTACAATTAAAAACCAAACGCTTACAAAATCTCATGTTATTATAAAGAGCGAGCCAAAACGAACGCAACTAATGTCTGCCATTTCTGTACTGTACTAGTTCGGAAGCGCCGAAATGCGCATGATCATCATCTGTTTGCTGCACCAAAGCGGATGGAACTTTTCACGACAAAATAGCAGAAAAAATCAATTGCAAATGTGGTGAATGTGCAGAGACGAACTCTGTGCGATATTTTTTTAAATTTTTTTTTCAATTTTAACTTCATTTTTATTCGATTTTGCTTATAACTATCTTACGCTAGACAAAAATGCTTAAAACTAGCTCAATTATCCTTAGAAATTTAAAAATCTTACTGGCCCTAGGCGGACACTCTAAAACAAACAGTACACGTACAACTTAAACCTATGTCTTTCAACAACTTGTATATGTAAACTTATAATATTTTAAACAATCTTATTATATCTTAAGCTAAGAAAAATAAATTTTATTAGAAAAAACTTAGCACATGATCGTTTTAATAAAACTTAAGCCTACCTTAACTAACTTATTCTAGCTTAAATAAAATATACATATATATATAAAATTAAATACATAATATATATTTAATATATACATATATCTTTTTTTATTTAATTTTAATAAATTACATTATTATTATTTTTTTTTCATTTGTCCTATACTACCCTACTACTGCCTACCCTACCCTAGCCTACCCTACCTGAGTTGTTGATTTTCAACTTCCAGTCATCACAATACTGTTGAATTTTTTTCGAAGTCACGCTGCAGAAGAGTAACAATGACGTCGATCGTTGGGCCTGATCTGTACGCGATTAGGTCGTCTGCGTACGCTATTGAGTGGTGAAGAGACACAAGTAGATCAGGTAAATGCTGAAAAGGATCGGCGAATTTACCATACCCTGTTGCAGTCTGTTTTTGATTTCCAATGTTTGGGTAGAAGTTACGTTGGCAATTTTCACAACGAACTCTCTTCCTGTTAACATGTCAAAAATCATATATAGCAGTGGTTTACTTATGCCTAGCCGACTGAGCTTAAAAACTTTTTAGCCATACGGTGTCAAAGGCTTTTTCCAAGTCAATCAGACAGGCACCCGTGCCTTGGTTCTTACATTTATTCCATTGGACATCCGATAGTAGTTTCGACGCAGCATGAATAGTGTCATGCCCCGCTCTGAAACCAAATTGGTTATCCGGGATGATTTTATTGTCCTCAACCCATTTAGGCAGGGCTCTATGGACCACCTTCTCGAAAACCTTTCTGATACTCGGAAGGAGATTTATCGACCGGAGATTTGCCGGGTTAGGTGTCTTTACCCCTCTTGGGGATTGGTTGCACCACCGCTGTCTTCTAGTGTACTGGATAATATGCATAATTCAGTGCATTATTGAACAGGATGGTGTACCTCTCTACAGCCACTGGTGGAAGGTGCCTAAGCACAACATTGGATATACCGTCGATACCCGCGGATTTTTTCCTTTTCAATGATCTGGAAGATCATCTGGAGATCTTCCGTCGAAATGAACAGGGTATTAGCCCCCTCACTGGCGATGGCATTGTTTGCCATGAAATCTTCATTGAACCAGGTAAAACCAAGATACTCGAATCGCCAATGATCGAGATCATGTCTAAGGTAGAAGTGATGAAGCAGAACTCTGTTTTCCAGGTCACGGTTCGGGCGAATACTATCATTCACCTTGTACACTTCCTGGAAGACAGCTCCCACTGTCGCCACCTTCTCCTGAGGATCCTCAATCACGATGACTTCGGTCAATAGCCTAATCTCCGGGGCTTACTACCCCAATGATCTATATTTTTTGCCTTTGTCCCGTCAGAAGCATTCCTCTATTTAGATAGATGTGGGCTGATCCAGGATAGATTGGCGGTACCGCTTATCTTCCACGTAGGTGGCAATTCCGTGGAACGGCGATTCCTCTACGGACCCGATGTCGCGCTCAGTGAGCCCAAGCGCCTCAGGTTCTGTAGATCGGTCTCACGCCGAGATCGAGGAGACGTAGTCCGCCAACATCAACGCTTTTGGTGGCTGGAGGTAGCTGCGTCAATGGACATTTCAATAGTTTCAGCCTCTTCAAGGCAGGGCTTGCCTAACACCAATGGCAGGCTTACATATGCTAGGGTAGGGTAGGATAAAACAAAAAAAGAATAACAACCAAATATATAAAAAAAAAAAAAAAATGTATATACATATATAAAAGATTCCTAAATTTGTAAGGATAGTTAAGCTAGTTTTTTTAAAAAAAGTACTCAATCACGAAAAAGTCGTCATCCAGGATGGCGCTCTCTGGATCGATGTTAACCGTTCGTAGCAAACGTTCATTATCTGACGTTCTCGGAAGCCTTAGATCCTGAATGTTATTCGGATTGTTTACTCTGTGCGATGTTTGGCTAATGTTGTACCAAATAAGTAGATAAATTGATTACTATACCTTGAGAAAACCATTTCGATTGTGGAAATAAAACCCCTTGGAAAAAAGTCTGCAACTCGTTGCGGCCCATGAACGACCAGAACAGGAGTTTCCCTCAGTCACCTATGTTGTGTGGGATTAATTTCTTCCTAAAGGTGTAAGGGACCTATTTTACTAACCGACTTTGAATGGAGAGCTGCGAAAAAGCACATCAAAATATCATTCCGCTGTCTTGGTCTTGGCTGTAAGAAAAGTTGAACGCCGTGTCGTCGTCATCAGAAGTCGACACGCCAATCTCTGTGTCAGGGTAATCTCTTTGCGCATATAAAGCGCTCGTTATTCCAATTACATATTCTGTAACTTATGCGCTCAAAATATGGTTTTTTTTTAAGGTGAGTGGAGCCAGAAAAGTTGTCAACAACATCGGAAATTAATGACGTTATTCATGAATGTGACCTAGAAATGTCTCGTCGAACTTGAACAGTAAAATCTACATATGTATGTACAATACAATACCTAGAAGAAATAATTGGGGAAGTAATTAAATTAGCCCCCAATCACTTAAGATAATAAACCACCCGGTATTGATAGTATTCGCCCTAGTGACCTCAAAGACAATGCCATGACACTCACACCTGTAATGACTAGATTAATTAACGAGAGCTTTAGTGAAAACTTAGTTCAAATCTACTAAAAACGTTAATTGGTTTACAAAGGCGAGACAAAAACGATATCACTAGCTGCAGGCAGATCTCATTACTCTCAGTTGTCGATAAGATTTTGGAAGAGATGTTGATTCGAAGGCTGTTATAAAGGTTTCTACCCCAAAAACAATTTGAAGTTCTAAAAAGAAAAAGCACAAATCGATTACTCGGAGATTTTGTAAGCAATATGTATGCAATAGCCTAGATAAATTTACAAATGCATTTCTTTCGAAAAATAAAAAAAAAATCGGTGATCGGGGAGGTATTTTAGGCTGATACCAGAATTATCTAAGCAATAAATATTTCAAAGACAAATTGAGTGAGGAGGAAATTGTAGAATACGGTGTTCCACAAGGATCGGAACTGGGACCTCCGATCTTCATAATCAATATAAACGATATGCTCCCTGACTTCCATTAAGCACTTTTTCCCGTATTCGCAAAATACAGCCATAATACTGAGTCACAAAGATGTTATTCAAGAAGCTGTCATATTGCAAACAAAATTTAAGGCAATAACTGCATGGTGCCAGTATCACGGTACATGAGGGAATATCACTAAAAATGCATGAACGAAGGTGTTTTCAAGATGCAAGGTGATACCTGTTGTGGTGGTGATACCTGTTGTGGTGGTGATACCTGTTGTGGTGGTGATCCCTCTTGTGGTGGTGATACCTGTTGTGAAATAATCGAAAATGTATCAGTATATATGTAAATATTTTGGAGCCATGGCGGATTATAATTTCAATTTTCAGGTGATAGAGGCGCTGGTAAAAAATCGGGGCAATCTTCGTTTGAACCTCATGTCAGATACGGAGTACTGACCGGGGAGTACTGCAAACGGGAAAACGTCACTCTTATTGTTCAAAGAATAGTAGAAAAGGCGTATAAGGCAGCTGCTTGCAAGTAAGGTGATCTCTTGATTTTGCAACGACATCAAGTACAAATCACAAACATCGGTTATTGTAAGATGTGATGCCGATGAAAATTCACTAATGAGAATGATGAGAAATTGTTGCAAATGCTCAGTTGTTACTATATTACATGCGTATGTTGAGAAATGAAGCTTGGATCCTTGCGAAAGTTTATACTTGATATTCATGCGTGGCAAAAAGTTTATGACAAAGTGATATTATCGCTGGACGGCGTTGAGTTAAGTCAATTTGTATGAAAAATAGAGAACGAAAAGCGATATTAATTGGATGATCAACCCTGTTGCGAACAACCTTCCGGCATTAATGACAACATTGTGTGAACTTCAGTGAGAGGCCTTATATTACTCATTTCGACATTTAAAGATGCTTGATTGAAATGAGTTGGACCGCGCCATCATCCTTAGAAATTGAACCTTTTTGGATCTTAGCAGATGGGGAGAAATGAATATATAACAACGTACCACAAAAAGGGGCTGGAAACAAGACGAAAATGCAGAACCCGTTTCAAAAGCTGGGATGCATCGAACGAGGATGGTGGTTGATGAGGTTCTAGGGATATAATCTTAAGAGCCAATCAAAGGCGGCATCTTTCACCATCTAGACCTCATATCGTCCGTCGGACTCTGCAAAAACTTAAGTAATTAAAATGAGAAGGCCTTTAGCACCCATTGTTTTCCCCAAACCTTTAAATTTTCATCTGTTTCGGTCGCCTCAGAACGGTTTCAAGAGCGAGAAATGTTGTTTCATTGAAGCCGTCGAAAATTATGACACGTTACGACGTTTTTTTTTTAAGGAAAACCAGGGAATTGGGTCCAGAAGTTTATGAATCGTTTAATAAAAACTCGACTCGATTAATAAAATTGTTTCCCTAAAATGCAAGAATTTGTTTTCTGGCGCGAACGTACGTCGTAGTGCACTTGCTCGGTGGTGGCGGGTTTAACCTTTAAACGCCTTTAGTGTGAATGGCCAGCGTTATCGCGCCATGATTACCGATTATTTTTGGCCCGAATTGGAAGATATGGACTTGGACACGCTCATCAAACTTACTCTTCAATAAATCGATTGTAACGTGTGCTGTGTGGCTTGTGGTACCATCCTGTTGAAACCACATGTCGTCCAAGTCCATATCTTCCAATTCGGGCCAAAAATAATCGGTAATCATGGCGCGATAACGCTGGCCATTCACAGTAACGTGACGATCGTTATCGTCGACGAAAAAATATGGCCCAATAACACCGCCGGCATGCAAACCGCACCAAACAGTTATTTTGTGTGGATGAAGTGGTGATTCATGAAGCACATGTGGATTTTCACCCGACCAATAACGCATATTTTGCTTATTGACGAACCCATCGGGCCAAAAATGAGCTTCGTCACTGAAGATGATTTTGCGATGAAATTCATCATCTTGGCGCATCTTCTCCAGAGCCCAATTGGAGAACGTACGTCGCTTCAAATGGTCCATCGGCTTCAATTCTTGAGTCAGCTTGATCTTGTATGGGTGTAAACCAAGATCCTTACGCAAAATACGCCATAATGTGGTCTGAGCGATGACCAATTCTTGAGAACCTCGTGGAATTGACTGATTTGGATCGTTTGCTACGGACGCCTGAACGGCAGCGATATTTTCGACACTTCGACCAACCCGTTGTCTCACTGACACGGCAACATCACACAACGAATATGTAGACTCAAATTTTTGCACTAAGCTTGTTATTGCCTGTTTACTAGGGCGAAAATTACGACCGAAAATTGGAGTTAACGCTCTTAAAGTTGCGGAGACCGACTCCGAATTTCGGTAGAAAATTTTTATAATTTGCAGACGTTGCTCGTTCGTGTACTTTACTATGATGAAAATGTTGAGTTTACTGAATAAATTGACAATGACAGTTCGATGATTAGTGAAAGGGTGCGTTCACAAATTAAATTCAAAGCTGTCAAGTCCCCATTGGAAAACCCTATACTTTAAAATAACATTAAATATCAACAATTGCTACATATATTCAATTTTCGTTTGTTTTTTTCAGTGATTAACCAACAACTTTTACAAAATGTCAACCAATCTTGGCAAACGTTGGCGAATACAGCGAACACGGTTGATTATTCATCGCACCTGCTGTCAGCGACACTGCCAATCTCAATACAACACTTCCTCAAATACTCCGAAACAATAAAAAAAGAATCTTCAGGGATAGTTGGATCACAAATTAACTCAGGGAATTTAAATTTAGGAAATTTAGATGCCGCATCCGGTTTCAACATTAAAGGCGAAGTCCTGAAGAATGGCGCCAATTTAAGTTTGGCACTAGGCGGCATACCGTCATCCAATACAAATGGTAACCATAGCCATAATGGAATAGTTGGAATGGACGGGCATCTAACAAGTCTTTCAGAAGCAGGAGCTCCAACAACTACAACTAGCGCACCAGCTGGTACAACTACAACCACAACACCCGGAACAACGACAACAGGAAAGAAAAGTAAGAAAAAGAAGGCACCCAAAGAGAAGAAACCACGACCGAAACCCGGCGAGATACGGGAAACAAAAGCACTGGACGGATCAACATTGTACTGTTGTCCGGAATGTCAGATGGCCTATCCGGATCGAAGCTTGATCGAACAGCATGTCATATCACATGCGGTTGAACGACGTTTCGTATGCGATATATGTAATGCGGCATTGAAGCGTAAGGATCATCTAACCCGACACAAATTATCACATATACCTGACCGGCCGCATGTTTGCAATGTAAGTGTGGGGAACGGATCGAAGGGGATTTTGAAAAAAATGAATTTTTCTTTCCAGATTTGCATGAAATCGTTCAAACGCAAGGAGCAGCTCACCCTGCATATCGTTATACATTCTGGCGAGAAGAAGCACGTATGCATAGAATGTGGAAAAGGTACATATTATAGACTCGAAATCAATATGATCCAATTGTTTTGACCTTTTTTTGCAACATTACCACGAATAGGTTTTTATCGAAAGGATCATTTAAGAAAGCACACGCGATCGCACATTGCCCGACGTGTCAAATCCGAGGTTTCCGCTCAAAATGTCAATGGTACCAATAACAGCAGCCAGAACAACACGCTACACGGCTCCTGAGGATCGTACAAGGACTTTTGGTAGATCTCTTTAAATTTCATTCCCCGGTCTGCAAACACTCGACGGCGACAGATTGCTGCATAAACTGCAACAATGGTCCCGACGCGTGTTTGCTACAAACACCAGAATGAAATTTCTAGAAGTCTATCATCAGTCCTGCTAAGCGCCGACTTTTTCCTTCTGTTCTTTTCTTTTGCTTCATTAAAAACAAAAAAAATAAAAAACAACTGCAAAGGTATGCAGACGCTTGTGTGCATACTCCGCGGTATCACTTTCATGTACTGATGTGTATTAAAAGTACTTTTTTACATTATATTTATATTTATACATATTTTAATGAAACAAACAGAAAATCAATTGATTTCTATTCATACGAGTAATATATAAAAAAAAATTTAAACGAAAAAACTGGATTTCGATCAATTAGGTGTGCGTTATTACAAAAGAAAAACGTTGATTTTATTTTTTTACATTTTCAAATATTCCTTTTGATTTTGAATTGCAATACTTTTTATTTTTTTTTTGGATTAAAATATATTTTTAATGCAAATTTATTTGTTAATTTTTAATTATTTTTTTTTCTTGAAAAAAAAAGAGAAAAGAAATACAGACGAAGTGAAAAATAAATAAAAAGAAAAAAACATATTTTACATTTGTATATTGCAACATAAAAGAAATAATTAATCGCACAAGTTATACATAAAATGAAAATAATTTAAAACAAAAAAAAATATCTTAATGTACAATTTTACGTGGAAATTGTTTACTAAATTTTCTTCAATTTACACCATTAAATGGATTAATATTAATAGCAATTGAAATGTACAAAATATATGAGAGGAAAGCAAAACAAGAGATAACAAATCGTAAGCAACTTTTAAGACAAACAAGAAACAAAACTAATTGTTCATTAACAAGAAAACACAAACATAACAGAAATAAGTAACAAAACAAATGATCACTGTGATCCTACTTTTGTAACGGTTATTGCAATTTAGTGTTATATTTTTTTTACGATTAAGTTTCATTTTTTTTTAATTCGTTTTTGTTTTTTATTAGTTCCAAACATACATGTGCAATTTTTTTATATTTTATTTTGAAAACTACAATTCAAATATAGATTTTCCCATTTCTTATTTTTTTTCTAGTTTTTTGTTTTTATTTTTTTAAATTTTTGTTGTTCGTTTATGCATGTCTGTATGCAAGAGGATTCATTCGGGATGCTTGTGACGGGAGAGAGCCATACAATACAAATAACAACGGAAAACCATTAGGTGGAGTAGAACCCCTTGAAATCGGGGATACAGGTTCCTTTGTTTACGTGGCTTTTCATTTCTTTGCGCCGGTCTTGTTTCCCTTGGGTTTGACAGGCAAGTTTTATACATTAACAAAACCTACAATACAAGTTTTTTTTTTTCACTTTCTTAGTGACAAAAGCATGAGGGTAAGGTGAACATTTCTCCGACTATGAAAGACTTTTAATTTATATTCTCCCTTGACATCAATACACTTGATCCAGGGTTTCTCCGACATCAATATTCCTTCCCGGAAATGAGAGTCTGGAAGGCTGTGAAAATATTAATCTACGGCCCTCTCAACTTCTTCATTGCATCCGATGCTTCCGAGAACCAATTTTTTTCAAGTTTGGAAACAGATGAAAGTCTGAGAATAGGTGTTATGGCACCCCAAATCTCGCAGTTTTCCCATCGCCACGGCTCACTTGTGAACAGGTTCATTGTCCTGGTGAACGTTTTCGAGCCAGGCCCCTTCTCGCGAATTTTGGTATCTAGCTGATCAAGATGGTTGGAGTAGTAATTCCTTGTAATTGTTCTGCCTTTTGCAAGGTAATCAATTAACTCTTCCTTTCACATCCCAGATGACGCTGACCACGACCTTTTCGGCACATGCGATTAATTGCACTTTTTTTGGAGCTAAACCACCGATCGCTTTTACTGGCTGATGCCTTTGTTGTAGTGGACCCATGTTTCATTCATGATGACAACATCGGTCCCATTGAATCGGTCCAAAGATTGCTACGAAGTTGGTATTCATCAAATTCTGCATCTATCTTGTGCAGAGCTTGTGTATCTTTGATCCTTTATGTCAGATGTTCACACCCTTTTTTCCTATATCCCCACAGCCTTTGTTTATCGTCCAACACGATATCATTCGCCTTTTTGATGGTTGCTGTGGTTGTAGTTCATAGTCGAAGAATCACCAAGCTCCTTTAAATTTAGCCGCCCATTTTTAACAGTTGGCGTCGAAGAAGTAGAGGCCTCGTAGACTTTCGTCAATTTGAAATGAATTCCCTTAGGGGTTTATCGCACCAAGAAGAATAATTTTATGACCGACGGATATTCAAGGCTTTCAACCAAAAACCCACAAGACGCATACTAAAAAATCGTTAATTTGGAGCTTGTCATACAAACTAATGACAAATGCACCCAGACAGGAAACATAGACTTTTGCAAAGCCGAGATCTTTTCACCTTACCTACGTACTTAACAAATCACTACAGATTTATAAGGTCAGATATAGATTTAAACGTTAGAGGGGCGAGAGCAACTCTGGTTTTTTTTTATACCATATTTCAAAACTAATTTTGCGGTCAATCAAGTAGAGAATGATTCTACTGATTTTTCAAACTGGTGTCTTGAACAGTCTTATTGGAATGCTTTCAAAGCATGCAAATTCGTTTAAAATATGCCCATTTCAAGGGCTGGATAGACTGGATTAATAATAAACCGGATCCATTTATCTCATGTATTCGTGAGAAAAACTGATTTAACTTAGCCTTGAATGACTTTAAAAATATTTAAGAGTTGGTCTTTTTTTTCATTTTTAAGCTTTGTCATAAGTTTCTTTCCACGTTGCGCTGTTCTGTTCTATGTCTTCAATTGTCCTCCCATCTAGAGCTCTTCTTTCCTCGGTTTTTCTACTTTTTTTCTTTTGATTGTTGTCCACTGTCCATCCGTTCTACATGCCCTGCCCATCTTAGTCTTTGCGATTTTATTACTCAGACAATGCTTGGGGCTGAAAAGAGTTTCTCGAGTTCTTGATTGTCTAATTGAGTACTGTTTGGAAAGCACTCGGTCTATAAAGCTTCGTGCGTTCCACCAGCTGATTGTAAAAATTAAACAGCATTAAACAAAAAGCTTATTGAGTTCTTAGTTGGTTTTCTACTACTTCCCGTTAATGGTCGATGATTCACCGCAAAGAAAAAAAATTAAAAAATTCCGTTCGCCGGGGTCGTCTGTTATTCCCAACACCACGCTAGACAACGAAGTACTTTTACGATTTTGCTACACCTACAATTGAACTTATTTACTTTCAAAAGAAAATTACTGTTTTAATATAAATTGGTTAAAAAGGAATTCAGACTCCGTCCAAAAACAGACTCCCACGTCCATAAATCATTGTTTCCTGGTTTTCGAAATTCCCATGAAAAGGCCTCAAAAATCCACGTCGTTGTCAATATATCGTTTGTTGTTCGTAACCATAGAATTAGTAGAATAAACCAAATTTTCATTCCACTTAGATATATAGTTTAGTAAAGGGATATGAAGCTTGTGATAGAAAACAACAATTTACTTAAAATTAGGAAAATAAAAAAAATAAAAAATTTCTTCCGACATTACTATATAAAAAAACTAAACACATAATTACACCAGTCGAACTAGTCATGCATTTATACTTGGATTTAAAATTAAGGTCATTTCAAAGCAATTGTTTTCTATGGTTGTGCATGTTTTAAGAAAATTAGGAAAAGGAGTATCAGTGCCTAATGATAATAGTTCCACCTTCCCAGATAAGATAAAATAGAAACAAATTTCGCCGTAACTGTGTTCAAAATTGTATTACTCGTATAGTGTCGTGTAAAATTAAATTGTCTTTCCCACCAAAAACCACAATTGGCCCTCCCACCACGCACAAGCATTTCCGATTTAGTTTCGTATTTTTAAGTAACTAAACTTAAGTGCAAAATTTTGATTAAAATCGAATTAAAAAGAAAACATAAAAATTAGAAATTAATCTTTGAAATATATTCGTAATATTGAGAAAGTGAAAGAAATATTCCTTAAGTTTATTTGTTTGCATGTATTTCGTGTCCGTCTTCTTTTTTCTATTCGGTGTTCTCGTAATACATCTCACACACTAACATATAAAACTACAATATCTACAATAGATACAAATTAAGAAACAAACAAAAAACAAATAACGAAAGTGCAAGATATGTAAACTATAATAAAACAATATTTTTTATACAACAAAGAAAAGTTCAAAAATGACAAGCTAAAAATACTGTTCAAAAAGTGAAAATCTCCACAACAAACAAACAGAAACTAAGAAAATCAAGTACGAAAGAAAAAACAAAAATTTATGTAATTTTGTTATTTTTTCTCATTTATTTTTCGTACTCAAATACAAATCTGTATGAAGCAGACAATTACCATGTACGAGTATCTGTAGGTATTTAATAAAATAGAATTACAACCACAAATAGCACTCGATCCAGTGCATACCAGTTGCAAATAATTTTCTTTTTTCTAATAATATATTCACAAACAAAACGATATATGTATACAAGGTGAAAAAAAAAACAAAAAAAAAAAGCAATTTTTGAAAAAAACTAAAATCCAAATAGTACGATGACCATTTAATATTTTTTTAAAAAAATACAAATACAAGTAAATATAATACAAAACCCAAAAAGACAACAACAAAATGCATACTTGCAAGAAGTACAAATCTATACAAATTGAAAAAAAAAAAACAAAACCAAAACAAAGACAAAAGTTTAATGAAACCTTTAAGATACATTTAAATCTAAAAAAAAAAAAAAAAAAATAATTTGTAGTAAATATTTAATAAGTGATTTAAATTAATCAAAACATAAAACAAAAATTCAATAATTGTGTAAGGTCAACAAATATTAAAGTTATTCAAGCATAAAACGAAAACATCTCAGATAAGACGATATCTGATTTTATTTATTTTTTTTTCATATATAGATTCTCGTTTTCGGTTTTAATTTTTATTCGTCATACACAAAAAAGAACAACAAACTTCAACCGCATATTTTTGAAAATATCATACATAGAGTGTGGTACTTAAATGCATTTTTATTAAATCGAAACAATATTTTAAGCAGAAAAAGATTAATTAAAATCGTATAAGTGAATGAATTTACATCAAGGTTCAATAAAAACAAAAGACTGGTGGAAAGTTGTGGTTGAAGTCGTATGTACAGTTGATGTATGTGTAGCAATGCTTTGTTTGCTTCGCTAATTATGGACCATATTTTACTAAAGGAAAGTTGGCAACCTTTTAATGTACTTCTGGTTGCTCTCATCATCTGGGTTACTTACTTACTTGTGCCGATTTATCCCATCCAGACTGGAGTCATAAAGCAAAACCGGCATTATGAGAGTCATATCCATTTGGTACTATTGATTTTTAGGGCTCGTTCTTAACAAAAAAGACTCAAGGCTAGCTTAACTATCACAACTAATACCTTACCGACCCTAACACATATTTCGCCCTTATACGAGGGTTGCCTCTTAAGTTTTTACAAAAAGTGAAACAGAAACGAACAAGTTCGAAACAAAGTGTTTTATGGCTTTTCGAAACATTCGAAGTTTTACATACGCTCAAACCAATTCCGGAAACATTTTTTCCACTCTGAAGCTGATATCGTAGAAACATGGTTTTGGAAGTCTTCAACAGCTTTTTGAGGTGAGGAAAATCGCTGCCCGCGCATCTTTTCTTTGCTTTCAGGATCATACGAACATATCCAAGTGTCGTCTCCTGTAACAATGTTATACACGGATTTTGTACGTCCTCGGTCGAATTTTTTCAACATTGCCTGACACCAATCAACACGACCCTTTTTTGCGCTTCGGTCAAATTATGCGGAATCCATCTGGAACATATGAACATATAAATGTTCATGCGAAATCGATTGTATCGCAGTCTGCGATATCCTAAGAGAGGCCTCTGTCTGTCTGTCTGTAAGTCACATGCCGATCTTCTTTAATCATGTTGCGCACAGCATCGATGTATCTCAGAATGACAACCGATTTTGGCCGACCTTCCCGACATTCATCACGGACACACGACCATTGTAAACAGTCTTCTCTGATGGTGCTTCATTACCAAAAGTTGCACGAAGCGATACTATGCATTGTTGTTGAGTAAGGCCTTTTTTAAAATCATAAAAAATCATCCAACGTAAGGCTCCATTTTTGCACAAACTTGCTTCTTTTAAACGTTCACTATCAACGACTTACTCAGTCAATTTCTAGATTGCCAATGGCTTCGCAATTACAAACGTCAATGTTCACAAATACAGTGGTGCCACAACTCATTAACGCCACCTACTGTTCGATTGTAAAAACTTAAAAGGCAACCCTCTTATTAACAGATATTCAAAATGAGTCTCAGTTTCATTCCACTAAAGACCACTTGATAGCTATCTTACTCTTATATTTCGCTGTGAATTCAAGAAAGTTTTGCTGATGTTTCTGGGCCAAATGGTCCACCTCAGACCAAATGCTTTTTGTTAAACAAACTAAATCAAATTCGAATGAATAAATAAAAATTCCTGCATTCCGGCCTCAAAAAAAAAAAAACTCACTTTTTTGGTCCAGGAATGAATCGAGCCAATTTCTGATATCTTCGGCTGAAGTGAAGCGTATTACAGAAAGGATCTTCTGAATCGATCAAAACATGAGGTAATCAGATCGCACAAGATCTGGAGTATATGGCAGGTGGGGCATCCGATATTTTCGAAATAAGTTTGAATGGGTTGCACAACATGTGATTGAGTATTGTCATAATGGAAAATCTGCCGTGCCTAGTCTCCCATTCCAGCCATTCTTTATTGCTTGATTCAAATGCATCAATTGTTGTCGGTAAAGAGGTCCATTAGTTGTTTGACTACTTCTCAGCAACATCACTTCCTTCTTCTTCTTCTTCTTCTTCTTCTTCCTCTTTGGGGTCAACCAACATGTATCTCAGTGAGCGCGATCTTTCTTTCCCAGTTGGACCGTCCTCTGTTTTTTCGTCCCCCGGGATTGGATTCAAACACCCTTCTCACTGTCCATTCGTTCAAGATGGCCTACCCATCTTAACCGTTGAGTCCGTAGGCGCCTGTCTAGACTCATGTTGCTATACAACCCGTAAAGTTCGTGGTTGAATCTTCTCCTCCATCTACGCACGCAAAATCTTCCTCTCGAAACGGCCAATGACTTCCTCATCTGCTTTCGATAGGGTCCATGCTTCTGCGCCGTATAGCAGGATCAGGATGATAAAGGTCTTGTACAAAGTCAACTTGGTCGTACGGGACTCTATTACTTAATTGCATCCTGAGCCCAAAGAAATAGCGATTGCAAGAGTCATTCTGCTTTTGATTTTCGGCATTTTGAAAATGCATAATCGCTTTTAAATCATTCCAATGCCTTCAACTAAAAATTGTTCTTGCATTTGACACAGATCTTCATCGAGTATTGCTTCCAATTCTTCATCTTCAAACTTTTTTGGCTGCCGGTCGATTCTTGTCTTCTGTGTCAAATTCGCCACTTTCATAGCGACGAAACCAGTTTCCACATGTCGAAATCGATGGCGTACAACGACCATGAGTTTCCAGTAGTAACCGATTACAGTAAAACTTCCCGCAAATATTCTTTCGTTGGCACGTATTTTGACATATTCGCAGATCAAAAGGTTGTTTATACATTGGAAAATGGATTCGTACCACAAATAAGGCAAGATGAAGTAGCTTATGTACAGACATGTATAGTACTAGTAGGGCTGTCTCTTATAAATACTTTAAAATTAATGCATACGCCCCATACTTACTTAGTTGTATACTTTAGATGAGTTGAAGATGTCAATTGTACCCCAGTCCAAGTAAAACCAGCATTGTGAGAACCTGATACCCTTTGGTAAAGCTTTTCAATATTTGTTTAATTTTTTTTTCTTGTTTTTAAGCTTCAACACTCTAAGCTGACGTGTACTCGCCCGTTGCGTTTTTCAACGAGTGAGTTTTGCCATCTCGCTCACTCTACACGCCCGAGACTTCACCAAAGCTAGCAGGTCTCAATCCATTCGTAGGTTCATCTAACCAGCCGCTCACAGCCTCCAAAAGGTCCCTAGCTAACCTTGACCTAACTTACGAACTAAGGAGTGAAGAGGATCTTGCCGGAGTAATGCACCGTTCTGGAGAACGTTTTTACCCAATAACCACCAAAATTCGACGTTTTGTTTAGCTACATCGACAAGATCCCACTCCTCCATTGCAGTACTAAAACGAATGAGCTCATGAGCATCGTCAACGTACCCGTCACGGAAGAGTCGTTTGTTGCTATTTAACACTTTGTTCGGAGTCAATGTGGAAAAATGCTTCAGGGGAATAAAGCCACGAGGCTAACTTCATTTCAGCAATTATTAATTGAGCCCTACAAAAACGGGAAAAGTCAAAGGCTAATTTCAATAATTGTAGGAAATACATATTATTCAAAGGTTCGAAAACAGAAAAGAGCAGCTAATAATGTAAGAATTTGCCTCAAAAAGAATGTCGATCGTGATAAGCTATTTGAAAAATGATCGGAGACTACCTCGAAGCTTCGTGATCTGGTTGAATGGATCGTTAGCCAAAAAAATGAAAAGGTTCGATTGGAATTCACTCACAATTATGCGATGAAAGGTTTTTTTGTCAGATCATGAAACCAAATGTAATCTTTTTAGATCAATTTGAAGAATCAAAGATTGGCGAAAACCCAATAAAGATACATGTAAATCCATGACATTTGCGCTGGACAGTTAATGATTGTGGGGGTCATGTGATGGTCTGGGGTGCGGCTGGTTTTGGTAAATTGGTTTTTGTCGAAGGAAATATTTATAAATTTCAATACCAGAAGGGAAATATAGTGGGATCATCTTCGTTGAATAAAAATAAGAATTAAGTTTTGCGGCACGCAAGGCTTGTTCAATGCTGGTTGGTGGCTCAAGATCATTTTATCTTCTTCATCGCCTTGTTCCTCCTCATTTCTCTTCACTGAATCAAGAATTCTTCATCAGTGAGTGAAGCGGCTATTGCTAAATTCTCGTCTACTTGTATTTGTGTAGATTTCTAAAATGTTCAGTAAAATGGTGTGTCATGTTGAAGTTTTTCGTCCTCACAATCAATGGAAGGTCATCTTCGCTTTCAAACTCAGGTTCATGGTCATTGCTTCCCAGGCCTTGCATAAGAAGTTAACTGCATGCAACATATTAATAGAAGTTTTACCTTCTGATTCGATTAGCTTCATTAACAGTTTCTTTCTATTGTGACCTTTGAGATTTTTTCACGCTTTGATACACTGATTGTAAAATATTAGTCGTGTCAGCTGGTAAAATGCCAATATATGCTTCGAAAGAAAGGGTTCACCCCCTTACAGGGACAGTTGTCGGCAAGAAGCAAAATTGTTCGCAATTCTTCTTCAAAAAGTTCACGTGAATGACAGGCTTATTGTTCGCTTTATAAGTGACTGGCAATTATCTAATGTTTTTGAAACGCCGTGGATTTTGCGATTTTCTTATTATTATCAGTTTTTTTTTGTGCCATTTCTATTAGCACCTATAATTACAGTGATACGCTCTTTATAGAGTTCTCCTCCTAAACTCTTTTCTCTTGAAACTTTTAGGCATTAAAAATGTTTTGAATTAAAAATGTCGGCATTAAAAATGTTTTGAATTCTACGTTTTAAGGAGTTTTTCGTTAAATTTCCTTCTTTTTTAAATAATTGTTTTGTTTGTTAAATTAAATTATCTTTCCCTTTGGCTTTAAACTTTTTTTATATTTGCTTATCTGTCTCTTTAGCGTTTGCTTCAGTGGATAGTTCTGCTCGACTTTCACTTCACGACCCGGAGACAACCCCGTTTCAGCTTATAAGTTTACACTCCCATTTTCCGCTTTAGTTTTAATTAGTTTTAAGTTCATATTTATTCCCATTTTTTTAGATCTATCTCATCCTAGACAAAAAAGCTTAAACCGGCTTAAATATCTTAACTAACCTTAATATCTTACTAGCCCTAGGCGAACATTTAAACAACTTAGCATACGACTTCCCTTTTCCATTTTTCGTTCAATTGTTTTGACAAAAAGGAATTGGCCAGGGTTGGGTATGTCAGGTATGCCAGAGAATTTAACAGAAAACTGATAAGAATCGATCCTTCTGAAAATCCTATTCTCAGTTGCAGGGCGATTAGGGCTTTGTCTTAGTATCCTTTATGAACCGAGATCGAAAGCTTCATTCTAATTTCATCTAATATACCATAGATCGAGCTTAAGTCTATTTTCATTATGCCTAACACTAGCTAACACCTGGTTCATTGGTTAGTGTTGTGCCCTCTGACACGGAGTTCGAGTCCCGCAATAGGCACTAGACCAGTAGTAGTGTGTGAGTGCTCCAGAGAAAAGCAAATACATAAAAACGATTAATGAGTTGGAGAATACCTTGTCACCTGGGCTTTTGGGGGCAAGATTAATATGTACTTATGAATTTGACTTGACTAATACAGCCTCATTGGGGCATTGTGCTTAATGTTCTGACATTTAAAGCCAATGACGGGTTCGAATTCATGGTATCCAAGTCATAAGCATTGAATTTCGTGGTATTCACGGTCAGTACTTGTGTGCCTTGCAATACAATAGATCAGTTGTTCTGTTCAACTGCTCTGGCCAATAAAGAGTTTAGGGTAGATATTGAAATGGAATAAAACAAGGTGTGTACGAGATATTAACAAAATTGTTTCTTTTTTATCGAAAGGCCAATATATGCCATTATATATGGAATATGACATCGTTTAAATCACCGTCTCTGCTTCTTACGGTAGCACGGATCTGAGTGGCACAATTTTCAATGACCCTTCCACATAGATCCAGCTGAATCTCAGCGGTTATTATTATTATTAGATGGCATTACAGCTCATGAAGAGCCAGAGCCAAGCTTCTCTCACTCACTTATGTTGTGTGCGATTTGATTTTCACGCCGACGAGGAGGGAAGCCGCGAAATAAACAATCGATGGCGTTGGTCTTATCGGGATTCGAACTCACTCATCGTGCGTCAGAGGCCGACACACTACCCACTGCGCCACGACGCTCTCAGCGGATTTCAGCGATGGCATGTGCCATTGTCTTACATAGATTGCGTCCTGCTGCAACCACATGTCGTTTAAGTCGATATGGTTCAATTTGGGCCATAAGAAATTGGTTATCGTTCTGTTGCGCTCGCCATTGACGGTGGCCGCTACACAAACATGGTTTTCAAAAAAGTACGGGCCAATGAGGACGCCGGCCACCTCGTGTGGGTTTGTGTCGTCCCATATATGGCAATTTTGCTTGGTAACACAGCCATTTATACAAAAATGCGCCTCGTCGCTAAAGATGATTTTTCGGCCAAAATTTGAGTCCTTTTCCAAACGCCCCGAAGCCCAGCGAACAAATGGCGTTATCTATGGTCAGGCAGTTTGAGCTCCTGGATCAGTTGAATCTTGTACGAGTGAAGGCCCAAGTCCCGACGCAAAATTCGCCTTGCTGAAGTCTGGGAAAGTCGAGTTCTTGTGCTGTACACTTTCACGCAACGCGGTAATGTTCTCGACCGTTCTTGCGTTTCTTTACGAAGAACGTTGGCTGATTGAATACCAAGCCGATCATCTCAAATTTAGCAACCAAACGTTGAAGAGCCTACTGTGAAGGGCTACCACGTCTACCGTAAAATGAGCCCAACGCGCGCAACGTATGGACTAAAGAACATAATAAAGTTTTATCATTTGGCCGTGCTGTTCAATCGTGTAACTTGCCATGGTGATTTGGCAGCCGTAAATAAATAATAAATAATAGATTTGACAGATGTCATGTCAACATGACCGCCACAGGCCGCCAAAATCTACCCGCACAGACTGAAAAGCCTGTAGGTAAGTTAAAAAAGTGGAGTACTCTTTGGTATTTTTTTAAACGAAGTGGGGTCAGCAGCTTTTAAGTTGACTCCCGAAAATCAACAATACTCGTCTGATTTTATAACTTAAAGTACTGATCATTCATTCAGGTATCAAGCTAATGATCACATGCAAAACGGACCCCTTGACCGTGAATGTCAATTTAGTAAAGAAGCATTTGGAAATTGTATATGCATTTATACTCGTATATATGTCTTCAATCCTTTTCACGTATCGGGATAGATAGGTGCATGAAATATATGTACAAGTGTAAATTTCCCTTTAAAAGCATACATTTAAATAATAAAAAAACCTACAAGTAATCATTGGCAAAAACAATTTTATACACTTAAGAAAAACAAAAAATACCTTAAAATGATTGTGAATAATTATATACTTTTTACTAAACAAAAACGTGTTTATACAATTGTATCGAGTATATAAATAATTGTTTTTCTAAACCCTTAACGATTTATATGTGTTTTCGTTTAATTCTTAAATAAACCAAACAAACCAAAAAGTATATAGAAAAAAATAAACTCAGGGATATAGCCTCCAAAAACCAATTTCGCAATAAAATATTTAAAAAAAGATATACATATGTTTGTATGTGTCTATTACACCAAAAAAGAAAAAAAACAAATTTAATAAAAATAAGTAAATTTTAGTACATAAATGTAAATCTCTTAAATTTATAAAAAAAAAAAAAAACGAAAGCAAAAATCGGCAAAAAAAAAAACACTTTTGCAGATCAAACTCGTATGTAAATTAATTCACTTATTCAAATTGCATAAATGATTAATTAAAAAAAAAAAATAAGAAAACTGAAAAACACACATGAATCCGGAAATTTCAAAAAGGCATCGTTTTGCGAACGGGAAAAAAGTCGAGAAAAGCAATGAATAACATGTCGAATTGGATTAAGCTTACAAAATGGTTACATTTTTCAAACTCAATTTTTTTTCAATTTTCCTATTGTATTGTCGACTATCACTATGGACTACTGAATCGTTGTTGATTAATTTTGTGTGCGAACAAGGCTGATTAGTGTAAAAAGTACATTTTTACATGCTTTCATTAAAAAAAACAAAAAATCAGTATCGAATAGTTATTTCGTATAACTTTCTTATTTAATTTTTTTGTTTAATATATTCTGTGAAATAATTAGTCATAAAATAGGTTTGGATGGATAGGATACGAGTTTTTTTTTTTTTCGTACGTGTAAGAGGAACAAGAAAGCATTTGGTATCTGTGATTTCCTTTTCTAACTTTCTTTTATATCAAGAATTATAATATTAAAAGAAAAACGTATAATCAATCATAATGTAATCATAACCTCACTGTATGTATATGTAAGCACATAGCCTCACAGATGCTTTTCACGATAGTATAAAAAACAAAGCAATGCGCCGTTCTATGCATTATCTCCTTTGAAAATATTATTTTTTCCTCCTTGGTATTTTGCCCTCAATCTTTTCCAAAATTAATTGATTTTAATAAAAAAAAGAAACAAAAAATAGAAACAAAAATTAGAAAAGTAAAGAAGAAATTCGTAAGCAAGTGGTTTTTATAAGTCTAGTTAGGAACTGTGTAATTTTTTGCTATTGTAGATCTAAAATAGAGGAAAAAATAAATTTTGAAAAACAAAAAAAAAATGAAATAAATTGGCGCGAGAGAAAGCTGCAGAAAAGATATGAAACTAATACTCCACTAGAATAACATAATTTATATAACGCGAATATATTTTTTATAAATTGACTATCAATCCTTCTTGTTTGTTTGACTATATCTCGTTGGATGGAGTTTGATTTTCATTCTATTTCGGTCTCCATTTCGAAACGAAGACAAGAAATGGATTATATCAGGACAAATAGCAATAGACACAAATAATTAATAAAATTGTTAAAATTTTGATTTTATAGAAACCAATTTAAAATAAAGCGAAGGAAACGAAATCGAAAAAAAAACAAAAAACAATTATTTTTTTACGAGAATCGTTACGAAGAAGAGGATGTGCGTTTGGTTTTAAGGAATATGTGTAAGCTTAAGGTTTTTATATACAATATATAAATATGAAAGAAAGACAAAACAAAAAATGGTAGGAAACAAGCAAAACAACAAAAAACAAAATCAACTTAACCCATTACTACTATTTGTTTTTTTCCCCCATTTCACTCAAGGAAAAGAAATTGAATAATTTTAATTTAGCTTCTTGTAGTTCTATAATTAATGGTAACATCAAAATAAGAATTATTATTGGTACGTTTAGAAGAAGAGACGAAGAAACAAATAAAACAAAACAGACATATGACGAGAATTTAATAAAACTCAGAAAATGTGGAAAACAAAAGATTGTTGTGTGTGATTCAGTAAACAATTATAAATAACATTAAGTTACATATATAATAATAATATACAATACTATTTACTGAATATAGAATTATCTTTATACTTGATAATATTTAATTAAAAGAATAAATAAAAATAATTCAATAAATTATAATTCTCAAATTTTCACTTCTTTTTCGTCTTTGATTTTGATGTTTTCTTAAGAACTAAGTTAGAAAAATACAGGGTCGTCTAAGTTAGAAAAATACAGCTCTTCCTAAAATATCTGCCTCTGACAGACCGGTTTAGGTTCAGTTTCAACAGCGTAACTTCCTCAACTTTTTACAAAAAAATGGAAAATCAACTGTCTACATCCTATCGTCCTATCATTCTGATGTGATTCTGAAAATGGCCCAAGAACTGGACACTTCGATAAGAACTCGTTATCGTGAACGCCGAAGAATGGAGATGCTAAATATGCACTGGTTTTTGAAAAAATCTCGACCTACTAATTTTTCCATATAATCCCACTAAGCACCAGACTCCAAACTTCGGGCGCCCAAATCTCCGTAATTTAGGCACTTGAATAGAGATGTCAAATATTAAAATTAAAATTTCTCGACGATTTCCTCACGAAACTGATTGGACTCCCTGTGTTACGGGGCATACTTAAATTAAACTAACGCTAACATCACCCTTAACAAAAACATTTAAATTTATTATGAATTCAGGGCAAATGGCTGCATGATACTCCTGGCTGCCATAAGCAAAGCAAGCTCCATGTTGTCTTTTTGGTTTCGTACAGTCAGTGTCCAACTGAGTTGCAATTATAACACCTCAAACTGGCATCGGACGGTGTTGAATTTACATTTGCTGTTGCCGAAGATTTAAGCATATAACACCTGCAACAGTTGCACTCTTGAGCGGAAACACTGTGTGTTGGCTTGCATCCTTAGTTGCTCATCTGGGATTCCTTCGATGAGATAGTCTATCATTTCGTCTTCTTCAAATTGTAGATTGTTCGCCGGTCTTATTTTATCGTTGTGGTAGCTTGTGAAACTTTCACCCGCTCGCCATTTACGAGCCTCAAACTCGCGTCGTAATTCCAGCTTGTTGTTTTTTCAACCAAACAATTCTTGCATTTTTGTCACCAAGTTGTCTACGCTCTCCTCAATGAAATTGGGCTTAAAGTGTAACCACTGTTGTGCTTTACCCTTGAGCTCGTCATTATTAGAGCCCGCAATATGTTTTTACCAAAGGAATATACTTTGTTGATGACTTTGAGTTGCGAAACCCAGATGTCGAGGGATGAACCACCGTTATATTCTGGCAACAAATCCCTTAAGACTTGAACTTGAATCAGCGTTCGTTATCGACCGCTCTCTTTCTCTTACGTTAGTGGCACTCTCCAAGCTAGCAACTTGTTTTGATAAAACATTCTCGGCTAAAAGAAGCTCTTTTTCACGGCTCACTAAATCCAATACACAACAACAGTTTTGATGAATATTGATGTTTAATTTCCAATTGTTGTTGTTGTTGTTGTAGGTGAACCGTTTGATGTCTGTCCTGTTCTTGAGGATCTCCGCCTTCACCGTCATCACATGGCACCACACCTCGATCGCTGGCAGGAATTTCATTATGCCTCAACACCAAAGAAGATTTTGTTCCACTGGTAGACAAATTTAACTTCTTAACTTCGCAATAACGACACTATAGTCATTAATATTTATGGAGTTTTCCATTGTCCACTTTTTTTATTGTTTTGTTTATTCTTGTCAATTTTTTTTTTCTTTTTCTTTCTTTTCACTCTTTTTCTCGTCAATCTTTTTTTTCACTCTTTTTCCTGTCAATTTATTTACTTACTTATTTGTTCTTATCCCATTTCTGAATATTTTTGAAGAATAAAACCAAGTCCTGTCGCTTTGAAAGTGCGATTTATTCTGTTTCTTTGTTTTTTATGGTAATTCTTCATAACATATTGGCTGACAAAAAAGAGTGATGTTGGCTAAATATATGTCTTTAATCATTGGCATGACTACAGTGCGTTCGGGAAGTCATGCCGAACCATTTGAAACAAGAACTGCTACACTTTGAATTTTCCCATATTTCCACACTAACTGTCAACTTCGAGACATACATATCTCCGCAATTTATCAAATAAAAGCTCGTTATCGTGATCAGCGTCGAATGGAGATGTCAAATATGCCCTGAAAATAAAAAATCTCGACCTTCGAATTTTCCCATATAATCTCATTAAGCCCCGACCCCTAACTTCGAGAGCCCATATCTCCGCAATTAAGGCACTTTTTGCAAATGAAAGCTCGCTATCATGATCAGCGTCGAATGGAGATGTCTAATATGCCTTCAAAATCAAAAAATCTCGACCTTCGAATTTTCCCATTTAATCTCACTTAGCCCCGACCCCTAACTTCGAGAGCGCATATCTCTGCAATTTAGGCACCTTTTTCAAATAAAAGCTCGTTATTGTGATCAGCGTCGAATGGAGATGTCAAATATGACCTTAAAATCAAAAAATCTCTACCTTCGAATTTTCCCATATAATCCCACTAAGCCCCGACCCCTAACTTCGAGAGCCCTCAAAATCAAAAAATCTCGACCTTCGAATTTTCCCATATAATCTCACTAAACCCCGATCCCTAACTTCGAGAGCCCATATCTCCGCAATTTGGGCACTTTTTTTGCAAATAAAAGTTCGTTATTGTGATCAGCGTCGAATGGAGATGTCAAATATGCCCTCAGAATTAGATAATCTCGACCTTCGAATTTTCCCATAAAATCTCATTAAGCCCCGACCCCTAACTTCGAGAGCCCATATCTCCGCAATTAAGGCACTTTTTGCAAATGAAAGCTCGCTATCATGATCAGCGTCGAATGGAGATGTCTAATATGCCTTCAAAATCAAAAAATCTCGACCTTCGAATTTTCCCATTTAATCTCACTTAGCCCCGACCCCTAACTTCGAGAGCGCATATCTCTGCAATTTAGGCACTTTTTGCAAATAAAAGCTCGTTATTGTGATCAGCCTCGAATGGAGATGTCAAATATGACCTTAAAATCAAAAAATCTCGACCTTCGAATTTTCCCATATAATCTCACTAAGCCCCGACCCCTAATTTCGAGAGCCCATATCTCCGCAATTTAGGCACTTCTTGCAAATGAAAGCTCGCTAACATGATCAGCGTCGAATGGAGATGTCAAATATGCCCAGAAAATCAAAAAATCTCGACCTTCGAATTTTCCCATATAATCTCACTAAGCCCCGACCCTTAACTTCGAGAGCCCATATCTCCGCAATTTAGGCACTTTTTGCAAATGAAAGCTCGCTATCATGATCAGCGTCGAATGGAGATGTCTAATATGCCTTCAAAATCAAAAAATCTCGACCTTCGAATTTTCCCATTTAATCTCACTTAGCCCCGACCCCTAACTTCGAGAGCCCTTATCTCTGCAATTTAGGCACTTTTTGCAAATAAAAGCTCGTTATTGTGATCAGCGTCGCATGGAGATGTCAAATATGACCTTAAAATCAAAAAATCTCTACCTTCGAATTTTCCCATATAATCCCACTAAGCCCGACCCCTAACTTCGAGAGCCCTCAAAATCAAAAAATCTCGACCTTCGAATTTTCCCATATAATCTCACTAAACCCAGACCCCTAACTTCGAGAGCCCATATCTCCGCAATTTGGGCACTTTTTTGCAAATAAAAGCTCGTTATTGTGATCAGCGTCGAATGGAGATGTCAAATATGACCTTAAAATCAAAAAATCTCTACCTTCGAATTTTCCCATATAATCCCACTAAGCCCCGACCCCTAACTTCGAGAGCCCTCAAAATCAAAAAATCTCGACCTTCGAATTTTCCCATATAATCTCACTAAACCCCGATCCCTAACTTCGAGAGCCCATATCTCCGCAATTTGGGCACTTTTTTGCAAATAAAAGTTCGTTATTGTGATCAGCGTCGAATGGAGATGTCAAATATGACCTTAAAATCAAAAAATCTCTACCTTCGAATTTTCCCATATAATCCCACTAAGCCCCGACCCCTAACTTCGAGAGCCCTCAAAATCAAAAAATCTCGACCTTCGAATTTTCCCATATAATCTCACTAAGCCCCGACCCCTAATTTCGAGAGCCCATATCTCCGCAATTTAGGCACTTTTTGCAAATGAAAGCTCGCTAACATGATCAGCGTCGAATGGAGATGTCAAATATGCCCTCAGAATTAGATAATCTCGACCTTCGAATTTTCCCATAAAATCTCACCGCTGGAATCGATCTGATCCATCGGCATTAATAAAATATGCAGGAAAAATATTAACAGAGAAGTTACATGGGCTCATCACGTCTATATGGAACAATGAACTATCCCTGGGGAAAGAAAAACTCCATCAATAAGGAAATATAAGCTTCAAGAGACTTCTGGGAAACGGACTCCGAAAGCGACATAAAGATCGAAATAAATAAAAAGTGGAATATGGTTAACACGTGCTTCTTCATATCTTTTTAAAAATCCAAATTTATAAAACCGTACTCAAGCCAGTGATATTTTACAATTGTGAAACATGGTCTTTGACTCAGGAGCAAAAGAAATTTCGAGGTTTTGAAAACGAGTTCTATGGCGGACAACAGGATGACGAAACAGGTGAATGGAAAAATTACACAATCAAGAACTCGAGATAATCAGCCCCACGCATTTTTCCCAAAATGGGCTAGAACAAATCTCACTAAGCCCCGACCCCTAACTTCGAGAGCCCACATCTCTGCAATTTCGGCACTTTTGGAAATAAAAGCTCGTTATTGTGATCAGCGTCGAATGGAGATGTCTAATATGCCCTCAAAATAAAAAAATCTCGACCTTCGAATTTTCCCATATAATCTCACTAAGCGCCGACCCCTAACTTCGAGAGCCCATATCTCTGCAATTTAGGCACTTTTTGCAAATAAAAGCTCGTTATTGTGATCAGCGTCGAATGGAGATGTCTAATATGCCCTCAAAATCAAAAAATCTCGACCTTCGAATTTTCCCATATAATCTCACTAAGCCCCGACCCCTAACTTCGAGAGCCCTCAAAATCAAAAAATCTCGACCTTCGAATTTTCCCATATAATCTCACTAAGCCCCGACCCCTAATTTCGAGAGCCCATATCTCCGCAATTTAGGCACTTTTTGCAAATGAAAGCTCGCTAACATGATCAGCGTCGAATGGAGATGTCAAATATGCCCTCAGAATTAGATAATCTCGACCTTCGAATTTTCCCATAAAATCTCACCGCTGGAATCGATCTGATCCATCGGCATTAATAAAATATGCAGGAAAAATATTAACAGAGAAGTTACATGGGCTCATCACGTCTATATGGAACAATGAACTATCCCTGGGGAAAGAAAAACTCCATCAATAAGGAAATATAAGCTTCAAGAGACTTCTGGGAAACGGACTCCGAAAGCGACATAAAGATCGAAATAAATAAAAAGTGGAATATGGTTAACACGTGCTTCTTCATATCTTTTTAAAAATCCAAATTTATAAAACCGTACTCAAGCCAGTGATATTTTACAATTGTGAAACATGGTCTTTGACTCAGGAGCAAAAGAAATTTCGAGGTTTTGAAAACGAGTTCTATGGCGGACAACAGGATGACGAAACAGGTGAATGGAAAAATTACACAATCAAGAACTCGAGATAATCAGCCCCACGCATTTTTCCCAAAATGGGCTAGAACAAATCTCACTAAGCCCCGACCCCTAACTTCGAGAGCCCACATCTCTGCAATTTCGGCACTTTTGGAAATAAAAGCTCGTTATTGTGATCAGCGTCGAATGGAGATGTCTAATATGCCCTCAAAATAAAAAAATCTCGACCTTCGAATTTTCCCATATAATCTCACTAAGCGCCGACCCCTAACTTCGAGAGCCCATATCTCTGCAATTTAGGCACTTTTTGCAAATAAAAGCTCGTTATTGTGATCAGCGTCGAATGGAGATGTCTAATATGCCCTCAAAATCAAAAAATCTCGACCTTCGAATTTTCCCATATAATCTCACTAAGCCCCGACCCCTAACTTCGAGAGCCCTCAAAATCAAAAAATCTCGACCTTCGAATTTTCCCATATAATCTCACTAAGCCCCGACCCCTAATTTCGAGAGCCCATATCTCCGCAATTTAGGCACTTTTTGCAAATGAAAGCTCGCTAACATGATCAGCGTCGAATGGAGATGTCAAATATGCCCTCAGAATTAGATAATCTCGACCTTCGAATTTTCCCATAAAATCTCACCGCTGGAATCGATCTGATCCATCGGCATTAATAAAATATGCAGGAAAAATATTAACAGAGAAGTTACATGGGCTCATCACGTCTATATGGAACAATGAACTATCCCTGGGGAAAGAAAAACTCCATCAATAAGGAAATATAAGCTTCAAGAGACTTCTGGGAAACGGACTCCGAAAGCGACATAAAGATCGAAATAAATAAAAAGTGGAATATGGTTAACACGTGCTTCTTCATATCTTTTTAAAAATCCAAATTTATAAAACCGTACTCAAGCCAGTGATATTTTACAATTGTGAAACATGGTCTTTGACTCAGGAGCAAAAGAAATTTCGAGGTTTTGAAAACGAGTTCTATGGCGGACAACAGGATGACGAAACAGGTGAATGGAAAAATTACACAATCAAGAACTCGAGATAATCAGCCCCACGCATTTTTCCCAAAATGGGCTAGAACAAATCTCACTAAGCCCCGACCCCTAACTTCGAGAGCCCACATCTCTGCAATTTCGGCACTTTTGGAAATAAAAGCTCGTTATTGTGATCAGCGTCGAATGGAGATGTCTAATATGCCCTCAAAATAAAAAAATCTCGACCTTCGAATTTTCCCATATAATCTCACTAAGCGCCGACCCCTAACTTCGAGAGCCCATATCTCTGCAATTTAGGCACTTTTTGCAAATAAAAGCTCGTTATTGTGATCAGCGTCGAATGGAGATGTCTAATATGCCCTCAAAATCAAAAAATCTCGACCTTCGAATTTTCCCATATAATCTCACTAAGCCCCGACCCCTAACTTCGAGAGCCCACATCTCTGCAATTTCGGCACTTTTGGAAATAAAAGCTCGTTATTGTGATCAGCGTCGAATGGAGATGTCTAATATGCCCTCAAAATAAAAAAATCTCGACCTTCGAATTTTCCCATATAATCTCACTAAGCGCCGACCCCTAACTTCGAGAGCCCATATTTCTGCAATTTAGGCACTTTTTGCAAATAAAAGCTCGTTATTGTGATCAGCGTCGAATGGAGATGTCTAATATGCCCTCAAAATCAAAAAATCTCGACCTTCGAATTTTCCCATATAATCTCACTAAGCCCCGACCCCTAACTTCGAGAGCCCATATCTCTGCAATTTAGGCGCTTTTTGCAAATAAAAGCTCGTTATTGTGATCAGCGTCGAATGGAGATGTCTAATATGCCCTCAAAATCAAAAAATCTCGACCTTCGAATTTTCCCACATAATCTCACTAAGCCCCGACCCCTAACTTCGAGAGCCCATATCTCTGCAATTTAGGTGCTTTTTGCAAATAAAAGCTCGTTATTGTGATCAGCGTCGAATGGAGATGTCTAATATGCCCTCAAAATAAAAAAATCTCGACCTTCGAATTTTCCCATATAATCTCACTAAGCGCCGACCCCTAACTTCGAGAGCCCATATTTCTGCAATTTAGGCACTTTTTGCAAATAAAAGCTCGTTATTGTGATCAGCGTCGAATGGAGATGTCTAATATGCCCTCAAAATCAAAAAATCTCGACCTTCGAATTTTCCCATATAATCTCACTAAGCCCCGACCCCTAACTTCGAGAGCCCATATCTCTGCAATTTAGGCGCTTTTTGCAAATAAAAGCTCGTTATTGTGATCAGCGTCGAATGGAGATGTCTAATATGCCCTCAAAATAAAAAAATCTCGACCTTCGAATTTTCCCATATAATCTCACTAAGCGCCGACCCCTAACTTCGAGAGCCCTCAAAATCAAAAAATCTCGACCTTCGAATTTTCCCATATAATCCCACTAAGCCCCGACCCCTAACTTCGAGAGCCCATATCTCCGCAATTAGGCACTTTTTGCAAATGAGCTCGCTATCATGATCAGCGTCGAATGGAGATGTCTAATATGCCCTCAAAATCAAAAAATCTCGACCTTCGAATTTTCCCATATAATCCCACTAAGCCCCGACCCCTAACTTCGAGAGCCCTCAAAATCAAAAAATCTCGACCTTCGAATTTTCCCATATAATCCCACTAAGCCCCGACCCCTAACTTCGAGAGCCCTCAAAATCAAAAAACCTGGACCTACGAATTTTCCCATATAATCGCACTAAGCCCCGACCCCTAACTTCGAGAGCCCTCAAAATCAAAAAATCTCGACCTTCGAATTTTCCCATATAATCCCACTAAGCCCCGACCCCTAACTTCGAGAGCCCATATCTCCGCAATTTAGGCACTTTTTGCAAATGAGCTCGCTATCATGATCAGCGTCGAATGGAGATGTCTAATATGCCCTCAAAATCAAAAAATCTCGACCTTCGAATTTTCCCATATAATCCCACTAAGCCCCGACCCCTAACTTCGAGAGCCCATATCTCCGCAATTAGGCACTTTTTGCAAATGAGCTCGCTATCATGATCAGCGTGGAATGGAGATGTCTAATATGTCCTCAAAATCAAAAAATCTCGACCTTCGAATTTTCCCATATAATCCCACTAAGCCCCGACCCCTAACTTCGAGAGCCCTCAAAATCAAAAAATCTCGACCTTCGAATTTTCAGATATAATCTCACTAAGCCCCGACCCCTAACTTCGAGAGCCCTCAAAATCAAAAAATCTCGACCTTCGAATTTTCCCATATAATCCCACTAAGCCCCGACCCCTAACTTCGAGAGCCCTCAAAATCAAAAAATCTCGACCTTCGAATTTTCCCATATAATCTCACTAAGCTGGACTCACTCATTTGGACACTTTTTGAAAATAAAAGCTCGTTGTCGTGATCAGGGTTGAGTATCTCATCGAAATATCTGTACGACAATGAGCAACGAAAAATATGCTTAAAACAACCTGCTGTAGGCCCTGAACCCGTAGCCGGCGTTCAATAAGAAAGTAAAGGAAAATCGGCCGATTTTCCCATGTCCATCATCTTTCACCATGGAAACGCCAGGCCCACATATCGTCCGCCAAACACTGCAAAAGCAGCTAAAATTGGAAATCCTTCGAAGCTGACGAAAATACATACATACATATGTATGTACATATGTACTTCGGGAGAATTGTCAAAATATTTCTCCATTTAGAAAGATCTTTCGAAGCCTTTATAACATCATTATTAGCTTATTAAAAGAACAACAATTTTGAAAACTACAAAAAAATAATAGAGAAGAGAAAATGAACAATTTTGGTAGCCGAAATCTTTTAGCTGAGGCTGTACGTCCTCATGTTTCTTATCATTCCAGTAGTCAGTCACTAGTCACTACCCACCACAAAAAAAGATAATTTGCTTGAAAATTTTTCATGAATAATAATGTGAACAGACTATCCCAAAAATATGTAAAATTTCAATATTCCATTTTCCTGACCACGTGTCTTATATTTCGTATAGAACAAGCCACAAGAACAGTATTAAATATACATATTGCCAATCTACATTGGTGGTTGGTGAACATCGCGCACAAGTGTGGTATAAACAAACAATTTCACGTCTTCCCCAGTTCCCCATGCAAATTGAAATCTGACATCACTTCCACGTGGTTTCATAGAATATTTGATGTCTATCATATAATTCGCAGCCACTTCGTGCACTCTGCCGAATCAATACCTGTAGTGTGTGGATGGGAAATTTAAGACTATACTTCACAGGATCATTTCTGTAGTCAGTCTTCAATTACTTTCTGAGCAATCTGAAAGAATATGCGCCCGCGATGAAGAGTTATATCGCTTTATCTGTAGCGTGAGGTATTGGCTGTTACGTAAGGGGTCACCCAGTCGTAATATGTCGTCGATGATCGCTCGGTTATACGGATAAAGTGACTTCTGAGTGGTTACTAATTTTTTTAAAATTTCTAATAAAGTTTTTGCATTCGTCGAGAAGTGTCATGCGTTTGGAAAAATATTTCAAGTATGACATCACGTTTTTGACGTAAGGAAACTGATGTCCTGTGGTGGTGTTATCAGCGTTACACTTCAGAAAAGGAAGAGGCATTGACTGGATCTTCCACAGTAGATTTTTTGAAGTGAAAACTTCTCTAGTGGCGTTGTACACTTTTTTTGTAATGTGTAAAAAATGTTAAACTCGCGTCAGGACACGTGACCTAATGGGAAATTCGTAACACGGATGCCGAGTAGACAGCCGGCGCGGCGTAGGAGAGGAAGTATCCCCCTCTCTTTCTACGGCACGGCGAAAATGTATGCCTGCTGTTTCGCTGAATGTTCGTGTGTGTTTATGGTACAGCGTGCCAGCGCATCCATGGATATGGTGATGGCTCGACCGTCTGTGTAGTGGCCACACTGTTGTGTATTCGTGCATGTGTATTATATGGATATATGCATGTGAAATACAATAGCATGTTTAATGCCACTGTTTCTGATATCGGTGATATTTGTATAAATCGTTGCCACTCTGGTGATAATCAGTTTATTGCCGTTTACATCTCTCCAGATATGAAAGTCATTGCGTGCTATACGAGACTTCTTGTACGAAAATTTATTCATTTATTCTCATGACGCATCTGCATTGCTTCAAAAAAAAAATTGGAAAAAGCGTTGATGAATTGCCAATGATTTTGAGTGGTAATTTCAACATAAACTTTGCAGACGATAAAAATCAATTATTAATTGAATTTTTAAATAATGAATTTGGTTTAACTATGTCAAATGATTGCAATCTTAGCACAACGAAATACAAAACTACTATTAATGTGGTCTTTATTAGACATTTAAATAGGTTCGAATCAAAACTGTTCGTTTCTTACTTCAGCTATCATAAAGCTATCGTATCAGTTTTAGAGATTGGCGATGATGGTTCTGGTAATAATGATGGTGAAAAAGTCGTCGAAATTATGGATGGAAGTTGATTTTTCTGAGAGATAAACTTTTGAATGTAATATAAATTGTCATGTTTGTGTACGATATCGCAATAAATAAATATTGTATTCTACCACATACATAAATTATAGTTCTTTTATACTGATAATTAAAGCAATTTGTGCAAAATTATTCCCTAACCATTCCAAAATATCAAAAATGCACAACGTTAATATTCAAGTTTTCACTTCTGCCGGCACTCCCGGAGTGCAACCCGTCGTTTTTTTTTTTTTTAAACAAAACACAAAGATTAAAGGGCTAACCATAATAGACAGGAGCAAGCAGAAGCTTATGTCAGAACCGGACGAAATTCTCCCCTCTGTTTCAACGAACCGTCACGATACCCATAATGAACTGGTGCAAGCAGGAGCAAGCAGAAGGAAAGGAACTGTCAAATTGTTTTTATTCAATTTGTTTATTTTCGGTGTCGCTTTGGCTTTTTCCTTTTTATTGAAATAAAAGCCATAACTCGTGCAGGGACGGGTTAAGAATATCCCTGCAGCGATACCTATCGCTTGTCGTAAAAGGCGACTAAACAAAGGTAAACAAAACTCACATCTAGGCAATTTAGAAAACACCAAGGTGAGCCTAGGGACACATATACCACCATTAAACTGCCCCACAAGTGTGCATGCAAATCAGTGGGTTGACACGACTGGAGATCACCGGTGTTGTAAGAGTAAGATCAATCAAAAAAATAAAATAAAAAATCTGTAGCATGCCCGTGTCAAAAAGGAAGGGAAGAAAGAAGATGGTCAAACCGTAGCATTATGGAAAAGAACGCTAAAAGGAAAAGCACTACCCCGCCAGGCACTACTAATGGTCGTGATCCTGGGACGAGCAGCAATGCTCGGGCCAGAGCTATAGGATTTCCGGGGGATAGCAAAGTAATGCAACGGCGTAAGCCACATTTAAGAGTCGCGAGTTGGAACGTTGGAAGCATGAGTGGGCGCAGCTATGAGCTTGAAGAAATGATGGTTAGAAGGCGAGTAGACATCCTGTGCGTACAAGAGACGAAATGGCGAAACACCGGTAATCGGGCACGTTTCTTGGACGTTAAAACAAAAGCCTACAAGATGTTTTACTATGGATTGGAACAAGGAAAAAACGGAATCGCCATCATCCTTGCGGCAGAGTTACTTGACAACGTCTTAACCATTTCAAAGTCCAGTGACCGTTTGATGGCTCTCAAATTGGTGATGCATGGTGAGGTGTGGAATATCGTAAGCGCATATGCCCCTCAAGTAGGATGCGAACAAAAAGAAAAAGATGCATTCTGGCTAGATTTCCACAACCTTGTCAAAATCATCCCAAAGGAAGAGCTTTTGTTTGTTGGGGGAGATTTAAACGGACATGTCGGGAAGACAAGCGAAGACTATGAAGGCTACCACGGAGGGCTGGGATACGGCACCAGATGAAGATATCCTAAACATGTGCAAGTCGTACGGTCTTATAGTGCTAAATACCATGTTCGTCAAACAAAGCCGGCACCTGATCACTTATAGCAGCGGCGGAAATGAAACTCAAATAGACTATTATTTGGTATCCAGTTTCATGAAGCCACGAGCTAAAGATTGCAAAGTGATCCTGGGAGACGCGATCGCCCCTCGACACCGTCTCTTCCTGACTGAATTTTTTATGGATGCGAGAAAGAAGTCAAAGCAGCAAACGAAGGTGTCTGAGAGAATCAAGTGGTATAAGCTGGATAAAGGAAAAGGCGAAGCTTTTATTACCATCATGGAAAACTACCTCTCTTCCATTATCGATGAGGTCGGTAATGAGGAGTGCAGAGCACAAGACATGTGGGATTCCCTACAACAATCTGGCCTGGAGAAAGCCAAATCACTGCTCGGAACATCTAAAGGCCCCTGCCAACACGCAAAAGAAACCTGGTGGTGGACAGACGAAGCCAAAGCAGTGATACACGAAAAGAAAATGGCTTTCCAAGCTTGGTCAAAGTGCTCTTCTACTAATAGAGAGGAAAAAGCTCGCCGTGAAAAGGTATATAGATTTTGCAAAGGTATCGCGAAGAAAAAATGCGCCGAATTCAAAGCGAAAAGCATGGAAGGCCTCTATCAGGAGTTGGAAGAAATATCGTCTTCCGCGTCTGACAGGAACCAGGCTACCCAGGAGCTTCGACAAAACAATTTGAACAAAGGAGCAAATATCTTTAAGATAGCCGCCCAGAGAAGAAGAAATGCTCAGGAGATTCGTTTCCCAAAGTTTATTAACAATGCTGAAGGCCAACTCCTTGTAGATTCGTTTCCCAAAGTTTATTAACAATGCTGAAGGCCAACTCCTTGTGGAAGACGAAAAAATTCTCCACAGATGGCGACAGTATTGCGAGGAACTTCTGAACGAACAGTTTCCCCGAGTGTACTTTCCAAGAGCCGCCCCGAATCATGCCGAAATATCCGACATCACAGTCGAAGAAGTTCGGCACGCGGTTAAAAACTCCAAGAAAAGTAAAGCTGTTGGGCCGGACGGGATACCCTCTGAGTTCTGGAAAAAGATGGGAGACATCGGGTCTAGATGGCTCATGGTTCTTATCTTCAAACTTATGAGAGGCGACACTATGCCTAATCAATGGAGGGAAAGCTATCTTCTTCCATTGCACAAAGGAAAGGGTGATACGCGAAATTGTGATAACTACCGTTCTGTCAAGCTGATGTCGCACACCATGAAGATCGTTGAACGGGTATTAGATAGCCGACTGCGGAAAATAATACGACTATCTGATGACCAGTGCGGGTTTGTCTCGGGTAAATCAACAACAGATGCAATCCAAAGTATAAGGATCATGATGGAAAAGCATCGTGATTCTTCAAAGGACTTGCATATGGTGTTGGTTGATTTCGAGAAGGCCTTTGACCGGCAACCAAGAGATCTTTTATGGGTAGCGCTAAGACAAAAAGGAGTTCCAGAAACCTACGTGCGAGTGATTATGGACATGTACGAGAGAGCAACGCCAAGAGTAAGATGCACCGCAGGAGTCACCGAAGAGTTCGCAATCAAAGTCGGTGTACACCAAGGGAGCGTCCTCAGCCCACTGCTTTTTATAGCAGTCCTTGATTGCTTGCTTGAAGGAAAAGTGACGGACCCCAATGTGCACCAGCTATTCTTTGCTGACGATGGAGCCATTATAAGTGATGCTCAGGCGTCCCTACAACGAGCACTTGATGTGTGGATGGACATTTTTGAGGGACACGGGTATCGTATTAGTTGAAAGAAGACATAGTATCTGTGCTGCCCGTTCTCTGACCCTCATCAGCCTATTCCAGACATTTACTTGAATGGAAGAGTGCTTCCCAAGGGTGAAAAGTTTAAATATCTGGGATCTATGATTAATAAAGAAGCAACTTGTGATGACGACATGAAACATCGCGTAAGCGTAGGGTGGATGAAGTGGCGGGAAAACTCCGCCATCTTCTGTGATCGAAAAATGCCCCCTAAGCTGAAACGAAGGCTCTACACTTCAGTTGTACGTCCGGCGCTCACATACGGTTCACAATGCTGGACAATGCACAAAAAGTGTGAGAGCAAATTAACGGCAACTGAGATGAAGATGCTTCGCATGACAGCGGGAGTAACAAAGCGTGACAGAATTAGAAGTTCAAAGATCCGAGGAAGCCTCCACGTAAAAGAAACCATCACAAGAAATATAGAGCGCGACCGACTCAGTTGGTATCGCCATGTTCAAAGGAGAGATCCTTTGAACCCCGTCCAAAAGGCGTTATCAATCAACATTCCAATTTCAACACGCAAAAAAGGCAGACCGAAAAACAATTGGTGCAAACAAATGCAAAAAACACCAGCATTTGATTGGCCTCAGCGATGAAGTAATCCCAAACCGGGAAGCCTGCCGCTACTTTCTGAGGTCAAACCGGCGGACCCCACAAGCGGACCAGTAGGAATGCAGTTAAGTGGGAAGGTTATGGTCCTACACTTCTGACCATAACGACGCCGGGATAAAAAGGAAAAGAAGAAGAAGAAGATTGAAATAAAAGCCATCTGCTTTATCATAGAGACACTTATTGTTCTGCACAAATGAAATCAACTTGTTAACAAGCTCGTATTCCATATTTATTTTATCTTTTTTCTCTTTCCTAACCTCAAATATCACTTGTCAAAAATTCCGTCCGTCATGTCTTTTTTCAAGAAGACCTTCCTTCTGCTTGCATCAGTTAACGAACATTTAACGAAACGTCGTATCTTCCCATTGTGGGCATATCATATGCTTTGCATGTAAGAAGACATTCCCCTCTGCTTACTTCTGCTTGCTCCTGTCTATTATGGTTAGCCCTTAAAACTTAATCTTAAAAGTCTTTATATCACTTTACTGGTTTTTCCATAGATCATTTTCCATCAATAAAAGCAATATTTTGAAAATACTCTAAAAGCCCTGGAAAGTGGGGTCCAGCAACCGTTGCTGGTATTACAAAAAATTACATTTTCAAAAGTTATTTCTTAAATCTTTCAGTCATTGAAAAAGAAAAAATCTGCGGGTATCGACGCTATATCCAATGTTGTGCTAGGCACAGTGGAATGTGTGTACGCCAATGCACGTTCAACAATGCACTGGAAGACAGCGGTGGTGCAACCAATCCCCCAGAGGGGTACGAACACCTCTAACCCGGCAAATCTCCGGTCGATAAGTCTCCTTCTGCAAGGTCTTCGAGAAGGTGGTCCATAGGGCTCTGTCTAAATGGGTTGAGGACAATAAAATCATCCCGGATAACCAGAGGTGGAATCGGCTAAATTGATTTGTGATAAGTTTCGGTATCATGTCACTATGATTGTCACATTTTTGTAACAGTTTTCTGGTGACAGCTATTTCAGGGTGTCACGGGGGAAGACGTACGAAAGACGCACGTCTCATTCTGGTTTCTGGTTTGAAGTGAATTTGTTTTGTGCTTTTGTGTATTATTTAAAAAAAAAATATGTTTTCGTCTTTCGAGCGAAGATGAAGAGGTCAATGAGACGGTGATGAACGTCAGAATTCTGAGGAAGAATTTGAGAAATCGGTCTAACATTCTTGAGCTTGCAGATGACATGTAAGTGGTTCGCAGTTCATATAATATCGTTAAAATTATACTAAATGATTGTTTTTTAGATTCATGTTTGTGTTGCGCTGCACAGCATTTACTGTGATTTGAAGGTGCCGTTGAATGAAAGTGACCTTTCCCAACAACCAACCAATCTCACCCCCCAATCCAATATGTAAGAAGATCTCCAAGCATCCAACAGAAAAGCCGCGAAAATTCGTGATTCTCTTAGAGGCACTCTATTTTAATAAAAAAAAGCAATTATTTTGCAACAAATTCGATTTATTGCTCTGTTTTTAATTTTTTTTTCCATAATTTGACAGCTGTCTTATCTATCATCAACTCCGAAAAAGCAAGTGTTGCTCCTTTTCTGAACTTTTTTTGTGATAATCCAAATGATGATGATAGTCACAAATGACTGTCATCAAAGTGACTATCATCTATCACCTTAGCCGATTCCACCCCAGTTCGGGTTCAGAGCGGGGCATGACACTATCCATGCCGCGTCGAAACTCGTATCGGATATCCAATGGAATAAATGCAAGAACCAATGCACGGGTGCCTATCTGATTGACTTCGAGAAAGCCTTCGACACCGTATGGCTAGAAGGTCTTTATTACAAGCTCAGTCGGCTGGGCATAATTAAACCACTGCTACGAGTATATATGATTTTTGCCATGTTAACTGATAGAAAGTTCGTAGTGAAAATTGCCAACGTGACTTCTACCCAAACATTCGATATTAACAACGGACTGCAACAGGATACGGTGAACTCGCCGATCCTTTTCAGCATTTACTTCAGTGACTTGATAGCTTCTCGTCACGCGTCAATAGCGTATGCGGACGATTTAATCGTGTATAGATCAGGTCTAATGATCGACGTCATTGTCACTCTCTTGCAGCGTGACTTCGAAAAAATTCAGCAGTATTGTGATGACTGGAAGTTGAAGATCAACTTCAAATGAATTACAAAAACAAAAATGTACATAAAAGATGTTGGTTCCCTAGTAAAAATCTCCACTGACTGTTTTATTTTTCTTTAATATTTTCTTTATTGGCATGACACCATCAGCCACTAATTTAGCATCTATGTATGTATTTCGGCAGTTAAGGTTTTGTATCATTGAAATCGAAACGTTGTTTTATTTGCTCACATATTCCTACATAAAAATTTAAAACATCCTTTTTTATTTTTTTTATTTTGTCAGTTTCTAATTCATCGAAATTGTTTTCATTTATTCCTAAACATTATTGAAACTCTATTCCAAAATATATATTTGAACGAGACTGATGGAGTCGTTTAAATCAATGTTCACATTAACTGAATCAAGATTTATTCTTAAGAAGATCCATGTATAGATTGAAAATGTGTTGTTCAAGAATGTATTTGAGTGTACATACTCTGGTTGGAATATTATATTTATTTTTATTTATTAAATTTAAGTAGAGAATGTAAAGTAGTGACTTCGTTTACAGAATCTACATTTTCAAAACTTAAAAGAGTGAAAAATGTTGCAATGGGTTCCATTGCTCTAGAAGGAAGATGGTTAACAACACTCTCAACCGAAAGCCACCTAGTGTATGAAATGTTTAAGATCTTATGTTTTTTTTTATATTGAAATATTCTTGAAATTCCTTAAAAGCTTCACAATTCTTAGGGCTATAGGAAAAATGATTGTATATATCTTTAATTCTCTTTTCAATAAAGTTAGGTAGTTTTTTAGTAGCTGCTGAAGCACATAAATGCAATGGGTGGCACGTATATCCAAGAAAAAACAAATTCTTATTTACATTTTGCATTTTTGCCTTAACCTTATTACAGATGTATTATCTGTTGCCACTCCAGTTATGTTTGTCATTGGAATATTTCTGTTTTCAAAAAAAAAAAAATGTCAGGTTTGAAAAAAATTCATTCAAAAATTAACCACGGAACTAGCTTTGGTACGCACACACTTTATACCTTTCGCGATGGAAGAATCCGGACATACTGCTTGCAAACAAATTAGGAACACTGTTCATCAATAGATTCAAGCGCTGCCGATTATCGGTTTTTTTTTTTTTTTTAAGTGCGCCCAGCTCGTCCGATTGAGGTGACTGGGGAGGATATGGGTAACAAAATCCATGATACCGCCGCCGTCATTGGAAGCATCTCTACTGAATTCACAAACAAAACATTGGGCACGAGAAAGCCCATATGGATGTATGTACTACGTTTACTAATAGCGAAACAAACACGGACTCGCATGACAACTTCAGAGCACTGACTGAATGCGTTTAAGAGCAATGTTCGCGATGCTTCGTGATGACATCATCATAACAGTCAAAACAGTGGAATTCACTCGGCGCACTCGGTTCCACCGGCAGAAAAAGTCATGAACATAGTTTATTTGAGATTCCCGAGGCATTTTTTTTCACCGACTAGGTATTACCACAGAATAAATAGTATACAGAAGTTGCATCTCATACAAAGCAAATTTTGTTCTAGGGTTCCAATATTGGCACCCTATTGAACAGAGAGTACAAGCATGAGAACATGCAAGAGAGTATACAAAAAATTGAGAAGCTGGTGCGAGCGAAAGAGAGTAGCATGTGCGTTTTCGGTGGTTTTGTTTTTACGAGAGCAAAGCAGCTTACGATGTGTATGCAAGTGTGTGTGCGTGTGTATGCATTGATAGCTTCTTCTATCGTAAGCTTGCATGGTGTTGGATTGCTTCTCTTGTTTTCGATTGTGTGGATTGGATTCGAAATCACTTGGGAATTGTATTTTCATGCGAATGGTTGTGTTTTCCTGCGCTTATATATCGACTCCATTTTTACTTTGTATTTTGATATTTAACTCTATTTTTGATTTTGAATTGTTCCTTTTATAATTGTTGACAACTTTGCATACGATTTGGATTATTCTTTGGACTTATTATTATATATTGATTGTTGAGAGGTTGTCATACGATTTTGAATAGGAAAAATGGATTCTGTTGGTAAAATTTTCCAAAAGTCCGGCATTCGATGCTGCATAAAAACATGCGGTAAATCTAGGCGATATGGTGAAAAGATAAGAATGTTTAAGTTTCCTCCCTATGACTCAGCTATGGGTCAAATTTGGCGAGAAAAATGTAATATTCCAACAAAAGATTACACAAAAAAAATTTTGATTTGCGCCAATCACTTCTCAAGTTCTGACATTGGTAAAAAAAAGTTGAAATTCGGAGCTGTTCCGGTATTTAACTTAGAAGTTATTGAGGAAGATTACAAGTCGTTGGAGCTTGATTGTCCAGCTAAAAAGAGCCGAACAAGTGACTCCGTAGATGAATGTTGTAATGACTGTGAAAAATATCTGAAATCAGCTAATTTTTACAGAATAAAATATTACGACATGGTAGCAAAATATAAAAATCTCCAAAGCCGCAAACAAATAGCAACAAAATCAAACCATCGACTCTTTTCAAATAAGCAAGGAGTCAAAAACATTTTGCAAACTTCTTCTTAGTCCACGACCTAAAGAATATAAGCAAGATGTAAAAGATTTGGTTCAAAACATTTATTATGTCCACAGTCAACGTACCAATTTTTGAAGAATAAATTGCATCTAAATTTGCCACATATCTCTACTGTTTATCGATGGGCCCCTGTAAATTCCCTACAACCAGGTTTTAAAAATAACGGTTAAGAGTTAATAAAAAAGAAGTGCTTAGATTTGAACCAGTACGAAAAGAATAATATGATTCTGCTGATGGATGAAATGGCGATTAGAAGGGAATTGCGATACAATTCCAAATTAGATTTAGTGGATGGATTTGAGGAAAATGGGGTTGAAAGAACGAACCAGATTGGTAAACAATTGTGCGTTTTTATGATTAAATCAATGTTTTCCAACTGGGCGCTTACATTTAATTACTTTGTTTCAAAAAATGGACTTTCTGCCGATTTACTAAAAAAGATAATATTACGAAATTAAGCAATTTTGAACAGTTCTGGCATCATAGTTAAAGTTGTAATTTGTGACCAAGGGTCATCTAACAGGAAGTGTTTCTTGGAATTGGGAGCTACTTTAGAAAAACCCTATTTTATGTATAATGGTAGTAAAACTTTCTGTGTATACGATTTTCCACATCTAATCAAATCATTAAGAAATGGTTGGCTTCAATGTGACCTTACAACAACAAATGGAGTTGCTAGTTTTAAAGTAGTTAAGGAACTATGGGAAATGGAGTGCAAATCTAATACAAAAATGTGTCTTAAACTTACAAGCCAGACCATATTTTCGAACTCTTTCGAAAAAATGAAAGTAAAACTAGCCACCCTAATTTTTAGTAGGACTGTTCAAGCAGCAATTAAAACTGTTATTGAGACAGTAGGCTTTAAAAGTTGCTCAAAAGAAGTTTGTTTATCTACGGCATGCTTCATAGGAAATATTGACAGAATATTTGACTGCCTAAATAGTGGTTCGCTATATTCAAAGAATTGTTATAAGTCTGCAGTTCAACTTAACAGTTCATCACACGAATATATAAAATTCTTCCTTGAATACCTTAATGAAATCTCATTTGTTGACAAAAAGAAAAAAGTATTTTTTTTAGATGGAATGAAATTTACCTTAAACGCTGTATTACAATTAGTAGACGAGCTATTTCAAAAAAATCCCAAATATTTTTTTTAATGACAAGAGCATTAAACCAAGATAAGCTCGAAAATATGTTCTCGGTTCTAAGACAAAAGGGTGGAAATAATATTAACCCCTCAGTTGCTGATATAAACACTTTATTTGCACGCTTAATGTCTGCAAATATAGTGCTGTTGAGTTCTTATAGTAACTGTGAAGAGCTGAGTGATACCACATTTGAAACGCTTTCAAATATTTTGTCAAATATGGACTTAGCTGATACAAATAATGAAGAACTCAGTCGAAACGAAAACTCTGAAATAGATATTAACATAGAAATCATTGATGATTTCGTATTAAATGATGACTTTCAGAATTGTTCGGAATTTAGTATCGATTTGGCGTCTTTAAGATACTTCGTAGGTTATATCGTCTACAAAATGATACCGAAAATTAACTGCGATATTTGTGTTTCTATATTGAGAAAAGAAGACGAAGTATTAACAGTTCCTAGTGGACTTTTCATATTTCAAAAAAATTACAATTCTCTTAAAGATTTTGGTAACCTCGTTGCTCCTTCACAAATTTTCTTGGAAATTAGCAAGAAACATATTACAGTGTTTAGCAATATTTTTGACACACAACCACAAACTGTTGGTATAAAAAACTTGATAAAATCCAAATGCAAAAATGCCACACCGCAATGGTTTTCCACATGTTCTGATCATAAGGAAATAATATTGGACTTCATGATCTTAGTACTCTTGAGGAAGCATTGCTCGTGGGCTTCAGAGAAAAAAAATTTTACTAAAGCCCGCAAACTTAAAATCCTGTCGCACTAAAGTTTTTGGGTTATTCTTCCCTACTATTCTTCCCCCTATCAGATTGAAATTTGCACAAAAATCCCAAATAATGGAATACGTTAATTGGTGTTACCCGGCTCTTTTAGTTTACATCGAAAAAGTACGCGTACGAATACCAAGCGCAACTTTCAACTGAAGAAAACTAAATATAGAAATCTAAAACTTGAAACAAAATTTTGTCAACACCACGTGCATTCACGACGTTGGATAGCAACACAATACACACACACACATAAACATTTTAAGATTGCTCTCTCGTTGATTCTCTCTGATTGTGGCTGCTCTCTGGTTGTTACTCTCTGATCATGCTTGCTCTCTCGTTGCTTGATCTTCCCTTCAGTTGTTCCGCCCGCACCATAAAGTGAAAAATCATCGCAGGCCGAGATGCGACTTCTGTATACTATTTATTCTGTGGTATTACAGAAGACAATCACGGGAACGTACGATTCCTATGGTGAAGCCGAGAATATACATATGTATATAACCCTCAGCGTTACCACTTTGCTGCAATTTCAGTAGATCTACTCCACTTTTCGCAAAAAATAAATCTGCTGCCACTAAGTCTAATTTACAGCAATTTTTTGTTTGATAAGCCTTCTCTACTAACCACTAAAAAATAACCACTGTAAAGAACTTCTGAACGATGCCACACTTATCGTATGGAAAACCCTTATTTTACAAGAATTAAATTATCTAAAAAAGAAACATGGATAAATATTTATTGAAAACCACAAAAAAAAATTGTTCTGACAAACATGTGAGCAAGTTAGAATTTTTTTTATAGAGACACCTGGCTTTAGCAAAATGCAAATATCATCTTGGTATTCTTGGCTCCAGGGTATCGACGGGCACAATTTTTGCAAAATTTGCTTTAAAATGACAATAACGAGCTCTATTAGACATTTTGACAATAACAAATAAACTTAGAAAGGCATAGACCATAGTGCATCAAGATGTCATTTGGAGAAGTCCAAAAATACAAACCTTATTCCATATTTGTTTCTTTAGATTTTCATAAGAAACAATAATTAAAAACTTAAAGCAAAGATTACTTGTGTTATGTACTGTGTTAGTCATAATTTGCCGTTTTCCTTAAAGCAATATTTGATGGTAGTCATCGTAAGCGCATGGTCCGTATAAACGGCACGCAACTTCACTTTGATCAAAAAGTCACAGAAAGTACAAAGTTTTTACATCGTCATTTACTCATATACAGCCGCGAAGATTCGAGGATTTTAGAAAATAGTTTAGACGAACTTCCGATGATTTTAGCAGGCGATTTCAATGTACAATTTTGTAATTAACCATTCAATCCCTTTGACAACATTCCTTGAACAAATATTTGATTTGAAATTCAATAATAAACCACCTCAATCAATAACTAGATATGGAATATATCAAATAATATCACCTTAATGACTGAAACAAAAAAGTTACTGACAACTACAACCAACGCGACAAATTCAGTCGAATCTCTCAAAAACCCTATTTACGACAACCCCCCGGAGAGTAGTGAACGAACATCTTTGACACAAACCATCTGAACCCCGTCCAGGTTGTGTGACAAACAGTACAAACACCATAAGAGCGTACACTCCTGAACCTGCACGAAGTGTACGCTCTTATGCTGCATTGGCGTCCCGTGACGGCCAACTTTTGTTTTTTAATTGAATTGTTTTACAAATCTCTAAGGCGAGTAAAAATTATAAGCTTGGAGAATGTTCGTTGAACTAATATCTATCGTATTAAAATTGCACTGCGTGGAAAAGAACTCAGTGACCTTAAAAATGTACAATAGTTATTAAATATTCTAGGTAGGGAAATTCGCGCAGTGGCGAAATTAATTGAAAAGGGGCTAGCAACGGTACAAACAATTTTAGAAAGAAATAGAACCTACGGTAGAACAGAAGATCGAGTTGGAAATGGACGTCCCCGTAATTTTACTGACGCAGAAAAGATCCTAAACAAAGTGAGAGCACTATAGGTATAATCAGAAATCTTCGAAGAAATAGGAAAGCAATGCAATCCCCAAACAATTCGCCGTGTTTAGCGTGACGCCGGATATAACGGTCGATCCATTAGGAAAATACCTTTCGCCAGCAATGTGGATCGTAAAAAACAAGTTGAATTTGCCAAAACCATGTGACGTCTGATATTGCTATTTGGGACACTGTTATACTTACAGACGAAAGCAAATTCAAAACCGAATATGGAGTTGAATCCGGAAAATATGGCTGGAACCGTCAAACATGGTGGGGGTTCCGTAATGGCATGGGGGTGTATGGCGGCATCTGGCGTCGGTAATTTGTGGAAGGAAATATGGATCGCTGTGATGTAAAGAGCTATTAAAAAAAATGACCACTTATTTGTTTTAAACTGATTCGAGTAGGTGTTTTCGTTAATTAACCGTCTTTCACACTGCTATAATTTACTTTTGTGATTAAGTCGTTCGCAAGTATTCTTTGAATGTTGCCATATGAGATCCCTGCGACCTAAACAACATGCCTGATGGTCAATGTTCATATCTCATATGTTAGTAATTTAGGCACTTTTTGCAGTATAAATTTCGTTATTATGATCAGTGTCGAATGGAGTTGTCAAATATGCCTTCAGAATTATGTACAGGGTGAGCCATCCCATATGGTTCGATGTAAATTTCGAATAACTTCAACAATTCTAAAACGATTTTGGAAATTCAAAATTTTTTATTCAATTTAGACCTTTACAATTTATTTTGAATAATTTTTGAAATGTTTGTTCTATTGTCTTCGGGCCGTTAGCATACACCTTGCTTTTCAAGTATCCCCAAAGAAAAAAAGTCTGGCGATCTCGGAGGCTAGCAATATCGCCCTTTTTTGACACCAATCTTCCAGGGAACTTCTTACGCAAAAGGTTCATTGTTTTGTCCGCAGTACGGCATGTCGCGCCGTCTTGTTGAAATCAAAAGTGAAATAAGCCTTTATTACGCATTTCTGGGACCACATAATGGGCCAACATCCACCGATATCGATCGCCATCCACTGTATCGCCAACTTTGAAGACATACGGTCCAATGACGGTTTTAGCGCATACACCGGCGCAAACAGTAACTTTTTGATCATATAGCGGCTCTTCGTCAATAATGTGAGGATTTTTTGTGCCCCAGAAGCGACAATTTTGTTTATTAACTGAGCCAGAGAGCGTAAAATGTGCCTCATCGGTCATCAAAATTTGCTGCCAGAACTCCTCAGCTCAGCATTAATCATTGCAACGACATTTTGTGCGTATGCCAAGCTCCGTGGCTCATCTTGTGGCAAAATTCTTTGAGTTACCTACACTTATTTAAATAATGAAGATCATCCTTTAAAATTCTCTGCAAAGTGATCCCACTGATGCCTAACTGCTGCGAACGGCACCGATGTGAAATACTTGGGTCTTCTTGAACACTGGCCTTCACAGACTGAATAAATGAGTTTGAACGCCGCGAACGGGGCCTAGGTTGCTCACGAGGACTTGCCAAAGAACCAAATTGAAAAAAAATAGAGGCCCAACGACGAATTGTATCTTTTTTGGGTGCAACACGATCACGATATTTTGCATGATACGCACGTTAAGTTAGCACAATCGAGCGTTCATTTTTAATGAACATTGAAACTATTTCGGCGCGTTCTTTTGATGTAGTTAAAATTATACTAAATTGAGGTTTCCAAAATGCTATGACATATGAAAATCCGTTGACAATTGTTGAAGTTATTCGAAGTTTACATCGACCCATATGAGATGGCGCACACTGTTAAAAATCTTGACCTTCGAATTTTCCCATATAACCCGACTAAGCACCGGACTCCACATTTCGTGAGCCCATATCTCCGTAATTTAGGCACATTTTCGTTATCGTGATCGCCGAAAAATGAAGATTCTTGTGCAAGGCGGTGAATCGACTTCGTGCTGTGCTCTACATTTCACGGACTGCAGCGATCTTCTTGGCCGATCTTGCCTTCGTTTGATGTACGAATGAATGTGCCAAATCGACGAGGAGTTGCTCTACCTTCTTAATAAAGTTGATGATGTCCCTCGTAAGAGCTGATGGTCTGTTTGTAAGCGAATGAGTCTGATTCCACTACGTATTGCAGTCTTTTTAATAAAAAGGTGCAGTGGAGGACAAGTTGGCATGACGGCTGTAATGCCGAGACACGCTAGTCTCTGAAGGCGCTGAAGTTTAACTATTGTTGTTTTCTGTTCAACTTTTGTCCACTTTACGGCAGACACATAAGTGATGATAGGTCTTACTATTACGGTATATAACGAGTAGATTACCTTAGGTTTCAATTCCCAGGTTTTACCGTAAGTACGTGACAGGCTCACAGTGCCTTAGTCGTCTTTGCAAGTTTGTTTTTGATGTTGGATTTCCAGTTAAGTTTGCGATCAAAGTCATTACCTAGATACTTGACTTCTCCTGAAAATCCCATGTTTGTACCGTTTAGAGAGAGATTTTTTCACCTTTTTGTAAACGGGATTAAGGTTGCCTTATTTTGTTTTATCGTTAAACACTCTCCGCTACACCAGTCGGAGATAAATAGAAACGCCAGTTATATGCGTTCACAGGTAGATAATTTGCATTTTATTGTTACAATACTGACTTCTTAACCAAGGTTAGTTAACTTGTAGAGTAGGTCGTCGATGACTATCGACCAGAAAAGGGGTGAAAGGACTCCAACTTGTGGACGCCCTTTAGCTGCCGATCCGGGTTTAGCTGATATAATACGTAGCATCATCAAGTATGTTATGACGGACCACCTGTTTCTCGTAATACTTTAGATAGGATGAGAGTTTCTTGTTTGGGGACCCATTGCCTCATTTTATTGCTTATACAACCACTTATTTTGGCAATAATGTCGCCCAATATTGTCAGTTAGTCATCTAGCTACGCGTATCATCGAAATCCTTAATAGTGTTGGTTTGGTGTAGTATAACAGCTTCCCACAAAATATTAATCAAGCAATAAAATGCATTTTGAGCTATTAAACTAATTTATATAATAAATTATTGTTCCATTCACGTTTTCGCTCCTAAGAGTATTCATAAACTAAGACTAATTTGATTTGTCATTTTTCGTGGTACACAGCTATCGTATCAGTCATGATTACGCTGCTCATCGTCTGTGAACTAGAAGCTCTGGCATTTCGTCAAATCGAAGAGTAATGTGCTGAACAAATATTAGATCTTCGATACGACCGTCCGTCGAAAATCGATATTTCCTCAGTACATTAGCCAATGTGACCTTAAGGATCATCCTTGCATAGCGCCATCCTGAAAATTTCAAAGATCAAATCGAAATGTAATTTTCGTTCAGTTATTGATTCTTACCCAGACAATTCCTTGGTCCTTTGGAAAATGGTAGAAAACAGTATTTGTGCTTATCGGCAAAGTTCGACGGGAGGAAGCGATCGGGATCGTAGGATTTTGCATCTGAGCCCCATATGTCCTCATCCCTTTGGGTGTTAAAAATATCAATGAGCACATTAGTACCCTCTGGAATAAGCAGACCATTCGACAGCCGAACGTCTTTCGAGAATTCCCGACCGATTAAGGGAACCGGCGCTAAAACACGAAGGGATTCGTTAAGGCACATATCCAAATAAACGAGGTTTTCTATATCATCATATGTCACATCGGAGTCCTCATCTGGTATCACGGTACAGATTTCCTCGTAGACTTTTTCCTGGTAATGCGGATGCATGGCAAGCAACATTATTGTTGAATATAACGAGGTTGCCGTTGTCTCAAAGGCCTGTACAACACGGATATAGTGTGGAAGCAAAGGTGGTATCATGTACTTACAGCTAAGACCATAAAATTCGCCTCAGTGATGACTTGGTCGACCGAGAAGCCAAGTCTGATGATCTGATCTATGAATATCTGCTTCGCTCGTCTAACGTCAACTGAATCTTCTTGTGTTTCTTTTTCTTTATTATTATTCTTCTCAAGCTTCTGCTGCTCATGGATCTTCATCTTATCCAAAACCAACTGTAATAGAAAAAGTTATAATGATTTTGACTAGGCCCTTGCCTTACATACATTCTGGACAAAGCTCATAACTATGTCTTTAGCCTCGGTGAATGGTTTGTATATACTCGAGAAGCGAAATATCGCATCGACCCCAAACCAAGGCTTAAATATCCGTTCGGAACCCAGCGCCATCAATCTAAATAGATAAGAGATGAACTTAAGACAGTATTATTAAGGACTGATTGAATGGAGCATTTACCTTTCCAAAGAACGAAGGAATTCCGGGTTATTGATGTGCTTGAAATCGAGTCCCATTGTAGACGCTGTAATTAAGAAAAATATGGTTAAGATCGCTTCGTCTCAGATATACTCCTAAGAGGCATTCGTAAAATACAATACATGTTCTGTATTTCGAATTTAAGTCACGAATTTCATGACAACTTGAATGAGCTTTCCATTTGTAGTCTATGTGAATATATAATTTTTTTAAGAAGCTCATTACCAGTACAGAGGCAGCTAGACTATTGCTGAAACCTATAATTCCATACTCAATAGTAATCATGCGTAATTTTCAAGAAGACCTTATGTTACTAAATATAATTAACCTTTGTCACGATATCCGCCCTCTGCCATTGAGATATAATAGAATTGCAAAGACTCAATACACTATTCAGCTATGATTCTAGAACATATCTTCATAATTGGAGCTTAGAGACTCTATAAAGCAGTGAAACTAGCAATTTTGGATCAATATGCTCACAACAGGAAGCTAAGAAAGCAGACTGATGAGGCAGCACCTACTCGTACCTAGAGTCGTCTATGGAACAGACGATAGACTCTGTGAAAATAACCATGGATGAGTTTCAATAACAAATCGGTTCGACACGAAAAACCTGCCCTCTACTTACGCTTTTATTAAACCTTATTGTCAATCAGGAGTTGGAGAATTTTTTAGACCAATTCTTCATGAAACCAGGTTCTGAATTAACTTTACAAATTATATATCGCCAAAATGTGCAAGGAAATCGATCTCCTGGTCACATAAATGTGTAGGTCACAGATCACTTGTGCGGTGATTGTAAACAGTTTTTTTAAGCACGATATTTCAATATCTTTAGTAGTCCGAATGAAAACAATTGGACTTAAGTGGCTACGTTGGGGAATGCCGGAGGAAGCCAAGCAGGGGATAGGAGAGGCAGATGTGGTACGAACACGCCAATAGCGGTTTTCTAGGGATGAAAATATTCACTTGAATTAAGTGGGCTTAAGGCCAAGGATTTCCTCGCCATCCTGTAAGACTGAGGTAGTAAAGATCACAAATCCAACTAGGTTTGTGAAATACCCATATTTGAAGAAGTCATGTTGTTCTGGGGATATTTACTGTGAAAACTTAAGATTTATACAAAATACTTTCAAGGAGCTTGGATATATGAGAGCTTGACAATGGGGCGGTACTGTGAACTTTTTCTAGGGGTTTCTCTTCTCCAGAGAATTCTCCCACAAAAATAAATAAGCTCTGGATTTTTGAGACATATAGAAAAATAGTGAAAGCACATTTATGTTTTATTTGCAATGTAGGAGTCGACAGGGAGGGAGAAATTTGGTAATAAGCAGAATCAGGTCAAAAAGGTGGCAATGGTGTTCGGATCATTGGGGTCAAGGTTAAGTAGCCATTTTTGTAGCAAACAAAACAAACTGAAGGAAGAATTTGGGATCATTTATTTTGCGTTTTTGTTTACGCATCGAAAAAATATCAGAATAGTATCCAAGTCGTAGATTCAAAGACTGTAATGGTGACTCCTACCCCTTCCATGAAGTTACCCCAGAATGTTAACGACCTCAATGAAGTTGTTTATAAATTGATCACTGAACTGATTATTTATTTAAGAGTAAATTCTTCCGGATAGATCTAGTTTTTGATCCCAAAGTACACCCCAAAATGATGCGAAATAATGTATACAATCGGAAAACGGTGGGGCCCGTTAGTGGGAGGGAGCCTTGAATATGGCTGTATTATTAAACTAGTCGCAGTACCAAAACTAATGACATGAGATTGTATGGCATTTTTAAGAGGAATTCGTATTTTTGTCATATACGAGGGTGGTCCGGTAAGTACTTAGCCTCACCGCCAGATGGCGCCAGTATCGCAAGATCATCGTATAGTACATTCTAGTAGACGGCTCTGTCGAAATTCAGCCGGATCGGACTCGTAGTTTTGTTTTGACCGTGTGTGGAAGCGGGAATGTCCGCGGATTTTAGAAAAATAGAAAAAGAGCAATATCGGTCGGTGATTCGATTCTTGTTTGTGCAAGGAAAATCGCACAGCGAAATCAAAGAGCGTTTGGATGCTGTGTACGGTGACTCTTCTCCTTCGATGGCGACCATCAAAAATTGGTTTAACGAGTTTCAACGTGGTTGCACGTCGGTTTTTGATGAGCCACGTCCAGGTGCCCCGAAAACGGCTACCACGGAGAATAACGTGACAAAAATCCACGATCTCGTATTGGCAGACCGCCGATTGAAGGTGCGCGAGATAGCTGAGACAGTAGGCATTTCAAAAGATCGCGAGGGTCATATCCTGCATGAAATTTTGGGCATGAGAAAGATGTCGGCGCGATGGGTGCCGCGTTTGCTCACTCCGGACAACAAGCAGAACCGTGGGACCACTTCAGAGCAGTGTTTGACGCTGTTTAAGCGCAATCCGAAGGATTTTCTGCATCGTTTCGTGACAGTCGACGAAACATGGATCCACTGGTACACACCAGAGACCAAGGAACAGTCGAAACAGTTGACTTCACCCGGCGAACGTGCTCCGAAGAAGGCGAAGACTGTCCCATCGGCCGGAAAGGTGATGGCCCCCGTTTTCTGGGATTCACAAGGTGTGATCCACATCGACTACCTGGAGAAGGGCCTACCTTATTGGGCCGATTCGACGCCGAATTGAAGAAAGAACGGCCCACTTGGCGAAGAAAAAAGTGCTCTTCCACCATGATAACGCACCGGCTCAAATTGGTCGAATTGGGCTACGAACTGCTGCCCCATCCACCGTATTCTCCAGATTTGGCCCCGTGCGACTTCTTTTTGTTTCCAAACTTGAAAAAGTCACTCGCCGGGCAGAAATTTCAGTCGAATGAGGAGGTCATCGCCGCCACGGTGGCCTACTTTGCAGACCTCGAGAAAACATATTTTTCAGACGGATTAAAGAAGTTGGAGCATCGCTGGGGCAAGTGTATCGAGCTAAAAGGAGACTGTATTGAAAATAAATCGCTATTTTTCCAAAATGTTTGTTTTTCTTTTGTAGGCTAAGTACTTATCCGACCACCTTCGTATTTGTAGCTTGTAGACAAATTTCGGATGGACCTTCACGGGCTGAGTATCTGTCAACCGACAAGGCGTCCAAATTGTTAAAATTTGTTACAAATTTCTTGTTCTTGCCGAGGAATGTAACGAACTGTCAAACAATTCGTGTAAAACGAGGTACGACTCCTAAAAGCACAGAGTCAACTTGGCGAATTTCGCGAAAACAGTTGAGCATGCATTCGTATAATTAAAGTCACAAGATCAAGAAACTAAAATACTGTTTGGGCGCCGAATGCGGTCGGAAACGGTTCAAAATTGTGGAAAAAAAAGTAATTTTCAATGATGAAGCATATTTTTGGTTGAATGGCTTCGAGAAAAAGCAAATTTGTGGCGTCGTAGTACAGGAAAGCTTAGACCTAATGTCAGATTGTAGTGGGGTTAACAAGCTATAGTGCAGCGGATAAGCAATAAGTTGGTTTTGCATGATGCGCTGATAAACCTTCAAGAAAAAAAGCAAGATTGATGCGAAACTCTTCACAAGTCGTATTAAGGATTGATTAGAAAATAAACCTTTCGCAAAAATGGGTGATATAAGGCATTGGGTATCCTCCGCTAACACTCTAAGACGCATCAAAATCGTGTATTAATGGATCTTGTCTATTTAGAAACTACTTAAGTAAGTGGAATAGAAACATATATCAGTTAAGATCATCAATATCAACAGTTTGTTAGCATCGTTGTTTGTCCACTCCTTACTCCCTTAAATCGGCCTAGAACTTACGCACGCCTGGCTTTGTATTTAAGCAGATAAAGAAGAATCGTACCTTATTAAGTAAGCCCCGAATCGGTGGAAAAGTTTTGAAGACACAGAATTAAAAGCATAACTGAATCAAGATCCAAGCACAATATGAACACGTGGATTTAATAAGCCGTTTGGCGTCGTTTTAAAGCACTGGAAATGGTCGAAAAGGCACAACAAAATTGGGTGCCATGCGAGTTGAAGTCTTGAACCAAAACACCAACGGCTGACTTAGGGTAATGGTAGATTGGTTAAGTTCAGTGTATGGGTGGAGATAATAGAGTCAGTAAGTTATTGTAATAAGTTTAGATAGATATACCAGACTTAAGCATTTTTGTCTAGAATAAGTTAAGCAAAACGTATTTATAAAAAAAGAATATTTAGCAGTAAGACATTTAGACAAAATGTAATTTTTAGAGGTGCAAATATACGTAAACTTACCAACGGATGATTTCAATGCCATTTTGTAGACTGCATCGTGTAGACTTATCTGCTGATTATCAACAATCTTTTCAAAATCAGCGCATAATTCTCGAGACAATAAATTGAAATTGGGGAAGAAATCCAGCAAAAGTTTGTGGCTAAAGCTTGGGGTCAGGAGTTTCCGCGTCTTATGCCATGTTTCAGCTGGAAATAACAAAAATATAAATTAAATATAAGTTAGTTCACAGCACTCAATAAGTTCGTTATACGACATATAGATGGAGGCAATATTGATTAAGCTATATGATTTTTTGGAGGTGCCACCGACAAGCGATATATGACTATCTGACGTTCAATTCACAAGTTACATTTACTGACACTATCTTTGTCATTTTCAGATCAACGGAATAATCTGAGTTTCGTGTGTTGACAAAGCATTACTTCTTGGGATGGGAAAAATATTGTTTACAATATTGTACGAACACAAAAAGACTTAAAAATATTCTACAACATAGTTTTGGAAGATCGTAAACTGAGATGTCAGAAGGCTAGGAGAAAACTGTGATCGAAATGGATACCGCGTTCGCTCGCAGTCAACAACGCGTAGAGATAGAACAACCCCTACTAGTCCGATTAACTAGTTTACTCCCATATGTGAGCGAAGCTTTTAAAACTATAGTAAACAGGGCTCTCTTAAAATGTCGTAAATGGTTTGATTTCATGCTGCATCAAAACTGGTTTTCAACAATCAATTGAATAAGGCAAAAAACCAATGTACAGGCAGTCTGATCGACTTTGAAAAGGCTTTTGACCCCATAAAGATCAAAGATGAAAAGATCTATTCTACAAGCTAACCAAGCTAGGCATGCAAAATCACCTGATTTACGTAATGATCATGAGAAAAAGTTTGTTGTTAAAGGTGCCAATGTTAATTCGATCAGGACCTTTGATATTAAAAACGGTTTACATCAGGGAGCGATTAACTCTCCGATACTCGTCATCAACATCTGCACGATGGAGTGCAGGTTCTTTTAATGAAGTCAAAAGGCCGAGAGTTTTTTTTCGTTTCGGGGTTTACTTAAAATTTTTAATTTTATTTTTATATATTTTTATATATAAGGGTAAAAATTCTATGCCGCTAGTAAGGTCTGTCTTAGAATGTACAACGTAAACGTAAACAGAACCGAACATTTAACTCAACTAAATTACTCAACAGCATATAACGACGGCTAAGACTAAAGACAATGACCTTATTTTCGAGATTTACTATCCCAATTGTAGATACCACGACATTGTAGATACACTTCGATTGGGCCTTAATTCCCCAGAAAGTTTTCCCGATATTGATTCCGAAAGGTTCACCAGAAAATTAGCACCACCATCACGACACCAGGGGCAAACGGATCATTTTCGGCGGGAGACTTAAGTCAATTTGAGAATTGGTGAGGTCCAGAGCATGGAGAGTGAGCGTAACTTGGTATGCGAACTATATTTTATTCATTGATTACCTTGAGAAAGGAGGAACTGTTAATGGAATATTATATTCCCTTTTTATGCGTTTGAAGGACAAAATTGCGAAGAAACAACCCCAAAAAAGTGCTCTTCCAACAAAATAATTCACCGGATGGCAAGTTGAAGTTCGAATTATTTTGCCCAATATAATAGTATTATCCGGCTGTGGCTCTCAGTGACTGCTATCAGCTTGCAGACTTAAAAGCAATGCTCCAGCAAAAAGAATTTGCCTCCAGGGATGAAGTGATTGCCGAAACTGAAGGGCAGATAAGTTTTAGAATGGAAGTATATATGTAGAACTCGAAGGAGACTATGTTGTTGAATAAAGTCTTATTTTGCCTAAGAGTTGTTGTTTTGTTAGTCATAATACGAACTTATTAAGTAATGTGTTAAAGTACTTATGATGGAAATATAATCACCTTTGAATGTAAATAAACCTTCTCCGATCACATTGGAGAACTGATCGTAAAGCGCTGACTTGTCAATGGTGTCCGGGGATGTTAATATCAACTCTATGAAATCTGGTTCCATGGTGTAAATGACTGGAACTGGACCCAGCCAAGTGAAATATGTCTTAGTGTTGTTTTCTCTGGCAATACCCGGGAACACATTTAAAATCTCTAAAAAAATACATTCGATTCGATAAGTTCAAGTCACTTTTAAGCAGCCATAAGGAAAACCGACAACGTACAACGGTAACTTTATATGTTCGATTTTTTGCTAAAAATGCACTAAATTGTGTAAGCCTTGAATAGCTGATTCCAATATCCTGGATTAATTTCTATTTTTTCACGAACACATCACATCACAGTTGACAAACTCGGTTCAATTTCTAAAACCAACTTACCTGACTGCTTTATGAGCCTGTGAGCTATTCCAATGAAAGGAATCCCAAAGGCTCCAGGCATTTTGAACGCAGTAATGTAATATTTCCTCCTCGACCAGATAAAATACACCCAAAGTATCATGATGAAAGTAAAAAGCATTGCGGCAACGTTCATTTTAAACAACGCGATTATTCAATTCTCAATATCAACTGAAGCACTCTCGGCAACTAGCACCCTTTAATATATTTGCCGGATTGATGCGTACCTTCTGTTTAAAGCTAAACTTCAACCCTAACTTAAAAAAAAAATAACTTCAATTCTGACGAACTTAAAGTACAGACATTGCTATGTATTTTACAGTTGATCTTGGCATCTTTGACAGCAGTTGACCCTGTTTTTTCTGTCTCCAAATGAGGTGTAGTACAGCGCGAAGCGAACGCGTTCCATGTTTTTTTTTTCTTTTGTCTTATTCAAGTATATCTAATTACTTCACGGATTGAGTCATTATATGGCTTACTGTCGTTAGTTATAGGTAGCGTTAAATATTGGCGTTCGGAAAGTATGCGCGTCTCGAACTCGAGTACAAGTCGTAGTTTTAGGATTGAATGCCTTACCATTCGTAAATGCCATTGTGCCCGATCGTTGATCTTTTGCCAATACAAATGGGCTATAAAGCAGGCGTAAAACAATACCCATCCATCTGGGATTGCGATGTGACTGCAAGACGACACGCGTGTACTTAACATCATTAAATGAATAGTGTCCAACGAAACGTGACAAGTTCATGTGTCATTTTCGAGGTCTCTGAAGGTCGAGGCCGGTTTATAGTCTATGTCAAACTTATTTAAGCTGTTGTCAAGTGTCCATGTATAGGTATAAAGCGTAATTATGTCTCGTATCTCGTCAGTACCTCGTTAGATTATCTTCTTACGTTTGTTATATTCTCCAAACTTGTAACTGTTCCTCAGTAAGATTGTACAATTGATCTGCAGCCCTGAACGATCTCAAGTTCTATATTCTTTTGACCAAGAACTCGTAACGTCATAGTTAGGACCGTACTCCTTTTTAACCTGCCGTTAGCCTCCAGTAGAGCACATCATAACGACATTCCATGCTCTAAACTATGTTGTTTCCATATTCTTCAATAGTTGTTAGTATTCAATGTGTTTCCACGCCGTATTTCAGCAAATAGACTTGTTTTTTTGCATTGCTAGTTCATGCCATTGATAGTATAATTGTACAACATTGAAAAGTTGCTCGAAACTATCGTTGCAAAATTCGTAGATTATCTTCTAGAGTTGCATTTTGATCCCGATTAATATGACACTTTGGGTCGCCAGGGCCAAGAGCAACCGCCTCTAGTGTCACACGCCCAGTTGGTTGAGATCCCCTTCCATGTGGGTCATATCACCACCGTAGATATGATCCTTCAATACGAACTGGAGCGTTGGCGTCCATACGCCCAACATTCTACGTCTCAAACATTCGAGCCGTAGAAGCGTGACCAAAAAGAACGTATAAAAATACTTACTTTGCACTCCATGGAGATATCTCAAGACCACATTGCAAAGTAAGTGAATCGTTCGCGTTGTGTTGTACAATCCATAATAAAAAGAAGGTTCAGACCCAAGGAGTAAAGACTAACTCAAGGAGAGGATTAAAACGAAAAGACGCTTTATTAAAAGAGAAGCGTTGATAAATCGTCAGCAAACAGTTTCTTACTTAGCGGCTAGACTAAGAAGTTACTCAGAAGTTGATATTGCCTCCAAAAGTCCAAACGACTTAATAAATTTGACTTCAAAGCTAGAAAGACCAGACTTTTGTTTTTACATGCCTACACGAAGACTTTTATTTTATAATAATTATTATTATTATTATCATTTGGAACTCGAAAGTTCAGAGTCTCGTCAACCATCCTTCGCCAAACCTCCCTGTCATGAGTGTGTTCTTTCCATGACTCGCTGTTCTGTCCCATCTTTTCCATCCTTATATTGTCCTCTTATCTATGGCGCGGCCTTTCTAACGAACTTTTTCTTATGGGTTTGCCAGTCATTATTCGTTTGACTGTTCGTCCACTGGCCATTCTCCATTCGTTCTACGTAAACTGCACGCGAACAATGCTTGGGGCTGAATAGAATTCCTTGAATTCTTAATTGTATAGTCTTCTTCATTCGCCTGTTCCTTCGTCCTGTTTTTCACCTTAGATTCTCCTTAAGATCTTGTTTTCATAGACCCGAAATCTATTTCCCTTAGAGACCCAGTTTTACATCCCCAAAGCCTCATTGTGTCATGCGAGGTTTGGATAGATTCAAGTCGATTAGAGACCATGTATTTGGTTTTCTCTTCATTTAATTATAAGCCTACTTCCAGTTTCTATACTTCTTTTAATATTTCCTCACTTTCAGCGGGTCCGGATCAACAGTGTAAGCTAGAACTGATGTGATTCCATTAAGGGTTATTCATCTCTCTTTTTCTTGATCATTGGGATTTCCATCCCCAAATTAAAAAGAAGTGGTGACAAGGCACAATGTTTCAGACAAAATGTTTCCAATTTTAGCTTGTCCTTTGTTTTTTGTACTTGTATCAGTTTCACAAACTTCTTCGCGATTCCCAGCCTTACAAGAAATGATACATTTTCGATGTTTATATATCATACGTATAGTTGGTGAATAGTTTCGTGCAATTCCCATTTTTTTTTCCAAAAGCTGCCATATAGTGAAAATCTGGTCAATCGCCGAGCGATTCCTCCTGATGCCACAGTAGTCAGTCTCTTTAAGAGCATATTCGATAGTACCTTGTAACAACTTAATAGCAGAGATATTCCTCGGTAATTTCAGCATTGTATTCGGTCTTCCCTTATAAAATACGGAAATGATGACCGAATTTTTCCATTTCTCGGGAATGGTTTCCTTGTTCAATACATTTGTGATGAGCCCATGTAATTTCTCTGTTAATTTACGTCCTGCATATTTTATTTATTCCAATAGTATTACATATGTACATAGGTCGATTCCTGCGGCCTTGTTATTCTTAAGCCGATGGATTCCTTCTTTTACTTTCGCAGTTCGAGCTGAACCTGTGTGGTGTGAATATGACTTTTTCCATTGCTGCTGGCTCTCCATGTACATTCAGCAGTGTATCGAAATATCTCCTCTATTGGGCTGTGACTTTCGTTCGTTGTCTGAAACGCGAATAAATCGTGATCTAGCCTGGTATCCTTTTCGTAGAGCGTTTATCCCTGCATACATTGCTCTCATGTCCTTAGCTGCATATTCTTTTTGAATTTTAGCAAACTTTTTCCTTTGTCATTGCCGTTTTTATCCCGAAGGAGATGGCTGACTTTTTTTTGTAGGGTTTGATATCCTGTACTCTTGATCTCTTCGTTATTTTCTAGGTCTTGAAGTCTTAGAACAATACGAGCTTTTCACTTTCGCATACTTCGTCGCACCTTCGGTGGCTCTGCAATGGCATGGTTTGCTTTCCGCTGCCTTGTTTCAATTCAATTCAATGCAATTTCAATTGTATTTATCAAAAAGTCTTGATTACACAGTTAAAGCTTGGAAAGCCTAAAGGGCTTGTCTGCAGGTGACTAGATAACAAATATACATTTTTTTCAGAAAAACTAGTGAGAAATTGAATGATACATGGGGCATTTCACGTCAAGCGGACAAGTAAAAAAAGTGAGCTTCTGAAATTTGTTCATATTAGGTCCAGTTGTACTTCTAGTAGATATGAATACGAACACATAATTTTTTTTTTAAATGATGTGTATTTGTCAAGTTATGGGCTTCTAAAGAATCGTCTATATCAAAATTCGTATATTTTGGAAGAATTTTTTCGTATTGAAAAAAATTACAATAAATTTTCAAATTACATGATTTGCATCAAAATTTTCCTGCTCTTTTTAAAAAAGAAATCAATTTCGAAAAAAAAAAAAAATTTTAATGTTCAAAACCGGAAGTAAACATTTCGAAACAACATTTTGGAAACTTCGACCAATTTTATTTTTATTTTTCTTATTTCAAAATATAGCTTAGAGTATATATATAATACACCAGAAGTTTTGAAATGGGATCTGCATTAGTTAAGGAGGTAGGTAAATTAATGTATGTACATGTAGCAGTAAGTATGATGTTAGGCGTTTGTGTATGTCGGCCGGTTGGTGCGAATAGAGTTAGTATTATTGTGGTTTGTATAGTATTTAGTATGTATAATAGTATTAGTAGAAATTAGCATATAGTATTAGTATAATTAGTATTTTAGTGTTAATATTATAAAGAAATAATGTTTGTTTGTTAGTTTCTAAGTTAGGGTACCCCTACCCTAACCTATTTCCGGAACTACTAAAACCGACTACTACTACTACTTAAAACTGCTGTGAAATTAAATGATATTGTAATGAAATAACGTAATAATAAATTCAGAACGATTTTACTTTATAATTTTTACAATTATACCTTGAGCATCTACGCAACTGGTTCTTTTTACAAGAATACCTTCCGTTGTCGGAATGAAGGCATGCAATTTTTTAGTTCCTGAAATGGTTATTGCAGAATCAAACCGGGGTTGTAAAAAAATTCTTGCAAGATTATTATCATCTTTGGAGCAGTAATAAATCGCTGTTTGTTTTAAAGATGATTTTGCCCATTTATATAACTGCATTGGTGAAACGATTGATCTACTTGCAGGTAATTGTAGACTTGCACGCGTCGCTAAACGTTTGAGGTTTCCCCCAAGACCATCAAATGGCCCCTTTCCATGAGACGTTGCGTGAAAATGTAACTCTGCATTCGTATTAAAATCATGTTTATAATAAAATAAATTCACAAAATTGAATCTATTTTTAAAATGTTGAGAGGCACCATCGGTTATATGTATATATAATTTTAGACACAACTATTGCTTTTTCAAAAAAGTTGTTTGTGTAGTATTTTTTGGTAAGCGTAAAAAGTGGCTGTATCATGTTTAAAGTCATCTGAAATCATAACAATGCTGCCATGTTTTATTTCAATTCCGTCTCTATAATAAAACACCGAAGTCAGAAGTGTTGCTTGGTCGTTATTCCAATGAAAAGATTTATGTCAAAACATTCGAACAAAACTATGAAAAATTCCAGGGGGAATAAATTTCGATGGAAATTCACGATAGGAGGAATATTTTCCAGGGAATAAAAAAATTCGGATTTTTTTCACCCGGAATTGCCGATAGCCCTGAATGTGAAGGTTCGCGGTTGTATGATGTTCAGCGGAATGGAAACTCCGTTTATCCGGCCGTTTAAGCCCGGAGTTGCTTGGGGCCATCAATTACAGAATTATTTTTAGGGCGAAAATCAAGTCACTTTTCAACAAGACAATGCTCCGTGTCATACTGAGAACAAAAGCAAGACTTAGTCCCAGCAATCTTAACCTAATTGAGCGTCTAAGAAAACATCCCCGCGAATCCATACTGGAGTTAGAATAAACCATCAATAGTTTGTGGAACAATACAAATCCTTCTGTATGCAAACTATTGGATTGGATACCAAACCGAATTCAAGAAGATATGAAAAACAAGGATGGACCGACAAAATATTAAATTGTGTGTAAACTATTCCTACGCATTGACAATAAAAGCAAATAAAAATTGTAGGAACTATAACCCTCGGCGGGGTACTGACAAAACCCCCCGCAATACACTTGCCTTGAAAAAGCTTCTCGGCTCTCGTCATTTGGAATCGGCAATAAATTGTAGGTCGCGTTCATTGTGAAAAACAAATCGCAAACAAAATAAGTGAATGAGAGAAGACACTATCTAATCTTCTTCTTCTTTTCCTTTTCCGGCGTTGTTATGGTCAGAATTGTAGGACCATAACCTTCCCACTTAACTGCATTCCTACTGGTCCGCTTGTGGGGTCCGCCGGTTTGACCTCAGAAAGTAGCGGCAGGCTTCCCGGTTTGGGATTACTTCATCGCTGAGGCCAATCAAATGCTGGTGTTTTTGCATTTGTTTGCACCAATTGTTTTTCGGCCTGTTTTTTTTTTTTTGTGACACGAGCATGCTCCAGATTTTTTTGTTTGATCTTACTCTTACAACACTGGTGATCTCCAGTCGTGTCAACCCACTGATTTGCATGTACACTTGTGGGGCAGTTTAATGGTGGTATATGTGTCCCTAGGCTCACCTTGGTGTTTTCTAAATTGCCTAGATGTGATTTTCGTTTACCTTTGTTTTGTCGCCTTTTACGACAAGCGAGAGGTATCGCTGCAGGGATATTCTTAACCCGTCCCTGCACGGAAGAGGACACTATCTAATAATAAATAATAATATAGAAACATTGATTTTTTTTCAATGATGTTCAATTATAACTTAAAATTGAATCGTAAAGGGTAGGCCATCTAACGTTTTTTTTTTCAAGTAGTGCTTATTTCGTGAATGGTAACACTTAGCTCATGTCTGATTTGACAGATAATTAGTTTTATCCTTCCGCTGAACGAATATGGTTGTGTATACGCTTGAACAACGCTTCGCTAAGTGGGCCTGCGATCGACTTACAGAAGATGCCGATTTTGCCAAAAAAATCATCTTTCCAGATGAAGCTCATTTTGATCTTGGCGGGTATGTAAACAAGCAAAATTGTCGCATTTGGGGCACAGAACATACATTGAAAAGCCGGTGCACCCAAAACGAGCCACTGTTTGGTGCGGATTTTGGTCCAGAGGCATAATTGGGCCATTTTTCTTCGAAAATGAGCAAGGAGTGGCCGTTACAGTCAATGGCGATCGTTATCGGGCCATGTTGAACGAATTTTTGTTCACAAAAATTGAAGAGGAGGATATTGGCAACATTTGGTTTCAACAGGAAGGCGCTACGTGCGACACAGCCGAAGCTACACTCGATGTTTTGCGCCCTGTTTTTGAAGATCGCCGCAGAGCTGATGTCGTTTGGACACCTCGGAGCTGCGATTTGACACCGTTGGACTATTATTTGTGGGGTGCCGTCAAAGATAAGTGTTACGCCGACAAGCCAGAGACAATTGACGCTTTAAAGGACAATATTCGTGAAGCCATTGGTGAAATACAGCTGCACACAATCGATAATGTGCTTAAAAATTGGACCGATCGTGTAGGCTACTGCATGGCCAGCCGAGGCAGCCATTTGAATGAAATTATTTTCCATTATTAACCGGAAGGATTGTACTTTCAAATAAAAAAAGAAATTTGAGAAAATATTCAGTAGTTTTTTTTTATAGCATTTTCAAAAAAAAAAAAGTTATTTGGCGGACCCTATATATGGGATGTGTTCAAAAAGTAAGAGGAAGCCTTCAGAACAATAATTATTTCATAAGGAAGCGGTACGGTATACGCTACCGTGTCCACTTTGTCAAGAATCGTAATATTAAAAAATGGCAATAAAAAATAGTGGAATTTTTGAGTCTATATTGAAAGCTTTTCGTGGTGCAAGGTGGTATGCAAGTTGTGTCCATTCATATGATGGTTCACTCTAAAAGGCGAAAACTGAGGATGGCTGCAAGTACATACATATACGATAGGTTTTCGGAGGTTCTAAAATATTTTATTTCTGGTGACTTTTTTAAACATCTGCCTCGACACCATGTATGTGAGAAAGGTTCTTCCACTTTATGAAATGAAAGAACAAAAATGTATTTTTGGCCTGGTTGGAAGGAATTCAGTAAAAATGGAAGGTGCCACCAGAATTATTGTAAAAAAAACTCTTATTAACCTATTTAAATGAAAATGTTTAATGTCCCCTTCGGACTTGGCTTGCCTTAACCCATTACTGCCCAGCGTATGTCTTATCATACGCAAAAGGGGTTTTTTATGATTTGCTTATTTCAATTCTGATATCTGTGTATCTCTCAATTCCCAACGTATGATAAATCATACGTTAAAAAAATACATATAAACAAAACTTTTTTTTTTAAATTTCACTTATATTTCAACAAAATGTCATCAGGAAATACCAAAATATGAATTCCAACGAAAAACCAAGAAAAAAAATTTTTTGGGCAGTAATGGGTTAAAACGAATAGACAATAAAGAGTTATCCAATTCGTGCTTCCAAAAGTACATTTAAATAAAACATATTTAGGATTTAGATTTCGGTCCCATTTTAATTTCAGTATAATGCCCCTATCTTGTCATTATGAATGAAGTATAATTCAAGCATCTTCTACGAGAGTTCTTGCAAGAGTCTGTGAAGGAATGATATTGTCAAAGGGAATGATTTTATTTTCCTTGACCCATTTAGACAAAGCTTGCAACGAACTGGATTATATGCAGGATTGTGTATATCCTTACAACAACTGACTCGAACATCATCTGTTTTCGTTATTATTTGCGGTAAAATCGTTGCTGAACTTGATAAGACCAAGGTTTTCTTATGCTGACTGTTGGTAAAAGGTGTTCTTTGCCTGACATTCTCGGAAGTTACATACATATACTGATAATATTTTATCTTATCTCTACTTCTATAAAAGAGAACGCATTTTACTGTTTGTCCGCGAGTAGGTACGTAACGGTACCTCAACAATATATATATCAATCGATTTGTCCTCATTAGCATTTTGAGATTGACATATTCTACAGATATGCGTAGGTCATTGAAATATACGTACAGTTCGCCAATGGAGTGCGGGAACATTCATGTTTATCAACGACCTTCTTTTCTTCTCTCTTCTTTCTTTGGACTATTGTAGGCTTTTCATGTTAATATTTGTCTTACATAATGGCCGTATCACAATGCGGCGTTCGAGTGCTCAGGCTTTTGACAGGCGTTGTACCGACTCACGATAAATATATGTCAAAAGCGCGACCTAGGAATTTCTATAACGAAGTTTGACTTCAGGCCCTCAGGCGTCCAATACTCAAACAACCCATACACACATTCAGCGCTAAAATAATACTGAAATTTTACTTTTTAAAATTTGTTTTCCCTTTTTATATTTACAAATATACGAAATAACCTGTCAGCTGTCAAAACGCTGTAAACTCGAGCTTACAATATTGGGTACATGTTTACGAGCACTTAACGGACATTTTTTTGTTTTGTTTTTCTCTATTCTCTGTTTGCTATCCTGTTCCATACGTACGTACTTTATGCACATATACACTTATTTAGCACCTTCATGGAAATAAAATAAGTTACTGTGAACTACAGCCAACGCGAAAAATTCAGTTAAATCGCTCGAATAATATCTAGGACAACCACCCCTGGAGAGTAGTAAACGAACATCTTCGACATAAACCATCTGCGCCATCTGCGTTGTGTGACAAACACCATAAAAGCGTAACTCTTGAACCTGCGCGAATCCTATATAAAAAAAATCTATTAAAGCACCCAGCAAAGCGGAGACACCCAGCTAGTTTATTATATTTGCGGGAACTACTCGTGCTATCGGTATGTGTTGTTATAAATCATCTTGTTCATCAATCAATCATCAATATTTATCAATCATTATAAATCAGCTTTTTGAATTTATTACAAATGTCATTCTATCATAATAAACTTTCTCTCTCTCTGTTCAACCATCTGAGTCGGACGTGCCTTATTTATTGTGTAAATAATCTACCCATAAGTTATTAATCCGTAATTTATCTCATTAGGTTATGGGCCCAGAATAACGATCAAACAATTGTTTAAACGCCTTCATTTTTATTTTGAGCAATTTTGGTTTCGGGTAAACATGGTAGGCGTCTTAGAGACTAGGACTGCAATTGGGCAAACCAAAGAAATTGGAAGGAAGGAAGAACTTTGATGAATGGAAGGTGGCGGCAAAAACATAAAGCATGTGACTCTATTTGATCTGCATTTGAGGATACAGGTATTGTTCGTAGAGTCGACTTACTCAAGCAGTTGGTCGGACTGCGACAGTTGGACTGCCCATCTAAGGAAGATTATGTCCCCAAAATGGTGCTAATAGCTAATAAAATGAAAAAGTCTGGATTAAAATTTGGAGAAGTGGTGGCCGGTTGCTGGCAGGTTTGTCGGACGTTTTTCGTCCCATGGTGTTAATTGACTTCGTCCAAAATCGCCTTCTTCAAGAAGTTCCCATGTAGAAAAATACCAGTGGTAAAAAAATTTACCACTAGTAAACCACTGGTATACCAGTGGTTACTACCAGTGGTAATCACATACCACTGGTATTGCACGATACCAGTGGTAGTACCACGGGTTCTCACCACTGGTTCAAAATATACCACTGGTGTACCACTGGTTGTTACTTGTGGTAAATATTTACCACTTGTATATCATTATACCAGTGGTGAATTTTACCACTGGTACAACCAAACTGCTGGTGAACCACTGGTTTTTACTACTTATTGAATATATACCACTGGGATGGGACGAGTGATGATTTTTACAATATAAAATATTGACTTTTTTGTAATTTTTTTCAAAACTAATAAATAGACTGCATTATTGTCATCTTTTTTTCTTCAATTAGAGAAAATTCTCTCTTATATTGTAATTACACGAAATTACGAAATGTATTTGTTTTTTTTGACATTTTGACGGGAACCATATGATTGACAGATTTCTTTGCACATTGAATATTAACAGCTGATATCTTTGCGATGGCGACTATGAAATCCTGGAATTAGCGATACATTCATTTCATTCAGAGAAATGTTCAATTTGAACACAGCGGGGTTGTTTGAGTGCCTTCATACGTTTTGTTTGGAGTCTTCTTCGAGTGTATTGTGTACAGTGAAATTGGACAGTGTTTCGCCATGTTTGTTGTTTCCACAAGGAACCAGTCATTTGTCTTTGTAATTGCATATTTGTACATTTACATTTTATAATCGTAGTTGAATAACAAAAATAAGTTGGATATGAATTTATATAAAAGCAGAAAGCTATATTTATGTTTTTATATTGATCGTAGCACGTGTTTTTGCAGCTTATTTATTTCATTCCACTCGTAAATGAAGTGCATGCGTAGTCTTTTTGGAAAATTCTGAAAATTCACTGAATGAATTTGAGATACGCGTATAGAGAACGTAAGTAGAAATGTACTTCGAAGTTGAATTTTAACATATTTAGCATATAAATTTTCTCTGCCAGGATCATATCTATAATTAGTATAATTTTTCACGAAATCTAACTCGTCTCTGTTTTAATTATTTTGAAACACATCCGGATTTGTGTCCTGTATTCATTCCATTATTAATTGCCAGAAGTTTGCCATATGGATAGTTCTGACGACGAATGTGTTAATCGTGAATTTGTTATCTACAAGAATAGAAGTAAGTACTCGTATCAACTTGTAAGATTACTTAATGGTTTTATATTTTTCTCACAAATGCTTGTTATTTTGGAAAAATGAGTGTGTGGATGTGTGTCTACGTTCTCAACTGATTAATATACTGTTTGTGATTTCGTATAGGATATCCGGTACCTCGGTGTTCCGATTGCATCAAACGGTAGATTATACCATAAAAAATACCACTGGTACTTACCACTGGTATTTTCGAACAAAAACCATTGGTTACATACCACTGGTTGACCAGTGACCAGTGGTGCTAACCAGTGGTGAGTTACCAATGGTTTTTGTTCGAAAATACCAGTGGTATTTTTATGGTAAATTACCACTGGTATTTTTCTACATGGGTTACGAGATTGCTTGGTACGTCAAGAAAAACTACAAAAATCATGTCACGTTTGCTTCAAGGTAGGTCATTTCGCAAATAAGTGCCTAAATAAAAAGAACAAAAACGAGCGGTTACTTCTCTGTTCGTTTATGGCTCAATCTATCTCGTCACAATATTGGTACATGACGAGTGCGGGAAACTTTGTAGATGTGCCCGAACCAATTAGAGACAAAATCATAGTGGATAATAATTCCCATGTTGCCGTGAAAAAGACATAAAAATGTCAATTACAATGAATTCACTAAAAAACCACAATGTCACAGTCAAAGATGTATTGCATGTCCCAAATATCTGTGCAAACATTATATCTGTAATTGCAGCCGCACCTCTCGTTAATGATCTTTATAAGCTAAATTATTCAACAGATCAATCAATAACCGCGATGATGGCTATCGATCAGAAATGTCATTGTCGATTGGGTTATACTTGTGACGCAAGCCTTGTGAAGATCAAAGCGGTAATGATTGGGGTACATTTTACGGAGAGGAATGGAGGCAACAAGTGTGAGATTTGTATCAAAGGTAAGCAGACACGTCTTTTAAGGCACGTGACAACTGAGCAACAAACGTGCTAGAGGTAGTACACAGCGATGTCGCATTCATGACAACCCGCTCTTTTGGTGGGGCAAAATACTTTGTCACGTTGATGACTATAGTCGGAAGGTATTTTTATACTTTATGAAAAGCGAAAATGATGTGTATAGCATTTTTAAGAATTTCCTCTCTTTCGTTCAAAACCAGAAAGGTTGTAAAATAAATACCCTTCGTACTGATAATGGCTTCGAGTACTGAAGTAACCAATTTGATGCGTTCACAGCAAAACATGGCAACCTACAGCAGCGAACAGAACGTTGTGGCTAAATGAACCGAACGATACATTTTAATAGTAACTTGAGTAACAGTTTTTGGGGCGAAGCGGCGACAACAGCAGTTTATTTGATCAACCGTATTCCTTGTGGAGATATGATCAACGAAACACTAAAAGACAGGTGGAGCAAGCAAAAGCCAGATTAATCAACTCTAAGGGTATTTGGGTGTAAGACTCTGGCTTATATACCGAAAGTTCAGCGCAGAAAATTGCCACTGAAGGCAATTGAGTGTGTTTTTGTTGGATATAGTGAGCAAAGCAAAGCTTATCGACTGTGTGACAATAATACGAGAAAATCTATCGTGAGCAGAGATGTAACTTTCATCAAATCGAGTGTAAACCAAATAATTCAATCAAAGCTCAATTCTAATGGTACTGTTTCTCTCCCAAAGTACTTACCGAAGATGAATCCCAGGCGATGTTTATGAAAGCTATTCAAGTGGAAAGAGTGAGTCGGATGACGAGTCGAGTGAGGCTGGTGATGACGTCACAACAATTGGCGTAAACAGTCAAAACGCGTTAAATATTTGCGTGAACCATGCAAAAGCTGATAATTCAGTCACAATCATGGAAACGTGACAATTGTAGAAATCAGAGACACCGCAGGGGGAACTGAGTCTTCAAATAACGATTGAGACTGAGAAATCGTTGTCCACATCCGCCACCTGTATGTGGTTCCCTGCCCTGTAACAGCCGATGAGATCAAAATCTCCAGACAAACTGCCAGAGCACGTGACATTCTAACTTTATATGCGATGCTTGCAGTAGCTACAGAAGACATATGTGAACAGTCTTATGAGACGATTAGGCAAGGCAATGAGAAAGGGGATTGAAAGGCTTCGATGAAGTCTGAATATGAGGCGTTCATGGCGAACAACACTTGGGAGCTGTGTGTACTGCCTGCTGGGCGAGAAGCAATTGATACTAGGTGGGTGTTTGAAGTCAAGCCCGATGCATCTGGTTGTTTCGAACGCTATAAAGCTCGACTAGTAATCAAAGGCTATAGTCAAGTTAAGGGCATTGATTATGATGAGATGTATTCGCTCGTTACTGCTCAATTCGATTTTTGCTGGCTATGGCAGTCAAGTACAAAATGATCATTCACCAGATGGACGCGGTGACTGCCTTCTTTCAATGCGACTTGACTGAGGAGATTTATATGCGCCAGCCGGAGGGGTTTACCGAGAAAACGGCGAAGGTTTGTCATTGTATGGTTTGATGCAGTTGAGTCGTGTGTGGAACGAAAAATTAACTGATGGTCTCGTTCGGGTGCTCGAATTCAAGCGATATAATACTGGCTGTGTGGGTAGACGACATCAAGATATTTTCGAGTAATGCAACTATATGTACCACAGGTATTGTCAACCCTTTTTAAAATGCAAGACCTGAGGGAGGCGAAATCATAGCTTGGGATGAATCTCAATCGATACCCGGATGGCTCCATTTCTATTGACCAACTACATATCAACCTTCCTTAAGCACTTTAATAGGGGGGAATATAATCCAGTCAACACACCATTGGACCCCACCCAAAAAAAAATCTGTTGTGCGTAAACAGATGCCGAGAAACGAGAAATGTCAACCCTTCCTTCTGGAGAGGCGATATAATGAACCTTTTATGTACTCGTATGCTGCACAGATTAGTCGGCCAGATGTTTGCTTCGCTGTCAATGTACTCAGTAGGTACAACAATACTTTTGGTCGTGTACACTGGGCAACGCTGAATACAATATTTGAAGGGCACAATTGACTTTAAGTTCTGTTTTGACCCAAAACAAAATGACGAAATGATTGCGACGCCGATTGGGGATCAACGATCAACAACGGGCTATATATTTCTGTCATAAGGCGCTGCTATTTCTTGGACTTGTCGTTAACCAACAATAACTTTATCTTCTACCCAGGCAGAGTTTATGTCCATGGTAGTAGCTATTCAAGAGACGCTTTGGCTAAAGCGTTTCGAAACGGAAATATTTTCGGAGGCACCAAAGACGATTCTTTTGTATTGCGACAACCAAGGGACAATAAGCCAAGATAAAAAAATATCATGCGCGTACCCAACATATTGATGTGCGCAAATATTTCATATAATTTTGATTTGATTTTGGTGGGCATTTATTCCGCTTATTTCAAGCTACATACTTAATTTAACTTACGATGGCAGAACTGTTGATGTCCGATTGAATAAGGAAAGAGTCATGTTCCAAGGAAATTATGATAATTGAAACGATAAAAAGAAGCGGACCTAAATGACTGCCTTGGGGGAGACCGGAGGAAGCAAGAGGGCAGACCTAAAAGCGCTGTTTTCTAAGGCTGAAAGGGTGAAGGATACCAAATCAATAAGGTTTGTGGTTGTAAACCTACATTTGTATTAGGTGTTATAAAAGAGATTTTCCATATCTGGGGAAATTCAGCTTGAGGCTAGGCTGAAGATTTTTGAGAGAGGTACAGAAAGGAAGGAGGAACATTTTTTTAAAAATATAATAGGGAGGTCGTCGGGGCCAGGAGTAAATTCATCATTAAGTTGCTTTAATCTTTTTTTGATAATTTTTACGAGGGTAAAATGGTCTAAAGGAGAAGGTTGGTAAATAGTAGAAATAAGCAGGATCGGGTGTCATTGAGTCATGGATGAAAGATTGATTGAAAAAGGTAGCAAGTGTTAGCATTGGAAGTTTCATCATTGAAGGAAAGCGAATTTGGGTAGCCATCAGATTTTCTTTCATAATTAACAAATTGAAATAAGGACTTGGGATCATTTATATGGTTGGTTTGCATCTTCACTAAGCAGTGTTAAAAAAAGAGTTATAAAGCTCTATAAATGCAGGTAAGTGCCCAAATAGTTAGAGAAGTCATTTGGGGATTGAGTAAGAAGGAAAATTGTCCAGAGCTTTTTTCGTTTGTTACTCAAACAACGGAGCCTGCGATTATACCAAGGTGGGGAGGTAAAGGAGGTTTTGTGTCGAGAAAAGGCTAAGTAAAGGGAGATAGAAATAGGCTTTGTGGAAGTCGTGTGATATTTGAACAGTGGGGGGGGAGCTCCGTATAGAGGAGTTGTGAAAGAACGAGGGAAGAAGGGGCGGGGGATGGTTGGTAGTTGTTGACGGTTGACAGGGATAGCGGACAAGCTGAAACTGAGGAGTTAAAGGGGTCGGTTGTGAAAATGAGGTCTAGTTGTCTGCCCATGTAATTTAAAATGCAGCTGACTTGGTTAAGGCTTGAATCAGCTAGCCGATCTAGCAATTGGTCGTCTGAAGAGATCCATTTAAAACGAGGAAGATTAAAGTCACCGAAAACTAGGATTTCGTCTTGGGGTTCCCGTAAATCAATTAAATTATCGATTGTATCAATGGCCAAGATGAAGTTGCTATGAGGGAGGAGTCAATAGAATTTCAGACAGCTAGGAGGGAGGACACCGTGGCATGGACAACCATCAGTACGTCGGTTAACATCATCATCGCGATAAACGTTAAAGTTTAATGAGAACAGTTCAAGGTTGTTCATACTGGGGATTAGGTTCGATACGGCTGGCTCTTCTACTTCAGGGAATTGGTTTGTTTGGGAAGATGTTGTTTTAGGTGGCGATGGGGAGGCGCATATTAACAAGCTTCGAGTACCAAATTTTTGGTATGATACTGGCCGAGTAGTGGATGTCGTCTATTTTATGAGCAGCTGTTCTTAATTGTGGTAAGCTCACTGCTAACATCGTTTAATTTATTAGCCATAGCTTCAAGCAGAGGGTCAGGTTGATATGGGGGAGTATACTTTTTTTCGATGAATGACTGAGGCCCCTATTGCGAGTGTCGATCAGCGATCGACTCGACAATTGTCGATTGCGTCGATTGATTCTGGATTTGGTATTGCGTAACTCAATCGACGAATAAATGTATTATCGTGAATAAACAGCACATTATTGTGAATGATATGAATTTGACATGCGTTTGACATATACATGACATTACACATTTCGTAAACAATAGCCGGTGTAGTTTTGATTCGTGAAATTTTCTGTGTGAATTTAATTAATAATACGATAAAAATGACATCGGTTGAGTTGTTTCTGAGTGATTCTGATTCCGAATCCAACGAGAGGGAATTATTAGAAGTAGCTCGCAGAAGGAGAAGAATCAGAGATTCCTCAAACCCTTTCGACCTGGAAGAAAAAATGTAAGCATTGTTTCCTAACAGAATTACATATGTAGTTCATATCCTTAATTTACAGGTTTCAGAGACATTTCCGGTTAAGTAAAGCCGCGTTTCAGTATTTATTCTTGGAAATTCAACCGATGCTGAAAAAGGGAGTGAGAAAAACATCCATCCCAGATGAAAAGCTTTGCGTTTCTGTGCCCACGGTTCCTACCAGATAAGTGTGGGCAATGAAAATTGCCTTGGACTAGCACAATCCACAGTTTCTTTGATTTTAAAAGAAGTTTTTCAGGTGCTGGAGACAAACACATGCCCGAAGTGGATTCAATACAATCAAACAGAACGTGAAATACGAAGGGCAAAGATGTATTTTTTTGAAAAGAGCCAAATTCCCGGCGTAAGTGGTTGTATTGATGGAACCCATATAAGAATCGCGTCTCCAGGGAAAGAATTGCAGCATCTATATTACAACCGGAAAGGTTTTTATAGCATCAATGCTATGATAGTAAGTTCGTTAGTTAAGTGTATTCTGTTTTTAATCCATTTCAGTTTCAGGTTTGTGATGACAGAATGGTAATACGCTACATAGATGCACGGTATCCTGGATCGGCACACGACTCCCATGTCTTTAACATGTCAACCTTAAAGACAATTTTGGAAGAAAGGTATCACAGTGGGGAAAGACAAACGTGGTTATTAGGTTGTCCAATTTTTATTTTTTTGTTTGTAATAGCTAATTCTTATTTATTTTAGGAGATGCCGGGTACGCGTTAAAACCCTATTTAATGACTCCATACAGGGATCCTGAAGGAAGTTCGCTAGAAAGCCTATACAATACCAAACATGCCAGGGCCAGGAATATTGTTGAGCGGTCAATAGGCGTATTGAAAAGTAGATTTAGATGTTTACTAGGAGCGCCAACTACATTATAGCCCGAGAAAAGCTGCCCAGATCGCAAATGTTTGTGCAGCATTGCACAACATTTGTATTAGATATAACATCCCTCACGAGGAAGAAGAGATGCATGAAGGGGCGAACAGGCCAAACTCCGAAGATTTGCAGTATGAAGATAACCTTTCAGAACGAAATGAAGCGGCACAAATAAGGAACAATATTATTTTTTCTTTAACATCATAGTTATTATTTGGTAATGAAAAAATTCTTACAACTAAAGCCTCTCAATTCATTTTAATCACATTTATTTCTGTTATAAATAAAAATTAAATAAATAAAAATATAAATTCATTATTAAAAAGGAAAGAGCAGAACGAACTGTAAGAAAATATTTAAATATTGTTATTAATTTGGGCTCTCTGTAGCTCTAAAATTTGTTGCTTTAAATTTAATTTAAGCCTCCTATCTCTGCATTCAACTTCGTTTTTCAGGATTTTTAATTTCTCCTTTTTTATAGCTAAGCAATCTCTTTGAAAATCTTTACACATATAATACCTTTTTCTTGTGTATTCCTCAGTATTCTTGCAGCTTTCTCTGATTTGCTGCATGGTATCTAAAAGGCTTTGGTAAAATCTTCCTTGATTTTCCGTTTGAGCTCTTAATAACTCTAATCTGTCTTCTTTGGCAGCTTTGGTTTGGCTAAATATTTGTTTTCTTGCTGGTGGTGTTTCCAGTAGTTCAGGAATTGGTGTTTCGTTCTGGCAAAATTCATTACCAGTTGGTTCTGGCTCTCGTAATTCTTGGTCCCCTAGACCAAATTCTCTTCCAGGGGGGTCCATATATGTATCCATTTCCAGCAGGGAAATAACACTTTCTTCTAATTGGCTAAATGAGTGCAATTTGTTTGGTCCGCCGCCGGTTGATTTCATTTCCAACTTGTTCTGCGCCTTCTTCTTTCGAGTTTTGAATTTGAAATCCGTCCAAACCTAATTATTAAATTCAAATTACCACTGACATATAGGCCCCTATTGCGAGTGTCGATCAACGATCGACGACCGACATTTATCGATCATCGATCGTCGATTGCAGATGTTGGTATTGTGGATGTCGATTCTGATCGACCGTTGTCGATTTGACACTCGCTTGTTGTCGATCGCAAAATACTGATCGTTGCTTTCTGTTAGAGAAAAATATATTTTTTTTGCGTACGAAATGAAGTAATTTTAATAAAATTAATGAATTTATGGAGTATTTGTGAAATTCTAATACAGGTCAAAGCAGGTTACGAACAAAAAAACAATTAGAGCTCCTCGTTTCGTTCATGGAAGCAAATCCCTATATTGCTAAGGGAGTTTGTTTGAAAACACAAGCAAAACACAGATAGGAAAGAAGTACTAAGCTTAGATGTTTATTTAGTTTATTTATTTATTTATTTGTTTATCTAGTTTATTAAGTACTAATATAGGATGACCTCCTATGTGTTCATGGGAAAAATGGTTGAAATTAAGAAAAAAAAAGTCCTATTGGAATGATTTGGAGTATTGAGTTTCTTTGATAAAATAAATAAACGACAGTCAAACAACTGTCAAAAAACGAAGTATTCACAATATTTATGTTTTTATTCACAATATTGACGTAATTATTCACAATAGTCTACTTCTCCATCGATTGAGTTACACAATACCAAACCCAGAATCAATCGACACAATCGGCAATTGTCGAGAGCGATCGACACTCGCAATAGGGGCCATAATTATGCATGTTTTGCGCCTACCTTTACCCATTTTTCCCAATTACGTACGGGAGGACCATGGCTATTTAGCTCAATTGCTAATAATTCCCACCGTTTTTTCGCCTGCGTTTTAATGCAAATACCTTTCGCCAAATCAGAATTGTCTTCCATATATGAAACCATTATTTCCATTTGTTTTTTGTTTGTCACTAATTTTGCCCTAAAATATTTGTAATTTTATTATTCGTGATTTTATTATTTTTCCATTTGCCACTTCACATTTTCCTTTCAAAATCCTTCAATTGTCAGAAACACACCAGCGAGCGCACAGAAATTATTTGTATTCCTCTCAAACGAAGCAACGATCAGTATTTTCTGATCGACAAGAAGCGATAGTGAAACTGACGTTTGTCGATCACAATCGACATTCACAATACCGAAATGCTGATCGACACTCGCAATAGGGGCCTGAAATTATGTCAAGATCGGATCGAAGGGAATTTTGGTTTACGTTCATTTTTTTTAAAAAGAACATGGTACCAACACTTGTACCAAGGCATCGAAGGTGAAATCAAGTTGAATCTGCAGTACAAGCCGACTAATGACATGGTTGGGGATATATTGACCAAGCAAGTTAATAGCGTAAAGTTTAACAAATTTATTCTCGTTTTTGGACTTGATAATTAGATTAGAAATAATCATTTTGAAAAATGATTCATTCTATAATTCTTTTTTTTTTTAAAGGTGTACATTGGGTTCTTAGTTAACCCTTTTTTGATAAGTGTCAGGATGGCCGAGCGGTCTAAGGCGCCAGACAAAAAAAAACCCTTTTTTGATGAAGCACTAGTGAGGCTGTTATAAATCAGTGCGTCGATTGTACACGTTCGTTGTGTCGTGATGCCGTCGGTGTCGGTGTTTTAGAGGTTCCTGTTGGACGGTGGGAAAATAACGCCGTCCTCAGGGAAGTGGCAAAGCGTGACCAGCGCACTTGCCATAATCCTAGGGGTGTATTTAAACTTATTCTGCCATCTCCGCGGATTCGTCTAATACTGTGGTCACGGTACTAACTCCGTGAGTTCCGTAGAGCCGCTCCTAAGTTACGAAAGAACATCCGTAGAGAGCAACCTGATTCTGTGCCCTATGATATGTAGAACCAACACATCACCATAGTATCCTAACAAGTCGATACATTAAGTCCATCTTCATAAGCCCAGGATTCCCTTAGGAAAACATAATTCGCCTTAACCTTCCCAAAACACCCCAACAGCGGCCATAACATCGCTATCGCCTTTATCTTACCTCGAATATGTTCCTTGAGCCCGGGAAGAAAGCAGGTCACTGGGAGCCAGATAGGATCCCGTTTCTTGAATGACAGCCATGGCAACTGCGGCTTTGTAAGCCGGGGCGTTGTCTTTGTGAAACAGCACTACAGCTAGCAGTTTGCGGCGTCCTTTTTTGTAGTGATCTCCCGCAATATTCTTTTATGGTCTGGGTAGTAAGACCCCGAAACAGTGGCTACATTTTCCACCCTAATTATTCTTTCAGCGCATTATTCCTTCAGGAGGGTCGCTTCCAAGTGCAAAGCCAAAACGCACGTTGAAACAACAAAAACCAACAACAAAACGCACGAAGATAAAAAAAACAACACTTCCAATAACATCTGCTTTATTTGTCCTATCGCCCTGATTGCTACTCGTCGACTTCCGATGTTGACTCGGCTCAGCTGCCTTTTATACTCCCGCGTTGGATTGGATGGGTGTTCATTCGCTGTGCAAATGCCATGGGCGGTACCTGGTGATGACAAAGGGGGCGAGGCGCCATGGGCGGTCCCTGGTAAAAAGGGCGAAAGGCGCCCTCGTGGTTCGGAAGCGTGGGTATTACACAAGTCAACAATTGTTGTTTGGTTTCAGGATCAAAATGGTGGATCCAGGTCTCGACCATGGTCGCGAAATTAAACAAAAGCATTTCCTGATCTGTTTGGAACATCTCGAGATTCACCCTCGAAATATTGATTCGTTTTTTTTTCTTTTGTTCGTTGGTTAACTTTCTCTGTACCCAACGCGCAGATATCTTTTTCATATGCAATTCGCTTGCAAGGATTCTTTGACCGCTGCCTAATAAAATCCCTGTAACGTCAACTATATGCCTGAGATGGTCACTCTTCGATCTATCAACATAACATTTTCGACCAATCTCACGTTATCTTTAGTGAGAGATGTGGATGGGCGCCCTTTCCGATGGTCAACTTCAGTGGATGTTCTGCTCAAATTAAACGCGTTGACCCAGCGCACTACTGTGTAATATAGAGGAGCAAAGTCCTCCAAATTTTTCGTCAACTCGCTGTGTAGACAGTCCTTGGTAAACAGTTTTTCTCAAGCAGAGGTGCCTTGATAACAGCGCTGAATTTGTTTTTCTCCATTTTGATGTTATCTCTTTGACGTTCTTTTTTTTTTTTGAACTTTTCAGCTCGAACAATCTCTCCCAATAAGCTAAGCCCCAAAGCATTAATCAGTTCGTTAAACAATTTTCAAATCAAAGCTGCTTCAAGACCATCTGAAACAAAAAGGAATCATGCGAAGAAAAAACTGTCTTTGGGTCAACGTTTAGTGTGTTTTCCTTTGTTTATTTATTGTTCTTTTCCATCTTCAACATGTTCGGTTGTAAATGAAAATAAATCGATAAATCTAAGTTAAGAATGGAAAATCTCTTAAAGGCCTATACAAATAATCAAAAATACAATACACACAAATGAAACTACTTCTTAATCACCATAAGTAAAGCCGGATCGTTGGAGGTGTTCTTCATGCTGTACGTGGTTCCTAGTAATCAAGGAGATAAATAAAAGGATTGGTTGAATGCAATTGTTTTGTTCAGTTTTTACCTATTGAAACGGTGATAAGGTCGCCGTTCTTACACTCAATCGTTTTATTGTCTGCTGTGATCTTAATCGCCCCGCACAAAACGACAAAATTCTGTTAACAATAAGACGCGTAAGGTAGATATGATTAAAGTGGCTAGTGTGGTACTTACGAGTTCGAACTTCTTCGCCGTAGAACGCTTCTTTTCGGTTTTTGGCTTGAAGCGTATATATCCAAAGCTGAATGCATCTTCTGTAACATAGAAAGCAAAGTCAACGCCGTTGAGCTCTTGGAAGATGAGGTTTTCGATATTTGCTATTAAGAGCAGAGGAAAAATGAAATAAATGCGCAATGGGAAATGCTAATGGTATTACATACCGACACGGAATCCGTCCATTTGCAGGAACTTCGCCACTCCGTTTTGGGAATTCGTCGGCTGTCGGTTGTTTTTCAAGATTTGCTTGAGCCAATTCAGAAGGATGTCGCCGTCCCTTTCCCCCTATTTAGAGGTATGTGGAAATTTAGTTTTTAATTAAAATATACGCAAATGTAATATACCCGGAATAGAGGTTGAAATAATAAGACCTGATACGATGAATCATATAACAAAATACCTATAGAGATTCATCCGACAAGAGCTATCATTTTAAATGTCATGTATTGTTGACGTGTGTAAACTATCACTGCGATGACTATTGAAACATATTCGCATAATAAAACTGGATTAAAATAACGTAGAAAATATCGCGTAAAAATTTCGTAATATTCGTACATTATAACCTAACACTCAAACCAACATCAAAAAAACATTAACCCGCCGTCGGCGTCGAGTTAAATATGGCTAGTCATCCGTAGGTAAACTAGTTCCCCAATGGGATCTCCGGGTGGGAACTTATCCATGAAAACAAATTCACAAAAACTAAGAATATACTCCTGGAACGTAGGCAGCTTGTGCAAACCGGCCGGGTACTTTCCCAATAACATTCAATAAAGTTAGTAAGTTTACTAACGAACTCAAGAAGTTCGACTTTCAAACGGAACAACCGTTAAGGACAGATATACATACTTTCGTTTCTGGCGCTACGAATACCCAACATTTTGGAACAGAATTTTTCGTCAGCAAAAAAGTTTTGCAGAACGTAATGGACGTAGTATTTTACAACGATCGAATGTCGATGACTAAGATCCGGGATCCCCGCTATAACTAGTGTACGAGGGTGGTTCGATAAGTACTTAGCCTAAAAAAGAAAAACAAAAATTTTGGAGAAATGGCGATTTATTTTTCAATATAGTCTCCTTTTAGCTCGATACACTTGACCCAGCAATGCTCCAACTTCTTTAACCCGTCTGAAAAATACGTTTTCTCGAGGTCTGCAAGGTAGGCCTCCGTGGCGGCGATGACCTCCTCATTCGACTGAAATTTCTGCCCGGCGAGTGACTTTTTCAAGTTCGGAAACAAAAAGAAGTCGCACGGGGCCAAATCTGGAGAATACGGTGGATGGGCAGCAGTTCGTAGCCCAATTTGACCAATTTGGCCGTGACGAGGGCGGAGGTGTGAGCCGGTGCGTTTTCATGGTGGAAGACACTCTTTTCTTCGCCAAGTGGGGCCGTCTTTTCTTCGAATCGGCGTCAAATCGGCCCAATAATTTGGCATAGTACAGCCCTGTGACCGTTTTGCCCTTCTCCAGGTAGTCGATGTGGATCACACCTTGTGAATCCCAGAAAACGGTGGCCATCACCTTTCCGGCCGATGGGACAGTCTTCGCCTTCTTCGGAGCACGTTCGCCGGGTGAAGTCCACTGTTCGACTGTTCCTTGGTCTCTGGTGTGTACCAGTGGTACCATGTTTCGTCGACTGTCACGAAACGACAAAGAAACTCCTTCGGATTGCGCTTAAACAGCGTCAAACACTACTCTGAAGTAGTCTTATGTTTGCGCTTGTTGTCCGGAGTGAGTAAACGCGGCACCCATCGCGCCGACAGCTTTCTCATGCCCAAAATTTCATGCAGGATATGACCCGCGCAATCTTTTGAAATGCCTACTGTCTCAGCTATCTCGCGCACCTTCAATCGGCGGTCTGCCAATACGAGATCGTGGATTTTTGTCACGTTATCCTCCGTGGTAGTCGTTTTCGGGGCACCTGGACGTGGCTCATCAAAAACCGACGTGCGACCACGTTGAAACTCGTTAAACCAATTTTTGATGGTCGCCATCGAAGGAGAAGAGTCACCGGACACAGCATCCAAACGTTCTTTGATTTCGCTGCGCGATTTCCCTTCCAAAAACAAGAATCGAATCACCGGCCGGTATTGATCTTTTTCCATTTTTCTAAAATCCGCGGTCAAAACAAAACTACGAGTCCAATCCGGCTGAAATAGTAGCCGTCTAGTAGCATATACTACACGATAATAAGTTGCACTTGCGATACTGGTGCCATCTGGCTAAGTACTTATCGGACCACCCTCATATGTAAAGGGTTTATGTGCCAAAAGTTGAGACGACCGGTTCACATTCGAACGTCAAAGTAACACAAGATCTGGTAGAATATCACCGTGGTCCGTGAAGGTGTACAGCAGAACCCGAGGTCATTTCCTCGTCGTGCATAAGAACCCATTCTTTCGCAGACTTCAACTTGGCCAATTTTGTGTTGGGATTTGAGCCTACAGCCGTACAAAACCGATACCAAGCGCTACAGAACGATGATAACTAATTTCTTATGACCCAAATTTATCCTTTGGCACAGAGTTCCAGTAGGATAACATTACGCGCGTCATGACACAGTGAACGCCACGATTGACATTCTTCATGAACGATTTGAGGGTGTGGTTATCTCTCACGGAGGTGACGTGAATTGGCCAACAAGGTCATGCGACTTGACCCCGTTACTTTTTCTCGTGGGGCTTCTAGTCTATACGAATAAATCGCAATTGACCCATGCCCGTAAGCTGAACATAACACAGGCCATCGCTCAAGAGTCAACATTGTACCACTCGGATCCATGCCACCGTAAGAAGCCGAGGCGGGCATTTGAATGATGTTATATTCCTTATGTAATGACATACATGGGCCTTTCAAATAAAAAAAAGAATTTTCTTGATACCTCACACACAGCTTGCTTTATTTTATTTCAACACCTACCCGCCCTTTTTGAAAAACTATTTATCACAAATGGTTTCAACGCTACAAAAGCGGTGATTTCGACATGAAAGATAAGGTGCGTAATGGGTCAGTGAAAAAAAATTTAAGACGCAGAACTAAAGGCATTACTGGATCAAAATTCAAGATTTCAGGTCATAACTCAAAAACCATTTGCCATCTTTGAAAGCCATTACCATTACCGGTTATTTTTTTATTATTATTTTGATCTCCCAACCTCTCCATTCACAAAGAGTGACAATTTGGTGCTATTTTTAAGCTAACGATGTGATTTCACTATAATTGTTCGAAGCTGATGATGGTATGGTGTCGCATTTCATACAGCTTCAACTGCAATTGAAACAAAATGTTTAAGCCGAAGGCCTGTTCATAAATGTTACAATTTTTTAGTTTTATTGTCATATCTGATGTGTATGGCAGTGAATAGATCACACCGCAGTAATAAGTTGCACAATTTACATTTGCTGAGGGAGATATGGAGAGAGCAGGCTATGCAATAACGGGGGCAAGCCAGGGTTTTTGAACCGCGCAATCATTTACTGAAAGCAATTATTCGGTTACCGAATGCTACAAATTTAAAACAGTTAATCTTGTAATCAATGAGATAACATTCTCAGATGAGAAAGGACTAAAATACAGTGCAGCAAATAATTAGAGAAGAGAATTCCACATTCATAGGTACATAGGTTCGGCTGAAAAAAATCCGAATTTAGCTCGAACTGATGGATAAAGTTGAATTTTATTATATTCTGTTTCGCTTCAGTAACCGTCAGTGATCTACGCAGCTAGGTCCATTAGACTTGGGATTATCATTGAGTATCATGTTTTTTTGTTTTTATAGAGTTCGCGCAGGTTCAAGAGTTACGCTCTTATACCTCTATATTACGCAAGCGGTTTGTCTCGAAAATGTTCGCTTACTGATGGTTGTCCTAGATAAAATTTGAGAGATTCGACTAAATTTGTCGCGTTGGTTGTAGTTCACAGTAACTTTTTTTTTTTGTTTCCATGTCATTGTGTCATGGTGTTATATTGGAAATGCACACACAGAGTTTGAATTTTGAAGTGATCTAATATTTGCTCTTGGACAGACATGAACTAGACCTTCCGCTCAACAGTCGATGATGATCACCACGATGATGCACCATGGGCACCTGTAATGTTAAAGACCGAATTAAATGTGATTTAAATATGCTGTGTCGCCCCAATTCTAGGACTGGGAAATTAAACTTGGAGCAATTACGAAAAATTTGGATCACTCTTAAAAGCAAACAAGTGGAGAGTTTAGAAAAAAAAGAAAACTTATTTTGAAGATTTGTTGATACTACAGGGTGCGGCAACGAAGTGGAAATTATTTCAAAAAATCATAACTCGCCTAAAAATTGAGATACTGCAACCATTCCAGCGTTAAACGGTAGTTGCAGAGAGGTTTTTTTTTTTAACATTCAGTAGTTTGACACAATGGCGAATGGTCGTGTGAGCAACGCGTTTACGCGGTCGAGTGTCTTATTTTGCATGGTGATTCGTATGCGGCTGCTGCGCGCGATTTTCAAAAAGAGGTTCAATATTCCCCGTTCAAAAAACCGATTCCAACCAAAAAAACTGTGTATATGTGGGTCGGGAGGAAATAAAAGTCAGAACACCGGAAAACGTGGAACCCGTTCGCAAGGCGTTTCAGAGAAGTCATTCTCTTAAACGCTAAAAATTTAAAAACCTCGAAACGAACGGTTCGCCGAATACTCCACGAAGACTTGAGCTTTCAACCTTACAAAATTGTATGCACTCAACAGCTTTTATCAGGTGATTATGTTGCAAAATTAACATTTAGTCAAGTGATGCTTGGAAAAATCGACAGTGATGAAATTCCACTTAATTGCATTTTAATGACGGTTGAAGCGTATTTTTATCTAAACGGGGATATAAACAATCAACATTTATGTTACTGGAGCGATGCTAACCCGAACATTATTCACGAACAACCGCTGCACTCGCACACGGTCACAGGGTGAATGGGTATCGCTGCGTGGGGAGTAATCGGGCCGTACTTCTTCGATGGGACTGTGAACGGGGAGAGGTACTGGGAAATGTTGTCGGACTTCGTCGGGCCAACTCTCCGACGTAAACGGAAGTTATCGAGAACCTGGTTTCAGCAAGATAGGGCGACATGCCAGACCGCAGCCAAAACAATTCTCGAACAGCTGTTTGGCAGCCGTTTAATTTCGCGTGGAACAGAACTCATGTGGCCAAGCCGTTCTCCGGATTCATCGGCGCCAGATCTTGTCCTAGGTCTACGTCGACAAGCCTGCAAATTTGGAGGAGCTAAAGACCACGATTCGTAAAGAAACTGCCAAGATAAAACCGGCAATGTTGAAAAAGTTCTCGAAAATTTCGTGAAACGTATGAAAAATTGCATTAAACATAACGACCGTCATTTGAGCGATATCATCTTTTAAAAAAATGTTCAAAAAAAACAAGGAAAATAAAAAAAAAATCGAAAATGCTTTAGTTTTTGTGTTATGATTTTTTGAAATTGTGTCCACAACGTTGCCGCCCCCTGTATAAACAAAAAGTGTGATCGTCGTCCCTTGCGTATCGTGTGCATATCTGTCGTATTGTGTTTTGGGGCTTTCATGATCACACCAGAATTGGCTTTCTCGAATATAAACGGAGATAGAACTCTTCCAGGACCTAGCACTTTGAAGAAACGCTTACCTTGAGCATCGCTATCTACCGCAGCCCGACCCTACAAAACATGCCCAATATCATACTAATAAACTGGTACTCCATCGCTCTTCGGACCGTACATTGACTGCAAGGGAAGTATTTCTTCACTCCGATGACGACAGAACTTTTGCGGTTTTGAATAATAGGCCCTAAAGCCTATCAGGCAGTCTTCAGTACTAATAAAGGTAGACAATCGGCTCCGTGGTCACAACCACAAGCAAATGTATAATATAGGTCTACGATCTACGTGCACACTGCAATCCAGTTTATATCTGACCATTCAACACAACCTTGACCTTCTAAATATGTACCTTTCAGTAAGAAAAGGATAGTACACTCTTGCTCCCTAAATGGTGCAAACATTTGTAGTGAATACGCTACATGCACCCACTATCACGTACCAACACCACGATTAGCCAATCCATAACCACGATCAAGCTAAATGTCTACGCTCAGCATTACACTCAATGCTTTACCACTTGGTTCATGGTTCAACCTTGACCTACATATGTTACTCATCACTTTGCTTAGCAGTGACACTTTAAATAACGTGCACTTAAAAGCAAAACAAATGCGATGCAAACAAACGTAAACAAACCGAGTCGGTTGAATAGGTACAATGCTGACAATGCGCTTGTGCCTTTGACCGGTTGCACAATGCATTGGACCAAATATTCAAAATAGCTGGTCTATGGTTATGGGAATTTCGTAAGGCATGTACGTAATAGAGGGAATAGATTCCCTGCGACAAACTGTATAAAAGGAAAGGACAGAGAAAAGCATTTCAGCAGTGAAGCCCTAATACAAACTAAAACGTGTAGTCTTTTATTCTCTGAGATACTCTTCTCCCTGACATTTAAAGGGAAATCACGGTATCTCTCGCACAACACATTGGATACTCAGATGGAGAAAAATATAGACATTGATCATAAATTTAACTGAACTCTAACAAAAATAATAAACCCACTAGTGAATAGGTCGATATGGTCCTCTGGCCGAAGTTCAACTCAATTCATTACTTAAAAAATTGTACTGCTCTAAAGAAGATCAACTTAATGATCACCACAGTAAAAAAAGCCATGTCATCGGCAGTGAATTCGAAGTAGAGACTGTCAAGCGAAGGTTATACAATGCTCGGTTTGCGTGGGGAAAGCCATTTTTGGCTGAGTGAAACCGCAATAGAAGGTTGCCGTTTGCCCAGAAATAAGTCATTACACCCCCCACAGACGAATAAATATATTGTACTTTCAGTCAGAACAAAGCGAGAGGTATGCCAAATGCCAATTTGGTTATCGAAAAAAACTACGGAATTTTTGAAAAGTAACGGTTTATTTATTGAATTCAAAGGTGATTTCATATTGACATGGTAAGAATGTGAGAAACATAAAGGAACACAAACACAAATTTATTAGATACTTGATTGAGTACCGATTGGTTTGACTTTTTCGTTTCTTTTACTGATCACATCTAAGACTCTTGCTCTTCTGAAAGCGGAAATATTGTATTTATGAATGCCTGTAAAGTATACATGAGAATTATACAGCACACGGTGTTAAATGTAGGACAAACATACACATAGCATAAAATAAACGACGCAAAGTGTAGGGGAAAAAAGTGAATTAGCCACTATGAGGCATAGATATTGTCGACCTGACAGCGTATGGCGAACCGGACGGTTAAGAAGCGGCCGATTGATTAAAGTGAATCTACTGACTTTAGTGTCAAATCGCTGGGGTTGATGGGCTTTTACTCTAATTCATTAATTGAATTAAGCATTTTCTGACCCTGAATCAAACATAAGACTAATCATGAGTATAATTCCTTGACATATTGGCGTCTTGAAAGCCCAGAGGACACCCATGTATACTTAATGAATATGCACTACTGTGAATCTCTCCAACTCCAATACCTGAACCGAGATCAATCCGCCCTTATCGGTGTAAGGATAGATGATTAATGTGTCTATAAGTTCCAATAGCTGGATCAGAGATAGCGTTGCCTGTTAATTTAACTCAATCTCTTCGGAAAAAGAACAGAGAGACTGTGTATTCGTCCCTGGGCAGATATCTGAAATGTACCGCCCTGGATCCTATAGACCTCAACCTACAACCCCTGAAAGGACAGACTAATTTTATATCCATAACCTACTTAGCGGTAATATACGGGGGTGGTCCGATAAAAAAAAAAAAGTATATTCTACTAGACGGTTACTGTCTACTGAAATTTCAGCAGGATCGGACTCATAGTTTTGTTTTGACCGCGTGCGGAAGCTGGAGTGTCCGCGAATTTTAGAAAAATGGAATAAGAGCAATATCGGTCGGTGATTCGATTCTTGTTTTTGGAAGGGAAATCGCGCAGCGAAATCAAAGAGCGTTTGAATGCTGATGCTGTGACTCTTCGCCTTCGATGGCGACCATCAAAAATTGGTTTAACGAGTTTCAACGTGGTCGCACGTCGGTTTTTGATGAACAACGTCCAGGTGCCCCGAAAACGGCTACCACGGAGGATAACGTGACAAAAATCCACGATCTCGTATTGGCAGACGATTTTATTGGCCGATTTAAGGTGCGCGAGATAGCGGAGACAGTAGGCATCTCAAAAGATCGCGTGGATCATATCCTAACTTTTGGGCATGAGAAAGCTGAAAGCTGGGTGCCACGTTTGCTCACTCCGGACAACAAGCGCAACCGTGAGATCACTTCAGAGCAGTGTTTGACGCTGTTTAAGCGCAATCCGACGGAGTATCCGCGTCGTTTCGTGACAGTCGATGAAACATGGATCCATTGGTACACACCAGAAACCAAGGAACAATCGAAACAGTGGACTTCACCCGGCGAACGTGTTCCGAAGAAGGCGAAGGTGTGATCCACATCGACTACCTGGAGAAGGGCAAATCGGTCATAGAGCTATATTATTGGGCCGATTCGACGCCGAATTGAAGAAAAAACGGCCCCACTTGGCGAAGAAAAAAGTGCTCTTCCACCATGATAACGCACCGGCTCACACCTCCGCCCTCGTCACGGCCAAATTGTTCGAATTTGGCTACGAACTGCTGCCTCATCCACCGTATTCTCCATATTTGGCTCCGTGCGACTTCTTTTTGTTTCCAAACTTGAAAAGTCACTCGCCGGACAGAAATTTCAGTCGAATGAAGAGGTCATCGCCGCTATGGAGGCCTACTTTACAGACCTCGAGAAAATGTATTTTTCAGACGGGTTAAAGAAGTCGGAACATCGCTGGGTCAAGTGTATCGAGCTAAAAGGAGACTATATTGAAAAAAAAATCGCCATTTCTCCAAAATTTTTGTTTTTCTTTTGTATTCTAAGCTTATAGGACCGCCCTCGTAGACTGCTCCACATTGCTGTATATTAATTTCCTTTCCTTTCCTGGGAACCTACGCTCTATGTTTCTCTTCGCATCAAATCCAATCGAATGAACTATGACTACTATGAGCGAAGCGAACTCTGCTCTTCACGTCCTACAGCTCAATAAACCTATGTATGTCTCCGTCCTTCTCCTTCTTAATCATTATGTGGTACCTTCACTTTACGATTTGTCTATAATGTTTGTTGTATTTGATTGTGGAAACAACCCCACCTTGTTACACCAATACAAAAGAAATTGAAGAAATAAATAAGTCGTCAGTACTCACCATTTCCTCAGATGAAAACCCCGAATCGCAGACTCTATCGTTGTTTGTATTCGGCAAGTCGATATTATTTACACGCGCCACTCGCACGGCCAACTTTTTGCACTTCGGCTTGGGAACACTGGATTCTTGATAACAAATTCGGGAAACCTGCCCACTACTCTTTCCATGTCTCTCAAATGTGGCATCCGTTGACACATTCAAACTTGAACTCTTCAATTGGTCGAAAAGTTTATTGACATGTAAAGTCGAAGCCTCGGCTATCGACTGATCATGATCCGTTCGGATGCCATCGTTTTTTTGCCGCTTAACGGGCTTCCTTTGAGTGCCAATCAATCGAACTGAATTCACTTTATCACTCTCGCACACAATAGTCGGTTGTTGAAGAAAAACTTCCGAAACCGAATTTTCCGGGACGGTTGTTAGCCGCGGCTGTTGGATGTTTGACACAGAATCCTTGACATTTCGATTATATATTTTGGAGCATGTATTGGACGATTGGCGGTCGGTATCTACGTCAGATACAGATTCGGACATTTGTAGTCGTTTTAGGCGTTTTTGGATTTTCTTTTGTTTCGATTTGGGACCGATCAGTTTACGTGTTGATCGATTTTCAATGTCATCGATTCTCATTGTGCTCTGCTGGCAGAAATCTGCATATTCTGATTGCCATTCGCTCGATTGACGTACTGGTCTACGCTCAGAATCCTTATCCTGGCTATTCATAGTACCGGAATGGGAATCACTGGGGATCGGTTCAGGCATAGCATTTTCGGTTCTCCCCTCAGGCTGTTGTACACTGTTAGTAGACGGACCGTTTTGTGAATTCGACGAATCCGGTTGCGAAGAGCTCGTTGCGGGGAGTGTTTTGGTCTTCTTGGCGTTCTTCTTACTCACCGTTTTGGGTTTAAGATCACGTTTCTGGTTCCTCTGGCTTCGCCTTACCGAGGTGGTATCAGATGAATTAGTAGTGCCTTTTACTAAACTGCCACCTTGCTTCGGTAATTTTTTTGCGTTTTTCACAGCCTTATTGTCGTGATTTCGCCAGAGGATATTTAAGTCGAACAGCGGACGAAACTCCGCCTGCGAACTCGACCAGTAGGCTCTGGGAGGCCTTCTTTCTCTCTTGGACCGTCGAAGCATATTATCTAGAGGAAAATAGGAGGAAATGTACAAAAACGGTTTTTTGTGGTAAAAAATAAAACTCGCTTACCTGTATCCATGGTCGACTCTGTAGGAGTGACAATGTTTTCCGGCTCAACCGGAGCAGCTGGAGAAGGGAGGCGAGTGGACGAGGCTGATGAAGTCTGAGAGGCTCCCTTATTTGATTTATTGCTTTTAGCCTGAGTTTTCTTCCCCGACTGCGTCTTTTGTTGCTTTTGTGAGGTTTTACTCTTTGGGGCTATGCCAGTGGGCTTTTTGAAAGTTGCCGACTCTGTGTTATTGGTCGAATTTCTGCCAGACGAACGCTTTACATCTTTTGGAGGTGACGGCAAGCTAGGCGACGAGGATGGAACAGGCGAAGGAGAAGGAAAGTGTTTTCTTTCAAAACTCTTGCGAGTAGCTGACGAATTGTTCCGTCTTGACATATTCGACTTTTGCGGTGATCTTGACTTATTGTGCGAAGATAATGTACGCTGTGGACTGGAATCGTCAGATGATGAAGCATCTGAAAGGCCTTTGCAGTACAGCTTACGTTTCGAAAAATTTAAGTACCTCGTTGACCTGGACAACTTTTGACTGACCTCGAGGTATTTCTCCAGCTGCTCAGACTAGAAATGAGATCATTTTAATGCATTTCACTCGCGAAAATAGGAAATGTGTAGAAATATAACAAAGAAAAAAAATTTGAGGAAAATATGCATAATTGTCAGGCGACTAAGTCAAAAATCAATCCTCGACTAATTTTATTTCTCAACGAAAGTTTTTTTTAAGGGGTCTAGGACTCAAGGTAATTTACCATTTTCTTCTTTTTCCGCCGTGGCTTCCGAAGCGCGTCTATCGGTGATATGGGCTTTGGATTCTAGACAAGGATTGGTGCATCTCTTGTAAGTTAGATTCCGAAATGTGTTATTGCACTCACCTGTGATAGAGATACTTTATCCGAACTTCTCTCGTCGACGAAATTGTCCTCCGAAGTTGGAATTCGTGTTTGAGAGGAGTCCCGTCTTAAGCTCTCTTGCCGATCGCAGAACTCCTTCGGCGGAGGGGGTAACACACCCGTTCGTGATAGCTCGTACTCGATGTTATCTCCCTGTATGCTGCGGCGTAGTAGCTCCAATTGAAATTGTTTATCAAACATGGAACTCTCGCGTTGTGTTAAACTGAATATTTTCCGTAACTCACCGCGACTATTTCGCTTGCGTAGATCCAGGATTTGCTCATTAGTCATTTGTGCGAGTTCTTTCGATGTTATCAATTCGCGTACAACAGCCGGATTGGGTGAAGTAGACGCACGTAAACTCAGCTTGAAAGTTTTACCCCTTAAAGAGTTTTTATCACTCGCAAGCGATTCCTGCTTATTTTGAGACTTTCGCGATTGTCGAGTGTTGCGAGTCAATGCAATAGGTTGTTCGTCACACGAGTCGTCATCTGTTAAGATGTCATCTAAACGCAGATTATCCATGGTTGTGGGTGAGGCGCCATTTCTACTAACCAGCGGTTCTTGTTCCGATGGCTCCGGTCGCTCTGGCGATTGTGGTGGTTGAGCAGGGATAGTTGATTTGTCCCTTAATATGGGCACTTCTGCTGAAGGTTGCGTTTTTTCAGGTAGTGCAGGCGCTTGATTGAATGTTTGATTGATTGGTATTACAATGACAGGAGCCCGTGATGATGTATTTTTCTGAAGCCGCTCTATGAGCTGTGATGTTTGTTGATCTTCGTGCTCTGCATTTCCGGTCGTGGGCTGGGAATACGATATGCGGTCAACGTCAGTTGACTTTTTAATAATTGGAATGCGTGATGTTTTCTGCACACTCACAACGTTGGCATTCTGGCCAAATCGACTTAGTAAGATCTTTTTTTGCTGGGGAGTGGCGAGTAACCTTTTGTTTATCTTTACATTCCGGTGTGGCGATGTGGGCTGCGGAGGTTCTCGGGATTTATTGATTTTACTCGGTGTCAGAACTAGATTTCCAGATTTATTATCCCGATGCAGTGTAAACGTGCGACGTTTGTCCTCTTTAACCGGAGTTATAGTCTCATTCGGGCTGAGGGGCGGCTGTTCTTGGCTGGTTCGGCGTTCTTCCTGCTCTACTCGTCTTGATGAATGATGAGTGGGAGCTTGGGGAGTAATTTCTTGTGGACGACTAACATCCTCGTTGGCCAGTTGAAGGAGAAAGTCATTTTCTTTATGTAGTTCTCTCATAAGGGTCTCGACGTCATTGCCCGGGGGTTCCTCAGAATTTCCTACCGGTGCGTCTTCATCGCTTAAGATAGGTGTGGCTGCGATGTTGAGATCAACCGCTTGTCCTCGATTGTTATCCCCGGGAGTTTGGAGAGGTGTACTACAAGTTGTTGGAAGCTAGAATACGAAAACATGGTCTTAAGGAAGTTCTAGTTAAGCATTTATAAACTTACAAATCGACTATCCTGCAGTGTTTTTTCAAATTCCTTGAGCAGAGTCCGGCGGCCAATTGATCTGTTGGATTTCCTTAATACCATCCTGGTACCAACTGTTTGGGAATACAAATTAATCCCTGCACTTCTAAATTGATTATGGTGGCTTACTTGACGCGCTTCTCCTTGTCGACTGTGGCGACGAATTATTGTCCCTCGGATCATCGTTCTCTACAGTGTCAACTTCTTTATTGTTTGGGGCATCGGGTTGTTGTGTGTTGTTAGCAACATTTAATTTTTGGATTTCAATATGAAAGCTTTTTCTGTCCTTTTCGACATAATCAAACAGCTTCAGCGGCTGAGTGCGTAGACCTTTTTTCTTCCGAATATATTCCACCAATGCGTGGCCATCGCTGACATCGAATATTGATGAATTGAATTCAAGTAAACTGTCTTTTGGTTCTTCCCTAATAACCAAACAAACAAAAACAAATGATTACGCTGGCACACGAGCAATGTATGGGGCAATGACAATGGCGATGTCAACCATCAAGCTTCTCCACAGGCAATAAATTGCCAAAGTAAATAGCTTGTAGACACACGACCGTTCTCGGGTCTTTAGCTAATTGCGCGAATATGAGCTAAAAACACGAAACAAAAAACTCATGTTTACTGTCTTAAAATATTTTCTACAACCAATTGAAATTGAGCCCACTGCCTGCATCTAGTTAACCGACCCAAATAAAAAAAAATCCCAAAATAGTACGCACAAGATAACTTCATTTTGATTTTCATAATTTGTATTGGCTAGCAGAGCACTTACATTTCTTTTTCTAATGCATTTGAATCCGATTTTCCCGATTTGAACAAGGCCACTGATGTATTCAATAACACATTTAAATAACAAGGTACAATTGAAAAAATAAATTAAAAATTATTCGATGGTTTGCTGAGGGTCGCATCCGTTAAAGACAATGTAGTTTTGAAAGGCCAGCGAGTGCGATGACATGCGATGCTTATGCCCTGCAGTTGTCAATTTGGTTTACAAGAGATCCATATATGAGATAATGTAGTGCAGGAATTGTAATAGACCATATCCACAATTTTAAGTTTTTTTCTATTATCATTTAATAATACGAACATTTTGGAAGTAGATAACAAATATGTGTTATAGAATGTGTAATCTTATTCCCTCCATTTTAATTTATTGTTAACACTTTAAATGGGCTCTAATTTTTGCCGGCAAGCTGTGTGGCTAAATGGGTTTGTCAAAATTATGTCAACAATCACGCACATTGTTATAACTCCAAGAGTGTATGTGTGTGGCTAAAATATGAGCTCACACGTATTCACGGATAGTACTCGCTCGCAACAGGGTTTATCGCTGCGAACCTTGGCGTCAATCAAAATTGAAGGGTGTTGCGGGAAAAGACGTACGTCTGATTCTTGATTGAAAACAGGATCCAAAGTGGTAGATACGTCTCCTTGGGTTTCTGCTTAAAAGTGTGTGTTCTCGGAGTTCCAGTTAATTGTGCGAATATGAACTAAATACACGGAACAAAAAATTCGAATTTGTTGTAAAATATTTTCTACAACTAGTTGGAATGGCATAGGGCCATCCAAACAAATTGTTTGCATTTCGTTAACCGGTCCAATTAAAACGACATGTGAAAAGCACAATTCACTCAGCCAACCGAGCCATAGCTTTGCAGCCTCATACACAGCCAAGAATATAACTTCAAATAAAAAAAATCCCAAAATACTACGCACAAGATTGGCTAGCAGAGCACTTACATTTCTTTTTCTAATGCACTTGAATCCGATTTAAAGAAGGCCACTGATGTATTCAACAAAACATTTAAATAACAAGGCACAATTGAAAAAATAAATTAAAAATTAATTGATGGCTTTCTGAGGGTCGCATCCGTTAAAAAGACAATTTACTTTTGAAAGGCCAGTGAGTGCGATGATATGCGATGCGTATTACAGCAGCTGTCAATCTGAATGGAAATGGATAATGTAGTGCCGGAATTGTAATAGACGATATTCAGAATTTTAAGTTTAATTTTTATATTATCCCGGCGTGGACCCTAGCGGATCCAGGACTGCTTCGCTATGCGTGAATTGACTCAAATTCATCGGTTTCTTTTTTTTTTTTTTATTTGAAAAAAATGAAAAAAAGAAAATAGTTAATGAATTCAATACAATTGTATATACAACATTTTTTGTTTGATTGTGTGGTGCATGAATAAATAAATTTTTGGGTGCTCCCACTCTGGAACATGCTATGTATAATTGTCCATGAGAAAAGCACGGTTCCTCCAAATTCACTCCACACACATGAGCTTTATTAATGGTCATAGCAAAGGATAAACGCACGGGAAATTGAAGAACGCGTACGTCGATTTATTTCCCTTGCTCTGTTAATCGTGATTGTGTTATCAACCAATTGGTTTATACGTCTACAGTGGCGAGCAGAACCGGTCGAATAAATTAAAAAATCCTGGAAATCTTTCATAACATATTTATTTGTAGTCCTAATAGAATTTCTATTGATTTATTTTATTTGTTGATGTTTCAGAAGAGTAATAAAAAACAAAAAAAATTCCAAAAAGTATAACTATGTTCATTCGTCCACTTTTGCACGTTTCGCCTATAGTTCCTAGAATGCATGTATGTATATCCGAATTTACCGTTATCTGTTTTGGCATTTACTGTCTGCAGTTTCAGTTGAATGTTCAGTGGGAAAGTGTTCTTGAGTTTATTTTAAAGATCACATACAGTTTAATACAAAATGAGAAATCTATCGAGCAGTTTGGAAGATAACATTGCAGTCCTTGTTGGAAAAGGTTTGTCTGCTAGGGAAATTGCAAAAACGCTGAAAATTAGTCATTCCACAGTGCTCATGGTAAAAAAAAGACGGAGACTGGAAGCGGTTAACACATCCGGTGGTGGCCCAAGGCTGTTATCAGATGGGGATGCGCGGCTTATTGAACGTTTGATGTTATCCACAAACAGGCTAAGACCCCAAAAGATGCCGTAAAAGCATTAAATAAGAACGTCAGTGAGTTGCCAGAAGAGCACTTCGCAGAATCGGACTGGTATCAGCAATAAAAAAGAAAAAAACCTGCGTTGTCTGACAAAAACATCAAGGCTCGGTTAAAGTTTTGCAAAGAACACAAATCCTGGACCATAGATGATTGGAAACGTTAACCGTTTTCAATCAGACGGGAAGGAATACTTTTGGCATCACCCACAAGACAGTATTCAAAAACATCAGGTTAAACATCATATGAAACACGGAGGTGGTAGTTTAATGGTGTGGGGATGTTTCACTTGGTGGCATATAGGACCTATGGTAAGAATCATGGGAATTATGAAAAAAGAAGATTATCTTGATATCTTACGGAGAAATCAGCCGGAATTTATGGATGAAGGCTCATATCCAATTGATGAAATGATATTTCAGCAAGATGGGGATGCAAAACACAGCCAAAATTGTAAAGAAATGGCTTGAGGATCAGCAGTTTCAAACGATGCTTTGGCCGGCCCAAAGCCCCGATTTGAGCCCCATCGAGAATTTGTGGGCGTTCGTGAAGAAAAGATTGTCACAGTACGAGGATGCACCAAGCAATCTCAATCAACTCTGGTCTAGAGTGCAGGCTGAATGGCAACATATTCCTCACTCTACTATCGAAAAATTAGTAGAAAGCATGCCAAAAAGAGTGAATAGTGTTATTAAGAACAAAGGACTCTGGACAAAATACTGACAAATAGCAGTATATTAGGCTGACAAAAAACGTGCAAAAGTGGACGAATGAACATAGTTGTACTTTTTGAGATTGTTTTTGTTATTTGAATAAAATATTTTTTTGTTTTTTATTACTCTTCTGAAACATCAATAAATAAAATAAATCAGTAGAAATTCTATTAGGACTACAAATGAATGTGTTATGGAAGATTTCCAGGATTTTTTCATTTATTCGACCGGTTTTGCTCGCCACTGTACGTCGTTCCCCCCGTGATGCATTTTCTTGATTACGATCTCGTTCACTTAGTGATTGGTTGTTACATGACTCGAATGACGTATACATATGTACGTCTTCCAATATTTGAACGTCTTGCACGTGGCATTTCAAATGATTTCTATGTGTAAAAAATGTAATCATTCACTGATACGTACAGTGAGTGTCATTAATATTCTGTTTTTATCATATTTTATACTTTATGAATATTTTCCGTTCTAAATTTTAAGATAACGTTGACTATTTTTTATTATTCTTAACTAATATATTAATCTCTACGTATTGCACAAAAAATAACACTGGCCAACAAAAAAATTTGTTTGTTTCCTGTGATTTTTGTTTTATTTCTATCTCAAATTGACGCCTATTTTTTAAATATGGCAACGATTTTCCTCTAACAGCTTTTGTTTTCGAGTTACAGCTAACTACCCTTATTTACTATTTTTACTTAGATTTGCGTTTTTTATTGGACACTGAAATATATTTTGTTGTTCTTCCGAAGACCCTTCGGTCGCTTCCTGTCATAAAACTAAATGAGGATATTGGAAATTTTCGCTAATAAAACATTTGTAACCCAATATCCTTGCATTTTTCTAGCATATTTAAAGAGCAGTTGAAGACGACCGGGGATCAGTCTCTTGGTAATTTTTAAAGACGCAACCTCCTCGTGTTCGGTTATTTATTTTTTTTAAACAAAATAGTGAAACAATAAAAAAACTTAAAAGAGTGAAATAAAGATATTCATTTCTTTCCCTTAAAATTTAATACGTTCTACCAGAGAACATCAGTCGCGCGTTGATTTTGAGTTCATTTATTTAGTATAAAACATATAAATTAACATAAACAGTTGTTGTTTTCGATATGGCCTCGACAAGAAGATGTTGTGTGCTTAATCCCGATTGTTTTTGCTATATTTGTGGTGAATATGTATTTGCAAAATATCGAAAACCTATGTATATCGGACTTTGTAAAAACTGCGTTTCACCAATACTTCAAAATAAAATTGTGTAATCAGGACAAGCCATAGGTGGCTCATATTGTATGCCAGAAATGTGTGGCATGTCTACGGTTATGGTCCAGTGGAAAAAGAAATGCAGTAATGTTCGTAACACCCATGATTTGGCGAGAACCTCGAAACCATCATGACGATTGCTACTTCTGCGTTATGAAAGTAAATGGAATTAACCCTGGAGATCGAGATAAGTGGTCATATCCTAACTTAGCTTCTGCTCAACGATCTCAATTAAAATCACGAGAGGTACAACACAGCACATCTAAATCTTCTGATGATCCAAATCCCTGTGAACCCGAACGAAATATATCAAGTGAAGACTCTGATTCAGACTATAAATTTAGCCAAGAACGTCAACCATTTAATCAGACTTAGTAAGAGATCTTAACTTACCGAAAGAAATTCTGAAATTTTAGCATCTCGTTTAAAAGAAAAAAATTTGCTTACTCCGGAAACCAACATTAAATTTTATCGTACCCCAGAAAAAAATCTGTTACCGTATTTTTCTCAAGAGAAGGATTTAGTTTCTTGTAACGATATTGGTGGTATTTTGCAACAGATGGGATTAAAAAAGTACCAACCTAGTGATTGGCGTCTTTTCATAGATAGCAGCAAAAGAAGCTTAAAGTGTGTTTTGCTTCATAATGGTAATAAGATTTCCAGAAAATCTGGGTGATTTTAGTGAGGAGCAGGGTGAAAGATTCCATAAGGATCTTCGGACAATGGAAGAGCGTTATCAAGGTGGGACTCACATATGATGACAGACTACTGCTGGAGTTTGCAACGAGATCTGCCTAAAGTCGTTCATTCAAGAAAATCTTATAAAAGATCATTTGACAGTGTTCAATAGAAATTTTGTCAACATAATGTATTAATTTTCTGTATTTTTTTTAATAAAACTATATATTTCAAAAAGTAAAGCTGTTAGAAATCTCCCAGTATTTTTTTCATAATCAGGGCCATAGAAATACCCAATTACAGAAAAAAAAAGGAAACAAAACTTGTGTTGACCAGTGTAATGTACCTTGGTGTTTGCTTTATCAACCGATAGAGATGTAAACGTAAAAGGTCGAAATGTAAGCGCTCCATTAATATTCGGTTTTCCTTTTACTTTCCTGAAATTGACATTTGTCCCCAATAACGGTTTATCTGTTCAGTGAATCTGCTTTAGTAAACTACTCAGTTAATTATTAGAATAATTTTTAAATAAACTGAGTTCAAGATCGTTTAATTTTATTTAAAAAAAATCACAATGGGCCAAAAAGGAAAAAATTCAACTATAGGACAACGAAAACTTGTTATTTTTCATTATAAAGAAAGGTGAAACTTACAAATAAATTGCTGAAATTTTAGAAAAAAAATACAAAGTCAAAAGAGAAAAACCGAATGTTAATGGAGTATTCATTTCTTGAGCTTTTTTTGGTTTTTGTTTTCTCTTTGTTATATAACATTGTGTCTATTTAAAAAAAATGTGAATTTCATTTATCAAATAAAACCTTTTCAAGTAAAAAAAAAAAAAATTTTGCATCCGTTTGAACTGCATCACGCCCAAGGTTTCGTGTTCCACCCGAGAGTAAAGCAAACCGAATATTAATGACACTCACTATATAAAAATTACCTGACATCCAAACGTAAATGAAAAGTCTACACTGCTGTCAATGAAAATATGAAAAACTGAAAAACTAAATTAGATGTACATAACAATATATTAAACATGCCAAAAACAACAATATTTACCGGCAAGCGCGAATAAAATGTGCACATATATGTACGTCCGTGTTTAAATAAATTAATTAATAGTACTTCCGTTCAGAGTCCGAGTTCGATACAAAAAAACCGTATTACAATCACTCACTCACAGCTGTCAATGTGCGCCTACGTATTTTTTTTTTTTATATGAGCAGAGTCAGATATTGATATAAAAAATCATAACTCACGAAGGCGTCAACTAATTTCGTTCAAACTGTAACATAAACCATCTACACGACCATAGAATCCTGAAAATTTGATAAAATTCGGTTTGACCGAAACACACCAAAACTTGCAATAATTTTTTATATACCTACATATACAAGGTGTCCCACGAGCAGTGTGCCAAAAAGCTAGAGCGTGTAGGTCTGGTCAAGACAAGAAAAAAATCGTATGGGGAGGGGGATCTACCCCCCCCCCCCCCCGTTTAGCCGGGAGGGGCAGTTTTCTAAAAAATTGACTTAATTTGGAAAAAAATATATTAAAAATCAACAGTTACATCCACAATGCCGTGATATACTTTTCTATAAAGCCAGAAACCTCTTCTTTCATCTTGTTTTTAAACGAAGCTGGGTCCGCCCGCCGCCGATGGGTTCTACCCGCTAGGACCTTAAGACAATAAAACCGCAATTTTTCTTTATTGAAAAACAAAATATTTGCAACCCAAATGTAAATAAAAGGCATCGCATTTTTAATAAAAAACCATTTCCAAATTGGATGTTAACTCATCAACACATTACGATCATCAACTCATACTCTCGAGAAGAATTACCGGACATGCACTTCTGTTACGGTTTAGCTAATGGTCGAAATCGTGAAGCCGAAAGACTCTTTGCTGAAAGATATCCCAATCGGAGGTGTCCCAGTCGTAGCATGTTTTCAAGAATCCACCGGCGCCAACTGTTTGCATCAAAATAAAGTCGTCAAAGTAGCGGTGTTAGCCGAGAAATGGGTTCGGTCATAAGCACTATGGGGCGTATACGTAACATTTTAAATTTTTTTGTATTTGCTTCATTACGACCCCGGGCAGCTAAGTTGCCATCAAAAAACCACCCAAGATTTGGCTGAATAGGCTAGATCTGAACTCCCGCCAACTGTTTTCATCAAAATCCAGTCGTGAAAGTAGCTGTGCTAGCCGAGAATTGGGTTCGGCCATAAGCACTACGGGGCGTATACGTAACATTTTTAAATTTTTTGTACTTGCTTCATTACGACCCCGGGCAGCTAAGTTGCCATCAAAAAACCACCCAAGATTTGACTTAATAGGCTGGATCTGAACCGGCGTCAACTGCTTGCATCAAAATAAAGTCGTGAAAGTAGCGGTGTTAGCCGAGAAATGGGTTCGGCCATAAGCACTGTGGGGCGTATACGTAACATTTAAAATTTTTTTGTACTTGCTTCATTACGACCCCGGGCAGCTAAGTTGCCATCAAAAAACCACCCAAGATTTGGCTGAATAGGCTAGATGTAAACTCGCGCCAACTGTTTGCATCAAAATATAGTTGTGAAAGTAGCTGTGTTTGCCGAGAATCGGGCTCGGCCATAAGCACAACGAGGCGTATACGTAACTTTTAAAATTTTTTTGTACTTGCTACATTACGACCCCGGGCAGCTAAGTTGCCATCAAAAAGCCACCCAAGATTTGACTTAATAGGCTGGATCTGAGCCGGCGCCAACTGTTTGCATCAAAATAAAGTCGTGACAGTAGCGGTGTTAGCCAAGAAATGGGTTCGCCCATAAGCACTACGGGGCGTATACGTAACATTTTAAAATTGTTTGTACTTTCTTAATTACGACCCCGGGCAGCTAAGTTGCCATCAAAAAACCACCCAAGATTTGGCTTAATATGCTGGTTCATAACCACCGCCAACTATTTGCATCAAAATCCAGTCGTGAAAGTAGCTGTGTTAACCGAGAAATGGATACGGTCATAAGCACTACGGGGCGTTTACGTAACATTTTCAAATTTGTTGTACTTTCTTAATTACATTGATTTTTGTAATGGCAATGAAAGAATAGTAATTGTAAATAAAAACTATTTTCATTGGTTTTTAATGAAATTTCCATATTTTGTCATTTATTTACATATTTGCTTTCATTGGCATAAGTTTTTCGAAAACGTCGTTGGTTCAACTTTGACGGCGGTGGTTTTTAACAATTCCGGCGGAAAAATAAAGCCTTTCAACTGGAGCTGAAGATGCTAAAGGAGTATTCAATTTTTAAAACATATATTTTATGATAGGATAGTTATTCATTGAGTTTATGGTATTACTTTCATTCTGTAGAAAATTGCTTAAATCCCTAATTCTCTCCCATTTTACTTTCGTCAGTGTTGGCTGGAAGCTCATCCAACTCTAAAATGTAAACAAAATTTATTGAAAATATATATTGTACAAAGGAGATAATAAATAAATAAGATACCTTCATCATCTGCTCCTAATTAAAAAAGGATTTCTTATAAATATAAATTAAGTCTACCAGTTGTGAACCATTGTCAATAACTTTTGTCTTGTAGTAATGACGTAGAGCAATTTGTTGCAGTTTCTTATCTCATAAATTATTAATTTTGAATAATTTATGATTTTGATCGTTGGACGTTATAGTATCGAGTCATGATTGAAGATTTCAATTTAAAAAAACTATCGAAATCTATTAACTAAAACATCTTGCATGTCCTTACAAACACTCTTCAGATATTTGGCAGCTGGTGAGAAAATATTTTTTTTGCATTTTTGCCTTTATTATTAATAAAGTTGATGCACGATAACCAAAAAAAATGTCTTCTCCTTTTTATAAAAAGTCTAAGTCTAAGTCTTCCGAATACTTTATTCCATAACGTGCAAAACACAAAACAGTCTACACCGAGAGTGATGGTTATCTCATTGAGTTGTTCCAAAATTATGTGCATCTAAAAATTGCAATAGACTTTGTTTACATTTCGTCACTAAAGACTAAAAATATGAATATTTGATTTCACCTATGATGCCAGAAAACGTTTTGATACTTGCATACCAAAAGTAAGATCAGATACTTTTTTATTGTGTATTTCAAGAAACCCGATGTGGCCAGTAGGTTTAACGTGTGACTCGCACATCGTACATGTTTTGAAAGCTGTGGTAAGATTCAAAAGGCGTATAGTATACGTATTTTCAAATTCAAATTCTGAATCCATACATACATGATTAAATGTACCTAAAAACGGTAGCATACAATATATGTATGTATATACTAGCTGTCCTGGCGCACTTCATTCCGCCTCAGAATCAATTGAGTTTTTTGCTAAGAGTACTAATAATTAAATAAGTTCAATAATAGTTAAAAATTAAAATCATATACCTTTCTAGCGGATCCCGGCGTGCTTTGCTACGCATGAATATTAAAATTGAATCAAATTTATTGGTTTTTTTTAATTTTTTTTATTTGGAAAAAAATTGAAAAAAAAAATTCAATTCAACACAATACAATACAATAGTTTATACAAGATTTTTTGTTTGATTGTGTGGGTCAAGAATAAATAAATTTTTGGGTGCTCCCACCCTGTTACGTATAATTGTCCGTGAGAAAAGCATGGTTCCTCCAAATTCACTTCACACACTTGAAACGTTTGTCCTTTAGCCATAGCAAAGGATAAACGCACGGGAAATTGAAGACGTTTGAATTGAAATGGCATGTCTGCTGGTATTAATCGGATCTGCGGTATCAGTATAACTTCTCCTTTTGCTTTCCCGGTGAGAACTGTTGCTTCGATCAAATTGGGCATTAATTCTTTCACGGATGGTCTCGTTCCATTGCAAAGTTTTGGTGAACTAAGATTTCGAAGAAGTATGATCAATGAACCAACTTTTAAATTCAAACGATGCGGTGGCATACCGGGTGGTTCTAAAAAATTCAAAAATTCCATCGGATAATTTACCGTGTCTTCTTTAATCGTAGCGGTATAAATTGATTTGTATAATACCAAGTTACCTGGCAATTTCTGTTGAATCTGAAAATTGATATCATTAACATTTGCATTTTTTGGTGCTAAAATTCCGCGTTCTCTTAACCAAACATGATTTTTATAGTTTTGAACAATGTTTGGAAAAACGCGATCAATTAGTTCTTATTTTGATGTTAAAATTGTGCAAAAATTATTTGGTAACGTGATAAAGCTATTTAAATCACTTGCAATTTTGTCATCGCCAATCTGTAGGAATTGTTTTGAAAACTCACGTGCTGATGGATCATTTTGAAGAAAATCGTAACTCACAAATGCGTCGACCAATTTTGTTCTAACTATACATAAACCATCTACACCACCATACAACAAATCCTGAGTTATAAAGTCACACCAAAACTTGCAACAATTTTTTTTTATAGATATAGCCATAAAGGTCACTAAAAATGATCTTTCGATCTTTCTACTAACATTGAATGCCGAGTTCCTAAAAAGCTCTCACAAAATTGCTACCATTATCCGTTTCGATACAAGCCCACTGGTCGTCAGTAATGCTAAACTTCGTGTTAATTTCTTGAATAATAATGGCGATTCTGAGAAAGGTGTGCGACCTTAATGGGAGCAACGACAGGCTAATGCAACTGATTTCTTAAAATTGTTGTCAATCTAGTGGCAGGTATATTCGAAAAATGTCTTCCGACTTCCTGTCCAAGTATCGGCTCTGCAGCATATAAAGTCATCCTTAAAAGAATGTTTGATTTTTCATGGGTCATGATGTTATCTTACGCACCTTACCTTACTGAGCCTTAGTATATTTCCCAACATCATTACTCTGTACTTTTGATCAAGAAGATCACTTAACAACTACGCGATTTTACTTAGTGCCCTTAAAAAGTGAAAAAATGTTGAATCATGGACATGGATAGTGGTGAACATGTATCGATCAGCTTGCTTTTCGTACGACTGATTAAGTGACTTAGTTAATAGTTATCCTACAGTTATCCTATTAGAGGTCACCGTAGTGGAGCCACTATTGCTTTCTTGATGGTGATTGTTTATCGCTGTGTAATATACTTTAAAATGTATTATAACGTAATCGACGTACAATTGCACAATGAATACCTAATAATGTTTTCAAAAAATTTGAATTAAAAATTTGCAGTTTATATCGAAAAGAGATTGTATTAAAATGCTTCTCGTGTTGCATATCTTGAGGAAATAAAAAGACGTCGACTCGGAGTCAACGTCGATTCTATCTAGGCTAAGATAAATCTATTTAAATAAATAGATTGACTTGGCAATCACACTAAACAATCTAATTTAATATAATATGTATTACTTGTGAGATGCATGCGATGGACAAGTCAATCTATTTATTTAAAACATAAAAGATTTTTAATATTAATATGGTCACTATAAGATGTTGTTAGGTTAGCTAATTACGTAATAACTTAAGACAGAAGGTCCCTTAAGTAGGGGCGGAATAATTAACCGACTTGGTATTACATAGATCTCACAACTTTTTACGGTAGAAGAATTGAGTTGCGAGACTTGGTTTTTTTTACAAGTTATGTTTTTGATGGCATCTCATTTCTTTTTGTAGATAGTCCTACTTTTCTTCCTCTCCGGTACCTTCTACTTTTTGAATACCAACAACGGATTTTCTTAAAGCCCACTCTGTGTCTTAGAGCTTTTCTTATTTTTGTAGGTTGTCTTCCTCTTTTTCTTTTCCGGTACTACTTCTTGAGCTTCAGCTGCAGTTTTTCTCAAAGCCCACTCCCTGTCTCTATGGGTTTTTCTCGGAGGCTTTGATGTTACAATTTTTGTCAAGTCTGGACGGTAAATGCTTCTTAATCTATTGTATTCACAAATTGAGGATTCCTGCGCTTTAATATTTCGACATTAATTAGATGTAAGCCACCCAGACTTGTAACTCTCGAAAGTGCCACGTAAGCTTGACCGGATGTGAATACTGCAGAACCGATATCCATCAGCGCATTATTTAGACTTAGGCCCTGACTTTTGTGTATAGTTATAGCATAGGCTATACATATAGGAAACTGTTCGCCATGAACATAAGCTCTATTAATAATTTCAAATTTAGTTTTGACCGGACCAAGCTCGTAAACCTGTTCTTTATCAAATGTAATGTATATTTTCTTAATTATTTTTGTATTTTCCGGATCAACCTTTACTCTTTGCACTATACCGATAGAACCATTAACTAAACCAAGACTCACGTCAATATTTCGCCTTAACATGACTCTTGCTCCTATTTTTATAATTATGTTCTCTTCTAGGCCCGCAGTCATAGAAGCATCGTCTTCATAATTTTTTATGCATTCACGAGCTCTTTTTGTTAGGTATCTGGGGCAATCTATGCTATCTACAGCTGTAAGTTTTATTTCGGGATGTGGGAGAGATCTAAGCATTGCAGTATTTAATTGTTGACACATGTTTTTTGTAGGTAATAAGCAAACGGTATCATCAGGAAGTTTCGAGAGGTGTTCAATTATTTCAATCAATCTGTTTTCATTTGAATTGGTTTTTAGAGTTATTAATCTAGTCGAGAGTAAGTCGCGGTCTTTTTGTGTAGTCACACCTAATCTTATTCTATTTAGCATTTCAACAAAGTCAGAATCATTGAGCTGTCGCATGTTAATAGTAAGTTCATCGTATACGAACAGTTCAATCCACAAATTCGGCATACTGAGGGAACCTAACAACTTGTTAGTTTCAGTAGTTGAGTTTTTCAAAAGGTGACTTTTCTCTTACCGGCGGAAGCTGTAAAAGATCCCCGAAAACTACAAGATGTTTTTTTCCAAACCACCCATTCTGATCATCGCTTGTGTCAAATATCTCAGACAAGCGTAAATGAATATATGTTAAAGTAACATTGGATATCATCGACACTTCGTCTATGATAAACACCACTACTTCTTTCAAATCTGATCTCAGAACTTGGAGCACTTCATCGGAAAGTGGCTTGTACCTCGGTGTTTGCTAGTGTTCCACAGGCAGCTGCAATAGTCTGTGTATAGTCAATCCATTCACATTGAATGCGGCTATGCCTGTTGGAGCACTATCTGCCACTTTTTTGTTTAAATACATCTTAACCCAAACTTTCAGAGTTTTTATTAAAAAGCTCTTTCCAGTGCCACCAGTTCCACTCACAAAACAGCGTAAAACGTCAGCGTTATTATCAGTTGTGTCCATTTTATGTGTGATCATATCGAAGACTCTTTTTTGATCGGCATTAAGTTTTGCGATCATACTTTGAAGATCAGTCTGCTCTTCTTCTACCAGATTGATTCTCTAAAAGTCATCCATTGCGTTTGCAGCTTCCACAGCTTCAAAGTCTAAAGGGTTTTCAGGACCATCGTCATCATTAACAATTTCCCTTTCTTCGTTTATCTCAGCAACTTTAGATTCTATCATTTCACATGCTTTTTGTATCTTATATCTTGACTCTATTATTGAATTACCATAATCGACTCCTTCTTTTAAATCTTCTTTCGCCAAATTAAAGGCCTCCGTGTAAGTATCACACCCCATTTTGAGTTCATCTAAGGAACGCCATGGCTTGAATAAAAGAAGTAAAGAGAAGAAGTATTTCTCTGGTACTTGTTCTCCGTCGTAGAAATAGTGATTGATCAAATATGGGTTATCTCTTCTTTTCAGGAACTTTTTACCGTCATTTATCTCGTAGCACTCGACTTTAGAGGAGACTGGGCGCGTTTTAACAATATCGTAATTTTGAGCGAAACTGTACAAGTTAGTAGTCTCCAACTCTTTAGGCCGTTTGGGATAGTGGTCATCAATCCAAGACTCGTAATAAATATCGGTGGACTCCGGTTCCAGCATCATCATATCAGATTTAGATTTAACGCGCCGGTTACGAAAGATGTTGACGTCCAGCCATCGAATTGTTGTGGTAGGATCTGTACCGTACAAATGAATACCAAGTAGAGTGTCACTGGCTTCCAAAGAGCCGCACTCTCTATTAGTTAAAACTCTAAGGCCAATGTTAAACAGGCGGCTTCTTAAAGGTTTTGTAGAGTTTATGTCTTGAAAGATATCAGCAACATGAGTTTTGCAAATGTAACTTTGTAACTAGAAAACCCGTGGCCGGACACCGAACATACAATTTGTTTTAAAATTGATTTAATTATAAGTTCATCAAATGGTTATTAAATATATGTACATAATAAAGATATTTATTTTATATTCCGTCAAATACATGAACCACATTGACCACTAAACCCAATTCCCCAACCGCCAATTGATTGCTGCATTGCATATTTTTAGGAGTTAATCGCCTTCTAGATAAATTGAAAAAGGATACATACAGACACTATCCTATTAGTAATAATATTTGGTGTATCTAGAAAACTGGACCAAAATTGCAAAATATTTTAGTTTTTCCTTGATTTATACACTAAACACTAATTGTATTCTAAATTTCAAGCTTCTATGTCTGCTAGAAGTGCCCTAGAGTTTTGATGATCGGTCAGTGAGTGAGTGAGTGAGTGAGTGAGTGAGTGAGTGAGTGACAGAATTAAGAAACTTTGACTAGTTATAATTCTTAAACTACTGGTTCAAATTTAATAAAATTTGAAATATACCGTGTCTATGCGATGCCTGCTTGGTTACTGAAAATTCAGGCTTCTAGTTTTATCCACAACGAAGTTATAGGGGGTCGAAAATGGCCCGAACTGCTTCGAGAAAAGGATGGTACGGCCGTGCCGCTTTTTTGCTCGACTTGGCGGGGGCACTGCCGTGCCCCCAGATCAATAATCAGAGAAAATGCCGTCAATACTTTACCTTTCATAATATTTCGTTTACTATACCCTGTTGAACCTGATGTTCCCCTAAAAATATTATGAATAGGTGCTCTTCCAGGATTAGATCCATCTTCTACTTCTTGCCAAACAGTTCCGTCTACAGCTGTTTTGATTACCTCTTCCTCATTCTCACTATCGGAACTAAGTACAAATCTCCTTCTCTTTCGTCCTTTACGTATGCTCGAAACATTCTCTTCATCCTCATCGGTGTTCGAGTCGGTCTTAAATAGATCATAATTTTCCGCATTGTCATTTTCAATATTCAAAACTTCCTGGTCATCTTCGGAGCACTCTTCATCAATATTATTTATTTTCTCTAATAATAAGTGCACACTCTTCGAACGTCTTGACATTTTGGAAATGAATATTCAAGGGATAAAATAAAGACTAAAACATAAAAATGTAAATTAGGATGGATAAAAAAATGAAAAAAACAATTATTAAACTCACTTAGAAGTATGAGGGGCAATCAAAAAGTAACGATAAACGGGTATTATTGCAGAGCCTAATTACGTGAAATCTACTGTTTTTACTCACGTATACCCTCACTAGTAGCGAGCAAAAAAGTCATATAAATAGTTCACCTTTTCTGGAAGATACATTCATTCAAACACGAGCAGTCGAAGAGATGACATCAAAATGGAGAAAAATGAAGTAAGAGCTGTCATTAAGTACCTCTGCCTGAAAAAAATGTCTACGAAAGAAATTCACGCTGACTTAGTGGAAACATGGGGGGACTCTGCTCTTTCATATTCCACAGCTGCAAGGTGGAGTAAGGAGTTCAAACTGGGCAGAACGTCGACTGAAGACGAACATCACTCCGGGCGTCCATCCACATCCTGCGCCGAGGATAACATCAAAAAAATTGAAGACATCGTGCTAGATGACCGACGAGTGACCATCCATCATTTATAGTCTGTTCAATGACGCTGTTCTGAACTATTCCGGACAGAAAAGTACACCTTTTGCTGTTCAGTGACAAATTTCTGTCCGAAAGTGTTCTGCTTGGTGTTCACTGACGGTGTTTCGGACACTTCAGAACACGAGTTTCTGCACCTTCTCTGGAGCCAGAACAGATTCGTGAAAAGTGTCAAAAGCAGCTATCAGCTAAAGTTCACGCTAAAACATACATATCATCACAGAAAAATGTTGTTGACGAGCCACTAATCACAGTAATTTCACTATCAGTGCCCACCACAACTCTTCCAAAGCATTTTTATGTGAATTCACATTTGTTTATTATTTAATTCTAAAACATGTTTATTACAATCTGACATATAAGATGTTTTCCGCTTTTTGACAACTAACATGCGGCTGTACTTTTCTGTTCTAACTTGATCTGACAGTTTTCACGAATCTGTGCTGTCCTGTCCTGTTCTGATCTGATCTTTTCGTCATTGAACAAAGCTTTAGTTAAGATCACAAGGCTCTCATTTGGAAACATTCAAAGTATACTGACAGATGATTTGAACATGAAGAAGGTCTCCGCAAGATGGGTCCCAAGAATGTTGACCGATGAACAAAAAGAGAAGCGACTTCGCATTTCAAGAGTGAATCTTGAAAAATATCAAAGGATCCGGCGGCTTTTTGCATTCGTTTTGTAACGATGGACGAAACCTGGGTACACCACTTCGACTACGAGACGAAACAACAGTCTATGGCCTGGAAAAGACCTTCTTCACCGACCCCTAAGAAGTTCAAGGTTTCAAGCTCGGCAGGCAAGATTATGGCGTCTGTTTTTTGGGATGCCGAGGGAATTATCATGATTGATTATTTGGAGAAGGGAGCTAGTATTACAGTCTCCTGCTATGCAGAACAAATAAGAATGTTGCGGGAAGCCATTAAGGAAAATGGGCGAGGCAAACTGTGTGCGAACGTGTTGTTTCACCAAGACAACGCACCCTCTCACAAAACTCAAGTTGCGTTGAATGCCATACGGGAAGCGGGCTTCGAATTGGTTGAGCACCCTCCCTATTCTCCAGATCTAGCCCCCAACGACTTCTATCTCTTTCATCGCATCAAGGAGCATCAAGTGATAGCTGCCGCATTTTTCGAGGAGCAAGATAAAGATTTTTTTTTAAATGGAATTCACGCTTTAGAGAAGAAATGGACTAAATGTATAAACTTATTAAGAGATTATGTAGAAAAGTAAATTTAATTTGAAAGAATAAATATGCTCCTAGTAACTTTCACGTTTCGATGCTTTCTGTTCAGGTCACACGACTTCATGTACTAATTTGAATTTGTGAGGAGACGCGATAGGCAAGCGAGAACTGTAACACTTTGAAGTAGAGCAATCCTTGGAATTAACTTTTCGGCTGAAATCATGTCACAACTGCTTTATATTTCGTTTGTAACGACTTTATATTTTCGGAATTGAATTTTTGAACGAATACTATTACATGAACATATAAATGACCGGTCGGTACACATTTTTCTCAGAAAATAAATAATAAAAAAAGAAGTGAGTATTGAAAAATGTATTATAGGCATATATTAGGAAAAGTTGTGAAGTTTAAAGGCGATTCAAATACGTTGTATTGTATATAGGAAATTCTAAGCGAAATTTTAAAAACGGTTATTTGACCGGTCGAGGTAGGAATAGTGTTAATATTTTGGGCAGGCCAGTCGCACCAAGATCAATTGTTTAATTTGGTTCACTTCACCAATATCAGTGGTAATTAATTCCCTGCACTTGATTCATTTGCAAAAACATGAATTCTTACTACACAAATAAATTTATATTAATTAATGCTAATATAAGTAAATATTAAGCCCTAATCATAAAAATCAAGTGTTAAGTAAAAGTGCTTAAACTCGTCGGTATGGATGATGTGGATGGAACATCAAAACTATTTGAATCATCCATATAAAATGTTGTTGATTTTAATACAACAGATGAAGGATCCAAACTATTTTCTTCCATATTTTCTGGTGGATTCAAAATTAAGTCAGTAACACTTTTATCACTACCGAAATCCCCCATTTTTATATTTTCTTTAATTAAAGCACTGGAATCTAAGACACTTTTGTTCGAATGAAAAGTGAATTGCGGTATTTTTTTCGATTTACAAAATCTTAACAAAAAAAGCTACGTAGTGAGTACCTACACAAATCAATCAAGTATTTAGCAATTGCATAAACCTAATTGGACAATTAAATAAATGTTGGCCTCCTTTTACAATGTGGTAATGCAGTTCGATTTCATTGGCATTTTTTTAATGATGATGAAAATGTTAATGCATTAGCATTGGATTTATAATAGCTAATGATTTTTTTTTTTTATTATCATTGATTTCATAAAATGCTAATGAAATTAAAAATGTCGTCAGGGTAGTAATGCATTGCTTCCAAATACATTGAAACTTCTCTATAGCGGACACCAGTGGGATCATGAAGATTGTCCGTTATGTTTATTTATTATTTACTTGAGTAAGAATTAGTTTGTACATATGATATACATATACATATGTATGTACATTCTTTCGTACCTAAATTTGTATGTACATTTTTACAAAAAAAAAATTTAATGTTTAGTTCAATAAGTGAATATGGGCATAGGAAAAAACGAAGTTATTAATTTTTGTTTTTTTAATTTTGATTTCACCCTCTCAAGCTCATGGTTAATTATTATTAACCCATTTATCATTTCAAATTCTGTTTCATCCCCTTTTGCTAGGTAAAACTCGCGGACACGTGTGAGTTTTCTTAGGGCGTCTGAATAGTTTTCTATTGTTGTAATTTTTAAGTCACTATCCTATTCGTTGTCATCGCTGTCTTCATAGTCTTCATGGGATGTAGAGCTAGCTGAAGGAAAAATTGTTTCAATAACATCTTCTGTGGAACATTCTGTTGCCAAATTTTCGTCGATGCAGAAACAGTCTTTGTTTGTGTCTATTGGTGAAACTGTTATGAGCTCATTCAACTCTGTTTCTCCAATTTCAATTTGTGTGTTAGAAATTCACCTGATGGAAATTCAGCTTTTTTAAAACAATTTTGTATTGTTGTTGAAGTGCCTGTTTCCTACGATTTACTAATCCATGTTACAGCTTTTAGTACGTCAATTTGTTTTGCTAAATCTTGGCACATTTAACAATATCTTTTCCTAAATTGGTAATAAGATGTTGTAAAGCGAACTGGCGATAAAAGGTCTTGGAATTTTGAATTATTCCTTGATCCATCGGCTGAGAAACTGACTTTTTGTTGGGTGGAAAAAAAATCAACCTAACGTTTCCAATTTAATGTGAGCATGTGAAGTGGCATTATCGAGAAACAATAAAAATTTTCTTCATGTAAGTTTCATATTATGGTTTAGGTGCTCCAACCATTCTGTCATAATAGATGTTGTCATCCACGCTTTTTGGGTTGCTCTCCAATCTACTTTCAAAGATTCAGAGGCAATACCTTTAAAGAATCTAGGTTTTTTAGCTTTCCCGATGACAAGTGGCTTTATTTTTTCACCACACATACTTGCACATGCACTGTCAAGCGCTCTTTGGCAATTGTACCTCCTGAACAATTTTCCCCTTTGTAGCAAAGTGTTTTGTCCGGTAATGTCCGATAAAATAGACCAGTTTCGTCGGTGCTAAAAATGTTTTTCTCTTAGCCTACAATTGGTTGAACAAGTTTTGATTGCCACTCACTTATTGTTTTAACATCAGCAGAAGCTGACTCTCCACAAATTGATTTGAAGACTAATTTGTGCCGAGTCCTAAAACGGTCTCATGAGCAAACTGAACAGCGTAACAGTCAATCAGAAACCAGAATTAGACGTGCGTCTTTCGTACGTCTTCCCCCGTGACACCCTGAAATTTTGTCGAAATTTTGACAGAGGTTCAGGTGCGTAGCGACAAAACCCGTTACAAACAAACTCTAATCGTGAATACGTGTGAGTTCATTTCATTGTACCGCAGTGTACTCCCGCCACACACACTCTTGGAATTATAACAATGTGCGTCATTGTTTACAAAAATTTGACAGCACTTGAGGTACCCACGTGCTCGCCCGAGCTTGTAGGCAAACGTCGGCGGCCATTTTGAGTGGGACGTCTCATTGGTGGTTTCTGCAGTCAATGTGACACTACACATTCAATCCTAAAAAACATACGAGTCGATTACTCACATTCACTATTTCTAACGGTTTACGCCTTTTATGACGAATTGTAGAAATAGAATTCATCTGAAACAGAGTGCGTTCGTCTCTACAAATGCTGCAAATATTTATGTATTAGTATGTACATACATATGTACATATGTATGTAGAGCAAAGGAATGCATACGTACAGTATTTTTCTGTCTCTTCCATCTTCGTTTTTGCTTCGTGTGTCCGTTATAAGAGGTAAAACTGTTCAATAGGCGTTGAAATTAGTACCCGTGTCCGATATAGAGGGGATCCATTGTGAAGGGGTCGAAATTAGTGTTGGGTAGGACACGCATTTTTATTGAGTTTGTATGAGGTACTCATTTGGGGGAGTGAGGTGGTACATTGTCCCACCTCATTTGAGGTAAAGGATGTTTCTTATAGAGGTATAGAACTTTGAAATGGAATAAAACAAAGATGATTTTTTTAAATTGACATGAAATTGACTTTATTCGAAAGATAATCTTCTACCATTATAATTTAAATATAATTTCTGGTATATGAGCGCCACGGCTGGTTCCAACGTAGACTAATCTGGAGGTCCAATTTTCAATGATTTTTTCCAACATTTGTGGCCGTATATCGGCAATAACGCAGCGAATGTTGTCCTCCAAGTGGTCAATCGTTTCGGATTTATCGGCGTAGACTAGCGACTTCACATATCCTCAGAGAAAATAGTCAAGCGGCGTTAAATCGCAGGATCTTGGAGGCCAATTCACGGTTCCGTAACGTGAAATTATGCGGTTACCAAACGTTTCCTTCAATAAATCAATTGTGGCACGAGCTGTGTGACATGTTGCGCCCGTCTTGTTGAAACCTCAGCTCCTGCACATCATGGTTGTTCAATTGATGAACGGAGAACTCAGTAATCATCGCTCTATAGCGGTCACCATTGACTGTAACGTTCTGGCCAGCATCATTTATAAAGAAGTACGGACCAGCCCATAAAGCACACCAAAAAGTCAGTTTTTGTGGATGTAACGGTGCCTCAACATACACTTGAGGATTATCATCACTCCAAATATGGCAGTTTTGTTTATTGACGTATCCATTCAATCAAAAGTGAGCTTCATCGCTAAACAAAATTCGCTTATGAAAATTGGGATCAACGGCAATCTTGTTTTGGGCAGTCATATGCCAGAAATTATATTTAAATTATAATGTCAGAAGATTATCTTTCGAATAAAGTCAATTTCATGTCAATTCAAAAAAATCATCTTTGTTTTATTCCATTTCAAAGTTCTATACCTCTATAAAATACACCCTTTACATCTTGTCACATGTCCCATTGATAGCTTGCAATATGTACGAATGCAAAAGTCGTGAGGTGCCTCTGACTATGACAAGAATTGAAGTGGTACAAATTTGAGGTGTTGGGATATTTTTGTACTGGTGTATGGGACATGAGGATGTGAGGTGCTCTTACTATGACAAGAATTGAAGTGGTACAAATTTGAGGTGTTGGGATATTTTTGTACTGGTGTATGGGACATGAGGATGTGAGGTGCTCTGACTATGACAAGAATTGAAGTGGTACAAATTATTTTTTTGAGGTGTTGGGATATTTTTGTACTGGTGTATGGGACATGAAGATTTGAGGTGCTCTGACTATGACAAGAATTGAAGTGGGAAAAATATTTTTTTTGAGGTGTTGGGATATTTTTGTACTGGTGTATGGGACATGAGGATTTGAGGTGCTCTGACTATGACAAGAATTGAAGTGGGAAAAATATCTTTTTTGAGGTATTGGGATATTTTTGTGCTGGTGTATGGGACATGAGGATGTGAGGTGCTCTGACTATGCCACGAATTGAAGTGGGAAAAATATTCTTTTTTGAGGTGTTGGGATATTTTTGTACTGGTGTATGGGACATGAGGATTTGAGGTGCCTTGACTATGACAAGAATTGAAGTGGGAAAAATATTATTTTTTGAGGTGTTGGGATATTTTTGTACTGGTGTATGGGACATGAGGACGTGAGGTACTTCTGACTATGACAAGAATTGAAGTGGGACAAATAATTTTTTTGAGGTGTTGCGACATTTTTGTAGTGATGTATGGGACGTTTGTAGTGCATCTTGTATGAGTAACCCAACACTAGTCGAAATACGCGAATGGCCCTATCTTCATGCCGGGGACCAGGGTAATTGTCCGTAAAGAGAAGTTTCACTGTAGTTTCCATGTCACAATCGTTCTAGATGGTGTTCAGGTATTCACTTAACATAAGCAAGCTAAGTCGGCTATCATACGTTGAGCCATTCGCATTCCTCACTCAAATGACATTCCGTGAGGCGAATGGTATCACACGTTGGCTCGTGAAGCATGGCTCTTTTTTAATTCTCTCTTTTTCCCTCATCCGCTAATTTGACAGTACGCTCATTTTTCGTTCTGTATACGAAGCAATATATTGCGATGTCGAAAGAAAATACGTTCGGAGGTAGAGAAATTAGTCGAAACACCACAACTCGTATACGAGTATGTCCTCCAAACCAGATCCATTTTTTTTACTTTTTTTCCACTTCCTTTAACTCTGAGAAGAATTGGTTCCTCAAGATGTGAACCTTTTTTTTTATCATATCGATAGTGACCGAAGAAAAATCCATAATTTTTCAAGGAGACATTTCGTCCCGACCGATGTTCACTCTATAAAGCCAGATATACACTGTTCAAATGCATGACATGCACGTGCAAATGTATTAGTAAATTCTGATTGAAGTTGCATATACACACATCAAGCATGAGTCTTCAATCTTTTTAGTTTCGCATCGAAGTGTGGTGAGAGGACGTTCTATACAAAATATAATTACTGTTCTTTGTAAATTTTTTCGGCGAAATTGTGCTTTTACAAATTTGTTTTCTGTCCATTTCATCACAATTTTTGTTTCCTATTTTAATATTTAATCAATTTAAAGTAAATTATGAGTGACACAGACGATTGTTGTATCGCTCTAGGACTTGCGCTTGCATTAGAAAAAAGAAAATATAGAAAGAAACGTGTGTGGATGAAGCAATGGTTGAAAAAAAGAAGTGAATTTACTCATGAAAATCTTCTCAATGAACTGAGAATAAGTCCGTTGAGTGATTTCAAGAATTCCCTTCGTATGGATGAGGAAGTCTATGACCAATTACTTCTAATGATCGCACCCAAAATAAAAAAAGAAGATACCCAAATGCGAGATGCTATACCCGTCACCCAGCGTCTTTCGATAACTCTTCGTTTTCTGGCAACTGGTAATACATTTGCAGATTTAAAATTCATCAGCGCTATCTCTGAGCATTCCATTAGAAGAATCGTAATTGAAACGTGCGAAGCAATCATTGATGTCCTGAATGAAATGATTAAAGTAAATAAAACAGTAATTTCATTTATATATTATTTTGTATTTGTCATGAAAAAAAAGTTTATTGGAAAGAGGAAAAAAAATGGGCAGCCGAAGAAATTAATTCTTCCGAGATTTCGATTTCCTCAGGAGAAATCACTCGCGATGATCGGGCTGATGCCGATTGGCCCGGCAAATCCTCCAAATGTGCTGTGCTTCTCCATGAAACACTATTGGAGCTGCTGCCTTGAGCAGGTGACGGCTCATGCGATGGAGACGGGCTTGGCGCCTGTAAAAACGATAAGTGCTCTTCCTCTGAGTTGTAAGATCTTGGGTTTGTTACTGGAGTACTTGTCCTACTCCCCATATTTGAGCGCAGCCAGTTCCGATGTAAGGACCCATGTGTGCTTCAAACAATAAGTCATTTACGAATTTTTCGGCGAACATTCGTTGACCATGCTCCAATTTTCTCAGCTTGGATGCCCACGTGTCTGCAATCGAAAGGAATTCGTCCCTTGGCTGCGACAAGCGCTTGGCAGCTAAAGCAATTAGCTCATTACTTGGATCTGTTCTCCTTCGCTTGCTTGGAGTTTGCACTTCCTAAAAATATAAAAAATACAATATATACATATAAACATAAGTACGTATTATCTATCACATTTATTTGTTTATCTGTACAGACACCTTCTACAAAAGAAGAATGGAAAAAAATTGCAGATGACTTTTTTTATCGATGGAATTTTCCGAACTGCCTAGGAGCATTGGATGGGAAGCATATTGCCATTAAAAAACCTCCAGACTCAGGATCATTTTATTTCAACTATAAAAAATATTTTAGCATCGTGCTTTTGGCAGTCGTCAACGCCAATTACGAATTCATAATGGTAGATGTGGGCATCAACGGCAGAATATCGGATGGTGGTGTTATAGCCCACACAAATTTTGGAAGAGCGTTATCTGAAAATGCTTTAAATTTGCCTGAGAATAGTTCGCCACCACTGAGTAACAAAAGCCTACCATATGTTTTCGTTGCAGATGATGCATTTCAGCTATCCGACCACTTAATGAAGCCTTATACACGGATAGGACTAAGCAATCAGCAACGAATTTTTAATTATCGGCTAAGCCGCGCTCGAAGAATAGTTGAAAATGCTTTTGGTATATTGGTTTCACGATTTGGAGTGCTCCAGAGAACAATTGCACTTTCACCAGAGAAAGTGCAAACTATTGTCCTCGCGTGTTGCTATTTGCATAACTTTTTGAGGACCAGATCTCCAAACCAATATTTACCAGCCGGTTCTGTGGATCAAGAGCAGTTACAAAATGCAAAAATAATTCAAGGAGCTTGGAGGAATGAATATGACATTACTTCTTTGGACAACACATCACAACGAAATTCAACAACCAATGCAAAAATTATAAGAGACTCTTTCTGCAATTATTTTAATAATGAAGGTCAAGTCTCTTGGCAAAACAAATTCATACAAGAATAATAAAATTTCTTTATGTACATATACAAAAGAAATGTAACTTAAATAAAATTTAAAAAGCACTTACCGATATGTTTTCATTTGCGAAACTGCTCCTAGAAGAACAGGGATCTTCTGTATCGCGCAGAAATTCCATCGCCTCAAAATAATACAGCTTTGGTTCATTATTTTCGCTGAAACTAGAGCCACTTCTCTCCAACGCAGCCAATCGTTTTAATTCTCTCCGGTAGTTTGTCCGGAGAGTATTTACTTTGGTGGCAACTTCTTTTCTTGTGGCTTCCGGGTATTTTTCATTGTATTTTCGCAACAGAATCTCATACTGTTCGTTCTTCAAATCTCTGTTTGAATACTCCTTGCCCTTTACGTTCCACAATGCCGGCAAGGAACGATACACCTCGATAAACTCTAAAATAACATTTTTGTTTTCCATTGTTCTCATCAGCTCGACGCACTATACTCAAATGAGCCAATTTATGCATGATCAATCATAAATTTTGCATATACACTATTTCAATGCAGTACGCTTGATTGAAGGAAAATCAAAAAGATTTGATATTGCTTCAAGCATACACCGAATGTATACGTGTGAATTTTTCACTAATACACTTGCACGTGCATGTCATGCATTTGAACAGTGTATATCTGGCTTAAGTGCGTGTTCACATTGGCGCAAGAAGGACAAGCGCAAGAAAGCAAATAGTGTTCACATTAGTGGAAGCACACTTGAATTTTTGACAAGTGGAACGCATGAATCGGGTCATTTTCATTCAGTCGTCTTCGTCCAAGTAGTGTTGGGTAGGACACGCATTTTTATTGAGTTTGTATGAGGTACTCATTTGGGGGAGTGAAGTGGTACATTGTCCCACCTCATTTGAGGTAAAGGATGTTTCTTATAGAGGTATAGAACTTTGAAATGGAATAAAACAAAGATGATTTTTTTAAAATGACATGAAATTGACTTTATTCGAAAGATAATCTTCTACCATTATAATTTAAATATAATTTCTGGTATATGAGCGCCACGGCTGGTTCGAAAGTAGTCTAATCTGGAGGTCCAATTTTCAATGATTTTTTCCAACATTTGTGGCCGTATATCGGCAATAACGCGGCGAATGTTGTCCTCCAAGTGGTCAATCGTTTCGGATTTATCGACGTAGACTAGCGACTTCACATATCCACAGAGAAAATAGTCAAGCGGCGTTAAATCGCAGGATCTTGGAGGCCAATTCACGGGTCCGTAACGTGAAATTATGCGGTTACCAAACGTTTCCTTCAATAAATCAATTGTGGCACGAGCTGTGTGACATGTTGCGCCGTCTTGTTGAAACCTCAGCTCCTGCACATCATGGTTGTTCAATTGATGAACGGAGAACTCAGTAATCATCGCTCTATAGCGGTCACCATTGACTGTAACGTTCTGGCCAGCATCGTTTATAAAGAAGTACGGACCAGCCCATAAAGCACACCAAAAAGTCAGTTTTTGTGGATGTAACGGTGCCTCAACATACACTTGAGGATTATCATCACTCCAAAAATCACATCCAAAATTCGCTTATGAAAATTGGGATCAACGGCAATCTTGTTTTGGGCAGTCATATGCCAGAAATTATATTTAAATTATAATGTCAGAAGATTATCTTTCGAATAAAGTCAATTTCATGTCAATTTAAAAAAATCATCTTTGTTTTATTCCATTTCAAAGTTCTATACCTCTATAAAATACACCCTTTACATCTTGTCACATGTCCCATTGATAGCTTGCAATATGTACTAATGCAAAAGTCGTGAGGTGCCTCTGACTATGACAAGAATTGAAGTGGTACAAATTTGAGGTGTTGGGATATTTTTGTACTGGTGTATGGGACATGAGGAAGTGAGGTGCTCTGACTATGACAAGAATTGAAGTGGTACAAATTATTTTTTTGAGGTGTTGGGATATTTTTGTACTGGTGTATGGGACATGAGGATGTGAGGTGCTCTGGCTATGACAAGAATTGAAGTGGTACAAATTATTTTTTTGAGGTGTTGGGATATTTTTGTACTGGTGTATGGGACATGAGGATGTGAGGTGCTCTGGCTATGACAAGAATTGAAGTGGGAAAAATATTTTTTTTGAGGTGTTGGGATATTTTTGTGCTGGTGTATGGGACATGAGGATGTGAGGTGCTCTGACTATGACAAGAATTGAAGTGGGAAAAATATTCTTTTTTGAGGTGTTGGGATATTTTTGTACTGGTGTATGGGATATGAGGATTTGAGGTGCCTTGACTATGACAAGAATTGAAGTGGGAAAAATATTATTTTTTGAGGTGTTGGGATATTTTTGTACTGGTGTATGGGACATGAGGATGTGAGGTGCTTCTGACTATGACAAGAATTGAAGTGGGACAAATAATTTTTTGAGGTGTTGGGACATTTTTGTAGTGGTGTATGGGACATGAGGACGTGAGGTGCTTCTGACTATGACAAGAATTGAAGTGGGACAAATAATTTTTTTGAGGTGTTGCGACATTTTTGTAGTGATGTATGGGACATTTGTAGTGCATCTTGTATGAGTAACCCAACACTACGTCCAAGTAGTCATTTTCATTCAGTCGCCTTCGTCCTAGTAGTCATTTTTGCAAGCCAAATGAACTTGTCTGTCCAACAGTCACGAATAAATGAAGAAAAACTGTCAAAAATGGAATGAATTAAGAATGGAACGGTTTGCTTCACCCGAAAATCCAAATTGAAGATGGATTTTCGGTGCAAGCAACCCTTCTCGTTTCCACTTACTAAAAATCGTTCCCTCTCTTTCAAGCAATTTGGTGCGCTTCTACCAATGTGAACACGCACTAAGTGACGAAAATGAATGAAAGGAAATTAAAATATAACGAACAAGAGAAAGGAGGAACGTCAAAATGAGCCAGATCACCTGCGACTGACCGGGAACTTTATTTTCCATCCCATTTCAGCTTATCTCATGTCTCTTTTGCACTTGTGTGAGCCGTGAGGTGTAAGGCAACGTGTATTAGGCCGGTATTACAAGCTGCAACAGTAGCCAAGCCAAGATTCAAATGAGCGCGAAAGAGAGGGTCAATGAAATAAAAATACAATATAATGGCACAGAGATGCGCGGGTAGGTTTTTCCTATTATTTTCACATTTCCTTATCTCTTTGTTCTTTGCTTTGCGATGTTGCTTCACATGCATTTTACACTTCTGTGTGCGCAAATAAGCGCGGAGAGTTCGAATACTCGATCATCATTATTATGAACTCAGGGCAACTGTGTCGATAATTATGGCTTACTAATAACAAACTAACAATAAATTAAAATGGCGGGAATGAGATTATACATTCTATAACACATATTTGTTGTCTACTTCCAAAATGTTCGTATTATTAAATCTACAAGGTGTCCCACGAGCAGTGTGCCAAAAAGCTAGAGCATTTAGGTCTGGTCAAGACAAAAACAAAATCGTATGGGAGGGGGGTCTATCCCCCCCCCCGTTTAGCCGGGAGGGGCAATTTTCTAAAAAATTGACTTAATTTGGGGAAAAAAATATTAAAAATCAACAGTTACATCCACAATGCCGTGATATACTTTTTTGTAAAGCCAGAAACCTCTTCTTCATCTTGTTTTTAAACAAAGCAGTTTTAAGGAATAGTTTTTGAGAAATTAATTTTCAAATCAGAATTTTGCAAAAAAAATTAAAAAAAAAAATTTGGAACTATTTTTCTTCAAAATTGTATGTAATTAAGTACTAATTTTTTTTCAAAGATTCAATTCTCTTATTAGTTTTTAGTTAAAAATAGAAAACCGGATGCAAAAATGTCTTGTAGTTTTTGAGAAATTAAAAAAACGAACAATTTTTTTCTAAGAAGAACCTTTTTTTTGGTTTTAACGCGGCTGGACTTGTAGGCAAATTAATGTATGAAACATTGACCTCTTTTTTATTACTTTTAAAAAAATTCTGAGTTTTATTATAATAAATTTCAATGCCGGTTCAGATCCAGCCTATTAAGTCAAATCTTGGGTGGCTTTTTGATGGCAACTTAGCTGCCCGGGGTCGTAATGAAGCAAGTACAAAAAAATTTTAAAAGTTACGTATACGCCTCGTTGTACTTATGGCCGAGCCCAATTATCGGCTAACACAGCTACTTTCACGACTGGATTTTGATGCATACAGTCGGCGCGAGTTTAGATCTAGCCTATTCAGCCAAATCTTGGGTGGTTTTTGGATGGCAACTTAGCTGCCCGGGGTCGTAATTAAGAAAGTACAAGAAATTTGAAAAAGTTACGTATACGCCCCGTAGTGCTTATGGCCGAATCCATTTCTCGGCTAACACAGCTACTTTCGCGACTGGATTTTGATGAAAACAGTTGGCGCGAGTTCAGATCTAGCCTATTCAGCCAAATCTTGGGTGGTTATTTGATGGCAACTTAGCTGCCCGGGGTCGTAATGAAGCAAATGCAAAAAAATTTAAAATGTTACGTATACGCCCCATAGTGCTTATGACCGAACCCATTTCTCGGCTAACACCGCTACTTTGACGACTTTATTTTGATGCAAACAGTTGGCGCCGGTTCAGATCCAGCCTATTAAGTCAAATCTTGGGTGGCTTTTTGATGGCAACTTAGCTGCCCGGGGTCGTAATGAAGCAAGTACAAAAAAATTTTAAAAGTTACGTATACGCCTCGTTGTGCTTATGGCCGAGCCCGATTCTCGGCAAACACAGCTACTTTCACAACTATATTTTGATGCAAACAGTTGGCGCGAGTTTACATCTAGCCTATTCAGCCAAATCTTGGGTGGTTTTTTGATGGCAACTTAGCTGCCCGGGGTCGTAATGAAGCAAGTACAAAAAAAATTTAAATGTTACGTATACGCCCCATAGTGCTTATGGCCGAACCCATTTCTCGGCTAACACTGCTACTTTCACGACTTTATTTTGATGCAAGCAGTTGACGCCGGTTCAGATCCAGCCTATTAAGTCAAATCTTGGGTGGTTTTTTGATGGCAACTTAGCTGCCCGGGGTCGTAATGAAGCAAGTACAAAAAATTTAAAAATGTTGCGTATACGCCCCGTAGTGCTTATGGCCGAACCCAATTCTCGGCTAACACAGCTACTTTCACGACTGGATTTTGATGAAAACAGTTGGCGCGAGTTCAGATCTAGCCTATTCAGCCAAATCTTGGGTGGTTTTTTGATGGCAACTTAGCTGCCCGGGGTCGTAATGAAGCAAATACAAAAAAATTTAAAATGTTACGTATACGCCCCATAGTGCTTATGACCGAACCCATTTCGCGGCTAACACCGCTACTTTGACGACTTTATTTTGATGCAAACAGTTGGCGCCGGTTCAGATCCAGCCTATTAAGTCAAATCTTGGGTGGTTTTTTGATGGCAACTTAGCTGCCCGGGGTCGTAATGAAGCAAGTACAAGAAATTTGAAAAAGTTACGTATACGCCCCGTAGTGCTTATGGCCGAATCCATTTCTCGGCTAACACAGCTACTTTCGCGACTGGATTTTGATGAAAACAGTTGGCGCGAGTTCAGATCTAGCCTATTCAGCCAAATCTTGGGTGGTTATTTGATGGCAACTTAGCTGCCCGGGGTCGTAATGAAGCAAGTACAAGAAATATTAAAATGTTACGTATACGCCCCGTAGTGCTTCTGGCCGAACCCAATTCTCGGCTAACACAGCTACTTTCACGACTGGAGTTTGACGCAAACAGTTGGCGCGAGTTTAGATCTAGCCTATTAAGCCAAATCTTGGGTGGGTTTTTGATGGCAACTTAGCTGCCCAGGGTCGTAATGAAGCAAGTACAAACATTTAAATGTTACGTATACGCCCCATAGTGCTTATGACCGAACCCATTTCTCGGCTAACACCGCTACTTTCACGACTTTATTTTGATGCAAACAGTTGGCGCCGGTTCAGATCCAGCCTATTAAGTCAAATCTTGGGTGGTTTTTTGATGGCAACTTAGCTGCCCGGGGTCGTAATGAAGCAAGTACAAGAAATATTAAAATGTTACGTATACGCCCCGTAGTGCTTATGGCCGAACCCATTTCTCGGCTAACACCGCTACTTTCACGACTTTATTTTGATGCAAACAGTTGGCGCGAGTTTAGATCTAGCCTATTAAGCCAAATCTTGGGTGGGTTTTTGATGGCAACTTAGCTGCCCGGGGTCGTAATGAAGCAAGTACAAACATTTAAATGTTACGTATACGCCCCGTAGTGCTTATGGCCGAACCCAATTCTCGGCTAACACAGCTACTTTCACGACTGGATTTTGATGCAAATAGTTGGCGCCGGTTATGAACCAGCATATTAAGCCAAATCTTGGGTGGTTTTTTGATGGCAACTTAGCTGCCCCGGGTCGTAATTAAGAAAGTACAAAAAAATTTAAAATGTTACGTATACGCCCCGTAGTGCTTCTGGCCGAACCCAATTCTCGGCTAACACAGCTACTTTCACGACTGGATTTTGACGCAAACAGTTGGTGCGAGTTTAGATCTAGCCTATTAAGCCAAATCTTGGGTGGGTTTTTGATGGCAACTTAGCTGCCCGGGGTCGTAATAAAGCAAGTACAAACATTTAAATGTTACGTATACGCCCCATAGTGCTTATGACCGAACCCAATTCTCGGCTAACACAGCTACTTTCACGACTGGATTTTGACGCAAACAGTTGGCGCGAGTTTAGATCTAGCCTATTAAGCCAAATCTTGGGTGGTTTTTTGATTGCAACTTAGCTGCCCGGGGTCGTAATGAAGCAAGTACAAGAAATATTAAAATGTTACGTATACGCCCCGTAGTGCTTATGGCCGAACCCATTTCTCGGCTAACACCGCTACTTTCACGACTTTATTTTGATGCAAACAGTTGGCGGCGGTTCAGAACCAGCCTATTAAGTCAAATCTTGGGTGGTTTTTTGATGGCAACTTACCTGCCCGGGGTCGTAATGAAGCAAGTACAAGAAATATTAAAATGTTACGTATACGCCCAGTAGTGCTTATGGCCGAACCCAATTCTCGGCTAACACAGCTACTTTCACGACTGGATTTTGATGCAAATAGTTGGCGCCGGTTATGAACCAGCATATTAAGCCAAATCTTGGGTGGTTTTTTTATGACAACTTAGCTGCCCGGGGTCGTAATGAAGCAAGTACAAAAAAAATTAAAATGTTACGTATACGCCCCGTAGTGCTTCTGGCCGAACCCAATTCTCGCTTAACACAGCTACTTTCACGACTTGATTTTGATGCAAACAGTTGGCGCGAGTTTAGATCTAGCCTATTAAGCCAAATCTTGGGTGGGTTTTTGATGGCAACTTAGCTGCCCGGGGTCGTAATGAAGCAAGTTCAAACATTTAAATGTTACGTATACGCCACGTAGTGCTTATGGCCGAACCCAATTCTCGGTTAACACAGCTACTTTCACGACTGGATTTTGATGGAAACAGTTGGCGCGAGTTTAGATCTAGCCTATTAAGCCAAATCTTGGGTGGTTTTTTGATGGCAACTTAGCCGCCCGGGGTCGTAATGAAGCAAGTACAAATATTTAAATGTTACGTATACGCCCCGTAGTGCTTATGGCCGAACCCAATTCTCGGTTAACACAGCTGCTTTCACGACTGGATTCTGATGCAAACAGTTGGCGCGAGTTTACATCTAGCCTATACAGCCAAGTCTTGGGTGGTTTTTTGATGGCAACTTAGCTGCCCGGGGTCGTAATGAAGCAAGTACAAAAAATTTTAAAATGTTACGTATACGCCCCGTAGTGCTAATGGCCGAACCCAATTCTCGGCTAACACAGCTACTTTCACGACTGGATTTTGATGCAAACAGTTGGCGCGTGTTCAGATCTAGAATATAAAGTCAAATCTTCGGCTGTTTATTGATGGCAACTTAGCTGCCCGGGGTCGTAATTAAGAAAGTACAAGAAATTTGAAAACGTATACGCCCCGTAGTGCTTATGGCCGAATCCATTTCTCGGCTAACACACCTACTTTCACAACTGGATTTTGATGCAAATAGTTGGCGCCGGTTATGACGCAGCCTATTCAGCCAAATCTTAATTGGTTTTTTGATGGCAACTTAGCTGCCCGGGGTCGTAATGAAGCAAGTACAAAAAAATTTAAAATGTTACGTATACGCCCCTTAGTGCTTATGGCCGAACCCAATTCTCGCTTAACACAGCTACTTTCACGACTTGATTTTGATGCAAACAGTTGGCGCGAGTTTAGATCTAGCCTATTAAGCCAAATCTTGGGTGGGTTTTTGATGGCAACTTAGCTGCCCGGGGTCGTAATGAAGCAAGTACAAACATTTAAATGTTACGTATACGCCCCGTAGTGCTTATGGCCGAACCCAATTCTCGGCTAACACAGCTACTTTCACGACTGGATTTTGATGCAAATAGTTGGCGCCGGTTATGAACCAGCATATTAAGCCAAATCTTGGGTGGTTTTTTGATGGCAACTTAGCTGCCCCGGGTCGTAATTAAGAAAGTACAAAAAAATTTAAAATGTTACGTATACGCCCCGTAGTGCTTCTGGCCGAACCCAATTCTCGGCTAACACAGCTACTTTCACGACTGGATTTTGACGCAAACAGTTGGTGCGAGTTTAGATCTAGCCTATTAAGCCAAATCTTGGGTGGGTTTTTGATGGCAACTTAGCTGCCCGGGGTCGTAATGAAGCAAGTACAAACATTTAAATGTTACGTATACGCCCCGTAGTGCTTATGGCCGAACCCAATTCTCGGCTAACACAGCTACTTTCACGACTGGATTTTGATGCAAATAGTTGGCGCCGGTTATGAACCAGCATATTAAGCCAAATCTTGGGTGGTTTTTTGATGGCAACTTAGCTGCCCCGGGTCGTAATTAAGAAAGTACAAAAAAATTTAAAATGTTACGTATACGCCCCGTAGTGCTTCTGGCCGAACCCAATTCTCGGCTAACACAGCTACTTTCACGACTGGATTTTGATGCAAATAGTTGGCGCCGGTTATGAACCAGCATATTAAGCCAAATCTTGGGTGGTTTTTTTATGACAACTTAGCTGCCCGGGGTCGTAATGAAGCAAGTACAAAAAAAATTAAAATCTTACGTATACGCCCCGTAGTGCTTCTGGCCGAACCCAATTCTCGCTTAACACAGCTACTTTCACGACTTGATTTTGATGCAAACAGTTGGCGCGAGTTTAGATCTAGCCTATTAAGCCAAATCTTGGGTGGTTTTTTGATGGCAACTTAGCTGCCCGGGGTCGTAATGAAGCAAGTACAAGAAATATTAAAATGTTACGTATACGCCCCGTAGTGCTTATGGCCGAACCCATTTCTCGGCTAACACCGCTACTTTCACGACTTTATTATGATGCAAACAGTTGGCGGCGGTTCAGAACCAGCCTATTAAGTCAAATCTTGGGTGGGTTTTTGATGGCAACTTAGCTGCCCGGGGTCGTAATGAAGCAAGTTCAAACATTTAAATGTTACGTATACGCCACGTAGTGCTTATGGCCGAACCCAATTCTCGGTTAACACAGCTACTTTCACGACTGAATTTTGATGGAAACAGTTGGCGCGAGTTTAGATCTAGCCTATTAAGCCAAATCTTGGGTGGTTTTTTGATGGCAACTTAGCCGCCCGGGGTCGTAATGAAGCAAGTACAAATATTTAAATGTTACGTATACGCCCCGTAGTGCTTATGGCCGAACCCAATTCTCGGTTAACACAGCTGCTTTCACGACTGGATTCTGATGCAAACAGTTGGCGCGAGTTTACATCTAGCCTATACAGCTAAGTCTTGGGTGGTTTTTTGATGGCAACTTAGCTGCCCGGGGTCGTAATGAAGCAAGTACAAAAAATTTTAAAATGTTACGTATACGCCCCGTAGTGCTAATGGCCGAACCCAATTCTCGGCTAACACAGCTACTTTCACGACTGGATTTTGATGCAAACAGTTGGCGCGTGTTCAGATCTAGAATATAAAGTCAAATCTTCGGCTGTTTATTGATGGCAACTTAGCTGCCCGGGGTCGTAATTAAGAAAGTACAAGAAATTTGAAAACGTATACGCCCCGTAGTGCTTATGGCCGAATCCATTTCTCGGCTAACACACCTACTTTCACAACTGGATTTTGATGCAAATAGTTGGCGCCGGTTATGACGCAGCCTATACAGCCAAATCTTAATTGGTTTTTTGATGGCAACTTAGCTGCCCAGGGTCGTAATGAAGCAAGTACAAACATTTAAATGTTACGTATACGCCCCATAGTGCTTATGACCGAACCCATTTCTCGGCTAACACCGCTACTTTCACGACTTTATTTTGATGCAAACAGTTGGCGCCGGTTCAGATCCAGCCTATTAAGTCAAATCTTGGGTGGTTTTTTGATGGCAACTTAGCTGCCCGGGGTCGTAATGAAGCAAGTACAAGAAATATTAAAATGTTACGTATACGCCCCGTAGTGCTTATGGCCGAACCCATTTCTCGGCTAACACCGCTACTTTCACGACTTTATTTTGATGCAAACAGTTGGCGGCGGTTCAGAACCAGCCTATTAAGTCAAATCTTGGGTGGTTTTTTGATGGCAACTTACCTGCCCGGGGTCGTAATGAAGCAAGTACAAGAAATATTAAAATATTACGTATACGCCCAGTAGTGCTTATGGCCGAACCCAATTCTCGGCTAAAACAGCTTCCTTCACGACTGGATTTTGATGCAAATAGTTGGCGCGAGTTTAGATCTAGCCTATTCAGCCAAATCTTGGGTGGGTTTTTGATGGCAACTTAGCTGCCCGGGGTCGTAATGAAGCAAGTACAAACATTTAAATGTTACGTATACGCCCCGTAGTGCTTATGGCCGAACCCAATTCTCGGCTAACACAGCTACTTTCACGACTGGATTTTGATGCAAATAGTTGGCGCCGGTTATGAACCAGCATATTAAGCCAAATCTTGGGTGGTTTTTTGATGGCAACTTAGCTGCCCCGGGTCGTAATTAAGAAAGTACAAAAAAATTTAAAATGTTACGTATACGCCCCGTAGTGCTTCTGGCCGAACCCAATTCTCGGCTAACACAGCTACTTTCACGACTGGATTTTGACGCAAACAGTTGGCGCGAGTTTAGATCTAGCCTATTAAGCCAAATCTTGGGTGGGTTTTTGATGGCAACTTAGCTGCCCGGGGTCGTAATAAAGCAAGTACAAACATTTAAATGTTACGTATACGCCCCATAGTGCTTATGACCGAACCCAATTCTCGGCTAACACAGCTACTTTCACGACTGGATTTTGACGCAAACAGTTGGCGCGAGTTTAGATCTAGCCTATTAAGCCAAATCTTGGGTGGTTTTTTGATGGCAACTTAGCTGCCCGGGGTCGTAATAAAGCAAGTACAAACATTTAAATGTTACGTATACGCCCCATAGTGCTTATGACCGAACCCAATTCTCGGCTAACACAGCTACTTTCACGACTGGATTTTGACGCAAACAGTTGGTGCGAGTTTAGATCTAGCCTATTAAGCCAAATCTTGGGTGGGTTTTTGATGGCAACTTAGCTGCCCGGGGTCGTAATAAAGCAAGTACAAACATTTAGATGTTACGTATACGCCCCATAGTGCTTATGACCGAACCCAATTCTCGGCTAACACAGCTACTTTCACGACTGGATTTTGACGCAAACAGTTGGCGCGAGTTTAGATCTAGCCTATTAAGCCAAATCTTGGGTGGGTTTTTGATGGCAACTTAGCTGCCCGGGGTCGTAATAAAGCAAGTACAAACATTTAAATGTTACGTATACGCCCCATAGTGCTTATGACCGAACCCAATTCTCGGCTAACACAGCTACTTTCACGACTGGATTTTGACGCAAACAGTTGGCGCGAGTTTAGATCTAGCCTATTAAGCCAAATCTTGGGTGGTTTTTTGATGGTAACTTAGCTGCCCCGGGTCGTAATTAAGAAAGTACAAAAAAATTTAAAATGTTACGTATACGCCCCGTAGTGCTTCTGGCCGAACCCAATTCTCGGCTAACACAGCTACTTTCACGACTGGATTTTGACGCAAACAGTTGGCGCGAGTTTAGATCTAGCCTATTAAGCCAAATCTTGGGTGGTTTTTTGATGGCAACTTAGCTGCCCGGGGTCGTAATAAAGCAAGTACAAACATTTAAATGTTACGTATACGCCCCATAGTGCTTATGACCGAACCCAATTCTCGGCTAACACAGCTACTTTCACGACTGGATTTTGACGCAAACAGTTGGCGCGAGTTTAGATCTAGCCTATTAAGCCAAATCTTGGGTGGGTTTTTGATGGCAACTTAGCTGCCCGGGGTCGTAATGAAGCAAGTACAAACATTTAAATGTTACGTATACGCCCCGTAGTGCTTATGGCCGAACCCAATTCTCGGCTAACACAGCTACTTTCACGACTGGATTTTGATGCAAATAGTTGGCGCCGGTTATGAACCAGCATATTAAGCCAAATCTTGGGTGGTTTTTTGATGGCAACTTAGCTGCCCCGGGTCGTAATTAAGAAAGTACAAAAAACTTTAAAATGTTACGTATACGCCCCGTAGTGCTTCTGGCCGAACCCAATTCTCGGCTAACACAGCTACTTTCACGACTGGATTTTGACGCAAACAGTTGGTGCGAGTTTAGATCTAGCCTATTAAGCTAAATCTTGGGTGGGTTTTTGATGGCAACTTAGCTGCCCGGGGTCGTAATAAAGCAAGTACAAACATTTAAATGTTACGTATACGCCCCATAGTGCTTATGGCCGAACCCAATTCTCGGCTAACACAGCTACTTTCACGACTGGATTTTGATGCAAATAGTTGGCGCCGGTTATGAACCTGCATATTAAGCCAAATCTTGGGTGGTTTTTTGATGGCAACTTAGCTGCCCCGGGTCGTAATTAAGAAAGTACAAAAAAATTTAAAATGTTACGTATACGCCCCTTAGTGCTTATGGCCGAACCCAATTCTCGCTTAACACAGCTACTTTCACGACTTGATTTTGATGCAAACAGTTGGCGCGAGTTTAGATCTAGCCTATTAAGCCAAATCTTGGGTGGGTTTTTGATGGCAACTTAGCTGCCCGGGGTCGTAATGAAGCAAGTACAAACATTTAAATGTTACGTATACGCCCCATAGTGCTTATGACCGAACCCAATTCTCGGCTAACACAGCTACTTTCACGACTGGATTTTGATGCAAATAGTTGGCGCCGGTTATGAACCAGCATATTAAGCCAAATCTTGGGTGGTTTTTTGATGGCAACTTAGCTGCCCCGGGTCGTAATTAAGAAAGTACAAAAAAATTTAAAATGTTACGTATACGCCCCGTAGTGCTTCTGGCCGAACCCAATTCTCGGCTAACACAGCTACTTTCACGACTGGATTTTGACGCAAACAGTTGGTGCGAGTTTAGATCTAGCCTATTAAGCCAAATCTTGGGTGGGTTTTTGATGGCAACTTAGCTGCCCGGGGTCGTAATAAAGCAAGTACAAACATTTAAATGTTACGTATACGCCCCATAGTGCTTATGACCGAACCCAATTCTCGGCTAACACAGCTACTTTCACGACTGGATTTTGACGCAAACAGTTGGCGCGAGTTTAGATCTAGCCTATTAAGCCAAATCTTGGGTGGTTTTTTGATTTCAACTTAGCTGCCCGGGGTCGTAATGAAGCAAGTACAAGAAATATTAAAATGTTACGTATACGCCCCGTAGTGCTTATGGCCGAACCCATTTCTCGGCTAACACCGCTACTTTCACGACTTTATTTTGATGCAAACAGTTGGCGGCGGTTCAGAACCAGCCTATTAAGTCAAATCTTGGGTGGTTTTTTGATGGCAACTTAGCTGCCCGGGGTCGTAATGAAGCAAGTACAAGAAATATTAAAATGTTACGTATACGCCCCGTAGTGCTTATGGCCGAACCCATTTCTCGGCTAACACCGCTACTTTCACGACTTTATTTTGATGCAAACAGTTGGCGGCGGTTCAGAACCAGCCTATTAAGTCAAATCTTGGGTGGTTTTTTGATGGCAACTTACCTGCCCGGGGTCGTAATGAAGCAAGTACAAGAAATATTAAAATGTTACGTATACGCCCAGTAGTGCTTATGGCCGAACCCAATTCTCGGCTAACACAGCTACTTTCACGACTGGATTTTGATGCAAATAGTTGGCGCCGGTTATGAACCAGCATATTAAGCCAAATCTTGGGTGGTTTTTTTATGACAACTTAGCTGCCCGGGGTCGTAATGAAGCAAGTACAAAAAAAATTAAAATCTTACGTATACGCCCCGTAGTGCTTCTGGCCGAACCCAATTCTCGCTTAACACAGCTACTTTCACGACTTGATTTTGATGCAAACAGTTGGCGCGAGTTTAGATCTAGCCTATTAAGCCAAATCTTGGGTGGTTTTTTGATGGCAACTTAGCTGCCCGGGGTCGTAATGAAGCAAGTACAAGAAATATTAAAATGTTACGTATACGCCCCGTAGTGCTTATGGCCGAACCCATTTCTCGGCTAACACCGCTACTTTCACGACTTTATTATGATGCAAACAGTTGGCGGCGGTTCAGAACCAGCCTATTAAGTCAAATCTTGGGTGGGTTTTTGATGGCAACTTAGCTGCCCGGGGTCGTAATGAAGCAAGTTCAAACATTTAAATGTTACGTATACGCCACGTAGTGCTTATGGCCGAACCCAATTCTCGGTTAACACAGCTACTTTCACGACTGAATTTTGATGGAAACAGTTGGCGCGAGTTTAGATCTAGCCTATTAAGCCAAATCTTGGGTGGTTTTTTGATGGCAACTTAGCCGCCCGGGGTCGTAATGAAGCAAGTACAAATATTTAAATGTTACGTATACGCCCCGTAGTGCTTATGGCCGAACCCAATTCTCGGTTAACACAGCTGCTTTCACGACTGGATTCTGATGCAAACAGTTGGCGCGAGTTTACATCTAGCCTATACAGCTAAGTCTTGGGTGGTTTTTTGATGGCAACTTAGCTGCCCGGGGTCGTAATGAAGCAAGTACAAAAAATTTTAAAATGTTACGTATACGCCCCGTAGTGCTAATGGCCGAACCCAATTCTCGGCTAACACAGCTACTTTCACGACTGGATTTTGATGCAAACAGTTGGCGCGTGTTCAGATCTAGAATATAAAGTCAAATCTTCGGCTGTTTATTGATGGCAACTTAGCTGCCCGGGGTCGTAATTAAGAAAGTACAAGAAATTTGAAAACGTATACGCCCCGTAGTGCTTATGGCCGAATCCATTTCTCGGCTAACACACCTACTTTCACAACTGGATTTTGATGCAAATAGTTGGCGCCGGTTATGACGCAGCCTATACAGCCAAATCTTAATTGGTTTTTTGATGGCAACTTAGCTGCCCAGGGTCGTAATGAAGCAAGTACAAACATTTAAATGTTACGTATACGCCCCATAGTGCTTATGACCGAACCCATTTCTCGGCTAACACCGCTACTTTCACGACTTTATTTTGATGCAAACAGTTGGCGCCGGTTCAGATCCAGCCTATTAAGTCAAATCTTGGGTGGTTTTTTGATGGCAACTTAGCTGCCCGGGGTCGTAATGAAGCAAGTACAAGAAATATTAAAATGTTACGTATACGCCCCGTAGTGCTTATGGCCGAACCCATTTCTCGGCTAACACCGCTACTTTCACGACTTTATTTTGATGCAAACAGTTGGCGGCGGTTCAGAACCAGCCTATTAAGTCAAATCTTGGGTGGTTTTTTGATGGCAACTTACCTGCCCGGGGTCGTAATGAAGCAAGTACAAGAAATATTAAAATATTACGTATACGCCCAGTAGTGCTTATGGCCGAACCCAATTCTCGGCTAAAACAGCTTCCTTCACGACTGGATTTTGATGCAAATAGTTGGCGCGAGTTTAGATCTAGCCTATTCAGCCAAATCTTGGGTGGGTTTTTGATGGCAACTTAGCTGCCCGGGGTCGTAATGAAGCAAGTACAAACATTTAAATGTTACGTATACGCCCCGTAGTGCTTATGGCCGAACCCAATTCTCGGCTAACACAGCTACTTTCACGACTGGATTTTGATGCAAATAGTTGGCGCCGGTTATGAACCAGCATATTAAGCCAAATCTTGGGTGGTTTTTTGATGGCAACTTAGCTGCCCCGGGTCGTAATTAAGAAAGTACAAAAAAATTTAAAATGTTACGTATACGCCCCGTAGTGCTTCTGGCCGAACCCAATTCTTGGCTAACACAGCTACTTTCACGACTGGATTTTGACGCAAACAGTTGGCGCGAGTTTAGATCTAGCCTATTAAGCCAAATCTTGGGTGGGTTTTTGATGGCAACTTAGCTGCCCGGGGTCGTAATAAAGCAAGTACAAACATTTAAATGTTACGTATACGCCCCATAGTGCTTATGACCGAACCCAATTCTCGGCTAACACAGCTACTTTCACGACTGGATTTTGACGCAAACAGTTGGCGCGAGTTTAGATCTAGCCTATTAAGCCAAATCTTGGGTGGTTTTTTGATGGCAACTTAGCTGCCCGGGGTCGTAATAAAGCAAGTACAAACATTTAAATGTTACGTATACGCCCCATAGTGCTTATGACCGAACCCAATTCTCGGCTAACACAGCTACTTTCACGACTGGATTTTGACGCAAACAGTTGGTGCGAGTTTAGATCTAGCCTATTAAGCCAAATCTTGGGTGGGTTTTTGATGGCAACTTAGCTGCCCGGGGTCGTAATGAAGCAAGTACAAACATTTAAATGTTACGTATACGCCCCGTAGTGCTTATGGCCGAACCCAATTCTCGGCTAACACAGCTACTTTCACGACTGGATTTTGACGCAAACAGTTGGCGCGAGTTTAGATCTAGCCTATTAAGCCAAATCTTGGGTGGTTTTTTGATGGCAACTTAGCTGCCCGGGGTCGTAATAAAGCAAGTACAAACATTTAAATGTTACGTATACGCCCCATAGTGCTTATGACCGAACCCAATTCTCGGCTAACACAGCTACTTTCACGACTGGATTTTGACGCAAACAGTTGGTGCGAGTTTAGATCTAGCCTATTAAGCCAAATCTTGGGTGGGTTTTTGATGGCAACTTAGCTGCCCGGGGTCGTAATAAAGCAAGTACAAACATTTAAATGTTACGTATACGCCCCGTAGTGCTTATGGCCGAATCCATTTCTCGGCTAACACACCTACTTTCACAACTGGATTTTGATGCAAATAGTTGGCGCCGGTTATGACGCAGCCTATACAGCCAAATCTTAATTGGTTTTTTGATGGCAACTTAGCTGCCCAGGGTCGTAATGAAGCAAGTACAAACATTTAAATGTTACGTATACGCCCCATAGTGCTTATGACCGAACCCATTTCTCGGCTAACACCGCTACTTTCACGACTTTATTTTGATGCAAACAGTTGGCGCCGGTTCAGATCCAGCCTATTATGTCAAATCTTGGGTGGTTTTTTGATGGCAACTTAGCTGCCCGGGGTCGTAATGAAGCAAGTACAAGAAATATTAAAATGTTACGTATACGCCCCGTAGTGCTTATGGCCGAACCCATTTCTCGGCTAACACCGCTACTTTCACGACTTTATTTTGATGCAAACAGTTGGCGGCGGTTCAGAACCAGCCTATTAAGTCAAATCTTGGGTGGTTTTTTGATGGCAACTTACCTGCCCGGGGTCGTAATGAAGCAAGTACAAGAAATATTAAAATATTACGTATACGCCCAGTAGTGCTTATGGCCGAACCCAATTCTCGGCTAAAACAGCTTCCTTCACGACTGGATTTTGATGCAAATAGTTGGCGCGAGTTTAGATCTAGCCTATTCAGCCAAATCTTGGGTGGGTTTTTGATGGCAACTTAGCTGCCCGGGGTCGTAATGAAGCAAGTACAAACATTTAAATGTTACGTATACGCCCCGTAGTGCTTATGGCCGAACCCAATTCTCGGCTAACACAGCTACTTTCACGACTGGATTTTGATGCAAATAGTTGGCGCCGGTTATGAACCAGCATATTAAGCCAAATCTTGGGTGGTTTTTTGATGGCAACTTAGCTGCCCCGGGTCGTAATTAAGAAAGTACAAAAAAATTTAAAATGTTACGTATACGCCCCGTAGTGCTTCTGGCCGAACCCAATTCTCGGCTAACACAGCTACTTTCACGACTGGATTTTGACGCAAACAGTTGGCGCGAGTTTAGATCTAGCCTATTAAGCCAAATCTTGGGTGGGTTTTTGATGGCAACTTAGCTGCCCGGGGTCGTAATAAAGCAAGTACAAACATTTAAATGTTACGTATACGCCCCATAGTGCTTATGACCGAACCCAATTCTCGGCTAACACAGCTACTTTCACGACTGGATTTTGACGCAAACAGTTGGCGCGAGTTTAGATCTAGCCTATTAAGCCAAATCTTGGGTGGTTTTTTGATGGCAACTTAGCTGCCCGGGGTCGTAATAAAGCAAGTACAAACATTTAAATGTTACGTATACGCCCCATAGTGCTTATGACCGAACCCAATTCTCGGCTAACACAGCTACTTTCACGACTGGATTTTGACGCAAACAGTTGGTGCGAGTTTAGATCTAGCCTATTAAGCCAAATCTTGGGTGGGTTTTTGATGGCAACTTAGCTGCCCGGGGTCGTAATAAAGCAAGTACAAACATTTAAATGTTACGTATACGCCCCATAGTGCTTATGACCGAACCCAATTCTCGGCTAACACAGCTACTTTCACGACTGGATTTTGACGCAAACAGTTGGCGCGAGTTTAGATCTAGCCTATTAAGCCAAATCTTGGGTGGTTTTTTGATGGTAACTTAGCTGCCCCGGGTCGTAATTAAGAAAGTACAAAAAAATTTAAAATGTTACGTATACGCCCCGTAGTGCTTCTGGCCGAACCCAATTCTCGGCTAACACAGCTACTTTCACGACTGGATTTTGACGCAAACAGTTGGCGCGAGTTTAGATCTAGCCTATTAAGCCAAATCTTGGGTGGTTTTTTGATGGCAACTTAGCTGCCCGGGGTCGTAATAAAGCAAGTACAAACATTTAAATGTTACGTATACGCCCCATAGTGCTTATGACCGAACCCAATTCTCGGCTAACACAGCTACTTTCACGACTGGATTTTGACGCAAACAGTTGGCGCGAGTTTAGATCTAGCCTATTAAGCCAAATCTTGGGTGGGTTTTTGATGGCAACTTAGCTGCCCGGGGTCGTAATGAAGCAAGTACAAACATTTAAATGTTACGTATACGCCCCGTAGTGCTTATGGCCGAACCCAATTCTCGGCTAACACAGCTACTTTCACGACTGGATTTTGATGCAAATAGTTGGCGCCGGTTATGAACCAGCATATTAAGCCAAATCTTGGGTGGTTTTTTGATGGCAACTTAGCTGCCCCGGGTCGTAATTAAGAAAGTACAAAAAACTTTAAAATGTTACGTATACGCCCCGTAGTGCTTCTGGCCGAACCCAATTCTCGGCTAACACAGCTACTTTCACGACTGGATTTTGACGCAAACAGTTGGTGCGAGTTTAGATCTAGCCTATTAAGCTAAATCTTGGGTGGGTTTTTGATGGCAACTTAGCTGCCCGGGGTCGTAATAAAGCAAGTACAAACATTTAAATGTTACGTATACGCCCCATAGTGCTTATGACCGAACCCAATTCTCGGCTAACACAGCTACTTTCACGACTGGATTTTGACGCAAACAGTTGGCGCGAGTTTAGATCTAGGATATTAAGCCAAATCTTGGGTGGTTTTTTGATGGCAACTTAGCTGCCCGGGGTCGTAATGAAGCAAGTACAAGAAATATTAAAATGTTACGTATACGCCCCGTAGTGCTTATGGCCGAACCCATTTCTCGGCTAACACCGCTACTTTCACGACTTTATTTTGATGCAAACAGTTGGCGGCGGTTCAGAACCAGCCTATTAAGTCAAATCTTGGGTGGTTTTTTGATGGCAACTTACCTGCCCGGGGTCGTAATGAAGCAAGTACAAGAAATATTAAAATGTTACGTATACGCCCCGTAGTGCTTATGGCCGAACCCATTTCTCGGCTAACACAGCTACTTTCACGACTTCATTTTGATGCAAATAGTTGGCGCCGGTTATGAACCAGCATATTAAGCCAAATCTTGGGTGGTTTTTTGATGGCAACTTAGCCGCCCGGGGTCGTAATGAAGCAAGTACAAATATTTAAATGTTACGTATACGCCCCGTAGTGCTTATGGCCGAACCCAATTCTCGGTTAACACAGCTGCTTTCACGACTGGATTCTGATGCAAACAGTTGGCGCGAGTTTACATCTAGCCTATACAGCCAAGTCTTGGGTGGTTTTTTGATGGCAACTTAGCTGCCCGGGGTCGTAATGAAGCAAGTACAAAAAATTTTAAAATGTTACGTATACGCCCCGTAGTGCTAATGGCCGAACCCAATTCTCGCTTAACATAGCTACTTTCACGACTTGATTTTGATGCAAACAGTTGGCGCGAGTTTAGATCTAGCCTATTAAGCCAAATCTTGGGTGGTTTTTTGATGGTAACTTAGCTGCCCCGGGTCGTAATGAAGCAAGTACAAAAAAATTTAAAATGTTACGTATACGCCCCGTAGACCTTATGGCCGAACCCAATTCTCGGCTAACACAGCTTCCTTCACGACTGGATTTTGATGCAAATAGTTGGCGCGAGTTTAGATCTAGCCTATTCAGCCAAATCTTGGGTGGTTTTTTGATGGTAACTTAGCTGCCCCGGGTCGTAATTAAGAAAGTACAAAAAAATTTAAAATGTTACGTATACGCCCCGTAGTGCTTCTGGCCGAACCCAATTCTCGGCTAACACAGCTACTTTCACGACTGGATTTTGACGCAAACAGTTGGTGCGAGTTTAGATCTAGCCTATTAAGCCAAATCTTGGGTGGGTTTTTGATGGCAACTTAGCTGCCCGGGGTCGTAATGAAGCAAGTACAAACATTTAAATGTTACGTATACGCCCCATAGTGCTTATGACCGAACCCAATTCTCGGCTAACACAGCTACTTTCACGACTGGATTTTGACGCAAACAGTTGGCGCGAGTTTAGATCTAGCCTATTAAGCCAAATCTTGGGTGGTTTTTTGATGGCAACTTAGCTGCCCGGGGTCGTAATGAAGCAAGTACAAGAAATATTAAAATGTTACGTATACGCCCCGTAGTGCTTATGGCCGAACCCATTTCTCGGCTAACACAGCTACTTTCACGACTTCATTTTGATGCAAATAGTTGGCGCCGGTTATGAACCAGCATATTAAGCCAAATCTTGGGTGGTTTTTTGATGGCAACTTAGCCGCCCGGGGTCGTAATGAAGCAAGTACAAATATTTAAATGTTACGTATACGCCCCGTAGTGCTTATGGCCGAACCCAATTCTCGGTTAACACAGCTGCTTTCACGACTGGATTCTGATGCAAACAGTTGGCGCGAGTTTACATCTAGCCTATACAGCCAAGTCTTGGGTGGTTTTTTGATGGCAACTTAGCTGCCCGGGGTCGTAATGAAGCAAGTACAAGAAATATTAAAATGTTACGTATACGCCCCGTAGTGCTTATGGCCGAACCCATTTCTCGGCTAACACCGCTACTTTCACGACTTTATTTTGATGCAAACAGTTGGCGGCGGTTCAGAACCAGCCTATTAAGTCAAATCTTGGGTGGTTTTTTGATGGCAACTTACCTGCCCGGGGTCGTAATGAAGCAAGTACAAGAAATATTAAAATATTACGTATACGCCCAGTAGTGCTTATGGCCGAACCCAATTCTCGGCTAACACAGCTTCCTTCACGACTGGATTTTGATGCAAATAGTTGGCGCGAGTTTAGATCTAGCCTATTCAGCCAAATCTTGGGTGGTTTTTTGATGGTAACTTAGCTGCCCCGGGTCGTAATTAAGAAAGTACAAAAAAATTTAAAATGTTACGTATACGCCCCGTAGTGCTTCTGGCCGAACCCAATTCTCGGCTAACACAGCTACTTTCACGACTGGATTTTGACGCAAACAGTTGGTGCGAGTTTAGATCTAGCCTATTAAGCCAAATCTTGGGTGGGTTTTTGATGGCAACTTAGCTGCCCGGGGTCGTAATGAAGCAAGTACAAACATTTAAATGTTACGTATACGCCCCATAGTGCTTATGACCGAACCCAATTCTCGGCTAACACAGCTACTTTCACGACTGGATTTTGACGCAAACAGTTGGCGCGAGTTTAGATCTAGCCTATTAAGCCAAATCTTGGGTGGTTTTTTGATGGCAACTTAGCTGCCCGGGGTCGTAATGAAGCAAGTACAAGAAATATTAAAATGTTACGTATACGCCCCGTAGTGCTTATGGCCGAACCCATTTCTCGGCTAACACCGCTACTTTCACGACTTTATTTTGATGCAAACAGTTGGCGGCGGTTCAGAACCAGCATATTAAGCCAAATCTTGGGTGGTTTTTTTATGACAACTTAGCTGCCCGGGGTCGTAATGAAGCAAGTACAAAAAAAATTAAAATGTTACGTATACGCCCCTTAGTGCTTATGGCCGAACCCAATTCTCGCTTAACACAGCTACTTTCACGACTTGATTTTGATGCAAACAGTTGGCGCGAGTTTAGATCTAGCCTATTAAGCCAAATCTTGGGTGGGTTTTTGATGGCAACTTAGCTGCCCGGGGTCGTAATGAAGCAAGTACAAACATTTAAATGTTACGTATACGCCCCGTAGTGCTTATGGCCGAACCCAATTCTCGGCTAACACAGCTATTTTCACGACTGGATTTTGATACAACCAGTTGGCACCGGTTCAGATCCAGCCTATTAAGTCAAATCTTGGGTGGCTTTTTGATGGCAACTTAGCTGCCCGGGGTCGTAATTAGGAAAGTACAAGAAATTTGAAAAAGTTACGTATACGCCCCGTAGTGCTTATGGCCGAACCCATTTCTCGCTTAACACAGCTACTTTCACGACTGGATTTTGACGCAAACAGTTGGTGCGAGTTTAGATCTAGCCTATTAAGCCAAATCTTGGGTGGGTTTTTGATGGCAACTTAGCTGCCCGGGGTCGTAATGAAGCAAGTACAAACATTTAAATGTTACGTATACGCCCCTTAGTGCTTATGGCCGAACCCAATTCTCGCTTAACACAGCTACTTTCACGACTTTATTTTGATGCAAACAGTTGGCGCGAGTTTAGATCTAGCCTATTAAGCCAAATCTTGGGTGGTTTTTTGATGGCAACTTAGCTGCCCGGGGTCGTAATAAAGCAAGTACAAACATTTAAATGTTACGTATACGCCCCATAGTGCTTATGACCGAACCCAATTCTCGGCTAACACAGCTACTTTCACGACTGGATTTTGACGCAAACAGTTGGCGCGAGTTTAGATCTAGCCTATTAAGCCAAATCTTGGGTGGGTTTTTGATGGCAACTTAGCTGCCCGGGGTCGTAATGAAGCAAGAACAAACATTTAAATGTTACGTATACGCCCCGTAGTGCTTATGGCCGAACCCAATTCTCGGCTAACACAGCTACTTTCACGACTGGATTTTGATGCAAATAGTTGGCGCCGGTTATGAACCAGCATATTAAGACAAATCTTGGGTGGTTTTTTGATGGCAACTTAGCTGCCCCGGGTCGTAATTAAGAAAGTACAAAAAACTTTAAAATGTTACGTATACGCCCCGTAGTGCTTCTGGCCGAACCCAATTCTCGGCTAACACAGCTACTTTCACGACTGGATTTTGACGCAAACAGTTGGTGCGAGTTTAGATCTAGCCTATTAAGCCAAATCTTGGGTGGGTTTTTGATGGCAACTTAGCTGCCCGGGGTCGTAATAAAGCAAGTACAAACATTTAAATGTTACGTATACGCCCCATAGTGCTTATGACCGAACCCAATTCTCGGCTAACACAGCTACTTTCGCGACTGGATTTTGACGCAAACAGTTGGCGCGAGTTTAGATCTAGCCTATTAAGCCAAATCTTGGGTGGTTTTTTGATGGCAACTTAGCTGCCCGGGGTCGTAATGAAGCAAGTACAAGAAATATTAAAATGTTACGTATACGCCCCGTAGTGCTTATGGCCGAACCCATTTCTCGGCTAACACCGCTACTTTCACGACTTTATTTTGATGCAAACAGTTGGCGGCGGTTCAGAACCAGCCTATTAAGTCAAATCTTGGGTGGTTTTTGATGGCAACTTACCTGCCCGGGGTCGTAATGAAGCAAGTACAAGAAATATTAAAATGTTACGTATACGCCCCGTAGTGCTTATGGCCGAACCCATTTCTCGGCTAACACAGCTACTTTCACGACTGGATTTTGATGCAAATAGTTGGCGCCGGTTATGAACCAGCATATTAAGCCAAATCTTGGGTGGTTTTTTGATGGCAACTTAGCCGCCCGGGGTCGTAATGGAGCAAGTACAAATATTTAAATGTTACGTATACGCCCCGTAGTGCTTATGGCCGAACCCAATTCTCGGTTAACACAGCTGCTTTCACGACTGGATTCTGATGCAAACAGTTGGCGCGAGTTTACATCTAGCCTATACAGCCAAGTCTTGGGTGGTTTTTTGATGGCAACTTAGCTGCCCGGGGTCGTAATGAAGCAAGTACAAAAAATTTTAAAATGTTACGTATACGCCCCGTAGTGCTAATGGCCGAACCCAATTCTCGCTTAACACAGCTACTTTCACGACTTGATTTTGATGCAAACAGTTGGCGCGAGTTTAGATCTAGCCTATTAAGCCAAATCTTGGGTGGGTTTTTGATGGCAACTTAGCTGCCCGGGGTCGTAATGAAGCAAGTACAAGAAATATTAAAATGTTACGTATACGCCCCGTAGTGCTTATGGCCGAACCCAATTCTCGGTTAACACAGCTGCTTTCACGACTGGATTCTGATGCAAACAGTTGGCGCGAGTTTACATCTAGCCTATACAGCCAAGTCTTGGGTGGTTTTTTGATGGCAACTTAGCTGCCCGGGGTCGTAATGAAGCAAGTACAAGAAATATTAAAATGTTACGTATACGCCCCGTAGTGCTTATGGCCGAACCCATTTCTCGGCTAACACCGCTACTTTCACGACTTTATTTTGATGCAAACAGTTGGCGGCGGTTCAGAACCAGCCTATTAAGTCAAATCTTGGGTGGTTTTTTGATGGCAACTTACCTGCCCGGGGTCGTAATGAAGCAAGTACAAGAAATATTAAAATATTACGTATACGCCCAGTAGTGCTTATGGCCGAACCCAATTCTCGGCTAACACAGCTTCCTTCACGACTGGATTTTGATGCAAATAGTTGGCGCGAGTTTAGATCTAGCCTATTCAGCCAAATCTTGGGTGGTTTTTTGATGGTAACTTAGCTGCCCCGGGTCGTAATTAAGAAAGTACAAAAAAATTTAAAATGTTACGTATACGCCCCGTAGTGCTTCTGGCCGAACCCAATTCTCGGCTAACACAGCTACTTTCACGACTGGATTTTGACGCAAACAGTTGGTGCGAGTTTAGATCTAGCCTATTAAGCCAAATCTTGGGTGGGTTTTTGATGGCAACTTAGCTGCCCGGGGTCGTAATGAAGCAAGTACAAACATTTAAATGTTACGTATACGCCCCATAGTGCTTATGACCGAACCCAATTCTCGGCTAACACAGCTACTTTCACGACTGGATTTTGACGCAAACAGTTGGCGCGAGTTTAGATCTAGCCTATTAAGCCAAATCTTGGGTGGTTTTTTGATGGCAACTTAGCTGCCCGGGGTCGTAATGAAGCAAGTACAAGAAATATTAAAATGTTACGTATACGCCCCGTAGTGCTTATGGCCGAACCCATTTCTCGGCTAACACCGCTACTTTCACGACTTTATTTTAATGCAAACAGTTGGCGGCGGTTCAGAACCAGCATATTAAGCCAAATCTTGGGTGGTTTTTTTATGACAACTTAGCTGCCCGGGGTCGTAATGAAGCAAGTACAAAAAAAATTAAAATGTTACGTATACGCCCCTTAGTGCTTATGGCCGAACCCAATTCTCGCTTAACACAGCTACTTTCACGACTTGATTTTGATGCAAACAGTTGGCGCGAATTTAGATCTAGCCTATTAAGCCAAATCTTGGGTGGGTTTTTGATGGCAACTTAGCTGCCCGGGGTCGTAATGAAGCAAGTACAAACATTTAAATGTTACGTATACGCCCCGTAGTGCTTATGGCCGAACCCAATTCTCGGCTAACACAGCTATTTTCACGACTGGATTTTGATACAACCAGTTGGCACCGGTTCAGATCCAGCCTATTAAGTCAAATCTTGGGTGGCTTTTTGATGGCAACTTAGCTGCCCGGGGTCGTAATTAGGAAAGTACAAGAAATTTGAAAAAGTTACGTATACGCCCCGTAGTGCTTATGGCCGAACCCATTTCTCGCTTAACACAGCTACTTTCACGACTGGATTTTGACGCAAACAGTTGGTGCGAGTTTAGATCTAGCCTATTAAGCCAAATCTTGGGTGGGTTTTTGATGGCAACTTAGCTGCCCGGGGTCGTAATGAAGCAAGTACAAACATTTAAATGTTACGTATACGCCCCTTAGTGCTTATGGCCGAACCCAATTCTCGCTTAACACAGCTACTTTCACGACTTTATTTTGATGCAAACAGTTGGCGCGAGTTTAGATCTAGCCTATTAAGCCAAATCTTGGGTGGTTTTTTGATGGCAACTTAGCCGCCCGGGGTCGTAATGAAGCAAGTACAAATATTTAAATGTTACGTATACGCCCCGTAGTGCTTATGGCCGAACCCAATTCTCGGTTAACACAGCTGCTTTCACGACTGGATTCTGATGCAAACAGTTGGCGCGAGTTTACATCTAGCCTATACAGCCAAGTCTTGGGTGGTTTTTTGATGGCAACTTAGCTGCCCGGGGTCGTAATGAAGCAAGTACAAAAAATTTTAAAATGTTACGTATACGCCCCTTAGTGCTTATGGCCGAACCCAATTCTCGCTTAACACAGCTACTTTCACGACTTTATTTTGATGCAAACAGTTGGCGCGAGTTTAGATCTAGCCTATTAAGCCAAATCTTGGGTGGTTTTTTGATGGTAACTTAGCTGCCCGGGGTCGTAATTAAGAAAGTACAAGAAATTTGAAAAAGTTACGAATACGCCCCGTAGTGCTTATGGCCGAACCCATTTCTCGGCTAACACCGCTACTTTCACGACTTTATTTTGATGCAAACAGTTGGCGCGAGTTTAGATCTAGCCTATTAAGCCAAATCTTGGGTGGTTTTTTGATGGTAACTTAGCTGCCCGGGGTCGTAATTAAGAAAGTACAAGAAATTTGAAAAAGTTACGAATACGCCCCGTAGTGCTTATGGCCGAACCCAATTCTCGGCTAACACAGCTACTTTCACGACTGGATTTTGATGCAAATAGTTGGCGCCGGTTATGAACCAGCATATTAAGCCAAATCTTGGGTGGTTTTTTTATGACAACTTAGCTGCCCGGGGTCGTAATGAAGCAAGTACAAAAAAAATTAAAGTGTTACGTATACGCCCCTTAGTGCTTATGGCCGAACCCAATTCTCGCTTAACACAGCTACTTTCACGACTTTATTTTGATGCAAACAGTTGGCGGCGGTTCAGATCCAGCCTATTAAGTCAAATCTTGGGTGGTTTTTTGATGGCAACTTACCTGCCCGGGGTCGTAATGAAGCAAGTACAAGAAATGTTAAAATGTTACGTATACGCCCCGTAGTGCTTATGGCCGCACCCAATTCTCGGCTAACACAGCTTCCTTCACGACTGGATTTTGATGCAAACAGTTGGCGCGAGTTTAGATCTAGCCTATTAAGCCAAATCTTGGGTGGTTTTTTGATGGTAACTTAGCTGCCCGGGGTCGTAATTAAGAAAGTACAAGAAATTTGAAAAAGTTACGAATACGCCCCGTAGTGCTTATGGCCGAACCCAATTCTCGGCTAACACAGCTACTTTCACGACTGGATTTTGATGCAAATAGTTGGCGCCGGTTATGAACCAGCATATTAAGCCAAATCTTGGGTGGTTTTTTTATGACAACTTAGCTGCCCGGGGTCGTAATGAAGCAAGTACAAAAAAAATTAAAGTGTTACGTATACGCCCCGTAGTGCTTCTGGCCGAACCCAATTCTCGCTTAACACAGCTACTTTCACGACTTGATTTTGATGCAAACAGTTGGCGCGAGTTTAGATCTAGCCTATTAAGCCAAATCTTGGGTGGGTTTTTGATGGCAACTTAGCTGCCCGGGGTCGTAATGAAGCAAGTTCAAACATTTAAATGTTACGTATACGCCACGTAGTGCTTATGGCCGAACCCAATTCTCGGTTAACACAGCTACTTTCACGACTGGATTTTGATGGAAACAGTTGGCGCGAGTTTAGATCTAGCCTATTAAGCCAAATCTTGGGTGGTTTTTTGATGGCAACTTAGCCGCCCGGGGTCGTAATGAAGCAAGTACAAATATTTAAATGTTACGTATACGCCCCGTAGTGCTTATGGCCGAACCCAATTCTCGGTTAACACAGCTGCTTTCACGACTGGATTCTGATGCAAACAGTTGGCGCGAGTTTACATCTAGCCTATACAGCCAAGTCTTGGGTGGTTTTTTGATGGCAACTTAGCTGCCCGGGGTCGTAATGAAGCAAGTACAAAAAATTTTAAAATGTTACGTATACGCCCCGTAGTGCTAATGGCCGAACCCAATTCTCGGCTAACACAGCTACTTTCACGACTGGATTTTGATGCAAATAGTTGGCGCCGGTTATGAACCAGCATATTAAGCCAAATCTTGGGTGGTTTTTTTATGACAACTTAGCTGCCCGGGGTCGTAATGAAGCAAGTACAAAAAAAATTAAAATGTTACGTATACGCCCCGTAGTGCTTCTGGCCGAACCCAATTCTCGCTTAACACAGCTACTTTCACGACTTGATTTTGATGCAAACAGTTGGCGCGAGTTTAGATCTAGCCTATTAAGCCAAATCTTGGGTGGGTTTTTGATGGCAACTTAGCTGCCCGGGGTCGTAATGAAGCAAGTTCAAACATTTAAATGTTACGTATACGCCACGTAGTGCTTATGGCCGAACCCAATTCTCGGTTAACACAGCTACTTTCACGACTGGATTTTGATGGAAACAGTTGGCGCGAGTTTAGATCTAGCCTATACAGCCAAGTCTTGGGTGGTTTTTTGATGGCAACTTAGCTGCCCGGGGTCGTAATGAAGCAAGTACAAAAAATTTTAAAATGTTACGTATACGCCCCGTAGTGCTAATGGCCGAACCCAATTCTCGGCTAACACAGCTACTTTCACGACTGGATTTTGATGCAAACAGTTGGCGCGTGTTCAGATCTAGCCTATTAAGCCAAATCTTGGGTGGTTTTTTGATGGTAACTTAGCTGCCCGGGGTCGTAATTAAGAAAGTACAAGAAATTTGAAAAAGTTACGAATACGCCCCGTAGTGCTTATGGCCGAACCCAATTCTCGGCTAACACAGCTATTTTCACGACTGGATTTTGATACAACCAGTTGGCACCGGTTCAGATCCAGCCTATTAAGTCAAATCTTGGGTGGCTTTTTGATGGCAACTTAGCTGCCCGGGGTCGTAATGAAGCAAGTACAAACATTTAAATGTTACGTATATGCCCCGTAGTGCTTATGGCCGAACCCAATTCTCGGCTAACACAGCTATTTTCACGACTGGATTTTGATACAACCAGTTGGCACCGGTTCAGATCCAGCCTATTAAGTCAAATCTTGGGTGGCTTTTTGATGGCAACTTAGCTGCCCGGGGTCGTAATGAAGCAAGTACAAACATTTAAATGTTACGTATATGCCCCGTAGTGCTTATGGCCGAACCCAATTCTCGCTTAACACAGCTACTTTCACGACTTTATTTTGATGCAAACAGTTGGCGCGAGTTTAGATCTAGCCTATTAAGCCAAATCTTGGGTGGTTTTTTGATGGCAACTTAGCTGCCCGGGGTCGTAATAAAGCAAGTACAAACATTTAAATGTTACGTATATGCCCCGTAGTGCTTATGGCCGAACCCATTTCTCGGCTAACACCGCTACTTTCACGACTTTATTTTGATGCAAACAGTTGGCGGCGGTTCAGATCCAGCCTATTAAGTCAAATCTTGGGTGGTTTTTTGATGGCAACTTACCTGCCCGGGGTCGTAATGAAGCAAGTACAAGAAATGTTAAAATGTTACGTATACGCCCCGTAGTGCTTATGGCCGCACCCAATTCTCGGCTAACACAGCTTCCTTCACGACTGGATTTTGATGCAAACAGTTGGCGCGAGTTTAGATCTAGCCTATTAAGCCAAACCTTGGGTGGTTTTTTGATGGTAACTTAGCTGCCCGGGGTCGTAATTAAGAAAGTACAAGAAATTTGAAAAAGTTACGAATACGCCCCGTAGTGCTTATGGCCGAACCCAATTCTCGGCTAACACAGCTACTTTCACGACTGGATTTTGATGCAAATAGTTGGCGCCGGTTATGAACCAGCATATTAAGCCAAATCTTGGGTGGTTTTTTGATGGCAACTTAGCTGCGCGGGGTCGTAATGAAGCAAGTACAAACATTTAAATGTTACGTATACGCCCCGTAGTGCTTATGGCCGAAAAATTTTTAAATGTTACGTATACGCCCCGTAGTGCTTATGGCCGAACCCATTTCTCGGCTAACACCGCTACTTTCACGACTTTATTTTGATACAACCAGTTGGCACCGGTTCAGATCCAGCCTATTAAGTCAAATCTTGGGTGGCTTTTTGATGGCAACTTAGCTGCCCGAGGTCGTAATGAAGCAAGTACAAAAAAATTTAAAATGTTACGTATACGCCCCGTAGTGCTTATGGCCGAACCCAATTCTCGCTTAACACAGCTACTTTCACGACTGGATTTTGATGCAAACAGTTGGCGCGAGTTTAAATCTAGCCTATTAAGCCAAATCTTGGGTGGTTTTTTGATGGCAACTTAGTTGCCCGGGGTCGTAATGAAGCAAGTACAAAAAAAAATTAAAAAGTTACGTATACGCCTCGTTGTGCTTATGGCCGAACCCAATTCTCGGCTAACACAGCTACTTTCACGACTGGATTTTGATGCAAACAGTTGGCGCGTGTTCAGATCTAGAATATTAAGTCAAATCTTGGGTGGCTTTTTGATGGCAACTTAGCTGCCCGGGGTCGTAATTAGGAAAGTACAAGAAATTTGAAAAAGTTACGTATACGCCCCGTAGTGCTTATGGCCGAACCCATTTCTCGCTTAACACAGCTACTTTCACGACTGGATTTTGATGCAAACAGTTGGCGCGAGTTTAGATCTAGTCTATTCAGTCAAATCTTGGGTGGTTTTTTCATGGCAACCTAGCTGCCTGGGGTCGTAATGAAGCAAGTACAAACAATTTTAAAATGTTACGTATACGCCCCGTAGGGCTTATGGCCGAAGCCATTTCCTGGCTAACACAGCCACTTTCACGACTGGATTTTGATGAAAACAGTTGGCCCGAGTTCAGATCTAGCCTACTAAGTCAAATCTTAGGTGGTTTTTTGATGGCAACTTAGCTGCCCGGGGTCGTAATGAAGCAAGTACAAAAAAATTTCAAAAGTTACGTATACGCCTCGTTGTGCTTATGGCCGAGCCCGATTCTCGGCAAACACAGCTCTTTTCAGGACTGGATTTTGATGCAAACAGTTGGCGCGAGTTTACATCTAGCCTATTAAGCCAAATCTTGGGTGGTTTTTTGATGGTAACTTAGCTGCCCGGGGTCGTAATGAAGCAAGTACAAACATTTAAATGTTACGTATACGCCCCGTAGTGCTTATGGCCGAACCCAATTCTCGCTTAACACAGCTACTTTCACGACTGGATTTTGATGCAAACAGTTGGCGCGAGTTTAAATCTAGCCTATTAAGCCAAATCTTGGGTGGTTTTTTGATGGCAACTTAGTTGCCCGGGGTCGTAATGAAGCAAGTACAAAAAAAATTTAAAAAGTTACGTATACGCCTCGTTGTGCTTATGGCCGAACCCAATTCTCGGCTAACACAGCTACTTTCACGACTGGATTTTGATGCAAACAGTTGGCGCGTGTTCAGATCTAGAATATTAAGTCAAATCTTGGGTGGCTTTTTGATGGCAACTTAGCTGCCCGGGGTCGTAATTAGGAAAGTACAAGAAATTTGAAAATGTTACGTATACGCCCCGTAGTGCTTATGGCCGAACCCATTTCTCGCTTAACACAGCTACTTTCACGACTGGATTTTGATGCAAACAGTTGGCGCGAGTTTAGATCTAGTCTATTCAGTCAAATCTTGGGTGGTTTTTTCATGGCAACCTAGCTGCCTGGGGTCGTAATGAAGCAAGTACAAACAATTTTAAAATGTTACGTATACGCCCCGTAGTGCTTATGGCCGAACCCAATTCTCGGCTAACACAGCTATTTTCACGACTGGATTTTGATGCAAATAGTTGGCGCCGGTTATGAACCAGCATATTAAGCCAAATCTTAATTGGTTTTTTGATGGCAACTTAGCTGCCCGGGGTCGTAATGAAGCAAGTACAAAAAAATTTAAAATGTTACGTATACGCCCCTTAGTGCTTATGGCCGAACCCAATTCTCGCTTAACACAGCTACTTTCACGACTTGATTTTGATGCAAACAGTTGGCGCGAGTTTAGATCTAGCCTATTAAGCCAAATCTTGGGTGGGTTTTTGATGGAAACTTAGCTGCCCGGGGTCGTAATGAAGCAAGTACAAACATTTAAATGTTACGTATACGCCCCGTAGTGCTTATGGCCGAACCCAATTCTCGGCTAACACAGCTATTTTCACGACTGGATTTTGATGCAAATAGTTGGCGCCGGTTATGAACCAGCATATTAAGCCAAATCTTGGGTGGTTTTTTGATGGCAACTTAGCTGCCCGGGGTCGTAATAAAGCAAGTACAAACATTTAAATGTTACGTATACGCCACGTAGTGCTTATGGCCGAACCCAATTCTCGGTTAACACAGCTACTTTCACGACTGGATTTTGATGGAAACAGTTGGCGCGAGTTTAGATCTAGCCTATTAAGCCAAATCTTGGGTGGTTTTTTGATGGCAACTTAGCCGCCCGGGGTCGTAATGAAGCAAGTACAAATATTTAAATGTTACGTATACGCCCCGTAGTGCTTATGGCCGAACCCAATTCTCGGTTAACACAGCTGCTTTCACGACTGGATTCTGATGCAAACAGTTGGCGCGAGTTTACATCTAGCCTATACAGCCAAGTCTTGGGTGGTTTTTTGATGGCAACTTAGCTGCGCGGGGTCGTAATGAAGCAAGTACAAACATTTAAATGTTACGTATACGCCCCGTAGTGCTTATGGCCGAACCCATTTCTCGGCTAACACCGCTACTTTCACGACTTTATTTTGATACAACCAGTTGGCACCGGTTCAGATCCAGCCTATTAAGTCAAATCTTGGGTGGCTTTTTGATGGCAACTTAGCTGCCCGGGGTCGTAATGAAGCAAGTACAAAAAAATTTAAAATGTTACGTATACGCCCCGTAGTGCTTATGGCCGAACCCAATTCTCGCTTAACACAGCTACTTTCACGACTGGATTTTGATGCAAACAGTTGGCGCGAGTTTAAATCTAGCCTATTAAGCCAAATCTTGGGTGGTTTTTTGATGGCAACTTAGTTGCCCGGGGTCGTAATGAAGCAAGTACAAAAAAAATTTAAAAAGTTACGTATACGCCTCGTTGTGCTTATGGCCGAACCCAATTCTCGGCTAACACAGCTACTTTCACGACTGGATTTTGATGAAAACAGTTGGCGCGAGTTCAGATCTAGCCTATTCAGCCAAATCTTGGGTGGTTTTTTGATGGCAACTTAGCTGCCCGGGGTCGTAATGAAGCAAATACAAAAAAAGTTAAAATGTTACGTATACGCCCCATAGTGCTTATGACCGAACCCATTTCGCGGCTAATACCGCTACTTTGACGACTTTATTTTGATGCAAACAGTTGGCGCCGGTTCAGATCCAGCCTATTAAGTCAAATCTTGGGTGGTTTTTTGATGGCAACTTAGCTGCCCGGGGTCGTAATGAAGCAAGTACAAGAAATATTAAAATGTTACGTATACGCCCCGTAGTGCTTATGGCCGAACCCAATTCTCGGCTAACACAGCTCCCTTCACGACTGGATTTTGATGCAAATAGTTGGCGCGAGTTTAGATCTAGCCTATTCAGCCAAATCTTGGGTGGTTTTTTGATGGTAACTTAGCTGCCCCGGGTCGTAATTAAGAAAGTACAAAAAAATTTAAAATGTTACGTATACGCCCCGTAGTGCTTCTGGCCGAACCCAATTCTCGGCTAACACAGCTACTTTCACGACTGGATTTTGACGCAAACAGTTGGCGCGAGTTTAGATCTAGCCTATTAAGCCAAATCTTGGGTGGGTTTTTGATGGCAACTTAGCTGCCCAGGGTCGTAATGAAGCAAGTACAAACATTTAAATGTTACGTATACGCCCCATAGTGCTTATGACCGAACCCATTTCTCGGCTAACACCGCTACTTTCACGACTTTATTTTGATGCAAACAGTTGGCGCCGCTTCAGATCCAGCCTATTAAGTCAAATCTTGGGTGGTTTTTTGATGGCAACTTAGCTGCCCGGGGTCGTAATGAAGCAAGTACAAGAAATATTAAAATGTTACGTATACGCCCCGTAGTGCTTATGGCCGAACCCATTTCTCGGCTAACACCGCTACTTTCACGACTTTATTTTGATGCAAACAGTTGGCGGCGGTTCAGAACCAGCCTATTAAGTCAAATCTTGGGTGGTTTTTTGATGGCAACTTACCTGCCCGGGGTCGTAATGAAGCAAGTACAAGAAATATTAAAATATTACGTATACGCCCAGTAGTGCTTATGGCCGAACCCAATTCTCGGCTAACACAGCTTCCTTCACGACTGGATTTTGATGCAAATAGTTGGCGCGAGTTTAGATCTCGCCTATTCAGCCAAATCTTGGGTGGTTTTTTGATGGTAACTTAGCTGCCCCGGGTCGTAATTAAGAAAGTACAAAAAAATTTAAAATGTTACGTATACGCCCCGTAGTGCTTCTGGCCGAACCCAATTCTCGGCTAACACAGCTACTTTCACGACTGGATTTTGACGCAAACAGTTGGTGCGAGTTTAGATCTAGCCTATTAAGCCAAATCTTGGGTGGGTTTTTGATGGCAACTTAGCTGCCCGGGGTCGTAATGAAGCAAGTACAAACATTTAAATGTTACGTATACGCCCCATAGTGCTTATGACCGAACCCAATTCTCGGCTAACACAGCTACTTTCACGACTGGATTTTGACGCAAACAGTTGGCGCGAGTTTAGATCTAGCCTATTAAGCCAAATCTTGGGTGGTTTTTTGATGGCAACTTAGCTGCCCGGGGTCGTAATGAAGCAAGTACAAGAAATATTAAAATGTTACGTATACGCCCCGTAGTGCTTATGGCCGAACCCATTTCTCGGCTAACACCGCTACTTTCACGACTTTATTTTGATGCAAACAGTTGGCGGCGGTTCAGAACCAGCATATTAAGCCAAATCTTGGGTGGTTTTTTTATGACAACTTAGCTGCCCGGGGTCGTAATGAAGCAAGTACAAACATTTAAATGTTACGTATACGCCCCTTAGTGCTTATGGCCGAACCCAATTCTCGCTTAACACAGCTACTTTCACGACTTTATTTTGATGCAAACAGTTGGCGCGAGTTTAGATCTAGCCTATTAAGTCAAATCTTGGGTGGTTTTTTGATGGCAACTTAGCCGCCCGGGGTCGTAATGAAGCAAGTACAAATATTTAAATGTTACGTATACGCCCCGTAGTGCTTATGGCCGAACCCAATTCTCGGTTAACACAGCTGCTTTCACGACTGGATTCTGATGCAAACAGTTGGCGCGAGTTTACATCTAGCCTATACAGCCAAGTCTTGGGTGGTTTTTTGATGGCAACTTAGCTGCCCGGGGTCGTAATGAAGCAAGTACAAAAAATTTTAAAATGTTACGTATACGCCCCTTAGTGCTTATGGCCGAACCCAATTCTCGCTTAACACAGCTACTTTCACGACTTTATTTTGATGCAAACAGTTGGCGCGAGTTTAGATCTAGCCTATTAAGCCAAATCTTGGGTGGTTTTTTGATGGTAACTTAGCTGCCCGGGGTCGTAATTAAGAAAGTACAAGAAATTTGAAAAAGTTACGAATACGCCCCGTAGTGCTTATGGCCGAACCCATTTCTCGGCTAACACCGCTACTTTCACGACTTTATTTTGATGCAAACAGTTGGCGGCGGTTCAGATCCAGCCTATTAAGTCAAATCTTGGGTGGTTTTTTGATGGCAACTTACCTGCCCGGGGTCGTAATGAAGCAAGTACAAGAAATGTTAAAATGTTACGTATACGCCCCGTAGTGCTTATGGCCGCACCCAATTCTCGGCTAACACAGCTTCCTTCACGACTGGATTTTGATGCAAACAGTTGGCGCGAGTTTAGATCTAGCCTATTAAGCCAAACCTTGGGTGGTTTTTTGATGGTAACTTAGCTGCCCGGGGTCGTAATTAAGAAAGTACAAGAAATTTGAAAAAGTTACGAATACGCCCCGTAGTGCTTATGGCCGAACCCAATTCTCGGCTAACACAGCTACTTTCACGACTGGATTTTGATGCAAATAGTTGGCGCCGGTTATGAACCAGCATATTAAGCCAAATCTTGGGTGGTTTTTTTATGACAACTTAGCTGCCCGGGGTCGTAATGAAGCAAGTACAAAAAAAATTAAAATGTTACGTATACGCCCCGTAGTGCTTCTGGCCGAACCCAATTCTCGCTTAACACAGCTACTTTCACGACTTGATTTTGATGCAAACAGTTGGCGCGAGTTTAGATCTAGCCTATTAAGCCAAATCTTGGGTGGGTTTTTGATGGCAACTTAGCTGCCCGGGGTCGTAATGAAGCAAGTTCAAACATTTAAATGTTACGTATACGCCACGTAGTGCTTATGGCCGAACCCAATTCTCGGTTAACACAGCTACTTTCACGACTGGATTTTGATGGAAACAGTTGGCGCGAGTTTAGATCTAGCCTATTAAGCCAAATCTTGGGTGGTTTTTTGATGGCAACTTAGCCGCCCGGGGTCGTAATGAAGCAAGTACAAATATTTAAATGTTACGTATACGCCCCGTAGTGCTTATGGCCGAACCCAATTCTCGGTTAACACAGCTGCTTTCACGACTGGATTCTGATGCAAACAGTTGGCGCGAGTTTACATCTAGCCTATACAGCCAAGTCTTGGGTGGTTTTTTGATGGCAACTTAGCTGCCCGGGGTCGTAATGAAGCAAGTACAAAAAATTTTAAAATGTTACGTATACGCCCCGTAGTGCTAATGGCCGAACCCAATTCTCGGCTAACACAGCTACTTTCACGACTGGATTTTGATGCAAACAGTTGGCGCGTGTTCAGATCTAGAATATTAAGTCAAATCTTCGGCTGTTTATTGATGGCAACTTAGCTGCCCGGGGTCGTAATGAAGCAAGTACAAGAAATATTAAAATGTTACGTATACGCCCCGTAGTGCTTATGGCCGCACCCAATTCTCGGCTAACAAAGCTTCCTTCACGACTGGATTTTGATGCAAACAGTTGGCGCGAGTTTAGATCTAGCCTATTAAGCCAAATCTTGGGTGGTTTTTTGATGGTAACTTAGCTGCCCGGGGTCGTAATTAAGAAAGTACAAGAAATTTGAAAAAGTTACGAATACGCCCCGTAGTGCTTATGGCCGAACCCAATTCTCGGCTAACACAGCTACTTTCACGACTGGATTTTGATACAACCAGTTGGCACCGGTTCAGATCCAGCCTATTAAGTCAAATCTTGGGTGGCTTTTTGATGGCAACTTAGCTGCCCGGGGTCGTAATGAAGCAAGTACAAAAAAATTTAAAATGTTACGTATACGCCCCTTAGTGCTTATGGCCGAACCCAATTCTCGCTTAACACAGCTACTTTCACGACTTGATTTTGATGCAAACAGTTGGCGCGAGTTTAGATCTAGCCTATTAAGCCAAATCTTGGGTCTGTTTTTGATGGCAACCTAGCTGCCCGGGGTCGTAATGAAGCAAGTACAAACATTTAAATGTTACGTATACGCCCCGTAGTGCTTATGGCCGAACCCAATTCTCGGCTAACACAGCTATTTTCACGACTGGATTTTGATACAACCAGTTGGCACCGGTTCAGATCCAGCCTGTTAAGTCAAATCTTGGGTGGCTTTTTGATGGCAACTTAGCTGCCCGGGGTCGTAATGAAGCAAGTACAAAAAAATTTAAAATGTTACGTATACGCCCCTTAGTGCTTATGGCCGAACCCAATTCTCGCTTAACACAGCTACTTTCACGACTTGATTTTGATGCAAACAGTTGGCGCGAGTTTAGATCTAGCCTATTAAGCCAAATCTTGGGTGGTTTTTTGATGGCAACTTAGCTGCCCGGGGTCGTAATAAAGCAAGTACAAACATTTAAATGTTACGTATATGCCCCGTAGTGCTTATGGCCGAACCCATTTCTCGGCTAACACCGCTACTTTCACGACTTTATTTTGATGCAAACAGTTGGCGGCGGTTCAGATCCAGCCTATTAAGTCAAATCTTGGGTGGTTTTTTGATGGCAACTTACCTGCCCGGGGTCGTAATGAAGCAAGTACAAGAAATGTTAAAATGTTACGTATACGCCCCGTAGTGCTTATGGCCGCACCCAATTCTCGGCTAACACAGCTTCCTTCACGACTGGATTTTGATGCAAACAGTTGGCGCGAGTTTAGATCTAGCCTATTAAGCCAAACCTTGGGTGGTTTTTTGATGGTAACTTAGCTGCCCGGGGTCGTAATTAAGAAAGTACAAGAAATTTGAAAAAGTTACGAATACGCCCCGTAGTGCTTATGGCCGAACCCAATTCTCGGCTAACACAGCTACTTTCACGACTGGATTTTGATGCAAATAGTTGGCGCCGGTTATGAACCAGCATATTAAGCCAAATCTTGGGTGGTTTTTTGATGGCAACTTAGCTGCGCGGGGTCGTAATGAAGCAAGTACAAACATTTAAATGTTACGTATACGCCCCGTAGTGCTTATGGCCGAAAAATTTTTAAATGTTACGTATACGCCCCGTAGTGCTTATGGCCGAACCCATTTCTCGGCTAACACCGCTACTTTCACGACTTTATTTTGATACAACCAGTTGGCACCGGTTCAGATCCAGCCTATTAAGTCAAATCTTGGGTGGCTTTTTGATGGCAACTTAGCTGCCCGGGGTCGTAATGAAGCAAGTACAAAAAAATTTAAAATGTTACGTATACGCCCCGTAGTGCTTATGGCCGAACCCAATTCTCGCTTAACACAGCTACTTTCACGACTGGATTTTGATGCAAACAGTTGGCGCGAGTTTAAATCTAGCCTATTAAGCCAAATCTTGGGTGGTTTTTTGATGGCAACTTAGTTGCCCGGGGTCGTAATGAAGCAAGTACAAAAAAAATTTAAAAAGTTACGTATACGCCTCGTTGTGCTTATGGCCGAACCCAATTCTCGGCTAACACAGCTACTTTCACGACTGGATTTTGATGCAAACAGTTGGCGCGTGTTCAGATCTAGAATATTAAGTCAAATCTTGGGTGGCTTTTTGATGGCAACTTAGCTGCCCGGGGTCGTAATTAGGAAAGTACAAGAAATTTGAAAAAGTTACGTATACGCCCCGTAGTGCTTATGGCCGAACCCATTTCTCGCTTAACACAGCTACTTTCACGACTGGATTTTGATGCAAACAGTTGGCGCGAGTTTAGATCTAGTCTATTCAGTCAAATCTTGGGTGGTTTTTTCATGGCAACCTAGCTGCCTGGGGTCGTAATGAAGCAAGTACAAACAATTTTAAAATGTTACGTATACGCCCCGTAGGGCTTATGGCCGAAGCCATTTCCTGGCTAACACAGCCACTTTCACGACTGGATTTTGATGAAAACAGTTGGCCCGAGTTCAGATCTAGCCTACTAAGTCAAATCTTAGGTGGTTTTTTGATGGCAACTTAGCTGCCCGGGGTCGTAATGAAGCAAGTACAAAAAAATTTAAAAAGTTACGTATACGCCTCGTTGTGCTTATGGCCGAGCCCGATTCTCGGCAAACACAGCTCTTTTCAGGACTGGATTTTGATGCAAACAGTTGGCGCGAGTTTACATCTAGCCTATTCAGCCAAATCTTGGGTGGTTTTTTGATGGCAACTTAGCTGCCCGGGGTCGTAATGAAGCAAGTACAAAAAAATTTTAAATGTTACGTATACGCCCCGTAGTGCTTATGGCCGAACCCAATTCTCGCTAAACGCAGCTACTTTCACGACTGGATTTTGATGCAAACAGTTGGCGCGAGTTTAAATCTAGCCTATTAAGCCAAATCTTGGGTGGGTTTTTGATGGCAACTTAGCTGCCCGGGGTCGTAATGAAGCAAGTACAAACATTTAAATGTTACGTATACGCCCCGTAGTGCTTATGGCCGAACCCAATTCTCGGCTAACACAGCTATTTTCACGACTGGATTTTGATACAACCAGTTGGCACCGGTTCAGATCCAGCCTATTAAGTCAAATCTTGGGTGGCTTTTTGATGGCAACTTAGCTGCCCGGGGTCGTAATTAGGAAAGTACAAGAAATTTGAAAAAGTTACGTATACGCCCCGTAGTGCTTATGGCCGAACCCATTTCTCGCTTAACACAGCTACTTTCACGACTGGATTTTGACGCAAACAGTTGGTGCGAGTTTAGATCTAGCCTATTAAGCCAAATCTTGGGTGGGTTTTTGATGGCAACTTAGCTGCCCGGGGTCGTAATGAAGCAAGTACAAACATTTAAATGATACGTATACGCCCCATAGTGCTTATGACCGAACCCAATTCTCGGCTAACACAGCTACTTTCACGACTGGATTTTGACGCAAACAGTTGGCGCGAGTTTAGATCTAGCCTATTAAGCCAAATCTTGGGTGGTTTTTTGATGGCAACTTAGCTGCCCGGGGTCGTAATGAAGCAAGTACAAGAAATATTAAAATGTTACGTATACGCCCCGTAGTGCTTATGGCCGAACCCAATTCTCGGCTAACACAGCTCCCTTCACGACTGGATTTTGATGCAAATAGTTGGCGCGAGTTTAGATCTAGCCTATTCAGCCAAATCTTGGGTGGTTTTTTGATGGTAACTTAGCTGCCCCGGGTCGTAATTAAGAAAGTACAAAAAAATTTAAAATGTTACGTATACGCCCCGTAGTGCTTCTGGCCGAACCCAATTCTCGGCTAACACAGCTACTTTCACGACTGGATTTTGACGCAAACAGTTGGCGCGAGTTTAGATCTAGCCTATTAAGCCAAATCTTGGGTGGGTTTTTGATGGCAACTTAGCTGCCCAGGGTCGTAATGAAGCAAGTACAAACATTTAAATGTTACGTATACGCCCCATAGTGCTTATGACCGAACCCATTTCTCGGCTAACACCGCTACTTTCACGACTTTATTTTGATGCAAACAGTTGGCGCCGGTTCAGATCTAGCATATTCAGCCAAATCTTGGGTGGTTTTTTGATGGCAACTTAGCTGCCCGGGGTCGTAATGAAGCAAATACAAAAAAATTTAAAATGTTACGTATACGCCCCATAGTGCTTATGACCGAACCCATTTCGCGGCTAACACCGCTACTTTGACGACTTTATTTTGATGCAAACAGTTGGCGCCGGTTCAGATCCAGCCTATTAAGTCAAATCTTGGGTGGTTTTTTGATGGCAACTTAGCTGCCCGGGGTCGTAATGAAGCAAGTACAAGAAATATTAAAATGTTACGTATACGCCCCGTAGTGCTTATGGCCGAACCCAATTCTCGGCTAACACAGCTCCCTTCACGACTGGATTTTGATGCAAATAGTTGGCGCGAGTTTAGATCTAGCCTATTCAGCCAAATCTTGGGTGGTTTTTTGATGGTAACTTAGCTGCCCCGGGTCGTAATTAAGAAAGTACAAAAAAATTTAAAATGTTACGTATACGCCCCGTAGTGCTTCTGGCCGAACCCAATTCTCGGCTAACACAGCTACTTTCACGACTGGATTTTGACGCAAACAGTTGGCGCGAGTTTAGATCTAGCCTATTAAGCCAAATCTTGGGTGGGTTTTTGATGGCAACTTAGCTGCCCAGGGTCGTAATGAAGCAAGTACAAACATTTAAATGTTACGTATACGCCCCATAGTGCTTATGACCGAACCCATTTCTCGGCTAACACCGCTACTTTCACGACTTTATTTTGATGCAAACAGTTGGCGCCGGTTCAGATCCAGCCTATTAAGTCAAATCTTGGGTGGTTTTTTGATGGCAACTTAGCTGCCCGGGGTCGTAATGAAGCAAGTACAAGAAATATTAAAATGTTACGTATACGCCCCGTAGTGCTTATGGCCGAACCCATTTCTCGGCTAACACCGCTACTTTCACGACTTTATTTTGATGCAAACAGTTGGCGGCGGTTCAGAACCAGCCTATTAAGTCAAATCTTGGGTGGTTTTTTGATGGCAACTTACCTGCCCGGGGTCGTAATGAAGCAAGTACAAGAAATATTCAAATATAACGTATACGCCCAGTAGTGCTTATGGCCGAACCCAATTCTCGGCTAACACAGCTTCCTTCACGACTGGATTTTGATGCAAATAGTTGGCGCGAGTTTAGATCTAACCTATTCAGCCAAATCTTGGGTGGTTTTTTGATGGTAACTTAGCTGCCCCGGGTCGTAATTAAGAAAGTACAAAAAAATTTAAAATGTTACGTATACGCCCCGTAGTGCTTCTGGCCGAACCCAATTCTCGGCTAACACAGCTACTTTCACGACTGGATTTTGACGCAAACAGTTGGTGCGAGTTTAGATCTAGCCTATTAAGCCAAATCTTGGGTGGGTTTTTGATGGCAACTTAGCTGCCCGGGGTCGTAATGAAGCAAGTACAAACATTTAAATGTTACGTATACGCCCCTTAGTGCTTATGGCCGAACCCAATTCTCGCTTAACACAGCTACTTTCACGACTTTATTTTGATGCAAACAGTTGGCGCGAGTTTAGATCTAGCCTATTAAGCCAAATCTTGGGTGGTTTTTTGATGGCAACTTAGCCGCCCGGGGTCGTAATGAAGCAAGTACAAATATTTAAATGTTACGTATACGCCCCGTAGTGCTTATGGCCGAACCCAATTCTCGGTTAACACAGCTGCTTTCACGACTGGATTCTGATGCAAACAGTTGGCGCGAGTTTACATCTAGCCTATACAGCCAAGTCTTGGGTGGTTTTTTGATGGCAACTTAGCTGCCCGGGGTCGTAATGAAGCAAGTACAAAAAATTTTAAAATGTTACGTATACGCCCCGTAGTGCTAATGGCCGAACCCAATTCTCGGCTAACACAGCTACTTTCACGACTGGATTTTGATGCAAACAGTTGGCGCGTGTTCAGATCTAGAATATTAAGTCAAATCTTCGGCTGTTTATTGATGGCAACTTAGCTGCCCGGGGTCGTAATGAAGCAAGTACAAGAAATATTAAAATGTTACGTATACGCCCCGTAGTGCTTATGGCCGCACCCAATTCTCGGCTAACACAGCTTCCTTCACGACTGGATTTTGATGCAAACAGTTGGCGCGAGTTTAGATCTAGCCTATTAAGCCAAATCTTGGGTGGTTTTTTGATGGTAACTTAGCTGCCCGGGGTCGTAATTAAGAAAGTACAAGAAATTTGAAAAAGTTACGAATACGCCCCGTAGTGCTTATGGCCGAACCCAATTCTCGGCTAACACAGCTACTTTCACGACTGGATTTTGATACAACCAGTTGGCACCGGTTCAGATCCAGCCTATTAAGTCAAATCTTGGGTGGCTTTTTGATGGCAACTTAGCTGCCCGGGGTCGTAATGAAGCAAGTACAAAAAAATTTAAAATGTTACGTATACGCCCTTTAGTGCTTATGGCCGAACCCAATTCTCGCTTAACACAGCTACTTTCACGACTTGATTTTGATGCAAACAGTTGGCGCGAGTTTAGATCTAGCCTATTAAGCCAAATCTTGGGTGGGTTTTTGATGGCAACTTAGCTGCCCGGGGTCGTAATGAAGCAAGTACAAACATTTAAATGTTACGTATACGCCCCGTAGTGCTTATGGCCGAACCCAATTCTCGGCTAACACAGCTATTTTCACGACTGGATTTTGATACAACCAGTTGGCACCGGTTCAGATCCAGCCTATTAAGTCAAATCTTGGGTGGCTTTTTGATGGCAACTTAGCTGCCCGGGGTCGTAATGAAGCAAGTACAAAAAAATTTAAAATGTTACGTATACGCCCCTTAGTGCTTATGGCCGAACCCAATTCTCGCTTAACACAGCTACTTTCACGACTTGATTTTGATGCAAACAGTTGGCGCGAGTTTAGATCTAGCCTATTAAGCCAAATCTTGGGTGGTTTTTTGATGGCAACTTAGCTGCCCGGGGTCGTAATAAAGCAAGTACAAACATTTAAATGTTACGTATATGCCCCGTAGTGCTTATGGCCGAACCCATTTCTCGGCTAACACCGCTACTTTCACGACTTTATTTTGATGCAAACAGTTGGCGGCGGTTCAGATCCAGCCTATTAAGTCAAATCTTGGGTGGTTTTTTGATGGCAACTTACCTGCCCGGGGTCGTAATGAAGCAAGTACAAGAAATGTTAAAATGTTACGTATACGCCCCGTAGTGCTTATGGCCGCACCCAATTCTCGGCTAACACAGCTTCCTTCACGACTGGATTTTGATGCAAACAGTTGGCGCGAGTTTAGATCTAGCCTATTAAGCCAAATCTTGGGTGGTTTTTTGATGGTAACTTAGCTGCCCGGGGTCGTAATTAAGAAAGTACAAGAAATTTGAAAAAGTTACGAATAGTTAGTGCTTATGGCCGAACCCAATTCTCGGCTAACACAGCTACTTTCACGACTGGATTTTGATGCAAATAGTTGGCGCCGGTAATGAACCAGCATATTAAGCCAAATCTTGGGTGGTTTTTTTATGACAACTTAGCTGCCCGGGGTCGTAATGAAGCAAGTACAAAAAAAATTAAAATGTTACGTATACGCCCCGTAGTGCTTCTGGCCGAACCCAATTCTCGCTTAACACAGCTACTTTCACGACTGGATTTTGACGCAAACAGTTGGTGCGAGTTTAGATCTAGCCTATTAAGCCAAATCTTGGGTGGGTTTTTGATGGCAACTTAGCTGCCCGGGGTCGTAATGAAGCAAGTACAAACATTTAAATGTTACGTATACGCCCCTTAGTGCTTATGGCCGAACCCAATTCTCGCTTAACACAGCTACTTTCACGACTTTATTTTGATGCAAACAGTTGGCGCGAGTTTAGATCTAGCCTATTAAGCCAAATCTTGGGTGGTTTTTTGATGGCAACTTAGCCGCCCGGGGTCGTAATGAAGCAAGTACAAATATTTAAATGTTACGTATACGCCCCGTAGTGCTTATGGCCGAACCCAATTCTCGGTTAACACAGCTGCTTTCACGACTGGATTCTGATGCAAACAGTTGGCGCGAGTTTACATCTAGCCTATACAGCCAAGTCTTGGGTGGTTTTTTGATGGCAACTTAGCTGCCCGGGGTCGTAATGAAGCAAGTACAAAAAATTTTAAAATGTTACGTATACGCCCCGTAGTGCTAATGGCCGAACCCAATTCTCGGCTAACACAGCTACTTTCACGACTGGATTTTGATGCAAACAGTTGGCGGCGGTTCAGATCCAGCCTATTAAGTCAAATCTTGGGTGGTTTTTTGATGGCAACTTACCTGCCCGGGGTCGTAATGAAGCAAGTACAAGAAATGTTAAAATGTTACGTATACGCCCCGTAGTGCTTATGGCCGCACCCAATTCTCGGCTAACACAGCTTCCTTCACGACTGGATTTTGATGCAAACAGTTGGCGCGAGTTTAGATCTAGCCTATTAAGCCAAATCTTGGGTGGTTTTTTGATGGTAACTTAGCTGCCCGGGGTCGTAATGAAGCAAGTACAAGAAATATTAAAATGGTTCGTATACGCCCCGTAGTGCTTATGGCCGCACCCAATTCTCGGCTAACACAGCTACTTTCACGACTGGATTTTGATACAACCAGTTGGCACCGGTTCAGATCCAGCCTATTAAGTCAAATCTTGGGTGGCTTTTTGATGGCAACTTAGCTGCCCGGGGTCGTAATGAAGCAAGTACAAAAAAATTTAAAATGTTACGTATACGCCCTTTAGTGCTTATGGCCGAACCCAATTCTCGCTTAACACAGCTACTTTCACGACTTGATTTTGATGCAAACAGTTGGCGCGAGTTTAGATCTAGCCTATTAAGCCAAATCTTGGGTGGGTTTTTGATGGCAACTTAGCTGCCCGGGGTCGTAATGAAGCAAGTACAAACATTTAAATGTTACGTATACGCCCCGTAGTGCTTATGGCCGAACCCAATTCTCGGCTAACACAGCTATTTTCACGACTGGATTTTGATACAACCAGTTGGCACCGGTTCAGATCCAGCCTATTAAGTCAAATCTTGGGTGGCTTTTTGATGGCAACTTAGCTGCCCGGGGTCGTAATGAAGCAAGTACAAAAAAATTTAAAATGTTACGTATACGCCCCTTAGTGCTTATGGCCGAACCCAATTCTCGCTTAACACAGCTACTTTCACGACTTGATTTTGATGCAAACAGTTGGCGCGAGTTTAGATCTAGCCTATTAAGCCAAATCTTGGGTGGTTTTTTGATGGCAACTTAGCTGCCCGGGGTCGTAATAAAGCAAGTACAAACATTTAAATGTTACGTATATGCCCCGTAGTGCTTATGGCCGAACCCATTTCTCGGCTAACACCGCTACTTTCACGACTTTATTTTGATGCAAACAGTTGGCGGCGGTTCAGATCCAGCCTATTAAGTCAAATCTTGGGTGGTTTTTTGATGGCAACTTACCTGCCCGGGGTCGTAATGAAGCAAGTACAAGAAATGTTAAAATGTTACGTATACGCCCCGTAGTGCTTATGGCCGCACCCAATTCTCGGCTAACACAGCTTCCTTCACGACTGGATTTTGATGCAAACAGTTGGCGCGAGTTTAGATCTAGCCTATTAAGCCAAATCTTGGGTGGTTTTTTGATGGTAACTTAGCTGCCCGGGGTCGTAATTAAGAAAGTACAAGAAATTTGAAAAAGTTACGAATACGCCCCGTAGTGCTTATGGCCGAACCCAATTCTCGGCTAACACAGCTACTTTCACGACTGGATTTTGATGCAAATAGTTGGCGCCGGTAATGAACCAGCATATTAAGCCAAATCTTGGGTGGTTTTTTTATGACAACTTAGCTGCCCGGGGTCGTAATGAAGCAAGTACAAAAAAAATTAAAATGTTACGTATACGCCCCGTAGTGCTTCTGGCCGAACCCAATTCTCGCTTAACACAGCTACTTTCACGACTGGATTTTGACGCAAACAGTTGGTGCGAGTTTAGATCTAGCCTATTAAGCCAAATCTTGGGTGGGTTTTTGATGGCAACTTAGCTGCCCGGGGTCGTAGTGAAGCAAGTACAAACATTTAAATGTTACGTATACGCCCCTTAGTGCTTATGGCCGAACCCAATTCTCGCTTAACACAGCTACTTTCACGACTTTATTTTGATGCAAACAGTTGGCGCGAGTTTACATCTAGCCTATACAGCCAAGTCTTGGGTGGTTTTTTGATGGCAACTTAGCTGCCCGGGGTCGTAATGAAGCAAGTACAAAAAATTTTAAAATGTTACGTATACGCCCCGTAGTGCTAATGGCCGAACCCAATTCTCGGCTAACACAGCTACTTTCACGACTGGATTTTGATGCAAACAGTTGGCGCGTGTTCAGATCTAGAATATTAAGTCAAATCTTCGGCTGTTTATTGATGGCAACTTAGCTGCCCGGGGTCGTAATGAAGCAAGTACAAAAAATTTTAAAATGTTACGTATACGCCCCGTAGTGCTTATGGCCGAACCCATTTCTCGGCTAACACCGCTACTTTCACGACTTTATTTTGATGCAAACAGTTGGCGGCGGTTCAGAACCAGCCTATTAAGTCAAATCTTGGGTGGTTTTTTGATGGCAACTTACCTGCCCGGGGTCGTAATGAAGCAAGTACAAGAAATATTCAAATATAACGTATACGCCCAGTAGTGCTTATGGCCGAACCCAATTCTCGGCTAACACAGCTTCCTTCACGACTGGATTTTGATGCAAATAGTTGGCGCGAGTTTAGATCTAACCTATTCAGCCAAATCTTGGGTGGTTTTTTGATGGTAACTTAGCTGCCCCGGGTCGTAATTAAGAAAGTACAAAAAAATTTAAAATGTTACGTATACGCCCCGTAGTGCTTCTGGCCGAACCCAATTCTCGGCTAACACAGCTACTTTCACGACTGGATTTTGACGCAAACAGTTGGTGCGAGTTTAGATCTAGCCTATTAAGCCAAATCTTGGGTGGGTTTTTGATGGCAACTTAGCTGCCCGGGGTCGTAATGAAGCAAGTACAAACATTTAAATGTTACGTATACGCCCCTTAGTGCTTATGGCCGAACCCAATTCTCGCTTAACACAGCTACTTTCACGACTTTATTTTGATGCAAACAGTTGGCGCGAGTTTAGATCTAGCCTATTAAGCCAAATCTTGGGTGGTTTTTTGATGGCAACTTAGCCGCCCGGGGTCGTAATGAAGCAAGTACAAATATTTAAATGTTACGTATACGCCCCGTAGTGCTTATGGCCGAACCCAATTCTCGGTTAACACAGCTGCTTTCACGACTGGATTCTGATGCAAACAGTTGGCGCGAGTTTACATCTAGCCTATACAGCCAAGTCTTGGGTGGTTTTTTGATGGCAACTTAGCTGCCCGGGGTCGTAATGAAGCAAGTACAAAAAATTTTAAAATGTTACGTATACGCCCCGTAGTGCTAATGGCCGAACCCAATTCTCGGCTAACACAGCTACTTTCACGACTGGATTTTGATGCAAACAGTTGGCGCGTGTTCAGATCTAGAATATTAAGTCAAATCTTCGGCTGTTTATTGATGGCAACTTAGCTGCCCGGGGTCGTAATGAAGCAAGTACAAGAAATATTAAAATGTTACGTATACGCCCCGTAGTGCTTATGGCCGCACCCAATTCTCGGCTAACACAGCTTCCTTCACGACTGGATTTTGATGCAAACAGTTGGCGCGAGTTTAGATCTAGCCTATTAAGCCAAATCTTGGGTGGTTTTTTGATGGTAACTTAGCTGCCCGGGGTCGTAATTAAGAAAGTACAAGAAATTTGAAAAAGTTACGAATACGCCCCGTAGTGCTTATGGCCGAACCCAATTCTCGGCTAACACAGCTACTTTCACGACTGGATTTTGATACAACCAGTTGGCACCGGTTCAGATCCAGCCTATTAAGTCAAATCTTGGGTGGCTTTTTGATGGCAACTTAGCTGCCCGGGGTCGTAATGAAGCAAGTACAAAAAAATTTAAAATGTTACGTATACGCCCTTTAGTGCTTATGGCCGAACCCAATTCTCGCTTAACACAGCTACTTTCACGACTTGATTTTGATGCAAACAGTTGGCGCGAGTTTAGATCTAGCCTATTAAGCCAAATCTTGGGTGGGTTTTTGATGGCAACTTAGCTGCCCGGGGTCGTAATGAAGCAAGTACAAACATTTAAATGTTACGTATACGCCCCGTAGTGCTTATGGCCGAACCCAATTCTCGGCTAACACAGCTATTTTCACGACTGGATTTTGATACAACCAGTTGGCACCGGTTCAGATCCAGCCTATTAAGTCAAATCTTGGGTGGCTTTTTGATGGCAACTTAGCTGCCCGGGGTCGTAATGAAGCAAGTACAAAAAAATTTAAAATGTTACGTATACGCCCCTTAGTGCTTATGGCCGAACCCAATTCTCGCTTAACACAGCTACTTTCACGACTTGATTTTGATGCAAACAGTTGGCGCGAGTTTAGATCTAGCCTATTAAGCCAAATCTTGGGTGGTTTTTTGATGGCAACTTAGCTGCCCGGGGTCGTAATAAAGCAAGTACAAACATTTAAATGTTACGTATATGCCCCGTAGTGCTTATGGCCGAACCCATTTCTCGGCTAACACCGCTACTTTCACGACTTTATTTTGATGCAAACAGTTGGCGGCGGTTCAGATCCAGCCTATTAAGTCAAATCTTGGGTGGTTTTTTGATGGCAACTTACCTGCCCGGGGTCGTAATGAAGCAAGTACAAGAAATGTTAAAATGTTACGTATACGCCCCGTAGTGCTTATGGCCGCACCCAATTCTCGGCTAACACAGCTTCCTTCACGACTGGATTTTGATGCAAACAGTTGGCGCGAGTTTAGATCTAGCCTATTAAGCCAAATCTTGGGTGGTTTTTTGATGGTAACTTAGCTGCCCGGGGTCGTAATTAAGAAAGTACAAGAAATTTGAAAAAGTTACGAATACGCCCCGTAGTGCTTATGGCCGAACCCAATTCTCGGCTAACACAGCTACTTTCACGACTGGATTTTGATGCAAATAGTTGGCGCCGGTTATGAACCAGCATATTAAGCCAAATCTTGGGTGGTTTTTTTATGACAACTTAGCTGCCCGGGGTCGTAATGAAGCAAGTACAAAAAAAATTAAAATGTTACGTATACGCCCCGTAGTGCTTCTGGCCGAACCCAATTCTCGGTTAACACAGCTACTTTCACGACTGGATTTTGATGGAAACAGTTGGCGCGAGTTTAGATCTAGCCTATTAAGCCAAATCTTGGGTGGGTTTTTGATGGCAACTTAGCTGCCCGGGGTCGTAATGAAGCAAGTTCAAACATTTAAATGTTACGTATACGCCACGTAGTGCTTATGGCCGAACCCAATTCTCGGTTAACACAGCTACTTTCACGACTGGATTTTGATGGAAACAGTTGGCGCGAGTTTAGATCTAGCCTATTAAGCCAAATCTTGGGTGGTTTTTTGATGGCAACTTAGCCGCCCGGGGTCGTAATGAAGCAAGTACAAATATTTAAATGTTACGTATACGCCCCGTAGTGCTTATGGCCGAACCCAATTCTCGGTTAACACAGCTGCTTTTACGACTGGATTCTGATGCAAACAGTTGGCGCGAGTTTACATCTAGCCTATACAGCCAAGTCTTGGGTGGTTTTTTGATGGCAACTTAGCTGCCCGGGGTCGTAATGAAGCAAGTACAAAAAATTTTAAAATGTTACGTATACCCCCCGTAGTGCTAATGGCCGAACCCAATTCTCGGCTAACACAGCTACTTTCACGACTGGATTTTGATGCAAACAGTTGGCGCGTGTTCAGATCTAGAATATTAAGTCAAATCTTCGGCTGTTTATTGATGGCAACTTAGCTGCCCGGGGTCGTAATGAAGCAAGTACAAGAAATATTAAAATGTTACGTATACGCCCCGTAGTGCTTATGGCCGCACCCAATTCTCGGCTAACACAGCTTCCTTCACGACTGGATTTTGATACAACCAGTTGGCACCGGTTCAGATCCAGCCTATTAAGTCAAATCTTGGGTGGCTTTTTGATGGCAACTTAGCTGCCCGGGGTCGTAATGAAGCAAGTACAAAAAAATTTAAAATGTTACGTATACGCCCCTTAGTGCTTATGGCCGAACCCAATTCTCGCTTAACACAGCTACTTTCACGACTTGATTTTGATGCAAACAGTTGGCGCGAGTTTAGATCTAGCCTATTAAGCCAAATCTTGGGTGGGTTTTTGATGGCAACCTAGCTGCCCGGGGTCGTAATGAAGCAAGTTCAAACATTTAAATGTTACGTATACGCCACGTAGTGCTTATGGCCGAACCCAATTCTCGGTTAACACAGCTACTTTCACGACTGGATTTTGATGGAAACAGTTGGCGCGAGTTTAGATCTAGCCTATTAAGCCAAATCTTGGGTGGTTTTTTGATGGCAACTTAGCCGCCCGGGGTCGTAATGAAGCAAGTACAAATATTTAAATGTTACGTATACGCCCCGTAGTGCTTATGGCCGAACCCAATTCTCGGTTAACACAGCTGCTTTTACGACTGGATTCTGATGCAAACAGTTGGCGCGAGTTTACATCTAGCCTATACAGCCAAGTCTTGGGTGGTTTTTTGATGGCAACTTAGCTGCCCGGGGTCGTAATGAAGCAAGTACAAAAAATTTTAAAATGTTACGTATACGCCCCGTAGTGCTAATGGCCGAACCCAATTCTCGGCTAACACAGCTACTTTCACGACTGGATTTTGATGCAAACAGTTGGCGCGTGTTCAGATCTAGAATATTAAGTCAAATCTTCGGCTGTTTATTGATGGCAACTTAGCTGCCCGGGGTCGTAATGAAGCAAGTACAAGAAATATTAAAATGTTACGTATACGCCCCGTAGTGCTTATGGCCGCACCCAATTCTCGGCTAACACAGCTTCCTTCACGACTGGATTTTGATACAACCAGTTGGCACCGGTTCAGATCCAGCCTATTAAGTCAAATCTTGGGTGGCTTTTTGATGGCAACTTAGCTGCCCGGGGTCGTAATGAAGCAAGTACAAAAAAATTTAAAATGTTACGTATACGCCCCTTAGTGCTTATGGCCGAACCCAATTCTCGCTTAACACAGCTACTTTCACGACTTGATTTTGATGCAAACAGTTGGCGCGAGTTTAGATCTAGCCTATTAAGCCAAATCTTGGGTGGGTTTTTGATGGCAACCTAGCTGCCCGGGGTCGTAATGAAGAAAGTACAACAAATTTGAAAAAGTTACGTATACGCCCCGTAGTGCTTATGGCCGAACCCATTTCTCGGCTAACACCGCTACTTTCACGACTTTATTTTGATGGAAACAGTTGGCGCAAGTTCAGATCTAGCCTATTCAGCCAAATCTTGGGTGGTTTTTTGATGGCAACTTAGCTGCCCAGGGTCGTAATGAAGCAAGTACAAAAAATTTGAAAAAGTTACGTATACGCCCCGTAGTGCTTATGGCCGAACCCAATTCTAGGCTAACACAGCTACTTTCGCGACTGGATTTTGATGCAAATAGTTGGCGCCGGTTATGAACCAGCATATTAAGCCAAATCTTGGGTATTTTTTTGATGGCAACTTAGCTGCCCGGGGTCGTAATTAAGAAAGTACAAACATTTTTAAATGTTACGCATACGCCCCGTAGTGCTCATGGCCGAACCCAGTTCTCGGCTAACACAGCTACTTTCACGACTGGATTTTGATGCAAACAGTTGGCGCCGGTTCAGATCCAGCCTATTAAGTCAAATCTTAAGTGGTTTTTTGATGGCAACTTAGCTGCCCGGGGTCGTAATGAAGCAAGTACAAAAAATTTTAAAAAAGTTACGTATACGCCACGTTGTGCTTATGGCCGAGCCCGATTCTCGGCAAACACAGCTCTTTTCACGACTGGATTTTGATGCAAACAGTTGGCGCGAGTTTACATCTAGCCTATTCAGCCAAATCTTGCGTGGTTTTTTGATGGCAACTTAGCTGCCCGGCGTCGTAATGAAGCAAGTACAAAAAAATTTAAAAAGTTACGTATACGCCTCGTTGTGCTTATGGCCGAGCCCGATTCTCGGCTAACACAGCTACATTCACGACTGGATTTTGATGCAAACAGTTGGCGCGAGTTTAGATCTAGCCTATTCAGCCAAATCTTGGGTGGTTTTTTGATGGTAACTTAGCTGCCCGGGGTCGTAATTAAGAAAGTACAAGAAATTTGAAAAAGTTACGTATACGCCCCGTAGTGCTTATGGCCGAACCCATTTCTCGGCTAACACCGCTACTTTCACGACTTTATTTTGATGGAAACAGTTGGCGCAAGTTCAGATCTAGCCTATTCAGCCAAATCTTGGGTGGTTTTTTGATGGCAACTTAGCTGCCCAGGGTCGTAGTTAAAAAAGTACGAACATTTTTAAATGTTACGTATACGCCCCGTAGTGCTTATGGCCGAACCCATTTCTCGGCTAACACCGCTACTTTCACGATTTTATTTTGATGGAAACAGTTGGCGCGAGTTCAGATCTAGCCTATTAAGTCAAATCTTGGGTGGTTTTTGGATGGCAACTTAGCTGCCCGGGGTCGTAATTAAAAAAGTACAAGATATTTGAAAAAGTTACGTATACGCCCCGTAGTGGTTATGGCCGAATCCATTTCTCGGCTAACACAGCTACTTTCGCGACTGGATTTTGATGAAAACAGTTGGCGCAAGTTCAGATCTAGCCTATTCAGCCAAATCTTGGGTGGTTTTTTGATGGCAACTTAGCTGCCCGGGGTCGTAATGAAGTAAGTACAAAAAATTTTTAAAATGTTACGTATACGCACCGTAGTGCTTATGGCCGAACCCATTCCTCGGCTAACACCGCTACTTTCGCGACTGGATTTTGATGAAAACAGTTGGCGCGAGTTCAGATCTAGCCTATTCAGCCAAATCTTGGGTGGTTTTTTGATGGCAACTTAGCTGCCCGGGGTCGTAATTAAGAAAGTACAAGAAATTTGAAAAAGTTACGTATACGCCCCGTAGTGCTTATGGCCGAACCCAATTCTCGGCTAACACAGCTTCCTTCACGACTGGATTTTGATGCAAATAGTTGGCGCGAGTTTAGATCTAGCCTATTCAGCCAAATCTTGGGTGGTTTTTTGATGGTAACTTAGCTGCCCGGGGTCGTAATTAAGAAAGTACAAGATATTTGAAAAAGTTACGTATACGCCCCGTAGTGGTTATGGCCGAATCCATTTCTCGGCTAACACAGCTACTTTCGCGACTGGATTTTGATGAAAACAGTTGGCGCAAGTTTAGATCTAGCCTATTCAGCCAAATCTTGGGTGGTTTTTTGATGGTAACTTAGCTGCCCGGGGTCGTAATTAAGAAAGTACAAGAAATTTTAAAAAGTTACGTATACGCCCCGTAGTGCTTATGGCCGAACCCAATTCTCGGCTAACACAGCTTCCTTCACGACTGTATTTTGATGCAAACAGTTGGCGCGAGTTCAGATCTAGCCTATTCAGCCAAATCTTGGGTGGTTTTTTGATGGCAACTTAGCTGCCCGGGGTCGTAATGAAGCAAATACAAAAAAATTTAAAATGTTACGTATACGCCCCATAGTGCTTATGACCGAACCCATTTCTCTGCTAATACCGCTACTTTCACGACTTTATTTTGATGCAAACAGTTGGCGCCGGTTCAGATCCAGTCTATTAAGTCAAATCTTGGGTTGTTTTTTGATGGCAACTTAGCTGCCCGGGGTCGTAATGAAGCAAGTACAAGAAATATTAAAATGTTACGTATACGCCCCGTAGTGCTTATGGCCGAACCCAATTCTCGGCTAACACAGCTTCCTTCACGACTGGATTTTGATGCAAATAGTTGGCGCGAGTTTAGATCTAGCCTATTCAGCCAAATCTTGGGTGGTTTTTTGATGGTAACTTAGCTGCCCGGGGTCGTAATTAAGAAAGTACAAGAAATTTGAAAAAGTTACGTATACGCCCCGTAGTGCTTATGGCCGAACCCAATTCTCGGCTAACACAGCTACTTTCACGACTGGATTTTGATGCAAATAGTTGGCGCCGGTTATGAACCAGCATATTAAGCGAAATCTTGGGTGGTTTTTTGATGGCAACTTAGCTGCCCGGGGTCGTAATGAAGCAAGTACAAACATTTAAATGTTACGTATACGCCCCGTAGTGCTTATGGCCGAACCCATTTCTCGGCTAACACCGCTACTTTCACGACTGGATTTTGATGCAAACAGTTGGCGCGAGTTTATATCTAGCCTATTAAGCCAAATCTTGGCTGGTTTTTTGATGGCAACTTAGCTGCCCGGGGTCGTAATGAAGCAAGTACAAACATTTTTAAAATGTTACGTATACGCCCCGTAGTGCTTATGGCCGAACCCAATTCTCGCTTAACACAGCTACTTTCACGACTGGATTTTGATGCAAACAGTTGGCGCGAGTTTAGATCTAGCCTATTAAGCCAAATCTTGGGTGGTTTTTTGATGGCAACTTAGCTGCCCGGGGTCGTAATGAAGCAAGTACAAAAATTTTTAAAATGTTACGTATACGCCCCGTAGTGCTTATGGCCGAACCCAATTCTCTCCTAACACCGCTACTTTCACGACTGGATTTTGATGCAAATAGTTGGCGCGAGTTTAGATCTAGCCTATTCAGCCAAATCTTGAGTGGTTTTTTGATGGCAACTTAGCTGCCCGGGGTCGTAATGAAGCAAGTACAAACATTTAATTGTTACGTATACGCCCCGAAGTGCTTATGGCCGAAGCCATTTCTCGGCTAACACCGCTACTTTCACGACTGGATTTTGATGCAAACAGTTGGCGCGAGTTTAGATCTAGCCTATTAAGCCAAATCTTGGCTGGTTTTTTGATGGTAACTTAGCTGCCCGGGGTCGTAATTAAGAAAGTACAAGAAATTTGAAAAAGTTACGTATACGCCCCGTAGTGCTTATGGCTGAACCCAATTCTCGGCTAACACAGCTACTTTCACGACTGGATTTTGATGCAAATAGTTGGTGCCGGTTATGAACCAGCATATTAAGCCAAATCTTGGGTGGTTTTTTGATGGCAACTTAGCTGCGCGGGGTCGTAATGAAGCAAGTACAAAATTTTTTAAAATGTTACGTATACGCCCCGTAGTGCTTATGGCCGAACCCAATTCTCGCTTAACACAGCTATTTTCACGACTGGATTTTGATGCAAATAGTTGGCGCGAGTTTAGGTCTAGCCTATTCAGCCAAATCTTGGGTGGTTTTTTGATGGTAACTTAGCTGCCCGGGGTCGTAATGAAGCAAGTACAAAAAAATGTAAAATGTTACGTATACGCCCCGTAGTGCTTATGGCCGAACCCATTTCTCGGCTAACACCGCTACTTTCACGACTTTATTTTGATGCAAACAGTTGGCGCCGGTACAGATACAGCCTATTAAGTCAAATCTTGGGTGGTTTTTTGATGGCAACTTAGTTGCCCGGGATCGTAATTAAGAAAGTACAAGAAATATTAAAATGTTACGTATACGAACCGTAGTGCTTATGGCCGAACCCAATTCTCGGCTAACATAGCTACTTTCACGACTGGATTTTGATGCAAATAGTTGGCGCCGGTTATGAACCAGCATATTAAGCCAAATCCTGGGTGGTTTTTTGATGGCAACTTAGCTGCCCGGGGTCGTAATTAAGAAAGTACAAGAAATATTAAAATGTTACGTATACGCCCCGTAGTGCTTATGGCCGAACCCATTTCTCGGCTAACACCGCTACTTTCACGACTTTATTTTGATGCAAACAGTTGGCGCCGGTACAGATACAGCCTATTAAGTCAAATCTTGGGTGGTTTTTTGATGGCAACTTAGCTGCCCGGGGTCGTAATTAAGAAAGTACAAGAAATATTAAAATGTTACGTATGCGCCCCGTAGTGCTTATGGCCGAACCCAATTCTCGGCAAACACAGCTCTTTTCACGACTGGATTTTGATGCAAACAGTTGGCGCGAGTTTACATCTAGCCTATTCAGCCAAATCTTGGGTGGTTTTTTGATGGCAACTTAGCTGCCCGGGGTCGTAATGAAGCAAGTACAAACATTTAAAAATGTTACGTATACGCCCCATAGTGCTTATGGCCGAACCCATTTCTCGGCTAACACCCCTACTTTCACGACTTTATTTTGATGCAAACAGTTGGCGCCGGTTCAGATCTAGCCTATTCAGCCAAATCTTGGGTGGTTTTTTGATGGCAACTTATCTGCCCGGGGTCGTAATGAAGCAAGTACAAAAAAATTTAAAATGTTACGTATACGCCCCATAGTGCTTATGGCCGAACCCATTTCTCGGCTAACACCGCTACTTTCACGACTTTATTTTGATGCAAACAGTTGGCGCCGGTTCAGATCCAGCCTATTAAGTCAAATCTTGGGTGGTTTTTTGATGGCAACTTAGCTGCCCGGGGTCGTAATTAAGAAAGTACAAGAAATATTAAAATGTTACGTATACGCCCCGTAATGCTTATGGCCGAACCCAATTCTCGGCTAACACAGCTACTTTCACGACTGGATTTTGATGCAAATAGTTGGCGCCGGTTATGAACCAGCATATTAAGCCAAATCCTGGGTGGTTTTTTGATGGCAACTTAGCTGCCCGAGGTCGTAATTAAGAAAGTACAAGAAATTTGAAAAAGTTACGTATGCGCCCCGTAGTGCTTATGGCCGAACCCAATTCTCGGCTAACACAGCTCTTTTCACGACTGGATTTTGATGCAAACAGTTGGCGCGAGTTTAGATCTAGCCTATTAAGCCAAATCTTGGGTGGTTTTTTGATGGCAACTTAGCTGCCCGGGGTCGTAATGAAGCAAGTACAAACATTTAAATGTTACGTATACGCCTCGTTGTGCTTATGGCCGAGCCCGATTCTCGGCAAACACAGCTCTTTTCACGACTGGATTTTGATGCAAACAGTTGGCGCCGGTTCAGATCCAGCCTATTAAGTCAAATCTTGGGTGGTTTTTTGATGGAAACTTAGCTGCCCGGGGTCGTAATGAAGCAAGTACAAAAAATTTTAAAAAGTTACGTATACGCCACGTTGTGCTTATGGCCGCGCCCGATTCTCGGCAAGCACAGCTCTTTTCACGACTGGATTTTGATGCAAACAGTTGGCGCGAGTTTACATCTAGCCTATTCAGCCAAATCTTGGGTGGTTTTTTGATGGCAACTTAGCTGCCCGGGGTCGTAATGAAGCAAGTACAAAAAAATTTAAAATGTTACGTATACGCCCCATAGTGATTATGGCCGAACCCATTTCTCGGCTAACACCGCTACTTTCACGACTTTATTTTGATGCAAGCAGTTGGCGCCGGTTCAGGTCCAGCCTATCAAGTCAATTCTTGGGTGGTTTTTTGATGGCAACTTAGCTGCCCGGGGTCGTAATGAAGCAAGTACAAAAAATTTTAAAATGTTACGTATACGCCCCGTAGTGCTTATGGCCGAACCCAATTCTCGCTTAACACAGCTACTTTCACGACTGGATTTTGATGCAAACAGTTGGCGCGAGTTTACATCTAGCCAATACAGCCAAATCTTGTATGGTTTTTTGATGGCAACTTAGCTGCCCGGGGTCGTAATGAAGCAAGTACAAAAATTTAAAAATGTTACGTATACGCCCCGTAGTGCTTATGGCCGAACCCCTTTCTCGGCTAACACAGCTACTTTCGCGACTGGATTTTGATGCAAACAGTTGGCGCGGGTTCAGATCTAGAATATTAAGTCAAATCTTGGGTGGTTTTTTGATGGGAACTTAGCTGCCTGGGGTCGTAATGAAGCAAGTACAAAAAAATTTAAAAAGTTACGTATACGCCTCGTTGTGCTTATGGCACAGCTACTTTCACGACTGGATTTTGATGGAAACTGTTGGCGCGAGTTTACATCTAGCCTATTCAGCCAAATCTGGGGGGGTTTTTTGATGGCAACTTAGCTGCCCGGGGTCGTAATTAAGAAAGTACAAGAAATATTAAAATGTTACGTATACGCCCCGTAGTGCTTATGGCCGAACCCAATTCTCGGCTAACACAGCTACTTTCACGACTTTATTTTGATGCAAGCAGTTGGCGCCGGTTCAGGTCGAGCCTATTAAGTCAATTCTTGGGCGGTTTTTTGATGGCAACTTAGCTGCCCGGGGTCGTAATGAAGCAAGTACAAACAATTTTAAAATGTTACGTATACGCCCCGTAGGGCTTATGGCCGAAGCCATTTCCTGGCTAACACAGCCACTTTCACGACTGGATTTTGATGAAAACAGTTGGCGCGAGTTCAGATCCAGCCTATTAAGTCAAATCTTGGGTGGTTTTTTGATGGCAACTTAGCTGCCCGGGGTCGTAATTAAGAAAGTACAAGAAATATTAAAATGTTACGTATACGCCCCGTAGTGCTTATGGCCGAACCCAATTCTCGGCTAACACAGCTACTTTCACGACTTTATTTTGATGCAAGCAGTTGGCGCCGGTTCAGGTCCAGCCTATTAAGTCAAATCTTGGGTGGTTTTTTGATGGCAACTTAGCTGCCCGGGGTCGTAATGAAGCAAGTACAGAAAATTTTAAAATGTTACGTATACGCCCCGTAGTGCTTATGGCCGAACCCAATTCTCGGCAAACACAGCTCTTTTCACGACTGGATTTTGATGCAAACAGTTGGCGCGAGTTTACATCTAGCCTATTCAGCCAAATTTTGGGTGGTTTTTTGATGGCAACTTAGCTGCCCGGGGTCGTAATTAAGAAAAAACGAACATTTTTAAATGTTACGTATATGCCCCGTAGTGCTTATGGCCGAACCCAATTCTCGGCTAACACAGCTACTTTCACGACTGGATTTTGATGCAAACAGTTGGCGCGAGTTTAGATCTAGCCTATTAAGCCAAATCTTGGGTGGTTTTTTGATGGCAACTTAGCTGCCCGGGGTCGTAATGAAGCAAGTACAAACATTTAAATGTTACGTATACGCCTCGTTGTGCTTATGGCCGAGCCCGATTCTCGGCAAACACAGCTCTTTTCACGACTGGATTTTGATGCAAACAGTTGGCGCGAGTTTACATCTAGCCTATTCAACCAAATTTTGGGTGGTTTTTTGATGGCAACTTAGCTGCCCGGGGTCGTAATGAAGCAAGTACAAAAAAATGTAAAATGTAACGTATACGCCCCATAGTGCTTATGGCCGAACCCATTTCTCGGCTAACACAGCTTCCTTCACGACTGGATTTTGATGCAAACAGTTGGCGCGGGTTTAGATCTAGCCTATTCAGCCAAATCTTGGGTGGTTTTTTGATGGCAACTTAGCTGCCCGGGGTCGTAATTAAGAAAGTACAAGAAATATTAAAATGTTACGTATGCGCCCCGTAGTGCTTATGGCCGAACCCATTTCTCGGCTAACACAGCTTCCTTCACGACTGGAATTTGATGCAAACAGTTGGCGCGAGTTTAGATCTAGCCTATTCAACCAAATTTTGGGTGGTTTTTTGATGGCAACTTAGCTGCCCGGGGTCGTAATTAAGAAAAAACGAACATTTTAAAATGTTACGTATACGCCCCGTAATGCTTATGGCCGAACCCAATTCTCGGCAAACACAGCTCTTTTCACGACTGGATTTTGATGCAAACAGTTGGCGCGAGTTTAGATCTAGCCTATTCAGCCAAATTTTGGGTGGTTTTTTGATGGCAACTTAGCTGCCCGGGGTCATAATTAAGAAAGTACAAGAAATATTAAAATGTTACGTATACGCCCCGTAGTGCTTATGGCCGAACCCAATTCTCGGCTAACACAGCTACTTTCACGACTTTATTTTGATGCAAGCAGTTGGCGCCGGTTCAGGTCCAGCCTATTAAGTCAAATCTTGGGTGGTTTTTTGATGGCAACTTAGCTGCCCGGGGTCGTAATGAAGCAAGTACAAAAATTTAAAAATGTTACGTATACGCCCCATAGTGCTTATGGCCGAACCCATTTCTCGGCTAACACCCCTACTTTCACGACTTTATTTTGATGCAAACAGTTGGCGCCGGTTCAGATCTAGCCTATTCAGCCAAATCTTGGGTGGTTTTTTGATGGCAACTTATCTGCCCGGGGTCGTAATGAAGCAAGTACAAAAAAATTTAAAATGTTACGTATACGCCCCATAGTGCTTATGGCCGAACCCATTTCTCGGCTAACACCGCTACTTTCACGACTTTATTTTGATGCAAACAGTTGGCGCCGGTTCAGATCCAGCCTATTAAGTCAAATCTTGGGTGGTTTTTTGATGGCAACTTAGCTGCCCGGGGTCGTAATTAAGAAAGTACAAGAAATATTAAAATGTTACGTATACGCCCCGTAGTGCTTATGGCCGAACCCAATTCTCGGCTAACACAGCTACTTTCACGACTGGATTTTGATGCAGATAGTTGGCGCCGGTTATGAACCAGCATATTAAGCCAAATCCTGGGTGGTTTTTTGATGGCAACTTAGCTGCCCGAGGTCGTAATTAAGAAAGTACAAGAAATTTGAAAAAGTTACGTATGCGCCCCGTAGTGCTTATGGCCGAACCCAATTCTCGGCTAACACAGCTCTTTCACGACTGGATTTTGATGCAAACAGTTGGCGCCGGTTCAGATCCAGCCTATTAAGTCAAATCTTGGGTGGTTTTTTGATGGAAACTTAGCTGCCCGGGGTCGTAATGAAGCAAGTACAAAAAATTTTAAAAAGTTACGTATACGCCACGTTGTGCTTATGGCCGCGCCCGATTCTCGGCAAACACAGCTCTTTTCACGACTGGATTTTGATGCAAACAGTTGGCGCGAGTTTACATCTAGCCTATTCAGCCAAATCTTGGGTGGTTTTTTGATGGCAACTTAGCTGCCCGGGGTCGTAATGAAGCAAGTACAAAAAAATTTAAAATGTTACGTATACGCCCCATAGTGATTATGGCCGAACCCATTTCTCGGCTAACACCGCTACTTTCACGACTTTATTTTGATGCAAGCAGTTGGCGCCGGTTCAGGTCCAGCCTATTAAGTCAATTCTTGGGTGGTTTTTTGATGGCAACTTAGCTGCCCGGGGTCGTAATGAAGCAAGTACAAAAAATTTTAAAATGTTACGTATACGCCCCGTAGTGCTTATGGCCGAACCCAATTCTCGCTTAACACAGCTACTTTCACGACTGGATTTTGATGCAAACAGTTGGCGCGAGTTTACATCTAGCCAATACAGCCAAATCTTGGGTGGTTTTTTGATGGCAACTTAGCTGCCCGGGGTCGTAATGAAGCAAGTACAAAAATTTAAAAATGTTACGTATACGCCCCGTAGTGCTTATGGCCGAACCCCTTTCTCGGCTAACACAGCTACTTTCGCGACTGGATTTTGATGCAAACAGTTGGCGCGGGTTCAGATCTAGAATATTAAGTCAAATCTTGGGTGGTTTTTTGATGGGAACTTAGCTGCCTGGGGTCGTAATGAAGCAAGTACAAAAAAATTTAAAAAGTTACGTATACGCCTCGTTGTGCTTATGGCACAGCTACTTTCACGACTGGATTTTGATGCAAACTGTTGGCGCGAGTTTACATCTAGCCTATTCAGCCAAATCTGGGGGGGTTTTTTGATGGCAACTTAGCTGCCCGGGGTCGTAATTAAGAAAGTACAAGAAATATTAAAATGTTACGTATACGCCCCGTAGTGCTTATGGCCGAACCCAATTCTCGGCTAACACAGCTACTTTCACGACTTTATTTTGATGCAAGCAGTTGGCGCCGGTTCAGGTCCAGCCTATTAAGTCAATTCTTGGGTGGTTTTTTGATGGCAACTTAGCTGCCCGGGGTCGTAATGAAGCAAGTACAAACAATTTTAAAATGTTACGTATACGCCCCGTAGGGCTTATGGCCGAAGCCATTTCCTGGCTAACACAGCCACTTTCACGACTGGATTTTGATGAAAACAGTTGGCGCGAGTTCAGATCCAGCCTATTAAGTCAAATCTTGGGTGGTTTTTTGATGGCAACTTAGCTGCCCGGGGTCGTAATTAAGAAAGTACAAGAAATATTAAAATGTTACGTATACGCCCCGTAGTGCTTATGGCCGAACCCAATTCTCGGCTAACACAGCTACTTTCACGACTTTATTTTGATGCAAGCAGTTGGCGCCGGTTCAGGTCCAGCCTATTAAGTCAATTCTTGGGTGGTTTTTTGATGGCAACTTAGCTGCCCGGGGTCGTAATGAAGCAAGTACAAACAATTTTAAAATGTTACGTATACGCCCCGTAGGGCTTATGGCCGAAGCCATTTCCTGGCTAACACAGCCACTTTCACGACTGGATTTTGATGAAAACAGTTGGCGCGAATTCAGATCTAGCCTATTAAGTCAAATCTTAGGTGGTTTTTTGATGGCAACTTAGCTGCCCGGGGTCGTAATTAAGAAAGTACAAGAAATGTGAAAAAGTTACATATACGCCTCGTAGTGCTTATGGCCGAACCCATTTCTCGGCTAACACCGCTACTTTCATGACTTTATTTTGATGCAAACAGTTGGCGCCGGTTCAGATCCAGCCTATTAAATCAAATCTTGGGTGGTTTTTTGATGGCAACTTAGCTGCCCGGGGTCGTAATGAACCAAGTACAAAAAAATTTAAAATGTTACGTATACGCCCCGTAGTGCTTATGGCCGAACCCAATTCCCGGCTAACAAAGCTACTTTCACGACTGGATTTTGATGCAAACAGTTGGCGCGAGTTCAGATCTAGCCTATTAAGTCAAATCTTAGGTGGTTTTTTGATGGTAACTTAGCTGCCCGGGGTCGTAATTAAGAAAGTACAAGAAATTTGAAAAAGTTACGTATACGCCCCGTAGTGCTTATGGCCGAACTCAATTCTCGGCTAACACAGCTACTTTCACGACTGGATTTTGATGCAAATAGTTGGCGCCGGTTATGAACCAGCATATTAACCCAAATCCTGGGTGGTTTTTTGATGGCAACTTAGCTGCCCGGGGTCGTAATTAAGAAAGTACAAGAAATATTAAAATGTTACGTATACGTCCCCGTAGTGCTTATGGCCGAACCCAATTCTCGGCTAACACAGCTACTTTCACGACTGGATTTTGATGCAAACAGTTGGCGCGAGTTTACATCTAGCCAATACAGCCAAATCTTGGGTGGTTTTTTGATGGCAACTTAGCTGCCCGGGGTCGTAATGAAGCAAGTACAAACAATTTTAAAATGTTACGTATACGCCCCGTAGGGCTTATGGCCGAAGCCATTTCCTGGCTAACACAGCCACTTTCACGACTGGATTTTGATGAAAACAGTTGGCGCGAATTCAGATCTAGCCTATTAAGTCAAATCTTAGGTGGTTTTTTGATGGCAACTTAGCTGCCCGGGGTCGTAATTAAGAAAGTACAAGAAATGTGAAAAAGTTACATATACGCCTCGTAGTGCTTATGGCCGAACCCATTTCTCGGCTAACACCGCTACTTTCATGACTTTATTTTGATGCAAACAGTTGGCGCCGGTTCAGATCCAGCCTATTAAATCAAATCTTGGGTGGTTTTTTGATGGCAACTTAGCTGCCCGGGGTCGTAATGAACCAAGTACAAAAAAATTTAAAATGTTACGTATACGCCCCGTAGTGCTTATGGCCGAACCCAATTCCCGGCTAACAAAGCTACTTTCACGACTGGATTTTGATGCAAACAGTTGGCGCGAGTTCAGATCTAGCCTATTAAGTCAAATCTTAGGTGGTTTTTTGATGGTAACTTAGCTGCCCGGGGTCGTAATTAAGAAAGTACAAGAAATTTGAAAAAGTTACGTATACGCCCCGTAGTGCTTATGGCCGAACTCAATTCTCGGCTAACACAGCTACTTTCACGACTGGATTTTGATGCAAATAGTTGGCGCCGGTTATGAACCAGCATATTAACCCAAATCCTGGGTGGTTTTTTGATGGCAACTTAGCTGCCCGGGGTCGTAATTAAGAAAGTACAAGAAATATTAAAATGTTACGTATACGTCCCCGTAGTGCTTATGGCCGAACCCCTTTCTCGGCTAACACAGCTACTTTCGCGACTGGATTTTGATGCAAACAGTTGGCGCGTGTTCAGATCTAGAATATTAAGTCAAATCTTCGGCTGTTTATTGATGGCAACTTAGCTGCCCGGGGTCGTAATGAAGCAAGTACAAAAAAATTTAAAATGTTACGTATACGACCCATAGTGCTTATGGCCGAACCCATTTCTCGGCTAACACCGCTACTTTCACGACTTTATTTTGATGCAAACAGTTGGCGCCGGTTCAGGTCCAGCCTATTAAGTCAAATATTGGGTGGTTTTTTGATGGCAACTTAGCTGCCCGGGGTCGTAATGAAGCAAGTACAAAAAAATTTAAAATGTTACGTATACGCCCCGTAGTGCTTATGGCCGAACCCAATTCTCGCTTAACACAGCTACTTTCACGACTGGATTTTGATGCAAACAGTTGGCGCGGGTTTACATCTAGCCTATACAGCCAAATCTTGGGTGGTTTTTTGATGGCAACTTAGCTGCCCGGGGTCGTAATGAATCAAGTACAAAAAATTTTAAAATGTTACATATACGCCCCGTAGTGCTTATGGCCGAACCCAATTCTCGCTTAACACAGCTACTTTCACGACTGGATTTTGATGCAAACAGTTGGCGCGAGTTTAAATCTAGCCTATTAAGCCAAATCTTGAGTGGTTTTTTGGGGTCGTAATGAAGCAAGTACAAAATATTTTAAAAAGTTACGTATACGCCTCGTTGTGCTTATGGCCGAACCCAATTCTCGCTTAACACAGCTACTTTCACGACTGGATTTTGATGCAAACAGTTGGCGCGGGTTTAGATCTAGCCTATTAAGCCAAATCTTGGGTGGTTTTTTGATGGCAACTTAGCTGCCCGGGGTCGTAATGAAGCAAGTACAAACATTTAAATGTTACGTATACGCCTCGTTGTGCTTATGGCCGAGCCCGATTCTCGGCAAACACAGCTCTTTTCACGACTGGATTTTGATGCAAACAGTTGGCGCGAGTTTACATCTAGCCTATTCAGCCAAATTTTGGGTGGTTTTTTGATGGCAACTTAGCTGCCCGGGGTCGTAATGAAGCAAGTACAAAAAAATGTAAAATGTAACGTATACGCCCCATAGTGCTTATGGCCGAACCCATTTCTCTTCTACCACCGCTACTTTCACGACTTTATTTTGATGCAAGCAGTTGGCGCCGGTCCAGATACAGCCTATTAAGTCAAATCTTGGGTGGTTTTTTGATGGCAACTTAGCTGCCCGGGGTCGTAATGAAGCAAGTACAAAAATTTAAAAATGTTACGTATACGCCCCATAGTGCTTATGGCCGAACCCATTTCTCGGCTAACACCCCTACTTTCACGACTTTATTTTGATGCAAACAGTTGGCGCCGGTTCAGATCTAGCCTATTCAGCCAAATCTTGGGTGGTTTTTTGATGGCAACTTATCTGCCCGGGGTCGTAATGAAGCAAGTACAAAAAAATTTAAAATGTTACGTATACGCCCCATAGTGCTTATGGCCGAACCCATTTCTCGGCTAACACCGCTACTTTCACGACTTTATTTTGATGCAAACAGTTGGCGCCGGTTCAGATCCAGCCTATTAAGTCAAATCTTGGGTGGTTTTTTGATGGCAACTTAGCTGCCCGGGGTCGTAATTAAGAAAGTACAAGAAATATTAAAATGTTACGTATACGCCCCGTAGTGCTTATGGCCGAACCCAATTCTCGGCTAACACAGCTACTTTCACGACTGGATTTTGATGCAAATAGTTGGCGCCGGTTATGAACCAGCATATTAAGCCAAATCCTGGGTGGTTTTTTGATGGCAACTTAGCTGCCCGAGGTCGTAATTAAGAAAGTACAAGAAATTTGAAAAAGTTACGTATGCGCCCCGTAGTGCTTATGGCCGAACCCAATTCTCGGCTAACACAGCTCTTTCACGACTGGATTTTGATGCAAACAGTTGGCGCCGGTTCAGATCCAGCCTATTAAGTCAAATCTTGGGTGGTTTTTTGATGGAAACTTAGCTGCCCGGGGTCGTAATGAAGCAAGTACAAAAAATTTTAAAAAGTTACGTATACGCCACGTTGTGCTTATGGCCGCGCCCGATTCTCGGCAAACACAGCTCTTTTCACGACTGGATTTTGATGCAAACAGTTGGCGCGAGTTTACATCTAGCCTATTCAGCCAAATCTTCGGTGGTTTTTTGATGGCAACTTAGCTGCCCGGGGTCGTAATGAAGCAAGTACAAAAAAATTTAAAATGTTACGTATACGCCCCATAGTGATTATGGCCGAACCCATTTCTCGGCTAACACCGCTACTTTCACGACTTTATTTTGATGCAAGCAGTTGGCGCCGGTTCAGGTCCAGCCTATTAAGTCAATTCTTGGGTGGTTTTTTGATGGCAACTTAGCTGCCCGGGGTCGTAATGAAGCAAGTACAAAAAAATTTAAAATGTTACGTATACGCCCCGTAGTGCTTATGGCCGAACCCAATTCTCGCTTAACACAGCTACTTTCACGACTGGATTTTGATGCAAACAGTTGGCGCGAGTTTACATCTAGCCAATACAGCCAAATCTTGGGTGGTTTTTTGATGGCAACTTAGCTGCCCGGGGTCGTAATGAAGCAAGTACAAAAATTTAAAAATGTTACGTATACGCCCCGTAGTGCTTATGGCCGAACCCCTTTCTCGGCTAACACAGCTACTTTCGCGACTGGATTTTGATGCAAACAGTTGGCGCGGGTTCAGATCTAGAATATTAAGTCAAATCTTGGGTGGTTTTTTGATGGGAACTTAGCTGCCTGGGGTCGTAATGAAGCAAGTACAAAAAAATTTAAAAAGTTACGTATACGCCTCGTTGTGCTTATGGCACAGCTACTTTCACGACTGGATTTTGATGCAAACTGTTGGCGCGAGTTTACATCTAGCCTATTCAGCCAAATCTGGGGGGGTTTTTTGATGGCAACTTAGCTGCCCGGGGTCGTAATTAAGAAAGTACAAGAAATATTAAAATGTTACGTATACGCCCCGTAGTGCTTATGGCCGAACCCAATTCTCGGCTAACACAGCTACTTTCACGACTTTATTTTGATGCAAGCAGTTGGCGCCGGTTCAGGTCCAGCCTATTAAGTCAATTCTTGGGTGGTTTTTTGATGGCAACTTAGCTGCCCGGGGTCGTAATGAAGCAAGTACAAACAATTTTAAAATGTTACGTATACGCCCCGTAGGGCTTATGGCCGAAGCCATTTCCTGGCTAACACAGCCACTTTCACGACTGGATTTTGATGAAAACAGTTGGCGCGAGTTCAGATCCAGCCTATTAAGTCAAATCTTGGGTGGTTTTTTGATGGCAACTTAGCTGCCCGGGGTCGTAATTAAGAAAGTACAAGAAATATTAAAATGTTACGTATACGCCCCGTAGTGCTTATGGCCGAACCCAATTCTCGGCTAACACAGCTACTTTCACGACTTTATTTTGATGCAAGCAGTTGGCGCCGGTTCAGGTCCAGCCTATTAAGTCAATTCTTGGGTGGTTTTTTGATGGCAACTTAGCTGCCCGGGGTCGTAATGAAGCAAGTACAAACAATTTTAAAATGTTACGTATACGCCCCGTAGGGCTTATGGCCGAAGCCATTTCCTGGCTAACACAGCCACTTTCACGACTGGATTTTGATGAAAACAGTTGGCGCGAGTTCAGATCTAGCCTATTAAGTCAAATCTTAGGTGGTTTTTTGATGGCAACTTAGCTGCCCGGGGTCGTAATGAACCAAGTACAAAAAAATTTAAAATGTTACGTATACGCCCCGTAGTGCTTATGGCCGAACCCAATTCCCGGCTAACAAAGCTACTTTCACGACTGGATTTTGATGCAAACAGTTGGCGCGAGTTCAGATCTAGCCTATTAAGTCAAATCTTAGGTGGTTTTTTGATGGTAACTTAGCTGCCCGGGGTCGTAATTAAGAAAGTACAAGAAATTTGAAAAAGTTACGTATACGCCCCGTAGTGCTTATGGCCGAACTCAATTCTCGGCTAACACAGCTACTTTCACGACTGGATTTTGATGCAAATAGTTGGCGCCGGTTATGAACCAGCATATTAACCCAAATCCTGGGTGGTTTTTTGATGGCAACTTAGCTGCCCGGGGTCGTAATTAAGAAAGTACAAGAAATATTAAAATGTTACGTATACGTCCCCGTAGTGCTTATGGCCGAACCCAATTCTCGGCTAACACAGCTACTTTCACGACTGGATTTTGATGCAAACAGTTGGCGCGAGTTTACATCTAGCCAATACAGCCAAATCTTGGGTGGTTTTTTGATGGCAACTTAGCTGCCCGGGGTCGTAATGAAGCAAGTACAAAAAAATTTAAAATGTTACGTATACGACCCATAGTGCTTATGGCCGAACCCATTTCTCGGCTAACACCGCTACTTTCACGACTTTATTTTGATGCAAACAGTTGGCGCCGGTTCAGGTCCAGCCTATTAAGTCAAATATTGGGTGGTTTTTTGATGGCAACTTAGCTGCCCGGGGTCGTAATGAAGCAAGTACAAAAAAATTTAAAATGTTACGTATACGCCCCGTAGTGCTTATGGCCGAACCCAATTCTCGCTTAACACAGCTACTTTCACGACTGGATTTTGATGCAAACAGTTGGCGCGGGTTTACATCTAGCCTATACAGCCAAATCTTGGGTGGTTTTTTGATGGCAACTTAGCTGCCCGGGGTCGTAATGAATCAAGTACAAAAAATTTTAAAATGTTACATATACGCCCCGTAGTGCTTATGGCCGAACCCAATTCTCGCTTAACACAGCTACTTTCACGACTGGATTTTGATGCAAACAGTTGGCGCGAGTTTAAATCTAGCCTATTAAGCCAAATCTTGAGTGGTTTTTTGGGGTCGTAATGAAGCAAGTACAAAATATTTTAAAAAGTTACGTATACGCCTCGTTGTGCTTATGGCCGAACCCAATTCTCGCTTAACACAGCTACTTTCACGACTGGATTTTGATGCAAACAGTTGGCGCGGGTTTACATCTAGCCTATACAGCCAAATCTTGGGTGGTTTTTTGATGGCAACTTAGCTGCCCGGGGTCGTAATGAATCAAGTACAAAAAATTTTAAAATGTTACATATACGCCCCGTAGTGCTTATGGCCGAACCCAATTCTCGCTTAACACAGCTACTTTCACGACTGGATTTTGATGCAAACAGTTGGCGCGTGTTCAGATCTAGAATATTAAGTCAAATCTTCGGCTGTTTATTGATGGCAACTTAGCTGCCCGGGGTCGTAATTAAGAAAGTACAAGAAATTTGAAAAAGTTACGTATACGCCCCGTAGTACTTATGGCCGAACCCAATTCTCGGCTAACACAGCTTCCTTCACGACTGGATTTTGATGCAAATAGTTGGCGCGAGTTTAGATCTAGCCTATTCAGCCAAATCTTGGGTGGTTTTTTGATGGCAACTTACATAGCTGCCCGGGATCGTAATTAAGAAAGTACAAAAAATTTTAAATGTTACGTATACGCCCCGTAGTGCTTATGGCCGAACCCATTTCCCGGCTAACACCGCTACTTTCACGACTTTATTTTGATACAACCAGTTGGCGCCGGTTCAGATCCAGCCTATTAAGCCAAATCTTGGGTGGTTTTTCGATGGCAACTTAGCTGCCCGGGGTCGTAATGAAGTAAGTACAAACATTTAAATGTTACGTATACGCCCCGTAGTGCTTATGGCTGAACCCATTTCTCGGCTAACACCCCTACTTTCACGACTTTATTTTGATGCAAACAGTTGGCGCGAGTTTACATCTAGCCTATTCAGCCAAATCTTTGGTGGTTTTTTGATGGCAACTTAGCTGCCCGGGGTCGTAATGAAGCAAGTACAAAAAAATTTAAAATGTTACGTATACGACCCACAGTGCTTATGGCCGAACCCATTTCTCGGCTAACACCGCTACTTTCACGACTTTATTTTGATGCAAGCAGTTGGCGCCGGTTCAGGTCCAGCCTATTAAGTCAAATCTTGGGTGGTTTTTTGATGGCAACTTAGCTGCCCGGGGTCGTAATGAAGCAAGTACAAAATTTTTTAAAATGTTACGTATACGCCCCGTAGTGCTTATGGCCGAACCCAATTCTCGCTTAACACAGCTACTTTCACGACTGGATTTTGATGCAAACAGTTGGCGCAAGTTTAGATCTAGCCTATACAGCCAAATCTTGGGTGGTTTTTTGATGGCAACTTAGCTGCCCGGGGTCGTAATGAAGCAAGTACAAACATTTAAATGTTACGTATACGCCCCGTAGTGCTTATGGACGAACCCAATTCTCGGTTAACACAGCTACTTTCACGACTGGATTTTGATGCAAACAGTTGGCGCGGGTTTACATCTAGCCTATACAGCCAAATCTTAGGTGGTTTTTTGATGGCAACTTAGCTGCCCGGGGTCGTAATGAAGCAAGTACAAAAAATTTTAAAATGTTACATATACGCCCCGTAGGGCTTATGGCCGAACCCAATTCTCGCTTAACACAGCTACTTTCACGACTGGATTTTGATGCAAACAGTTGGCGCGAGTTTAAATCTAGCCTATTAAGCCAAATCTTGAGTGGTTTTTTGGGGTCGTAATGAAGCAAGTACAAAATATTTTAAAAAGTTACGTATACGCCTCGTTGTGCTTATGGCCGAACCCAATTCTCGGCTAACACAGCTACTTTCACGACTGGATTTTGATGCAAACAGTTGGCGCGTGTTCAGATCTAGAATATTAAGTCAAATCTTCGGCTGTTTATTGATGGCAACTTAGCTGCCCGGGGTCGTAATTAAGAAAGTATAAGAAATTTGAAAATGTGACGTATACGCCCCGTAGTGCTTATGTCCGAATCCATTTCTCGGCTAACACACCTACTTTCACTACTGGATTTTGATGCAAATAGTTGGCGCCGGTTGTGACGCAGCCTATTCAGCCAAATCTCAATTGGTTTTTTGATAGCAACTTAGCTGTCCGTGGTCGTAATTAAGAAAGTACAAGAAATTTGAAAAAGTTACGTATACGCCCCGTAGTGCTTATGGCCGAACCCATTTCTCGCTTAACACAGCTACTTTCACGACTGGATTTTAATGCAAACAGTTGGCGCGAGTTTAGATCTAGTCTATTCAGCCAAATCTTGGGTGGTTTTTTGATGTCAACTTAGGTGCATGGGGTCGTAATGAAGCAAGTACAAGAAATATTAAAATGTTACGTATACGCCCCGTAGTGCTTATGGCCGAACCCAATTCTCGGCTAACACAGCTTCCTTCACGACTGGATTTTGATGCAAATAGTTGGCGCCGGTTATGAACCAGCCTATTAAGTCAAATCTTGGGTGGTTTTTTGATGGCAACTTAGCTGCCCGGGGTCGTAATGAAGCAAGTACAAACATTTTTAAAATGTAACGTATACCCCCCGTAGTGCTTATGGCCGAACCCAATTCTCGCTTAACACAGCTACTTTCAGGACTGGATTTTGATGCAAACAGTTGGCGCGAGTTTAGATCTAGCCTATACAGCCAAATCTTGGGTGGTTTTTTGATGGCAACTTAGCTGCCCGGGGTCGTAATGAAGCAAGTACAAACATTTAAATGTTACATATACGCCCCGTAGTACTTATGGCCGAACCCAATTCTCGGCTAACACAGCTTCCTTCACGACTGGATTTTGATGCAAATAGTTGGCGCGAGTTTAGATCTAGCCTATACAGCCAAATCTTGGGTGGTTTTTTGATGGCAACTTAGCTGCCCGGGGTCGTAATGAAGCAAGTACAAACATTTAAATGTTACATATACGCCCCGTAGTACTTATGGCCGAACCCAATTCTCGGCTAACACAGCTTCCTTCACGACTGGATTTTGATGCAAATAGTTGGCGCGAGTTTAGATCTAGCCTATTCAGCCAAATCTTGGGTGGTTTTTTGATGGTAACTTAGCTGCCCGGGGTCGTAATTAAGAAAGTATAAGAAATTTGAAAATGTTACGTATACGCCCCGTAGTGCTTATGTCCGAATCCATTTATCGGCTAACACACCTACTTTCACAACTGGATTTTGATGCAAATAGTTGGCGCCGGTTGTGACGCAGCCTATCCAGCCAAATCTTGGGTGGTTTTTTGATGGCAACTTATCTGCCCGGGGTCGTAATGAAGCAAGTACAAAAAAATTTAAAATGTTACGTATACGCCCCATAGTGCTTATGGCCGAACCCATTTCTCGGCTAACACCGCTACTTTCACGAATTTATTTTGATGAAAACAGTTGGCGCCGGTTCAGATCCAGCCTATTAAGTCAAATCTTGGGTGGTTTTTTGATGGCAACTTAGCTGCCCGGGGTCGTAATTAAGAAAGTACAAGAAATATTAAAATGTTACGTATACGTCCCCGTAGTGCTTATGGCCGAACCCAATTCTCGGCTAACACAGCTACTTTCACGACTGGATTTTGATGCAAACAGTTGGCGCGTGTTCAGATCTAGAATATTAAGTCAAATCTTCGGCTGTTTATTGATGGCAACTTAGCTGCCCGGGGTCGTAATTAAGAAAGTATAAGAAATTTGAAAATGTTACGTATACGCCCCGTAGTGCTTATGGCCGAACCCAATTCTCGGCAAACACAGCTCTTTTCACGACTGGATTTTGATGCAAACAGTTGGCGCGTGTTTACATCTAGCCTATTCAGCCAAATCTTGGGTGGTTTTTTGATGGCAACTTAGCTGCCCGGGGTCGTAATGAAGCAAGTACAAAAAAATTTAAAATGTTACGTATACGCCCCATAGTGCTTACGGCCGAACCCATTTCTCGGCTAACACCGCTACTTTCACGACTTTATTTTGATGCAAGCAGTTGGCGCCGGTTCAGGTCCAGCCTATTAAGTCAAATCTTGGGTGGTTTTTTGATGGCAACTTAGCTGCCCGGGGTCGTAATGAAGCAAGTACAAAAAATTTTAAAATGTTACGTATACGCCCCGTAGTGCTTATGGCCGAACCCAATTCTCGCTTAACACAGCTACTTTCACGACTGGATTTTGATGCAAACAGTTGGCGCGAGTTTAGATCTAGCCTATACAGCCAAATCTTGGGTGGTTTTTTGATGGCAACTTAGCTGCCCGGGGTCGTAATGAAGCAAGTACATAAAATTTTAAAATGTTACATATACGCCCCGTAGTGCTTATGGCCGAACCCAATTCTCGCTTAACAAAGCTACTTTCACGACTGGATTTTGATGCAAACAGTTGGCGCGGGTTTACATCTAGCCTATACAGCCAAATCTTGGGTGGTTTTTTGATGGCAACTTAGCTGCCCGGGGTCGTAATGAAGCAAGTACAAACATTTAAATGTTACGTATACGCCCCGTAGTGCTTATGGCCGAACCCAATTCTCGGTTAACACAGCTACTTTCACGACTGGGTTTTGATGCAAACAGTTGGCGCGGGTTTACATCTAGCCTATACAGCCAAATCTTAGGTGGTTTTTTGATGGCAACTTAGCTGCCCGGGGTCGTAATGAAGCAAGTACAAAAAATTTTAAAATGTTACATATACGCCCCGTAGTGCTTATGGCCGAACCCAATTCTCGCTTAACACAGCTACTTTCACGACTGGATTTTGATGCAAACAGTTGCCGCGAGTTTAAATCTAGCCTATTAAGCCAAATCTTGAGTGGTTTTAAAAATATTTTAAAAAGTTACGTATACGCCTCGTTGTGCTTATGGCCGAACTCAATTCTCGGCTAACACAGCTACTTTCACGACTGGATTTTGATGCAAACAGTTGGCGCGTGTTCAGATCTAGAATATTAAGTCAAATCTTCGGCTGTTTATTGATGGCAACTTAGCTGCCCGGGGTCGTAATTAAGAAAGTATAAGAAATTTGAAAATGTTACGTATACGCCCCGTAGTGCTTATGTCCGAATCCATTTCTCGGCTAACACACCTACTTTCACAACTGGATTTTGATGCAAATAGTTGGCGCCGGTTGTGACGCAGCCTATTCAGCCAAATCTTAATTGGTTTTTTGATAGCAACTTAGCTGCCCGGGGTCGTAATTAAGAAAGTACAAGAAATTTGAAAAAGTTACGTATACGCCCCGTAGTGCTTATGGCCGAACCCAATTCTCGGCTAACACAGCTACTTTCACGACTGGATTTGATGCAAATAGTTGGCGCCGGTTATGAACCAGCATATTAAGCCAAATCTTGGGTGGTTTTTGATGGCAACTTAGCTCCCCGGGGTCGTAATGAAGCAAGTACAAGAAATATTAAAATGTTACGTATACGCCCCGTAGTGCTTATGGCCGAACCCAATTCTCGGCTAACACAGCTTCCTTCACGACTGGATTTTGATGCAAATAGTTGGCGCCGGTTATGAACCAGCCTATTAAGTCAAATCTTGGGTGGTTTTTTGATGGCAACTTAGCTACCCGGGTTCGTAATGAAGCAAGTACAAACATTTAAACGTTACGTATACGCCCCGTAGTACTTATGGCCGAACCCAATTCTCGGCTAACACAGCTACTTTCACGACTGGATTTTGACGCAAACAGTTGGCGCGAGTTTAGATCTAGCCTATTAAGCCAAATCTTGGGTGGTTTTTGGATGGCAACTTAGCTGCCCGGGGTCGTAATGAAGCAAGTACAAACATTTAAATGTTACGTATACGCCCCGTAGTACTTATGGCCGAACCCAATTCTCGGCTAACACAGCTACTTTCACGACTGGATTTTGACGCAAACAGTTGGCGCGAGTTTAGATCTAGCCTATTAAGCCAAATCTTGGGTGGTTTTTTGATGACAACTTAGCTGCCCGGGGTCGTAATGAAGCAAGTACAAACATTTAAATGTTACGTATACGCCCCGTAGTGCTTATGGCCGAACCCATTTCCCGGCTAACACCGCTACTTTCACGACTTTATTTTGATACAACCAGTTGGCGCCGGTTCAGATCCAGCCTATTAAGCCAAATCTTGGGTGGTTTTTCGATGGCAACTTAGCTGCCCGGGGTCGTAATGAAGCAAGTACAAACATTTAAATGTTACGTATACGCCCCGTAGTACTTATGGCCGAACCCAATTCTCGGCTAACACAGCTACTTTCACGACTGGATTTTGATGCAAACAGTTGGCGCGTGTTCAGATCTAGAATATTAAGTCAAATCTTCGGCTGTTTATTGATGGCAACTTAGCTGCCCGGGGTCGTAATTAAGAAAGTATAAGAAATTTGAAAATGTTACGTATACGCCCCGTAGTGCTTATGTTCGAATCCATTTCTCGGCTAACACACCTACTTTCACAATTGGATTTTGATGCAAATAGTTGGCGCCGGTTGTGACGCAGCCTATTCAGCCAAATCTTGGGTGGTTTTTTGATGGTAACTTAGCTGCCCGGGGTCGTAATTAAGAAAGTACAAGAAATTTGAAAAAGTTACTTATACGCCCCGTAGTGCTTATGGCCGAACCCAATTCTCGGCTAACACAGCTACTTTCACGACTGGATTTTGATGCAAATAGTTGGCGCCGGTTATGAACCAGCATATTAAGCCAAATCTTGGGTGGTTTTTTGATGGCAACTTAGCTGCCCGGGGTCGTAATGAAGCAAGTACAAAAAAATTTAAAATGTTACGTATACGACCCACAGTGCTTATGGCCGAACCCAATTCTCGGCTAACACAGCTTCCTTCACGACTGGATTTTGATGCAAATAGTTGGCGCCGGTTATGGACCAGCACATTAAGCCAAATCTTGGGTGGTTTTTTGATGGCAACTTACATAGTTGCCCGGGGTCGTAATTAAGAAAGTACAAAAAATTTTAAATGTTACGTATACGCCCCGTAGTGCTGATGGCCGAACCCATTTCCCGGCTAACACCGCTACTTTCACGACTTTATTTTGATACAACCAGTTGGCGCCGGTTCAGATCCAGCCTATTAAGCCAAATCTTGGGTGGTTTTTCGATGGCAACTTAGCTGCCCGGGGTCGTAATGAAGCAAGTACAAACATTTAAATGTTACGTATACGCCCCGTAGTACTTATGGCCGAACCCAATTCTCGGCTAACACAGCTTCCTTCACGACTGGATTTTGATGCAAATAGTTGGCGCGAGTTTAAATCTAGCCTATTCAGCCAAATCTTGGGTGGTTTTTGATGGTAACTTAGCTGCCCGGGGTCGTAATTAAGAAAGTACAAGAAATTTGAAAAAGTTACGTATACGCCCCGTAGTGCTTATGGCCGAACCCAATTCTCGGCTAACACAGCTACTTTCACGACTGGATTTTGATGCAAATAGTTGGCGCCGGTTATGAACCAGCATATTAAGCCAAATCTTGGGTGGTTTTTTGATGGCAACTTAGCTACCCGGGTTCGTAATGAAGCAAGTACAAACATTTAAACGTTACGTATACGCCCCGTAGTGTTTATGGCCGAAAAATTTTTAAATGTTACGTATACGCCCCGTAGTGCTTATGGCCGAACCCATTTCTCGGCTAACACCGCTACTTTCACGACTGGATTTTGATGCAAACAGTTGGCGCGTGTTCAGATCTAGAATATTAAGTCAAATCTTGGGCTGTTTATTGATGGCAACTTAGCTGCCCGGGGCAAGAAAGTACAAGAAATTTGAAAAAGTTACGTATAGGCCCCGTAGTGCTTATGGCCGAACCCATTTCTCGCTTAACACAGCTACTTTCACGACTGGATTTTGATGCAAACAGTTGGCGCGAGTTTAAATCTAGCCTTTTAAGCCAAATCTTGGGTGGTTTTTTGATGGCAACTTAGCTGCCCGGGGTCGTAATGAAGCAAGTACAAAAAATTTTAAAATGTTACATATACGCCCCGTAGTGCTTATGGCCGAACCCATTTCCCGGCTAACACCGCTACTTTCACGACTTTATTTTGATACAACCAGTTGGCGCCGGTTCAGATCCAGCCTATTAAGCCAAATCTTGGGTGGTTTTTCGATGGCAACTTAGCTGCCCGGGGTCGTAATGAAGCAAGTACAAACATTTAAATGTTACGTATACGCCCCGTAGTACTTATGGCCGAACCCAATTCTCGGCTAACACAGCTTCCTTCACGACTGGATTTTGATGCAAATAGTTGGCGCGAGTTTAGATCTAGCCTATTCAGCCAAATCTTGGGTGGTTTTTTGATGGCAACTTAGCTGCCCGGGGTCGTAATGAAGCAAGTACAAACATTTAAATGTTACGTATACGCCCCGTAGTGCTTATGGACGAACCCAATTCTCGGTTAACACAGATACTTTCACGACTGGATTTTGATGCAAACAGTTGGCGCGGGTTTACATCTAGCCTATACAGCCAAATCTTGGGTGGTTTTTTGATGGCAACTTAGCTGCCCGGGGTCGTAATGAAGCAAGTACAAAAAATTTTAAAATGTTACATATACGCCCCGTAGTGCTTATGGCCGAACCCAATTCTCGCTTAACACAGCTACTTTCACGACTGGATTTTGATGCAAACAGTTGGCGCGAGTTTAAATCTAGCCTATTAAGCCAAATCTTGAGTGGTTTTTTGGGGTCGTAATGAAGCAAGTACAAAATATTTTAAAAAGTTACGTATACGCCTCGTTGTGCTTATGGCCGAACCCAATTCTCGGCTAACACAGCTACTTTCACGACTGGATTTTGATGCAAACAGTTGGCGCGTGTTCAGATCTAGAATATTAAGTCAAATCTTCGGCTGTTTATTGATGGCAACTTAGCTGCCCGGGGTCGTAATTAAGAAAGTATAAGAAATTTGAAAATGTGACGTATACGCCCCGTAGTGCTTATGTCCGAATCCATTTCTCGGCTAACACACCTACTTTCACTACTGGATTTTGATGCAAATAGTTGGCGCCGGTTGTGACGCAGCCTATTCAGCCAAATCTCAATTGGTTTTTTGATAGCAACTTAGCTGTCCGTGGTCGTAATTAAGAAAGTACAAGAAATTTGAAAAAGTTACGTATACGCCCCGTAGTGCTTATGGCCGAACCCATTTCTCGCTTAACACAGCTACTTTCACGACTGGATTTTAATGCAAACAGTTGGCGCGAGTTTAGATCTAGTCTATTCAGCCAAATCTTGGGTGGTTTTTTGATGTCAACTTAGGTGCATGGGGTCGTAATGAAGCAAGTACAAGAAATATTAAAATGTTACGTATACGCCCCGTAGTGCTTATGGCCGAACCCAATTCTCGGCTAACACAGCTTCCTTCACGACTGGATTTTGATGCAAATAGTTGGCGCCGGTTATGAACCAGCCTATTAAGTCAAATCTTGGGTGGTTTTTTGATGGCAACTTAGCTGCCCGGGGTCGTAATGAAGCAAGTACAAAAATTTTTAAAATGTAACGTATACCCCCCGTAGTGCTTATGGCCGAACCCAATTCTCGCTTAACACAGCTACTTTCAGGACTGGATTTTGATGCAAACAGTTGGCGCGAGTTTAGATCTAGCCTATACAGCCAAATCTTGGGTGGTTTTTTGATGGCAACTTAGCTGCCCGGGGTCGTAATGAAGCAAGTACAAAAAATTTTAAAATGTTACATATACGCCCCGTAGTGCTTATGGCCGAACCCATTTCCCGGCTAACACCGCTACTTTCACGACTTTATTTTGATACAACCAGTTGGCGCCGGTTCAGATCCAGCCTATTAAGCCAAATCTTGGGTGGTTTTTCGATGGCAACTTAGCTGCCCGGGGTCGTAATGAAGCAAGTACAAACATTTAAATGTTACGTATACGCCCCGTAGTACTTATGGCCGAACCCAATTCTCGGCTAACACAGCTTCCTTCACGACTGGATTTTGATGCAAATAGTTGGCGCGAGTTTAGATCTAGCCTATTCAGCCAAATCTTGGGTGGTTTTTTGATGGTAACTTAGCTGCCCGGGGTCGTAATTAAGAAAGTATAAGAAATTTGAAAATGTTACGTATACGCCCCGTAGTGCTTATGTCCGAATCCATTTATCGGCTAACACACCTACTTTCACAACTGGATTTTGATGCAAATAGTTGGCGCCGGTTGTGACGCAGCCTATCCAGCCAAATTTGGGTGGTTTTTTGATGGCAACTTATCTGCCCGGGGTCGTAATGAAGCAAGTACAAAAAAATTTAAAATGTTACGTATACGCCCCATAGTGCTTATGGCCGAACCCATTTCTCGGCTAACACCGCTACTCTCACGAATTTATTTTGATGCAAACAGTTGGCGCCGGTTCAGATCCAGCCTATTAAGTCAAATCTTGGGTGGTTTTTTGATGGCAACTTAGCTGCCCGGGGTCGTAATTAAGAAAGTACAAGAAATATTAAAATGTTACGTATACGTCCCCGTAGTGCTTATGGCCGAACCCAATTCTCGGCTAACACAGCTACTTTCACGACTGGATTTTGATGCAAACAGTTGGCGCGTGTTCAGATCTAGAATATTAAGTCAAATCTTCGGCTGTTTATTGATGGCAACTTAGCTGCCCGGGGTCGTAATTAAGAAAGTATAAGAAATTTGAAAATGTTACGTATACGCCCCGTAGTGCTTATGGCCGAACCCAATTCTCGGCTAACACAGCTCTTTTCACGACTGGATTTTGATGCAAACAGTTGGCGCGAGTTTACATCTAGCCTATTCAGCCAAATCTTGGGTGGTTTTTTGATGGCAACTTAGCTGCCCGGGGTCGTAATGAAGCAAGTACAAAAAAATTTAAAATGTTACGTATACGCCCCATAGTGCTTACGGCCGAACCCATTTCTCGGCTAACACCGCTACTTTCACGACTTTATTTTGATGCAAGCAGTTGGCGCCGGTTCAGGTCCAGCCTATTAAGTCAAATCTTGGGTGGTTTTTTGATGGCAACTTAGCTGCCCGGGGTCGTAATGAAGCAAGTACAAACATTTTTAAAATGTTACGTATACGCCCCGTAGTGCTTATGGCCGAACCCAATTCTCGCTTAACACAGCTACTTTCACGACTGGATTTTGATGCAAACAGTTGGCGCGAGTTTAGATCTAGCCTATACAGCCAAATCTTGGGTGGTTTTTTGATGGCAACTTAGCTGCCCGGGGTCGTAATGAAGCAAGTACAAAAAATTTTAAAATGTTACATATACGCCCCGTAGTGCTTATGGCCGAACCCAATTCTCGCTTAACAAAGCTACTTTCACGACTGGATTTTGATGCAAACAGTTGGCGCGGGTTTACATCTAGCCTATACAGCCAAATCTTGGGTGGTTTTTTGATGGCAACTTAGCTGCCCGGGGTCGTAATGAAGCAAGTACAAACATTTAAATGTTACGTATACGCCCCGTAGTGCTTATGGCCGAACCCAATTCTCGGTTAACACAGCTACTTTCACGACTGGGTTTTGATGCAAACAGTTGGCGCGGGTTTACATCTAGCCTATACAGCCAAATCCTAGGTGGTTTTTTGATGGCAACTTAGCTGCCCGGGGTCGTAATGAAGCAAGTACAAAAAATTTTAAAATGTTACATATACGCCCCGTAGTGCTTATGGCCGAACCCAATTCTCGCTTAACACAGCTACTTTCACGACTGGATTTTGATGCAAACAGTTGGCGCGAGTTTAAATCTAGCCTATTAAGCCAAATCTTGAGTGGTTTTTTGGGGTCGTAATGAAGCAAGTACAAAATATTTTAAAAAGTTACGTATACGCCTCGTTGTGCTTATGGCCGAACCCAATTCTCGGCTAACACAGCTACTTTCACGACTGGATTTTGATGCAAACAGTTGGCGCGTGTTCAGATCTAGAATATTAAGTCAAATCTTCGGCTGTTTATTGATGGCAACTTAGCTGCCCGGGGTCGTAATTAAGAAAGTATAAGAAATTTGAAAATGTTACGTATACGCCCCGTAGTGCTTATGTCCGAATCCATTTCTCGGCTAACACACCTACTTTCACAACTGGATTTTGATGCAAATAGTTGGCGCCGGTTGTGACGCAGCCTATTCAGCCAAATCTTAATTGGTTTTTTGATAGCAACTTAGCTGCCCGGGGTCGTAATTAAGAAAGTACAAGAAATTTGAAAAAGTTACGTATACGCCCCGTAGTGCTTATGGCCGAACCCAATTCTCGGCTAACACAGCTACTTTCACGACTGGATTTTGATGCAAATAGTTGGCGCCGGTTATGAACCAGCATATTAAGCCAAATCTTGGGTGGTTTTTTGATGGCAACTTAGCTCCCCGGGGTCGTAATGAAGCAAGTACAAGAAATATTAAAATGTTACGTATACGCCCCGTAGTGCTTATGGCCGAAACCAATTCTCGGCTAACACAGCTTCCTTCACGACTGGATTTTGATGCAAATAGTTGGCGCCGGTTATGAACCAGCCTATTAAGTCAAATCTTGGGTGGTTTTTTGATGGCAACTTAGCTACCCGGGTTCGTAATGAAGCAAGTACAAACATTTAAACGTTACGTATACGCCCCGTAGTACTTATGGCCGAACCCAATTCTCGGCTAACACAGCTACTTTCACGACTGGATTTTGACGCAAACAGTTGGCGCGAGTTTAGATCTAGCCTATACAGCCAAATCTTGGGTGGTTTTTTGATGGCAACTTAGCTGCCCGGGGTCGTAATGAAGCAAGTACAAAAAATTTTAAAATGTTACATATACGCCCCGTAGTGCTTATGGCCGAACCCATTTCCCGGCTAACACCGCTACTTTCACGACTTTATTTTGATACAACCAGTTGGCGCCGGTTCAGATCCAGCCTATTAAGCCAAATCTTGGGTGGTTTTTCGATGGCAACTTAGCTGCCCGGGGTCGTAATGAAGCAAGTACAAACATTTAAATGTTACGTATACGCCCCGTAGTACTTATGGCCGAACCCAATTCTCGGCTAACACAGCTTCCTTCACGACTGGATTTTGATGCAAATAGTTGGCGCGAGTTTAGATCTAGCCTATTCAGCCAAATCTTGGGTGGTTTTTTGATGGTAACTTAGCTGCCCGGGGTCGTAATTAAGAAAGTATAAGAAATTTGAAAATGTTACGTATACGCCCCGTAGTGCTTATGTCCGAATCCATTTATCGGCTAACACACCTACTTTCACAACTGGATTTTGATGCAAATAGTTGGCGCCGGTTGTGACGCAGCCTATCCAGCCAAATCTTGGGTGGTTTTTTGATGGCAACTTATCTGCCCGGGGTCGTAATGAAGCAAGTACAAAAAAATTTAAAATGTTACGTATACGCCCCATAGTGCTTATGGCCGAACCCATTTCTCGGCTAACACCGCTACTCTCACGAATTTATTTTGATGCAAACAGTTGGCGCCGGTTCAGATCCAGCCTATTAAGTCAAATCTTGGGTGGTTTTTTGATGGCAACTTAGCTGCCCGGGGTCGTAATTAAGAAAGTACAAGAAATATTAAAATGTTACGTATACGTCCCCGTAGTGCTTATGGCCGAACCCAATTCTCGGCTAACACAGCTACTTTCACGACTGGATTTTGATGCAAACAGTTGGCGCGTGTTCAGATCTAGAATATTAAGTCAAATCTTCGGCTGTTTATTGATGGCAACTTAGCTGCCCGGGGTCGTAATTAAGAAAGTATAAGAAATTTGAAAATGTTACGTATACGCCCCGTAGTGCTTATGGCCGAACCCAATTCTCGGCTAACACAGCTCTTTTCACGACTGGATTTTGATGCAAACAGTTGGCGCGAGTTTACATCTAGCCTATTCAGCCAAATCTTGGGTGGTTTTTTGATGGCAACTTAGCTGCCCGGGGTCGTAATGAAGCAAGTACAAAAAAATTTAAAATGTTACGTATACGCCCCATAGTGCTTACGGCCGAACCCATTTCTCGGCTAACACCGCTACTTTCACGACTTTATTTTGATGCAAGCAGTTGGCGCCGGTTCAGGTCCAGCCTATTAAGTCAAATCTTGGGTGGTTTTTTGATGGCAACTTAGCTGCCCGGGGTCGTAATGAAGCAAGTACAAACATTTTTAAAATGTTACGTATACGCCCCGTAGTGCTTATGGCCGAACCCAATTCTCGCTTAACACAGCTACTTTCACGACTGGATTTTGATGCAAACAGTTGGCGCGAGTTTAGATCTAGCCTATACAGCCAAATCTTGGGTGGTTTTTTGATGGCAACTTAGCTGCCCGGGGTCGTAATGAAGCAAGTACAAAAAATTTTAAAATGTTACATATACGCCCCGTAGTGCTTATGGCCGAACCCAATTCTCGGTTAACACAGCTACTTTCACGACTGGGTTTTGATGCAAACAGTTGGCGCGGGTTTACATCTAGCCTATACAGCCAAATCCTAGGTGGTTTTTTGATGGCAACTTAGCTGCCCGGGGTCGTAATGAAGCAAGTACAAAAAATTTTAAAATGTTACATATACGCCCCGTAGTGCTTATGGCCGAACCCAATTCTCGCTTAACACAGCTACTTTCACGACTGGATTTTGATGCAAACAGTTGGCGCGAGTTTAAATCTAGCCTATTAAGCCAAATCTTGAGTGGTTTTTTGGGGTCGTAATGAAGCAAGTACAAAATATTTTAAAAAGTTACGTATACGCCTCGTTGTGCTTATGGCCGAACCCAATTCTCGGCTAACACAGCTACTTTCACGACTGGATTTTGATGCAAACAGTTGGCGCGTGTTCAGATCTAGAATATTAAGTCAAATCTTCGGCTGTTTATTGATGGCAACTTAGCTGCCCGGGGTCGTAATTAAGAAAGTATAAGAAATTTGAAAATGTTACGTATACGCCCCGTAGTGCTTATGTCCGAATCCATTTCTCGGCTAACACACCTACTTTCACAACTGGATTTTGATGCAAATAGTTGGCGCCGGTTGTGACGCAGCCTATTCAGCCAAATCTTAATTGGTTTTTTGATAGCAACTTAGCTGCCCGGGGTCGTAATTAAGAAAGTACAAGAAATTTGAAAAAGTTACGTATACGCCCCGTAGTGCTTATGGCCGAACCCAATTCTCGGCTAACACAGCTACTTTCACGACTGGATTTTGATGCAAATAGTTGGCGCCGGTTATGAACCAGCATATTAAGCCAAATCTTGGGTGGTTTTTTGATGGCAACTTAGCTCCGCGGGGTCGTAATGAAGCAAGTACAAGAAATATTAAAATGTTACGTATACGCCCCGTAGTGCTTATGGCCGAACCCAATTCTCGGCTAACACAGCTTCCTTCACGACTGGATTTTGATGCAAATAGTTGGCGCCGGTTATGAACCAGCCTATTAAGTCAAATCTTGGGTGGTTTTTTGATGGCAACTTAGCTACCCGGGTTCGTAATGAAGCAAGTACAAACATTTAAATGTTACGTATACGCCCCGTAGTACTTATGGCCGAACCCAATTCTCGGCTAACACAGCTACTTTCACGACTGGATTTTGACGCAAACAGTTGGCGCGAGTTTAGATCTAGCCTATTAAGCCAAATCTTGGGTGGTTTTTTGATGACAACTTAGCTGCCCGGGGTCGTAATGAAGCAAGTACAAACATTTAAATGTTACGTATACGCCCCGTAGTGCTTATGGCCGAACCCATTTCCCGGCTAACACCGCTACTTTCACGACTTTATTTTGATACAACCAGTTGGCGCCGGTTCAGATCCAGCCTATTAAGCCAAATCTTGGGTGGTTTTTCGATGGCAACTTAGCTGCCCGGGGTCGTAATGAAGCAAGTACAAACATTTAAATGTTACGTATACGCCCCGTAGTACTTATGGCCGAACCCAATTCTCGGCTAACACAGCTACTTTCACGACTGGATTTTGATGCAAACAGTTGGCGCGTGTTCAGATCTAGAATATTAAGTCAAATCTTCGGCTGTTTATTGATGGCAACTTAGCTGCCCGGGGTCGTAATTAAGAAAGTATAAGAAATTTGAAAATGTTACGTATACGCCCCGTAGTGCTTATGTTCGAATCCATTTCTCGGCTAACACACCTACTTTCACAACTGGATTTTGATGCAAATAGTTGGCGCCGGTTGTGACGCAGCCTATTCAGCCAAATCTTGGGTGGTTTTTTGATGGTAACTTAGCTGCCCGGGGTCGTAATGAAGCAAGTACAAAAAAATTTAAAATGTTACGTATACGACCCACAGTGCTTATGGCCGAACCCAATTCTCGGCTAACACAGCTTCCTTCACGACTGGATTTTGATGCAAATAGTTGGCGCCGGTTATGGACCAGCACATTAAGCCAAATCTTGGGTGGTTTTTTGATGGCAACTTACATAGTTGCCCGGGGTCGTAATTAAGAAAGTACAAAAAATTTTAAATGTTACGTATACGCCCCGTAGTGCTTATGGCCGAACCCATTTCCCGGCTAACACCGCTACTTTCACGACTTTATTTTGATACAACCAGTTGGCGCCGGTTCAGATCCAGCCTATTAAGCCAAATCTTGGGTGGTTTTTTGATGGCAACTTAGCTGCCCGGGGTCGTAATGAAGCAAGTACAAACATTTAAATGTTACGTATACGCCCCGTAGTACTTATGGCCGAACCCAATTCTCGGCTAACACAGCTTCCTTCACGACTGGATTTTGATGCAAATAGTTGGCGCGAGTTTAAATCTAGCCTATTCAGCCAAATCTTGGGTGGTTTTTTGATGGTAACTTAGCTGCCCGGGGTCGTAATTAAGAAAGTACAAGAAATTTGAAAAAGTTACGTATACGCCCCGTAGTGCTTATGTCCGAATCCATTTCTCGGCTAACACACCTACTTTCACAACTGGATTTTGATGCAAATAGTTGGCGCCGGTTATGAACCAGCATATTAAGCCAAATCTTGGGTGGTTTTTTGATGGCAACTTAGCTGCCCGGGCTCGTAATGAAGCAAGTACAAAAAAATTTAAAATGTTACGTATACGACCCACAGTGCTTATGGCCGAACCCAATTCTCGGCTAACACAGCTACTTTCACGACTGGATTTTGATGCAAATAGTTGGCGCCGGTTATGAACCAGCATATTAAGCCAAATCTTGGGTGGTTTTTTGATGGCAACTTAGCTCCCCGGGGTCGTAATGAAGCAAGTACAAGAAATATTAAAATGTTACGTATACGCCCCGTAGTGCTTATGTCCGAATCCATTTCTCGGCTAACACACCTACTTTCACAACTGGATTTTGATGCAAATAGTTGGCGCCGGTTGTGACGCAGCCTATTCAGCCAAATCTTAATTGGTTTTTTGATAGCAACTTAGCTGCCCGGGGTCGTAATTAAGAAAGTACAAGAAATTTGAAAAAGTTACGTATACGCCCCGTAGTGCTTATGGCCGAACCCAATTCTCGGCTAACACAGCTTCCTTCACGACTGGATTTTGATGCAAATAGTTGGCGCCGGTTATGAACCAGCCTATTAAGCCAAATCTTGGGTGGTTTTTTGATGGCAACTTAGCTGCCCGGGGTCGTAATGAAGCAAGTACAAACATTTAAATGTTACGTATACGCCCCGTAGTACTTATGGCCGAACCCAATTCTCGGCTAACACAGCTTCCTTCACGACTGGATTTTGATGCAAATAGTTGGCGCGAGTTTAAATCTAGCCTATTCAGCCAAATCTTGGGTGGTTTTTTGATGGCAACTTAGCTGCCCGGGGTCGTAATGAAGCAAGTACAAACATTTAAATGTTACGTATACGCCCCGTAGTACTTATGGCCGAACCCAATTCTCGGCTAACACAGCTTCCTTCACGACTGGATTTTGATGCAAATAGTTGGCGCGAGTTTAAATCTAGCCTATTCAGCCAAATCTTGGGTGGTTTTTTGATGGTAACTTAGCTGCCCGGGGTCGTAATTAAGAAAGTACAAGAAATTTGAAAAAGTTACGTATACGCCCCGTAGTGCTTATGTCCGAATCCATTTCTCGGCTAACACACCTACTTTCACAACTGGATTTTGATGCAAATAGTTGGCGCCGGTTGTGACGCAGCCTATTCAGCCAAATCTTAATTGGTTTTTTGATAGCAACTTAGCTGCCCGGGGTCGTAATTAAGAAAGTACAAGAAATTTGAAAAAGTTACGTATACGCCCCGTAGTGCTTATGGCCGAACCCAATTCTCGGCTAACACAGCTACTTTCACGACTGGATTTTGATGCAAATAGTTGGCGCCGGTTATGAACCAGCATATTAAGCCAAATCTTGGGTGGTTTTTTGATGGCAACTTAGCTCCCCGGGGTCGTAATGAAGCAAGTACAAGAAATATTAAAATGTTACGTATACGCCCCGTAGTGCTTATGGCCGAACCCAATTCTCGGCTAACACAGCTTCCTTCACGACTGGATTTTGATGCAAATAGTTGGCGCCGGTTATGAACCAGCCTATTAAGTCAAATCTTGGGTGGTTTTTTGATGGCAACTTAGCTACCCGGGTTCGTAATGAAGCAAGTACAAACATTTAAACGTTACGTATACGCCCCGTAGTACTTATGGCCGAACCCAATTCTCGGCTAACACAGCTACTTTCACGACTGGATTTTGACGCAAACAGTTGGCGCGAGTTTAGATCTAGCCTATTAAGCCAAATCTTGGGTGGTTTTTGGATGGCAACTTAGCTGCCCGGGGTCGTAATGAAGCAAGTACAAACATTTAAATGTTACGTATACGCCCCGTAGTACTTATGGCCGAACCCAATTTTCGGCTAACACAGCTACTTTCACGACTGGATTTTGACGCAAACAGTTGGCGCGAGTTTAGATCTAGCCTATTAAGCCAAATCTTGGGTGGTTTTTTGATGACAACTTAGCTGCCCGGGGTCGTAATGAAGCAAGTACAAACATTTAAATGTTACGTATACGCCCCGTAGTGCTTATGGCCGAACCCATTTCCCGGCTAACACCGCTACTTTCACGACTTTATTTTGATACAACCAGTTGGCGCCGGTTCAGATCCAGCCTATTAAGCCAAATCTTGGGTGGTTTTTTGATGGCAACTTAGCTGCCCGGGGTCGTAATGAAGCAAGTACAAACATTTAAATGTTACGTATACGCCCCGTAGTACTTATGGCCGAACCCAATTCTCGGCTAACACAGCTTCCTTCACGACTGGATTTTGATGCAAATAGTTGGCGCGAGTTTAAATCTAGCCTATTCAGCCAAATCTTGGGTGGTTTTTTGATGGTAACTTAGCTGCCCGGGGTCGTAATTAAGAAAGTACAAGAAATTTGAAAAAGTTACGTATACGCCCCGTAGTGCTTACGGCCGAACCCATTTCTCGGCTAACACCGCTACTTTCACGACTTTATTTTGATGCAAGCAGTTGGCGCCGGTTCAGGTCCAGCCTATTAAGTCAAATCTTGGGTGGTTTTTTGATGGCAACTTAGCTGCCCGGGGTCGTAATGAAGCAAGTACAAACATTTTTAAAATGTTACGTATACGCCCCGTAGTGCTTATGGCCGAACCCAATTCTCGCTTAACACAGCTACTTTCACGACTGGATTTTGATGCAAACAGTTGGCGCGAGTTTAGATCTAGCCTATACAGCCAAATCTTGGGTGGTTTTTTGATGGCAACTTAGCTGCCCGGGGTCGTAATGAAGCAAGTACAAAAAATTTTAAAATGTTACATATACGCCCCGTAGTGCTTATGGCCGAACCCAATTCTCGGTTAACACAGCTACTTTCACGACTGGGTTTTGATGCAAACAGTTGGCGCGGGTTTACATCTAGCCTATACAGCCAAATCCTAGGTGGTTTTTTGATGGCAACTTAGCTGCCCGGGGTCGTAATGAAGCAAGTACAAAAAATTTTAAAATGTTACATATACGCCCCGTAGTGCTTATGGCCGAACCCAATTCTCGCTTAACACAGCTACTTTCACGACTGGATTTTGATGCAAACAGTTGGCGCGAGTTTAAATCTAGCCTATTAAGCCAAATCTTGAGTGGTTTTTTGGGGTCGTAATGAAGCAAGTACAAAATATTTTAAAAAGTTACGTATACGCCTCGTTGTGCTTATGGCCGAACCCAATTCTCGGCTAACACAGCTACTTTCACGACTGGATTTTGATGCAAACAGTTGGCGCGTGTTCAGATCTAGAATATTAAGTCAAATCTTCGGCTGTTTATTGATGGCAACTTAGCTGCCCGGGGTCGTAATTAAGAAAGTATAAGAAATTTGAAAATGTTACGTATACGCCCCGTAGTGCTTATGTCCGAATCCATTTCTCGGCTAACACACCTACTTTCACAACTGGATTTTGATGCAAATAGTTGGCGCCGGTTGTGACGCAGCCTATTCAGCCAAATCTTAATTGGTTTTTTGATAGCAACTTAGCTGCCCGGGGTCGTAATTAAGAAAGTACAAGAAATTTGAAAAAGTTACGTATACGCCCCGTAGTGCTTATGGCCGAACCCAATTCTCGGCTAACACAGCTACTTTCACGACTGGATTTTGATGCAAATAGTTGGCGCCGGTTATGAACCAGCATATTAAGCCAAATCTTGGGTGGTTTTTTGATGGCAACTTAGCTCCGCGGGGTCGTAATGAAGCAAGTACAAGAAATATTAAAATGTTACGTATACGCCCCGTAGTGCTTATGGCCGAACCCAATTCTCGGCTAACACAGCTTCCTTCACGACTGGATTTTGATGCAAATAGTTGGCGCCGGTTATGAACCAGCCTATTAAGTCAAATCTTGGGTGGTTTTTTGATGGCAACTTAGCTACCCGGGTTCGTAATGAAGCAAGTACAAACATTTAAATGTTACGTATACGCCCCGTAGTACTTATGGCCGAACCCAATTCTCGGCTAACACAGCTACTTTCACGACTGGATTTTGACGCAAACAGTTGGCGCGAGTTTAGATCTAGCCTATTAAGCCAAATCTTGGGTGGTTTTTTGATGACAACTTAGCTGCCCGGGGTCGTAATGAAGCAAGTACAAACATTTAAATGTTACGTATACGCCCCGTAGTGCTTATGGCCGAACCCATTTCCCGGCTAACACCGCTACTTTCACGACTTTATTTTGATACAACCAGTTGGCGCCGGTTCAGATCCAGCCTATTAAGCCAAATCTTGGGTGGTTTTTCGATGGCAACTTAGCTGCCCGGGGTCGTAATGAAGCAAGTACAAACATTTAAATGTTACGTATACGCCCCGTAGTACTTATGGCCGAACCCAATTCTCGGCTAACACAGCTACTTTCACGACTGGATTTTGATGCAAACAGTTGGCGCGTGTTCAGATCTAGAATATTAAGTCAAATCTTCGGCTGTTTATTGATGGCAACTTAGCTGCCCGGGGTCGTAATTAAGAAAGTATAAGAAATTTGAAAATGTTACGTATACGCCCCGTAGTGCTTATGTTCGAATCCATTTCTCGGCTAACACACCTACTTTCACAACTGGATTTTGATGCAAATAGTTGGCGCCGGTTGTGACGCAGCCTATTCAGCCAAATCTTGGGTGGTTTTTTGATGGTAACTTAGCTGCCCGGGGTCGTAATGAAGCAAGTACAAAAAAATTTAAAATGTTACGTATACGACCCACAGTGCTTATGGCCGAACCCAATTCTCGGCTAACACAGCTTCCTTCACGACTGGATTTTGATGCAAATAGTTGGCGCCGGTTATGGACCAGCACATTAAGCCAAATCTTGGGTGGTTTTTTGATGGCAACTTACATAGTTGCCCGGGGTCGTAATTAAGAAAGTACAAAAAATTTTAAATGTTACGTATACGCCCCGTAGTGCTTATGGCCGAACCCATTTCCCGGCTAACACCGCTACTTTCACGACTTTATTTTGATACAACCAGTTGGCGCCGGTTCAGATCCAGCCTATTAAGCCAAATCTTGGGTGGTTTTTTGATGGCAACTTAGCTGCCCGGGGTCGTAATGAAGCAAGTACAAACATTTAAATGTTACGTATACGCCCCGTAGTACTTATGGCCGAACCCAATTCTCGGCTAACACAGCTTCCTTCACGACTGGATTTTGATGCAAATAGTTGGCGCGAGTTTAAATCTAGCCTATTCAGCCAAATCTTGGGTGGTTTTTTGATGGTAACTTAGCTGCCCGGGGTCGTAATTAAGAAAGTACAAGAAATTTGAAAAAGTTACGTATACGCCCCGTAGTGCTTATGTCCGAATCCATTTCTCGGCTAACACACCTACTTTCACAACTGGATTTTGATGCAAATAGTTGGCGCCGGTTATGAACCAGCATATTAAGCCAAATCTTGGGTGGTTTTTTGATGGCAACTTAGCTGCCCGGGCTCGTAATGAAGCAAGTACAAAAAAATTTAAAATGTTACGTATACGACCCACAGTGCTTATGGCCGAACCCAATTCTCGGCTAACACAGCTACTTTCACGACTGGATTTTGATGCAAATAGTTGGCGCCGGTTATGAACCAGCATATTAAGCCAAATCTTGGGTGGTTTTTTGATGGCAACTTAGCTCCCCGGGGTCGTAATGAAGCAAGTACAAGAAATATTAAAATGTTACGTATACGCCCCGTAGTGCTTATGTCCGAATCCATTTCTCGGCTAACACACCTACTTTCACAACTGGATTTTGATGCAAATAGTTGGCGCCGGTTGTGACGCAGCCTATTCAGCCAAATCTTAATTGGTTTTTTGATAGCAACTTAGCTGCCCGGGGTCGTAATTAAGAAAGTACAAGAAATTTGAAAAAGTTACGTATACGCCCCGTAGTGCTTATGGCCGAACCCAATTCTCGGCTAACACAGCTTCCTTCACGACTGGATTTTGATGCAAATAGTTGGCGCCGGTTATGAACCAGCCTATTAAGCCAAATCTTGGGTGGTTTTTTGATGGCAACTTAGCTGCCCGGGGTCGTAATGAAGCAAGTACAAACATTTAAATGTTACGTATACGCCCCGTAGTACTTATGGCCGAACCCAATTCTCGGCTAACACAGCTTCCTTCACGACTGGATTTTGATGCAAATAGTTGGCGCGAGTTTAAATCTAGCCTATTCAGCCAAATCTTGGGTGGTTTTTTGATGGCAACTTAGCTGCCCGGGGTCGTAATGAAGCAAGTACAAACATTTAAATGTTACGTATACGCCCCGTAGTACTTATGGCCGAACCCAATTCTCGGCTAACACAGCTTCCTTCACGACTGGATTTTGATGCAAATAGTTGGCGCGAGTTTAAATCTAGCCTATTCAGCCAAATCTTGGGTGGTTTTTTGATGGTAACTTAGCTGCCCGGGGTCGTAATTAAGAAAGTACAAGAAATTTGAAAAAGTTACGTATACGCCCCGTAGTGCTTATGTCCGAATCCATTTCTCGGCTAACACACCTACTTTCACAACTGGATTTTGATGCAAATAGTTGGCGCCGGTTGTGACGCAGCCTATTCAGCCAAATCTTAATTGGTTTTTTGATAGCAACTTAGCTGCCCGGGGTCGTAATTAAGAAAGTACAAGAAATTTGAAAAAGTTACGTATACGCCCCGTAGTGCTTATGGCCGAACCCAATTCTCGGCTAACACAGCTACTTTCACGACTGGATTTTGATGCAAATAGTTGGCGCCGGTTATGAACCAGCATATTAAGCCAAATCTTGGGTGGTTTTTTGATGGCAACTTAGCTCCCCGGGGTCGTAATGAAGCAAGTACAAGAAATATTAAAATGTTACGTATACGCCCCGTAGTGCTTATGGCCGAACCCAATTCTCGGCTAACACAGCTTCCTTCACGACTGGATTTTGATGCAAATAGTTGGCGCCGGTTATGAACCAGCCTATTAAGTCAAATCTTGGGTGGTTTTTTGATGGCAACTTAGCTACCCGGGTTCGTAATGAAGCAAGTACAAACATTTAAACGTTACGTATACGCCCCGTAGTACTTATGGCCGAACCCAATTCTCGGCTAACACAGCTACTTTCACGACTGGATTTTGACGCAAACAGTTGGCGCGAGTTTAGATCTAGCCTATTAAGCCAAATCTTGGGTGGTTTTTGGATGGCAACTTAGCTGCCCGGGGTCGTAATGAAGCAAGTACAAACATTTAAATGTTACGTATACGCCCCGTAGTACTTATGGCCGAACCCAATTTTCGGCTAACACAGCTACTTTCACGACTGGATTTTGACGCAAACAGTTGGCGCGAGTTTAGATCTAGCCTATTAAGCCAAATCTTGGGTGGTTTTTTGATGACAACTTAGCTGCCCGGGGTCGTAATGAAGCAAGTACAAACATTTAAATGTTACGTATACGCCCCGTAGTGCTTATGGCCGAACCCATTTCCCGGCTAACACCGCTACTTTCACGACTTTATTTTGATACAACCAGTTGGCGCCGGTTCAGATCCAGCCTATTAAGCCAAATCTTGGGTGGTTTTTTGATGGCAACTTAGCTGCCCGGGGTCGTAATGAAGCAAGTACAAACATTTAAATGTTACGTATACGCCCCGTAGTACTTATGGCCGAACCCAATTCTCGGCTAACACAGCTTCCTTCACGACTGGATTTTGATGCAAATAGTTGGCGCGAGTTTAAATCTAGCCTATTCAGCCAAATCTTGGGTGGTTTTTTGATGGTAACTTAGCTGCCCGGGGTCGTAATTAAGAAAGTACAAGAAATTTGAAAAAGTTACGTATACGCCCCGTAGTGCTTATGGCCGAACCCAATTCTCGGCTAACACAGCTACTTTCACGACTGGATTTTGATGCAAATAGTTGGCGCCGGTTATGAACCAGCATATTAAGCCAAATCTTGGGTGGTTTTTTGATGGCAACTTAGCTACCCGGGTTCGTAATGAAGCAAGTACAAACATTTAAACGTTACGTATACGCCCCGTAGTGTTTATGGCCGAAAAATTTTTAAATGTTACGTATACGCCCCGTAGTGCTTATGGCCGAACCCATTTCTCGGCTAACACAGCTACTTTCATGACTTTATTTTGATACAACCAGTTGGCGCCGGTTCAGATCCAGCCTATTAAGTCAAATCTTGGGTGGCTTTTTGATGGCAACTTAGCTGCCCGGGGTCGTAATGAAGCAAGTACAAAAAATTTTAAAATGTTACGTACACGCCCCGTAGTGCTTATGGCCGAACCCATTTCTCGGCTAACACCGCTACTTTCACGACTGGATTTTGATGCAAACAGTTGGCGCGTGTTCAGATCTAGAATATTAAGTCAAATCTTGGGCTGTTTATTGATGGCAACTTAGCTGCCCGGGGCAAGAAAGTACAAGAAATTTGAAAAAGTTACGTATAGGCCCCGTAGTGCTTATGGCCGAACCCATTTCTCGCTTAACACAGCTACTTTCACGACTGGATTTTGATGCAAACAGTTGGCGCGAGTTTAAATCTAGCCTTTTAAGCCAAATCTTGGGTGGTTTTTTGATGGCAACTTAGTTGCCCGGGCTCGTAATGAAGCAAGTACAAAAAATTTTAAAAAGTTACGTATACGCCTCGTTGTGCTTATGGCCGAACCCAATTCTCGGCTAACACAGCTACTTTCACGACTGGATTTTGATGCAAACAGTTGGCGCGTGTTCAGATCTAGAATATTAAGTCAAATCTTGGGCTGTTTATTGATGGCAACTTAGCTGCCCGGGGTCGTAATTAAGAAAGTACGAGAAATTTGAAAATGTTACGTATACGCCCCGTAGTGCTTATGGCCGAATCCATTTCTCGGCTAACACACCTACTTTCACAACTGGATTTTGATGCAAATAGTTGGCGCCGGTTATGACGCAGCCTATTCAGCCAAATCTTAATTGGTTTTTTGATGGCAACTTAGCTGCCCGGGGTCGTAATTAAGAAAGTACAAGAAATTTGAAAAAGTTACGTATACGCCCCGTAGTGCTTATGGCCGAACCCATTTCTCGCTTAACACAGCTACTTTCACGACTGGATTTTGATGCAAACAGTTGGCGCGAGTTTAAATCTAGCCTTTTAAGCCAAATCTTGGGTGGTTTTTTGATGGCAACTTAGTTGCCCGGGCTCGTAATGAAGCAAGTACAAAAAATTTTAAAAAGTTACGTATACGCCTCGTTGTGCTTATGGCCGAACCCAATTCTCGGCTAACACAGCTACTTTCACGACTGGATTTTGATGCAAACAGTTGGCGCGTGTTCAGATCTAGAATATTAAGTCAAATCTTGGGCTGTTTATTGATGGCAACTTAGCTGCCCGGGGTCGTAATTAAGAAAGTACAAGAAATTTGAAAATGTTACGTATACGCCCCGTAGTGCTTATGGCCGAATCCATTTCTCGGCTAACACACCTACTTTCACAACTGGATTTTGATGCAAATAGTTGGCGCCGGTTATGACGCAGCCTATTCAGCCAAATCTTAATTGGTTTTTTGATGGCAACTTAGCTGCCCGGGGTCGTAATTAAGAAAGTACAAAAAATTTTAAAATGTTACATATACGCCCCGTAGTGCTTATGGCCGAACCCAATTCTCGCTTAACAAAGCTACTTTCACGACTGGATTTTGATGCAAACAGTTGGCGCGGGTTTACATCTAGCCTATACAGCCAAATCTTGGGTGGTTTTTTGATGGCAACTTAGCTGCCCGGGGTCGTAATGAAGCAAGTACAAACATTTAAATGTTACGTATACGCCCCGTAGTGCTTATGGCCGAACCCAATTCTCGGTTAACACAGCTACTTTCACGACTGGGTTTTGATGCAAACAGTTGGCGCGGGTTTACATCTAGCCTATACAGCCAAATCTTAGGTGGTTTTTTGATGGCAACTTAGCTGCCCGGGGTCGTAATGAAGCAAGTACAAACAATTTTAAAATGTTACATATACGCCCCGTAGTGCTTATGGCCGAACCCAATTCTCGCTTAGCACAGCTACTTTCACGACTGGATTTTGATGCAAACAGTTGGCGCGAGTTTAAATCTAGCCTATTAAGCCAAATCTTGAGTGGTTTTTTGGGGTCGTAATGAAGCAAGTACAAAAAATTTTAAAAAGTTACGTATACGCCTCGTTGTGCTTATGGCCGAACCCAATTCTCGGCTAACACAGCTACTTTCACGACTGGATTTTGATGCAAACAGTTGGCGCGTGTTCAGATCTAGAATATTAAGTCAAATCTTCGGCTGTTTATTGATGGCAACTTAGCTGCCCGGGGTCGTAATTAAGAAAGTATAAGAAATTTGAAAATGTTACGTATACGCCCCGTAGTGCTTATGTCCGAATCCATTTCTCGGCTAACACACCTACTTTCACAACTGGATTTTGATGCAAATAGTTGGCGCCGGTTGTGACGCAGCCTATTAAGCCAAATCTTGGGTGGTTTTTTGATGGCAACTTAGCTCCCCGGGGTCGTAATGAAGCAAGTACAAGAAATATTAAAATGTTACGTATACGCCCCGTAGTGCTTATGGCCGAACCCAATTCTCGGCTAACACAGCTTCCTTCACGACTGGATTTTGATGCAAATAGTTGGCGCCGGTTATGAACCAGCCTATTAAGTCAAATCTTGGGTGGTTTTTTGATGGCAACTTAGCTACCCGGGTTCGTAATGAAGCAAGTACAAACATTTAAACGTTACGTATACGCCCCGTAGTACTTATGGCCGAACCCAATTCTCGGCTAACACAGCTACTTTCACGACTGGATTTTGATGCAAACAGTTGGCGCGTGTTCAGATCTAGAATATTAAGTCAAATCTTCGGCTGTTTATTGATGGCAACTTAGCTGCCCGGGGTCGTAATTAAGAAAGTATAAGAAATTTGAAAATGTTACGTATACGCCCCGTAGTGCTTATGTTCGAATCCATTTCTCGGCTAACACACCTACTTTCACAACTGGATTTTGATGCAAATAGTTGGCGCCGGTTGTGACGCAGCCTATTCAGCCAAATCTTGGGTGGTTTTTTGATGGTAACTTAGCTGCCCGGGGTCGTAATTAAGAAAGTACAAGAAATTTGAAAAAGTTACTTATACGCCCCGTAGTGCTTATGGCCGAACCCAATTCTCGGCTAACACAGCTACTTTCACGACTGGATTTTGATGCAAATAGTTGGCGCCGGTTATGAACCAGCATATTAAGCCAAATCTTGGGTGGTTTTTTGATGGCAACTTAGCTGCCCGGGGTCGTAATGAAGCAAGTACAAAAAAATTTAAAATGTTACGTATACGACCCACAGTGCTTATGGCCGAACCCAATTCTCGGCTAACACAGCTTCCTTCACGACTGGATTTTGATGCAAATAGTTGGCGCCGGTTATGGACCAGCACATTAAGCCAAATCTTGGGTGGTTTTTTGATGGCAACTTACATAGTTGCCCGGGGTCGTAATTAAGAAAGTACAAAAAATTTTAAATGTTACGTATACGCCCCGTAGTGCTTATGGCCGAACCCATTTCCCGGCTAACACCGCTACTTTCACGACTTTATTTTGATACAACCAGTTGGCGCCGGTTCAGATCCAGCCTATTAAGCCAAATCTTGGGTGGTTTTTTGATGGCAACTTAGCTGCCCGGGGTCGTAATGAAGCAAGTACAAACATTTAAATGTTACGTATACGCCCCGTAGTACTTATGGCCGAACCCAATTCTCGGCTAACACAGCTTCCTTCACGACTGGATTTTGATGCAAATAGTTGGCGCGAGTTTAAATCTAGCCTATTCAGCCAAATCTTGGGTGGTTTTTTGATGGTAACTTAGCTGCCCGGGGTCGTAATTAAGAAAGTACAAGAAATTTGAAAAAGTTACGTATACGCCCCGTAGTGCTTATGGCCGAACCCAATTCTCGGCTAACACAGCTACTTTCACGACTGGATTTTGATGCAAATAGTTGGCGCCGGTTATGAACCAGCATATTAAGCCAAATCTTGGGTGGTTTTTTGATGGCAACTTAGCTACCCGGGTTCGTAATGAAGCAAGTACAAACATTTAAACGTTACGTATACGCCCCGTAGTGTTTATGGCCGAAAAAATTTTAAATGTTACGTATACGCCCCGTAGTGCTTATGGCCGAACCCATTTCTCGGCTAACACAGCTACTTTCATGACTTTATTTTGATACAACCAGTTGGCGCCGGTTCAGATCCAGCCTATTAAGTCAAATCTTGGGTGGCTTTTTGATGGCAACTTAGCTGCCCGGGGTCGTAATGAAGCAAGTACAAAAAATTTTAAAATGTTACGTACACGCCCCGTAGTGCTTATGGCTGAACCCATTTCTCGGCTAACACCGCTACTTTCACGACTGGATTTTGATGCAAACAGTTGGCGCGTGTTCAGATCTAGAATATTAAGTCAAATCTTGGGCTGTTTATTGATGGCAACTTAGCTGCCCGGGGCAAGAAAGTACAAGAAATTTGAAAAAGTTACGTATAGGCCCCGTAGTGCTTATGGCCGAACCCATTTCTCGCTTAACACAGCTACTTTCACGACTGGATTTTGATGCAAACAGTTGGCGCGAGTTTAAATCTAGCCTTTTAAGCCAAATCTTGGGTGGTTTTTTGATGGCAACTTAGTTGCCCGGGCTCGTAATGAAGCAAGTACAAAAAATTTTAAAAAGTTACGTATACGCCTCGTTGTGCTTATGGCCGAACCCAATTCTCGGCTAACACAGCTACTTTCACGACTGGATTTTGATGCAAACAGTTGGCGCGTGTTCAGATCTAGAATATTAAGTCAAATCTTGGGCTGTTTATTGATGGCAACTTAGCTGCCCGGGGTCGTAATTAAGAAAGTACAAGAAATTTGAAAATGTTACGTATACGCCCCGTAGTGCTTATGGCCGAATCCATTTCTCGGCTAACACACCTACTTTCACAACTGGATTTTGATGCAAATAGTTGGCGCCGGTTATGACGCAGCCTATTCAGCCAAATCTTAATTGGTTTTTTGATGGCAACTTAGCTGATCGGGGTCGTAATTAAGAAAGTACAAGAAATTTGAAAAAGTTACGTATACGCCCCGTAGTGCTTATGGCCGAACCCATTTCTCGCTTAACGCAGCTACTTTCACGACTGGATTTTAATGCAAACAGTTGGCGCGAGTTTAGATCTAGTCTATTCAGCCAAATCTTGGGTGTTTTTTTTATGGCAACTTAGCTGCCTGGGGTCGTAATGAAGCAAGTACAAGAAATATTAAAATGTTACGTATACGCCCCGTAGTGCTTATGGCCGAACCCAATTCTCGGCTAACACAGCTACTTTCACGACTGGATTTTGATGCAAACAGTTGGCGCGTGTTCAGATCTAGAATATTAAGTCAAATCTTGGGCTGTTTATTGATGGCAACTTAGCTGCCCGGGGTCGTAATTAAGAAAGTACGAGAAATTTGAAAATGTTACGTATACGCCCCGTAGTGCTTATGGCCGAATCCATTTCTCGGCTAACACACCTACTTTCACAACTGGATTTTGATGCAAATAGTTGGCGCCGGTTATGACGCAGCCTATTCAGCCAAATCTTAATTGGTTTTTTGATGGCAACTTAGCTGCCCGGTGTCGTAATTAAGAAAGTACAAGAAATTTGAAAAAGTTACGTATACGCCCCGTAGTGCTTATGGCCGAACCCATTTGTCGCTTAAGACAGCTACTTTCACGACTGGATTTTGATGCAAACAGTTGGCGCGAGTTTAAATCTAGCCTTTTAAGCCAAATCTTGGGTGGTTTTTTGATGGCAACTTAGTTGCCCGGGCTCGTAATGAAGCAAGTACAAAAAATTTTAAAAAGTTACGTATACGCCTCGTTGTGCTTATGGCCGAACCCAATTCTCGGCTAACACAGCTACTTTCACGACTGGATTTTGATGCAAACAGTTGGCGCGTGTTCAGGTCTAGAATATTAAGTCAAATCTTGGGCTGTTTATTGATGGCAACTTAGCTGCCCGGGGTCGTAATTAAGAAAGTACAAGAAATTTGAAAATGTTACGTATACGCCCCGTAGTGCTTATGGCCGAATCCATTTCTCGGCTAACACACCTACTTTCACAACTGGATTTTGATGCAAATAGTTGGCGCCGGTTATGACGCAGCCTATTCAGCCAAATCTTAATTGGTTTTTTGATGGCAACTTAGCTGCCCGGGGTCGTAATTAAGAAAGTACAAGAAATTTGAAAAAGTTACGTATACGCCCCGTAGTGCTTATGGCCGAACCCATTTCTCGCTTAACGCAGCTACTTTCACGACTGGATTTTAATGCAAACAGTTGGCGCGAGTTTAGATCTAGTCTATTCAGCCAAATCTTGGGTGTTTTTTTTATGGCAACTTAGCTGCCTGGGGTCGTAATGAAGCAAGTACAAGAAATATTAAAATGTTACGTATACGCCCCGTAGTGCTTATGGCCGAACCCAATTCTCGGTTAACACAGCTACTTTCACGACTGGATTTTGATGCAAACAGTTGGCGCGAGTTTACATCTAGCCTATACAGCCAAATCTTGGGTGGTTTTTTGATGGCAAGTTAGCTGCCCGGGGTCGTAATGAAGCAAGTACAAAAAATTTTAAAATGTTACGTACACGCCCCGTAGTGCTTATGGCCGAACCCATTTCTCGCTTAACACAGCTACTTTCACGACTGGATTTTAATGCAAACAGTTGGCGCGAGTTTAGATCTATCCTATTCAGCCAAATTTTGGGTGGTTTTTTGATGGCAACTTAGCTGCCCGGGGTCGTAATTAAGAAAGTACGAACATTTTTAAATGTTACGTATACGCCCCGTAGTGCTTATGGCCGAACCCATTTCTCGGCTAACACCGCTACTTTCACGACATTATTTTGATGCAAACAGTTGGCGCCGGTTCAGATCCAGCCTATTAAGTAAAATCTTGGGTGGTTTTTTGATGGCAACTTAGCTGCCCGGGGTCGCAATGAAGCAAGTACAAAAAAATTTAAAATGTTACGTATACGCCTCGTTGTGCTTATGGCCGAGCCCAATTCTCGGCTAACACAGCTACTTTCACGACTGGATTTTGATGCAAACAGTTGGCGCGAGTTTACATCTAGCCTATTCAGCCAAATCTGGGGGGGTTTTTTGATGGCAACTTAGCTGCCCGGGGTCGTAATGAAGCAAGTACAAACAATTTTAAAATGTTACGTATACGCCCCGTAGGGCTTATGGCCGAAACCATTTCCTGGCTAACACAGCCACTTTCACGACTGGATTTTGATGAAAACAGTTGGCGCGAGTTCAGATCTAGCCTATTAAGTCAAATCTTAGGTGGTTTTTTGATGGCAACTTAGCTGCCCGGGGTCGTAATTAAGAAAGTTCAGATCCAGCCTATTAAGTCAAACCTTGGGTGGTTTTTTGATGGCACCTTAGCTGCCCGGGGTCGTAATGAACCAAGTACAAAAAATTTTAAAATGTTACGTATACGCCTCGTTGTGCTTATGGCCGAACCCAATTCTCGGCTAACACAGCTACTTTCACGACTGGATGGCAAGTTAGCTGCCCGGGGTCGTAATGAAGCAAGTACAAAAAATTTTAAAATGTTACGTACACGCCCCGTAGTGCTTATGGCCGAACCCATTTCTCGCTTAACACAGCTACTTTCACGACTGGATTTTAATGCAAACAGTTGGCGCGAGTTTAGATCTATCCTATTCAGCCAAATTTTGGGTGGTTTTTTGATGGCAACTTAGCTGCCCGGGGTCGTAATTAAGAAAGTACGAACATTTTTAAATGTTACGTATACGCCCCGTAGTGCTTATGGCCGAACCCATTTCTCGGCTAACACCGCTACTTTCACGACATTTGTTTGATGCAAACAGTTGGCGCCGGTTCAGATCCAGCCTATTAAGTAAAATCTTGGGTGGTTTTTTGATGGCAACTTAGCTGCCCGGGGTCGTAATGAAGCAAGTACAAAAAAATTTAAAACGTTATGTATACGCCTCGTTGTGCTTATGGCCGAGCCCAATTCTCGGCTAACACAGCTACTTTCACGACTGGATTTTGATGCAAACAGTTGGCGCGAGTTTACATCTAGCCTATTCAGCCAAATCTGGGGGGGTTTTTTGATGGCAACTTTGCTGCCCGGGGTCGTAATGAAGCAAGTACAAACAATTTTAAAATGTTACGTATACGCCCCGTAGGGCTTATGGCCGAAACCATTTCCTGGCTAACACAGCCACTTTCACGACTGGATTTTGATGCAAATAGTTGGCGCGAGTTCAGATCTAGCCTATTCAGCCAAATCTTGGGTGGTTTATTGATGGTAACTTAGCTGCCCGGGGTCGTAATTAAGAAAGTACAAGAAATTTGAAAAAGTTACGTATACGCCCCGTAGTGCTTATGGCCGAACCCAATTCTCGGCTAACACAGCTACTTTCACGACTGGATTTTGATGCAAATAGTTGGCGCCGGTTATGAACCAGCATATTAAGCGAAATCTTGGGTGGTTTTTTGATGGCAACTTAGCTGCCCGGGGTCGTAATGAAGCAAGTACAAACATTTAAATGTTACGTATACGCCGCGTAGTGCTTATGGCCGAACCCATTTCTCGGCTAACACCGCTACTTTCACGACTGGATTTTGATGCAAACAGTTGGCGCGAGTTTAGATCTAGCCTATTAAGCCAAATCTTGGCTGGTTTTTTGATGGCAACTTAGCTGCCCGGGGTCGTAATGAAGCAAGTACAAAAAAATTTTAAATGTTACGTATACGCCCCGTAGTGCTTATGGCCGAACCCAATTCTCGCTTAACACAGCTACTTTCACGACTATATTTTGATGCAAACAGTTGGCGCGAGTTTACATCTAGCCTATTAAGCCAAATCTTGGGTGGTTTTTTGATGGCAACTTAGCTGCCCGGGGTCGTAATGAAGCAAGTACAAACATTTAAATGTTACGTATACGCCCCGTAGTGCTTATGGCCGAACCCATTTCTCGGCTAACACCGCTACTTTCACGACTGGATTTTGATGCAAACAGTTGGCGCGAGTTTAGATCTAGCCTATTAAGCCAAATCTTGGCTGGTTTTTTGATGGCAACTTAGCTGCCCGGGGTCGTAATGAAGCAAGTACAAACATTTTTAAAATGTTACGTATACGCCCCGTCGTGCTTATGGCCGAACCCAATTCTCGCTTAACACAGCTACTTTCACGACTGGATTTTGATGCAAACAGTTGGCGCGAGTTTAGATCTAGCCTATTAAGCCAAATCTTGGGTGGTTTTTTGATGGCAACTTAGCTGCCCGGGGTCGTAATGAAGCAAGTACAAAAATTTTTAAAATGTTACGTATACGCCCCGTAGTGCTTATGGCCGAACCCAATTCTCGGCTAACACAGCTACTTTCACGACTGGATTTTGATGCAAATAGTTGGCGCCGGTTATGAACCAGCATATTAAGCGAAATCTTGGGTGGTTTTTTGATGGCAACTTAGCTGCCCGGGGTCGTAATGAAGCAAGTACAAACATTTAAATGTTACGTATACGCCCCGTAGTGCTTATGGCCGAACCCAATTCTCGGCTAACACAGCTTCCTTCACGACTGGATTTAGATGCAAATAGTTGGCGCGAGTTTAGGTCTAGCCTATTCAGCCAAATCTTGGGTGGTTTTTTGATGGTAACTTAGCTGCCCGGGGTCGTAATTAAGAAAGTACAAGAAATATTAAAATGTTACGTATACGCCCCGTAGTGCTTATGGCCGAAACCATTTCTCGGCTAACACCGCTACTTTCACGACTTTATTTTGATGCAAACAGTTGGCGCCGGTTCAGATCCAGCCTATTAAGTCAAATCTTGGGTGGTTTTTTGATGGCAACTTAGCTGCCCGGGGGCGTAATTAAGAAAGTACAAGAAATATTAAAATGTTACGTATACGCCCCGTAGTGCTTATGGCCGAACCCAATTCTCGGCTAACACAGCTACTTTCACGACTGGATTTTGATGCAAATAGTTGGCGCCGGTTATGAACCAGCATATTAAGCCAAATCCTGGGTGGTTTTTTGATGGCAACTTAGCTGCCCGAGGTCGTAATTAAGAAAGGACAAGAAATTTGAAAAAGTTATGTATGCGCCCCGTAGTGCTTATGGCCGAACCCAATTCTCGGCTAACACAGCTACTTTCACAACTGGATTTTGATGCAAATAGTTGGCGCCGTTTATGACGCAGCCTATTCAGGCAAATCTTAATTGGTTTTTTGATGGCAACTTAGCTGCCCGGGGTCGTAATTAAGAAAGTACAAGAAATTTGAAAAAGTTACGTATACGCCCCGTAGTGCTTATGGCCGAACCCAATTCTCGGTTAACACAGCTACTTTCACGACTGGATTTTGATGCAAACAGTTGGCGCGAGTTTACATCTAGCCTATACAGCCAAATCTTGGGTGGTTTTTTGATGGCAAGTTAGCTGCCCGGGGTCGTAATGAAGCAAGTACAAAAAATTTTAAAATGTTACGTACACGCCCCGTAGTGCTTATGGCCGAACCCATTTTTCGCTTAACACAGCTACTTTCACGACTGGATTTTAATGCAAACAGTTGGCGCGAGTTTAGATCTATCCTATTCAGCCAAATTTTGGGTGGTTCTTTGATGGCAACTTAGCTGCCCGGGGTCGTAATTAAGAAAGTACGAACATTTTTAAATGTTACGTATACGCCCCGTAGTGCTTATGGCCGAACCCATTTCTCGGCTAACACCGCTACTTTCACGACATTATTTTGATGCAAACAGTTGGCGCCGGTTCAGATCCAGCCTATTAAGTAAAATCTTGGGTGGTTTTTTGATGGCAACTTAGCTGCCCGGGGTCGCAATGAAGCAAGTACAAAAAAATTTAAAATGTTACGTATACGCCTCGTTGTGCTTATGGCCGAGCCCAATTCTCGGCTAACACAGCTACTTTCACGACTGGATTTTGATGCAAACAGTTGGCGCCGGTTATGAACCAGCATATTAAGCCAAATCCTGGGTGGTTTTTTGATGGCAACTTAGCTGCCCGAGGTCGTAATTAAGAAAGGACAAGAAATTTGAAAAAGTTATGTATGCGCCCCGTAGTGCTTATGGCCGAACCCAATTCTCGGCTAACACAGCTACTTTCACAACTGGATTTTGATGCAAATAGTTGGCGCCGGTTATGACGCAGCCTATTCAGGCAAATCTTAATTGGTTTTTTGATGGCAACTTAGCTGCCCGGGGTCGTAATTAAGAAAGTACAAGAAATTTGAAAAAGTTACGTATATGCCCCGTAGTGCTTATGGCCGAACCCAATTCTCGGTTAACACAGCTACTTTCACGACTGGATTTTGATGCAAACAGTTGGCGCGAGTTTACATCTAGCCTATTCAGCCAAATCTTGGGTGGTTTTTTGATGGCAACTTAGCTGCCCGGGGTCGTAATGAAACAAGTACAAAAAAAATTAAAATGTTACGTATACGCCCCATAGTGCTTATGGCCGAACCCATTTCTCGGCTAACACCGCTACTTTCACGACTTTATTTTGATGCAAGCAGTTGGCGCCGGTTCAGGTCCAGCCTATTAAGTCAAATCTTGGGTGGTTTTTTGATGGCAACTTAGCTGGCCGGGGTCGTAATGAAGCAAGTACAGAAAATTTTAAAATGTTACGTATACGCCCCGTAGTGCTTATGGCCGAACCCAATTCTCGCTTAACACAGCTACTTTCACGACTGGATTTTGATGCAAACAGTTGGCGCGAGTTTAGATCTAGCCTATTAAGCCAAATCTTGGGTGGTTTTTTGATGGCAACTTAGCTGCCCGGGGTCGTAATGAAGCAAGTACAAACATTTAAATGTTACGTATACGCCCCGTAGTGCTTATGGCCGAACCCAATTCTCGGCTAACACAGCTTCCTTCACGACTGGATTTTGATGCAAATAGTAGGCGCGAGTTTAGGTCTAGCCTATTCAGCCAAATCTTGGGTGGTTTTTCGAGGGTAACTTAGCTGCCCGGGGTCGTAATTAAGAAAGTACAAGAAATTTGAAAAAGTTACGTATACGCCCCGTAGTGCTAATGGCCGAACCCAATTCTCGGCTAACACAGCTACTTTCACGACTGGATTTTGATGCAAATAGTTGGCGCCGGTTATGAACCAGCATATTAAGCCAAATCTTGGGCAACTTAGCTGCCCGGGGTCGTAATGAAGCAAGTACAAACATTTAAATGTTACGTATACGCCTCGTAGTGCTTATGGCCGAACCCATTTCTCGGCTAACACCGCTACTTTCACAACTTTATTTTGATGCAAACAGTTGGCGGCGGTTCAGATCCAGCCTATTAAGTCAAATCTTGAGTGGTTTTTTGATGGCAACTTACCTGCCCGGGGTCGTAATGAAGCAAGTACAAGAAATATTAAAATGTTACGTACGCCAAAATCCTGGGTGGTTTTTTGATGGCAACTTAGCTGCCCGAGGTCGTAATTAAGAAAGGACAAGAAATTTGAAAAAGTTATGTATGCGCCCCGTAGTGCTTATGGCCGAACCCAATTCTCGGCTAACACAGCTACTTTCACAACTGGATTTTGATGCAAATAGTTGGCGCCGGTTATGACGCAGCCTATTCAGGCAAATCTTAATTGGTTTTTTGATGGCAACTTAGCTGCCCGGGGTCGTAATTAAGAAAGTACAAGAAATTTGAAAAAGTTACGTATACGCCCCGTAGTGCTTATGGCCGAACCCAATTCTCGGTTAACACAGCTACTTTCACGACTGGATTTTGATGCAAACAGTTGGCGCGAGTTTACATCTAGCCTATACAGCCAAATCTTGGGTGGTTTTTTGATGGCAAGTTAGCTGCCCGGGGTCGTAATGAAGCAAGTACAAAAAATTTTAAAATGTTACGTACACGCCCCGTAGTGCTTATGGCCGAACCCATTTTTCGCTTAACACAGCTACTTTCACGACTAGATTTTAATGCAAACAGTTGGCGCGAGTTTAGATCTATCCTATTCAGCCAAATTTTGGGTGGTTTTTTGATGGCAACTTAGCTGCCCGGGGTCGTAATTAAGAAAGTACGAACATTTTTAAATGTTACGTATACGCCCCGTAGTGCTTATGGCCGAACCCATTTCTCGGGTAACACCGCTACTTTCACGACATTATTTTGATGCAAACAGTTGGCGCCGGTTCAGATCCAGCCTATTAAGTAAAATCTTGGGTGGTTTTTTGATGGCAACTTAGCTGCCCGGGGTCGCAATGAAGCAAGTACAAAAAAATTTAAAATGTTACGTATACGCCTCGTTGTGCTTATGGCCGAGCCCAATTCTCGGCTAACACAGCTACTTTCACGACTGGATTTTGATGCAAACAGTTGGCGCGAGTTTACATCTAGCCTATTCAGCCAAATCTGGGGGGGTTTTTTGATGGCAACTTAGCTGCCCGGGGTCGTAATGAAGCAAGTACAAACAATTTTAAAATGTTACGTATACGCCCCGTAGGGCTTATGGCCGAAACCATTTCCTGGCTAACACAGCCACTTTCACGACTGGATTTTGATGAAAACAGTTGGCGCGAGTTCAGATCTAGCCTATTAAGTCAAATCTTAGGTGGTTTTTTGATGGCAACTTAGCTGCCCGGGGTCGTAATTAAGAAAGTTCAGATCCAGCCTATTAAGTCAAACCTTGGGTGGTTTTTTGATGGCACCTTAGCTGCCCGGGGTCGTAATGAACCAAGTACAAAAATTTTTAAAATGTTACGTATACGCCTCGTTGTGCTTATGGCCGAACCCAATTCTCGGCTAACACAGCTACTTTCACGACTGGATGGCAAGTTAGCTGCCCGGGGTCGTAATGAAGCAAGTACAAAAAATTTTAAAATGTTACGTACACGCCCCGTAGTGCTTATGGCCGAACCCATTTCTCGCTTAACACAGCTACTTTCACGACTGGATTTTAATGCAAACAGTTGGCGCGAGTTTAGATCTATCCTATTCAGCCAAATTTTGGGTGGTTTTTTGATGGCAACTTAGCTGCCCGGGGTCGTAATTAAGAAAGTACGAACATTTTTAAATGTTACGTATACGCCCCGTAGTGCTTATGGCCGAACCCATTTCTCGGCTAACACCGCTACTTTCACGACATTATTTTGATGCAAACAGTTGGCGCCGGTTCAGATCCAGCCTATTAAGTAAAATCTTGGGTGGTTTTTTGATGGCAACTTAGCTGCCCGGGGTCGTAATGAAGCAAGTACAAAAAAATTTAAAACGTTACGTATACGCCTCGTTGTGCTTATGGCCGAGCCCAATTCTCGGCTAACACAGCTACTTTCACGACTGGATTTTGATGCAAACAGTTGGCGCGAGTTTACATCTAGCCTATTCAGCCAAATCTGGGGGGGTTTTTTGATGGCAACTTTGCTGCCCGGGGTCGTAATGAAGCAAGTACAAACAATTTTAAAATGTTACGTATACGCCCCGTAGGGCTTATGGCCGAAACCATTTCCTGGCTAACACAGCCACTTTCACGACTGGATTTTGATGCAAATAGTTGGCGCGAGTTCAGATCTAGCCTATTCAGCCAAATCTTGGGTGGTTTATTGATGGTAACTTAGCTGCCCGGGGTCGTAATTAAGAAAGTACAAGAAATTTGAAAAAGTTACGTATACGCCCCGTAGTGCTTATGGCCGAACCCAATTCTCGGCTAACACAGCTACTTTCACGACTGGATTTTGATGCAAATAGTTGGCGCCGGTTATGAACCAGCATATTAAGCGAAATCTTGGGTGGTTTTTTGATGGCAACTTAGCTGCCCGGGGTCGTAATGAAGCAAGTACAAACATTTAAATGTTACGTATACGACGCGTAGTGCTTATGGCCGAACCCATTTCTCGGCTAACACCGCTACTTTCACGACTGGATTTTGATGCAAACAGTTGGCGCGAGTTTAGATCTAGCCTATTAAGCCAAATCTTGGCTGGTTTTTTGATGGCAACTTAGCTGCCCGGGGTCGTAATGAAGCAAGTACAAAAAAATTTTAAATGTTACGTATACGCCCCGTAGTGCTTATGGCCGAACCCAATTCTCGCTTAACACAGCTACTTTCACGACTATATTTTGATGCAAACAGTTGGCGCGAGTTTACATCTAGCCTATTAAGCCAAATCTTGGGTGGTTTTTTGATGGCAACTTAGCTGCCCGGGGTCGTAATGAAGCAAGTACAAACATTTAAATGTTACGTATACGCCCCGTAGTGCTTATGGCCGAACCCATTTCTCGGCTAACACCGCTACTTTCACGACTGGATTTTGATGCAAACAGTTGGCGCGAGTTTAGATCTAGCCTATTAAGCCAAATCTTGGCTGGTTTTTTGATGGCAACTTAGCTGCCCGGGGTCGTAATGAAGCAAGTACAAACATTTTTAAAATGGTACGTATACGCCCCGTCGTGCTTATGGCCGAACCCAATTCTCGCTTAACACAGCTACTTTCACGACTGGATTTTGATGCAAACAGTTGGCGCGAGTTTAGATCTAGCCTATTAAGCCAAATCTTGGGTGGTTTTTTGATGGCAACTTAGCTGCCCGGGGTCGTAATGAAGCAAGTACAAACATTTTTAAAATGTTACGTATACGCCCCGTAGTGCTTATGGCCGAACCCAATTCTCGGCTAACACAGCTACTTTCACGACTGGATTTTGATGCAAATAGTTGGCGCCGGTTATGAACCAGCATATTAAGCGAAATCTTGGGTGGTTTTTTGATGGCAACTTAGCTGCCCGGGGTCGTAATGAAGCAAGTACAAACATTTAAATGTTACGTATACGCCCCGTAGTGCTTATGGCCGAACCCAATTCTCGGCTAACACAGCTTCCTTCACGACTGGATTTAGATGCAAATAGTTGGCGCGAGTTTAGGTCTAGCCTATTCAGCCAAATCTTGGGTGGTTTTTTGATGGTAACTTAGCTGCCCGGGGTCGTAATGAAGCAAGTACAAAAAAATGTAAAATGTTACGTATACGCCCCGTAGTGCTTATGGCCGAACCCATTTCTCGGCTAACACCGCTACTTTCACGACTTTATTTTGATGCAAACAGTTGGCGCCGGTACAGATACAGCCTATTAAGTCAAATCTTGGGTGGTTTTTTGATGGCAACTTAGCTGCCCGGGATCGTAATTAAGAAAGTACAAGAAATATTAAAATGTTACGTATACGCCCCGTAGTGCTTATGGCCGAACCCAATTCTCGGCTAACACAGCTACTTTCACGACTGGATTTTGATGCAAATAGTTGGCGCCGGTTATGAACCAGCATATTAAGCCAAATCCTGGGTGGTTTTTTGATGGCAACTTAGCTGCCCGGGGTCGTAATTAAGAAAGTACAAGAAATATTAAAATGTTACGTATACGCCCCGTAGTGCTTATGGCCGAACCCATTTCTCGGCTAACACCGCTACTTTCACGACTTTATTTTGATGCAAACAGTTGGCGCCGGTACAGATACAGCCTATTAAGTCAAATCTTGGGTGGTTTTTTGATGGCAACTTAGCTGCCCGGGGTCGTAATTAAGAAAGTACAAGAAATATTAAAATGTTACGTATGCGCCCCGTAGTGCTTATGGCCGAACCCAATTCTCGGCTAACACAGCTACTTTCACGACTGGATTTTGATGCAAACAGTTGGCGCGAGTTTACATCTAGCCTATTCAGCCAAATCTTGGGTGGTTTTTTGATGGCAACTTAGCTGCCCGGGGTCGTAATGAAACAAGTACAAAAAAAATTAAAATGTTACGTATACGCCCCATAGTGCTTATGGCCGAACCCATTTCTCGGCTAACACCGCTACTTTCACGACTTTATTTTGATGCAAGCAGTTGGCGCCGGTTCAGGTCCAGCCTATTAAGTCAAATCTTGGGTGGTTTTTTGATTTCAACTTAGCTGGCCGGGGTCGTAATGAAGCAAGTACAGAAAATTTTAAAATGTTACGTATACGCCCCGTAGTGCTTATGGCCGAACCCAATTCTCGCTTAACACAGCTACTTTCACGACTGGATTTTGATGCAAACAGTTGGCGCGAGTTTAGATCCAGCCTATTAAGTCAAATCTTGGGTGGTTTTTTGATGGCAACTTAGCTGCCCGGGGGCGTAATTAAGAAAGTACAAGAAATATTAAAATGTTACGTATACGCCCCGTAGTGCTTATGGCCGAACCCAATTCTCGGCTAACACAGCTACTTTCACGACTGGATTTTGATGCAAACAGTTGGCGCGAGTTTACATCTAGCCTATTAAGCCAAATCTTGGGTGGTTTTTTGATGGCAACTTAGCTGCCCGGGGTCGTAATGAAGCAAGTACAAACATTTAAATGTTACGTATACGCCCCGTAGTGCTTATGGCCGAACCCAATTCTCGGCTAACACAGCTTCCTTCACGACTGGATTTTGATGCAAATAGTAGGCGCGAGTTTAGGTCTAGCCTATTCAGCCAAATCTTGGGTGGTTTTTCGAGGGTAACTTAGCTGCCCGGGGTCGTAATTAAGAAAGTACAAGAAATTTGAAAAAGTTACGTATACGCCCCGTAGTGCTTATGGCCGAACCCAATTCTCGGCTAACACAGCTACTTTCACGACTGGATTTTGATGCAAATAGTTGGCGCCGGTTATGAACCAGCATATTAAGCCAAATCTTGGGTGGTTTTTTGATGGCAACTTAGCTGCCCGGGGTCGTAATGAAGCAAGTACAAACATTTAAATGTTACGTATACGCCTCGTAGTGCTTATGGCCGAACCCATTTCTCGGCTAACACCGCTAATTTCACGACTTTATTTTGATGCAAACAGTTGGCGGCGTTTCAGATCCAGCCTATTAAGTCAAATCTTGAGTGGTTTTTTGATGGCAACTTACCTGCCCGGGGTCGTAATGAAGCAAGTACAAGAAATATTAAAATGTTACGTATACGCCCCGTAGTGCTTATGGCCGAACCCAATTCTCGGCTAACACAGCTACTTTCACGACTGGATTTTGATGCAAACAGTTGGCGCCGGTTCAGATCCAGCCTATTAAGTCAAATCTTGGGTGGTTTTTTGATGGCAACTTAGCTGCCCGGGATCGTAATGAAGCAAGTACAAAAAAATTTAAAAAATTACGTATACGACTCGTTGTGCTTATGGCCGAGCCCGATTCTCGGCAAACACAGCTCTTTTCACGACTGGATTTTGATGCAAACAGTTGGCGCGAGTTTACATCTAGCCTATTCAGCCAAATTTTGGGTGGTTTTTTGATGGCAACTTAGCTGCCCGGGGTCGTAATGAAGCAAGTACAAAAAAATGTAAAATGTAACGTATACGCCCCATAGTGCTTATGGCCGAACCCATTTCTCTTCTACCACCGCTACTTTCACGACTTTATTTTGATGCAAGCAGTTGGCGCCGGTCCTGATACAGCCTATTAAGTCAAATCTTGGGTGGTTTTTTGATGGCAACTTAGCTGCCCGAGGTCGTAATTAAGAAAGGACAAGAAATTTGAAAAAGTTATGTATGCGCCCCATAGTGCTTATGGCCGAACCCAATTCTCGGCTAACACAGCTACTTTCACGACTGGATTTTGATGCAAGCAGTTGGCGCCGGTCCTGATACAGCCTATTAAGTCAAATCTTGGGTGGTTTTTTGATGGCAACTTAGCTGCCCGGGGTCGTAATGAAGCAAGTACAAAAATTTAAAAATGTTACGTATACGCCCCATAGTGCTTATGGCCGAACCCATTTCTCGGCTAACACCGCTACTTTCACGACTTTATTTTGATGCAAGCAGTTGGCGCCGGTTCAGGTCCAGCCTATTAAGTCAATTCTTGGGTGGTTTTTTGATGGCAACTTAGCTGCCCGGGGTCGTAATGAAGCAAGTACAAAAAATTTTAAAATGTTACGTATACGCCCCGTAGTGCTTATGGCCGAACCCAATTCTCGGCTAACACAGCTACTTTCACGACTGGATTTTGATGCAAACAGTTGGCGCGAGTTTACATCTAGCCTATTCAGCCAAATCTGGGGGGGTTTTTTGATGGCAACTTTGCTGCCCGGGGTCGTAATGAAGCAAGTACAAACAATTTTAAAATGTTACGTATACGCCCCGTAGGGCTTATGGCCGAAACCATTTCCTGGCTAACACAGCCACTTTCACGACTGGATTTTGATGCAAATAGTTGGCGCGAGTTCAGATCTAGCCTATTCAGCCAAATCTTGGGTGGTTTATTGATGGTAACTTAGCTGCCCGGGGTCGTAATTAAGAAAGTACAAGAAATTTGAAAAAGTTACGTATACGCCCCGTAGTGCTTATGGCCGAACCCAATTCTCGGCTAACACAGCTACTTTCACGACTGGATTTTGATGCAAATAGTTGGCGCCGGTTATGAACCAGCATATTAAGCGAAATCTTGGGTGGTTTTTTGATGGCAACTTAGCTGCCCGGGGTCGTAATGAAGCAAGTACAAACATTTAAATGTTACGTATACGACGCGTAGTGCTTATGGCCGAACCCATTTCTCGGCTAACACCGCTACTTTCACGACTGGATTTTGATGCAAACAGTTGGCGCGAGTTTAGATCTAGCCTATTAAGCCAAATCTTGGCTGGTTTTTTGATGGCAACTTAGCTGCCCGGGGTCGTAATGAAGCAAGTACAAAAAAATTTTAAATGTTACGTATACGCCCCGTAGTGCTTATGGCCGAACCCAATTCTCGCTTAACACAGCTACTTTCACGACTATATTTTGATGCAAACAGTTGGCGCGAGTTTACATCTAGCCTATTAAGCCAAATCTTGGGTGGTTTTTTGATGGCAACTTAGCTGCCCGGGGTCGTAATGAAGCAAGTACAAACATTTAAATGTTACGTATACGCCCCGTAGTGCTTATGGCCGAACCCATTTCTCGGCTAACACCGCTACTTTCACGACTGGATTTTGATGCAAACAGTTGGCGCGAGTTTAGATCTAGCCTATTAAGCCAAATCTTGGCTGGTTTTTTGATGGCAACTTAGCTGCCCGGGGTCGTAATGAAGCAAGTACAAACATTTTTAAAATGGTACGTATACGCCCCGTCGTGCTTATGGCCGAACCCAATTCTCGCTTAACACAGCTACTTTCACGACTGGATTTTGATGCAAACAGTTGGCGCGAGTTTAGATCTAGCCTATTAAGCCAAATCTTGGGTGGTTTTTTGATGGCAACTTAGCTGCCCGGGGTCGTAATGAAGCAAGTACAAACATTTTTAAAATGTTACGTATACGCCCCGTAGTGCTTATGGCCGAACCCAATTCTCGGCTAACACAGCTACTTTCACGACTGGATTTTGATGCAAATAGTTGGCGCCGGTTATGAACCAGCATATTAAGCGAAATCTTGGGTGGTTTTTTGATGGCAACTTAGCTGCCCGGGGTCGTAATGAAGCAAGTACAAACATTTAAATGTTACGTATACGCCCCGTAGTGCTTATGGCCGAACCCAATTCTCGGCTAACACAGCTTCCTTCACGACTGGATTTAGATGCAAATAGTTGGCGCGAGTTTAGGTCTAGCCTATTCAGCCAAATCTTGGGTGGTTTTTTGATGGTAACTTAGCTGCCCGGGGTCGTAATGAAGCAAGTACAAAAAAATGTAAAATGTTACGTATACGCCCCGTAGTGCTTATGGCCGAACCCATTTCTCGGCTAACACCGCTACTTTCACGACTTTATTTTGATGCAAACAGTTGGCGCCGGTACAGATACAGCCTATTAAGTCAAATCTTGGGTGGTTTTTTGATGGCAACTTAGCTGCCCGGGATCGTAATTAAGAAAGTACAAGAAATATTAAAATGTTACGTATACGCCCCGTAGTGCTTATGGCCGAACCCAATTCTCGGCTAACACAGCTACTTTCACGACTGGATTTTGATGCAAATAGTTGGCGCCGGTTATGAACCAGCATATTAAGCCAAATCCTGGGTGGTTTTTTGATGGCAACTTAGCTGCCCGGGGTCGTAATTAAGAAAGTACAAGAAATATTAAAATGTTACGTATACGCCCCGTAGTGCTTATGGCCGAACCCATTTCTCGGCTAACACCGCTACTTTCACGACTTTATTTTGATGCAAACAGTTGGCGCCGGTACAGATACAGCCTATTAAGTCAAATCTTGGGTGGTTTTTTGATGGCAACTTAGCTGCCCGGGGTCGTAATTAAGAAAGTACAAGAAATATTAAAATGTTACGTATGCGCCCCGTAGTGCTTATGGCCGAACCCAATTCTCGGCTAACACAGCTACTTTCACGACTGGATTTTGATGCAAACAGTTGGCGCGAGTTTACATCTAGCCTATTCAGCCAAATCTTGGGTGGTTTTTTGATGGCAACTTAGCTGCCCGGGGTCGTAATGAAACAAGTACAAAAAAAATTAAAATGTTACGTATACGCCCCATAGTGCTTATGGCCGAACCCATTTCTCGGCTAACACCGCTACTTTCACGACTTTATTTTGATGCAAGCAGTTGGCGCCGGTTCAGGTCCAGCCTATTAAGTCAAATCTTGGGTGGTTTTTTGATGGCAACTTAGCTGGCCGGGGTCGTAATGAAGCAAGTACAGAAAATTTTAAAATGTTACGTATACGCCCCGTAGTGCTTATGGCCGAACCCAATTCTCGCTTAACACAGCTACTTTCACGACTGGATGTTGATGCAAACAGTTGGCGCGAGTTTAGATCCAGCCTATTAAGTCAAATCTTGGGTGGTTTTTTGATGGCAACTTAGCTGCCCGGGGGCGTAATTAAGAAAGTACAAGAAATATTAAAATGTTACGTATACGCCCCGTAGTGCTTATGGCCGAACCCAATTCTCGGCTAACACAGCTACTTTCACGACTGGATTTTGATGCAAACAGTTGGCGCGAGTTTACATCTAGCCTATTAAGCCAAATCTTGGGTGGTTTTTTGATGGCAACTTAGCTGCCCGGGGTCGTAATGAAGCAAGTACAAACATTTAAATGTTACGTATACGCCCCGTAGTGCTTATGGCCGAACCCAATTCTCGGCTAACACAGCTTCCTTCACGACTGGATTTTGATGCAAATAGTAGGCGCGAGTTTAGGTCTAGCCTATTCAGCCAAATCTTGGGTGGTTTTTCGAGGGTAACTTAGCTGCCCGGGGTCGTAATTAAGAAAGTACAAGAAATTTGAAAAAGTTACGTATACGCCCCGTAGTGCTTATGGCCGAACCCAATTCTCGGCTAACACAGCTACTTTCACGACTGGATTTTGATGCAAATAGTTGGCGCCGGTTATGAACCAGCATATTAAGCCAAATCTTGGGTGGTTTTTTGATGGCAACTTAGCTGCCCGGGGTCGTAATGAAGCAAGTACAAACATTTAAATGTTACGTATACGCCTCGTAGTGCTTATGGCCGAACCCATTTCTCGGCTAACGCCGCTACTTTCACGACTTTATTTTGATGCAAACAGTTGGCGGCGGTTCAGATCCAGCCTATTAAGTCAAATCTTGAGTGGTTTTTTGATGGCAACTTACCTGCCCGGGGTCGTAATGAAGCAAGTACAAGAAATATTAAAATGTTACGTATACGCCCCGTAGTGCTTATGGCCGAACCCAATTCTCGGCTAACACAGCTACTTTCACGACTGGATTTTGATGCAAACAGTTGGCGCCGGTTCAGATCCAGCCTATTAAGTCAAATCTTGGGTGGTTTTTTGATGGCAACTTAGCTGCCCGGGATCGTAATGAAGCAAGTACAAAAAAATTTAAAAAATTACGTATACGCCTCGTTGTGCTTATGGCCGAGCCCGATTCTCGGCAAACACAGCTCTTTTCACGACTGGATTTTGATGCAAACAGTTGGCGCGAGTTTACATCTAGCCTATTCAGCCAAATTTTGGGTGGTTTTTTGATGGCAACTTAGCTGCCCGGGGTCGTAATGAAGCAAGTACAAAAAAATGTAAAATGTAACGTATACGCCCCATAGTGCTTATGGCCGAACCCATTTCTCTTCTACCACCGCTACTTTCACGACTTTATTTTGATGCAAGCAGTTGGCGCCGGTCCTGATACAGCCTATTAAGTCAAATCTTGGGTGGTTTTTTGATGGCAACTTAGCTGCCCGAGGTCGTAATTAAGAAAGGACAAGAAATTTGAAAAAGTTATGTATGCGCCCCATAGTGCTTATGGCCGAACCCAATTCTCGGCTAACACAGCTACTTTCACGACTGGATTTTGATGCAAGCAGTTGGCGCCGGTCCTGATACAGCCTATTAAGTCAAATCTTGGGTGGTTTTTTGATGGCAACTTAGCTGCCCGGGGTCGTAATGAAGCAAGTACAAAAATTTAAAAATGTTACGTATACGCCCCATAGTGCTTATGGCCGAACCCATTTCTCGGCTAACACCGCTACTTTCACGACTTTATTTTGATGCAAGCAGTTGGCGCCGGTTCAGGTCCAGCCTATTAAGTCAATTCTTGGGTGGTTTTTTGATGGCAACTTAGCTGCCCGGGGTCGTAATGAAGCAAGTACAAAAAATTTTAAAATGTTACGTATACGCCCCGTAGTGCTTATGGCCGAACCCAATTCTCGGCTAACACAGCTACTTTCACGACTGGATTTTGATGCAAACAGTTGGCGCGAGTTTACATCTAGCCTATTCAGCCAAATCTGGGGGGGTTTTTTGATGGCAACTTAGCTGCCCCGGGTCGTAATGAAGCAAGTACAAACAATTTTAAAATGTTACGTATACGCCCCGTAGGGCTTATGGCCGAAGCCATTTCCTGGCTAACACAGCCACTTTCACGACTGGATTTTGATGAAAACAGTTGGCGCGAGTTCAGATCTAGCCTATTAAGTCAAATCTTAGGTGGTTTTTTGATGACAACTTAGCTGCCCGGGATCGTAATGAAGCAAGTACAAAAAAATTTAAAAAATTACGTATACGCCTCGTTGTGCTTATGGCCGAGCCCGATTCTCGGCTAACACAGCTACTTTCACGACTGGATTTTGATGCAAACAGTTGGCGCGTGTTCAGATCTAGAATATTAAGTCAAATCTTCGGCAGTTTATTGATGGCAACTTAGCTGCCCGGGGTCGTAATTAAGAAAGTATAATAAATTTGAAAAAGTTACGTATACGCCCCGTAGTGCTTATGGCCGAACCCAATTCTCGGCTAACACAGCTACTTTCACGACTGGATTTTGATGCAAATAGTTGGCGCCGGTTATGAACCAGCATATTAAGCCAAATCTTGGGTGGTTTTTTGATGGCAACTTAGCTGCCCGGGGTCGTAATGAAGCAAGTACAAAAAAATTTAAAATGTTACGTATACGACCCACAGTGCTTATGGCCGAACCCAATTCTCGGCTAACACAGCTTCCTTCACGACTGGATTTTGATGCAAATAGTTGGCGCCGGTTATGAACCAGCACATTAAGCCAAATCTTGGGTGGTTTTTTGATGGCAACTTACATAGCTGCCCGGGGTCGTAATTAAGAAAGTACAAAAAATTTTAAATGTTACGTATACGCCCCGTAGTGCTTATGGCCGAACCCAATTCTCGGCTAACACAGCTTCCTTCACGACTGGATTTTGATGCAAATAGTTGGCGCGAGTTTAGATCTAGCCTATTCAGCCAAATCTTGGGTGGTTTTTTGATGGTAACTTAGCTGCCCGGGGTCGTAATTAAGAAAGTACAAGAAATTTGAAAAAGTTACGTATACGCCCCGTAGTGCTTATGGCCGAACCCAATTCTCGGCTAACACAGCTACTTTCACGACTGGATTTTGATGCAAATAGTTGGCGCCGGTTATGAACCAGCATATTAAGCCAAATCTTGGGTGGTTTTTTGATGGCAACTTAGCTGCCCGGGGTCGTAATGAAGCAAGTACAAAAAAATTTAAAATGTTACGTATACGACCCACAGTGCTTATGGCCGAACCCAATTCTCGGCTAACACAGCTTCCTTCACGACTGGATTTTGATGCAAATAGTTGGCGCCGGTTATGAACCAGCACATTAAGCCAAATCTTGGGTGGTTTTTTGATGGCAACTTACATAGCTGCCCGGGGTCGTAATTAAGAAAGTACAAAAAATTTTAAATGTTACGTATACGCCCCGTAGTGCTTATGGCCGAACCCATTTCCCGGCTAACACCGCTACTTTCACGACTTTATTTTGATACAACCAGTTGGCGCCGGTTCAGATCCAGCCTATTAAGCCAAATCTTGGGTGGTTTTTCGATGGCAACGTAGCTGCCCGGGGTCGTAATGAAGCAAGTACAAACATTTAAATGTTACGTATACGCCCCGTAGTACTTATGGCCGAACCCAATTCTCGGCTAACACAGCTTCCTTCACGACTGGATTTTGATGCAAATAGTTGGCGCGAGTTTAGATCTAGCCTATTCAGCCAAATCTTGGGTGGTTTTTTGATGGTAACTTAGCTGCCCGGGGTCGTAATTAAGAAAGTATAAGAAATTTGAAAATGTTACGTATACGCCCCGTAGTGCTTATGTCCGAATCCATTTATCGGCTAACACACCTACTTTCACAACTGGATTTTGATGCAAATAGTTGGCGCCGGTTGTGACGCAGCCTATCCAGCCAAATCTTGGGTGGTTTTTTGATGGCAACTTATCTGCCCGGGGTCGTAATGAAGCAAGTACAAAAAAATTTAAAATGTTACGTATACGCCCCATAGTGCTTATGGCCGAACCCATTTCTCGGCTAACACCGCTACTTTCACGAATTTATTTTGATGCAAACAGTTGGCGCCGGTTCAGATCCAGCCTATTAAGTCAAATCTTGGGTGGTTTTTTGATGGCAACTTAGCTGCCCGGGGTCGTAATTAAGAAAGTACAAGAAATATTAAAATGTTACGTATACGTCCCCGTAGTGCTTATGGCCGAACCCAATTCTCGGCTAACACAGCTACTTTCACGACTGGATTTTGATGCAAACAGTTGGCGCGTGTTCAGATCTAGAATATTAAGTCAAATCTTCGGCTGTTTATTGATGGCAACTTAGCTGCCCGGGGTCGTAATTAAGAAAGTATAATAAATTTGAAAATGTTACGTATACGCCCCGTAGTGCTTATGGCCGAACCCAATTCTCGGCTAACACAGCTCTTTTCACGACTGGATTTTGATGCAAACAGTTGGCGCGAGTTTACATCTAGCCTATTCAGCCAAATCTTGGGTGGTTTTTTGATGGTAACTTAGCTGCCCGGGGTCGTAATGAAGCAAGTACAAAAAAATGTAAAATGTTACGTATACGCCCCGTAGTGCTTATGGCCGAACCCATTTCTCGGCTAACACCGCTACTTTCACGACTTTATTTTGATGCAAACAGTTGGCGCCGGTACAGATACAGCCTATTAAGTCAAATCTTGGGTGGTTTTTTGATGGCAACTTAGCTGCCCGGGATCGTAATTAAGAAAGTACAAGAAATATTAAAATGTTACGTATACGCCCCGTAGTGCTTATGGCCGAACCCAATTCTCGCTTAACACAGCTACTTTCACGACTGGATTTTGATGCAAACAGTTGGCGCGAGTTTAGATCTAGCCTATTAAGCCAAATCTTGGGTGGTTTTTTGATGGCAACTTAGCTGCCCGGGGTCGTAATGAAGCAAGTACAAACATTTAAATGTTACGTATACGCCCCGTAGTGCTTATGGCCGAACCCATTTCTCGGCTAACACCGCTACTTTTACGACTGGATTTTGATGCAAACAGTTGGCGCGAGTTTAGATCTAGCCTATTAAGCCAAATCTTGGCTGGTTTTTTGATGGCAACTTAGCTGCCCGGGGTCGTAATGAAGCAAGTACAAACATTTTTAAAATGGTACGTATACGCCCCGTCGTGCTTATGGCCGAACCCAATTCTCGCTTAACACAGCTACTTTCACGACTGGATTTTGATGCAAACAGTTGGCGCGAGTTTAGATCTAGCCTATCAAGCCAAATCTTGGGTGGTTTTTTGATGGCAACTTAGCTGCCCGGGGTCGTAATGAAGCAAGTACAAACATTTTTAAAATGTTACGTATACGCCCCGTAGTGCTTATGGCCGAACCCAATTCTCGGCTAACACAGCTACTTTCACGACTGGATTTTGATGCAAATAGTTGGCGCCGGTTATGAACCAGCATATTAAGCCAAATCCTGGGTGGTTTTTTGATGGCAACTTAGCTGCCCGGGGTCGTAATTAAGAAAGTACAAGAAATATTAAAATGTTACGTATACGCCCCGTAGTGCTTATGGCCGAACCCATTTCTCGGCTAACACCGCTACTTTCACGACTTTATTTTGATGCAAACAGTTGGCGCCGGTACAGATACAGCCTATTAAGTCAAATCTTGGGTGGTTTTTTGATGGCAACTTAGCTGCCCGGGGTCGTAATTAAGAAAGTACAAGAAATATTAAAATGTTACGTATGCGCCCCGTAGTGCTTATGGCCGAACCCATTTCTCGGCTAACACCGCTACTTTCAGGACTGGATTTTGATGCAAACAGTTGGCGCGAGTTTAGATCTAGCCTATTAAGCCAAATCTTGGCTGGTTTTTTGATGGCAACTTAGCTGCCCGGGGTCGTAATGAAACAAGTACAAAAAAAATTAAAATGTTACGTATACGCCCCATAGTGCTTATGGCCGAACCCATTTCTCGGCTAACACCGCTACTTTCACGACTTTATTTTGATGCAAGCAGTTGGCGCCGGTTCAGGTCCAGCCTATTAAGTCAAATCTTGGGTGGTTTTTTGATGGCAACTTAGCTGGCCGGGGTCGTAATGAAGCAAGTACAGAAAATTTTAAAATGTTACGTATACGCCCCGTAGTGCTTATGGCCGAACCCAATTCTCGCTTAACACAGCTACTTTCACGACTGGATTTTGATGCAAACAGTTGGCGCGAGTTTAGATCCAGCCTATTAAGTCAAATCTTGGGTGGTTTTTTGATGGCAACTTAGCTGCCCGGGGGCGTAATTAAGAAAGTACAAGAAATATTAAAATGTTACGTATACGCCCCGTAGTGCTTATGGCCGAACCCAATTCTCGGCTAACACAGCTACTTTCACGACTGGATTTTGATGCAAACAGTTGGCGCGAGTTTACATCTAGCCTATTAAGCCAAATCTTGGGTGGTTTTTTGATGGCAACTTAGCTGCCCGGGGTCGTAATGAAGCAAGTACAAACATTTAAATGTTACGTATACGCCCCGTAGTGCTTATGGCCGAACCCAATTCTCGGCTAACACAGCTTCCTTCACGACTGGATTTTGATGCAAATAGTAGGCGCGAGTTTAGGTCTAGCCTATTCAGCCAAATCTTGGGTGGTTTTTCGAGGGTAACTTAGCTGCCCGGGGTCGTAATTAAGAAAGTACAAGAAATTTGAAAAAGTTACGTATACGCCCCGTAGTGCTTATGGCCGAACCCAATTCTCGGCTAACACAGCTACTTTCACGACTGGATTTTGATGCAAATAGTTGGCGCCGGTTATGAACCAGCATATTAAGCCAAATCTTGGGTGGTTTTTTGATGGCAACTTAGCTGCCCGGGGTCGTAATGAAGCAAGTACAAACATTTAAATGTTACGTATACGCCTCGTAGTGCTTATGGCCGAACCCATTTCTCGGCTAACGCCGCTACTTTCACGACTTTATTTTGATGCAAACAGTTGGCGGCGGTTCAGATCCAGCCTATTAAGTCAAATCTTGAGTGGTTTTTTGATGGCAACTTACCTGCCCGGGGTCGTAATGAAGCAAGTACAAGAAATATTAAAATGTTACGTATACGCCCCGTAGTGCTTATGGCCGAACCCAATTCTCGGCTAACACAGCTACTTTCACGACTGGATTTTGATGCAAACAGTTGGCGCCGGTTCAGATCCAGCCTATTAAGTCAAATCTTGGGTGGTTTTTTGATGGCAACTTAGCTGCCCGGGATCGTAATGAAGCAAGTACAAAAAAATTTAAAAAATTACGTATACGCCTCGTTGTGCTTATGGCCGAGCCCGATTCTCGGCAAACACAGCTCTTTTCACGACTGGATTTTGATGCAAACAGTTGGCGCGAGTTTACATCTAGCCTATTCAGCCAAATTTTGGGTGGTTTTTTGATGGCAACTTAGCTGCCCGGGGTCGTAATGAAGCAAGTACAAAAAAATGTAAAATGTAACGTATACGCCCCATAGTGCTTATGGCCGAACCCATTTCTCTTCTACCACCGCTACTTTCACGACTTTATTTTGATGCAAGCAGTTGGCGCCGGTCCTGATACAGCCTATTAAGTCAAATCTTGGGTGGTTTTTTGATGGCAACTTAGCTGCCCGAGGTCGTAATTAAGAAAGGACAAGAAATTTGAAAAAGTTATGTATGCGCCCCATAGTGCTTATGGCCGAACCCAATTCTCGGCTAACACAGCTACTTTCACGACTGGATTTTGATGCAAGCAGTTGGCGCCGGTTATGAACCAGCATATTAAGCCAAATCTTGGGTGGTTTTTTGATGGCAACTTAGCTGCCCGGGGTCGTAATGAAGCAAGTACAAACATTTAAATGTTACGTATACGCCTCGTAGTGCTTATGGCCGAACCCATTTCTCGGCTAACGCCGCTACTTTCACGACTTTATTTTGATGCAAACAGTTGGCGGCGGTTCAGATCCAGCCTATTAAGTCAAATCTTGAGTGGTTTTTTGATGGCAACTTACCTGCCCGGGGTCGTAATGAAGCAAGTACAAGAAATATTAAAATGTTACGTATACGCCCCGTAGTGCTTATGGCCGAACCCAATTCTCGGCTAACACAGCTACTTTCACGACTGGATTTTGATGCAAACAGTTGGCGCCGGTTCAGATCCAGCCTATTAAGTCAAATCTTGGGTGGTTTTTTGATGGCAACTTAGCTGCCCGGGATCGTAATGAAGCAAGTACAAAAAAATTTAAAAAATTACGTATACGCCTCGTTGTGCTTATGGCCGAGCCCGATTCTCGGCAAACACAGCTCTTTTCACGACTGGATTTTGATGCAAACAGTTGGCGCGAGTTTACATCTAGCCTATTCAGCCAAATTTTGGGTGGTTTTTTGATGGCAACTTAGCTGCCCGGGGTCGTAATGAAGCAAGTACAAAAAAATGTAAAATGTAACGTATACGCCCCATAGTGCTTATGGCCGAACCCATTTCTCTTCTACCACCGCTACTTTCACGACTTTATTTTGATGCAAGCAGTTGGCGCCGGTCCTGATACAGCCTATTAAGTCAAATCTTGGGTGGTTTTTTGATGGCAACTTAGCTGCCCGAGGTCGTAATTAAGAAAGGACAAGAAATTTGAAAAAGTTATGTATGCGCCCCATAGTGCTTATGGCCGAACCCAATTCTCGGCTAACACAGCTACTTTCACGACTGGATTTTGATGCAAGCAGTTGGCGCCGGTCCTGATACAGCCTATTAAGTCAAATCTTGGGTGGTTTTTTGATGGCAACTTAGCTGCCCGGGGTCGTAATGAAGCAAGTACAAAAATTTAAAAATGTTACGTATACGCCCCATAGTGCTTATGGCCGAACCCATTTCTCGGCTAACACCGCTACTTTCACGACTTTATTTTGATGCAAGCAGTTGGCGCCGGTTCAGGTCCAGCCTATTAAGTCAATTCTTGGGTGGTTTTTTGATGGCAACTTAGCTGCCCGGGGTCGTAATGAAGCAAGTACAAAAAATTTTAAAATGTTACGTATACGCCCCGTAGTGCTTATGGCCGAACCCAATTCTCGGCTAACACAGCTACTTTCACGACTGGATTTTGATGCAAACAGTTGGCGCGAGTTTACATCTAGCCTATTCAGCCAAATCTGGGGGGGTTTTTTGATGGCAACTTAGCTGCCCGGGGTCGTAATGAAGCAAGTACAAACAATTTTAAAATGTTACGTATACGCCCCGTAGGGCTTATGGCCGAAGCCATTTCCTGGCTAACACAGCCACTTTCACGACTGGATTTTGATGAAAACAGTTGGCGCGAGTTCAGATCTAGCCTATTAAGTCAAATCTTAGGTGGTTTTTTGATGGCAACTTAGCTGCCCGGGATCGTAATGAAGCAAGTACAAAAAAATTTAAAAAATTACGTATACGCCTCGTTGTGCTTATGGCCGAGCCCGATTCTCGGCTAACACAGCTACTTTCGCGACTGGATTTTGATGCAAACAGTTGGCGCGTGTTCAGATCTAGAATATTAAGTCAAATCTTCGGCTGTTTATTGATGGCAACTTAGCTGCCCGGGGTCGTAATTAAGAAAGTATAATAAATTTGAAAATGTTACGTATACGCCCCGTAGTGCTTATGGCCGAACCCAATTCTCGGCTAACACAGCTCTTTTCACGACTGGATTTTGATGCAAACAGTTGGCGCGAGTTTACATCTAGCCTATTCAGCCAAATCTTGGGTGGTTTTTTGATGGTAACTTAGCTGCCCGGGGTCGTAATTAAGAAAGTACAAGAAATTTGAAAAAGTTACGTATACGCCCCGTAGTGCTTATGGCCGAACCCAATTCTCGGCTAACACAGCTACTTTCACGACTGGATTTTGATGCAAATAGTTGGCGCCGGTTATGAACCAGCATATTAAGCCAAATCTTGGGTGGTTTTTTGATGGCAACTTAGCTGCCCGGGGTCGTAATGAAGCAAGTACAAAAAAATTTAAAATGTTACGTATACGACCCACAGTGCTTATGGCCGAACCCAATTCTCGGCTAACACAGCTTCCTTCACGACTGGATTTTGATGCAAATAGTTGGCGCCGGTTATGAACCAGCACATTAAGCCAAATCTTGGGTGGTTTTTTGATGGCAACTTACATAGCTGCCCGGGGTCGTAATTAAGAAAGTACAAAAAATTTTAAATGTTACGTATACGCCCCGTAGTGCTTATGGCCGAACCCAATTCTCGGCTAACACAGCTTCCTTCACGACTGGATTTTGATGCAAATAGTTGGCGCGAGTTTAGATCTAGCCTATTCAGCCAAATCTTGGGTGGTTTTTTGATGGTAACTTAGCTGCCCGGGGTCGTAATTAAGAAAGTACAAGAAATTTGAAAAAGTTACGTATACGCTCCGTAGTGCTTATGGCCGAACCCAATTCTCGGCTAACACAGCTACTTTCACGACTGGATTTTGATGCAAATAGTTGGCGCCGGTTATGAACCAGCATATTAAGCCAAATCTTGGGTGGTTTTTTGATGGCAACTTAGCTGCCCGGGGTCGTAATGAAGCAAGTACAAAAAAATTTAAAATGTTACGTATACGACCCACAGTGCTTATGGCCGAACCCAATTCTCGGCTAACACAGCTTCCTTCACGACTGGATTTTGATGCAAATAGTTGGCGCCGGTTATGAACCAGCACATTAAGCCAAATCTTGGGTGGTTTTTTGATGGCAACTTACATAGCTGCCCGGGGTCGTAATTAAGAAAGTACAAAAAATTTTAAATGTTACGTATACGCCCCGTAGTGCTTATGGCCGAACCCATTTCCCGGCTAACACCGCTACTTTCACGACTTTATTTTGATACAACCAGTTGGCGCCGGTTCAGATCCAGCCTATTAAGCCAAATCTTGGGTGGTTTTTCGATGGCAACGTAGCTGCCCGGGGTCGTAATGAAGCAAGTACAAACATTTAAATGTTACGTATACGCCCCGTAGTACTTATGGCCGAACCCAATTCTCGGCTAACACAGCTTCCTTCACGACTGGATTTTGATGCAAATAGTTGGCGCGAGTTTAGATCTAGCCTATTCAGCCAAATCTTGGGTGGTTTTTTGATGGTAACTTAGCTGCCCGGGGTCGTAATTAAGAAAGTATAAGAAATTTGAAAATGTTACGTATACGCCCCGTAGTGCTTATGTCCGAATCCATTTATCGGCTAACACACCTACTTTCACAACTGGATTTTGATGCAAATAGTTGGCGCCGGTTGTGACGCAGCCTATCCAGCCAAATCTTGGGTGGTTTTTTGATGGCAACTTATCTGCCCGGGGTCGTAATGAAGCAAGTACAAAAAAATTTAAAATGTTACGTATACGCCCCATAGTGCTTATGGCCGAACCCATTTCTCGGCTAACACCGCTACTTTCACGAATTTATTTTGATGCAAACAGTTGGCGCCGGTTCAGATCCAGCCTATTAAGTCAAATCTTGGGTGGTTTTTTGATGGCAACTTAGCTGCCCGGGGTCGTAATTAAGAAAGTACAAGAAATATTAAAATGTTACGTATACGTCCCCGTAGTGCTTATGGCCGAACCCAATTCTCGGCTAACACAGCTACTTTCACGACTGGATTTTGATGCAAACAGTTGGCGCGTGTTCAGATCTAGAATATTAAGTCAAATCTTCGGCTGTTTATTGATGGCAACTTAGCTGCCCGGGGTCGTAATTAAGAAAGTATAATAAATTTGAAAATGTTACGTATACGCCCCGTAGTGCTTATGGCCGAACCCAATTCTCGGCTAACACAGCTCTTTTCACGACTGGATTTTGATGCAAACAGTTGGCGCGAGTTTTCATCTAGCCTATTCAGCCAAATCTTGGGTGGTTTTTTGATGGCAACTTAGCTGCCCGGGGTCGTAATGAAGCAAGTACAAAAAAATTTAAAATGTTACGTATACGCCCCATAGTGCTTATGGCCGAACCCATTTCTCGGCTAACACCGCTACTTTCACGACTTTATTTTGATGCAAGCAGTTGGCGCCGGTTCAGGTCCAGCCTATTAAGTCAAATCTTGGGTGGTTTTTTGATGGCAACTTAGCTGCCCGGGGTCGTAATGAAGCAAGTACAAATTTTTTTTAAATGTTACGTATACGCCCCGTAGTGCTTATGGCCGAACCCAATTCTCCCTTAACACAGCTACTTTCACGACTGGATTTTGATGCAAACAGTTGGCGCGAGTTTAGATCTAGCCTATACAGCCAAATCTTGGGTGGTTTTTTGATGGCAACTTAGCTGCCCGGGGTCGTAATGAAGCAAGTACAAAAAATTTTAAAATGTTACATATACGCCCCGTAGTGCTTATGGCCGAACCCAATTCTCGCTTAACACAGCTACTTTCACGACTGGATTTTGATGCAAACAGTTGGCGTGGGTTTACATCTAGCCTATACAGCCAAATCTTGGGTGGTTTTTTGATGGCAACTTAGCTGCCCGGGGTCGTAATGAAGCAAGTACAAACATTTAAATGTTACGTATACGCCCCGTAGTGCTTATGGCCGAACCCAATTCTCGGTTAACACAGCTACTTTCACGACTGGGTTTTGATGCAAACAGTTGGCGCGGGTTTACATCTAGCCTATACAGCCAAATCTTAGGTGGTTTTTTGATGGCAACTTAGCTGCCCGGGGTCGTAATGAAGCAAGTACAAACAATTTTAAAATGTTACATATACGCCCCGTAGTGCTTATGGCCGAACCCAATTCTGGCTTAACACAGCTACTTTCACGACTGGATTTTGATGCAAACAGTTGGCGCGAGTTTAAATCTAACCTATTAAGCCAAATCTTGAGTGGTTTTTTGGGGTCGTAATGAAGCAAGTACAAAATATTTTAAAAAGTTACGTATACGCCTCGTTGTGCTTATGGCCGAACCCAATTCTCGGCTAACACAGCTACTTTCACGACTGGATTTTGATGCAAACAGTTGGCGCGTGTTCAGATCTAGAATATTAAGTCAAATCTTCGGCTGTTTATTGATGGCAACTTAGCTGCCCGGGGTCGTAATTAAGAAAGTATAAGAAATTTGAAAATGTTACGTATACGCCCCGTAGTGCTTATGTCCGAATCCATTTCTCGGCTAACACACCTACTTTCACAACTGGATTTTGATGCAAACAGTTGGCGCCGGTTGTGACGCAGCCTATTCAGCCAAATCTTAATTGGTTTTTTGATAGCAACTTAGCTGCCCGGGGTCGTAATTAAGAAAGTACAAGAAATTTGAAAAAGTTACGTATACGCCCCGTAGTGCTTATGGCCGAACCCATTTCTCGCTTAACACAGCTACTTTCACGACTGGATTTTAATGCAAACAGTTGGCGCGAGTTTAGATCTAGTCTATTCAGCCAAATCTTGGGTGGTTTTTTGATGTCAACTTAGGTGCATGGGGTCGTAATGAAGCAAGTACAAGAAATATTAAAATGTTACGTATACGCCCCGTAGTGCTTATGGCCGAACCCATTTCTCGGCTAACACCGCTACTTTCACGACTTTATTTTGATGCAAACAGTTGGCGCCGGTACAGATACAGCCTATTAAGTCAAATCTTGGGTGGTTTTTTGATGGCAACTTAGCTGCCCGGGGTCGTAATTAAGAAAGTACAAAAAAATTTAAAATGTTACGTATACGCCTCGTTGTGCTTATGGCCGAGCCCAATTCTCGGCTAACACAGCTACTTTCACGACTGGATTTTGATGCAAACAGTTGGCGCGAGTTTACATCTAGCCTATTCAGCCAAATCTGGGGGGGTTTTTTGATGGCAACTTAGCTGCCCGGGGTCGTAATGAAGCAAGTACAAACAATTTTAAAATGTTACGTATACGCCCCGTAGTGCTTATGGCCGAACCCATTTCCCGGCCAACACCGCTACTTTCACGACTTTATTTTGATACAACCAGTTGGCGCCGGTTCAGATCCAGCCTATTAAGCCAAATCTTGGGTGGTTTTTTGATGGCAACTTAGCTGCCCGGGGTCGTAATGAAGCAAGTACAAACATTTAAATGTTACGTATACGCCCCGTAGTACTTATGGCCGAACCCAATTCTCGGCTAACACAGCTTCCTTCACGACTGGATTTTGATGCAAATAGTTGGCGCGAGTTTAGATCTAGCCTATTCAGCCAAATCTTGGGTGGTTTTTTGATGGTAACTTAGCTGCCCGGGGTCGTAATTAAGAAAGTACAAGAAATTTGAAAAAGTTACGTATACGCCCCGTAGTGCTTATGGCCGAACCCAATTCTCGGCTAACACAGCTACTTTCACGACTGGATTTTGATGCAAATTGTTGGCGCCGGTTATGAACCAGCATATTAAGCCAAATCTTGGGTGGTTTTTTGATGGCAACTTAGCTACCCGGGTTCGTAATGAAGCAAGTACAAACATTTAAACGTTACGTATACGCCCCGTAGTGTTTATGGCCGAAAAATTTTTAAATGTTACGTATACGCCCCGTAGTGCTTATGGCCGAACCCAATTCTCGGCTAACACAGCTTCCTTCACGACTGGAATTTGATGAAGACAGTTGGCGCGAGTTTAGATCTAGCCTATTCAGCCAAATTTTGGGTGGTTTTTTGATGGCAACTTAGCTGCCCGGGGTCGTAATTAAGAAAGTACGAACATTTTTAAATGTTACGTATACGCCCCGTAGTGCTTATGGCCGAACCCAATTCTCGGCTAACACAGCTACTTTCACGACTGGATTTTGATGCAAATAGTTGGCGCCGGTTATGAACCAGCATATTAAGCCAAATCTTGGGTGGTTTTTTGATGGCAACTTAGCTGCCCGGGGTCGTAATGAAACAAGTACAAAAAAATTTAAAAAGTTACGTATACGCCCCGTAGTGCTTATGGCCGAACCCAATTCTCGGCTAACACAGCTACTTTCACGACTGGATTTTGATGCAAATAGTTGGCGCCGGTTATGAACCAGCATATTAAGCCAAATCTTGGGTGGTTTTTTGATGGCAACTTAGCTGCCCGGGGTCGTAATGAAGCAAGTACGAACATTTAAATGTTACGTATACGCCCCGTAGTGCTTATGGCCGAACCCAATTCTCGGCTAACACAGCTACTTTCATGACTGGATTTTGACGCAAACAGTTGGCGCGAGTTTAGATCTAGCCTATTAAGCCAAATCTTGTTTGGTTTTTTGATGGCAACTTAGCTGCCTGGGGTCGTAATGAAGCAAGTACAAGAAATATTAAAATGTTACGTATACGCTCCGTAGTTCTTATGGCCGAACCCAATTCTCGGCTAACACAGCTTCCTTCACGACTGGAATTTGATGAAAACAGTTGGCGCGAGTTTAGATCTAGCCTATTCAGCCAAATTTTGGGTGGTTTTTTGATGGCAACTTAGCTGCCCGGGGTCGTAATTAAGAAAGTACACGAAATTTGAAAAAGTTACGTATACGCCCCGTAGTGCTTATGGCCGAACCCAATTCTCGGCTAACACAGCTACTTTCACGACTGGATTTTGATGCAAATAGTTGGCGCCGGTTATGAACCAGCATATTAAGCCAAATCTTGGGTGGTTTTTTGATGGCAACTTAGCTGCCCGGGGTCGTAATGAAACAAGTACAAAAAAATTTAAAAAGTTACGTATACGCCTCGTTGTGCTTATGGCCGAGCCCGATTCTCGGCAAACACAGCTCTTTTCACGACTGGATTTTGATGCAAACAGTTGGCGCGAGTTTACATCTAGCCTATTCAGCCAAATCTTTGGTGGTTTTTTGATGGCAACTTAGCTGCCCGGGGTCGTAATGAAGCAAGTACAAAAAATTTTAAAAAGTTACGTATACGCCTCGTTGTGCTTATGGCCGAGCCCGATTCTCGGCTAACACAGCTACTTTCACGACTGGATTTTGATGCAAATAGTTGGCGCCGGTTATGAACCAGCATATTAAGCCAAACCTTGGGTGGTTTTTTGATGGCAACTTAGCTGCCCGGGGTCGTAATTAAGAAAGTACAAACATTTTTAAATGTTAGGCATACGCCCCGTAGTGCTTATGGCCGAACCCAATTCTCGGCTAACACAGCTACTTTCACGACTGGATTTTGGTGCAAACAGTTGGCGCCAGTTCAGATCCAGCCTATTAAGTCAAATCTTAGGTGGTTTTTTGATGGCAACTTAGCTGCCCGGGGTCGTAATTAAGAAAGTACAAACATTTTTAAATGTTACGCATACGCCCCGTAGTGCTTATGGCCGAACCCAATTCTCGGCTAACACAGCTACTTTCACGACTGGATTTTGATGCAAACAGTTGGCGCGAGTTTAGATCTAGCCTATTAAGCCAAATCTTTGGTGGCTTTTTGATGGCAACTTAGCTGCCCGGGGTCGTAATGAAGCAGGTACAAACATTTAAATGTTACGTATACGCCCCGTAGTGCTTATGGCCGAACCCAATTCTCGGTTAACACAGCTACTTTCACGACTGGATTTTGATGCAAACAGTTGGCGCGAGTTTACATCTAGCCTATACAGCCAAATCTTGGGTGGTTTTTTGATGGCAACTTAGCTGCCCGGGGTCGTAATGAAGCAAGTACAAAAAAATTTAAAATGTTACGTATACGCCCCGTAGTGCTTATGGTCGAACCCAATTCTCGCTTAACACAGCTACTTTCACGACTGGATTTTGATGCAAACAGTTGGCGCGTGTTCAGATCTAGAATATTAAGTCAAATCTTGGGCTGTTTATTGATGGCAACTTAGCTGCCCGGGGTCGTAATGAAGCAAGTACAAACATTTAAATGTTACGTATACGCCCCGTAGTGCTTATGGCCGAACCCGATTCTCGGCAAACACAGCTCTTTTCACGACTGGATTTTGATGCAACCAGTTATCGCGAGTTTAGATCTAGCCTATTAAGCCAAATCTTGGGTGGTTTTTTAATGGCAACTTAGCTGCCCGGGGTCGTAGTGATGCAAGTACAAGAAATATTAAAATGTTACGTATACGCCCCGTAGTGCTTATGGCCGAACCCAATTCTCGGCTAACACAGCTTCCTTCACGACTGGATTTTGATGCAAACAGTTGGCGCGAGTTTAGATCTAGCCTATTCAGCCAAATCTTGGGTGGTTTTTTGATGGCAACTTAGCTGCCCGGGGTCGTAATGAAGCAAGTACAAAAAATTTTAAAATGTTACATATACGCCCCGTAGTGCTTATGGCCGAACCCAATTCTCGCTTAACACAGCTACTTTCACGACTGGATTTTGATGCAAACAGTTGGCGCGGGTTTACATCTAGCCTATACAGCCAAATCTTGGGTGGTTTTTTGATGGCAACTTAGCTGCCCGGGGTCGTAGTGATGCAAGTACAAGAAATATTAAAATGTTACGTATACGCCCCGTAGTGCTTATGGCCGAACCCAATTCTCGGCTAACACAGCTTCCTTCACGACTGGATTTTGATGCAAACAGTTGGCGCGAGTTTAGATCTAGCCTATTCAGCCAAATCTTGGGTGGTTTTTTGATGGCAACTTAGCTGCCCGGGGTCGTAGTGATGCAAGTACAAGAAATATTAAAATGTTACGTATACGCCCCGTAGTGCTTATGGCCGAACCCGATTCTCGGCAAACACAGCTCTTTTCACGACTGGATTTTGATGCAAACAGTTATCGCGAGTTTAGATCTAGCCTATTAAGCCAAATCTTGGGTGGTTTTTTGATGGCAACTTAGCTGCCCGGGGTCGTAGTGATGCAAGTACAAGAAATATTAAAATGTTACGTATACGCCCCGTAGTGCTTATGGCCGAACCCAATTCTCGGCTAACACAGCTTCCTTCACGACTGGATTTTGATGCAAACAGTTGGCGCGAGTTTAGATCTAGCCTATTCAGCCAAATCTTGGGTGGTTTTTTGATGGCAACTTAGCTGCCCGGGGTCGTAATGAAGCAAGTACAAAAAAATTTAAAATGTTACGTATACGCCCCATAGTGCTTATGGCCGAACCCATTTCTCGGCTAACACCGCTACTTTCACGACTTTATTTTGATGCAAGCAGTTGGCGCCGGTTCAGGTCCAGCCTATTAAGTCAAATCTTGGGTGGTTTTTTGATGGCAACTTAGCTGCCCGGGGTCGTAATGAAGCAAGTACAAAAATTTTTAAAATGTTACGTATACGCCCCGTAGTGCTTATGGCCGAACCCAATTCTCGCTTAACACAGCTACTTTCACGACTGGATTTTGATGCAAACAGTTGGCGCGAGTTTAGATCTAGCCTATACAGCCAAATCTTGGGTGGTTTTTTGATGGCAACTTAGCTGCCCGGGGTCGTAATGAAGCAAGTACAAAACATTTTAAAATGTTACATATACGCCCCGTAGTGCTTATGGCCGAACCCATTTCCCGGCTAACACCGCTACTTTCACGACTTTATTTTGATACAACCAGTTGGCGCCGGTTCAGATACAGCCTATACATCCAAATCTTGGGTGGTTTTTTGATGGCATTTTAGCTGCCCGGGGTCGTAATGAAGCAAGTACAAACATTTAAATGTTACGTATACGCCCCGTAGTGCTTATGGACGAACCCAATTCTCGGTTAACACAGCTACTTTCACGACTGGATTTTGATGCAAACAGTTGGCGCGGGTTTACATCTAGCCTATACAGCCAAATCTTGGGTGGTTTTTTGATGGCAACTTAGCTGCCCGGGGTCGTAATGAAGCAAGTACAAAAAATTTTAAAATGTTACGTATACGCCTCGTTGTGCTTATGGCCGAACCCAATTCTCGGCTAACACAGCTACTTTCACGACTGGATTTTGATGCAAATAGTTGGCGCGAGTTTAGATCTAGCCTATTAAGCCAAATCTTGAGTGGTTTTTTGGGGTCGTAATGAAGCAAATACAAAATATTTTAAAAATTTACGTATACGCCTCGTTGTGCTTATGGCCGAACCCAATTCTCGGCTAACACAGCTACTTTCACGACTGGATTTTGATGCAAACAGTTGGCGCGAGTTCAGATCTAGCCTATTCAGCCAAATCTTGGGTGGTTTTTTGATGGGAACTTAGCTGCCTGGGGTCGTAATGAAGCAAGTACAAAAAAATTTAAAAAGTTACGTATACGCCTCGTTGTGCTTATGGCCGAGCCCGATTCTCGGCAAACACAGCTCTTTTCACGACTGGATTTTGATGCAAACAGTTGGCGCGAGTTTACATCTAGCCTATTCAGCCAAATCTTTGGTGGTTTTTTGATGGCAACTTAGCTGCCCGGGGTCGTAATGAAGCAAGTACAAAAAATTTTAAAAAGTTACGTATACGCCTCGTTGTGCTTATGGCCGAGGCCGATTCTCGGCTAACACAGCTACTTTCACGACTGGATTTTGATGCAAATAGTTGGCGCCGGTTATGAACCAGCATATTAAGCCAAACCTTGGGTGGTTTTTTGATGGCAACTTAGCTGCCCGGGGTCGTAATTAAGAAAGTACAAACATTTTTAAATGTTAGGCATACGCCCCGTAGTGCTTATGGCCGAACCCAATTCTCGGCTAACACAGCTACTTTCACGACTGGATTTTGGTGCAAACAGTTGGCGCCAGTTCAGATCCAGCCTATTAAGTCAAATCTTAGGTGGTTTTTTGATGGCAACTTAGCTGCCCGGGGTCGTAATTAAGAAAGTACAAACATTTTTAAATGTTACGCATACGCCCCGTAGTGCTTATGGCCGAACCCAATTCTCGGCTAACACAGCTACTTTCACGACTGGATTTTGATGCAAACAGTTGGCGCGAGTTTAGATCTAGCCTATTAAGCCAAATCTTTGGTGGCTTTTTGATGGCAACTTAGCTGCCCGGGGTCGTAATGAAGCAGGTACAAACATTTAAATGTTACGTATACGCCCCGTAGTGCTTATGGCCGAACCCAATTCTCGGTTAACACAGCTACTTTCACGACTGGATTTTGATGCAAACAGTTGGCGCGAGTTTACATCTAGCCTATACAGCCAAATCTTGGGTGGTTTTTTGATGGCAACTTAGCTGCCCGGGGTCGTAATGAAGCAAGTACAAAAAAATTTAAAATGTTACGTATACGCCCCGTAGTGCTTATGGTCGAACCCAATTCTCGCTTAACACAGCTACTTTCACGACTGGATTTTGATGCAAACAGTTGGCGCGTGTTCAGATCTAGAATATTAAGTCAAATCTTGGGCTGTTTATTGATGGCAACTTAGCTGCCCGGGGTCGTAATGAAGCAAGTACAAACATTTAAATGTTACGTATACGCCCCGTAGTGCTTATGGCCGAACCCGATTCTCGGCAAACACAGCTCTTTTCACGACTGGATTTTGATGCAACCAGTTATCGCGAGTTTAGATCTAGCGTATTAAGCCAAATCTTGGGTGGTTTTTTGATGGCAACTTAGCTGCCCGGGGTCGTAGTGATGCAAGTACAAGAAATATTAAAATGTTACGTATACGCCCCGTAGTGCTTATGGCCGAACCCAATTCTCGGTTAACACAGCTACTTTCACGACTGGGTTTTGGTGCAAACAGTTGGCGCCAGTTCAGATCCAGCCTATTAAGTCAAATCTTAGGTGGTTTTTTGATGGCAACTTAGCTACCCGGGGTCGTAATTAAGAAAGTACAAACATTTTTAAATGTTAGGCATACGCCCCGTAGTGCTTATGGCCGAACCCAATTCTCGGCTAACACAGCTACTTTCACGACTGGATTTTGGTGCAAACAGTTGGCGCCAGTTCAGATCCAGCCTATTAGGTCAAATCTTAGGTGGTTTTTTGATGGCAACTTAGCTGCCCGGGGTCGTAATTAAGAAAGTACAAACATTTTTAAATGTTACGCATACGCCCCGTAGTGCTTATGGCCGAACCCAATTCTCGGCTAACACAGCTACTTTCACGACTGGATTTTGATGCAAACAGTTGGCGCGAGTTTAGATCTAGCCTATTAAGCCAAATCTTTGGTGGCTTTTTGATGGCAACTTAGCTGCCCGGGGTCGTAATGAAGCAGGTACAAACATTTAAATGTTACGTATACGCCCCGTAGTGCTTATGGCCGAACCCAATTCTCGGTTAACACAGCTACTTTCACGACTGGATTTTGATGCAAACAGTTGGCGCGAGTTTACATCTAGCCTATACAGCCAAATCTTGGGTGGTTTTTTGATGGCAACTTAGCTGCCCGGGGTCGTAATTAAGAAAGTACAAGAAATATTAAAATGTTACGTATACGTCCCCGTAGTGCTTATGGCCGAACCCAATTCTCGGCTAACACAGCTACTTTCACGACTGGATTTTGATGCAAACAGTTGGCGCGTGTTCAGATCTAGAATATTAAGTCAAATCTTCGGCTGTTTGTTGATGGCAACTTAGCTGCCCGGGGTCGTAATTAAGAAAGTATAATAAATTTGAAAATGTTACGTATACGCCCCGTAGTGCTTATGGCCGAACCCAATTCTCGGCTAACACAGCTCTTTTCACGACTGGATTTTGATGCAAACAGTTGGCGCGAGTTTACATCTAGCCTATTCAGCCAAATCTTGGGTGGTTTTTTGATGGCAACTTAGCTGCCCGGGGTCGTAATGAAGCAAGTACAAAAAAATTTAAAATGTTACGTATACGCCCCATAGTGCTTATGGCCGAACCCATTTCTCGGCTAACACCGCTACTTTCACGACTTTATTTTGATGCAAGCAGTTGGCGCCGGTTCAGGTCCAGCCTATTAAGTCAAATCTTGGGTGGTTTTTTGATGGCAACTTAGCTGCCCGGGGTCGTAATGAAGCAAGTACAAAAATTTTTAAAATGTTACGTATACGCCCCGTAGTGCTTATGGCCGAACCCAATTCTCGCTTAACACAGCTACTTTCACGACTGGATTTTGATGCAAACAGTTGGCGCGAGTTTAGATCTAGCCTATACAGCCAAATCTTGGGTGGTTTTTTGATGGCAACTTAGCTGCCCGGGGTCGTAATGAAGCAAGTACAAAAAATTTTAAAATGTTACATATACGCCCCGTAGTGCTTATGGCCGAACCCATTTCCCGGCTAACACCGCTACTTTCACGACTTTATTTTGATACAACCAGTTGGCGCCGGTTCAGATACAGCCTATACATCCAAATCTTGGGTGGTTTTTTGATGGCATTTTAGCTGCCCGGGGTCGTAATGAAGCAAGTACAAACATTTAAATGTTACGTATACGCCCCGTAGTGCTTATGGACGAACCCAATTCTCGGTTAACACAGCTACTTTCACGACTGGATTTTGATGCAAACAGTTGGCGCGGGTTTACATCTAGCCTATACAGCCAAATCTTGGGTGGTTTTTTGATGGCAACTTAGCTGCCCGGGGTCGTAATGAAGCAAGTACAAAAAATTTTAAAATGTTACGTATACGCCTCGTTGTGCTTATGGCCGAACCCAATTCTCGGCTAACACAGCTACTTTCACGACTGGATTTTGATGCAAATAGTTGGCGCGAGTTTAGATCTAGCCTATTAAGCCAAATCTTGAGTGGTTTTTTGGGGTCGTAATGAAGCAAATACAAAATATTTTAAAAATTTACGTATACGCCTCGTTGTGCTTATGGCCGAACCCAATTCTCGGCTAACACAGCTACTTTCACGACTGGATTTTGATGCAAACAGTTGGCGCGTGTTCAGATCTAGAATATTAAGTCAAATCTTGGGTGGTTTTTTGATGGCAACTTAGCTGCCCGGGGTCGTAATTAAGAAAGTATAAGAAATTTGAAAATGTTACGTATACGACCCACAGTGCTTATGGCCGAACCCATTTCTCGGCTAACACCGCTACTTTCACGACTTTATTTTGATACAACCAGTTGGCGCCGGTTCAGATCCAGCCTATTAAGTCAAATCTTGGGTGGTTTTTTGATGGCAACTTAGCTGCCCGGGGTCGTAATTAAGAAAGTATAAGAAATTTGAAAATGTTACGTATACGCCCCGTAGTGCTTATGGCCGAACCCAATTCTCGGCAAACACAGCTTCCTTCACGACTGGATTTTGATGCAAATAGTTGGCGCGAGTTTAGATCTGGCCTATTCAGCCAAATCTTGGGTGGTTTTTTGATGGTAACTTAGCTGCCCGGGGTCGTAATTAAGAAAGTACAAGAAATTTGAAAAAGTTACGTATACGCCCCGTAGTGCTTATGGCCGAACCCAATTCTCGGCTAACACAGCTACTTTCACGACTGGATTTTGATGCAAATAGTTGGCGCCGGTTATGAACCAGCATATTAAGCCAAATCTTGGGTGGTTTTTTGATGGCAACTTAGCTGCCCGGGGTCGTAATGAAGCAAGTACAAAAAAATTTAAAATGTTACGTATACGACCCACAGTGCTTATGGCCGAACCCAATTCTCGGCTAACACAGCTTCCTTCACGACTGGATTTTGATGCAAATAGTTGGCGCCGGTTATGAACCAGCACATTAAGCCAAATCTTGGGTGGTTTTTTGATGGCAACTTACATAGCTGCCCGGGGTCGTAATTAAGAAAGTACAAAAAATTTTAAATGTTACGTATACGCCCCGTAGTGCTTATGGCCGAACCCATTTCCCGGCTAACACCGCTACTTTCACGACTTTATTTTGATACAACCAGTTGGCGCCGGTTCAGATCCAGCCTATTAAGCCAAATCTTGGGTGGTTTTTCGATGGCAACGTAGCTGCCCGGGGTCGTAATGAAGCAAGTACAAACATTTAAATGTTACGTATACGCCCCGTAGTACTTATGGCCGAACCCAATTCTCGGCTAACACAGCTTCCTTCACGACTGGATTTTGATGCAAATAGTTGGCGCGAGTTTAGATCTAGCCTATTCAGCCAAATCTTGGGTGGTTTTTTGATGGTAACTTAGCTGCCCGGGGTCGTAATTAAGAAAGTATAAGAAATTTGAAAATGTTACGTATACGCCCCGTAGTGCTTATGTCCGAATCCATTTATCGGCTAACACACCTACTTTCACAACTGGATTTTGATGCAAATAGTTGGCGCCGGTTGTGACGCAGCCTATCCAGCCAAATCTTGGGTGGTTTTTTGATGGCAACTTATCTGCCCGGGGTCGTAATGAAGCAAGTACAAAAAAATTTAAAATGGTACGTATACGCCCCATAGTGCTTATGGCCGAACCCATTTCTCGGCTAACACCGCTACTTTCACGAATTTATTTTGATGCAAACAGTTGGCGCCGGTTCAGATCCAGCCTATTAAGTCAAATCTTGGGTGGTTTTTTGATGGCAACTTAGCTGCCCGGGGTCGTAATTAAGAAAGTACAAGAAATATTAAAATGTTACGTATACGTCCCCGTAGTGCTTATGGCCGAACCCAATTCTCGGCTAACACAGCTACTTTCACGACTGGATTTTGATGCAAACAGTTGGCGCGTGTTCAGATCTAGAATATTAAGTCAAATCTTCGGCTGTTTATTGATGGCAACTTAGCTGCCCGGGGTCGTAATTAAGAAAGTATAATAAATTTGAAAATGTTACGTATACGCCCCGTAGTGCTTATGGCCGAACCCAATTCTCGGCTAACACAGCTCTTTTCACGACTGGATTTTGATGCAAACAGTTGGCGCGAGTTTACATCTAGCCTATTCAGCCAAATCTTGGGTGGTTTTTTGATGGCAACTTAGCTGCCCGGGGTCGTAATGAAGCAAGTACAAAAAAATTTAAAATGTTACGTATACGCCCCATAGTGCTTATGGCCGAACCCATTTCTCGGCTAACACCGCTACTTTCACGACTTTATTTTGATGCAAGCAGTTGGCGCCGGTTCAGGTCCAGCCTATTAAGTCAAATCTTGGGTGGTTTTTTGATGGCAACTTAGCTGCCCGGGGTCGTAATGAAGCAAGTACAAATTTTTTTTAAATGTTACGTATACGCCCCGTAGTGAATATGGCCGAACCCAATTCTCCCTTAACACAGCTACTTTCACGACTGGATTTTGATGCAAACAGTTGGCGCGAGTTTAGATCTAGCCTATACAGCCAAATCTTGGGTGGTTTTTTGATGGCAACTTAGCTGCCCGGGGTCGTAATGAAGCAAGTACAAAAAATTTTAAAATGTTACATATACGCCCCGTAGTGCTTATGGCCGAACCCAATTCTCGCTTAACACAGCTACTTTCACGACTGGATTTTGATGCAAACAGTTGGCGCGGGTTTACATCTAGCCTATACAGCCAAATCTTGGGTGGTTTTTTGATGGCAACTTAGCTGCCCGGGGTCGTAATGAAGCAAGTACAAACATTTAAATGTTACGTATACGCCCCGTAGTGCTTATGGCCGAACCCAATTCTCGGTTAACACAGCTACTTTCACGACTGGGTTTTGATGCAAACAGTTGGCGCGGGTTTACATCTAGCCTATACAGCCAAATCTTAGGTTTTTTTTGGTGGCAACTTAGCTGCCCGGGGTCGTAATGAAGCAAGTACAAACAATTTTAAAATGTTACATATACGCCCCGTAGTGCTTATGGCCGAACCCATTTCCCGGCTAACACCGCTACTTTCACGACTTTATTTTGATACAACCAGTTGGCGCCGGTTCAGATACAGCCTATACATCCAAATCTTGGGTGGTTTTTTGATGGCATTTTAGCTGCCCGGGGTCGTAATGAAGCAAGTACAAACATTTAAATGTTACGTATACGCCCCGTAGTGCTTATGGACGAACCCAATTCTCGGTTAACACAGCTACTTTCACGACTGGATTTTGATGCAAACAGTTGGCGCGGGTTTACATCTAGCCTATACAGCCAAATCTTGGGTGGTTTTTTGATGGCAACTTAGCTGCCCGGGGTCGTAATGAAGCAAGTACAAACAATTTTAAAATGTTACGTATACGCCTCGTTGTGCTTATGGCCGAACCCAATTCTCGGCTAACACAGCTACTTTCACGACTGGATTTTGATGCAAATAGTTGGCGCGAGTTTAGATCTAGCCTATTAAGCCAAATCTTGAGTGGTTTTTTGGGGTCGTAATGAAGCAAATACAAAATATTTTAAAAATTTACGTATACGCCTCGTTGTGCTTATGGCCGAACCCAATTCTCGGCTAACACAGCTACTTTCACGACTGGATTTTGATGCAAACAGTTGGCGCGTGTTCAGATCTAGAATATTAAGTCAAATCTTGGGTGGTTTTTTGATGGCAACTTAGCTGCCCGGGGTCGTAATTAAGAAAGTATAAGAAATTTGAAAATGTTACGTATACGACCCACAGTGCTTATGGCCGAACCCATTTCTCGGCTAACACCGCTACTTTCACGACTTTATTTTGATACAACCAGTTGGCGCCGGTTCAGATCCAGCCTATTAAGTCAAATCTTGGGTGGTTTTTTGATGGCAACTTAGCTGCCCGGGGTCGTAATTAAGAAAGTACAAAAAAATTTAAAATGTTACGTATACGCCTCGTTGTGCTTATGGCCGAGCCCAATTCTCGGCTAACACAGCTACTTTCACGACTGGATTTTGATGCAAACAGTTGGCGCGAGTTTACATCTAGCCTATTCAGCCAAATCTGGGGGGGTTTTTTGATGGCAACTTAGCTGCCCGGGGTCGAAATGAAGCAAGTACAAACAATTTTAAAATGTTACGTATACGCCCCGTAGTGCTTATGGCCGAACCCATTTCCCGGCTAACACCGCTACTTTCACGACTTTATTTTGATACAACCAGTTGGCGCCGGTTCAGATCCAGCCTATTAAGCCAAATCTTGGGTGGTTTTTTGATGGCAACTTAGCTGCCCGGGGTCGTAATGAAGCAAGTACAAACATTTAAATGTTACGTATACGCCCCGTAGTACTTATGGCCGAACCCAATTCTCGGCTAACACAGCTTCCTTCACGACTGGATTTTGATGCAAATAGTTGGCGCGAGTTTAGATCTGGCCTATTCAGCCAAATCTTGGGTGGTTTTTTGATGGTAACTTAGCTGCCCGGGGTCGTTATTAAGAAAGTACAAGAAATTTGAAAAAGTTACGTATACGCCCCGTAGTGCTTATGGCCGAACCCAATTCTCGGCTAACACAGCTACTTTCACGACTGGATTTTGATGCAAATAGTTGGCGCCGGTTATGAACCAGCATATTAAGCCAAATCTTGGGTGGTTTTTTGATGGCAACTTAGCTGCCCGGGGTCGTAATGAAGCAAGTACAAAAAAATTTAAAATGTTACGTATACGACCCACAGTGCTTATGGCCGAACCCAATTCTCGGCTAACACAGCTTCCTTCACGACTGGATTTTGATGCAAATAGTTGGCGCCGGTTATGAACCAGCACATTAAGCCAAATCTTGGGTGGTTTTTTGATGGCAACTTACATAGCTGCCCGGGGTCGTAATTAAGAAAGTACAAAAAATTTTAAATGTTACGTATACGCCCCGTAGTGCTTATGGCCGAACCCATTTCCCGGCTAACACCGCTACTTTCACGACTTTATTTTGATACAACCAGTTGGCGCCGGTTCAGATCCAGCCTATTAAGCCAAATCTTGGGTGGTTTTTCGATGGCAACGTAGCTGCCCGGGGTCGTAATGAAGCAAGTACAAACATTTAAATGTTACGTATACGCCCCGTAGTACTTATGGCCGAACCCAATTCTCGGCTAACACAGCTTCCTTCACGACTGGATTTTGATGCAAATAGTTGGCGCGAGTTTAGATCTAGCCTATTCAGCCAAATCTTGGGTGGTTTTTTGATGGTAACTTAGCTGCCCGGGGTCGTAATTAAGAAAGTATAAGAAATTTGAAAATGTTACGTATACGCCCCGTAGTGCTTATGTCCGAATCCATTTATCGGCTAACACACCTACTTTCACAACTGGATTTTGATGCAAATAGTTGGCGCCGGTTGTGACGCAGCCTATCCAGCCAAATCTTGGGTGGTTTTTTGATGGCAACTTATCTGCCCGGGGTCGTAATGAAGCAAGTACAAAAAAATTTAAAATGTTACGTATACGCCCCATAGTGCTTATGGCCGAACCCATTTCTCGGCTAACACCGCTACTTTCACGAATTTATTTTGATGCAAACAGTTGGCGCCGGTTCAGATCCAGCCTATTAAGTCAAATCTTGGGTGGTTTTTTGATGGCAACTTAGCTGCCCGGGGTCGTAATTAAGAAAGTACAAGAAATATTAAAATGTTACGTATACGTCCCCGTAGTGCTTATGGCCGAACCCAATTCTCGGCTAACACAGCTACTTTCACGACTGGATTTTGATGCAAACAGTTGGCGCGTGTTCAGATCTAGAATATTAAGTCAAATCTTCGGCTGTTTATTGATGGCAACTTAGCTGCCCGGGGTCGTAATTAAGAAAGTATAATAAATTTGAAAATGTTACGTATACGCCCCGTAGTGCTTATGGCCGAACCCAATTCTCGGCTAACACAGCTCTTTTCACGACTGGATTTTGATGCAAACAGTTGGCGCGAGTTTACATCTAGCCTATTCAGCCAAATCTTGGGTGGTTTTTTGATGGCAACTTAGCTGCCCGGGGTCGTAATGAAGCAAGTACAAAAAAATTTAAAATGTTACGTATACGCCCCATAGTGCTTATGGCCGAACCCATTTCTCGGCTAACACCGCTACTTTCACGACTTTATTTTGATGCAAGCAGTTGGCGCCGGTTCAGGTCCAGCCTATTAAGTCAAATCTTGGGTGGTTTTTTGATGGCAACTTAGCTGCCCGGGGTCGTAATGAAGCAAGTACAAATTTTTTTTAAATGTTACGTATACGCCCCGTAGTGCTTATGGCCGAACCCAATTCTCCCTTAACACAGCTACTTTCACGACTGGATTTTGATGCAAACAGTTGGCGCGAGTTTAGATCTAGCCTATACAGCCAAATCTTGGGTGGTTTTTTGATGGCAACTTAGCTGCCCGGGGTCGTAATGAAGCAAGTACAAAAAATTTTAAAATGTTACATATACGCCCCGTAGTGCTTATGGCCGAACCCAATTCTCGCTTAACACAGCTACTTTCACGACTGGATTTTGATGCAAACAGTTGGCGCGGGTTTACATCTAGCCTATACAGCCAAATCTTGGGTGGTTTTTTGATGGCAACTTAGCTGCCCGGGGTCGTAATGAAGCAAGTACAAACATTTAAATGTTACGTATACGCCCCGTAGTGCTTATGGCCGAACCCAATTCTCGGTTAACACAGCTACTTTCACGACTGGGTTTTGATGCAAACAGTTGGCGCGGGTTTACATCTAGCCTATACAGCCAAATCTTAGGTTTTTTTTTGATGGCAACTTAGCTGCCCGGGGTCGTAATGAAGCAAGTACAAACAATTTTAAAATGTTACATATACGCCCCGTAGTGCTTATGGCCGAACCCAATTCTCGCTTAACGCAGCTACTTTCACGACTGGATTTTGATGCAAACAGTTGGCGCGAGTTTAAATCTAACCTATTAAGCCAAATCTTGAGTGGTTTTTTGGGGTCGTAATGAAGCAAGTACAAAATATTTTAAAAAGTTACGTATACGCCTCGTTGTGCTTATGGCCGAACCCAATTCTCGGCTAACACAGCTACTTTCACGACTGGATTTTGATGCAAACAGTTGGCGCGTGTTCAGATCTAGAATATTAAGTCAAATCTTCGGCTGTTTATTGATGGCAACTTAGCTGCCCGGGGTCGTAATTAAGAAAGTATAAGAAATTTGAAAATGTTACGTATACGCCCCGTAGTGCTTATGTCCGAATCCATTTCTCGGCTAACACACCTACTTTCACAACTGGATTTTGATGCAAACAGTTGGCGCGTGTTCAGATCTAGAATATTAAGTCAAATCTTCGGCTGTTTATTGATGGCAACTTAGCTGCCCGGGGTCGTAATTAAGAAAGTACAAGAAATTTGAAAAAGTTACGTATACGCCCCGTAGTGCTTATGGCCGAACCCATTTCTCGCTTAACACAGCTACTTTCACGACTGGATTTTAATGCAAACAGTTGGCGCGAGTTTAGATCTAGTCTATTCAGCCAAATCTTGGGTGGTTTTTTGATGTCAACTTAGGTGCATGGGGTCGTAATGAAGCAAGTACAAGAAATATTAAAATGTTACGTATACGCCCCGTAGTGCTTATGGCCGAACCCATTTCTCGGCTAACACCGCTACTTTCACGACTTTATTTTGATGCAAACAGTTGGCGCCGGTACAGATACAGCCTATTAAGTCAAATCTTGGGTGGTTTTTTGATGGCAACTTAGCTGCCCGGGGTCGTAATTAAGAAAGTACAAAAAAATTTAAAATGTTACGTATACGCCTCGTTGTGCTTATGGCCGAGCCCAATTCTCGGCTAACACAGCTACTTTCACGACTGGATTTTGATGCAAACAGTTGGCGCGAGTTTACATCTAGCCTATTCAGCCAAATCTGGGGGGGTTTTTTGATGGCAACTTAGCTGCCCGGGGTCGTAATGAAGCAAGTACAAACAATTTTAAAATGTTACGTATACGCCCCGTAGTGCTTATGGCCGAACCCATTTCCCGGCCAACACCGCTACTTTCACGACTTTATTTTGATACAACCAGTTGGCGCCGGTTCAGATCCAGCCTATTAAGCCAAATCTTGGGTGGTTTTTTGATGGCGACTTAGCTGCCCGGGGTCGTAATGAAGCAAGTACAAACATTTAAATGTTACGTATACGCCCCGTAGTACTTATGGCCGAACCCAATTCTCGGCTAACACAGCTTCCTTCACGACTGGATTTTGATGCAAATAGTTGGCGCGAGTTTAGATCTAGCCTATTCAGCCAAATCTTGGGTGGTTTTTTGATGGTAACTTAGCTGCCCGGGGTCGTAATTAAGAAAGTACAAGAAATTTGAAAAAGTTACGTATACGCCCCGTAGTGCTTATGGCCGAACCCAATTCTCGGCTAACACAGCTACTTTCACGACTGGATTTTGATGCAAATTGTTGGCGCCGGTTATGAACCAGCATATTAAGCCAAATCTTGGGTGGTTTTTTGATGGCAACTTAGCTACCCGGGTTCGTAATGAAGCAAGTACAAACATTTAAACGTTACGTATACGCCCCGTAGTGTTTATGGCCGAAAAATTTTTAAATGTTACGTATACGCCCCGTAGTGCTTATGGCCGAACCCATTTCTCGGCTAACACAGCTACTTTCATGACTTTATTTTGATACAACCAGTTGGCGCCGGTTCAGATCCAGCCTATTAAGTCAAATCTTGGGTGGCTTTTTGATGGCAACTTAGCTGCCCGGGGTCGTAATGAAGCAAGTACAAAACATTTTAAAATGTTACGTACACGCCCCGTAGTGCTTATGGCCGAACCCAATTCTCGCTTAACACAGCTACTTTCACGACTGGATTTTGATGCAAACAGTTGGCGCGAGTTTAAATCTAGCCTTTTAAGCCAAATCTTGGGTGGTTTTTTGATGGCAACTTAGTTGCCCGGGCTCGTAATGAAGCAAGTACAAAAAATTTTAAAAAGTTACGTATACGCCTCGTTGTGCTTATGGCCGAACCCAATTCTCGGCTAACACAGCTACTTTCACGACTGGATTTTGATGCAAACAGTTGGCGCGTGTTCAGATCTAGAATATTAAGTCAAATCTTGGGCTGTTTATTGATGGCAACTTAGCTGCCCGGGGTCGTAATTAAGAAAGTACAAGAAATTTGAAAATGTTACGTATACGCCCCGTAGTGCTTATGGCCGAATCCATTTCTCGGCTAACACACCTACTTTCACAACTGGAATTTGATGCAAACAGTTGGCGCGAGTTTACATCTAGCCTATACAGCCAAATCTTGGGTGGTTTTTTGATGGCAAGTTAGCTGCCCGGGGTCGTAATGAAGCAAGTACAAAAAAATTTAAAATGTTACGTACACGCCCCGTAGTGCTTATGGCCGAACCCATTTCTCGCTTAACACAGCTAGTTTCACGTCTGGATTTTAATGCAAACAGTTGGCGCGGGTTTAGATCTATCCTATTCAGCCAAATTTTGGGTGGTTTTTTGATGGCAACTTAGCTGCCCGGGGTCGTAATGAAGCAAGTACAAAAAATTTTAAAATGTTACGTACACGCCCCGTAGTGCTTATGGCCGAACCCATTTCTCGCTTAACACAGCTACTTTCACGACTGGATTTTAATGCAAACAGTTGGCGCGAGTTTAGATCTATCCTATTCAGCCAAATTTTGGGTGGTTTTTTGATGGCAACTTAGCTGCCCGGGGTCGTAATTAAGAAAGTACGAACATTTTTAAATGTTACGTATACGCCCCGTAGTGCTTATGGCCGAACCCATTTCTCGGCTAACACCGCTACTTTCACGACATTATTTTGATGCAAACAGTTGGCGCCGGTTCAGATCCAGCCTATTAAGTAAAATCTTGGGTGGTTTTTTGATGGCAACTTAGCTGCCCGGGGTCGTAATGAAGCAAGTACAAAAAAATTTAAAACGTTACGCATACGCCTCGTTGTGCTTATAGCCGAGCCCAATTCTCGGCTAACACAGCTACTTTCACGACTGGATTTTGATGCAAACAGTTGGCGCGAGTTTACATCTAGCCTATTCAGCCTAATCTGGGGGGGTTTTTTGATGGCAACTTTGCTGCCCGGGGTCGTAATGAAGCAAGTACAAAAAATTTTAAAATGTTACGTATACGCCCCGTAGTGCTTATGGCCGAACCCAATTCCCGGCTAACAAAGCTACTTTCACGACTGGATTTTGATGCAAACAGTTGGCTCGAGTTCAGATCTAGCCTATTAAGTCAAATCTTAGGTGGTTTTTTGATGGTAACTTAGCTGCCCGGGGTCGTAATTAAGAAAGTACAAGAAATTTGAAAAAGTTACGTATACGCCCCGTAGTGCTTATGGCCGAACCCAATTCTCGGCTAACACAGCTACTTTCACGACTGGATTTTGATGCAAATAGTTGGCGCCGGTTATGAACCAGCATATTAAGTCAAACCTTGGGTGGTTTTTTGATGGCACCTTAGCTGCCCGGGGTCGTAATGAACCAAGTACAAAAAATTTTAAAATGTTACGTATACGCCCCGTAGTGCTTATGGCCGAACCCAATTCCCGGCTAACAAAGCTACTTTCACGACTGGATTTTGATGCAAACAGTTGGCTCGAGTTCAGATCTAGCCTATTAAGTCAAATCTTAGGTGGTTTTTTGATGGTAACTTAGCTGCCCGGGGTCGTAATTAAGAAAGTACAAGAAATTTGAAAAAGTTACGTATACGCCCCGTAGTGCTTATGGCCGAACCCAGTTCTCGGCTAACTCAGCTACTTTCACGACTGGATTTTGATGCAAACAGTTGGCGCCGGTTCAGATCCAGCCTATTAAGTCAAATCTTGGGTGGTTTTTTGATGGCAACTTAGCTGCCCGGGGTCGTAATGAAGCAAGTACAAAAAAATTTAAAAAGTTACGTATACGCCTCGTTGTGTTTATGGCCGAGCCCGATTCTCGGCAAACACAGCTCTTTTCACGACTGGATTTTGATGCAAACAGTTGGCGCGAGTTTACATCTAGCCTATTCAGCCAAATCTTGGGTGGTTTTTTTATGGCAACTTAGCTGCCCGGGGTCGTAATGAAGCAAGTACAAAAAAATGTAAAATGTTACGTATACGCCCCATAGTGCTTATGGCCGAGCCCAATTCTCGGCTAACACAGCTACTTTCGCGACTGGATTTTGATGCAAACAGTTGGCGCGGGTTCAGATCTAGAATATTAAGTCAAATCTTGGGTGGTTTTTTGATGGGAACTTAGCTGCCTGGGGTCGTAATGAAGCAAGTACAAAAAAATTTATAAAGTTACGTATACGCCCCGTAGTGCTTATGGCCGAACCCAATTCTCGGCGAACACAGCTACTTTCACGACTGGATTTTGATGCAAATAGTTGGCGCCGGTTATGAACCAGCATATTAAGCCAAATCCTGGGTGGTTTTTTGATGGCAACTTAGCTGCCCGGGGTCGTAAATAAGAAAGTACAAGAAATTTGAAAAAGTTACGTATACGCCCCGTAGTGCTTATGGCCGAACCCATTTCTCGCTTAACACAGCTACTTTCACGACTGGATTTTAATGCAAACAGTTGGCGCGAGTTTAGATCTAGCCTATTCAGACAAATCTTGGGTGGTTTTTTGATGGTAACTTAGCTGCCCGGGGTCGTAATTAAGAAAGTACAAGAAATTTGAAAAAGTTACGTATACGCCCCCTAGTGCTTATGGCCGAACCATATTCTCGGCTAACATAGCTACTTTCACGACTGGATTTTGACGCAAACAGTTGGCGCGAGTTTAGATCTAGCCTATTAAGCCAAATCTTGGGTGGTTTTTTGATGGCAACTTAGCTGCCTGGGGTCGTAATGAAGCAAGTACAAGAAATATTAAACTGTTACGTATACGCCCCGTAGTGTTTATGGCCGAATCCATTTCTCGGCTAACACACCTACTTTCACAACTGGATTTTGATGCAAATAGTTGGCGCCGGTTATGACGCAGCCTATTCAGCCAAATCTTAATTGGTTTTTTGATGGCAACTTAGCTGCCCGGGGTCGTAATTAAGAAAGTACAAGAAATTTGAAAAAGTTACGTATACGCCCCGTAGTGCTTATGGCCGAACCCATTTCTCGCCTAACACAGCTACTTTCACGACTGGATTTTAATGCAAACAGTTGGCGCGAGTTTAGATCTAGTCTATTCAGCCAAATCTTGGGTGGTTTTTTGATGGGAACTTAGCTGCCTGGGGTCGTAATGAAGCAAGTACAAAAAAATTTAAAAAGTTACGTATACGCCTCGTTGTGCTTATGGCAGAACCCAATTCTCGGCTAACACAGCTACTTTCACGACTGGATTTTGATGCAAATAGTTGGCGCCGGTTATGAACCAGCATATTAAGCCAAATCTTGGGTGGTTTTTTGATGGCAACTTAGCTGCCCGGGGTCGTAATGAAGCAAGTACAAACATGTAAATGTTACGTATACGCCCCGTAGTGCTTATGGCCGAACCCATTTCTCGGCTAACACCCCTACTTCCACGACTTTATTTTGATGCAAACAGTTGGCGCCGGTTCAGATCCAGCCTATTAAGTCAAATCTTGGGTGGCTTTTTGATGGCAACTTAGCTGCCCGGGGTCGTAATGAAGCAAGTACAAAAAATTTAAAAAGTTACGTATACGCCCCGTAGTGCTTATGGCCGAACCCAATTCTCGGCTAACACAGCTACTTTCACGACTGGATTTTGATGCAAATAGTTGGCGCGGGTTATGAACCAGCATATTAAGCCAAATCTTGGGTGGTTTTTTGATGGCAACTTAGCTGCCCGGGGTCGTAATGAAGCAAGTACAAACATTTAAATGTTACGTATACGCCCCGTAGTGCTTATGGCCGAACCCGATTCTCGGCTAACACAGCTACTTTCATGACTGGATTTTGACGCAAACAGTTGGCGCGAGTTTAGATTTAGCCTATTAAGCCAAATCTTGGGTGGTTTTTTGATGGCAACTTAGCTGCCTGGGGTCGTAATGAAGCAAGTACAAGAAATATTAAAATGTTACGTATACGTCCCGTAGTGCTTATGGCCGAACCCAATTCTCGGCTAACACAGCTTCCTTCACGACTGGAATTTGATGAAAACAGTTGGCGCGAGTTTAGATCTAGCCTATTAAGTCAAATCTTGGGTGGCTTTTTGATGGCAACTTAGCTGCCCGGGGTCGTAATGAAGCAAGTACAAAAAATTTAAAAAGTTACGTATACGCCCCGTAGTGCTTATGGCCGAACCCAATTCTCGGCTAACACAGCTACTTTCACGACTGGATTTTGACGCAAACAGTTGGCGCGAGTTTAGATCCAGCCTATTAAGTCAAATCTTGGGTGGCTTTTTGATGGCAACTTAGCTGCCCGGGGTCGTAATGAAGCAAGTACAAAAAATTTAAAAAGTTACGTATACGCCCCGTAGTGCTTATGGCCGAACCCAATTCTCGGCTAACACAGCTACTTTCACGACTGGATTTTGATGCAAATAGTTGGCGCGGGTTATGAACCAGCATATTAAGCCAAATCTTGGGTGGTTTTTTGATGGCAACTTAGCTGCCCGGGGTCGTAATGAAGCAAGTACAAACATTTAAATGTTACGTATACGCCCCGTAGTGCTTATGGCCGAACCCGATTCTCGGCTAACACAGCTACTTTCATGACTGGATTTTGACGCAAACAGTTGGCGCGAGTTTAGATTTAGCCTATTAAGCCAAATCTTGGGTGGTTTTTTGATGGCAACTTAGCTGCCCGGGGTCGTAATTAAGGAAGTACAAGAAATTTGAAAAAGTTACGTATACGCCCCGTAGTGCTTATGGCCGAATCCAATTCTCGGCTAACACAGCTACTTTCACGACTGGATTTTGATGCAAATAGTTGGCGCCGGTTATGAACCAGCATATTAAGCCAAATCTTGGGTGGTTTTTTGATGGGAACTTAGCTGCCTGGGGTCGTAATGAAGCAAGTACAAGAAATTTGAAAAAGTTACGTATACGCCCCGTAGTGCTTATGGCCGAACTCAATTCTCGGCTAACACAGCTACTTTCACGACTGGATTTTGATGCAAATAGTTGGCGCCGGTTATGAACCAGCATATTAAGCCAAATCCTGGGTGGTTTTTTGATGGCAACTTAGCTGCCCGGGGTCGTAAATAAGAAAGTACAAGAAATTTGAAAAAGTTACGTATACGCCCCGTAGTGCTTATGGCCGAACCCATTTCTCGCTTAACACAGCTACTTTCACGACTGGATTTTAATGCAAACAGTTGGCGCGAGTTTAGATCTAGTCTATTCAGCCAAATCTTGGGTGTTTTTTTGATGGCAACTTAGCTGCCTGGGGTCGTAATGAAGCAAGTACAAGAAATATTAAAATGTTGCGTATACGCCCCGTAGTGCTTATGGCCGAACCCATTTCTCGGCTAACACCGCTACTTCCACGACTTTATTTTGATGCAAACAGTTGGCGCCGGTTCAGATCCAGCCTATTAAGTCAAATCTTGGGTGGCTTTTTGATGGCAACTTAGCTGCCCGGGGTCGTAATGAAGCAAGTACAAAAAAATTTAAAAAGTTACGTATACGCCCCGTAGTGCTTATGGCCGAACCCAATTCTCGGCTAACACAGCTACTTTCACGACTGGATTTTGATGCAAATAGTTGGCGCCGGTTATGAACCAGCATATTAAGCCAAATCTTGGGTGGTTTTTTGATGGCAACTTAGCTGCCCGGGGTCGTAATGAAGCAAGTACAAACATTTAAATGTTACGTATACGCCCCGTAGTGCTTATGGCCGAACCCGATTCTCGGCAAACACAGCTCTTTTCACGACTGGATTTTGATGCAAACAGTTGGCGCGAGTTTAGATCTAGCCTATTAAGCCAAATCTTGGGTGGTTTTTTGATGGCAACTTAGCTGCCTGGGGTCGTAATGATGCAAGTACAAGAAATATTAAAATGTTGCGTATACGCCCCGTAGTGTTTATGGCCGAATCCAATTCTCGGCTAACACAGCTTCCTTCACGACTGGATTTTGATGCAAACAGTTGGCGCGAGTTTAGATCTAGCCTATTCAGCCAAATCTTGGGTGGTTTTTTGATGGTAACTTAGCTGCCCGGGGTCGTAATTAAGAAAGTACAAGAAATTTGAAAAAGTTACGTATACGCCCCGTAGTGCTTATGGCCGAACCATATTCTCGGCTAACACAGCTACTTTCACGACTGGATTTTGACGCAAACAGTTGGCGCGAGTTTAGATCTAGCCTATTAAGCCAAATCTTGGGTGGTTTTTTGATGGCAACTTAGCTGCCTGGGGTCGTAATGAAGCAAGTACAAGAAATATTAAACTGTTACGTATACGCCCCGTAGTGTTTATGGCCGAATCCATTTCTCGGCTAACACAGCTACTTTCACGACTGGATTTTAATGCAAACAGTTGGCGCGAGTTTAGATCTAGTCTATTCAGCCAAATCTTGGGTGGTTTTTTGATGGGAACTTAGCTGCCTGGGGTCGTAATGAAGCAAGTACAAAAAAATTTAAAAAGTTACGTATACGCCCCGTAGTGCTTATGGCCGAACCCATTTCTCGCTTAACACAGCTACTTTCACGACTGGATTTTAATGCAAACAGTTGGCGCGAGTTTAGATCTAGTCTATTCAGCCAAATCTTAATTGGTTTTTTGATGGCAACTTAGCTGCCCGGGGTCGTAATTAAGAAAGTACAAGAAATTTGAGAAAGTTACGTATACGCCCCGTAGTGCTTATGGCCGAACCCATTTCTCGCTTAACACAGCTACTTTCACGACTGGATTTTAATGCAAACAGTTGGCGCGAGTTTAGATCTAGTCTATTCAGCCAAATCTTGGGTGGTTTTTTGATGGGAACCTAGCTGCCTGGGGTCGTAATGAAGCAAGTACAAAAAAATTTAAAAAGTTACGTATACGCCTCGTTGTGCTTATGGTCGAACCCAATTCTCGGCTAACACAGCTACTTTCACGACTGGATTTTGATGCAAATAGTTGGCGCCGGTTATGAACCAGCATATTAAGCCAAATCTTGGGTGGTTTTTTGATGGCAACTTAGCTGCCCGGGGTCGTAATGAAGCAAGTACAAACATGTAAATGTTACGTATACGCCCCGTAGTCCTTATGGCCGAACCCATTTCTCGGCTAACACCGCTACTTCCACGACTTTATTTTGATGCAAGCAGTTGGCGCCGGTTCAGATCCAGCCTATTAAGTCAAATCTTGGGTGGCTTTTTGATGGTAACTTAGCTGCCCGGGGTCGTAATGAAGCAAGTACAAAAAATTTAAAAAGTTACGTATACGCCCCGTAGTGCTTATGGCCGAACCCAATTCTCGGCTAACACAGCTACTTTCACGACTGGATTTTGATGCAAACAGTTGGCGCGAGTTTACATCTAGCCTATTCAGCCAAATCTTGGGTGGTTTTTTGATGGCAACTTAGCTGCCCGGGGTCGTAATTAAGAAAGTACAAAAAATTTAAAAAGTTACGTATACGCCCCGTAGTGCTTATGGCCGAACCCAATTCTCGGCTAACACAGCTACTTTCACGACTGGATTTTGATGCAAATAGTTGGCGCCGGTTATGAACCAGCATATTAAGCCAAATCTTGGGTGGTTTTTTGATGGCAACTTAGCTGCCCGGGGTCGTAATGAAGCAAGTACAAACATTTAAATGTTACGTATACGCCCCGTAGTGCTTATGGCCGAACCCATTTCTCGGCTAACACCCCTACTTCCACGACTTTATTTTGATGCAAACAGTTGGCGCGAGTTTACATCTAGCCTATTCAGCCAAATCTTGGGTGGTTTTTTGATGGCAACTTAGCTGCCCGGGGTCGTAATTAAGAAAGTACAAAAAATTTAAAAAGTTACGTATACGCCCCGTAGTGCTTATGGCCGAACCCAATTCTCGGCTAACACAGCTTCCTTCACGACTGGATTTTGATGCAAACAGTTGGCGCGAGTTTAGATCTAGCCTATTCAGCCAAATCTTGGGTGGTTTTTTGATGGTAACTTAGCTGCCCGGGGTCGTAATTAAGAAAGTACAAGAAATTTGAAAAAGTTACGTATACGCCCCGTAGTGCTTATGGCCGAACCCATTTCTCGCCTAGCACAGCTACTTTCACGACTGGATTTTAATGCAAACAGTTGGCGCGAGTTTAGATCTAGTCTATTCAGCCAAATCTTGGGTGGTTTTTTGATGGGAACTTAGCTGCCTGGGGTCGTAATGAAGCAAGTACAAAAAAATTTAAAAAGTTACGTATACGCCTCGTTGTGCTTATGGCCGAACCCAATTCTCGGCTAACACAGCTACTTTCACGACTGGATTTTGATGCAAATAGTGGGCGCCGGTTATGAACCAGCATATTAAGCCAAATCTTGGGTGGTTTTTTGATGGCAACTTAGCTGCCCGGGGTCGTAATGAAGCAAGTACAAACATGTAAATGTTACGTATACGCCCCGTAGTGCTTATGGCCGAACCCATTTCTCGGCTAACACCCCTACTTCCACGACTTTATTTTGATGCAAACAGTTGGCGCCGGTTCAGATCCAGCCTATTAAGTCAAATCTTGGGTGGCTTTTTGATGGCAACTTAGCTGCCCGGGGTCGTAATGAAGCAAGTACAAAAAATTTAAAAAGTTACGTATACGCCCCGTAGTCCTTATGGCCGAACCCAATTCTCGGCTAACACAGCTACTTTCACGACTGGATTTTGATGCAAATAGTTGGCGCGGGTTATGAACCAGCATATTAAGCCAAATCTTGGGTGGTTTTTTGATGGCAACTTAGCTGCCCGGGGTCGTAATGAAGCAAGTACAAACATTTAAATGTTACGTATACGCCCTGTAGTGCTTATGGCCGAACCCGATTCTCGGCTAACACAGCTACTTTCATGACTGGATTTTGACGCAAACAGTTGGCGCGAGTTTAGATTTAGCCTATTAAGCCAAATCTTGGGTGGTTTTTTGATGGCAACTTAGCTGCCTGGGGTCGTAATGAAGCAAGTACAAGAAATATTAAAATGTTACGTATACGCCCCGTAGTGCTTATGGCCGAACCCAATTCTCGGCTAACACAGCTTCCTTCACGACTGGAATTTGATGAAAACTGTTGGCGCGAGTTTAGATCTAGCCTATACAGCCAAATTTTGGGTGGTTTTTTGATGGCAACTTAGCTGCCCGGGGTCGTAATTAAGAAAGTACGAACATTTTTAAATGTTACGTATACGCCCCGTAGTGCTTATGGCCGAACCCAATTCTCGGCTAACACAGCTACTTTCACGACTGGATTTTGACGCAAACAGTTGGCGCGAGTTTAGATCTAGCCTATTCAGCCAAATTTTGGGTGGTTTTTTGATGGCAACTTAGCTGCCCGGGGTCGTAATTAAGAAAGTACGAACATTTTTAAATGTTACGTATACGCCCCGTAGTGCTTATGGCCGAACCCAATTCTCGGCTAACAAAGCTACTTTCACGACTGGATTTTGATGCAAACAGTTGGCGCGAGTTTACATCTAGCCTATTCAGCCAAATCTTGGGTGGTTTTTTGATGGCAACTTAGCTGCCCGGGGTCGTAATTAAGAAAGTACAAAAAATTTAAAAAGTTACGTATACGCCCCGTAGTGCTTATGGCCGAACCCAATTCTCGGCTAACACAGCTACTTTCACGACTGGATTTTGATGCAAATAGTTGGCGCCGGTTATGAACCAGCATATTAAGCCAAATCTTGGGTGGTTTTTTGATGGCAACTTAGCTGCCCGGGGTCGTAATGAAGCAAGTACAAACATGTAAATGTTACGTATACGCCCCGTAGTGCTTATGGCTGAACCCGATTCTCGGCAAACACAGCTCTTTTCACGACTGGATTTTGATGCAAACAGTTGGCGCGAGTTTAGATCTAGCCTATTAAGCCAAATCTTGGGTGGTTTTTTGATGGCAACTTAGCTGCCCGGGGTCGTAATGATGCAAGTACAAGAAATATTAAAATGTTACGTATACGCCCCGTAGTGCTTATGGCCGAACCCAATTCTCGGCTAACACAGCTTCCTTCACGACTGGATTTTGATGCAAACAGTTGGCGCGAGTTTAGATCTAGCCTATTCAGCCAAATCTTGGGTGGTTTTTTGATGGTAACTTAGCTGCCCGGGGTCGTAATTAAGAAAGTACAAGAAATTTGAAAAAGTTACGTATACGCCCCGTAGTGCTTATGGCCGAACCCATTTCTCGCCTAACACAGCTACTTTCACGACTGGATTTTAATGCAAACAGTTGGCGCGAGTTTAGATCTAGTCTATTCAGCCAAATCTTGGGTGGTTTTTTGATGGGAACTTAGCTGCCTGGGGTCGTAATGAAGCAAGTACAAAAAAATTTAAAAAGTTACGTATACGCCTCGTTGTGTTTATGGCCGAACCCAATTCTCGGCTAACACAGCTACTTTCACGACTGGATTTTGATGCAAATAGTTGGCGCCGGTTATGAACCAGCATATTAAGCCAAATCTTGGGTGGTTTTTTGATGGCAACTTAGCTGCCCGGGGTCGTAATGAAGCAAGTACAAACATGTAAATGTTACGTATACGCCCCGTAGTGCTTATGGCCGAACCCATTTCTCGGCTAACACAGCTACTTTCATGACTGGATTTTGACGCAAACAGTTGGCGCGAGTTTAGATCTAGCCTATTAAGCCAAATCTTGGGTGGTTTTTTGATGGCAACTTAGCTGCCTGGGGTCGTAATGAAGCAAGTACAAGAAATATTAAAATGTTACGTATACGCCCCGTAGTGCTTATGGCCGAACCCAATTCTCGGCTAACACAGCTTCCTTCACGACTGGAATTTGATGAAAACTGTTGGCGCGAGTTTAGATCTAGCCTATTCAGCCAAATTTTGGGTGGTTTTTTGATGGCAACTTAGCTGCCCGGGGTCGTAATTAAGAAAGTACGAACATTTTTAAATGTTACGTATACGCCCCGTAGTGCTTATGGCCGAACCCAATTCTCGGCTAACACAGCTACTTTCCCGACTGGATTTTGACGCAAACAGTTGGCGCGAGTTTAGAGCTAGCCTATTCAGCCAAATTTTGGGTGGTTTTTTGATGGCAACTTAGCTGCCCGGGGTCGTAATTAAGAAAGTACAAGAAATTTGAAAAAGTTACGTATACGCCCCGTAGTGCTTATGGCCGAACCCAATTCTCGGCTAACACAGCTACTTTCACGACTGGATTTTGATGCAAATAGTTGGCGCCGGTTATGAACCAGCATATTAAGCCAAATCTTGGGTGGTTTTTTGATGGCAACTAGCCGAGAATATGGTTCGGCCATAAGCACTACGGGGCGTATACGTAACATTTAGAAATGTTCGTACTTTCTTAATTACGACCCCGGGCAGCTAAGTTGCCATCAAAAAACCACCCATTTCTCGGCTAACACCGCTACTTCCACGACTTTATTTTGATGCAAACAGTTGGCGCCGGTTCAGATCCAGCCTATTAAGTCAAATCTTGGGTGGCTTTTTGATGGCAACTTAGCTGCCCGGGGTCGTAATGAAGCAAGTACAAAAAATTTAAAAAGTTACGTATACGCCCCGTAGTGCTTATGGCCGAACCCAATTCTCGGCTAACACAGCTACTTTCACGACTGGATTTTGATGCAAATAGTTGGCGCCGGTTATGAACCAGCATATTAAGCCAAATCTTGGGTGGTTTTTTGATGGCAACTTAGCTGCCCGGGGTCGTAATGAAGCAAGTACGAACATTTAAATGTTACGTATACGCCCCGTAGTGCTTATGGCCGAACCCAATTCTCGGCTAACACAGCTACTTTCATGACTGGATTTTGACGCAAACAGTTGGCGCGAGTTTAGATCTAGCCTATTAAGCCAAATCTTGGGTGGTTTTTTGATGGCAACTTAGCTGCCTGGGGTCGTAATGAAGCAAGTACAAGAAATATTAAAATGTTACGTATACGCCCCGTAGTGCTTATGGCCGAACCCAATTCTCGGCTAACACAGCTTCCTTCACGACTGGAATTTGATGAAGACAGTTGGCGCGAGTTTAGATCTAGCCTATTCAGCCAAATTTTGGGTGGTTTTTTGATGGCAACTTAGCTGCCCGGGGTCGTAATTAAGAAAGTACGAACATTTTTAAATGTTACGTATACGCCCCGTAGTGCTTATGGCCGAACCCAATTCTCGGCTAACACAGCTACTTTCACGACTGGATTTTGATGCAAATAGTTGGCGCCGGTTATGAACCAGCATATTAAGCCAAATCTTGGGTGGTTTTTTGATGGCAACTTAGCTGCCCGGGGTCGTAATGAAACAAGTACAAAAAAATTTAAAAAGTTACGTATACGCCCCGTAGTGCTTATGGCCGAACCCAATTCTCGGCTAACACAGCTACTTTCACGACTGGATTTTGATGCAAATAGTTGGCGCCGGTTATGAACCAGCATATTAAGCCAAATCTTGGGTGGTTTTTTGATGGCAACTTAGCTGCCCGGGGTCGTAATGAAGCAAGTACGAACATTTAAATGTTACGTATACGCCCCGTAGTGCTTATGGCCGAACCCAATTCTCGGCTAACACAGCTACTTTCATGACTGGATTTTGACGCAAACAGTTGGCGCGAGTTTAGATCTAGCCTATTAAGCCAAATCTTGGGTGGTTTTTTGATGGCAACTTAGCTGCCTGGGGTCGTAATGAAGCAAGTACAAGAAATATTAAAATGTTACGTATACGCCCCGTAGTGCTTATGGCCGAACCCAATTCTCGGCTAACACAGCTTCCTTCACGACTGGAATTTGATGAAAACAGTTGGCGCGAGTTTAGATCTAGCCTATTCAGCCAAATTTTGGGTGGTTTTTTGATGGCAACTTAGCTGCCCGGGGTCGTAATTAAGAAAGTACAAGAAATTTGAAAAAGTTACGTATACGCCCCGTAGTGCTTATGGCCGAACCCAATTCTCGGCTAACACAGCTACTTTCACGACTGGATTTTGATGCAAATAGTTGACGCCGGTTATGAACCAGCATATTAAGCCAAATCTTGGGTGGTTTTTTGATGGCAACTTAGCTGCCCGGGGTCGTAATGAAACAAGTACAAAAAAATTTAAAAAGTTACGTATACGCCTCGTTGTGCTTATGGCCGAGCCCGATTCTCGGCAAACACAGCTCTTTTCACGACTGGATTTTGATGCAAACAGTTGGCGCGAGTTTACATCTAGCCTATTCAGCCAAATCTTTGGTGGTTTTTTGATGGCAACTTAGCTGCCCGGGGTCGTAATGAAGCAAGTACAACAAATTTTAAAAAGTTACGTATACGCCTCGTTGTGCTTATGGCCGAGCCCGATTCTCGGCTAACACAGCTACTTTCACGACTGGATTTTGATGCAAATAGTTGGCGCCGGTTATGAACCAGCATATTAAGCCAAACCTTGGGTGGTTTTTTGATGGCAACTTAGCTGCCCGGGGTCGTAATTAAGAAAGTACAAACATTTTTAAATGTTAGGCATACGCCCCGTAGTGCTTATGGCCGAACCCAATTCTCGGCTAACACAGCTACTTTCACGACTGGATTTTGGTGCAAACAGTTGGCGCCAGTTCAGATCCAGCCTATTAAGTCAAATCTTAGGTGGTTTTTTGATGGCAACTTAGCTGCCCGGGGTCGTAATTAAGAAAGTACAAACATTTTTAAATGTTACGCATACGCCCCGTAGTGCTTATGGCCGAACCCAATTCTCGGCTAACACAGCTACTTTCACGACTGGATTTTGATGCAAACAGTTGGCGCGAGTTTAGGTCTAGCCTATTAAGCCAAATCTTTGGTGGCTTTTTGATGGCAACTTAGCTGCCCGGGGTCGTAGTGAAGCAGGTACAAACATTTAAATGTTACGTATACGCCCCGTAGTGCTTATGGCCGAACCCAATTCTCGGTTAACACCGCTACTTTCACGACTGGATTTTGATGCAAACAGTTGGCGCGAGTTTACATCTAGCCTATACAGCCAAATCTTGGGTGGTTTTTTGATGGCAACTTAGCTGCCCGGGGTCGTAATGAAGCAAGTACAAAAAAATTTAAAATGTTACGTATACGCCCCGTAGTGCTTATGGTCGAACCCAATTCTCGGCTAACACAGCTACTTTCACGACTGGATTTTGATGCAAACAGTTGGCGCGTGTTCAGATCTAGAATATTAAGTCAAATCTTGGGCTGTTTATTGATGGCAACTTAGCTGCCCGGGGTCGTAATTAAGAAAGTACAAGAAATTTGAAAATGTTACGTATACGCCCCGTAGTGCTTATGGCCGAATCCATGTCTCGGCTAACACACCAACTTTCACAACTGGATTTTGATGCAAATAGTTGGCGCCGGTTATGACGCAGCCTATTCAGCCAAATCTTAATTGGTTTTTTGATGGCAACTTAGCTGCCCGGGGTCGTAATGAAGCAAGTACAAACATTTATATGTTACGTATACGCCCCGTAGTGCTTATGGCCGAACCCAATTCTCGGTTAACACAGCTACTTTCACGACTGGATTTTGATGCAAACAGTTGGCGCGAGTTTACATCTAGCCTATACAGCCAAATCTTGGGTGGTTTTTTGATGGCAACTTAGCTGCCCGGGATCGTAATGAAGCAAGTACAAAAAATTTTAAAATGTTACGTATACGCCCCGTAGTGCTTATGGCCGAACCCAATTCTCGCTTAACACAGCTACTTTCACGACTGGATTTTGATGCAATCAGTTGGCGCGAGTTTAAATCTAGCCTATTCAGCCAAATCTTGGGTGGTTTTTTGATGGCAAATTAGTTGGCCGGGGTCGTAATGAAGCAAGTACAAAAAAATTTAAAAAGTTACGTATAGGCCTCGTTGTGCTTATGGCCGAACCCAATTCTCGGCTAACACAGCTACTTTCACGACTGGATTTTGATGCAAACAGTTGGCGCGTGTTCAGATCTAGAATATTAAGTCAAATCTTGGGCTGTTTATTGATGGCAACTTAGCTGCCCGGGGTCGTAATTAAGAAAGTACAAGAAATTTGAAAATGTTACGTATACGCCCCGTAGTGCTTATGGCCGAATACATTTCTCGGCTAACACACCAACTTTCACAACTGGATTTTGATGCAAATAGTTGGCGCCGGTTATGACGCAGCCTATTCAGCCAAATCTTAATTGGTTTTTTGATGTCAACTTAGCTGCCCGGGGTAGTAATGAAGCAAGTACAAACATTTAAATGTTACGTATACGCCCCGGAGTCTTTATGGCCGAACCCAATTCTCGGCTAACACAGCTACTTTCACGACTGGATTTTGATGCAAATAGTTGGCGCCGGTTATGACGCAGCCTATTCAGCCATCTTAATTGGTTTTTTGATGGCAACTTAGCTGCCCGGGGTCGTAGTGAAGCAAGTACAAACATTTAAATGTTACGTATACGCCCCGTAGTGCTTTCGGTCGAACCCAATTCTCGCTTAACACAGCTACTTTCACGACTGGATTTTGATGCAAACAGTTGGCGCGTGTTCAGATCTAGAATATTAAGTCAAATCTTGGGCTGTTTATTGATGGCAACTTAGCTGCCCGGGGTCGTAATTAAGAAAGTACAAGAAATTTGAAAATGTTACGTATACGCCCCCTAGTGCTTATGGTCGAATCCATGTCTCGGCTAACACACCAACTTTCACAACTGGATTTTGATGCAAATAGTTGGCGCCGGTTATGACGCAGCCTATTCAGCCAAATCTTAATTGGTTTTTTGATGGCAACTTAGCTGCCCGGGGTCGTAATGAAGCAAGTACAAACATTTAAATGTTACGTATACGCCCCGTAGTGCTTATGGCCGAACCCAATTCTCGGTTAACACAGCTACTTTCACGACTGGATTTTGATGCAAACAGTTGGCGCGAGTTTACATCTAGCCTATACAGCCAAATCTTGGGTGGTTTTTTGATGGCAACTTAGCTGCCCGGGGTCGTAATGAAGCAAGTACAAAAAAATTTAAAAAGTTACGTATACGCCCCGTAGTGCTTATGGCCGAACCCAATTCTCGGCTAACACAGCTGCTTTCACGACTGGATTTTGATGCAATTAGTTGGCGCCGGTTATGAACCAGCATATTAAGCCAAACCTTGGGTGGTTTTTTGATGGCAACTTAGCTGCCCGGGGTCGTAATGAAGCAAGTACAAAAAAATTTAAAATGTTACGTATACGCCCCGTAGTGCTTATGGTCGAACCCAATTCTCGGCTAACACAGCTACTTTCACGACTGGATTTTGATGCAAATAGTTGGCGCCGGTTATGACGCAGCCTATTCAGCCATCTTAATTGGTTTTTTGATGGCAACTTAGCTGCCCGGGGTCGTAGTGAAGCAAGTACAAACATTTAAATGTTACGTATACGCCCCGTAGTGCTTTCGGTCGAACCCAATTCTCGGTTAACACAGCTACTTTCACGACTGGATTTTGATGCAAACAGTTGGCGCGAGTTTACATCTAGCCTATACAGCCAAATCTTGGGTGGTTTTTTGATGGCAACTTAGCTGCCCGGGATCGTAATGAAGCAAGTACAAAAAATTTTAAAATGTTACGTATACGCCCCGTAGTGCTTATGGCCGAACCCAATTCTCGCTTAACACAGCTACTTTCACGACTGGATTTTGATGCAATCAGTTGGCGCGAGTTTAAATCTAGCCTATTCAGCCAAATCTTGGGTGGTTTTTGGTGGCAACTTAGCTGCCCGGGATCGTAATGAAGCAAGTACAAACATTTAAATGTTACGTATACGCCCCGCAGTGCTTATGGCCGAACCCAATTCTCGGCTAACACAGCTACTTTCACGACTGGATTTTGATGCAAATAGTTGGCGCCGGTTATGACGCAGCCTATTCAGCGATCTTAATTGGTTTTTTGATGGCAACTTAGCTGCCCGGGGTCGTAATGAAGCAAGTACAAACATTTAAATGTTACGTATACGCCCCGTAGTGCTTTCGGTCGAACCCAATTCTCGCTTAACACAGCTACTTTCACGACTGGATTTTGATGCAAACAGTTGGCGCGTGTTCAGATCTAGAATATTAAGTCAAATCTTGGGCTGTTTATTGATGGCAACTTAGCTGCCCGGGGTCGTAATTAAGAAAGTACAAGAAATTTGAAAATGTTACGTATACGCCCCGTAGTGCTTATGGCCGAATCCATTTCTCGGCTAACACACCAACTTTCACAACTGGATTTTGATGCAAATAGTTGGCGCCGGTTATGACGCAGCCTATTCAGCCAAATCTTAATTGGTTTTTTGATGGCAACTTAGCTGCCCGGGGTCGTAATGAAGCAAGTACAAACATTTAAATGTTACGTATACGCCCCGCAGTGCTTATGGCCGAACCCAATTCTCGGTTAACACAGCTACTTTCACGACTGGATTTTGATGCAAACAGTTGGCGGGAGTTTACATCTAGCCTATACAGCCAAATCTTGAGTGGTTTTTTGATGGCAACTTAGCTGCCCGGGGTCGTAATGAAGCAAGTACAAAAAAATTTAAAAAATTACGTATACGCCCCGTAGTGCTTATGGCCGAACCCAATTCTCGGCTAACACAGCTACTTTCACGACTGGATTTTGATGCAAATAGTTGGCGCCGGTTATGAACCAGCATATTAAGCCAAACCTTGGGTGGTTTTTTGATGGCAACTTAGCTGCCCGGGGTCGAAATTAAGAAAGTACAAACATTTTTAAATGTTAGGCATACGCCTCGTAGTGCTTATGGCCGAACCCAATTCTCGGCTAACACAGCTACTTTCACGACTGGATTTTGATGCAAACAGTTGGCGTCAGTTCAGATCCAGTCTATTAAGTCAAATCTTAGGTGGTTTATTGATGGCAACTTAGCTGCCCGGGGTCGTAATTAAGAAAGTACAAACATTTTTAAATGTTAGGCATACGCCTCGTAGTGCTTATGGCCGAACCCAATTCCCGGCTAACAAAGCTACTTTCACGACTGGATTTTGATGCAAACAGTTGGCGCGAGTTTACATCTAGCCTATACAGCCAAATCTTGGGTGGTTTTTTGATGGCAACTTAGCTGCCCGGGGTCGTAATGAAGCAAGTACAAAAAAATTTAAAAAGTTACGTATACGCCCCGTAGTGCTTATGGAGGAACCCAATTCTCGGCTAACACAGCTACTTTCACGACTGGATTTTGATGCAAATAGTTGGCGCCGGTTATGAACCAGCATATTAAGCCAAACCTTGGGTGGTTTTTTGATGGCAACTTAGCTGCCCGGGGTCGTAATTAAGAGAGTATGTACAAACATTTTTAAATGTTAGGCATACGCCTCGTAGTGCTTATGGCCGAACCCAATTCTCGGCTAACACAGCTACTTTCACGACTGGATTTTGATGCAAATAGTTGGCGCCGGTTATGAACCAGCATATTAAGCCAAACCTTGGGTGGTTTTTTGATGGCAACTTAGCTGCCCGGGGTCGTAATTAAGAAAGTACAAACATTTTTAAATGTTAGGCATACGCCTCGTAGTGCTTATGGCCGAACCCAATTCCCGGCTAACAAAGCTACTTTCACGACTGGATTTTGATCCAAACAGTTGGCGCGAGTTTACATCTTGCCTATTCTGCCAAATCTTGGGTGGTTTTTTGATGGCAACTTAGCTGCCCGGGGTCGTAATGAAGCAAGTACAAAAAAATGTAAAATATTACGTATACGCCCCATAGTGCTTATGGCCGAACCCATTTCTCTTCTACCACCGCTACTTTCACGACTTTATTTTGATGCAAGCATTTGGGGCCGGTTCAGATCCAGCCTATTAAGTCAAATCTTGGGTGGTTTTTTGATGGCAACTTAGCTGCCCGGGGTCGTAATGAAGCAAGTAAAAAAAATTAAAAATGTTACGTATACGCCCCGTAGTGCTTATGGCCGAACCCAATTCTCGGCTATCACAGCTACTTTCACGACTTTATTTTGATGCAAACAGTTGGCGCCGGCTCAGATCTAGCCTGTCCAGCCAAATCTTGGGTGGTTTTTTGATGGCAACTTATCTGCCCGGGGTCGTAATGAAGCAAGTACAAAAAGATTTAAAATGTTACGTATACGCCCCATAGTGCTTATGGCCGAACCCATTTCTCGGCTAACACCGCTACTTTCACGAATTTATTTTGATGCAAGCAGTTGGCGCCGGTTCAGATCCAGCCTATTAAGTCAAATCTTGGGTGGTTTTTTGATGGCAACTTAGCTGCCCGGGGTCGTAATGAAGCAAGTAAAAAAATTTAAAAATGTTACGTATACGCCCCGTAGTGCTTATGGCCGAACCCAATTCTCGGCTAACACAGCTACTTTCACGACTGGATTTTGATGCAAACAGTTGGCGCGTGTTCAGATCTACAATATTAAGTCAAATCTTCGGCTGTTTATTGATGGCAACTTAGCTGCCCGGGGTCGTAATTAAGAAAGTACAAGAAATATTAAAATGTTACGTATACGTCCCCGTAGTGCTTATGGCCGAACCCAATTCTCGGCTAACACAGCTACTTTCACGACTGGATTTTGATGCAAACAGTTGGCGCGTGTTCAGATCTACAATATTAAGTCAAATCTTCGGCTGTTTATTGATGGCAACTTAGCTGCCCGGGGTCGTAATTAAGAAAGTATAAGAAATTTGAAAATGTTACGTATACGCACCGTAGTGCTTATGTCCGAATCCATTTCTCGGCTAACACACCTACTTTCATGACTTTATTTTGATACAACCAGTTGGCGCCGGTTCAGATCCAGCCTATTAAGTCAAATCTTGGGTAACTTTTTGATGGCAACTTAGCTGCCCGGGGTCGTAATGAAGCAAGTACAAGAAATATTAAAATGTTACGTATACGCCCCGTAGTGCTTATGGCCGAACCCAATTCTCGGCTAACACAGCTACTTTCATGACTGGATTTTGACGCAAACAGTTGGCGCGAGTTTAGATCTAGCCTATTAAGCCAAATCTTGGGTGGTTTTTTGATGGCAACTTAGCTGCCTGGGGTCGTAATGAAGCAAGTACAAGAAATATTAAAATGTTACGTATACGCCCCGTAGTGCTTATGGCCGAACCCAATTCTCGGCTAACACAGCTTCCTTCACGACTGGAATTTGATGAAAACAGTTGGCGCGAGTTTAGATCTAGCCTATTCAGCCAAATTTTGGGTGGTTTTTTGATGGCAACTTAGCTGCCCGGGGTCGTAGTTAAGAAAGTACGAACATTTTTAAATGTTACGTATACGCCCCGTAGTGCTTATGGCCGAACCCAATTCTCGGCTAACAAAGCTACTTTCACGACTGGATTTTGATGCAAACAGTTGGCGCGAGTTTACGTCTAGCCTATTCAGCCAAATCTTGGGTGGTTTTTTGATGGCAACTTAGTTGCCCGGGGTCGTAATTAAGAAAGTACAAGAAATTTGAAAAAGTTACGGATACGCCCCGTAGTGCTTATGGCCGAACCCAATTCTCGGCTAACACAGCTACTTTCACGACTGGATTTTGATGCAAATAGTTGGCGCCGGTTATGAACCAGCATATTAAGCCAAATCTTTGGTGGTTTTTTGATGGCAACTTAGCTGCCCGGGGTCGTAATGAAGCAAGTACAAAAAAATTTAAAATGTTACGTATACGCCTCGTTGTGCTTATGGCCGAGCCCAATTCTCGGCTAACAAAGCTACTTTCACGACTGGATTTTGATGCAAACAGTTGGCGCGAGTTTAGATCTAGCCTATTCAGCCAAATCTTGGGTGGTTTTTTGATGGTAACTTAGCTGCCCGGGGTCGTAATTAAGAAAGTACAAGAAATTTAAAAAAGGTACGTATACGCCCCGTAGGGCTTATGGCCGAACCCAATTCTCGGCTAACACAGCTACTTTCACGACTGGATTTTGATGCAAATAGTTGGCGCCGGTTATGAACCAGCATATTAAGCCAAATCTTGGGTGGTTTTTTGATGGCAACTTAGCTGCCCGGGTTCGTAATGAAGCAAGTACAAACATTTAAACGATACGTATACGCCCCGTAGTGTTTATGGCCGAAAAATTTTTAAATGTTACGTATACGCCCCGTAGTGCTTATGGCCGAACCCAATTCTCGGTTAACACAGCTACTTTCACGACTGGATTTTGATGCAAACAGTTGGCGCGAGTTTAGATCTAGCCTATTCAGCCAAATCTTGGGTGGTTTTTTGATGGCAACTTAGCTGCCCGGGGTCGTAATGAAGCAAGTACAAAAAATTTTAAAATGTTACGTATACGCCCCGTAGTGCTTATAGCCGAACCCAATTCTCGCTTAAAACAGCTACTTTCACGACTGGATTTTGATGCAAGCAGTTGGCGCGAGTTTAGATCTAGCCTATTAAGCCAAATCTTGGGTGGTTTTTTGATGGCAACTTAGCTGCCCGGGGTCGTAATAAAGCAAGTACAAACATTTAAATGTTACGTATACGCCCCGTAGTGCTTATGGCCGAACCCAATTCTCGGTTAACACAGCTACTTTCACGACTGGATTTTGATGCAAACAGTTGGCGCGAGTTTACATCTAGCCTATACGGCCAAATCTTGGGCTGTTTATTGATGGCAACTTAGCTGCCCGGGGTCGTAATTAAGAAAGTACAAGAAATTTGAAAATGTTACGTATACGCCCCGTAGTGCTTATGGCCGAACCCAATTCTCGGCTAACACAGCTTCCTTCACGACTGGATTTTGATGCAAACAGTTGGCGCGAGTTTAGATCTAGCCTATTCAGCCAAATCTTGGGTGGTTTTTTGATGGTAACTTAGCTGCCCGGGGTCGTTATTAAGAAAGTACAAGAAATTTGAAAAAGTTACGTATACGCCCCGTAGTGCTTATGGCCGAACCATATTCTCGGCTAACACAGCTACTTTCACGACTGGATTTTGACGCAAACAGTTGGCGCGAGTTTAGATCTAGCCTATTAAGCCAAATCTTGGGTGGTTTTTTGATGGCAACTTAGCTGCCTGGGGTCGTAATGAAGCAAGTACAAGAAATATTAAACTGTTACGTATACGCCCCGTAGTGTTTATGGCCGAATCCATTTCTCGGCTAACACAGCTACTTTCACGACTGGATTTTAATGCAAACAGTTGGCGCGAGTTTAGATCTAGTCTATTCAGCCAAATCTTGGGTGGTTTTTTGATGGGAACTTAGCTGCCTGGGGTCGTAATGAAGCAAGTACAAAAAAATTTAAAAAGTTACGTATACGCCCCGTAGTGCTTATGGCCGAACCCATTTCTCGGCTAACACCCCTACTTCCACGACTTTATTTTGATGCAAACAGTTGGCGCCGGTTCAGATCCAGCCTATTAAGTCAAATCTTGGGTGGCTTTTTGATGGCAACTTAGCTGCCCGGGGTCGTAATGAAGCAAGTACAAAAAATTTAAAAAGTTACGTATACGCCCCGTAGTGCTTATGGCCGAACCCAATTCTCGGCTAACACAGCTACTTTCACGACTGGATTTTGATGCAAATAGTTGGCGCGGGTTATGAACCAGCCTATTCAGCCAAATCTTAATTGGTTTTTTGATGGCAACTTAGCTGCCCGGGGTCGTAATTAAGAAAGTACAAGAAATTTGAAAAAGTTACGTATACGCCCCGTAGTGCTTATGGCCGAACCCATTTCTCGCTTAACACAGCTACTTTCACGACTGGATTTTAATGCAAACAGTTGGCGCGAGTTTAGATCTAGTCTATTCAGCCAAATCTTGGGTGTTTTTTTGATGGCAACTTAGCTGCCTGGGGTCGTAATGAAGCAAGTACAAGAAATATTAAAATGTTACGTATACGCCCCGTAGTGCTTATGGCCGAACCCAATTCTCGGTTAACACAGCTACTTTCACGACTGGATTTTGATGCAAACAGTTGGCGCGTGTTCAGATCTACAATATTAAGTCAAATCTTCGGCTGTTTATTGATGGCAACTTAGCTGCCCGGGGTCGTAATTAAGAAAGTATAAGAAAATTGAAAATATTACGTATACGTCCCCGTAGTGCTTATGGCCGAACCCAATTCTCGGCTAACACAGCTACTTTCACGACTGGATTTTGATGCAAACAGTTGGCGCGTGTTCAGATCTACAATATTAAGTCAAATCTTCGGCTGTTTATTGATGGCAACTTAGCTGCCCGGGGTCGTAATTAAGAAAGTATAAGAAATTTGGAAATGTTACGTATACGCCCCGTAGTGCTTATGTCCGAATCCATTTCTCGGCTAACACACCTACTTTCATGACTTTATTTTGATACAACCAGTTGGCGCCGGTTCAGATCCAGCCTATTAAGTCAAATCTTGGGTGGCTTTTTGATGGCAACTTAGCTGCCCGGGGTCGTAATGAAGCAAGTACAAAAAAATTTAAAATGTTACGTATACGCCTCGTTGTGCTTATGGCCGAACCCAATTCTCGGCTAACACAGCTACTTTCATGACTGGATTTTAACGCAAACAGTTGGCGCGAGTTTAGATCTAGCCTATTAAGCCAAATCTTGGGTGGTTTTTTGATGGCAACTTAGCTGCCTGGGGTCGTAATGAAGCAAGTACAAGAAATATTAAAATGTGTATTTTAAAAAGTTACGTATACGCCCCGTAGTGCTTATGGCCGAACCCAATTCTCGGCTAACACAGCTTCCTTCACGACTGGAATTTGATGAAAACAGTTGGCGCGAGTTTAGATCTAGCCTATTCAGCCAAATCTTGGGTGGTTTTTTGATGGCAACTTAGCTGCCCGGGGTCGTAATTAAGAAAGTACGAACATTTTTAAATGTTACGTATACGCCCCGTAGTGCTTATGGCCGAACCCAATTCTCGGCTAAGCTACTTTCACGACTGGATTTTGATGCAAACAGTTGGCGCGAGTTTACATCTAGCCTATTCAGCCAAATCTTGGGTGGTTTTTTGATGGCAACTTAGCTGCCCGGGGTCGTAATTAAGAAAGTACAAGAAATTTGAAAAAGTTACGTATACGCCCCGTAGTGCTTATGGCCGAACCCAATTCTCGGCTAACACAGCTACTTTCACGACTGGATTTTGATGCAAATAGTTGGCGCCGGTTATGAACCAGCATATTAAGCCAAATCTTGGGTGGTTTTTTGATGGCAACTTAGCTGCCCGGGGTCGTAAATAAGAAAGTACAAGAAATTTGAAAAAGTTACGTATACGCCCCGTAGTGCTTATGGCCGAACCCAATTCTCGGCTAACACAGCTTCCTTCACGACTGGATTTTGATGCAAACAGTTGGCGCGAGTTTAGATCTAGCCTATTCAGCCAAATCTTGGGTGGTTTTTTGATGGCAACTTAGCTGCCCGGGGTCGTAATGAAGCAAGTACAAAACATTTTAAAAAGTTACGTATACGCCTCGTTGTGTTTATGGCCGAGCCCGATTCTCGGCAAACACAGCTCTTTTCACGACTGGATTTTGATGCAAACAGTTGGCGCGAGTTTACATCTAGCCTATTCAGCCAAATCTTGGGTGGTTTTTTGATGGCAACTTAGCTGCCCGGGGTCGTAGTGAAGCAAGTACAAAAAAATGTAAAATGTTACGTATACGCCCCATAGTGCTTATGGCCGAACCCCTTTCTCGGCTAACACAGCTACTTTCGCGACTGGATTTTGATGCAAACAGTTGGCGCGGGTTCAGATCTAGAATATTAAGTCAAATCTTGGGTGGTTTTTTGATGGGAACTTAGCTGCCTGGGGTCGTAATGAAGCAAGTACAAAAAAATTTATAAAGTTACGTATACGCCTCGTTGTGCTTATGGCCGAGCCCAATTCTCGGCTAACACAGCTACTTTCGCGACTGGATTTTGATGCAAACAGTTGGCGCGGGTTCAGATCTAGAATATTAAGTCAAATCTTGGGTGGTTTTTTGATGGGAACTTAGCTGCCTGGGGTCGTAATGAAGCTAGTACAAGAAATTTGAAAAAGTTACGTATACGCCCCGTAGTGCTTATGGCCGAACCCATTTCTCGCTTAACACAGCTACTTTCACGACTGGATTTTGATGCAAACAGTTGGCGCGGGTTCAGATCTAGAATATTAAGTCAAATCTTGGGTGGTTTTTTGATGGGAACTTAGCTGCCTGGGGTCGTAATGAAGCAAGTACAAAAAAATTTATAAAGTTACGTATACGCCTCGTTGTGCTTATGGCCGAGCCCAATTCTCGGCTAACACAGCTACTTTCGCGACTGGATTTTGATGCAAACAGTTGGCGCGGGTTCAGATCTAGAATATTAAGTCAAATCTTGGGTGGTTTTTTGATGGGAACTTAGCTGCCTGGGGTCGTAATGAAGCTAGTACAAGAAATTTGAAAAAGTTACGTATACGCCCCGTAGTGCTTATGGCCGAACCCAATTCTCGGCTAACACAGCTACTTTCACGACTGGATTTTGATGCAAATAGTTGGCGCCGGTTATGAACCAGCATATTAAGCCAAATCCTGGGTGGTTTTTTGATGGCAACTTAGCTGCCCGGGGTCGTAAATAAGAAAGTACAAGAAATTTGAAAAAGTAACGTATACGCCCCGTAGTGCTTATGGCCGAACCCATTTCTCGCTTAACACAGCTACTTTCACGACTGGATTTTAATGCAAACAGTTGGCGCGAGTTTAGATCTAGTCTATTCAGCCAAATCTTAGGTGTTTTTTTGATGGCAACTTAGCTGCCTGGGGTCGTAATGAAGCAAGTACATGAAATATTTAAATGTTGCGTATACGCCCCGTAGTGCTTATGGCCGAACCCAATTCTCGGCTAACACAGCTACTTTCACGACTGGATTTGGTGCAAATAGTTGGCGCCGGTTATGAACCAGCATATTAAGCCAAATCTTGGGTGGTTTTTTGATGGGAACTTAGCTGCCCGGGGTCGTAATGAAGCAAGTACAAACATTTAAATGTTACGTATACGTCCCGTAGTGCTTATGGCCGAACCCGATTCTCGGCAAACACAGCTCTCTTCACGACTGGATTTGGATGCAAACAGTTGGCGCGAGTTTAGATCTAGCCTATTAAGCCAAATCTTTGGTGGTTTTTTGATGGGAACTTAGCTGCCCGGGGTCGTAATGATGCAAGTACAAGAAATATTAAAATGTTACGTATACGCCCCGTAGTGCTTATGGCCGAACCCAATTCTCGACTAACACAGCTTCCTTCACGACTGGATTTTGATGCAAACAGTTGGCGCGAGTTTAGATCTAGCCTATTCAGCCAAATCTTGGGTGGTTTTTTGATGGTAACTTAGCTGCCCGGGTCGTAATTAAGAAAGTACAAGAAAGGATTTTGATGCAAACAGTTGGCGCGGGTTCAGATCTAGAATATTAAGTCAAATCTTGGGTGGTTTTTTGATGGGAACTTAGCTGCCTGGGGTCGTAATGAAGCAAGTACAAAAAAATTTATAAAGTTACGTATACGCCTCGTTGTGCTTATGGCCGAGCCCAATTCTCGGCTAACACAGCTACTTTCGCGACTGGATTTTGATGCAAACAGTTGGCGCGGGTTCAGATCTAGAATATTAAGTCAAATCTTGGGTGGTTTTTTGATGGGAACTTAGCTGCCTGGGGTCGTAATGAAGCTAGTACAAGAAATTTGAAAAAGTTACGTATACGCCCCGTAGTGCTTATGGCCGAACCCATTTCTCGCTTAACACAGCTACTTTCACGACTGGATTTTGATGCAAACAGTTGGCGCGGGTTCAGATCTAGAATATTAAGTCAAATCTTGGGTGGTTTTTTGATGGGAACTTAGCTGCCTGGGGTCGTAATGAAGCAAGTACAAAAAAATTTATAAAGTTACGTATACGCCTCGTTGTGCTTATGGCCGAGCCCAATTCTCGGCTAACACAGCTACTTTCGCGACTGGATTTTGATGCAAACAGTTGGCGCGGGTTCAGATCTAGAATATTAAGTCAAATCTTGGGTGGTTTTTTGATGGGAACTTAGCTGCCTGGGGTCGTAATGAAGCTAGTACAAGAAATTTGAAAAAGTTACGTATACGCCCCGTAGTGCTTATGGCCGAACCCAATTCTCGGCTAACACAGCTACTTTCACGACTGGATTTTGATGCAAATAGTTGGCGCCGGTTATGAACCAGCATATTAAGCCAAATCCTGGGTGGTTTTTTGATGGCAACTTAGCTGCCCGGGGTCGTAAATAAGAAAGTACAAGAAATTTGAAAAAGTAACGTATACGCCCCGTAGTGCTTATGGCCGAACCCATTTCTCGCTTAACACAGCTACTTTCACGACTGGATTTTAATGCAAACAGTTGGCGCGAGTTTAGATCTAGTCTATTCAGCCAAATCTTAGGTGTTTTTTTGATGGCAACTTAGCTGCCTGGGGTCGTAATGAAGCAAGTACATGAAATATTTAAATGTTGCGTATACGCCCCGTAGTGCTTATGGCCGAACCCAATTCTCGGCTAACACAGCTACTTTCACGACTGGATTTGGTGCAAATAGTTGGCGCCGGTTATGAACCAGCATATTAAGCCAAATCTTGGGTGGTTTTTTGATGGGAACTTAGCTGCCCGGGGTCGTAATGAAGCAAGTACAAACATTTAAATGTTACGTATACGTCCCGTAGTGCTTATGGCCGAACCCGATTCTCGGCAAACACAGCTCTCTTCACGACTGGATTTGGATGCAAACAGTTGGCGCGAGTTTAGATCTAGCCTATTAAGCCAAATCTTTGGTGGTTTTTTGATGGGAACTTAGCTGCCCGGGGTCGTAATGATGCAAGTACAAGAAATATTAAAATGTTACGTATACGCCCCGTAGTGCTTATGGCCGAACCCAATTCTCGACTAACACAGCTTCCTTCACGACTGGATTTTGATGCAAACAGTTGGCGCGAGTTTAGATCTAGCCTATTCAGCCAAATCTTGGGTGGTTTTTTGATGGTAACTTAGCTGCCCGGGTCGTAATTAAGAAAGTACAAGAAATTTGAAAAAGTTACGTATACGCCCCGTAGTGCTTATGGCCGAACCATATTCTCGGCTAACACAGCTACTTTCACGACTGGATTTTGACGCAAACAGTTGGCGCGAGTTTAGATCTAGCCTATTAAGCCAAATCTTGGGTGGTTTTTTGATGGCAACTTAGCTGCCTGGGGTCGTAATGAAGCAAGTACAAGAAATATTAAAATGTTACGTATACGCCCCGTAGTGTTTATGGCCGAATCCATTTCTCGGCTAACACACCTACTTTAACAACTGGATTTTGATGCAAATAGTTGGCGCCGGTTATGACGCAGCCTATTCAGCCAAATCTTAATTGGTTTTTTGATGGCAACTTAGCTGCCCGGGGTCGTAATTAAGAAAGTACAAGAAATTTGAAAAAGTTACGTATACGCCCCGTAGTGCTTATGGCCGAACCCATTTCTCGCTTAACACAGCTACTTTCACGACTGGATTTTAATGCAAACAGTTGGCGCGAGTTTAGATCGAGTCTATTCAGCCAAATCTTGGGTGGTTTTTTGATGGGAACTTAGCTGCCTGGGGTCGTAATGAAGCAAGTACAAACATGTAAATGTTACGTATACGCCCCGTAGTGCTTATGGCCGAACCCATTTCTCGGCTAACACCGCTACTTCCACGACTTTATTTTGATGCAAACAGTTGGCGCGAGTTTAGATCTAGCCTATTAAGCCAAATCTTGGGTGGTTTCTTGATGGCAACTTAGCTGCCTGGGGTCGTAATGAAGCAAGTACAAGAAATATTAAAATGTTACGTATACGCCCCGTAGTGTTTATGGCCGAATCCATTTCTCGGCTAACACACCTACTTTAACAACTGGATTTTGATGCAAATAGTTGGCGCCGGTTATGACGCAGCCTATTCAGCCAAATCTTAATTGGTTTTTTGATGGCAACTTAGCTGCCCGGGGTCGTAATGAAGCAAGTACAAAAAATTTAAAAAGTTACGTATACGCCCCGTAGTGCTTATGGCCGAACCCAATTCTCGGCTAACACAGCTACTTTCACGACTGGATTTTGATGCAAATAGTTGGCGCCGGTTATGAACCAGCATATTAAGCCAAATCTTGGGTGGTTTTTTGATGGCAACTTAGCTGCCCGGGGTCGTAATGAAGCAAGTACAAACATTTAAATGTTACGTATACGCCCCGTAGTGCTTATGGCCGAACCCAATTCTCGGCTAACACAGCTACTTTCATGACTGGATTTTGACGCAAACAGTTGGCGCGAGTTTAGATCTAGCCTATTAAGCCAAATCTTGGGTGGTTTCTTGATGGCAACTTAGCTGCCTGGGGTCGTAATGAAGCAAGTACAAGAAATATTAAAATGTTACGTATACGCCCCGTAGTGCTTATGGCCGAACCCAATTCTCGGCTAACACAGCTTCCTTCACGACTGGCATTTGATGAAAACAGTTGGCGCGAGTTTAGATCTAGCCTATTCAGCCAAATTTTGGGTGGTTTTTTGATGGCAACTTAGCTGCCCGGGGTCGTAATTAAGAAAGTACGAACATTTTTAAATCTTACGTATACGCCCCGTAGTGCTTATGGCCGAACCCAATTCTCGGCTAACACAGCTACTTTCACGACTGGATTTTGATGCAAATAGTTGGCGCCGGTTATGAACCAGCATATTAAGCCAAATCTTGGGTGGTTTTTTGATGGCAACTTAGCTGCCCGGGGTCGTAATGAAACAAGTACAAAAAAATTTAAAATGTTACGTATACGCCTCGTTGTGCTTATGGCCGAGCCCGATTCTCGGCAAACACAGCTCTTTTCACGACTGGATTTTGATGCAAACAGTTGGCGCGAGTTTACATCTAGCCTATTCAGCCAAATCTTGGGTGGTTTTTTGATGGCAACTTAGCTGCCCGGGGTCGTAATGAAGCAAGTACAAAAAAATTTAAAAAGTTACGTATACGCCTCGTTGTGCTTATGGCCGAGCCCGATTCTCGGCTAACACAGCTACTTTCACGACTGGATTTTGATGCAAATAGTTGGCGCCGGTTATGCACCAGCATATTAAGCCAAACCTTGTGTGGTTTTTTGATGGCAACTTAACTGCCCGGGGTCGTAATTAAGAAAGTACAAACATTTTTAAATGTTAGGCATACGCCCCGTAGTGCTTATGGCCGAACCCAATTCTCGGCTAACACAGCTACTTTCACGACTGGATTTTGATGCAAACAGTTGGCGCCAGTTCAGATCCAGCCTATTAAGTCAAATCTTAGGTGGTTTTTTGATGGCAACTTAGCTGCCCGGGGTCGTAATGAAGCAAGTACAAACATTTAAATGTTACGTATACGCCCCGTAGTGCTTATGGCCGAACCCAATTCTCGGTTAACACAGCTACTTTCACGACTGGATTTTGATGCAAACAGTTGGCGCGAGTTTACATCTAGCCTATACAGCCAAATCTTGGGTGGTTTTTTGATGGCAACTTAGCTGCCCGGGATCGTAATGAAGCAAGTACAAAAAATTTTAAAATGTTACGTATACGCCCCGTAGTGCTTATGGCCGAACCCAATTCTCGCTTAACACAGCTACTTTCACGACTGGATTTTGATGCAATCAGTTGGCGCGAGTTTAAATCTAGCCTATTCAGCCAAATCTTGGGTGGTTTTTTGATGGCAAATTAGTTGGCCGGGGTCGTAATGAAGCAAGTACAAAAAAATTGAAAAAGTTACGTATAGGCCTCGTTGTGCTTATGGCCGAACCCAATTCTCGGCTAACACAGCTACTTTCACGACTGGATTTTGATGCAAACAGTTGGCGCGTGTTCAGATCTAGAATATTAAGTCAAATCTTGGGCGGTTTATTGATGGCAACTTAGCTGCCCGGGGTCGTAATTAAGAAAGTACAAGAAATTTGAAAATGTTACGTATACGCCCCGTAGTGCTTATGGCCGAATACATTTCTCGGCTAACACACCAGCTTTCACAATGGGTTTTTAATGCAAATAGTTGGCGCCGGTTATGACGCAGCCTATTCAGCCAAATCTTAATTGGTTTTTTGATGTCAACTTAGCTGCCCGGGGTCGTAATGAAGCAAGTACAAACATTTAAATGTTACGTATACGCCCCGTAGTGCTTTCGTTCGAACCCAATTCTCGCTTAACACAGCTACTTTCACGACTGGATTTTGATGTAAACAGTTGGCGCGTGTTCAGATCTAGAATATTAAGTCAAATCTTGGGCTGTTTATTGATGGCAACTTAGCTGCGCGGGGTCGTAATTAAGAAAGTACAAGAAATTTGAAAATGTTACGTATACGCCCCGTAGTGCTTATGGCCGAATCCATTTCTCGGCTAACACACCAACTTTCACAACTGGATTTTGATGCAAATAGTTGGCGCCGGTTATGACGCAGCCTATTCAGCCAAATCTTAATTGGTTTTTTGATGGCAACTTAGCTGCCCGGGGTCGTAATGAAGCAAGTACAAACATTTAAATGTTACGTATACGCCCCGCAGTGCTTATGGCCGAACCCAATTCTCGGTTAACACAGCTACTTTCACGACTGGATTTTGATGCAAACAGTTGGCGCGAGTTTACATCTAGCCTATACAGCCAAATCTTGGGTGGTTTCTTGATGGCAACTTAGCTGCCCGGGGTCGTAATGAAGCAAGTACAAAAAAATTTAAAAAAGTTACGTATACGCCCCGTAGTGCTTATGGAAGAACCCAATTCTCGGCTAACACAGCTACTTTCACGACTGGATTTTGATGCAAACAGTTGGCGCCAGTTCAGATCCAGCCTATTAAGTCAAATCTTAGGTGGTTTTTTGATGGCAACTTAGCTGCCCGGGGTCGTAATTAAGAAAGTACAAACATTTTTAAATGTTACGCATACGCCCCGTAGTGCTTATGGCCGAACCCAATTCTCGGCTAACACAGCTTCCTCCACGACTGGAATTTGATGCAAACAGTTGGCGCGAGTTTAGATCTAGCCTATTCAGCCAAATTTTGGGTGGTTTTTTGATGGCAACTTAGCTGCCCGGGGTCGTAATTAAGAAAGTACGAACATTTTTAAATGTTACGTATATGCCCCGTAGTGCTTATGGCCGAACCCATTTCTCGGCTAACACCGCTACTTTCACGACTTTATTTTGATGCAAACAGTTGGCGCCGGTTATGAACCAGCGTATTAACCCAAATCCTGGGTGGTTTTTTGATGGCAACTTAGCTGCCCGGGGTCGTAAATACGAAAGTACAAGAAATTAGAAAAAGTTACGTATACGCCCCGTAGTGCTTATGGCCGAACCCAATTCCCGGCTAACAAAGCTACTTTCACGACTGGATTTTGATCCAAGCAGTTGGCGCGAGTTTAGATCTAGCCTATTCAGCCAAATTTTGGGTGGTTTTTTGATGGCAACTTAGCTGCCCGGGGTCGTAATTAAGAAAGTACGAAAATTTTTAAATGTTACGTATATGCCCCGTAGTGCTTATGGCCGAACCCAATTCTCGGCTAACACAGCTTCCTTCACGACTGGAATTTGATGCAAACAGTTGGCGCGAGTTTAGATCTAGCCTATTCAGCCAAATTTTGGGTGGTTTTTTGATGGCAACTTAGCTGCCCGGGGTCGTAATTAAGAAAGTACAAGAAATTTGAAAAAGTTACGTATACGCCCCGTAGTGCTTATGGCCGAACCCATTTCTCGGCTAACACTGCTACTTTCACGACTTTATTTTGATGCAAACAGTTGGCGCCGGTTATGAACCAGCATATTAACCCAAATCCTGGGTGGTTTTTTGATGGCAACTTAGCTGCCCGGGGTCGTAAATACGAAAGTACAAGAAATTTGAAAAAGTTACGTATACGCCCCGTAGTGCTTATGTCCGAATCCATTTCTCGGCTAACACACCTACTTTCACAACTGGATTTTGATGCAAATAGTTGGCGCCGGTTGTGACGCAGCCTATCCAGCCAAATCTTGGGTGGTTTTTTGATGGCAACTTAGCTGCCCGGGGTCGTAATGAAGCAAGTAAAAAAATTTAAAAATGTTACGTATATGCCCCGTAGTGCTTATGGCCGAACCCATTTCTCGGCTAACACCGCTACTTTCACGAATTTATTTTGATGCAAACAGTTGGCGCCGGTTCAGATCCAGCCTATTAAGTCAAATCTTGGGTGGTTTTTTGATGGCAACTTAGCTGCCCGGGGTCGTAATTAAGAAAGTACAAGAAATATTAAAATGTTACGTATACGTCCCCGTAGTGCTTATGGCCGAACCTGCATCAATGCCTGGGGTCGTAATGAAGCAAGTACAAGAAATATTAAAATGTTACGTATACGCCCCGTAGTGCTTATGGCCGAACCCAATTCTCGGCTAACACAGCTTCCTTCACGACTGGAATTTGATGAAAACAGTTGGCGCGAGTTTAGATCTAGCCTATTCAGCCAAATTTTGGGTGGTTTTTTGATGGCAACTTAGCTGCCCGGGGTCGTAATTAAGAAAGTACAAGAAATTTGAAAAAGTTACGTATACGCCCCGTAGTGCTTATGGCCGAACCCAATTCTCGGCTAACACAGCTACTTTCACGACTGGATTTTGATGCAAATAGTTGGCGCCGGTTATGAACCAGCATATTAAGCCAAATCTTGGGTGGTTTTTTGATGGCAACTTAGCTGCCCGGGGTCGTAATGAAGCAAGTACAAAAAAATTTAAAATGTTACGTATACGCCTCGTTGTGCTTATGGCCGAGCCCAATTGTCGGCTAACAAAGCTACTTTCACAACTGGATTTTGATGCAAACAGTTGGCGCGAGTTTAGATCTAGCCTATTCAGCCAAATCTTGGGTGGTTTTTTGATGGTAAATTAGCTGCCCGGGGTCGTAATTAAGAAAGTACAAGAAATTTAAAAAAGGTACGTATACGCCCCGTAGGGCTTATGGCCGAACCCAATTCTCGGCTAACACAGCTACTTTCACGACTGGATTTTGATGCAAATAGTTGGCGCCGGTTATGAACCAGCATATTAAGCCAAATCTTGGGTGGTTTTTTGATGGCAACTTAGCTGCCCGGGTTCGTAATGAAGCAAGTACAAACATTTAAACGATACGTATACGCCCCGTAGTGTTTATGGCCGAAAAATTTTTAAATGTTACGTATACGCCCCGTAGTGCTTATGGCCGAACCCATTTCTCGGCTAACACAGCTACTTTCATGACTTTATTTTGATACAACCAGTTGGCGCCGGTTCAGGTCCAGCCTATTAAGTCAAATCTTGGGTGGCTTTTTGATGGCAACTTAGCTGCCCGGGGTCGTAATGAAGCAAGTACAAAAAATTTTAAAATGTTACGTATACGCCCCGTAGTGCTTATAGCCGAACCCAATTCTCGCTTAAAACAGCTACTTTCACGACTGGATTTTGATGCAAGCAGTTGGCGCGAGTTTAGATCTAGCCAATTAAGCCAAATCTTGGGTGGTTTTTTGATGGCAACTTAGCTGCCCGGGGTCGTAATAAAGCAAGTACAAACATTTAAATGTTACGTATACGCCCCGTAGTGCTTATGGCCGAACCCAATTCTCGGTTAACACAGCTACTTTCACGACTGGATTTTGATGCAAACAGTTGGCGCGAGTTTACATCTAGCCTATACGGCCAAATCTTGGGCTGTTTATTGATGGCAACTTAGCTGCCCGGGGTCGTAATTAAGAAAGTACAAGAAATTTGAAAATGTTACGTATACGCCCCGTAGTGCTTATGGCCGAACCCAATTCTCGGTTAACACAGCTACTTTCACGACTGGATTTTGATGCAAACAGTTGGCGCGAGTTTAGATCTAGCCTATTCAGCCAAATCTTGGGTGGTTTTTTGATGGTAAATTAGCTGCCCGGGGTCGTAATTAAGAAAGTACAAGAAATTTAAAAAAGGTACGTATACGCCCCGTAGGGCTTATGGCCGAACCCAATTCTCGGCTAACACAGCTACTTTCACGACTGGATTTTGATGCAAATAGTTGGCGCCGGTTATGAACCAGCATATTAAGCCAAATCTTGGGTGGTTTTTTGATGGCAACTTAGCTGCCCGGGTTCGTAATGAAGCAAGTACAAACATTTAAACGATACGTATACGCCCCGTAGTGTTTATGGCCGAAAAATTTTTAAATGTTACGTATACGCCCCGTAGTGCTTATGGCCGAACCCATTTCTCGGCTAACACAGCTACTTTCATGACTTTATTTTGATACAACCAGTTGGCGCCGGTTCAGATCCAGCCTATTAAGTCAAATCTTGGGTGGCTTTTTGATGGCAACTTAGCTGCCCGGGGTCGTAATGAAGCAAGTACAAAAAATTTTAAAATGTTACGTATACGCCCCGTAGTGCTTATAGCCGAACCCAATTCTCGCTTAAAACAGCTACTTTCACGACTGGATTTTGATGCAAGCAGTTGGCGCGAGTTTAGATCTAGCCAATTAAGCCAAATCTTGGGTGGTTTTTTGATGGCAACTTAGCTGCCCGGGGTCGTAATAAAGCAAGTACAAACATTTAAATGTTACGTATACGCCCCGTAGTGCTTATGGCCGAACCCAATTCTCGGTTAACACAGCTACTTTCACGACTGGATTTTGATGCAAACAGTTGGCGCGAGTTTACATCTAGCCTATACGGCCAAATCTTGGGCTGTTTATTGATGGCAACTTAGCTGCCCGGGGTCGTAATTAAGAAAGTACAAGAAATTTGAAAAAGTTACGTATACGTCCCCGTAGTGCTTATGGCCGAACCCAATTCTCGGCTAACACAGCTACTTTCACGACTGGATTTTGATGCAAACAGTTGGCGCGTGTTCAGATCTACAATATTAAGTCAAATCTTCGGCTGTTTATTGATGGCAACTTAGCTGCCCGGGGTCGTAATTAAGAAAGTATAAGAAATTTGAAAATGTTACGTATACGTCCCCGTAGTGCTTATGGCCGAACCCAATTCTCGGCTAACACAGCTACTTTCACGACTGGATTTTCATGCAAACAGTTGGCGCGTGTTCAGATCTACAATATTAAGTCAAATCTTCGGCTGTTTATTGATGGCAACTTAGCTGCCCGGGGTCGTAATTAAGAAAGTATAAGAAATTTGAAAATGTTACGTATACGCCCCGTAGTGCTTATGTCCGAATCCATTTCTCGGCTAACACACCTACTTTCATGACTTTATTTTGATACAACCAGTTGGCGCCGGTTCAGATCCAGCCTATTAAGTCAAATCTTGGGTGGCTTTTTGATGGCAACTTAGCTGCCCGGGGTCGTAATGAAGCAAGTACAAAAAAATTTAAAATGTTACGTATACGCCTCGTTGTGCTTATGGCCGAACCCAATTCTCGGCTAACGCAGCTACTTTCATGACTGGATTTTAACGCAAACAGTTGGCGCGAGTTTAGATCTAGCCTATTAAGCCAAATCTTGGGTGGTTTTTTGATGGCAACTTAGCTGCCTGGGGTCGTAATGAAGCAAGTACAAGAAATATTAAAATGTTACATATACGCCCCGTAGTGCTTATGGCCGAACCCAATTCTCGGCTAACACAGCTTCCTTCACGACTGGAATTTGATGAAAACAGTTGGCGCGAGTTTAGATCTAGCCTATTCAGCCAAATTTTGGGTGGTTTTTTGATGGCAACTTAGCTGCCCGGGGTCGTAATTAAGAACGTACGAACATTTTTAAATGTTACGTATACGCCCCGTAGTGCTTATGGCCGAACCCAATTCTCGGCTAACAAAGCTACTTTCACGACTGGATTTTGATGCAAACAGTTGGCGCGAGTTTACATCTAGCCTATTCAGACAAATCTTGGGTGGTTTTTTGATGGCAACTTAGCTGCCCGGGGTCGTAATGAAGCAAGTACAAAAAAAATTATAAAGTTACGTATACGCCTCGTTGTGCTTATGGCCGAGCCCAATTCTCGGCTAACACAGCTACTTTCGCGACTGGATTTTGATGCAAACAGTTGGCGCGGGTTCAGATCTAGAATATTAAGTCAAATCTTGGGTGGTTTTTTGATGGGAACTTAGCTGCCTGGGGTCGTAATGAAGCAAGTACAAGAAATTTGAAAAAGTTACGTATACGCCCCGTAGTGCTTATGGCCGAACCCAATTCTCGGCTAACACAGCTACTTTCACGACTGGATTTTGATGCAAATAGTTGGCGCCGGTTATGAACCAGCATATTAAGCCAAATCCTGGGTGGTTTTTTGATGGCAACTTAGCTGCCCGGGGTCGTAAATAAGAAAGTACAAGAAATTTGAAAAAGTAACGTATACGCCCCGTAGTGCTTATGGCCGAACCCATTTCTCGCTTAACACAGCTACTTTCACGACTGGATTTTAATGCAAACAGTTGGCGCGAGTTTAGATCTAGTCTATTCAGCCAAATCTTGGGTGTTTTTTTGATGGCAACTTAGCTGCCTGGGGTCGTAATGAAGCAAGTACATAAAATATTAAAATGTTGCGTATACGCCCCGTAGTGCTTATGGCCGAACCCATTTCTCGGCTAACACCGCTACTTCCACGACTTTATTTTGATGCAAACAGTTGGCGCCGGTTCAGATCCGGCCTATTAAGTCAAATCTTGGGTGGCTTTTTGATGGCAACTTAGCTGCCCGGGGTCGTAATGAAGCAAGTACAAAAAAATTTAAAAAGTTACGTATACACCCCGTAGTGCTTATGGCCGAACCCAATTCTCGGCTAACACAGCTACTTTCACGACTGGATTTGGTGCAATTAGTTGGCGCCGGTTATGAACCAGCATATTAAGCCAAATCTTGGGTGGTTTTTTGATGGCAACTTAGCTGCCCGGGGTCGTAATGAAGCAAGTACAAACATTTAAATGTTACGTATACGCCCCGTAGTGCTTATGGCCGAACCCAATTCTCGGCTAACACAGCTACTTTCACGACTGGATTTGGTGCAATTAGTTGGCGCCGGTTATGAACCAGCATATTAAGCCAAATCTTGGGTGGTTTTTTGATGGCAACTTAGCTGCCCGGGGTCGTAATGATGCAAGTACAAGAAATATTAAAATGTTACGTATACGCCCCGTAGTGCTTATGGCCGAACCCAATTCTCGGCTAACACAGCTTCCTTCACGACTGGATTTTGATGCAAACAGTTGGCGCGAGTTTAGATCTAGCCTATTCAGCCAAATCTTGGGTGGTTTTTTGATGGTAACTTAGCTGCCCGGGGTCGTAATTAAGAAAGTACAAGAAATTTGAAAAAGTTACGTATACGCCCCGTAGTGCTTATGGCCGAACCATATTCTCGGCTAACACAGCTACTTTCACGACTGGATTTTGACGCAAACAGTTGGCGCGAGTTTAGATCTAGCCTATTAAGCCAAATCTTGGGTGGTTTTTTGATGGCAACTTAGCTGCCTGGGGTCGTAATGAAGCAAGTACAAGAAATATTAAAATGTTACGTATACGCCCCGTAGTGTTTATGGCCGAATCCATTTCTCGGATAACACACCTACTTTAACAACTGGATTTTGATGCAAATAGTTGGCGCCGGTTATGACGCAGCCTATTCAGCCAAATCTTAATTGGTTTTTTGATGGCAACTTAGCTGCCCGGGGTCGTAATTAAGAAAGTACAAGAAATTTGAAAAAGTTACGTATACGCCCCGTAGTGCTTATGGCCGAACCCATTTCTCGCTTAACACAGCTACTTTCACGACTGGATTTTAATGCAAACAGTTGGCGCGAGTTTAGATCTAGTCTATTCAGCCAAATCTTGGGTGGTTTTTTGATGGGAACTTAGCTGCCTGGGGTCGTAATGAAGCAAGTACAAACATGTAAATGTTACGTATACGCCCCGTAGTGCTTATGGCCGAACCCATTTCTCGGCTAATACCGCTACTTCCACGACTTTATTTTGATGCAAACAGTTGGCGCCGGTTCAGATCCAGCCTATTAAGTCAAATCTTGGGTGGCTTTTTGATGGCAACTTAGCTGCCCGGGGTCGTAATGAAGCAAGTACAAAAAATTTAAAAAGTTACGTATACGCCCCGTAGTGCTTATGGCCGAACCCAATTCTCGGCTAACACAGCTACTTTCACGACTGGATTTTGATGCAAATAGTTGGCGCCGGTTATGAACCAGCATATTAAGCCAAATCTTGGGTGGTTTTTTGATGGCAACTTAGCTGCCCGGGGTCGTAATGAAACAAGTACAAAAAAATTTAAAAAGCTACGTATACGCCTCGTTGTGCTTATGGCCGAACCCAATTCTCGGCTAACACAGCTTCCTTCACGACTGGATTTTGATGCAAACAGTTGGCGCGAGTTTAGATCTAGCCTATTAAGCCAAATCTTTGGTGGTTTTTTGATGGCAACTTAGCTGCCCGGGGTCGTAATGATGAAAGTACAAGAAATATTAAAATGTTACGTATACGCCCCGTAGTGCTTATGGCCGAACCCAATTCTCGGCTAACACAGCTTCCTTCACGACTGGATTTTGATGCAAACAGTTGGCGCGAGTTTAGATCTAGCCTATTAAGCCAAATCTTGGGTGGTTTTTTGATGGCAACTTAGCTGCCTGGGGTCGTAATGAAGCAAGTACAAGAAATATTAAAATGTTACGTATACGCCCCGTAGTGCTTATGGCCGAACCCAATTCTCGGCTAACACAGCTTCCTTCATGACTGGAATTTGATGAAAACAGTTGGCGCGAGTTTAGATCTAGCCTATTCAGCCAAATTTTGGGTGGTTTTTTGATGGCAACTTAGCTGCCCGGGGTCGTAATTAAAAAAGTACGAACATTTTTAAATGTTACGTATACGCCCCGTAGTGCTTATGGCCGAACCCAATTCTCGGCTAACACAGCTACTTTCACGACTGGATTTTGATGCAAATAGTTGGCGCCGGTTATGAACCAGCATATTAAGCCAAATCTTGGGTGGTTTTTTGATGGCAACTTAGCTGCCCGGGGTCGTAATGAAACAAGTACAAAAAAATTTAAAAAGCTACGTATACGCCTCGTTGTGCTTATGGCCGAGCCCGATTCTCGGCAAACACAGCTCTTTTCACGACTGGATTTTAATGCAAACAGTTGGCGCGAGTTTACATCTAGCCTATTCAGCCAAATCTTTGGTGGTTTTTTGATGGCAACTTAGCTGCCCGGGGTCGTAATGAAGCAAGTACAAAAAAATCTAAAAAGTTACGTATACGCCTCGTTGTGCTTATGGCCGAGCCCGATTCTCGGCTAACACAGCTACTTTCACGACTGGATATTGATGCAAATAGTTGGCGCCGGTTATGAACCAGCATATTAAGCCAAACCTTGTGTGGTTTTTTGATGGCAACTTAGCTGCCCGGGGTCGTAATTAAGAAAGTACAAACATTTTTAAATGTTAGGCATACGCCCCGTAGTGCTTATGGCCGAACCCAATTCTCGGCTAACACAGCTACTTTCACGACTGGATTTTGATGCAAACAGTTGGCGCCAGTTCAGATATAGCCTATTAAGTCAAATCTTAGGTGGTTTTTTGATGGCAACTTAGCTGCCCGGGGTCGTAATTAAGAAAGTACAAACATTTTTAAATGTTACGCATACGCCCCGTAGTGCTTATGGCCGAACCCAATTCTCGGGTAACACAGCTACTTTCACGACTGGATTTTGATGCAAACAGTTGGCGCGAGTTTAGATCTAGCCTATTAAGCCAAATCTTTGGTGGTTTTTTGATGGCAACTTAGCTGCCCGGGGTCGTAATGAAGCAAGTACAAACATTTAAATGTTACGGGTACGCCCCGTAGTGCTTATGGCCGAACCCAATTCTCGGTTAACACAGCTACTTTCACGACTGGATTTTGATGCAAACAGTTGGCGCGAGTTTACATCTAGCCTATACAGCCAAATCTTGGGTGGTTTTTTGATGGCAACTTAGCTGCCCGGGATCGTAATGAAGCAAGTACAAAAAATTTTAAAATGTTACGTATACGCCCCGTAGTGCTTATGGCCGAACCCAATTCTCGCTTAACACAGCTACTTTCACGACTGGATTTTGATGCAATCAGTTGGCGCGAGTTTAAATCTAGCCTATTCAGCCAAATCTTGGGTGGTTTTTTGATGGCAAATTAGTTGGCCGGGGTCGTAATGAAGCAAGTACAAAAAAATTTAAAAAGTTACGTATAGGCCTCGTTGTGCTTATGGCCGAACCCAATTCTCGGCTAACACAGCTACTTTCACGACTGGATTTTGATGCAAACAGTTGGCGCGTGTTCAGATCTAGAATATTAAGTCAAATCTTGGGCGGTTTATTGATGGCAACTTAGCTGCCCGGGATCGTAATTAAGAAAGTACAAGAAATTTGAAAATGTTACGTATACGCCCCGTAGTGCTTATGGCCGAATACATTTCTCGGCTAACACACCAACTTTCACAACTGGATTTTGATGCAAATAGTTGGCGCCGGTTATGACGCAGCCTATTCAGCCAAATCTTAATTGGTTTTTTGATGTCAACTTAGCTGCCCGGGGTCGTAATGAAGCAAGTACAAACATTTAAATGTTACGTATACGCCCCGCAGTGCTTATGGCCGAACCCAATTCTCGGGTAACACACCTTCTTTCACGACTGGATTTTGATGCAAATAGTTGGCGCCGGTTATGACGCAGCCTATTCAGCCATCTTAATTGGTTTTTTGATGGCAACTTAGCTGCCCGGGGTCGTAATGAAGCAAGTACAAACATTTAAATGTTACGTATACGCCCCGTAGTGCTTTCGGTCGAACCCAATTCTCGCTTAACACAGCTACTTTCACGACTGGATTTTGATGCAAACAGTTGGCGCGTGTTCAGATCTAGAATATTAAGTCAAATCTTGGGCTGTTTATTGATGGCAACTTAGCTGCCCGGGGTCGTAATTAAGAAAGTACAAGAAATTTGAAAATGTTACGTATACGCCCCGTAGTGCTTATGGCCGAATCCATTTCTCGGCTAACACACCAACATTCACAACTGGATTTTGATGCAAATAGTTGGCGCCGGTTATGACGCAGCCTATTCAGCCAAATCTTAATTGGTTTTTTGATGGCAACTTAGCTGCCCGGGGTCGTAATGAAGCAAGTACAAACATTTAAATGTTACGTATACGCCCCGCAGTGCTTAAGGCCGAACCCAATTCTCGGCTAACACAGCTACTTTCACGACTGGATTTTGATGCAAATAGTTGGCGCCGGTTATGAACCAGCATATTAAGCCAAACCTTGGGTGGTTTTTTGATGGCAACTTAGCTGCCCGGGGTCGTAATTAAGAAAGTACAAACATTTTTAAATGTTAGGCATACGCCCCGTAGTGCTTATGGCCGAACCCAATTCTCGGCTAACACAGCTACTTTCACGACTGGATTTTGATGCAAACAGTTGGGCCAGTTCAGATCCAGCCTATTAAGTCAAATCTTAGGTGGTTTTTTGATGGCAACTTAGCTGCCCGGGGTCGTAATTAAGAAAGTACAAACATTTTTAAATGTTAGGCATACGCCCCGTAGTGCTTATGGCCGAACCCAATTCTCGGCTAACACAGCTACTTTCACGACTGGATTTTGATGCAAATAGTTGGCGCCGGTTATGAACCAGCATATTAAGCCAAACCTTGGGTGGTTTTTTGATGGCAACTTAGCTGCCCGGGGTCGTAATTAAGAAAGTACAAACATTTTTAAATGTTAGGCATACGCCCCGTAGTGCTTATGGCCGAACCCAATTCTCGGCTAACACAGCTACTTTCACGACTGGATTTTGATGCAAACAGTTGGGCCAGTTCAGATCCAGCCTATTAAGTCAAATCTTAGGTGGTTTTTTGATGGCAACTTAGCTGCCCGGGGTCGTAATTAAGAAAGTACAAACATTTTTAAATGTTACGCATACGCCCCGTAGTGCTTATGGCCGAACCCAATTCTCGGCTAACACAGCTACTTTCACGACTGGATTTTGATGCAAACAGTTGGCGCGAGTTTAGATCTAGCCTATTCAGCCAAATTTTGGGTGGTTTTTTGATGGCAACTTAGCTGCCCGGGGTCGTAATTAAGAAAGAACGAAAATTTTTAAATGTTACGTATATGCCCCGTAGTGCTTATGGCCGAACCCATTTCTCGGCTAACACCGCTACTTTCACGACTTTATTTTGATGCAAACAGTTGGCGCCGGTTATGAACCAGCATATTAACCCAAATCCTGGGTGGTTTTTTGATGGCAACTTAGCTGCCCGGGGTCGTAAATACGAAAGTACAAGAAATTTGAAAAAGTTACGTATACGCCCCGTAGTGCTTATGGCCGAACCCAATTCCCGGCTAACAAAGCTACTTTCACGACTGGATTTTGATCCAAACAGTTGGCGCGAGTTTAGATCTAGCCTATTCAGCCAAATTTTGGGTGGTTTTTTGATGGCAACTTAGCTGCCCGGGGTCGTAATTAAGAAAGTACGAAAATTTTTAAATGTTACGTATATGCCGCGTAGTGCTTATGGCCGAACCCAATTCTCGGCTAACACAGCTTCCTTCACGACTGGAATTTGATGCAAACAGTTGGCGCGAGTTTAGATCTAGCCTATTCAGCCAAATTTTGGGTGGTTTTTTGATGGCAACTTAGCTGCCCGGGGTCGTAATTAAGAAAGTACGAACATTTTTAAATGTTACGTATATGCCCCGTAGTGCTTATGGCCGAACCCATTTCTCGGCTAACACCGCTACTTTCACGACTTTATTTTGATGCAAACAGTTGGCGCCGGTTATGAACCAGCATATTAACCCAAATCCTGGGTGGTTTTTTGATGGCAACTTAGCTGCCCGGGGTCGTAAATACGAAAGTACAAGAAATTTGAAAAAGTTACGTATACGCCCCGTAGTGCTTATGGCCGAACCCATTTCTCGGCTAACACCGCTACTTTGACGATTTTATTTTTATGCAAACAGTTGGCGCCGGTTATGAACCAGCATATTAACCCAAATCCTGGGTGGTTTTTTGATGGCAACTTAGCTGCCCGGGGTCGTAAATACGAAAGTACAAGAAATTTGAAAAAGTTACGTATACGCCCCGTAGTGCTTATGGCCGAACCCATTTCTCAGCTAACACCGCTACTTTCACGACTTTATTTTGATGCAAACAGTTGGCGCCGGTTATGAACCAGCATATTAACCCAAATCTTGGGTGGTTTTTTGATGGCAACTTAGCTGCCCGGGGTCGTAATGAAGCAAGTACAAAAAAATGTAAAATGTTACGTATACGCCCCATAGTGCTTATGGCCGAACCCATTTCTCTTCTACCACCGCTACTTTCACGACTTTATTTTGATGCTAGCAGTTGGCGCCGGTTCAGATCCAGCCTATTAAGTCAAATCTTGGGTGGTTTTTTGATGGCAACTTAGCTGCCCGGGGTCGTAATGAAGCAAGTAAAAAAATTTAAAAATGTTACGTATACGCCCCGTAGTGCTTATGGCCGAACCCATTTCTCGGCTAACACCCCTACTTTCACGACTTTATTTTGATGCAAACAGTTGGCGCCGGTTCAGATCGAGCCTATCCAGCCAAATCTTGGGTGGTTTTTTGATGGCAACTTACCTGCCCGGGGTCGTAATGAAGCAAGTACAAAAAAATTTAAAATGTTACGTATACACCCCATAGTGCTTATGGCCGAACCCATTTCTCACGAATTTATTTTGATGCAAACAGTTGGCGCCGGTTCAGATCCAGCCTATTAAGTCAAATCTTGGGTGGTTTTTTGATGGCAACTTAGCTGCCCGGGGTCGTAATTAAGAAAGTACAAGAAATATTAAAATGTTACGTATACGTCCCCGTAGTGCTTATGGCCGAACCCAATTCTCGGCTAACACAGCTACTTTCACGACTGGATTTTGATGCAGACAGTTGGCGCGTGTTCAGATCTAGAATATTAAGTCAAATCTTCGGCTGTTTATTGATGGCAACTTAGCTGCCCGGGTTCGTAATTAAGAAAGTATAAGAAATTTGAAAATGTTACGTATACGCCCCGTAGTGCTTATGTCCGAATCCATTTCTCGGCTAACACACCTACTTTCACAACTGGATTTTGATGCAAATAGTTGGCGCCGGTTGTGACGCAGCCTATCCAGCCAAATCTTGGGTGGTTTTTTGATGGCAACTTATCTGCCCGGGGTCGTAATGAAGCAAGTACAAAAAAAATTAAAATGTTACGTATACGCCCCATAGTGCTTATGGCCGAACCCATTTCTCGGCTAACACCGCTACTTTCACGAATTTATTTTAATGCAAACAGTTGGCGCCGGTTCAGATCCAGCCTATTAAGTCAAATCTTGGGTGGTTTTTTGATGGCAACTTAGCTGCCCGGGGTCGTAATTAAGAAAGTACAAGAAATATTAAAATGTTACGTATACGTCCCCGTAGTGCTTATGGCCGAACCCAATTCTCGGCTAACACAGCTACTTTCACGACTGGATTTTGATGCAAACAGTTGGCGCGTGTTCAGATCTAGAATATTGAGTCAAATCTTCGGCTGTTTATTGATGGCAACTTAGCTGCCCGGGGTCGTAATTAAGAAAGTATAAGAAATTTGAAAATGTTACGTATACGCCCCGTAGTGCTTATGTCCGAATCCATTTCTCGGCTAACACACCTACTTTCACAACTGGATTTTGATGCAAATAGTTGGCGCCGGTTGTGACGCAGCCTATGTATTCAACCAAATCTTAATTGGTTTTTTGATAGCAAGTTAGCTGCCCGGGGTCGTAATTAAGAAAGTACAAGAAATTTGAAAAAGTTACGTATACGCCCCGTAGTGCTTATGGCCGAACCCATTTCTCGCTTAACACAGCTACTTTCACGACTGGATTTTAATGCAAACAGTTGGCGCGAGTTTAGATCTAGTCTATTCAGCCAAATCTTGGGTGGTTTTTTGATGTCAACTTAGGTGCATGGGGTCGTAATGAAGCAAGTGCAAGAAATATTAAAATGTTACCGAACCCATTTCTCGGCTAACACCGCTACTTTCACGAATTTATTTTGATGCAAACAGTTGGCGCCGGTTCAGATCCAGCCTATTAAGTCAAATCTTGGGTGGTTTTTTGATGGCAACTTAGCTGCCCGGGGTCGTAATTAAGAAAGTACAAGAAATATTAAAATGTTACGTATACGTCCCCGTAGTGCTTATGGCCGAACCCAATTTCCGGCTAACACAGCTACTTTCACGACTGGATTTTGATGCAAACAGTTGGCGCGTGTTCAGATCTAGAATATTAAGTCAAATCTTCGGCTGTTTATTGATGGCAACTTAGCTGCCCGGGGTCGTAATTAAGAAAGTATAAGAAATTTGAAAATGTTACGTATACGCCCCGTAGTGCTTATGTCCGAATCCATTTCTCGGCTAACACACCTACTTTCACAACTGGATTTTGATGCAAATAGTTGGCGCCGGTTGTGACGCAGCCTATCCAGCCAAATCTTGGGTGGTTTTTTGATGGCAACTTATCTGCCCGGGGTCGTAATGAAGCAAGTACAAAAAAAATTAAAATGTTACGTATACGCCCCATAGTGCTTATGGCCGAACCCATTTCTCGGCTAACACCGCTACTTTCACGAATTTATTTTGATGCAAACAGTTGGCGCCGGTTCAGATCCAGCCTATTAAGTCAAATCTTGGGTGGTTTTTTGATGGCAACTTAGCTGCCCGGGGTCGTAATTAAGAAAGTACAAGAAATATTAAAATGTTACGTATACGTCCCCGTAGTGCTTATGGCCGAACCCAATTCTCGGCTAACACAGCTACTTTCACGACTGGATTTTGATGCAAACAGTTGGCGCGTGTTCAGATCTAGAATATTGAGTCAAATCTTCGGCTGTTTATTGATGGCAACTTAGCTGCCCGGGGTCGTAATTAAGAAAGTATAAGAAATTTGAAAATGTTACGTATACGCCCCGTAGTGCTTATGTCCGAATCCATTTCTCGGCTAACACACCTACTTTCACAACTGGATTTTGATGCAAATAGTTGGCGCCGGTTGTGACGCAGCCTATGTATTCAACCAAATCTTAATTGGTTTTTTGATAGCAAGTTAGCTGCCCGGGGTCGTAATTAAGAAAGTACAAGAAATTTGAAAAAGTTACGTATACGCCCCGTAGTGCTTATGGCCGAACCCATTTCTCGCTTAACACAGCTACTTTCACGACTGGATTTTAATGCAAACAGTTGGCGCGAGTTTAGATCTAGTCTATTCAGCCAAATCTTGGGTGGTTTTTTGATGTCAACTTAGGTGCATGGGGTCGTAATGAAGCAAGTGCAAGAAATATTAAAATGTTACGTATACGCCCCGTAGTGCTTATGGCCGAACCCATTTCTCGGCTAACACCGCTACTTTCACGAATTTATTTTGATGCAAACAGTTGGCGCCGGTTCAGATCCAGCCTATTAAGTCAAATCTTGGGTGGTTTTTTGATGGCAACTTAGCTGCCCGGGGTCGTAATTAAGAAAGTACAAGAAATATTAAAATGTTACGTATACGTCCCCGTAGTGCTTATGGCCGAACCCAATTCTCGGCTAACACAGCTACTTTCACGACTGGATTTTGATGCAAACAGTTGGCGCGAGTTTACATCTAGCCTATTCAGCCAAATCTTGGGTGGTTTTTTGATGGCAACTTAGCTGCCCGGGGTCGTAATGAAGCAGGTACAAACAATTTTAAAATGTTACGTATACGCCACGTAGTGCTTATGGCCGAACCCAATTCTCGCTTAACACAGCTACTTTCACGACTGGATTTTGATGCAACCAGTTGGCGCGAGTTTAGATCTAGCCTATTCAGCCAAATCTTGGGTGGTTTTTTGATGGCAACTTAGCTGCCCGGGGTCGTAATGAAGCAAGTACAAACATTTAAATGTTACGTATACGCCCCGTAGTACTTATGGCCGAACCCAATTCTCGGCTAACACAGCTTCCTTCACGACTGGATTTTGATGCAAATAGTTGGCGCGAGTTTAGATCTAGCCTATTCAGCCAAATCTTGGGAGGTTTTTTGATGGTAACTTAGCTGCCCGGGGTCGTAATTAAGAAAGTACAAGAAATTTGAAAAAGTTACGTATACGCCCCGTAGTGCTTATGGCCGAACCCATTTCTCGGCTAACACAGCTACTTTCATGACTTTATTTTGATACAACCAGTTGGCGCCGGTTCAGATCCAGCCTATTAAGTCAAATCTTGGGTGGCTTTTTGATGGCAACTTAGCTGCCCGGGGTCGTAATGAAGCAAGTACAAAAAATTTTAAAATCTTACGTATACGCCCCGTAGTGCTTATGGCCGAACCCAATTCTCGCTTAACACAGCTACTTTCACGACTGGATTTTGATGCAAACAGTTGGCGCGTGTTCAGATCTAGAATATTAAGTCAAATCTTGGGCTGTTTATTGATGGCAACTTAGCTGCCCGGGGTCGTAATTAAGAAAGTACAAGAAATTTGAAAATGTTACGTATACGCCCCGTAGTGCTTATGGCCGAATCCATTTCTCGGCTAACACACCTACTTTCACAACTGGATTTTGATGCAAATAGTTGGCGCCGGTTATGACGCAGCCTATTCAGCCAAATTTTAATTGGTTTTTTGATGGCAACTTAGCTGCCCGGGGTCGTAATTAAGAAAGTACAAGAAATTTGAAAAAGTTACGTATACGCCCCGTAGTGCTTATGGCCGAACCCATTTCTCGCTTAACACAGCTACTTTCACGACTGGATTTTAATGCAAACAGTTGGCGCGAGTTTAGATCTAGTCTATTCAGCCAAATCTTGGGTGTTTTTTTGATGGCAACTTAGCTGCCTGGGGTCGTAATGAAGCAAGTACAAGAAATATTAAAATGTTACGTATACGCCCCGTAGTGCTTATGGCCGAACCCAATTCTCGGTTAACACAGCTACTTTCACGACTGGATTTTGATGCAAACAGTTGGCGCGAGTTTACATCTAGCCTATACAGCCAAATCTTGGGTGGTTTTTTGATGGCAAGTTAGCTGCCCGGGGTCGTAATGAAGCAAGTACAACAAATTTTAAAATGTTACGTACACGCCCCGTAGTGCTTATGGCCGAACCCATTTCTCGCTTAACACAGCTACTTTCACGACTGGATTTTAATGCAAACAGTTATCGCGAGTTTAGATCTATCCTATTCAGCCAAATTTTGGGTGGTTTTTTGATGGCAACTTAGCTGCCCGGGGTCGTAATTAAGAAAGTACGAACATTTTTAAATGTTACGTTTACGCCCCGTAGTGCTTATGGCCGAACCCATTTCTCGGCTAACACCGCTACTTTCACGACATTATTTTGATGCAAACAGTTGGCGCCGGTTCAGATCCAGCCTATTAAGTAAAATCTTGGGTGGTTTTTTGATGGCAACTTAGCTGCCCGGGGTCGTAATGAAGCAAGTACAAAAAAATTTAAAATGTTACGTATACGCCTCGTTGTGCTTATGACCGAGCCCAATTCTCGGCTAACACAGCTACTTTCACGACTGGATTTTGATGCAAACAGTTGGCGCGAGTTTAGATCTAGCCTATTAAGTCAAATCTTAGGTGGTTTTTTGATGGCAACTTAGCTGCCCGGGGTCGTAATTAAGAAAGTACAAGAAATTTGAAAAAGTTACGTATACGCCTCGTAGTGCTTATGGCCGAACCCATTTCTCGGCTAACACCGCTACTTTCATGACTTTATTTTGATGCAAACAGTTGGCGCCGGTTCAGATCCAGCCTATTAAGTCAAACCTTGGGTGGTTTTTTGATGGCAACTTAGCTGCCCGGGGTCGTAATGAACCAAGTACAAAAAAATTTAAAATGTTACGTATACGCCCCGTAGTGCTTATGGCCGAACCCAATTCCCGGCTAACAAAGCTACTTTCACGACTGGATTTTGATGCAAACAGTTGGCGCGAGTTCAGATCTAGCCTATTAAGTCAAATCTTAGGTGGTTTTTTGATGATAACTTAGCTGCCCGGGGTCGTAATTAAGAAAGTATAAGAAATTTGAAAAAGTTACGTATACGCCCCGTAGTACTTATGTCCGAATCCATTTCTCGGCTAACACACCTACTTTCACAACTGGATTTTGATGCAAATAGTTGGCGCCGGTTGTGACGCAGCCTATCCAGCCAAATCTTGGGTGGTTTTTTGATGGCAACTTATCTGCCCGGGGTCGTAATGAAGCAAGTACAAAAAAAATTAAAATGTTACGTATACGCCCCATAGTGCTTATGGCCGAACCCATTTCTCGGCTAACACCGCTACTTTCACGAATTTATTTTAATGCAAACAGTTGGCGCCGGTTCAGATCCAGCCTATTAAGTCAAATCTTGGGTGGTTTTTTGATGGCAACTTAGCTGCCCGGGGTCGTAATTAAGAAAGTACAAGAAATATTAAAATGTTACGTATACGTCCCCGTAGTGCTTATGGCCGAACCCAATTCTCGGCTAACACAGCTACTTTCACGACTGGATTTTGATGCAAACAGTTGGCGCGTGTTCAGATCTAGAATATTGAGTCAAATCTTCGGCTGTTTATTGATGGCAACTTAGCTGCCCGGGGTCGTAATTAAGAAAGTACAAGAAATATTAAAATGTTACGTATACGTCCCCGTAGTGCTTATGGCCGAACCCAATTCTCGGCTAACACAGCTACTTTCACGACTGGATTTTGATGCAAACAGTTGGCGCGTGTTCAGATCTAGAATATTGAGTCAAATCTTCGGCTGTTTATTGATGGCAACTTAGCTGCCCGGGGTCGTAATTAAGAAAGTACAAGAAATATTAAAATGTTACGTATACGTCCCCGTAGTGCTTATGGCCGAACCCAATTCCCGGCTAACAAAGCTACTTTCACGACTGGATTTTGATGCAAACAGTTGGCGCGAGTTCAGATCTAGCCTATTAAGTCAAATCTTAGGTGGTTTTTTGATGGTAACTTAGCTGCCCGGGGTCGTAATTAAGAAAGTATAAGAAATTTGAAAAAGTTACGTATACGCCCCGTAGTGCTTATGTCCGAATCCATTTCTCGGCTAACACACCTACTTTCACAACTGGATTTTGATGCAAATAGTTGGCGCCGGTTGTGACGCAGCCTATCCAGCCAAATCTTGGGTGGTTTTTTGATGGCAACTTATCTGCCCGGGGTCGTAATGAAGCAAGTACAAACAAAATTAAAATGTTACGTATACGCCCCATAGTGCTTATGGCCGAACCCATTTCTCGGCTAACACCGCTACTTTCACGAATTTATTTTAATGCAAACAGTTGGCGCCGGTTCAGATCCAGCCTATTAAGTCAAATCTTGGGTGGTTTTTTGATGGCAACTTAGCTGCCCGGGGTCGTAATTAAGAAAGTATAAGAAATTTGAAAATGTTACGTATACGCCCCGTAGTGCTTATGTCCGAATCCATTTCTCGGCTAACACACCTACTTTCACAACTGGATTTTGATGCAAATAGTTGGCGCCGGTTGTGACGCAGCCTATCCAGCCAAATCTTGGGTGGTTTTTTGATGGCAACTTATCTGCCCGGGGTCGTAATGAAGCAAGTACAAAAAAAATTAAAATGTTACGTATACGCCCCATAGTGCTTATGGCCGAACCCATTTCTCGGCTAACACCGCTACTTTCACGAATTTATTTTGATGCAAACAGTTGGCGCCGGTTCAGATCCAGCCTATTAAGTCAAATCTTGGGTGGTTTTTTGATGGCAACTTAGCTGCCCGGGGTCGTAATTAAGAAAGTACAAGAAATATTAAAATGTTACGTATACGTCCCCGTAGTGCTTATGGCCGAACCCAATTCTCGGCTAACACAGCTACTTTCACGACTGGATTTTGATGCAAACAGTTGGCGCGTGTTCAGATCTAGAATATTGAGTCAAATCTTCGGCTGTTTATTGATGGCAACTTAGCTGCCCGGGGTCGTAATTAAGAAAGTATAAGAAATTTGAAAATGTTACGTATACGCCCCGTAGTGCTTATGTCCGAATCCATTTCTCGGCTAACACACCTACTTTCACAACTGGATTTTGATGCAAATAGTTGGCGCCGGTTGTGACGCAGCCTATGTATTCAACCAAATCTTAATTGGTTTTTTGATAGCAAGTTAGCTGCCCGGGGTCGTAATTAAGAAAGTACAAGAAATTTGAAAAAGTTACGTATACGCCCCGTAGTGCTTATGGCCGAACCCATTTCTCGCTTAACACAGCTACTTTCACGACTGGATTTTAATGCAAACAGTTGGCGCGAGTTTAGATCTAGTCTATTCAGCCAAATCTTGGGTGGTTTTTTGATGTCAACTTAGGTGCATGGGGTCGTAATGAAGCAAGTGCAAGAAATATTAAAATGTTACGTATACGCCCCGTAGTGCTTATGGCCGAACCCATTTCTCGGCTAACACCGCTACTTTCACGAATTTATTTTGATGCAAACAGTTGGCGCCGGTTCAGATCCAGCCTATTAAGTCAAATCTTGGGTGGTTTTTTGATGGCAACTTAGCTGCCCGGGGTCGTAATTAAGAAAGTACAAGAAATATTAAAATGTTACGTATACGTCCCCGTAGTGCTTATGGCCGAACCCAATTCTCGGCTAACACAGCTACTTTCACGACTGGATTTTGATGCAAACAGTTGGCGCGAGTTTACATCTAGCCTATTCAGCCAAATCTTGGGTGGTTTTTTGATGGCAACTTAGCTGCCCGGGGTCGTAATGAAGCAGGTACAAACAATTTTAAAATGTTACGTATACGCCACGTAGTGCTTATGGCCGAACCCAATTCTCGCTTAACACAGCTACTTTCACGACTGGATTTTGATGCAACCAGTTGGCGCGAGTTTAGATCTAGCCTATTCAGCCAAATCTTGGGTGGTTTTTTGATGGCAACTTAGCTGCCCGGGGTCGTAATGAAGCAAGTACAAACATTTAAATGTTACGTATACGCCCCGTAGTACTTATGGCCGAACCCAATTCTCGGCTAACACAGCTTCCTTCACGACTGGATTTTGATGCAAATAGTTGGCGCGAGTTTAGATCTAGCCTATTCAGCCAAATCTTGGGAGGTTTTTTGATGGTAACTTAGCTGCCCGGGGTCGTAATTAAGAAAGTACAAGAAATTTGAAAAAGTTACGTATACGCCCCGTAGTGCTTATGGCCGAACCCATTTCTCGGCTAACACAGCTACTTTCATGACTTTATTTTGATACAACCAGTTGGCGCCGGTTCAGATCCAGCCTATTAAGTCAAATCTTGGGTGGCTTTTTGATGGCAACTTAGCTGCCCGGGGTCGTAATGAAGCAAGTACAAAAAATTTTAAAATCTTACGTATACGCCCCGTAGTGCTTATGGCCGAACCCAATTCTCGCTTAACACAGCTACTTTCACGACTGGATTTTGATGCAAACAGTTGGCGCGTGTTCAGATCTAGAATATTAAGTCAAATCTTGGGCTGTTTATTGATGGCAACTTAGCTGCCCGGGGTCGTAATTAAGAAAGTACAAGAAATTTGAAAATGTTACGTATACGCCCCGTAGTGCTTATGGCCGAATCCATTTCTCGGCTAACACACCTACTTTCACAACTGGATTTTGATGCAAATAGTTGGCGCCGGTTATGACGCAGCCTATTCAGCCAAATCTTAATTGGTTTTTTGATGGCAACTTAGCTGCCCGGGGTCGTAATTAAGAAAGTACAAGAAATTTGAAAAAGTTACGTATACGCCCCGTAGTGCTTATGGCCGAACCCATTTCTCGCTTAACACAGCTACTTTCACGACTGGATTTTAATGCAAACAGTTGGCGCGAGTTTAGATCTAGTCTATTCAGCCAAATCTTGGGTGTTTTTTTGATGGCAACTTAGCTGCCTGGGGTCGTAATGAAGCAAGTACAAGAAATATTAAAATGTTACGTATACGCCCCGTAGTGCTTATGGCCGAACCCAATTCTCGGTTAACACAGCTACTATCACGACTGGATTTTGATGCAAACAGTTGGCGCGAGTTTACATCTAGCCTATACAGCCAAATCTTGGGTGGTTTTTTGATGGCAAGTTAGCTGCCCGGGGTCGTAATGAAGCAAGTACAACAAATTTTTTAAATGTTACGTACACGCCCCGTAGTGCTTATGGCCGAACCCATTTCTCGCTTAACACAGCTACTTTCACGACTGGATTTTAATGCAAACAGTTGGCGCGAGTTTAGATCTATCCTATTCAGCCAAATTTTGGGTGGTTTTTTGATGGCAACTTAGCTGCCCGGGGTCGTAATTAAGAAAGTACGAACATTTTTAAATGTTACGTATACGCCTCGTTGTGCTTATGACCGAGCCCAATTCTCGGCTAACACAGCTACTTTCACGACTGGATTTTGATGCAAACAGTTGGCGCGAGTTTAGATCTAGCCTATTAAGTCAAATCTTAGGTGGTTTTTTGATGGCAACTTAGCTGCCCGGGGTCGTAATTAAGAAAGTACAAGAAATTTGAAAAAGTTACATATACGCCTCGTAGTGCTTATGGCCGAACCCATTTCTCGGCTAACACCGCTACTTTCATGACTTTATTTTGATGCAAACAGTTGGCGCCGGTTCAGATCCAGCCTATTAAGTCAAACCTTGGGTGGTTTTTTGATGGCAACTTAGCTGCCCGGGGTCGTAATGAACCAAGTACAAAAAAATTTAAAATGTTACGTATACGCCCCGTAGTGCTTATGGCCGAACCCAATTCCCGGCTAACAAAGCTACTTTCACGACTGGATTTTGATGCAAACAGTTGGCGCGAGTTCAGATCTAGCCTATTAAGTCAAATCTTAGGTGGTTTTTTGATGGTAACTTAGCTGCCCGGGGTCGTAATTAAGAAAGTACAAGAAATTTGAAAAAGTTACGTATACGCCCCGTAGTGCTTATGGCCGAACCCATTTCTCGGCTAACACAGCTACTTTCACGACTGGATTTTGATGCAAATAGTTGGCGCCGGTTATGAACCAGCATATTAAGCCAAATCTTGGGTGGTTTTTTGATGGCAACTTAGCTGCCCGGGGTCGTAAATAAGAAAGTACAAGAAATTTGAAAAAGTTACGTATACGCCCCGTAGTGCTTATGGCCGAACCCAGTTCTCGGCTAACACAGCTACTTTCACGACTGGATTTTGATGCAAATAGTTGGCGCCGGTTATGAACCAGCATATTAAGCCAAATCTTGGGTGGTTTTTTGATGGCAACTTAGCTGCCCGGGGTCGTAATGAAGCAAGTACAAAAAAATTTAAAAAGTTACGTATACGCCTCGTTGTGTTTATGGCCGAGCCCGATTCTCGGCAAACACAGCTCTTTTCACGACTGGATTTTGATGCAAACAGTTGGCGCGAGTTTACATCTAGCCTATTCAGCCAAATCTTGGGTGGTTTTTTGATGGCAACTTAGCTGCCCGGGGTCGTAATGAAGCAAGTACAAACATTTAAATGTTACCTATACGCCCCGTAGTGCTTATGGCCGAACCCGATTCTCGGCAAACACAGCTCTTTTCACGACTGGATTTTGATGCAAACAGTTGGCGCGAGTTTAGATCTAGCCTATTAAGCCAAATCTTGGGTGGTTTTTTGATGGTAACTTAGCTGCCCGGGGTCGTAGTGATGCAAGTACAAGAAATATTAAAATGTTACGTATACGCCCCGTAGTGCTTATGGCCGGACCCGATTCTCGGCAAACACAGCTCTTTTCACGACTGGATTTTGATGCAAACAGTTGGCGCGAGTTTAGATCTAGCCTATTAAGCCAAATCTTGGGTGGTTTTTTGATGGTAACTTAGCTGCCCGGGGTCGTAATTAAGAAAGTACAAGAAATTTGAAAAAGTTACGTATACGCCCCGTAGTGCTTATGGCCGAACCATATTCTCGGCTAACACAGCTACTTTCACGACTGGATTTTGACGCAAACAGTTGGCGCGAGTTTAGATCTAGCCTATTAAGCCAAATCTTGGGTGGTTTTTTGATGGCAACTTAGCTGCCTGGGGTCGTAATGAAGCAAGTACAAGAAATATTAAAATGTTACGTATACGCCCCGTAGTGTTTATGGCCGAATCCATTTCTCGGCTAACACACCTACTTTCACAACTGGATTTTGATGCAAATAGTTGGCGCCGGTTATGACGCAGCCTATTCAGCCAAATCTTAATTGGTTTTTTGATGGCAACTTAGCTGCCCGGGGTCGTAATTAAGAAAGTACAAGAAATTTGAAAAAGTTACGTATACGCCCCGTAGTGCTTATGGCCGAACCCATTTCTCGCTTAACACAGCTACTTTCACGACTGGATTTTAATGCAAACAGTTGGCGCGAGTTTAGATCTAGTCTATTCAGCCAAATCTTGGGTGGTTTTTTGATGGGAACTTAGCTGCCTGGGGTCGTAATGAAGCAAGTACAAAAAAATTTAAAAAGTTACGTATACGCCTCGTTGTGCTTATGGCCGAACCCAATTCTCGGCTAATACAGCTACTTTCACGACTGGATTTTGATGCAAATAGTTGGCGCCGGTTATGAACCAGCATATTAAGCCAAATCTTGGGTGGTTTTTTGATGGCAACTTAGCTGCCCGGGGTCGTAATGAAGCAAGTACAAACATGTAAGTGTTACGTATACGCCCCGTAGTGCTTATGGCCGAACCCATTTCTCGGCTAACACCGCTACTTCCACGACTTTATTTTGATGCAAACAGTTGGCGCCGGTTCAGATCCAGCCTATTAAGTCAAATCTTGGGTGGCTTTTTGATGGCAACTTAGCTGCCCGGGGTCGTAATGAAGCAAGTACAAACAATTTAAAAAGTTACGTATACGCCCCGTAGTGCTTATGGCCGAACCCAATTCTCGGCTAACACAGCTACTTTCACGACTGGATTTTGATGCAAATAGTTGGCGCCGGTTATGTACCAGCATATTAAGCCAAATCTTGGGTGGTTTTTTGATGGCAACTTAGCTGCCCGGGGTCGTAATTAAGCAAGTACAAACATTTAAATGTTACGTATACGCCCCGTAGTGCTTATGGCCGAACCCAATTCTCGGCTAACAAAGCTACTTTCACGACTGGATTTTGATGCAAACAGTTGGCGCGAGTTTACATCTAGCCTATTCAGCCAAATCTTGGGTGGTTTTTTGATGGCAACTTAGCTGCCTGGGGTCGTAATGAAGCAAGTACAAGAAATATTAAAATGTTACGTATACGCCCCGTAGTGCTTATGGCCGAACCCAATTCTCGGCTAACACAGCTTCCTTCACGACTGGAATTTGATGAAAACAGTTGGCGCGAGTTTAGATCTAGCCTATTCAGCCAAATTTTGGGTGGTTTTTTGATGGCAACTTAGCTGCCCGGGGTCGTAATTAAGAAAGTACGAACATTTTTAAATGTTACGTATACGCCCCGTAGTGCTTATGGCCGAACCCAATTCTCGGCTAACAAAGCTACTTTCACGACTGGATTTTGATGCAAACAGTTGGCGCGAGTTTACATCTAGCCTATTCAGCCAAATCTTGGGTGGTTTTTTGATGGCAACTTAGCTGCCCGGGGTCGTAATTAAGAAAGTACAAGAAATTTGAAAAAGTTACGTATACGCCCCGTAGTGCTTATGGCCGAACCCAATTCTCGGCTAACACAGCTACTTTCACGACTGGATTTTGATGCAAATAGTTGGCGCCGGTTATGAACCAGCATATTAAGCCAAATCGTGGGTGGTTTTTTGATGGCAACTTAGCTGCCCGGGGTCGTAATGAAACAATTACAAAAAAAATTTAAAAAGTTACGTATACGCCTCGTTGTGCTTATGGCCGAGCCCGATTCTCGGCAAACACAGCTCTTTTCACGACTGGATTTTGATGCAAACAGTTGGCGCGAGTTTACATCTAGCCTATTCAGGCAAATCTTGGGTGGTTTTTTGATGGCAACTTAGCTGCCCGGGGTCGTAATGAAACAAGTACAAAAAAATTTAAAAAGTTACGTATACGCCTCGTTGTGCTCATGGCCGAGCCCGATTCTCGGCTAACACAGCTACTTTCACGACTGGATTTTGATGCAAGCAGTTGGCGCCGGTTCAGATCCAGCTTATTAAGTCAAATCTTAGGTGGTTTTTTGATGGCAACTTAGCTGCCCGGGGTCGTAATGAAACAAGTACAAAAAAATTTAAAAAGTTACGTATACGCCTCGTTGTGCTTATGGCCGAGCCCGATTCTCGGCAAACACAGCTCTTTTCACGACTGGATTTTGATGCAAACAGTTGGCGCGAGTTTACATCTAGCCTATTCAGCCAAATCTTGGGTGGTTTTTTGATGGCAACTTAGCTGCCCGGGGTCGTAATGAAGCAAGTACAAAAAATTTTAAAAAGTTACGTATATGCCTCGTTGTGCTTATGGCCGAGCCCGATTCTCGGCTAACACAGCTACTTTCACGACTGGATTTTGATGCAAATAGTTGGCGCCGGTTATGAACCAGCATATTAAGCCAAACCTTGTGTGGTTTTTTGATGGCAACTTAGCTGCCCGGGGTCGTAGTTAAGAAAGTACAAACATTTTTAAATGTTAGGCATACGCCCCGTAGTGCTTATGGCCGAACCCAATTCTCGGCTAACACAGCTACTTTCACGACTGGATTTTGATGCAAACAGTTGGCGCCAGTTCAGATCCAGCCTATTAAGTCAAATCTTAGGTGGTTTTTTGATGGCAACTTAGCTGCCCGGGGTCGTAATTAAGAAAGTACAAACATTTTTAAATGTTACGCATACGCCCCGTAGTGCTTATGGTCGAACCCAATTCTCGGCCAACACAGCTACTTTCACGACTGGATTTTGATGCAAACAGTTGGCGCGAGTTTATATCTAGCCTATTAAGCCAAATCTTGGGTGGTTTTTGATGGCAACTTAGCTGCCCGGGGTCGTAATGAAGCAAGTACAAACATTTAAATGTTACGTATACGCCCCGTAGTGCTTATGGCCGAACCCAATTCTCGGTTAACACAGCTACTTTGACGACTGGATTTTGATGCAAACAGTTGGCGCGAGTTTACCTCTAGCCTATACAGCCAAATCTTGGGTGGTTTTTTGATGGCAACTTAGCTGCCCGGGGTCGTAATGAAGCAAGTACAAAAAAAATTAAAATGTTACGTATACGCCCCGTAGTGCTTACGGTCGAACCCAATTCTCGCTTAACACAGCTACTTTCACGACTGGATTTTGATGCAAACAGTTGGCGCGTGTTCAGATCTAGAATATTAAGTCAAATCTTGGGCTGTTTATTGATGGCAACTTAGCTGCCCGGGGTCGTAATTAAGAAAGTACAAGAAATTTGAAAATGTTACGTATACGCCCCCTAGTGCTTATGGCCGAACCCAATTCTCGGTTAACACAGCTACTTTCACGACTGGATTTTGATGCAAACAGTTGGCGCGAGTTTACATCTAGCCTATACAGCCAAATCTTGGGTGGTTTTTTGATGGCAACTTAGCTGCCCGGGGTCGTAATGAAGCAAGTACAAAAAAATTTAAAATGTTACGTATACGCCCCGTAGTGCTTATGGTCGAACCCAATACTCGCTTAACACAACTACTTTCACGACTGGATTTTGATGCAAACAGTTGGCGCGTGTTCAGATCTAGAACATTAAGTCAAATCTTGGGCTGTTTATTGATGGCAACTTAGCTGCCCGGGGTCGTAATTAAGAAAGTACAAGAAATTTGAAAATGTTACGTATACGCCCCCTAGTGCTTATGGCCGAATCCATGTCTCGGCCAACACACCAACTTTCACAACTGGATTTTGATGCAAATAGTTGGCGCCGGTTATGACGCAGCCTATTCAGCCAAATCTTAATTGGTTTTTTGATGGCAACTTAGCTGCCCGGGGTCGTAATGAAGCAAGTACAAACATTAAAATGTTACGTATACGCCCCGTAGTGCTTATGGCCGAACCCAATTCTCGGTTAACACAGCTACTTTCACGACTGGATTTTGATGCAAACAGTTGGCGCGAGTTTACATCTAGCCTATACAGCCAAATCTTGAGTGGTTTTTTGATGGCAACTTAGCTGCCCGGGATCGTAATGAAGCAAGTACAAAAAATTTTAAAATGTTACGTATACGCCTCGTTGTGGTTATGGCCGAGCCCGATTCTCGGCAAACACAGCTCTTTTCACGACTGGATTTTGATGCAAACAGTTGGCGCGAGTTTACATCTAGCCTATTCAGCCAAATCTTGGGTGGTTTTTTGATGGCAACTTAGCTGCCCGGGGTCGTAATGAAGCAAGTACAAAAAATTTTAAAAAGTTACGTATACGCCTCGTTGTGCTTATGGCCGAGCCCGATTCTCGGCTAACACAGCTACTTTCACGACTGGATTTTGATGCAAACAGTTGGCGCGTGTTCAGATCTAGAATATTAAGTCAAATCTTGGGCTGTTTATTGATGGCAACTTAGCTGCCCGGGGTCGTAATTAAGAAAGTACAAGAAATTTGAAAATGTTACGTATACGCCCCCTAGTGCTTATGGCCGAATCCATGTCTCGGCCAACACACCAACTTTCACAACTGGATTTTGATGCAAATAGTTGGCGCCGGTTATGACGCAGCCTATTCAGCCAAATCTTAATTGGTTTTTTGATGGCAACTTAGCTGCCCGGGGTCGTAATGAAGCAAGTACAAACATTTAAATGTTACGTATACGCCCCGTAGTGCTTATGGCCGAACCCAATTCTCGGTTAACACAGCTACTTTCACGACTGGATTTTGATGCAAACAGTTGGCGCGAGTTTACATCTAGCCTATACAGCCAAATCTTGGGTGGTTTTTTGATGGCAACTTAGCTGCCCGGGATCGTAATGAAGCAAGTACAAAAAATTTTAAAATGTTACGTATACGCCTCGTTGTGGTTATGGCCGAGCCCGATTCTCGGCAAACACAGCTCTTTTCACGACTGGATTTTGATGCAAACAGTTGGCGCGAGTTTACATCTAGCCTATTCAGCCAAATCTTGGGTGGTTTTTTGATGGCAATTTAGCTGCCCGGGGTCGTAATGAAGCAAGTACAAAAAATTTTAAAAAGTTACGTATACGCCCCGTAGTGCTTATGGTCGAACCCAATTCTCGCTTAACACAGCTACTTTCACGACTGGATTTTGATGCAAACAGTTGGCGCGTGTTCAGATCTAGAATATTAAGTCAAATCTTGGGCTGTTTATTGATGGCAACTTAGCTGCCCGGGGTCGTAATTAAGAAAGTACAAGAAATTTGAAAATGTTACGTATACGCCCCCTAGTGCTTATGGCCGAATCCATGTCTCGGCCAACACACCAACTTTCACAACTGGATTTTGATGCAAATAGGTGGCGCCGGTTATGACGCAGCCTATTCAGCCAAATCTTAATTGGTTTTTTGATGGCAACTTAGCTGCCCGGGGTCGTAATGAAGCAAGTACAAACATTTAAATGTTACGTATACGCCCTGTAGTGCTTATGGCCGAACCCAATTCTCGGTTAACACAGCTACTTTCACGACTGGATTTTGATGCAAACAGTTGGCGCGAGTTTACATCTAGCCTATACAGCCAAATCTTGGGTGGTTTTTTGATGGCAACTTAGCTGCCCGGGATCGTAATGAAGCAAGTACAAAAAATTTTAAAATGTTACGTATACGCCTCGTTGTGCTTATGGCCGAGCCCGATTCTCGGCAAACACAGCTCTTTTCACGACTGGATTTTGATGCAAACAGTTGGCGCGAGTTTACATCTAGCCTATTCAGCCAAATCTTGGGTGGTTTTTTGATGGCAACTTAGCTGCCCGGGGTCGTAATGAAGCAAGTACAAACAATTTTAAAAAGTTACGTATACGCCTCGTTGTGCTTATGGCCGAGCCCGATTCTCGGCTAACACAGCTACTTTCACGACTGGATTTTGGTGCACATAGTTGGCGCCGGTTATGAACCAGCATATTAAGCCAAACCTTGGGTGGTTTTTTGATGGCAACTTAGCTGCCCGGGGTCGTAATTAAGAAAGTACAAACATTTTTAAATGTTAGGCATACGCCCCGTAGTGCTTATGGCCGAACCCAATTCTCGGCTAACACAGCTACTTTCACGACAGGATTTTGATGCAAACAGTTGGCGCCAGTTCAGATCCAGCCTATTAAGTCAAATCTTAGGTGGTTTTTTGATGGCAACTTAGCTGCCCGGGGTCGTAATTAAGAAAGTACAAACATTTTTAAATGTTAGGCATACGCCTCGTTGTGCTTATGGCCGAACCCAATTCTCGGCTAACACAGCTACTTTCACGACTGGATTTTGATGCAAACAGTTGGCGCGTGTTCAGATCTAGAATATTAAGTCAAATCTTGGGCTGTTTATTGATGGCAACTTAGCTGCCCGGGGTCGTAATTAAGAATGTACAAGAAATTTGAAAATGTTACGTATACGCCCCGTAGTGCTTATGGCCGAATACATTTCTCGGCTAACACACCAACTTTCACAACTGGATTTTGATGCAATTAGTTGGCGCCGGTTATGACGCAGCCTATTCAGCCAAATCTTAATTGGTTTTTTGATGTCAACTTAGCTGCCCGGGGTCGTAATGAAGCAAGTACAAACATTTAAATGTTACGTATACGCCCCGCAGTGCTTATGGCCGAACCTAATTCTCGGTTAACACAGCTACTTTCACGACTGGATTTTAATGCAAACAGTTGGCGCGAGTTTACATCTAGCCTATACAGCCAAATCTTGGGTGGTTTTTTGATGGCAACTTAGCTGCCCGGGATCGTAATGAAGCAAGTACAAAAAATTTTAAAATGTTACGTATACGCCCCGTAGTGCTTATGGCCGAACCCAATTCTCGGCTAACACAGCTACTTTCACGACTGGATTTTGATGCAAACAGTTGGCGCGTGTTCAGATCTAGAATATTAAGTCAAATCTTGGGCTGTTTATTGATGGCAACTTAGCTGCCCGGGGTCGTAATTAAGAAAGTACAAGAAATTTGAAAATGTTACGTATACGCCCCGTAGTGCTTATGGCCGAATACATTTCTCGGCTAACACACCAACTTTCACGACTGGATTTTGATGCAAATAGTTGGCGCCGGTTATGACGCAGCCTATTCAGCCATCTTAATTGGTTTTTTGATGGCAACTTAGCTGCCCGGGGTCGTAATGAAGCAAGTACAAACATTTAAATGTTACGTATACGCCCCGTAGTGCTTTCGGTCGAACCCAATTCTCGCTTATCACAGCTACTTTCACGACTGGATTTTGATGCAAACAGTTGGCGCGTGTTCAGATCTAGAATATTAAGTCAAATCTTGGGCTGTTTATTGATGGCAACTTAGCTGCCCGGGGTCGTAATTAAGAAAGTACAAGAAATTTGAAAATGTTACGTATACGCCCCGTAGTGCTTATGGTCGAACCCAATTCTCGGCTAACAAAGCTACTTTCACGACTGGATTTTGATGCAAACAGTTGGCGCGAGTTTACATCTAGCCTATTCAGCCAAATCTTGGGTGGTTTTTTGATGGCAACTTAGCTGCCCGGGGTCGTAATGAAACAAGTACAAAAAAATTTAAAAAGTTACGTATACGCCTCGTTGCGCTTATGGCCGAGCCCGATTCTCGGCTAACACAGCTACTTTCACGACTGGATTTTGATGCAAACAGTTGGCGCCGGTTCAGATCCAGCCTATTAAGTCAAATCTTGGGTGGTTTTTTGATGGCAACTTAGCTGCCCGGGGTCGTAATGAAGCAAGTACAAAAAAATTTAAAAAGTTACGTATACGCCTCGTTGTGTTTATGGCCGAGCCCGATTCTCGGCAAACACAGCTCTTTTCACGACTGGATTTTGATGCAAACAGTTGGCGCGAGTTTACATCTAGCCTATTCAGCCAAATCTTGGGTGGTTTTTTGATGGCAACTTAGCTGCCCGGGGTCGTAATGAAGCAAGTACAAACATTTAAATGTTACCTATACGCCCCGTAGTGCTTATGGCCGAACCCGATTCTCGGCTAACAAAGCTACTTTCACGACTGGATTTTGATGCAAACAGTTGGCGCGAGTTTACATCTAGCCTATTCAGCCAAATCTTGGGTGGTTTTTTGATGGCAACTTAGCTGCCCGGGGTCGTAAATAAGAAAGTACAAGAAATTTGAAAAAGTTACGTATACGCCCCGTAGTGCTTATGGCCGAACCCAGTTCTCGGCTAACACAGCTACTTTCACGACTGGATTTTGATGCAAACAGTTGGCGCCGGTTCAGATCCAGCCTATTAAGTCAAATCTTGGGTGGTTTTTTGATGGCAACTTAGCTGCCCGGGGTCGTAATGAAGCAAGTACAAAAAAATTTAAAAAGTTACGTATACGCCTCGTTGTGTTTATGGCCGAGCCCGATTCTCGGCAAACACAGCTCTTTTCACGACTGGATTTTGATGCAAACAGTTGGCGCGAGTTTACATCTAGCCTATTCAGCCAAATCTTGGGTGGTTTTTTGATGGCAACTTAGCTGCCCGGGGTCGTAATGAAGCAAGTACAAACATTTAAATGTTACCTATACGCCCCGTAGTGCTTATGGCCGAACCCGATTCTCGGCAAACACAGCTCTTTTCACGACTGGATTTTGATGCAAACAGTTGGCGCGAGTTTAGATCTAGCCTATTAAGCCAAATCTTGGGTGGTTTTTTGATGGTAACTTAGCTGCCCGGGGTCGTAGTGATGCAAGTACAAGAAATATTAAAATGTTACGTATACGCCCCGTAGTGCTTATGGCCGGACCCGATTCTCGGCAAACACAGCTCTTTTCACGACTGGATTTTGATGCAAACAGTTGGCGCGAGTTTAGATCTAGCCTATTAAGACAAATCTTGGGTGGTTTTTTGATGGTAACTTAGCTGCCCGGGGTCGTAATTAAGAAAGTACAAGAAATTTGAAAAAGTTACGTATACGCCCCGTAGTGCTTATGGCCGAACCATATTCTCGGCTAACACAGCTACTTTCACGACTGGATTTTGACGCAAACAGTTGGCGCGAGTTTAGATCTAGCCTATTAAGCCAAATCTTGGGTGGTTTTTTGATGGCAACTTAGCTGCCTGGGGTCGTAATGAAGCAAGTACAAGAAATATTAAAATGTTACGTATACGCCCCGTAGTGTTTATGGCCGAATCCATTTCTCGGCTAACACACCTACTTTCACAACTGGATTTTGATGCAAATAGTTGGCGCCGGTTATGACGCAGCCTATTCAGCCAAATCTTAATTGGTTTTTTGATGGCAACTTAGCTGCCCGGGGTCGTAATTAAGAAAGTACAAGAAATTTGAAAAAGTTACGTATACGCCCCGTAGTGCTTATGGCCGAACCCAGTTCTCGCTTAACACAGCTACTTTCACGACTGGATTTTAATGCAAACAGTTGGCGCGAGTTTAGATCTAGTCTATTCAGCCAAATCTTGGGTGGTTTTTTGATGGGAACTTAGCTGCCTGGGGTCGTAATGAAGCAAGTACAAAAAAATTTAAAAAGTTACGTATACGCCTCGTTGTGCTTATGGCCGAACCCAATTCTCGGCTAATACAGCTACTTTCACGACTGGATTTTGATGCAAATAGTTGGCGCCGGTTATGAACCAGCATATTAAGCCAAATCTTGGGTGGTTTTTTGATGGCAACTTAGCTGCCCGGGGTCGTAATGAAGCAAGTACAAACATGTAAGTGTTACGTATACGCCCCGTAGTGCTTATGGCCGAACCCATTTCTCGGCTAACACCGCTACTTCCACGACTTTATTTTGATGCAAACAGTTGGCGCCGGTTCAGATCCAGCCTATTAAGTCAAATCTTGGGTGGCTTTTTGATGGCAACTTAGCTGCCCGGGGTCGTAATGAAGCAAGTACAAACAATTTAAAAAGTTACGTATACGCCCCGTAGTGCTTATGGCCGAACCCAATTCTCGGCTAACACAGCTACTTTCACGACTGGATTTTGATGCAAATAGTTGGCGCCGGTTATGTACCAGCATATTAAGCCAAATCTTGGGTGGTTTTTTGATGGCAACTTAGCTGCCCGGGGTCGTAATTAAGCAAGTACAAACATTTAAATGTTACGTATACGCCCCGTAGTGCTTATGGCCGAACCCAATTCTCGGCTAACAAAGCTACTTTCACGACTGGATTTTGATGCAAACAGTTGGCGCGAGTTTACATCTAGCCTATTCAGCCAAATCTTGGGTGGTTTTTTGATGGCAACTTAGCTGCCTGGGGTCGTAATGAAGCAAGTACAAGAAATATTAAAATGTTACGTATACGCCCCGTAGTGCTTATGGCCGAACCCAATTCTCGGCTAACACAGCTTCCTTCACGACTGGAATTTGATGAAAACAGTTGGCGCGAGTTTAGATCTAGCCTATTCAGCCAAATTTTGGGTGGTTTTTTGATGGCAACTTAGCTGCCCGGGGTCGTAATTAAGAAAGTACAAGAAATTTGAAAAAGTTACGTATACGCCCCGTAGTGCTTATGGCCGAACCCAATTCTCGGCTAACACAGCTACTTTCACGACTGGATTTTGATGCAAATAGTTGGCGCCGGTTATGAACCAGCATATTAAGCCAAATCGTGGGTGGTTTTTTGATGGCAACTTAGCTGCCCGGGGTCGTAATGAAACAATTACAAAAAAAATTTAAAAAGTTACGTATACGCCTCGTTGTGCTTATGGCCGAGCCCGATTCTCGGCAAACACAGCTCTTTTCACGACTGGATTTTGATGCAAACAGTTGGCGCGAGTTTACATCTAGCCTATTCAGGCAAATCTTGGGTGGTTTTTTGATGGCAACTTAGCTGCCCGGGGTCGTAATGAAACAAGTACAAAAAAATTTAAAAAGTTACGTATACGCCTCGTTGTGCTCATGGCCGAGCCCGATTCTCGGCTAACACAGCTACTTTCACGACTGGATTTTGATGCAAGCAGTTGGCGCCGGTTCAGATCCAGCTTATTAAGTCAAATCTTAGGTGGTTTTTTGATGGCAACTTAGCTGCCCGGGGTCGTAATGAAACAAGTACAAAAAAATTTAAAAAGTTACGTATACGCCTCGTTGTGCTTATGGCCGAGCCCGATTCTCGGCAAACACAGCTCTTTTCACGACTGGATTTTGATGCAAACAGTTGGCGCGAGTTTACATCTAGCCTATTCAGCCAAATCTTGGGTGGTTTTTTGATGGCAACTTAGCTGCCCGGGGTCGTAATGAAGCAAGTACAAAAAATTTTAAAAAGTTACGTATACGCCTCGTTGTGCTTATGGCCGAGCCCGATTCTCGGCTAACACAGCTACTTTCACGACTGGATTTTGATGCAAATAGTTGGCGCCGGTTATGAACCAGCATATTAAGCCAAACCTTGTGTGGTTTTTTGATGGCAACTTAGCTGCCCGGGGTCGTAGTTAAGAAAGTACAAACATTTTTAAATGTTAGGCATACGCCCCGTAGTGCTTATGGCCGAACCCAATTCTCGGCTAACACAGCTACTTTCACGACTGGATTTTGATGCAAACAGTTGGCGCCAGTTCAGATCCAGCCTATTAAGTCAAATCTTAGGTGGTTTTTTGATGGCAACTTAGCTGCCCGGGGTCGTAATTAAGAAAGTACAAACATTTTTAAATGTTACGCATACGCCCCGTAGTGCTTATGGTCGAACCCAATTCTCGGCCAACACAGCTACTTTCACGACTGGATTTTGATGCAAACAGTTGGCGCGAGTTTATATCTAGCCTATTAAGCCAAATCTTGGGTGGTTTTTGATGGCAACTTAGCTGCCCGGGGTCGTAATGAAGCAAGTACAAACATTTAAATGTTACGTATACGCCCCGTAGTGCTTATGGCCGAACCCAATTCTCGGTTAACACAGCTACTTTCACGACTGGATTTTGATGCAAACAGTTGGCGCGAGTTTACCTCTAGCCTATACAGCCAAATCTTGGGTGGTTTTTTGATGGCAACTTAGCTGCCCGGGGTCGTAATGAAGCAAGTACAAAAAAAATTAAAATGTTACGTATACGCCCCGTAGTGCTTACGGTCGAACCCAATTCTCGCTTAACACAGCTACTTTCACGACTGGATTTTGATGCAAACAGTTGGCGCGTGTTCAGATCTAGAATATTAAGTCAAATCTTGGGCTGTTTATTGATGGCAACTTAGCTGCCCGGGGTCGTAATTAAGAAAGTACAAGAAATTTGAAAATGTTACGTATACGCCCCCTAGTGCTTATGGCCGAACCCAATTCTCGGTTAACACAGCTACTTTCACGACTGGATTTTGATGCAAACAGTTGGCGCGAGTTTACATCTAGCCTATACAGCCAAATCTTGGGTGGTTTTTTGATGGCAACTTAGCTGCCCGGGGTCGTAATGAAGCAAGTACAAAAAAATTTAAAATGTTACGTATACGCCCCGTAGTGCTTATGGTCGAACCCAATACTCGCTTAACACAACTACTTTCACGACTGGATTTTGATGCAAACAGTTGGCGCGTGTTCAGATCTAGAACATTAAGTCAAATCTTGGGCTGTTTATTGATGGCAACTTAGCTGCCCGGGGTCGTAATTAAGAAAGTACAAGAAATTTGAAAATGTTACGTATACGCCCCCTAGTGCTTATGGCCGAATCCATGTCTCGGCCAACACACCAACTTTCACAACTGGATTTTGATGCAAATAGTTGGCGCCGGTTATGACGCAGCCTATTCAGCCAAATCTTAATTGGTTTTTTGATGGCAACTTAGCTGCCCGGGGTCGTAATGAAGCAAGTACAAACATTTAAATGTTACGTATACGCCCCGTAGTGCTTATGGCCGAACCCAATTCTCGGTTAACACAGCTACTTTCACGACTGGATTTTGATGCAAACAGTTGGCGCGAGTTTACATCTAGCCTATACAGCCAAATCTTGGGTGGTTTTTTGATGGCAACTTAGCTGCCCGGGATCGTAATGAAGCAAGTACAAAAAATTTTAAAATGTTACGTATACGCCTCGTTGTGGTTATGGCCGAGCCCGATTCTCGGCAAACACAGCTCTTTTCACGACTGGATTTTGATGCAAACAGTTGGCGCGAGTTTACATCTAGCCTATTCAGCCAAATCTTGGGTGGTTTTTTGATGGCAATTTAGCTGCCCGGGGTCGTAATGAAGCAAGTACAAAAAATTTTAAAAAGTTACGTATACGCCTCGTTGTGCTTATGGCCGAGCCCGATTCTCGGCTAACACAGCTACTTTCACGACTGGATTTTGATGCAAATAGTTGGCGCCGGTTATGAACCAGCATATTAAGCCAAACCTTGGGTGGTTTTTTGATGGCAACTTAGCTGCCCGGGGTCGTAATTAAGAAAGTACAAACATTTTTAAATGTTAGGCATACGCCCCGTAGTGCTTATGGCCGAACCCAATTCTCGGCTAACACAGCTACTTTCACGACTGGATTTTGATGCAAACAGTTGGCGCCAGTTCAGATCCAGCCTATTAAGTCAAATCTTAGGTGGTTTTTTGATGGCAACTTAGCTGCCCGGGGTCGTAATTAAGAAAGTACAAACATTTTTAAATGTTAGGCATACGCCTCGTTGTGCTTATGGCCGAACCCAATTCTCGGCTAACACAGCTACTTTCACGACTGGATTTTGATGCAAACAGTTGGCGCGTGTTCAGATCTAGAATATTAAGTCAAATCTTGGGCTGTTTATTGATGGCAACTTAGTTGCCCCGGGTCGTAATTAAGAAAGTACAAGAAATTTGAAAATGTTACGTATACGCCCCGTAGTGCTTATGGCCGAACCCAATTCTCGGTTAACACAGCTACTTTCACGACTGGATTTTGATGCAAACAGTTGGCGCGAGTTTACATCTAGCCTATACAGCCAAATCTTGGGTGGTTTTTTGATGTCAACTTAGCTGCCCGGGGTCGTAATGAAGCAAGTACAAACATTTAAATGTTACGTATACGCCCCGTAGTGCTTATGGCCGAACCCAATTCTCGGTTAACACAGCTACTTTCACGACTGGATTTTGATGCAAACAGTTGGCGCGAGTTTACATCTAGCCTATACAGCCAAATCTTGGGTGGTTTTTTGATGGCAACTTAGCTGCCCGGGGTCGTAATGAAGCAAGTACAAAAAATTTTAAAATGTTACGTATACGCCCCGTAGTGGTTATGGCCGAACCCAATTCTCGGTTAACACAGTTACTTTCACGACTGGATTTTAATGCAAACAGTTGGCGCGAGTTTACATCTAGCCTATACAGCCAAATCTTGGGTGGTTTTTTGATGGCAACTTAGCTGCCCGGGATCGTAATGAAGCAAGTACAAAAAATTTTAAAATGTTACGTATTCGCCCCGTAGTGCTTATGGCCGAGCCCGATTCTCGGCTAACACAGCTACATTCACGACTGGATTTTGATGCAAATAGTTGGCGCCGGTTATGAACCAGCATATTAAGCCAAACCTTGTGTGGTTTTTTGATGGCAACTTAGCTGCCCGGGGTCGTAATTAAGAAAGTACAAACATTTTTAAATGTTAGGCATACGCCCCGTAGTGCTTATGGCCGAACCCAATTCTCGGCTAACACAGCTACTTTCACGACTGGATTTTGATGCAAACAGTTGGCGCCAGTTCAGATCCAGCCTATTAAGTCAAATCTTAGGTGGTTTTTTGATGGCAACTTAGCTGCCCGGGGTCGTAATGAAGCAAGTACAAACATTTAAATGTTACGTATACGCCCCGTAGTGCTTATGGCCGAACCCAATTCTCGGTTAACACAGCTACTTTCACGACTGGATTTTCATGCAAACAGTTGGCGCGAGTTTACATCTAGCCTATACAGCCAAATCTTGGGTGGTTTTTTGATGGCAACTTAGCTGCCCGGGATCGTAATGAAGCAAGTACAAAAAATTTTAAAATGTTACGTATACGCCTCGTTGTGCTTATGGCCGAACCCAATTCTCGGTTAACACAGCTACATTCACGACTGGATTTTGATGCAAATAGTTGGCGCCGGTTATGAACCAGCATATTAAGCCAAACCTTGTGTGGTTTTTTGATGGCAACTTAGCTGCCCGGGGTCGTAATTAAGAAAGTACAAACATTTTTAAATGTTAGGCATACGCCTCGTTGTGCTTATGGCCGAACCCAATTCTCGGCTAACACAGCTACTTTCACGACTGGATTTTGATGCAAACAGTTGGCGCGTGTTCAGATCTAGAATATTAAGTCAAATCTTGGGCTGTTTATTGATGGCAACTTAGTTGCCCGGGGTCGTAATTAAGAAAGTACAAGAAATTTGAAAATGTTACGTATACGCCCCGTAGTGCTTATGGCCGAACCCAATTCTCGGTTAACACAGCTACTTTCACGACTGGATTTTGATGCAAACAGTTGGCGCGAGTTTACATCTAGCCTATACAGCCAAATCTTGGGTGGTTTTTTGATGGCAACTTAGCTGCCCGGGGTCGTAATGAAGCAAGTACAAAAAAATTTAAAATGTTACGTATACGCCCCGTAGTGCTTATGGTCGAACCCAATTCTCGCTTAACACAGCTACTTTCACGACTGGATTTTGATGCAAACAGTTGGCGCGTGTTCAGATCTAGAATATTAAGTCAAATCTTGGGCTGTTTATTGATGGCAACTTAGCTGCCCGGGGTCGTAATTAAGAAAGTACAAGAAATTTGAAAATGTTACGTATACGCCCCCTAGTGCTTATGGCCGAATCCATGTCTCGGCCAACACACCAACTTTCACAACTGGATTTTGATGCAAATAGGTGGCGCCGGTTATGACGCAGCCTATTCAGCCAAATCTTAATTGGTTTTTTGATGGCAACTTAGCTGCCCGGGGTCGTAATGAAGCAAGTACAAACATTTAAATGTTACGTATACGCCCTGTAGTGCTTATGGCCGAACCCAATTCTCGGTTAACACAGCTACTTTCACGACTGGATTTTGATGCAAACAGTTGGCGCGAGTTTACATCTAGCCTATACAGCCAAATCTTGGGTGGTTTTTTGTTGGCAACTTAGCTGCCCGGGATCGTAATGAAGCAAGTACAAAAAATTTTAAAATGTTACGTATACGCCTCGTTGTGCTTATGGCCGAGCCCGATTCTCGGCAAACACAGCTCTTTTCACGACTGGATTTTGATGCAAACAGTTGGCGCGAGTTTACATCTAGCCTATTCAGCCAAATCTTGGGTGGTTTTTTGATGGCAACTTAGCTGCCCGGGGTCGTAATGAAGCAAGTACAAACAATTTTAAAAAGTTACGTATACGCCTCGTTGTGCTTATGGCCGAGCCCGATTCTCGGCTAACACAGCTACTTTCACGACTGGATTTTGATGCACATAGTTGGCGCCGGTTATGAACCAGCATATTAAGCCAAACCTTGGGTGGTTTTTTGATGGCAACTTAGCTGCCCGGGGTCGTAATTAAGAAAGTACAAACATTTTTAAATGTTAGGCATACGCCCCGTAGTGCTTATGGCCGAACCCAATTCTCGGCTAACACAGCTACTTTCACGACTGGATTTTGATGCAAACAGTTGGCGCCAGTTCAGATCCAGCCTATTAAGTCAAATCTTAGGTGGTTTTTTGATGGCAACTTAGCTGCCCGGGGTCGTAATTAAGAAAGTACAAACATTTTTAAATGTTAGGCATACGCCTCGTTGTGCTTATGGCCGAACCCAATTCTCGGCTAACACAGCTACTTTCACGACTGGATTTTGATGCAAACAGTTGGCGCGTGTTCAGATCTAGAATATTAAGTCAAATCTTGGGCTGTTTATTGATGGCAACTTAGCTGCCCGGGGTCGTAATTAAGAATGTACAAGAAATTTGAAAATGTTACGTATACGCCCCGTAGTGCTTATGGCCGAATACATTTCTCGGCTAACACACCAACTTTCACAACTGGATTTTGATGCAATTAGTTGGCGCCGGTTATGACGCAGCCTATTCAGCCAAATCTTAATTGGTTTTTTGATGTCAACTTAGCTGCCCGGGGTCGTAATGAAGCAAGTACAAACATTTAAATGTTACGTATACGCCCCGCAGTGCTTATGGCCGAACCCAATTCTCGGTTAACACAGCTACTTTCACGACTGGATTTTAATGCAAACAGTTGGCGCGAGTTTACATCTAGCCTATACAGCCAAATCTTGGGTGGTTTTTTGATGGCAACTTAGCTGCCCGGGATCGTAATGAAGCAAGTACAAAAAATTTTAAAATGTTACGTATACGCCCCGTAGTGCTTATGGCCGAACCCAAATCTCGGCTAACACAGCTACTTTCACGACTGGATTTTGATGCAAACAGTTGGCGCGTGTTCAGATCTAGAATATTAAGTCAAATCTTGGGCTGTTTATTGATGGCAACTTAGCTGCCCGGGGTCGTAATTAAGAAAGTACAAGAAATTTGAAAATGTTACGTATACGCCCCGTAGTGCTTATGGCCGAATACATTTCTCGGCTAACACACCAACTTTCACGACTGGATTTTGATGCAAATAGTTGGCGCCGGTTATGACGCAGCCTATTCAGCCATCTTAATTGGTTTTTTGATGGCAACTTAGCTGCCCGGGGTCGTAATGAAGCAAGTACAAACATTTAAATGTTACGTATACGCCCCGTAGTGCTTTCGGTCGAACCCAATTCTCGCTTATCACAGCTACTTTCACGACTGGATTTTGATGCAAACAGTTGGCGCGTGTTCAGATCTAGAATATTAAGTCAAATCTTGGGCTGTTTATTGATGGCAACTTAGCTGCCCGGGGTCGTAATTAAGAAAGTACAAGAAATTTGAAAATGTTACGTATACGCCCCGTAGTGCTTATGGTCGAACCCAATTCTCGGCTAACAAAGCTACTTTCACGACTGGATTTTGATGCAAACAGTTGGCGCGAGTTTACATCTAGCCTATTCAGCCAAATCTTGGGTGGTTTTTTGATGGCAACTTAGCTGCCCGGGGTCGTAATGAAACAAGTACAAAAAAATTTAAAAAGTTACGTATACGCCTCGTTGTGCTTATGGCCGAGCCCGATTCTCGGCTAACACAGCTACTTTCACGACTGGATTTTGATGCAAACAGTTGGCGCCGGTTCAGATCCAGCTTATTAAGTCAAATCTTAGGTGGTTTTTTGATGGCAACTTAGCTGCCTGGGGTCGTAATGAAGCAAGTACAAGAAATATTAAAATGTTACGTATACGCCCCGTAGTGCTTATGGCCGAACCCAATTCTCGGCTAACACAGCTTCCTTCACGACTGGAATTTGATGCAAACAGTTGGCGCGAGTTCAGATCTAGCCTATTAAGTCAAATCTTAGGTGGTTTTTTGATGGTAACTTAGCTGCCCGGGGTCGTAATTAAGAAAGTACAAGAACTTTGAAAAAGTTACGTATACGCCCCGTAGTGCTTATGGCCGAACCCAATTCTCGGCTAACACAGCTACTTTCACGACTGGATTTTGATGCAAACAGTTGGCGCCGGTTCAGATCCAGCCTATTAAGTCAAATCTTGGGTGGTTTTTTGATGGCAACTTAGCTGCCCGGGGTCGTAATGAAGCAAGTACAAAAAAATTTAAAATGTTACGTATACGCCCCATAGTGCTTATGGCCGAACCCATTTCTCGGCTAACACCGCTACTTTCACGACTTTATTTTGATGCAAGCAGTTGGCGCCGGTTCAGATCCAGCCTATTAAGTCAAATCTTGGGTGGTTTTTTAATGGCAACTTAACAACCCGGGGTCGTAATGAAGCAAGTACAAAAAATTTTAAAAAGTTACGTATACGCCTCGTTGTGCTTATGGCCGAGCCCGATTCTCGGCAAACACAGCTCTTTTCACGACTGGATTTTGATGCAAACATTTGGCGCGAGTTCAGATCTAGCCTATTAAGTCAAATCTTAGGTGGTTTTTTGATGGTACCTTAGCTGCCCGCGGTCGTAATTAAGAAAGTACAAGAAATTTGAAAAAGTTACGTACACGCCCCGTAGTGCTTATGGCCGAACCCAATTCTCGGCTAACACAGCTACTTTCACAACTGGATTTTGATGCAAATAGTTGGCGCCGGTTATGAACCAGCATATTAGGCCAAATCTTGAGTGGTTTTTTGATGGCAACTTAGCTGCCCAAAGTCATAATGAAGCAAGTACAAACATGTAAATGTTACGTATACGCCCCGTAGTGCTTATGGCCGAACCCAATTCTCGGCTAACACAGCTACTTTCACGACTGGATTTTGATGCAAACAGTTGGCGCGAGTTTAGATCTAGCCTATACAGCCAAATCTTGGGTGGTTTTTTGATGGTAACTTAGCTGCCCGGGGTCGTAATTAAGAAAGTACAAGAAATTTGAAAAAGTTACGTATACGCCCCGTAGTGCTTATGGCCGAACCCAATTCTCGGCTAACACAGCTACTTTCACGACTGGATTTTGATGCAAATAGTTGGCGCCGGTTATGAACCAGCATATTAAGCCAAATCTTGGGTGGTTTTTTGATGGCAACTTAGCTGCCCGGGGTCATAATGAAGCAAGTACAAAAAAATTTAAAATGTTACGTATACGCCCCATAGTGCTTATGGCCGAACCCATTTCTCGGCTAACACCGCTACTTTCACGACTTTATTTTGATGCAAGCAGTTGGCGCCGGTTCAGATCCAGCCTATTAAGTCAAATCTTGGGTGGTTTTTTAATGGCAACTTAACAACCCGGGGTCGTAATGAAGCAAGTACAAAAAATTTTAAAAAGTTACGTATACGCCTCGTTGTGCTTATGGCCGAGCCCGATTCTCGGCAAACACAGCTCTTTTCACGACTGGATTTTGATGCAAACATTTGGCGCGAGTTCAGATCTAGCCTATTAAGTCAAATCTTAGGTGGTTTTTTGATGGTACCTTAGCTGCCCGCGGTCGTAATTAAGAAAGTACAAGAAATTTGAAAAAGTTACGTACACGCCCCGTAGTGCTTATGGCCGAACAAAATTCTCGGCTAACACAGCTACTTTCACAACTGGATTTTGATGCAAATAGTTGGCGCCGGTTATGAACCAGCATATTAGGCCAAATCTTGAGTGGTTTTTTGATGGCAACTTAGCTGCCCAAAGTCATAATGAAGCAAGTACAAACATGTAAATGTTACGTATACGCCCCGTAGTGCTTATGGCCGAACCCAATTCTCGGCTAACACAGCTACTTTCACGACTGGATTTTGATGCAAACAGTTGGCGCGAGTTTAGATCTAGCCTATACAGCCAAATCTTGGGTGGTTTTTTGATGGTAACTTAGCTGCCCGGGGTCGTAATTAAGAAAGTACAAGAAATTTGAAAAAGTTACGTATACGCCCCGTAGTGCTTATGGCCGAACCCAATTCTCGGCTAACACAGCTACTTTCACGACTGGATTTTGATGCAAATAGTTGGCGCCGGTTATGAACCAGCATATTAAGCCAAATCTTGGGTGGTTTTTTGATGGCAACTTAGCTGCCCGGGGTCATAATGAAGCAAGTACAAAAAAATTTAACATGTTACGTATACGCCCCGTAGTGCTTATGGCCGAACCCAATTCTCGGCTAACACAGCTACTTTCACGACTGGATTTCGACGCAAACAGTTGGCGCGAGTTTAGATCTAGCCTATTAAGCCAAATCTTGGGTGGTTTTTTGATGGCAACTTAGCTGCCCGGGGTCCTAATGAAGCAAGTACAAACATTTAAATGTTACGTATACGCCCCGTAGTGCTTATGGCCGAACCCAATTCTCGGTTAACACAGTTACTTTCACGACTGGATTTTGATGCAAACAGTTGGCGCGAGCTTACATCTAGCCTATACAGCCAAATCTTGGGTGGTTTTTTGATGGTAACTTAGCTGCCCGGGGTCGTAATTAAGAAAGTACAAGAAATTTGAAAAAGTTACGTATACGCCCCGTAGTGCTTATGGCCGAGCCCAATTCTCGGCTAACACAGCTACTTTCACGACTGGATTTTGATGCAAATAGTTGGCGCCGGTTATGAACCAGCATATTAAGCCAAATCTTGGGTGGTTTTTTGATGGCAACTTAGTTGCCCGGGGTCGTAATGAAGCAAGTACAAACATTTAAATGTTACGTATACGCCCCGTAGTGCTTATGGCCGAACCCAATTCTCGGCTAACACAGCTACTTTCACGACTGGATTTCGACGCAAACAGTTGGCGCGAGTTTAGATCTAGCCTATTAAGCCAAATCTTGGGTGGTTTTTTGATGGCAACTTAGCTGCCCGGGGTCCTAATGAAGCAAGTACAAACATTTAAATGTTACGTATACGCCCCGTAGTGCTTATGGCCGAACCCAATTCTCGGTTAACACAGTTACTTTCACGACTGGATTTTGATGCAAACAGTTGGCGCGAGTTTACATCTAGCCTATACAGCCAAATCTTGGGTGGTTTTTTGATGGTAACTTAGCTGCCCGGGGTCGTAATTAAGAAAGTACAAGAAATTTGAAAAAGTTACGTATACATCCCGTAGTGCTTATGGCCGAGCCCAATTCTCGGCTAACACAGCTACTTTCACGACTGGATTTTGATGTAAACAGTTGGCGCGAATTATCATCTAGCCTATTCAGATAAATCTTGGGTGGTTTTTTGATGGCAACTTAGCTGCCCGGGGTCGTAATGAAGCAAGTACGAACATATTTAAATGTTACGTATACGCCCCGTAGTGCTTATGGCCGAACCCGTTTCTCGGCTAACACCGCTACTTTCAGGACTTTATTTTGACGCAAACAGTTGGCGCCGGTTCAGATTCAGCCTATTAAGTAAAATCTTGGCTGGTTTTTTGATGGCAACTTAGCTGCCCGGGGTCGTAATGAAGCAAGTACAAAAAAATTTAAAATGTTACATATACGCCCCGTAGACCTTATGGCCGAACCCAATTCTCGGCTAACACAGCTACTATCACGACTGGATTTTGATGAAAGCAGTTGGCGCCGGTTCAGATCCAGCCTATTAAGTCAAATCTTGGGTGGTTTTTTGATGGCAACTTAGCTGCCCGGGGTCGTAATGAAGCAAGTACAAACAATTTTAAAATGTTACGTATACGCCCCGTAGGGCTTATGGCCGAAACCATTTCCTGGCTAACACAGCCACTTTCACGACTGGATTTTGATGAAAACAGTTGGCGCGAGTTCAGATCTAGCCTATTAAGTCAAATCTTAGGTGGTTTTTTGATGGCTACTTAGCTGCCCGGGGTCGTAATTAAGAAAGTACAAGAAATTTGAACAAGTTACATATGCGCCTCGTAGTGCTTATGGCCGAACCCATTTCTCGGCTAACACCGCTACTTTCATGACTTTATTTTGATGCAAACAGTTGGCGCCGGTTCAGATCCAGCCTATTAAGTCAAATCTTGGGTGGTTTTTTGATGGCAACTTAGCTGCCCGGGGTCGTAATGAACCAAGCACAAACAATTTTAAAATATTACGTATACGCCCCGTAGTGCTTATGGCCGAACCCAATTCTCGGCTAACAAAGCTACTTTCACGACTGGATTTTGATGCAAACAGTTGGTGCGAGTTCAGATCTAGCCTATTAAGTCAAATCTTAGGTGGTTTTTTGAGGGAAACTTAGCTGCCCGTGGTCGTAATTAAGAAAGTACAAGAAATTTGAAAAAGGTACGTATACGCCCCGTAGTGCTTATGGCCGAACCCAATTCTCGGCTAACACAGCTACTATCACGACTGGATTTTGATGAAAGCAGTTGGCGCCGGTTCAGATCCAGCCTATTAAGTAAAATCTTGGGTGGTTTTTTGATGGCAACTTAGCTGCCCGGGGTCGTAATGAAGCAAGTACAAACATTTAAATGTTACGTATACGCCCTGTAGTGCTTATGGCCGAACCCAATTCTCGGTTAACACAGCTACTTTCACGACTGGATTTTGATGCAAACAGTTGGCGCGAGTTTACATCTAGCCTATACAGCCAAATCTTGGGTGGTTTTTTGATGGCAACTTAGCTGCCCGGGATCGTAATGAAGCAAGTACAAAAAATTTTAAAATGTTACGTATACGCCTCGTTGTGCTTATGGCCGAGCCCGATTCTCGGCAAACACAGCTCTTTTCACGACTGGATTTTGATGCAAACAGTTGGCGCGAGTTTACATCTAGCCTATTCAGCCAAATCTGGGGTGGTTTTTTGATGGCAACTTAGCTGCCCGGGGTCGTAATGAAGCAAGTACAAACAATTTTAAAAAGTTACGTATACGCCTCGTTGTGCTTATGGCCGAGCCCGATTCTCGGCTAACACAGCTACTTTCACGACTGGATTTTGATGCACATAGTTGGCGCCGGTTATGAACCAGCATATTAAGCCAAACCTTGGGTGGTTTTTTGATGGCAACTTAGCTGCCCGGGGTCGTAATTAAGAAAGTACAAACATTTTTAAATGTTAGGCATACGCCCCGTAGTGCTTATGGCCGAACCCAATTCTCGGCTAACACAGCTACTTTCACGACTGGATTTTGATGCAAACAGTTGGCGCCAGTTCAGATCCAGCCTATTAAGTCAAATCTTAGGTGGTTTTTTGATGGCAACTTAGCTGCCCGGGGTCGTAATTAAGAAAGTACAAACATTTTTAAATGTTAGGCATACGCCTCGTTGTGCTTATGGCCGAACCCAATTCTCGGCTAACACAGCTACTTTCACGACTGGATTTTGATGCAAACAGTTGGCGCGTGTTCAGATCTAGAATATTAAGTCAAATCTTGGGCTGTTTATTGATGGCAACTTAGCTGCCCGGGGTCGTAATTAAGAATGTACAAGAAATTTGAAAATGTTACGTATACGCCCCGTAGTGCTTATGGCCGAATACATTTCTCGGCTAACACACCAACTTTCACAACTGGATTTTGATGCAATTAGTTGGCGCCGGTTATGACGCAGCCTATTCAGCCAAATCTTAATTGGTTTTTTGATGTCAACTTAGCTGCCCGGGGTCGTAATGAAGCAAGTACAAACATTTAAATGTTACGTATACGCCCCGCAGTGCTTATGGCCGAACCCAATTCTCGGTTAACACAGCTACTTTCACGACTGGATTTTAATGCAAACAGTTGGCGCGAGTTTACATCTAGCCTATACAGCCAAATCTTGGGTGGTTTTTTGATGGCAACTTAGCTGCCCGGGATCGTAATGAAGCAAGTACAAAAAATTTTAAAATGTTACGTATACGCCCCGTAGTGCTTATGGCCGAACCCAATTCTCGGCTAACACAGCTACTTTCACGACTGGATTTTGATGCAAACAGTTGGCGCGTGTTCAGATCTAGAATATTAAGTCAAATCTTGGGCTGTTTATTGATGGCAACTTAGCTGCCCGGGGTCGTAATTAAGAAAGTACAAGAAATTTGAAAATGTTACGTATACGCCCCGTAGTGCTTATGGCCGAATACATTTCTCGGCTAACACACCAACTTTCACGACTGGATTTTGATGCAAATAGTTGGCGCCGGTTATGACGCAGCCTATTCAGCCATCTTAATTGGTTTTTTGATGGCAACTTAGCTGCCCGGGGTCGTAATGAAGCAAGTACAAACATTTAAATGTTACGTATACGCCCCGTAGTGCTTTCGGTCGAACCCAATTCTCGCTTATCACAGCTACTTTCACGACTGGATTTTGATGCAAACAGTTGGCGCGTGTTCAGATCTAGAATATTAAGTCAAATCTTGGGCTGTTTATTGATGGCAACTTAGCTGCCCGGGGTCGTAATTAAGAAAGTACAAGAAATTTGAAAATGTTACGTATACGCCCCGTAGTGCTTATGGTCGAACCCAATTCTCGGCTAACAAAGCTACTTTCACGACTGGATTTTGATGCAAACAGTTGGCGCGAGTTTACATCTAGCCTATTCAGCCAAATCTTGGGTGGTTTTTTGATGGCAACTTAGCTGCCCGGGGTCGTAATGAAACAAGTACAAAAAAATTTAAAAAGTTACGTATACGCCTCGTTGTGCTTATGGCCGAGCCCGATTCTCGGCTAACACAGCTACTTTCACGACTGGATTTTGATGCAAACAGTTGGCGCCGGTTCAGATCCAGCTTATTAAGTCAAATCTTAGGTGGTTTTTTGATGGCAACTTAGCTGCCTGGGGTCGTAATGAAGCAAGTACAAGAAATATTAAAATGTTACGTATACGCCCCGTAGTGCTTATGGCCGAACCCAATTCTCGGCTAACACAGCTTCCTTCACGACTGGAATTTGATGCAAACAGTTGGCGCGAGTTCAGATCTAGCCTATTAAGTCAAATCTTAGGTGGTTTTTTGATGGTAACTTAGCTGCCCGGGGTCGTAATTAAGAAAGTACAAGAACTTTGAAAAAGTTACGTATACGCCCCGTAGTGCTTATGGCCGAACCCAATTCTCGGCTAACACAGCTACTTTCACGACTGGATTTTGATGCAAACAGTTGGCGCCGGTTCAGATCCAGCCTATTAAGTCAAATCTTGGGTGGTTTTTTGATGGCAACTTAGCTGCCCGGGGTCGTAATGAAGCAAGTACAAAAAAATTTAAAATGTTACGTATACGCCCCATAGTGCTTATGGCCGAACCCATTTCTCGGCTAACACCGCTACTTTCACGACTTTATTTTGATGCAAGCAGTTGGCGCCGGTTCAGATCCAGCCTATTAAGTCAAATCTTGGGTGGTTTTTTAATGGCAACTTAACAACCCGGGGTCGTAATGAAGCAAGTACAAAAAATTTTAAAAAGTTACGTATACGCCTCGTTTGCTTATGGCCGAGCCCGATTCTCGGCAAACACAGCTCTTTTCACGACTGGATTTTGATGCAAACATTTGGCGCGAGTTCAGATCTAGCCTATTAAGTCAAATCTTAGGTGGTTTTTTGATGGTACCTTAGCTGCCCGGGGTCGTAATTAAGAAAGTACAAGAAATTTGAAAAAGTTACGTACACGCCCCGTAGTGCTTATGGCCGAACCCAATTCTCGGCTAACACAGCTACTTTCACAACTGGATTTTGATGCAAATAGTTGGCGCCGGTTATGAACCAGCATATTAGGCCAAATCTTGAGTGGTTTTTTGATGGCAACTTAGCTGCCCAAAGTCATAATGAAGCAAGTACAAAAAAATTTAACATGTTACGTATACGCCCCGTAGTGCTTATGGTCGAACCCAATTCTCGGCTAACAAAGCTACTTTCACGACTGGATTTTGATGCAAACAGTTGGCGCGAGTTTACATCTAGCCTATTCAGCCAAATCTTGGGTGGTTTTTTGATGGCAACTTAGCTGCCCGGGGTCGTAATGAAACAAGTACAAAAAAATTTAAAAAGTTACGTATACGCCTCGTTGTGCTTATGGCCGAGCCCGATTCTCGGCTAACACAGCTACTTTCACGACTGGATTTTGATGCAAACAGTTGGCGCCGGTTCAGATCCAGCTTATTAAGTCAAATCTTAGGTGGTTTTTTGATGGCAACTTAGCTGCCTGGGGTCGTAATGAAGCAAGTACAAGAAATATTAAAATGTTACGTATACGCCCCGTAGTGCTTATGGCCGAACCCAATTCTCGGCTAACACAGCTACTTTCACGACTGGATTTTGATGCAAACAGTTGGCGCGAGTTTAGATCTAGCCTATACAGCCAAATCTTGGGTGGTTTTTTGATGGTAACTTAGCTGCCCGGGGTCGTAATTAAGAAAGTACAAGAAATTTGAAAAAGTTACGTATACGCCCCGTAGTGCTTATGGCCGAACCCAATTCTCGGCTAACACAGCTACTTTCACGACTGGATTTTGATGCAAATAGTTGGCGCCGGTTATGAACCAGCATATTAAGCCAAATCTTGGGTGGTTTTTTGATGGCAACTTAGCTGCCCGGGGTCATAATGAAGCAAGTACAAAAAAATTTAACATGTTACGTATACGCCCCGTAGTGCTTATGGCCGAACCCAATTCTCGGCTAACACAGCTACTTTCACGACTGGATTTCGACGCAAACAGTTGGCGCGAGTTTAGATCTAGCCTATTAAGCCAAATCTTGGGTGGTTTTTTGATGGCAACTTAGCTGCCCGGGGTCCTAATGAAGCAAGTACAAACATTTAAATGTTACGTATACGCCCCGTAGTGCTTATGGCCGAACCCAATTCTCGGTTAACACAGTTACTTTCACGACTGGATTTTGATGCAAACAGTTGGCGCGAGTTTACATCTAGCCTATACAGCCAAATCTTGGGTGGTTTTTTGATGGTAACTTAGCTGCCCGGGGTCGTAATTAAGAAAGTACAAGAAATTTGAAAAAGTTACGTATACGCCCCGTAGTGCTTATGGCCGAGCCCAATTCTCGGCTAACACAGCTACTTTCACGACTGGATTTTGATGCAAATAGTTGGCGCCGGTTATGAACCAGCATATTAAGCCAAATCTTGGGTGGTTTTTTGATGGCAACTTAGTTGCCCGGGGTCGTAATGAAGCAAGTACAAACATTTAAATGTTACGTATACGCCCCGTAGTGCTTATGGCCGAACCCAATTCTCGGCTAACACAGCTACTTTCACGACTGGATTTCGACGCAAACAGTTGGCGCGAGTTTAGATCTAGCCTATTAAGCCAAATCTTGGGTGGTTTTTTGATGGCAACTTAGCTGCCCGGGGTCCTAATGAAGCAAGTACAAACATTTAAATGTTACGTATACGCCCCGTAGTGCTTATGGCCGAACCCAATTCTCGGTTAACACAGTTACTTTCACGACTGGATTTTGATGCAAACAGTTGGCGCGAGTTTACATCTAGCCTATACAGCCAAATCTTGGGTGGTTTTTTGATGGTAACTTAGCTGCCCGGGGTCGTAATTAAGAAAGTACAAGAAATTTGAAAAAGTTACGTATACATCCCGTAGTGCTTATGGCCGAGCCCAATTCTCGGCTAACACAGCTACTTTCACGACTGGATTTTGATGTAAACAGTTGGCGCGAATTATCATCTAGCCTATTCAGATAAATCTTGGGTGGTTTTTTGATGGCAACTTAGCTGCCCGGGGTCGTAATGAAGCAAGTACGAACATATTTAAATGTTACGTATACGCCCCGTAGTGCTTATGGCCGAACCCGTTTCTCGGCTAACACCGCTACTTTCAGGACTTTATTTTGACGCAAACAGTTGGCGCCGGTTCAGATTCAGCCTATTAAGTAAAATCTTGGCTGGTTTTTTGATGGCAACTTAGCTGCCCGGGGTCGTAATGAAGCAAGTACAAAAAAATTTAAAATGTTACATATACGCCCCGTAGACCTTATGGCCGAACCCAATTCTCGGCTAACACAGCTACTATCACGACTGGATTTTGATGAAAGCAGTTGGCGCCGGTTCAGATCCAGCCTATTAAGTCAAATCTTGGGTGGTTTTTTGATGGCAACTTAGCTGCCCGGGGTCGTAATGAAGCAAGTACAAACAATTTTAAAATGTTACGTATACGCCCCGTAGGGCTTATGGCCGAAACCATTTCCTGGCTAACACAGCCACTTTCACGACTGGATTTTGATGAAAACAGTTGGCGCGAGTTCAGATCTAGCCTATTAAGTCAAATCTTAGGTGGTTTTTTGATGGCTACTTAGCTGCCCGGGGTCGTAATTAAGAAAGTACAAGAAATTTGAACAAGTTACATATGCGCCTCGTAGTGCTTATGGCCGAACCCATTTCTCGGCTAACACCGCTACTTTCATGACTTTATTTTGATGCAAACAGTTGGCGCCGGTTCAGATCCAGCCTATTAAGTCAAATCTTGGGTGGTTTTTTGATGGCAACTTAGCTGCCCGGGGTCGTAATGAACCAAGCACAAACAATTTTAAAATATTACGTATACGCCCCGTAGTGCTTATGGCCGAACCCAATTCTCGGCTAACAAAGCTACTTTCACGACTGGATTTTGATGCAAACAGTTGGTGCGAGTTCAGATCTAGCCTATTAAGTCAAATCTTAGGTGGTTTTTTGAGGGTAACTTAGCTGCCCGTGGTCGTAATTAAGAAAGTACAAGAAATTTGAAAAAGGTACGTATACGCCCCGTAGTGCTTATGGCCGAACCCAATTCTCGGCTAACACAGCTACTTTCACGACTGGATTTTGATGCAAACAGTTGGCGCCGGTTCAGATCCAGCCTATTAAGTCAAATCTTGGGTGGTTTTTTGATGGTAACTTAGCTGCCCGGGGTCGTAATGAAGCAAGTACAAAAAATTTTAAAAAGTTACGTATACGCCTCCTTGTGCTTATGGCCGAGCCCGATTCTCGGCAAACACAGCTCTTTTCACGACTGGATTTTGATGCAAACAGTTGGCGCGAGTACAGATCTAGCCTATTAAGTCAAATCTTAGGTGGTTTTTTGATGGTAACTTAGCTGCCCGGGGTCGTAATTAAGAAAGTACAGCTACTTTCACGACTGGATTTTGATGCAAATAGTTGGCGCCGGTTATGAACCAGCATAGTAAGGCAAATCTTGGGTGGTTTTTTGATGGCAACTTACCTGCCCGGGGTCGTAATGAAGCAAGTACAAGAAATATTAAAATGTTACGTATACGCCCCGTAGTGCTTATGGCCGAACCCAATTCTCGGCTAACACAGCTACATTCACGACTGGATTTTGACGCAAACAGTTGGCGCGAGTTTATAGATCTAGCCTATTAAGTCAAATCTTAGGTGGTTTTTTGAGGGTAACTTAGCTGCCCGTGGTCGTAATTAAGAAAGTACAAGAAATTTGAAAAAGGTACGTATACGCCCCGTAGTGCTTATGGCCGAACCCAATTCTCGGCTAACACAGCTACTTTCACGACTGGATTTTGATGCAAACAGTTGGCGCCGGTTCAGATCCAGCCTATTAAGTCAAATCTTGGGTGGTTTTTTGATGGTAACTTAGCTGCCCGGGGTCGTAATGAAGCAAGTACAAAAAATTTTAAAAAGTTACGTATACGCCTCCTTGTGCTTATGGCCGAGCCCGATTCTCGGCAAACACAGCTCTTTTCACGACTGGATTTTGATGCAAACAGTTGGCGCGAGTACAGATCTAGCCTATTAAGTCAAATCTTAGGTGGTTTTTTGATGGTAACTTAGCTGCCCGGGGTCGTAATTAAGAAAGTACAGCTACTTTCACGACTGGATTTTAACGCAAACAGTTGGCGCGAGTTTAGATCTAGCCTATTAAGCCAAATCTTGGGTGGTTTTTTGATGGCAACTTAGCTGCCCGGGGTCGTAATGAAGCAAGTACAAACATTTAAATGTTACGTATACGCCCCGTAGTGCTTATGGCCGAACCCAATTCTCGGCTAACACAGCTACATTCACGACTGGATTTTGACGCAAACAGTTGGCGCGAGTTTATAGATCTAGCCTATTAAGTAAAATCTTAGGTGATTTTTTGATGGTAACTTAGCTGCCCGGGGTCGTAATTAAGAAAGTACAGGAAATTTGAAAAAGTTACGTATACGCCCCGTAGTGCTTATGGCCGAACCCAATTCTCGGCTAACACAGCTACTTTCGCGACTTGATTTTGATGCAAATCGTTGGCGCCGGTTTTGAACCAGCATATTAAGCCAAATCTTGGGTGGTTTTTTGATGGCAACTTAGCTGCCCGGGGTCGTAATTAAGAAAGTACAAACGTTTTTAAATGTTACGTATACGCCCCGTAGTGCTTATGGCCGAGCCCGATTCTCGGTAAACACAGCTCTTTTCACGACTGGATTTTGATGCAAACAGTTGGCGCGAGTTTACATCTAGCCTATTCAGCCAAATCTTGGGTGGTTTTTTGATGGCAACTTAGCTGCCCGGGGTCGTAATGAAGCAAGTACAAAAAATTTTAAAAAGTTACGTAGACGCCCCGTAGTGCTTATGGCCGAACCCAATCCTCGGCTAACACAGCTACTTTCACGACTGGATTTTGATGCAAATAGTTGGCGCCGGTTATGAACCAGCATATTAAGCCAAATCATGGGTGGTTTTTTGATGGCAACTTAGCTGCCCGGGGTCGTAATGAAGCAAGTACAAAAAAATTTTAAATGTTACGTATACGCCCCGTAGTGCTTATGGCCGAACCCAATTCTCGGCTAACACAGCTACTTTCACGACTGGATTTTGATGCAAATAGTTGGCGCCGGTTATGAACCAGCATATTGAACCACAAAAAAATTTAAAATGTTACGTATACGCCCCGTAGACCTTATGGCCGAACCCAATTCTCGGCTAACACAGCTACTATCACGACTGGATTTTGATGAAAGCAGTTGGCGCCGGTTCAGATCCAGCCTATTTAGTAAAATCTTGGGTGGTTTTTTGATGGCAACTTAGCTGCCCGGGGTCGTAATGAAGCAAGTACAAAAAATTTTAAAAAGTTACGTATACGCCCCGTAGTGCTTATGGCCGAACCCAATCCTCGGCTAACACAGCTACTTTCACGACTGGATTTTGACGCAAACAGTTGGCGCGAGTTTAGATCTAGCCTATTAAGCCAAATCTTGGGTGGTTTTTTGATGGCAACTTAGCTGCCCGGGGTCGTAATTAAGAAAGTACAAGAAATTTGAAAAAGTTACGTATACGCCTCGTAGTGCTTATGGCTGAACCCATTTCTCGGCTAACACCGCTACTTTCATGACTTTATTTTGATGCAAACAGTTGGCGCCGGTTTAGATCCAGCCTATTAAGTAAAATCTTGGGTGGTTTTTTGATGGCAACTTAGCTGCCCGGGGTCGTAATGAAGCAAGTACAAAAAAATTTAAAAAGTTACGTATACGCCCCGTAGTGCTTATGGCCGAACCCAATCCTCGGCTAACACAGCTACTTTCACGACTGGATTTTGACGCAAACAGTTGGCGCGAGTTTAGATCCAGCCTATTAAGTAAAATCTTGGGTGGTTTCTTGATGGCAACTTAGCTGCCCGGGGTCGTAATGAACCAAGTACCAAAAAATTTTAAAATGTTACGTATACGCCCCGTGGTGCTTATGGCCGAACCCAATTCTCGGCTAACACAGCTACTTTCACGACTGGATTTCAACGCAAACAGTTGGCGCGAGTTTAGATCTAGCCTATTAAGCCAAATCTTGGGTGGTTTTTTGATGGCAACTTAGCTGCCCGGGGTCGTAATTAAGAAAGTACAAGAAATTTGAAAAAGTTACATATACGCCTCGTAGTGCTTATGGCTGAACCCATTTCTCGGCTAACACCGCTACTTTCATGACTTTATTTTGATGCAAACAGTTGGCGCCGGTTTAGATCCAGCCTATTAAGTCAAATCTTGGGTGGTTTTTTGATGGCAACTTAGCTGCCCGGGGTCGTAATGAAGCAAGTACAAACATTTAAATGTTACGTATACGCCCCGTAGTGCTTATGGCCGAACCCAATTCTCGGCTAACACAGCTACATTCACGACTGGATTTTGACGCAAACAGTTGGCGCGAGTTTATAGATCTAGCCTATTAAGTAAAATCTTAGGTGATTTTTTGATGGTAACTTAGCTGCCCGGGGTCGTAATTAAGAAAGTACAGGAAATTTGAAAAAGTTACGTATACGCCCCGTAGTGCTTATGGCCGAACCCAATTCTCGGCTAACACAGCTACTTTCGCGACTGGATTTTGATGCAAATCGTTGGCGCCGGTTTTGAACCAGCATATTAAGCCAAATCTTGGGTGGTTTTTTGATGGCAACTTAGCTGCCCGGGGTCGTAATTAAGAAAGTACAAACGTTTTTAAATGTTACGTATACGCCCCGTAGTGCTTATGGCCGAGCCCGATTCTCGGTAAACACAGCTCTTTTCACGACTGGATTTTGATGCAAACAGTTGGCGCGAGTTTACATCTAGCCTATTCAGCCAAATCTTGGGTGGTTTTTTGATGGCAACTTAGCTGCCCGGGGTCGTAATGAAGCAAGTACAAAAAATTTTAAAAAGTTACGTAGACGCCCCGTAGTGCTTATGGCCGAACCCAATCCTCGGCTAACACAGCTACTTTCACGACTGGATTTTGATGCAAATAGTTGGCGCCGGTTATGAACCAGCATATTAAGCCAAATCATGGGTGGTTTTTTGATGGCAACTTAGCTGCCCGGGGTCGTAATGAAGCAAGTACAAAAAATTTTAAAAAGTTACGTAGACGCCCCGTAGTGCTTATGGCCGAACCCAATCCTCGGCTAACACAGCTACTTTCACGACTGGATTTTGATGCAAATAGTTGGCGCCGGTTATGAACCAGCATATTGAACCACAAAAAAATTTAAAATGTTACGTATACGCCCCGTAGACCTTATGGCCGAACCCAATTCTCGGCTAACACAGCTACTATCACGACTGGATTTTGATGAAAGCAGTTGGCGCCGGTTCAGATCCAGCCTATTAAGTAAAATCTTGGGTGGTTTTTTGATGGCAACTTAGCTGCCCGGGGTCGTAATGAAGCAAGTACAAAAAATTTTAAAAAGTTACGTATACGCCCCGTAGTGCTTATGGCCGAACCCAATCCTCGGCTAACACAGCTACTTTCACACTGGATTTTGACGCAAACAGTTGGCGCGAGTTTAGATCTACCCTATTAAGCCAAATCTTGGGTGGTTTTTTGATGGCAACTTAGCTGCCCGGGGTCGTAATTAAGAAAGTACAAGAAATTTGAAAAAGTTACGTATACGCCTCGTAGTGCTTATGGCTGAACCCATTTCTCGGCTAACACCGCTACTTTCATGACTTTATTTTGATGCAAACAGTTGGCGCCGGTTTAGATCCAGCCTATTAAGTCAAATCTTGGGTGGTTTCTTGATGGCAACTTAGCTGCCCGGGGTCGTAATGAACCAAGTACCAAAAAATTTTAAAATGTTACGTATACGCCCCGGAGTGCTTATGGCCGAACCCAATTCTCGGCTAACACAGCTACTTTCACGACTGGATTTTGATGCAAACAATTGGCGCCGGTTCAGATCCAGCCTATTAAGTCAAATATTTGGTGGTTTTTTGATGGCAACTTAGCTGCCCGGGGTCGTAATTAAGAAAGTACAAAAAATTTGAAAAAGTTACATATACGCCTCGTAGTGCTTATGGCTGAACCCATTTCTCGGCTAACACCGCTACTTTCATGACTTTATTTTGATGCAAACAGTTGGCGCCGGTTTAGATCCAGCCTATTAAGTCAAATCTTGGGTGGTTTTTTGATGGCAACTTAGCTGCCCGGGGTCGTAATGAACCAAGTACAAAAAATTTTAAAATGTTACGTATACGCCCCGTATTGCTTATGGCCGAACCCAATTCTCGGCTAACACAGCTACTTTCACGACTGGATTTTGATGCAAATAGTTGGCGCCGGTTATGAACCAGCATATTAAGCCAAATCTTGGGTGGTTTTTTGATGGCAACTTAGCTGCCCGGGGTCGTAATTAAGAGAGTACAAACATTTTTAAATGTTACGTATACGCCCCGTAGTGCTTATGGCCGAACCCAATTCTCGGCTAACAAAGCTACTTTCACGACTGGATTTTGATGCAAACAGTTGGTGCGAGTTCAGATCTGGCCTATTAAGTCAAATCTTAGGTGGTTTTTTGAGGGTAACTTAGCTGCCCGTGGTCGTAATTAAGAAAGTACAAGAGATTTGAAAAAGGTACGTATACGCCCCGTAGTGCTTATGGCCGAACCCAATTCTCGGCTAACACAGCTACTTTCACGACTGGATTTTGATGCAAACAGTTGGCGCCGGTTCAGATCCAGCCTATTAAGTCAAATCTTGGGTGGTTTTTTGATGGCAACTTAGCTGGCCGGGGTCGTAATGAAGCAAGTACAAAAAAATTTAAAAAGTTACGTATACGCCCCATAGTGCTTATGGCCGAACCCATTTCTCGGCTAACACCGCTACTTTCACGACTTTATTTTGATGCAAGCAGTTGGCGCCGGTTCAGATCCAGCCTATTAAGTCAAATCGTGGGTGGTTTTTTGATGGCAACTTAGCTGCCCGGGGTCGTAATGAAGCAAGTACAAAAAAATTTAAAAAGTTACGTATACGCCTCGTTGTGCTTATGGCCGAGCCCGATTCTCGGCAAACACAGCTCTTTTCACGACTGGATTTTGATGCAAACAGTTGGCGCGAGTTCAGATCTAGCCTATACAGCCAAATCTTGGGTGGTTTTTTGATGGTAACTTAGCTGCCCGGGGTCGTAATTAAGAAAGTACAAGAAATTTGAAAAAGTTACGTATACGCCCCGTAGTGCTTATGGCCGAACCCAATTCTCGGCTAACACAGCTATTTTCACGACTGGATTTTGATGCAAACAGTTGGCGCGAGTTTAGATCTAGCCTATACAGCCAAATCTTGGGTGGTTTTTTGATGGTAACTTAGCTGCCCGGGGTCGTAATTAAGAAAGTACAAGAAATTTGAAAAAGTTACGTATACGCCCCGTAGTGCTTATGGCCGAACCCAATTCTCGGCTAACACAGCTACTTTCACGACTGGATTTCAACGCAAACAGTTGGCGCGAGTTTAGATCTAGCCTATTAAGCCAAATCTTGGGTGGTTTTTTGATGGTAACTTAGCTGCCCGGGGTCGTAATTAAGAAAGTACAAGAAATTTGAAAAAGTTACGTATACGCCCCGTAGTGCTTATGGCCGAGCCCAATTCTCGGCTAACACAGCTACTTTCACGACTGGGTTTTGATGTAAACAGTTGGCGCGAGTTATCATCTAGCCTATTCAGCCAAATCTTGGGTGGTTTTTTGATGGCAACTTAGCTGCCCGGGGTCGTAATGAAGCAAGTACAAACATTTAAATGTTACGTATACGCCCCGTAGTGCTTATGGCCGAACCCAATACTCGGTTAACACAGCTACTTTCACGACTGGATTTTGATGCAAACAGTTGGCGAAGGTTCAGATCCAGCCTATTAAGTCAAATCTTGGGTGGTTTTTTGATGGCAACTTAACCGCCCGGGGTCGTAATGAAGCAAGTACAAAAAAAATTAAAAAGTTACGTATACGCCCCGTAGTGCTTATGGCCGAACCCAATCCTCGGCTAACACAGCTACTTTCACGACTGGATTTTGACGCAAACAGTTGGCGCGAGTTTAGATCTAGCCTATTAAGCCAAATCTTGGGTGGTTTTTTGATGGCAACTTAGCTGCCCGGGGTCGTAATGAAGCAAGTACAAACATTTAAATGTTACGTATACGCCCCGTAGTGCTTATGGCCGAACCCAATTCTCGGCTAACACAGCTACTTTCACGACTGGATTTTGACGCAAACAGTTGGCGCGAGTTTAGATCTAGCCTATTAAGCCAAATCTTGGGTGGTTTTTTGATGGCAACTTAGCTGCCCGGGGTCGTAATGAAGCAAGTACAAACATTTAAATGTTACGTATACGCCCCGTAGTGCTTATGGCCGAACCCAATTCTCGGCAAACACAGCTCTTTTCACGACTGGATTTTGATGCAAACAGTTGGCGCGAGTTTAGATCTAGCCTATTAAGCCAAATCTTGGGTGGTTTTTTGATGGTAACTTAGCTGCCCGGGGTCGTAATTAAGAAAGTACAAGAAATTTGAAAAAGTTACGTATACGCCCCGTAGTGCTTATGGCCGAACCATATTCTCGGCTAACACAGCTACTTTCACGACTGGATTTTGACGCAAACAGTTGGCGCGAGTTTAGATCTAGCCTATTAAGCCAAATCTTGGGTGGTTTTTTGATGGCAACTTAGCTGCCTGGGATCGTAATCAAGCAAGTACAAGAAATATTAAAATGTTACGTATACGCCCCGTAGTGCTTATGGCCGAACCATATTCTCGGCTAACACAGCTACTTTCACGACTGGATTTTGACGCAAACAGTTGGCGCGAGTTTAGATCTAGCCTATTAAGCCAAATCTTGGGTTTTTTTTTTATGGCAACTTAGCTGCCCGGGGTCGTAATGAAGCAAGTACAAACATTTAAATGTTACGTATACGCCCCGTAGTGCTTATGGCCGAACCCAATTCTCGGCTAACACAGCTACTTTCACGACTGGATTTTGACGCAAACAGTTGGCGCGAGTTTAGATCTAGCCTATTAAGCCAAATTCTGGGTGGTTTTTTGATGGCAACTTAGCTGCCCGGGGTCGTAATGAAGCAAGTACAAACATTTAAATGTTACGTATACGCCCCGTAGTGCTTATGGCCGAACCCAATTCTCGGCAAACACAGCTCCTTTCACGACTGGATTTTGATGCAAACAGTTGGCGCGAGTTTAGATCTAGCCTATTAAGCCAAATCTTGGGTGGTTTTTTGATGGTAACTTAGCTGCCCGGGGTCGTAATTAAGAAAGTACAAGAAATTTGAAAAAGTTACGTATACGCCCCGTAGTGCTTATGGCCGAACCATATTCTCGGCTAACACAGCTACTTTCACGACTGGATTTTGACGCAAACAGTTGGCGCGAGTTTAGATCTAGCCTATTAAGCCAAATCTTGGGTGGTTTTTTGATGGCAACTTAGCTGCCTGGGGTCGTAATCAAGCAAGTACAAGAAATATTAAAATTTTACGTATACGCCCCGTGGTGCTTATGGCCGAACCATATTCTCGGCTAACACAGCTACTTTCACGACTGGATTTTGACGCAAACAGTTGGCGCGAGTTTAGATCTAGCCTATTAAGCCAAATCTTGGGTGGTTTTTTGATGGCAACTTAGCTGCCCGGGGTCGTAATGAAGCAAGTACAAACATTTAAATGTTACGTATACGCCCCGTAGTGCTTATGGCCGAACCCAATTCTCGGCTAACACAGCTACTTTCACGACTGGATTTTGACTCAAACAGTTGGCGCGAGTTTAGATCTAGCCTATTAAGCCAAATCTTGGGTGGTTTTTTGATGGCAACTTAGCTGCCCGGGGTCGTAATGAAGCAAGTACAAACATTTAAATGTTACGTATACGCCCCGTAGTGCTTACGGCCGAACCCGATTCTCGGCAAACACAGCTCTTTTCACGACTGGATTTTGATGCAAACAGTCGGCGCGAGTTTAGATCTAGCCTATTAAGCCAAATCTTGGGTGGTTTTTTGATGGTAACTTAGCTGCCCGGGGTCGTAATTAAGAAAGTACAAGAAATTTGAAAAAGTTACGTATACGCCCCGTAGTGCTTATCGCCGAACCATATTCTCGGCTAACACAGCTACTTTCACGACTGGATTTTGACGCAAACAGTTGGCGCGAGTTTAGATCTAGCCTATTAAGCAAAATCTTGGGTGGTTTTTTGATGGCAACTTAGCTGCCTGGGGTCGTAATCAAGCAAGTACAAGAAATATTAAAATGTTACGTATACGCCCCGTAGTGCTTATGGCCGAAGCCATTTCCTGGCTAACACAGCCACTTTCACGACTGGATTTTGATGAAAACAGTTGGCGCAAGTTCAGATCTAGCCTATTAAGCCAAATCTTGGGTGGTTTTTTGATGGCAACTTAGCTGCCCGGGGTCGTAATGAAGCAAGTACAAACATTTAAATGTTACGTATACGCCCCATAGTGCTTATGGCCGAACCCAATTCTCGGCTAACACAGCTTCCTTCACGACTGGAATTTGATGCAAACAGTTGGCGCGAGTTTAGATCTAGCCTATTCAGCCAAATTTTGGGTGGTTTTTTGATGGCAACTTAGCTGCCCGGGGTCGTAATTAAGAAAGTACGAACATATTTAAATGTTACGTATACGCCCCCTAGTGCTTATGGCCGAACCCAATTCTCGGCTAACACAGCTACTTTCACGACTGGATTTTGACGAAAACAGTTGGCGCGAGTTTAGATCTAGCCTATTAAGCCAAATCTTGGGTGGTTTTTTGATGACAACTTAGCTGCCTGGGGTCGTAATGAAGCAAGTACAAGAAATATTAAAATGTTACGTATACGCCCCGTGGTGCTTATGGCCGAACCATATTCTCGGCTAACACAGCTACTTTCACGACTGGATTTTGACGCAAACAGTTGGCGCGAGTTTAGATCTAGCCTATTAAGCCAAATCTTGGGTGGTTTTTTGATGGCAACTTAGCTGCCCGGGGTCGTAATGAAGCAAGTACAAACATTTAAATGTTACGTATACGCCCCATAGTGCTTATGGCCGAACCCAATTCTCGGCTAACACAGGTTCCTTCACGACTGGAATTTGATGCAAACAGTTGGCGCGAGTTTAGATCTAGCCTATTCAGCCAAATTTTGGGTGGTTTTTTGATGGCAACTTAGCTGCCCGGGGTCGTAATTAAGAAAGTACGAACATATTTAAATGTTACGTATACGCCCCCTAGTGCTTATGGCCGAACCCAATTCTCGGCTAACACAGCTACTTTCACGACTGGATTTTGACGAAAACAGTTGGCGCGAGTTTAGATCTAGCCTATTAAGCCAAATCTTGGGTGGTTTTTTGATGACAACTTAGCTGCCTGGGGTCGTAATGAAGCAAGTACAAGAAATATTAAAATGTTACGTATACGCCCCGTAGTGCTTATGGCCGAAGCCATTTCCTGGCTAACACAGCCACTTTCACGACTGGATTTTGATGAAAACAGTTGGCGCAAGTTCAGATCTAGCCTATTAAGTCAAATCTTAGGTGGTTTTTTGATGGCAACTTAGCTGCGCGGGGTCGTAATTAAGAAAGTACAAGAAATTTGAAAAAGTTACATATACGCCTCGTAGTGCTTATGGCTGAACCCATTTCTCGGCTAACACCGCTACTTTCATGACTTTATTTTGATGCAAACAGTTGGCGCCGGTTTAGATCCAGCCTATTAAGTCAAATCTTGGGTGGTTTCTTGATGGCAACTTAGCTGCCCGGGGTCGTAATGAACCAAGTACCAAAAAATTTTAAAATGTTACGTATACGCCCCGTAGTGCTTATGGCCGAAAACAATTCTCGGCTAACACAGCTACTTTCACGACTGGATTTTGATGCAAACAATTGGCGCCGGTTCAGATCCAGCCTATTAAGTCAAATCTTGGGTGGTTTTTTGATGGCAACTTAGCTGCCCGGGGTCGTAATTAAGAAAGTACAAGAAATTTGAAAAAGTTACATATACGCCTCGTAGTGCTTATGGCTGAACCCATTTCTCGGCTAACACCGCTACTTTCATGACTTTATTTTGATGCAAACAGTTGGCGCCGGTTTAGATCCAGCCTATTAAGTCAAATCTTGGGTGGTTTTTTGATGGCAACTTAGCTGCCCGGGGTCGTAATGAACCAAGTACAAAAAAATTTAAAATGTTACGTATACGCCCCGTAGTGCTTATGGCCGAACCCAATTCTCGGCTAACACAGCTACTTTCACGACTGGATTTTGATGCAAATAGTTGGCGCCGGTTATGAACCAGCATATTAAGCCAAATCTTGGGTGGTTTTTTGATGGCAACTTAGCTGCCCGGGGTCGTAATTAAAAGAGTACAAACATTTTTAAATGTTACGTATACGCCCCGTAGTGCTTATGGCCGAACCCAATTCTCGGCTAACAAAGCTACTTTCACGACTGGATTTTGATGCAAACAGTTGGTGCGAGTTCAGATCTAGCCTATTAAGTCAAATCTTAGGTGGTTTTTTGAGGGTAACTTAGCTGCCCGTGGTCGTAATTAAGAAAGTACAAGAGATTTGAAAAAGGTACGTATACGCCCCGTAGTGCTTATGGCCGAACCCAATTCTCGGCTAACACAGCTACTTTCACGACTGGATTTTGATGCAAACAGTTGGCGCCGGTTCAGATCCAGCCTATTAAGTCAAATCTTGGGTGGTTTTTTGATGGCAACTTAGCTGCCCGGGGTCGTAACGAAGCAAGTACAAAAAAATTTAAAATGTTACGTATACGCCCCATGGTGCTTATGGCCGAACCCAATTCTCGGCTAACAAAGCTAATTTCACGACTGGATTTTGATGCAAACAGTTGGCGCGAGTTAACATCTAGCCTATTCAGCCAAATCTTGGGTGGTTTTCTGATGGCAACTTAGCTGCCCGGGGTCGTAATTAAGAAAGTACAAGAAATTTGAAAAAGTTACGTATACGCCCCGTAGTGCTTATGGCCGAACCCAATTCTCGGCTAACACAGCTACTTTCACGACTGGATTTCAACGCAAACAGTTGGCGCGAGTTTAGATCTAGCCTATTAAGCCAAATCTTGGGTGGTTTTTTGATGGTAACTTAGCTGCCCGGGGTCGTAATTAAGAAAGTACAAGAAATTTGAAAAAGTTACGTATACGCCCCGTAGTGCTTATGGCCGAGCCCAATTCTCGGCTAACACAGCTACTTTCACGACTGGATTTTGATGTAAACAGTTGGCGCGAGTTATCATCTAGCCTATTCAGCCAAATCTTGGGTGGTTTTTTGATGGCAACTTAGCTGCCCGGGGTCGTAATGAAGCAAGTACAAACATTTAAATGTTACGTATACGCCCCGTAGTGCTTATGGCCGAACCCAATACTCGGTTAACACAGCTACTTTCACGACTGGATTTTGATGCAAACAGTTGGCGCCGGTTCAGATCCAGCCTATTAAGTCAAATCTTGGGTGGTTTTTTGATGGCAACTTAGCCGCCCGGGGTCGTAATGAAGCAAGTACAAAAAAAATTAAAAAGTTACGTATACGCCCCGTAGTGCTTATGGCCGAACCCATTCCTCGGCTAACACAGCTACTTTCACGACTAGATTTTGATGTAAACAGTTGGCGCGAGTTATCATCTAGCCTATTCAGCCAAATCTTGGGTGGTTTTTTGATGGCAACTTAGCTGCCCGGGGTCGTAATGAAGCAAGTACAAACATTTAAATGTTACGTATACGCCCCGTAGTGCTTATGGCCGAACCCAATTCTCGGCTAACACAGCTACTTTCACGACTGGATTTTGACGCAAACAGTTGGCGCGAGTTTAGATCTAGCCTATTAAGCCAAATCTTGGGTGGTTTTTTGATGGCAACTTAGCTGCCTGGGGTCGTAATCAAGCAAGTACAAGAAATATTAAAATGTTACATATACGCCCCGTAGTGCTTATGGCCGAACCATATTCTCGGCTAACACAGCTACTTTCACGACTGGATTTTGACGCAAACAGTTGGCGCGAGTTTAGATCTAGCCTATTAAGCCAAATCTTGGGTGGTTTTTTGATGGCAACTTAGCTGCCCGGGGTCGTAATGAAGCAAGTACAAACATTTAAATGTTACGTATACGCCCCGTAGTGCTCATGGCCGAACCCAATTCTCGGCTAACACAGCTACTTTCACAACTGGATTTTGACGCAAACAGTTGGCTCGAGTTTAGATCTAGCCTATTAAGCTAAATCTTGGGTGATTTTTTGATGGCAACTTAGCTGCCCGGGGTCGTAATGAAGCAAGTACAAACATTTAAATGTTACGTATACACCCCGTAGTGCTTATGGCCGAACCCGATTCTCGGCAAACACAGCTCTTTTCACGACTGGATTTTGATGCAAACAGTTGGCGCGAGTTTAGATCTAGCCTATTAAGCCAAATCTTGGGTGGTTTTTTGATGGTAACTTAGCTGCTCGGGGTCGTAATTAAGAAAGTACAAGAAATTTGAAAAAGTTACGTATACGCCCCGTAGTGCTTATGGCCGAACCATATTCTCGGCTAACACAGCTACTTCCACGACTGGATTTTGACGCAAACAGTTGGCGCGAGTTTAGATCTAGCCTATTAAGCCAAATCTTGGGTGGTTTTTTGATGGTAACTTAGCTGCTCGGGGTCGTAATTAAGAAAGTACAAGAAATTTGAAAAAGTTACGTATACACCCCGTAGTGCTTATGGCCGAACCCGATTCTCGGCAAACACAGCTCTTTTCACGACTGGATTTTGATGCAAACAGTTGGCGCGAGTTTAGATCTAGCCTATTAAGCCAAATCTTGGGTGGTTTTTTGATGGTAACTTAGCTGCTCGGGGTCGTAATTAAGAAAGTACAAGAAATTTGAAAAAGTTACGTATACGCCCCGTAGTGCTTATGGCCGAACCATATTCTCGGCTAACACAGCTACTTTCACGACTGGATTTTGACGCAAACAGTTGGCGCGAGTTTAGATCTAGCCTATTAAGCCAAATCTTGGGTGGTTTTTTGATGGTAACTTAGCTGCTCGGGGTCGTAATTAAGAAAGTACAAGAAATTTGAAAAAGTTACGTATACACCCCGTAGTGCTTATGGCCGAACCCGATTCTCGGCAAACACAGCTCTTTTCACGACTGGATTTTGATGCAAACAGTTGGCGCGAGTTTAGATCTAGCCTATTAAGCCAAATCTTGGGTGGTTTTTTGATGGTAACTTAGCTGCTCGGGGTCGTAATCAAGCAAGTACAAGAAATATTAAAATGTTACGTATACGCCCCGTAGTGCTTATGGCCGAACCCAATTCTCGGCTAACACAGCTTCCTTCACGACTGGAATTTGATGCAAACAGTTGGCGCGAGTTTAGATCTAGCATATTCAGCCAAATTTTGGGTGGTTTTTTGATGGCAACTTAGCTGCCCGGGGTCGTAATTAAGAAAGTACGAACATATTTAAATGTTACGTATACGCCCCGTAGTGCTTATGGCCGAACCCAATTCTCGGCTAACACAGCTACTTTCACGACTGGATTTTGACGCAAACAGTTGGCGCGAGTTTAGATCTAGCCTATTAAGCCAAATCTTGGGTGGTTTTTTGATGGCAACTTAGCTGCCTGGGGTCGTAATGAAGCAAGTACAAGAGATATTAAAATGTTACGTATACGCCCCGTAGTGCTTATGGCCGAAGCCATTTCCTGGCTAACACAGCCACTTTCACGACTGGATTTTGATGAAAACAGTTGGCGCAAGTTCAGATCTAGCCTATTAAGTCAAATCTTAGGTAGTTTTTTGATGGCAACTTAGCTGCGCGGGGTCGTAATTGAGAAAGTACAAGAAATTTGAAAAAGTTACATATACGCCTCGTAGTGCTTATGGCTGAACCCATTTCTCGGCTAACACCGCTACTTTCATGACTTTATTTTGATGCAAACAGTTGGCGCCGGTTTAGATCCAGCCTATTAAGTCAAATCTTGGGTGGTTTCTTGATGGCAACTTAGCTGCCCGGGGTCGTAATGAACCAAGTACCAAAAAATTTTAAAATGTTACGTATACGCCCCGTAGTGCTTATGGCCGAACCCAATTCTCGGCTAACACAGCTACTTTCACGACTGGATTTTGATGCAAACAATTGGCGCCGGTTCAGATCCAGCCTATTAAGTCAAATCTTGGGTGGTTTCTTGATGGCAACTTAGCTGCCCGGGGTCGTAATGAACCAAGTACCAAAAAATTTAAAATGTTACGTATACGCCCCCGTAGTGCTTATGGCCGAACCCAATTCTCGGCTAACACAGCTACTTTCACGACTGGATTTTGACGCAAACAGTTGGCGCGAGTTTAGATCTAGCCTATTAAGCCAAATCTTGGGTGGTTTTTTGATGGCAACTTAGCTGCCTGGGGTCGTAATGAAGCAAGTACAAGAAATATTAAAATGTTACGTATACGCCCCGTAGTGCTTATGGCCGAAGCCATTTCCTGGCTAACACAGCCACTTTCACGACTGGATTTTGATGAAAACAGTTGGCGCAAGTTCAGATCTAGCCTATTAAGTCAAATCTTAGGTGGTTTTTTGATGGCAACTTAGCTGCGCGGGGTCGTAATTAAGAAAGTACAAGAAATTTGAAAAAGTTACATATACGCCTCGTAGTGCTTATGGCTGAACCCATTTCTCGGCTAACACCGCTACTTTCATGACTTTATTTTGATGCAAACAGTTGGCGCCGGTTTAGATCCAGCCTATTAAGTCAAATCTTGGGTGGTTTCTTGATGGCAACTTAGCTGCCCGGGGTCGTAATGAACCAAGTACCAAAAAATTTTAAAATGTTACGTATACGCCCCGTGGTGCTTATGGCCGAACCCAATTCTCGGCTAACACAGCTACTTTCACGACTGGATTTCAACGCAAACAGTTGGCGCGAGTTTAGATCTAGCCTATTAAGCCAAATCTTGGGTGGTTTTTTGATGGCAACTTAGCTGCCCGGGGTCGTAATTAAGAAAGTACAAGAAATTTGAAAAAGTTACATATACGCCTCGTAGTGCTTATGGCTGAACCCAATTCTCGGCTAACAAAGCTACTTTCACGACTGGATTTTGATGCAAACAGTTGGTGCGAGTTCAGATCTAGCCTATTAAGTCAAATCTTAGGTGGTTTTTTGAGGTTAACCTAGCTGCCCGTGGTCGTAATTAAGAAAGTACAAGAAATTTGAAAAAGTTACGTATACGCCCCGTAGTGCTTATGGCCGAACCCAATTCTCGGCTAACACAGCTACTTTCACGACTGGATTTTGATGCAAATAGTTGGCGCCGGTTATGAACCAGCATATTAGGCCAAATCTTGGGTGGTTTTTTGATGGCAACTTAGCTGCCCGGGGTCGTAATGAACCAAGTACAAACAATTTTAAAATGTTACGTATACGCCCCGTAGTGCTTATGGCCGAACCCAATTCTCGGCTAACAAAGCTACTTTCACGACTGGATTTTGATGCAAACAGTTGGTACGAGTTCAGATCCAGCCTATTAAGTCAAATCTTGGGTGGTTTTTTGATGGTAACTTAGCTGCTCGGGGTCGTAATGAAGCAAGTACAAAAAATTTTAAAAAGTTACGTATACGCCTCGTTGTGCTTATGGCCGAGCCCGATTCTCGGCAAACACAGCTCTTTTCGCGACTGGATTTTGATGCAAACAGTTGGCGCGAGTTCAGATCTAGCCTATTAAGTCAAATCTTAGGTGGTTTTTTGATGGTAACTTAGCTGCCCGGGGTCGTAATTAAGAAAGTACAAGAAATTTGAAAAAGTTACGTATACGCCCCGTAGTGCTTATGGCCGAACCCATTTCTCGGCTAACACCGCTACTTTCATGACTTTATTTTGATGCAAACAGTTGGCGCCGGTTCAGATCCAGCCTATTAAGTCAAATCTTGGGTGGTTTTTTGATGGCAACTTAGCTGCCCGGGGTCGTAATGAACCAAGCACAAACAATTTTAAAATATTACGTATACGCCCCGTAGTGCTTATGGCCGAACCCAATTCTCGGCTAACAAAGCTACTTTCACGACTGGATTTTGATGCAAACAGTTGGTGCGAGTTCAGATCTAGCCTATTAAGTCAAATCTTAGGTGGTTTTTTGAGGGTAACTTAGCTGCCCGTGGTCGTAATTAAGAAAGTACAAGAAATTTGAAAAAGGTACGTATACGCCCCGTAGTGCTTATGGCCGAGCCCGATTCTCGGCAAACACAGCTCTTTTCACGACTGGATTTTGATGCAAACAGTTGGCGCGAGTACAGATCTAGCCTATTAAGTCAAATCTTAGGTGGTTTTTTGATGGTAACTTAGCTGCCCGGGGTCGTAATTAAGAAAGTACAGCTACTTTCACGACTGGATTTTGATGCAAATAGTTGGCGCCGGTTATGAACCAGCATATTAAGGCAAATCTTGGGTGGTTTTTTGATGGCAACTTAGCTGCCCGGGGTCGTAATTAAGAAAGTACAAACATTTTTAAATGTTACGTATACGCCCCGTAGTTCTTATGGCCGAACCCAATTCTCGGCTAACAAAGCTACTTTCACGACTGGATTTTGATGCAAACAGTTGGTGCGAGTTCAGATCCAGCCTATTAAGTCAAATCTTGGGTGGCTTTTTGATGGCAACTTAGCTGCCCGGGGTCGTAATGAAGCAAGTACAAAAAATGTTAAGAAGTTACGTATACGCCCCGTAGTGCTTATGGCCGACCCCAATTCTCGGCTAACACAGCTACTTTCACGACTGGATTTTAACGCAAACAGTTGGCGCGAGTTTAGATCTAGCCTATTAAGCCAAATCTTGGGTGGTTTTTTGATGGCAACTTAGCTGCCCGGGGTCGTAATGAAGCAAGTACAAACATTTAAATGTTACGTATACGCCCCGTAGTGCTTATGGCCGAACCCAATTCTCGGCTAACACAGCTACATTCACGACTGGATTTTGACGCAAACAGTTGGCGCGAGTTTAGATCTAGCCTATTAAGCCAAATCTTGGGTGGTTTTTTGATGGCAACTTAGCTGCCTGGGGTCGTAATGAAGCAAGTACAAGAAATATTAAAATGTTACGTATACGCCCCGTAGTGCTTATGGCCGAACCCAATTCTCGGCTAACACAGCTTCCTTCACGACTGGAATTTGATGCAAACAGTTGGCGCGAGTTTAGATCTAGCATATTCAGCCAAATTTTGGGTGGTTTTTTGATGGCAACTTAGCTGCCCGGGGTCGTAATTAAGAAAGTACGAACATATTTAAATGTTACGTATACGCCCCGTAGTGCTTATGGCCGAACCCAATTCTCGGCTAACACAGCTACTTTCACGACTGGATTTTGACGCAAACAGTTGGCGCGAGTTTAGATCTAGCCTATTAAGCCAAATCTTGGGTGGTTTTTTGATGGCAACTTAGCTGCCCGGGGTCGTAATGAAGCAAGTACAAACATTTAAATGTTACGTATACGCCCCGTAGTGCTTATGGCCGAACCCAATACTCGGTTAACACAGCTACTTTCACGACTGGATTTTGATGCAAACAGTTGGCGCCGGTTCAGATCCAGCCTATTAAGTCAAATCTTGGGTGGTTTTTTGATGGCAACTTAGCCGCCCGGGGTCGTAATGAAGCAAGTACAAAAAAAATTAAAAAGTTACGTATACGCCCCGTAGTGCTTATGGCCGAACCCATTCCTCGGCTAACACAGCTACTTTCACGACTAGATTTTGATGTAAACAGTTGGCGCGAGTTATCATCTAGCCTATTCAGCCAAATCTTGGGTGGTTTTTTGATGGCAACTTAGCTGCCCGGGGTCGTAATGAAGCAAGTACAAACATTTAAATGTTACGTATACGCCCCGTAGTGCTTATGGCCGAACCCAATTCTCGGCTAACACAGCTACTTTCACGACTGGATTTTGACGCAAACAGTTGGCGCGAGTTTAGATCTAGCCTATTAAGCCAAATCTTGGGTGGTTTTTTGATGGCAACTTAGCTGCCTGGGGTCGTAATCAAGCAAGTACAAGAAATATTAAAATGTTACATATACGCCCCGTAGTGCTTATGGCCGAACCATATTCTCGGCTAACACAGCTACTTTCACGACTGGATTTTGACGCAAACAGTTGGCGCGAGTTTAGATCTAGCCTATTAAGCCAAATCTTGGGTGGTTTTTTGATGGCAACTTAGCTGCCCGGGGTCGTAATGAAGCAAGTACAAACATTTAAATGTTACGTATACGCCCCGTAGTGCTCATGGCCGAACCCAATTCTCGGCTAACACAGCTACTTTCACAACTGGATTTTGACGCAAACAGTTGGCTCGAGTTTAGATCTAGCCTATTAAGCTAAATCTTGGGTGATTTTTTGATGGCAACTTAGCTGCCCGGGGTCGTAATGAAGCAAGTACAAACATTTAAATGTTACGTATACACCCCGTAGTGCTTATGGCCGAACCCGATTCTCGGCAAACACAGCTCTTTTCACGACTGGATTTTGATGCAAACAGTTGGCGCGAGTTTAGATCTAGCCTATTAAGCCAAATCTTGGGTGGTTTTTTGATGGTAACTTAGCTGCTCGGGGTCGTAATTAAGAAAGTACAAGAAATTTGAAAAAGTTACGTATACGCCCCGTAGTGCTTATGGCCGAACCATATTCTCGGCTAACACAGCTACTTCCACGACTGGATTTTGACGCAAACAGTTGGCGCGAGTTTAGATCTAGCCTATTAAGCCAAATCTTGGGTGGTTTTTTGATGGTAACTTAGCTGCTCGGGGTCGTAATTAAGAAAGTACAAGAAATTTGAAAAAGTTACGTATACACCCCGTAGTGCTTATGGCCGAACCCGATTCTCGGCAAACACAGCTCTTTTCACGACTGGATTTTGATGCAAACAGTTGGCGCGAGTTTAGATCTAGCCTATTAAGCCAAATCTTGGGTGGTTTTTTGATGGTAACTTAGCTGCTCGGGGTCGTAATTAAGAAAGTACAAGAAATTTGAAAAAGTTACGTATACGCCCCGTAGTGCTTATGGCCGAACCATATTCTCGGCTAACACAGCTACTTTCACGACTGGATTTTGACGCAAACAGTTGGCGCGAGTTTAGATCTAGCCTATTAAGCCAAATCTTGGGTGGTTTTTTGATGGTAACTTAGCTGCTCGGGGTCGTAATTAAGAAAGTACAAGAAATTTGAAAAAGTTACGTATACACCCCGTAGTGCTTATGGCCGAACCCGATTCTCGGCAAACACAGCTCTTTTCACGACTGGATTTTGATGCAAACAGTTGGCGCGAGTTTAGATCTAGCCTATTAAGCCAAATCTTGGGTGGTTTTTTGATGGTAACTTAGCTGCTCGGGGTCGTAATCAAGCAAGTACAAGAAATATTAAAATGTTACGTATACGCCCCGTAGTGCTTATGGCCGAACCCAATTCTCGGCTAACACAGCTTCCTTCACGACTGGAATTTGATGCAAACAGTTGGCGCGAGTTTAGATCTAGCATATTCAGCCAAATTTTGGGTGGTTTTTTGATGGCAACTTAGCTGCCCGGGGTCGTAATTAAGAAAGTACGAACATATTTAAATGTTACGTATACGCCCCGTAGTGCTTATGGCCGAACCCAATTCTCGGCTAACACAGCTACTTTCATGACTTTATTTTGATGCAAACAGTTGGCGCCGGTTTAGATCCAGCCTATTAAGTCAAATCTTGGGTGGTTTCTTGATGGCAACTTAGCTGCCCGGGGTCGTAATGAACCAAGTACCAAAAAATTTTAAAATGTTACGTATACGCCCCGTAGTGCTTATGGCCGAACCCAATTCTCGGCTAACACAGCTACTTTCACGACTGGATTTTGATGCAAACAATTGGCGCCGGTTCAGATCCAGCCTATTAAGTCAAATCTTGGGTGGTTTCTTGATGGCAACTTAGCTGCCCGGGGTCGTAATGAACCAAGTACCAAAAAATTTAAAATGTTACGTATACGCCCCCGTAGTGCTTATGGCCGAACCCAATTCTCGGCTAACACAGCTACTTTCACGACTGGATTTTGACGCAAACAGTTGGCGCGAGTTTAGATCTAGCCTATTAAGCCAAATCTTGGGTGGTTTTTTGATGGCAACTTAGCTGCCTGGGGTCGTAATGAAGCAAGTACAAGAAATATTAAAATGTTACGTATACGCCCCGTAGTGCTTATGGCCGAAGCCATTTCCTGGCTAACACAGCCACTTTCACGACTGGATTTTGATGAAAACAGTTGGCGCAAGTTCAGATCTAGCCTATTAAGTCAAATCTTAGGTGGTTTTTTGATGGCAACTTAGCTGCGCGGGGTCGTAATTAAGAAAGTACAAGAAATTTGAAAAAGTTACATATACGCCTCGTAGTGCTTATGGCTGAACCCATTTCTCGGCTAACACCGCTACTTTCATGACTTTATTTTGATGCAAACAGTTGGCGCCGGTTTAGATCCAGCCTATTAAGTCAAATCTTGGGTGGTTTCTTGATGGCAACTTAGCTGCCCGGGGTCGTAATGAACCAAGTACCAAAAAATTTTAAAATGTTACGTATACGCCCCGTGGTGCTTATGGCCGAACCCAATTCTCGGCTAACACAGCTACTTTCACGACTGGATTTCAACGCAAACAGTTGGCGCGAGTTTAGATCTAGCCTATTAAGCCAAATCTTGGGTGGTTTTTTGATGGCAACTTAGCTGCCCGGGGTCGTAATTAAGAAAGTACAAGAAATTTGAAAAAGTTACATATACGCCTCGTAGTGCTTATGGCTGAACCCAATTCTCGGCTAACAAAGCTACTTTCACGACTGGATTTTGATGCAAACAGTTGGTGCGAGTTCAGATCTAGCCTATTAAGTCAAATCTTAGGTGGTTTTTTGAGGTTAACCTAGCTGCCCGTGGTCGTAATTAAGAAAGTACAAGAAATTTGAAAAAGTTACGTATACGCCCCGTAGTGCTTATGGCCGAACCCAATTCTCGGCTAACACAGCTACTTTCACGACTGGATTTTGATGCAAATAGTTGGCGCCGGTTATGAACCAGCATATTAGGCCAAATCTTGGGTGGTTTTTTGATGGCAACTTAGCTGCCCGGGGTCGTAATGAACCAAGTACAAACAATTTTAAAATGTTACGTATACGCCCCGTAGTGCTTATGGCCGAACCCAATTCTCGGCTAACAAAGCTACTTTCACGACTGGATTTTGATGCAAACAGTTGGTACGAGTTCAGATCCAGCCTATTAAGTCAAATCTTGGGTGGTTTTTTGATGGTAACTTAGCTGCTCGGGGTCGTAATGAAGCAAGTACAAAAAATTTTAAAAAGTTACGTATACGCCTCGTTGTGCTTATGGCCGAGCCCGATTCTCGGCAAACACAGCTCTTTTCGCGACTGGATTTTGATGCAAACAGTTGGCGCGAGTTCAGATCTAGCCTATTAAGTCAAATCTTAGGTGGTTTTTTGATGGTAACTTAGCTGCCCGGGGTCGTAATTAAGAAAGTACAAGAAATTTGAAAAAGTTACGTATACGCCCCGTAGTGCTTATGGCCGAACCCATTTCTCGGCTAACACCGCTACTTTCATGACTTTATTTTGATGCAAACAGTTGGCGCCGGTTCAGATCCAGCCTATTAAGTCAAATCTTGGGTGGTTTTTTGATGGCAACTTAGCTGCCCGGGGTCGTAATGAACCAAGCACAAACAATTTTAAAATATTACGTATACGCCCCGTAGTGCTTATGGCCGAACCCAATTCTCGGCTAACAAAGCTACTTTCACGACTGGATTTTGATGCAAACAGTTGGTGCGAGTTCAGATCTAGCCTATTAAGTCAAATCTTAGGTGGTTTTTTGAGGGTAACTTAGCTGCCCGTGGTCGTAATTAAGAAAGTACAAGAAATTTGAAAAAGGTACGTATACGCCCCGTAGTGCTTATGGCCGAGCCCGATTCTCGGCAAACACAGCTCTTTTCACGACTGGATTTTGATGCAAACAGTTGGCGCGAGTACAGATCTAGCCTATTAAGTCAAATCTTAGGTGGTTTTTTGATGGTAACTTAGCTGCCCGGGGTCGTAATTAAGAAAGTACAGCTACTTTCACGACTGGATTTTGATGCAAATAGTTGGCGCCGGTTATGAACCAGCATATTAAGGCAAATCTTGGGTGGTTTTTTGATGGCAACTTAGCTGCCCGGGGTCGTAATTAAGAAAGTACAAACATTTTTAAATGTTACGTATACGCCCCGTAGTTCTTATGGCCGAACCCAATTCTCGGCTAACAAAGCTACTTTCACGACTGGATTTTGATGCAAACAGTTGGTGCGAGTTCAGATCCAGCCTATTAAGTCAAATCTTGGGTGGCTTTTTGATGGCAACTTAGCTGCCCGGGGTCGTAATGAAGCAAGTACAAAAAATGTTAAGAAGTTACGTATACGCCCCGTAGTGCTTATGGCCGACCCCAATTCTCGGCTAACACAGCTACTTTCACGACTGGATTTTAACGCAAACAGTTGGCGCGAGTTTAGATCTAGCCTATTAAGCCAAATCTTGGGTGGTTTTTTGATGGCAACTTAGCTGCCCGGGGTCGTAATGAAGCAAGTACAAACATTTAAATGTTACGTATACGCCCCGTAGTGCTTATGGCCGAACCCAATTCTCGGCTAACACAGCTACATTCACGACTGGATTTTGACGCAAACAGTTGGCGCGAGTTTATAGATCTAGCCTATTAAGTAAAATCTTAGGTGATTTTTTGATGGTAACTTAGCTGCCCGGGGTCGTAATTAAGAAAGTACAGGAAATTTGAAAAAGTTACGTATACGCCCCGTAGTGCTTATGGCCGAACCCAATTCTCGGCTAACACAGCTACTTTCGCGACTGGATTTTGATGCAAATCGTTGGCGCCGGTTTTGAACCAGCATATTAAGCCAAATCTTGGGTGGTTTTTTGATGGCAACTTAGCTGCCCGGGGTCGTAATTAAGAAAGTACAAACGTTTTTAAATGTTACGTATACGCCCCGTAGTGCTTATGGCCGAGCCCGATTCTCGGTAAACACAGCTCTTTTCACGACTGGATTTTGATGCAAACAGTTGGCGCGAGTTTACATCTAGCCTATTCAGCCAAATCTTGGGTGGTTTTTTGATGGCAACTTAGCTGCCCGGGGTCGTAATGAAGCAAGTACAAAAAATTTTAAAAAGTTACGTAGACGCCCCGTAGTGCTTATGGCCGAACCCAATCCTCGGCTAACACAGCTACTTTCACGACTGGATTTTGATGCAAATAGTTGGCGCCGGTTATGAACCAGCATATTAAGCCAAATCATGGGTGGTTTTTTGATGGCAACTTAGCTGCCCGGGGTCGTAATGAAGCAAGTACAAAAAAATTTTAAATGTTACGTATACGCCCCGTAGTGCTTATGGCCGAACCCAATTCTCGGCTAACACAGCTACTTTCACGACTGGATTTTGATGCAAATAGTTGGCGCCGGTTATGAACCAGCATATTGAACCACAAAAAAATTTAAAATGTTACGTATACGCCCCGTAGACCTTATGGCCGAACCCAATTCTCGGCTAACACAGCTACTATCACGACTGGATTTTGATGAAAGCAGTTGGCGCCGGTTCAGATCCAGCCTATTAAGTAAAATCTTGGGTGGTTTTTTGATGGCAACTTAGCTGCCCGGGGTCGTAATGAAGCAAGTACAAAAAATTTTAAAAAGTTACGTATACGCCCCGTAGTGCTTATGGCCGAACCCAATCCTCGGCTAACACAGCTACTTTCACGACTGGATTTTGACGCAAACAGTTGGCGCGAGTTTAGATCTAGCCTATTAAGCCAAATCTTGGGTGGTTTTTTGATGGCAACTTAGCTGCCCGGGGTCGTAATTAAGAAAGTACAAGAAATTTGAAAAAGTTACGTATACGCCTCGTAGTGCTTATGGCTGAACCCATTTCTCGGCTAACACCGCTACTTTCATGACTTTATTTTGATGCAAACAGTTGGCGCCGGTTTAGATCCAGCCTATTAAGTAAAATCTTGGGTGGTTTTTTGATGGCAACTTAGCTGCCCGGGGTCGTAATGAAGCAAGTACAAAAAATTTTAAAAAGTTACGTATACGCCCCGTAGTGCTTATGGCCGAACCCAATCCTCGGCTAACACAGCTACTTTCACGACTGGATTTTGACGCAAACAGTTGGCGCGAGTTTAGATCCAGCCTATTAAGTAAAATCTTGGGTGGTTTTTTGATGGCAACTTAGCTGCCCGGGGTCGTAATGAACCAAGTACAAAAAATTTTAAAATGTTACGTATACGCCCCGTAGTGCTTATGGCCGAACCCAATTCTCGGCTAACACAGCTACTTTCACGACTGGATTTTGATGCAAATAGTTGGCGCCGGTTATGAACCAGCATATTAAGCCAAATCTTGGGTGGTTTTTTGATGGCAACTTAGCTGCCCGGGGTCGTAATTAAGAGAGTACAAACATTTTTAAATGTTACGTATACGCCCCGTAGTGCTTATGGCCGAACCCAATTCTCGGCTAACAAAGCTACTTTCACGACTGGATTTTGATGCAAACAGTTGGTGCGAGTTCAGATCTAGCCTATTAAGTCAAATCTTAGGTGGTTTTTTGAGGGTAACTTAGCTGCCCGTGGTCGTAATTAAGAAAGTACAAGAGATTTGAAAAAGGTACGTATACGCCCCGTAGTGCTTATGGCCGAACCCAATTCTCGGCTAACACAGCTACTTTCACGACTGGATTTTGATGCAAACAGTTGGCGCCGGTTCAGATCCAGCCTATTAAGTCAAATCTTGGGTGGTTTTTTGATGGCAACTTAGCTGCCCGGGGTCGTAATGAAGCAAGTACAAAAAAATGTAAAATGTTACGTATACGCCCCATAGTGCTTATGGCCGAACCCATTTCTCGGCTAACACCGCTACTTTCACGACTTTATTTTGATGCAAGCAGTTGGCGCCGGTTCAGATCCAGCCTATTAAGTCAAATCGTGGGTGGTTTTTTGATGGCAACTTAGCTGCCCGGGGTCGTAATGAAGCAAGTACAAAAAAATTTAAAAAGTTACGTATACGCCTCGTTGTGCTTATGGCCGAGCCCGATTCTCGGCAAACACAGCTCTTTTCACGACTGGATTTTGATGCAAACAGTTGGCGCGAGTTCAGATCTAGCCTATACAGCCAAATCTTGGGTGGTTTTTTGATGGTAACTTAGCTGCCCGGGGTCGTAATTAAGAAAGTACAAGAAATTTGAAAAAGTTACGTATACGCCCCGTAGTGCTTATGGCCGAACCCAATTCTCGGCTAACAAAGCTACTTTCACGACTGGATTTTGATGCAAACAGTTGGTGCGAGTTCAGATCTAGCCTATTAAGTCAAATCTTAGGTGGTTTTTTGAGGTTAACCTAGCTGCCCGTGGTCGTAATTAAGAAAGTACAAGAAATTTGAAAAAGTTACGTATACGCCCCGTAGTGCTTATGGCCGAACCCAATTCTCGGCTAACACAGCTACTTTCACGACTGGATTTTGATGCAAATAGTTGGCGCCGGTTATGAACCAGCATATTAGGCCAAATCTTGGGTGGTTTTTTGATGGCAACTTAGCTGCCCGGGGTCGTAATGAACCAAGTACAAACAATTTTAAAATGTTACGTATACGCCCCGTAGTGCTTATGGCCGAACCCAATTCTCGGCTAACAAAGCTACTTTCACGACTGGATTTTGATGCAAACAGTTGGTACGAGTTCAGATCCAGCCTATTAAGTCAAATCTTGGGTGGTTTTTTGATTTTAACTTAGCTGCTCGGGGTCGTAATGAAGCAAGTACAAAAAATTTTAAAAAGTTACGTATACGCCTCGTTGTGCTTATGGCCGAGCCCGATTCTCGGCAAACACAGCTCTTTTCGCGACTGGATTTTGATGCAAACAGTTGGCGCGAGTTCAGATCTAGCCTATTAAGTCAAATCTTAGGTGGTTTTTTGATGGTAACTTAGCTGCCCGGGGTCGTAATTAAGAAAGTACAAGAAATTTGAAAAAGTTACGTATACGCCCCGTAGTGCTTATGGCCGAACCCATTTCTCGGCTAACACCGCTACTTTCATGACTTTATTTTGATGCAAGCAGTTGGCGCCGGTTCAGATCCAGCCTATTAAGTCAAATCTTGGGTGGTTTTTTGATGGCAACTTAGCTGCCCGGGGTCGTAATGAACCAAGCACAAACAATTTTAAAATATTACGTATACGCCCCGTAGTGCTTATGGCCGAACCCAATTCTCGGCTAACAAAGCTACTTTCACGACTGGATTTTGATGCAAACAGTTGGTGCGAGTTCAGATCTAGCCTATTAAGTCAAATCTTAGGTGGTTTTTTGAGGGTAACTTAGCTGCCCGTGGTCGTAATTAAGAAAGTACAAGAAATTTGAAAAAGGTACGTATACGCCCCGTAGTGCTTATGGCCGAACCCAATTCTCGGCTAACACAGCTACTTTCACGACTGGATTTTGATGCAAACAGTTGGCGCCGGTTCAGATCCAGCCTATTAAGTCAAATCTTGGGTGGTTTTTTGATGGTAACTTAGCTGCCCGGGGTCGTAATGAAGCAAGTACAAAAAATTTTAAAAAGTTACGTATACGCCTCCTTGTGCTTATGGCCGAGCCCGATTCTCGGCAAACACAGCTCTTTTCACGACTGGATTTTGATGCAAACAGTTGGCGCGAGTACAGATCTAGCCTATTAAGTCAAATCTTAGGTGGTTTTTTGATGGTAACTTAGCTGCCCGGGGTCGTAATTAAGAAAGTACAGCTACTTTCACGACTGGATTTTGATGCAAATAGTTGGCGCCGGTTATGAACCAGCATATTAAGGCAAATCTTGGGTGGTTTTTTGATGGCAACTTAGCTGCCCGGGGTCGTAATTAAGAAAGTACAAACATTTTTAAATGTTACGTATACGCCCCGTAGTTCTTATGGCCGAACCCAATTCTCGGCTAACAAAGCTACTTTCACGACTGGATTTTAACGCAAACAGTTGGCGCGAGTTTAGATCTAGCCTATTAAGCCAAATCTTGGGTGGTTTTTTGATGGCAACTTAGCTGCCCGGGGTCGTAATGAAGCAAGTACAAACATTTAAATGTTACGTATACGCCCCGTAGTGCTTATGGCCGAACCCAATTCTCGGCTAACACAGCTACATTCACGACTGGATTTTGACGCAAACAGTTGGCGCGAGTTTATAGATCTAGCCTATTAAGTAAAATCTTGGGTGGCTTTTTGATGGCAACTTAGCTGCCCGGGGTCGTAATGAAGCAAGTACAAAAAATGTTAAGAAGTTACGTATACGCCCCGTAGTGCTTATGGCCGACCCCAATTCTCGGCTAACACAGCTACTTTCACGACTGGATTTTAACGCAAACAGTTGGCGCGAGTTTAGATCTAGCCTATTAAGCCAAATCTTGGGTGGTTTTTTGATGGCAACTTAGCTGCCCGGGGTCGTAATGAAGCAAGTACAAACATTTAAATGTTACGTATACGCCCCGTAGTGCTTATGGCCGAACCCAATTCTCGGCTAACACAGCTACATTCACGACTGGATTTTGACGCAAACAGTTGGCGCGAGTTTATAGATCTAGCCTATTAAGTAAAATCTTAGGTGATTTTTTGATGGTAACTTAGCTGCCCGGGGTCGTAATTAAGAAAGTACAGGAAATTTGAAAAAGTTACGTATACGCCCCGTAGTGCTTATGGCCGAACCCAATTCTCGGCTAACACAGCTACTTTCGCGACTGGATTTTGATGCAAATCGTTGGCGCCGGTTTTGAACCAGCATATTAAGCCAAATCTTGGGTGGTTTTTTGATGGCAACTTAGCTGCCCGGGGTCGTAATTAAGAAAGTACAAACGTTTTTAAATGTTACGTATACGCCCCGTAGTGCTTATGGCCGAGCCCGATTCTCGGTAAACACAGCTCTTTTCACGACTGGATTTTGATGCAAACAGTTGGCGCGAGTTTACATCTAGCCTATTCAGCCAAATCTTGGGTGGTTTTTTGATGGCAACTTAGCTGCCCGGGGTCGTAATGAAGCAAGTACAAAAAATTTTAAAAAGTTACGTAGACGCCCCGTAGTGCTTATGGCCGAACCCAATCCTCGGCTAACACAGCTACTTTCACGACTGGATTTTGATGCAAATAGTTGGCGCCGGTTATGAACCAGCATATTAAGCCAAATCATGGGTGGTTTTTTGATGGCAACTTAGCTGCCCGGGGTCGTAATGAAGCAAGTACAAAAAAATTTTAAATGTTACGTATACGCCCCGTAGTGCTTATGGCCGAACCCAATTCTCGGCTAACACAGCTACTTTCACGACTGGATTTTGATGCAAATAGTTGGCGCCGGTTATGAACCAGCATATTGAACCACAAAAAAATTTAAAATGTTACGTATACGCCCCGTAGACCTTATGGCCGAACCCAATTCTCGGCTAACACAGCTACTATCACGACTGGATTTTGATGAAAGCAGTTGGCGCCGGTTCAGATCCAGCCTATTAAGTAAAATCTTGGGTGGTTTTTTGATGGCAACTTAGCTGCCCGGGGTCGTAATGAAGCAAGTACAAAAAATTTTAAAAAGTTACGTATACGCCCCGTAGTGCTTATGGCCGAACCCAATCCTCGGCTAACACAGCTACTTTCACGACTGGATTTTGACGCAAACAGTTGGCGCGAGTTTAGATCTAGCCTATTAAGCCAAATCTTGGGTGGTTTTTTGATGGCAACTTAGCTGCCCGGGGTCGTAATTAAGAAAGTACAAGAAATTTGAAAAAGTTACGTATACGCCTCGTAGTGCTTATGGCTGAACCCATTTCTCGGCTAACACCGCTACTTTCATGACTTTATTTTGATGCAAACAGTTGGCGCCGGTTTAGATCCAGCCTATTAAGTCAAATCTTGGGTGGTTTCTTGATGGCAACTTAGCTGCCCGGGGTCGTAATGAACCAAGTACCAAAAAATTTTAAAATGTTACGTATACGCCCCGGAGTGCTTATGGCCGAACCCAATTCTCGGCTAACACAGCTACTTTCACGACTGGATTTTGATGCAAACAATTGGCGCCGGTTCAGATCCAGCCTATTAAGTCAAATCTTTGGTGGTTTTTTTATGGCAACTTAGCTGCCCGGGGTCGTAATTAAGAAAGTACAAAAAATTTGAAAAAGTTACATATACGCCTCGTAGTGCTTATGGCTGAACCCATTTCTCGGCTAACACCGCTACTTTCATGACTTTATTTTGATGCAAACAGTTGGCGCCGGTTTAGATCCAGCCTATTAAGTCAAATCTTGGGTGGTTTTTTGATGGCAACTTAGCTGCCCGGGGTCGTAATGAACCAAGTACAAAAAATTTTAAAATGTTACGTATACGCCCCGTAGTGCTTATGGCCGAACCCAATTCTCGGCTAACACAGCTACTTTCACGACTGGATTTTGATGCAAATAGTTGGCGCCGGTTATGAACCAGCATATTAAGCCAAATCTTGGGTGGTTTTTTGATGGCAACTTAGCTGCCCGGGGTCGTAATTAAGAGAGTACAAACATTTTTAAATGTTACGTATACGCCCCGTAGTGCTTATGGCCGAACCCAATTCTCGGCTAACAAAGCTACTTTCACGACTGGATTTTGATGCAAACAGTTGGTGCGAGTTCAGATCTGGCCTATTAAGTCAAATCTTAGGTGGTTTTTTGAGGGTAACTTAGCTGCCCGTGGTCGTAATTAAGAAAGTACAAGAGATTTGAAAAAGGTACGTATACGCCCCGTAGTGCTTATGGCCGAACCCAATTCTCGGCTAACACAGCTACTTTCACGACTGGATTTTGATGCAAACAGTTGGCGCCGGTTCAGATCCAGCCTATTAAGTCAAATCTTGGGTGGTTTTTTGATGGCAACTTAGCTGCCCGGGGTCGTAATGAAGCAAGTACAAAAAAATTTAAAAAGTTACGTATACGCCCCATAGTGCTTATGGCCGAACCCATTTCTCGGCTAACACCGCTACTTTCACGACTTTATTTTGATGCAAGCAGTTGGCGCCGGTTCAGATCCAGCCTATTAAGTCAAATCGTGGGTGGTTTTTTGATGGCAACTTAGCTGCCCGGGGTCGTAATGAAGCAAGTACAAAAAAATTTAAAAAGTTACGTATACGCCTCGTTGTGCTTATGGCCGAGCCCGATTCTCGGCAAACACAGCTCTTTTCACGACTGGATTTTGATGCAAACAGTTGGCGCGAGTTCAGATCTAGCCTATACAGCCAAATCTTGGGTGGTTTTTTGATGGTAACTTAGCTGCCCGGGGTCGTAATTAAGAAAGTACAAGAAATTTGAAAAAGTTACGTATACGCCCCGTAGTGCTTATGGCCGAACCCAATTCTCGGCTAACACAGCTATTTTCACGACTGGATTTTCATGCAAACAGTTGGCGCGAGTTTAGATCTAGCCTATACAGCCAAATCTTGGGTGGTTTTTTGATGGTAACTTAGCTGCCCGGGGTCGTAATTAAGAAAGTACAAGAAATTTGAAAAAGTTACGTATACGCCCCGTAGTGCTTATGGCCGAACCCAATTCTCGGCTAACACAGCTACTTTCACGACTGGATTTCAACGCAAACAGTTGGCGCGAGTTTAGATCTAGCCTATTAAGCCAAATCTTGGGTGGTTTTTTGATGGTAACTTAGCTGCCCGGGGTCGTAATTAAGAAAGTACAAGAAATTTGAAAAAGTTACGTATACGCCCCGTAGTGCTTATGGCCGAGCCCAATTCTCGGCTAACACAGCTACTTTCACGACTGGGTTTTGATGTAAACAGTTGGCGCGAGTTATCATCTAGCCTATTCAGCCAAATCTTGGGTGGTTTTTTGATGGCAACTTAGCTGCCCGGGGTCGTAATGAAGCAAGTACAAACATTTAAATGTTACGTATACGCCCCGTAGTGCTTATGGCCGAACCCAATACTCGGTTAACACAGCTACTTTCACGACTGGATTTTGATGCAAACAGTTGGCGAAGGTTCAGATCCAGCCTATTAAGTCAAATCTTGGGTGGTTTTTTGATGGCAACTTAGCCGCCCGGGGTCGTAATGAAGCAAGTACAAAAAAAATTAAAAAGTTACGTATACGCCCCGTAGTGCTTATGGCCGAACCCAATCCTCGGCTAACACAGCTACTTTCACGACTGGATTTTGACGCAAACAGTTGGCGCGAGTTTAGATCTAGCCTATTAAGCCAAATCTTGGGTGGTTTTTTGATGGCAACTTAGCTGCCCGGGGTCGTAATGAAGCAAGTACAAACATTTAAATGTTACGTATACGCCCCGTAGTGCTTATGGCCGAACCCAATTCTCGGCTAACACAGCTACTTTCACGACTGGATTTTGACGCAAACAGTTGGCGCGAGTTTAGATCTAGCCTATTAAGCCAAATCTTGGGTGGTTTTTTGATGGCAACTTAGCTGCCCGGGGTCGTAATGAAGCAAGTACAAACATTTAAATGTTACGTATACGCCCCGTAGTGCTTATGGCCGAACCCAATTCTCGGCAAACACAGCTCTTTTCACGACTGGATTTTGATGCAAACAGTTGGCGCGAGTTTAGATCTAGCCTATTAAGCCAAATCTTGGGTGGTTTTTTGATGGTAACTTAGCTGCCCGGGGTCGTAATTAAGAAAGTACAAGAAATTTGAAAAAGTTACGTATACGCCCCGTAGTGCTTATGGCCGAACCATATTCTCGGCTAACACAGCTACTTTCACGACTGGATTTTGACGCAAACAGTTGGCGCGAGTTTAGATCTAGCCTATTAAGCCAAATCTTGGGTGGTTTTTTGATGGCAACTTAGCTGCCTGGGATCGTAATCAAGCAAGTACAAGAAATATTAAAATGTTACGTATACGCCCCGTAGTGCTTATGGCCGAACCATATTCTCGGCTAACACAGCTACTTTCACGACTGGATTTTGACGCAAACAGTTGGCGCGAGTTTAGATCTAGCCTATTAAGCCAAATCTTGGGTTTTTTTTTTATGGCAACTTAGCTGCCCGGGGTCGTAATGAAGCAAGTACAAACATTTAAATGTTACGTATACGCCCCGTAGTGCTTATGGCCGAACCCAATTCTCGGCTAACACAGCTACTTTCACGACTGGATTTTGACGCAAACAGTTGGCGCGAGTTTAGATCTAGCCTATTAAGCCAAATTCTGGGTGGTTTTTTGATGGCAACTTAGCTGCCCGGGGTCGTAATGAAGCAAGTACAAACATTTAAATGTTACGTATACGCCCCGTAGTGCTTATGGCCGAACCCAATTCTCGGCAAACACAGCTCTTTTCACGACTGGATTTTGATGTAAACAGTTGGCGCGAGTTTAGATCTAGCCTATTAAGCCAAATCTTGGGTGGTTTTTTGATGGTAACTTAGCTGCCCGGGGTCGTAATTAAGAAAGTACAAGAAATTTGAAAAAGTTACGTATACGCCCCGTAGTGCTTATGGCCGAACCATATTCTCGGCTAACACAGCTACTTTCACGACTGGATTTTGACGCAAACAGTTGGCGCGAGTTTAGATCTAGCCTATTAAGCCAAATCTTGGGTGGTTTTTTGATGGCAACTTAGCTGCCTGGGATCGTAATCAAGCAAGTACAAGAAATATTAAAATGTTACGTATACGCCCCGTAGTGCTTATGGCCGAACCATATTCTCGGCTAACACAGCTACTTTCACGACTGGATTTTGACGCAAACAGTTGGCGCGAGTTTAGATCTAGCCTATTAAGCCAAATCTTGGGTTTTTTTTTTATGGCAACTTAGCTGCCCGGGGTCGTAATGAAGCAAGTACAAACATTTAAATGTTACGTATACGCCCCGTAGTGCTTATGGCCGAACCCAATTCTCGGCTAACACAGCTACTTTCACGACTGGATTTTGACGCAAACAGTTGGCGCGAGTTTAGATCTAGCCTATTAAGCCAAATTCTGGGTGGTTTTTTGATGGCAACTTAGCTGCCCGGGGTCGTAATGAAGCAAGTACAAACATTTAAATGTTACGTATACGCCCCGTAGTGCTTATGGCCGAACCCAATTCTCGGCAAACACAGCTCTTTTCACGACTGGATTTTGATGTAAACAGTTGGCGCGAGTTTAGATCTAGCCTATTAAGCCAAATCTTGGGTTTTTTTTTTATGGCAACTTAGCTGCCCGGGGTCGTAATGAAGCAAGTACAAACATTTAAATGTTACGTATACGCCCCGTAGTGCTTATGGCCGAACCCAATTCTCGGCTAACACAGCTACTTTCACGACTGGATTTTGACGCAAACAGTTGGCGCGAGTTTAGATCTAGCCTATTAAGCCAAATTCTGGGTGGTTTTTTGATGGCAACTTAGCTGCCCGGGGTCGTAATGAAGCAAGTACAAACATTTAAATGTTACGTATACGCCCCGTAGTGCTTATGGCCGAACCCAATTCTCGGCTAACACAGCTACTTTCACGACTGGATTTTGACGCAAACAGTTGGCGCGAGTTTAGATCTAGCCTATTAAGCCAAATCTTGGGTGGTTTTTTGATGACAACTTAGCTGCCTGGGGTCGTAATGAAGCAAGTACAAGAAATATTAAAATGTTACGTATACGCCCCGTAGTGCTTATGGCCGAAGCCATTTCCTGGCTAACACAGCCACTTTCACGACTGGATTTTGATGAAAACAGTTGGCGCAAGTTCAGATCTAGCCTATTAAGTCAAATCTTAGGTGGTTTTTTGATGGCAACTTAGCTGCGCGGGGTCGTAATTAAGAAAGTACAAGAAATTTGAAAAAGTTACATATACGCCTCGTAGTGCTTATGGCTGAACCCATTTCTCGGCTAACACCGCTACTTTCATGACTTTATTTTGATGCAAACAGTTGGCGCCGGTTTAGATCCAGCCTATTAAGTCAAATCTTGGGTGGTTTCTTGATGGCAACTTAGCTGCCCGGGGTCGTAATGAACCAAGTACCAAAAAATTTTAAAATGTTACGTATACGCCCCGTAGTGCTTATGGCCGAAAACAATTCTCGGCTAACACAGCTACTTTCACGACTGGATTTTGATGCAAACAATTGGCGCCGGTTCAGATCCAGCCTATTAAGTCAAATCTTGGGTGGTTTTTTGATGGCAACTTAGCTGCCCGGGGTCGTAATTAAGAAAGTACAAGAAATTTGAAAAAGTTACATATACGCCTCGTAGTGCTTATGGCTGAACCCATTTCTCGGCTAACACCGCTACTTTCATGACTTTATTTTGATGCAAACAGTTGGCGCCGGTTTAGATCCAGCCTATTAAGTCAAATCTTGGGTGGTTTTTTGATGGCAACTTAGCTGCCCGGGGTCGTAATGAACCAAGTACAAAAAAATTTAAAATGTTACGTATACGCCCCGTAGTGCTTATGGCCGAACCCAATTCTCGGCTAACACAGCTACTTTCACGACTGGATTTTGATGCAAATAGTTGGCGCCGGTTATGAACCAGCATATTAAGCCAAATCTTGGGTGGTTTTTTGATGGCAACTTAGCTGCCCGGGGTCGTAATTAAAAGAGTACAAACATTTTTAAATGTTACGTATACGCCCCGTAGTGCTTATGGCCGAACCCAATTCTCGGCTAACAAAGCTACTTTCACGACTGGATTTTGATGCAAACAGTTGGTGCGAGTTCAGATCTAGCCTATTAAGTCAAATCTTAGGTGGTTTTTTGAGGGTAACTTAGCTGCCCGTGGTCGTAATTAAGAAAGTACAAGAGATTTGAAAAAGGTACGTATACGCCCCGTAGTGCTTATGGCCGAACCCAATTCTCGGCTAACACAGCTACTTTCACGACTGGATTTTGATGCAAACAGTTGGCGCCGGTTCAGATCCAGCCTATTAAGTCAAATCTTGGGTGGTTTTTTGATGGCAACTTAGCTGCCCGGGGTCGTAACGAAGCAAGTACAAAAAAATTTAAAATGTTACGTATACGCCCCATAGTGCTTATGGCCGAACCCATTTCTCGGCTAACACCGCTACTTTCATGACTTTATTTTGATGCAAACAGTTGGCGCCGGTTTAGATCCAGCCTATTAAGTCAAATCTTGGGTGGTTTTTTGATGGCAACTTAGCTGCCCGGGGTCGTAATGAACCAAGTACAAAAAATTTTTAAATGTTACGTATACGCCCCGTAGTGCTTATGGCCGAACCCAATTCTCGGCTAACAAAGCTAATTTCACGACTGGATTTTGATGCAAACAGTTGGCGCGAGTTAACATCTAGCCTATTCAGCCAAATCTTGGGTGGTTTTTTGATGGCAACTTAGCTGCCCGGGGTCGTAATTAAGAAAGTACAAGAAATTTGAAAAAGTTACGTATACGCCCCGTAGTGCTTATGGCCGAACCCAATTCTCGGCTAACACAGCTACTTTCACGACTGGATTTCAACGCAAACAGTTGGCGCGAGTTTAGATCTAGCCTATTAAGCCAAATCTTGGGTGGTTTTTTGATGGTAACTTAGCTGCCCGGGGTCGTAATTAAGAAAGTACAAGAAATTTGAAAAAGTTACGTATACGCCCCGTAGTGCTTATGGCCGAGCCCAATTCTCGGCTAACACAGCTACTTTCACGACTGGATTTTGATGTAAACAGTTGGCGCGAGTTATCATCTAGCCTATTCAGCCAAATCTTGGGTGGTTTTTTGATGGCAACTTAGCTGCCCGGGGTCGTAATGAAGCAAGTACAAACATTTAAATGTTACGTATACGCCCCGTAGTGCTTATGGCCGAACCCAATACTCGGTTAACACAGCTACTTTCACGACTGGATTTTGATGCAAACAGTTGGCGCCGGTTCAGATCCAGCCTATTAAGTCAAATCTTGGGTGGTTTTTTGATGGCAACTTAGCCGCCCGGGGTCGTAATGAAGCAAGTACAAAAAAAATTAAAAAGTTACGTATACGCCCCGTAGTGCTTATGGCCGAACCCAATCCTCGGCTAACACAGCTACTTTCACGACTAGATTTTGATGTAAACAGTTGGCGCGAGTTATCATCTAGCCTATTCAGCCAAATCTTGGGTGGTTTTTTGATGGCAACTTAGCTGCCCGGGGTCGTAATGAAGCAAGTACAAACATTTAAATGTTACGTATACGCCCCGTAGTGCTTATGGCCGAACCCAATTCTCGGCTAACACAGCTACTTTCACGACTGGATTTTGACGCAAACAGTTGGCGCGAGTTTAGATCTAGCCTATTAAGCCAAATCTTGGGTGGTTTTTTGATGGCAACTTAGCTGCCTGGGGTCGTAATCAAGCAAGTACAAGAAATATTAAAATGTTACATATACGCCCCGTAGTGCTTATGGCCGAACCATATTCTCGGCTAACACAGCTACTTTCACGACTGGATTTTGACGCAAACAGTTGGCGCGAGTTTAGATCTAGCCTATTAAGCCAAATCTTGGGTGGTTTTTTTATGGCAACTTAGCTGCCCGGGGTCGTAATGAAGCAAGTACAAACATTTAAATGTTACGTATACGCATCGTAGTGCTCATGGCCGAACCCAATTCTCGGCTAACACAGCTACTTTCACAACTGGATTTTGACGCAAACAGTTGGCTCGAGTTTAGATCTAGCCTATTAAGCCAAATCTTGGGTGATTTTTTGATGGCAACTTAGCTGCCCGGGGTCGTAATGAAGCAAGTACAAACATTTAAATGTTACGTATACACCCCGTAGTGCTTATGGCCGAACCCGATTCTCGGCAAACACAGCTCTTTTCACGACTGGATTTTGATGGAAACAGTTGGCGCGAGTTTAGATCTAGCCTATTAAGCCAAATCTTGGGTGGTTTTTTGATGGTAACTTAGCTGCTCGGGGTCGTAATTAAGAAAGTACAAGAAATTTGAAAAAGTTACGTATACGCCCCGTAGTGCTTATGGCCGAACCATATTCTCGGCTAACACAGCTACTTTCACGACTGGATTTTGACGCAAACAGTTGGCGCGAGTTTAGATCTAGCCTATTAAGCCAAATCTTGGGTGGCTTTTTGATGGCAACTTAGCTGCCTGGGGTCGTAATCAAGCAAGTACAAGAAATATTAAAATGTTACGTATACGCCCCGTAGTGCTTATGGCCGAACCCAATTCTCGGCTAACACAGCTTCCTTCACGACTGGAATTTGATGCAAACAGTTGGCGCGAGTTTAGATCTAGCATATTCAGCCAAATTTTGGGTGGTTTTTTGATGGCAACTTAGCTGCCCGGGGTCGTAATTACGAAAGTACGAACATATTTAAATGTTACGTATACGCCCCGTAGTGCTTATGGCCGAACCCCATTCTCGGCTAACACAGCTACTTTCACGACTGGATTTTGACGCAAACAGTTGGCGCGAGTTTAGATCTAGCCTATTAAGCCAAATCTTGGGTGGTTTTTTGATGGCAACTTAGCTACCTGGGGTCGTAATGAAGCAAGTACAAGAAATATTAAAATGTTACGTATACGCCCCGTAGTGCTTATGGCCGAAGCCATTTCCTGGCTAACACAGCCACTTTCACGACTGGATTTTGATGAAAACAGTTGGCGCAAGTTCAGATCTAGCCTATTAAGTCAAATCTTAGGTGGTTTTTTGATGGCAACTTAGCTGCGCGGGGTCGTAATTGAGAAAGTACAAGAAATTTGAAAAAGTTACATATACGCCTCGTAGTGCTTATGGCTGAACCCATTTCTCGGCTAACACCGCTACTTTCATGACTTTATTTTGATGCAAACAGTTGGCGCCGGTTTAGATCCAGCCTATTAAGTCAAATCTTGGGTGGTTTCTTGATGGCAACTTAGCTGCCCGGGGTCGTAATGAACCAAGTACCAAAAAATTTTAAAATGTTACGTATACGCCCCGTAGTGCTTATGGCCGAACCCAATTCTCGGCTAACACAGCTACTTTCACGACTGGATTTTGATGCAAACAATTGGCGCCGGTTCAGATCCAGCCTATTAAGTCAAATCTTGGGTGGTTTCTTGATGGCAACTTAGCTGCCCGGGGTCGTAATGAACCAAGTACCAAAAAATTTTAAAATGTTACGTATACGCCCCCGTAGTGCTTATGGCCGAACCCAATTCTCGGCTAACACAGCTACTTTCACGACTGGATTTTGACGCAAACAGTTGGCGCGAGTTTAGATCTAGCCTATTAAGCCAAATCTTGGGTGGTTTTTTGATGGCAACTTAGCTGCCTGGGGTCGTAATGAAGCAAGTACAAGAAATATTAAAATGTTACGTATACGCCCCGTATTGCTTATGGCCGAAGCCATTTCCTGGCTAACACAGCCACTTTCACGACTGGATTTTGATGAAAACAGTTGGCGCAAGTTCAGATCTAGCCTATTAAGTCAAATCTTAGGTGGTTTTTTGATGGCAACTTAGCTGCGCGGGGTCGTAATTAAGAAAGTACAAGAAATTTGAAAAAGTTACATATACGCCTCGTAGTGCTTATGGCTGAACCCATTTCTCGGCTAACACCGCTACTTTCATGACTTTATTTTGATGCAAACAGTTGGCGCCGGTTTAGATCCAGCCTATTAAGTCAAATCTTGGGTGGTTTCTTGATGGCAACTTAGCTGCCCGGGGTCGTAATGAACCAAGTACCAAAAAATTTTAAAATGTTACGTATACGCCCCGTGGTGCTTATGGCCGAACCCAATTCTCGGCTAACACAGCTACTTTCACGACTGGATTTCAACGCAAACAGTTGGCGCGAGTTTAGATCTAGCCTATTAAGCCAAATCTTGGGTGGTTTTTTGATGGCAACTTAGCTGCCCGGGGTCGTAATTAAGAAAGTACAAGAAATTTGAAAAAGTTACATATACGCCTCGTAGTGCTTATGTCTGAACCCATTTCTCGGCTAACACCGCTACTTTCATGACTTTATTTTGATGCAAACAGTTGGCGCCGGTTTAGATCCAGCCTATTAAGTCAAATCTTGGGTGGTTTTTTGATGGCAACTTAGCTGCCCGGGGTCGTAATGAACCAAGTACAAAAAATTTTAAAATGTTACGTATACGCCCCGTAGTGCTTATGGCCGAACCCAATTCTCGGCTAACACAGCTACTTTCACGACTGGATTTTGATGCAAATAGTTGGCGCCGGTTATGAACCAGCATATTAAGCCAAATCTTGGGTGGTTTTTTGATGGCAACTTAGCTGCCCGGGGTCGTAATTAAGAGAGTACAAACATTTTTAAATGTTACGTATACGCCCCGTAGTGCTTATGGCCGAACCCAATTCTCGGCTAACAAAGCTACTTTCACGACTGGATTTTGATGCAAACAGTTGGTGCGAGTTCAGATCTAGCCTATTAAGTCAAATCTTAGGTGGTTTTTTGAGGGTAACTTAGCTGCCCGTGGTCGTAATTAAGAAAGTACAAGAGATTTGAAAAAGGTACGTATACGCCCCGTAGTGCTTATGGCCGAACCCAATTCTCGGCTAACACAGCTACTTTCACGACTGGATTTTGATGCAAACAGTTGGCGCCGGTTCAGATCCAGCCTATTAAGTCAAATCTTGGGTGGTTTTTTGATGGCAACTTAGCTGCCCGGGGTCGTAATGAAGCAAGTACAAAAAAATTTAAAATGTTACGTATACGCCCCATAGTGCTTATGGCCGAACCCATTTCTCGGCTAACACCGCTACTTTCACGACTTTATTTTGATGCAAGCAGTTGGCGCCGGTTCAGATCCAGCCTATTAAGTCAAATCGTGGGTGGTTTTTTGATGGCAACTTAGCTGCCCGGGGTCGTAATGAAGCAAGTACAAAAAAATTTAAAAAGTTACGTATACGCCTCGTTGTGCTTATGGCCGAGCCCGATTCTCGGCAAACACAGCTCTTTTCACGACTGGATTTTGATGCAAACAGTTGGCGCGAGTTCAGATCTAGCCTATACAGCCAAATCTTGGGTGGTTTTTTGATGGTAACTTAGCTGCCCGGGGTCGTAATTAAGAAAGTACAAGAAATTTGAAAAAGTTACGTAGACGCCCCGTAGTGCTTATGGCCGAACCCAATTCTCGGCTAACAAAGCTACTTTCACGACTGGATTTTGATGCAAACAGTTGGTGCGAGTTCAGATCTAGCCTATTAAGTCAAATCTTAGGTGGTTTTTTGAGGTTAACCTAGCTGCCCGTGGTCGTAATTAAGAAAGTACAAGAAATTTGAAAAAGTTACGTATACGCCCCGTAGTGCTTATGGCCGAACCCAATTCTCGGCTAACACAGCTACTTTCACGACTGGATTTTGATGCAAATAGTTGGCGCCGGTTATGAACCAGCATATTAGGCCAAATCTTGGGTGGTTTTTTGATGGCAACTTAGCTGCCCGGGGTCGTAATGAACCAAGTACAAACAATTTTAAAATGTTACGTATACGCCCCGTAGTGCTTATGGCCGAACCCAATTCTCGGCTAACAAAGCTACTTTCACGACTGGATTTTGATGCAAACAGTTGGTACGAGTTCAGATCCAGCCTATTAAGTCAAATCTTGGGTGGTTTTTTGATGGTAACTTAGCTGCTCGGGGTCGTAATGAAGCAAGTACAAAAAATTTTAAAAAGTTACGTATACGCCTCGTTGTGCTTATGGCCGAGCCCGATTCTCGGCAAACACAGCTCTTTTCGCGACTGGATTTTGATGCAAACAGTTGGCGCGAGTTCAGATCTAGCCTATTAAGTCAAATCTTAGGTGGTTTTTTGATGGTAACTTAGCTGCCCGGGGTCGTAATTAAGAAAGTACAAGAAATTTGAAAAAGTTACGTATACGCCCCGTAGTGCTTATGGCCGAACCCAATTCTCGGCTAACACAGCTACTTTCACGACTGGATTTTGATGCAAATAGTTGGCGCCGGTTATGAACCAGCATATTAGGCCAAATCTTGGGTGGTTTTTTGATGGCAACTTAGCTGCCCGAAGTCGTAATGAAGCAAGTACAAACATGTAAATGTTACGTATACGCCACGTAGTGCTTATGGCCGAACCCAATTCTCGGCTAACACAGCTACTTTCACGACTGGATTTTGATGCAAACAGTTGGCGCGAGTTTAGATCTAGCCCATACAGCCAAATCTTGGGTGGTTTTTTGATGGTAACTTAGCTGCCCGGGGTCGTAATTAAGAAAGTACAAGAAATTTGAAAAAGTTACGTATACGCCCCGTAGTGCTTATGGCCGAACCCAATTCTCGGCTAACACAGCTACTTTCACGACTGGATTTTGATGCAAATAGTTGGCGCCGGTTATGAACCAGCATATTAAGCCAAATCTTGGGTGGTTTTTTGATGGCAACTTAGCTGCCCGGGGTCGTAATTAAGAGAGTACAAACATTTTTAAATGTTACGTATACGCCCCGTAGTGCTTATGGCCGAACCCAATTCTCGGCTAACACAGCTACTTTCACGACTGGATTTTGATGCAAACAGTTGGCGCGAGTTTAGATCTAGCCTATACAGCCAAATCTTGGGTGGTTTTTTGATGGTAACTTAGCTGCCCGGGGTCGTAATTAAGAAAGTACAAGAAATTTGAAAAAGTTACGCATACGCCCCGTAGTGCTTATGGCCGAACCCAATTCTCGGCTAACACAGCTACTTTCACGACTGGATTTTGATGCAAACAGTTGGTACGAGTTCAGATCCAGCCTATTAAGTCAAATCTTGGGTGGTTTTTTGATGGCAACTTAGCTGCCCGGGGTCGTAATGAAGCAAGTACAAAAAAATTTAAAATGTTACGTATACGCCCCGTAGACCTTATGGCCGAACCCAATTCTCGGCTAACACAGCTACTATCACGACTGGATTTTGATGAAAGCAGTTGGCGCCGGTTCAGATCCAGCCTATTAAGTCAAATCTTGGGTGGTTTTTTGATGGCAACTTAGCTGCCCGGGGTCGTAATTAAGAAAGTACAAGAAATTTGAAAAAGTTACGTATACGCCCCGTAGTGCTTATGGCCGAACCCAATTCTCGGCTAACACAGCTACTTTCACGACTGGATTTTGATGCAAATAGTTGGCGCCGGTTATGAACCAGCATATTAAGCCAAATCTTGGGTGGTTTTTTGATGGCAACTTAGCTGCCCGGGGTCGTAATTAAGAGAGTACAAACATTTTTAAATGTTACGTATACGCCCCGTAGTGCTTATGGCCGAACCCAATTCTCGGCTAACAAAGCTCTTTTCACGACTGGATTTTGATGCAAACAGTTGGCGCGAGTTTAGATCTAGCCTATTAAGCCAAATCTTGGGTGGTTTTTTGATGGTAACTTAGCTGCTCGGGGTCGTAATTAAGAAAGTACAAGAAATTTGAAAAAGTTACGTATACGCCCCGTAGTGCTTATGGCCGAACCATATTCTCGGCTAACACAGCTACTTTCACGACTGGATTTCAACGCAAACAGTTGGCGCGAGTTTAGATCTAGCCTATTAAGCCAAATCTTGGGTGGTTTTTTGATGGTAACTTAGCTGCCCGGGGTCGTAATTAAGAAAGTACAAGAAATTTGAAAAAGTTACGTATACGCCCCGTAGTGCTTATGGCCGAGCCCAATTCTCGGCTAACACAGCTACTTTCACGACTGGGTTTTGATGTAAACAGTTGGCGCGAGTTATCATCTAGCCTATTCAGCCAAATCTTGGGTGGTTTTTTGATGGCAACTTAGCTGCCCGGGGTCGTAATGAAGCAAGTACAAACATTTAAATGTTACGTATACGCCCCGTAGTGCTTATGGCCGAACCCAATACTCGGTTAACACAGCTACTTTCACGACTGGATTTTGATGCAAACAGTTGGCGAAGGTTCAGATCCAGCCTATTAAGTCAAATCTTGGGTGGTTTTTTGATGGCAACTTAGCCGCCCGGGGTCGTAATGAAGCAAGTACAAAAAAAATTAAAAAGTTACGTATACGCCCCGTAGTGCTTATGGCCGAACCCAATCCTCGGCTAACACAGCTACTTTCACGACTGGATTTTGACGCAAACAGTTGGCGCGAGTTTAGATCTAGCCTATTAAGCCAAATCTTGGGTGGTTTTTTGATGGCAACTTAGCTGCCCGGGGTCGTAATGAAGCAAGTACAAACATTTAAATGTTACGTATACGCCCCGTAGTGCTTATGGCCGAACCCAATTCTCGGCTAACACAGCTACTTTCACGACTGGATTTTGACGCAAACAGTTGGCGCGAGTTTAGATCTAGCCTATTAAGCCAAATCTTGGGTGGTTTTTTGATGGCAACTTAGCTGCCCGGGGTCGTAATGAAGCAAGTACAAACATTTAAATGTTACGTATACGCCCCGTAGTGCTTATGGCCGAACCCAATTCTCGGCAAACACAGCTCTTTTCACGACTGGATTTTGATGCAAACAGTTGGCGCGAGTTTAGATCTAGCCTATTAAGCCAAATCTTGGGTGGTTTTTTGATGGTAACTTAGCTGCCCGGGGTCGTAATTAAGAAAGTACAAGAAATTTGAAAAAGTTACGTATACGCCCCGTAGTGCTTATGGCCGAACCATATTCTCGGCTAACACAGCTACTTTCACGACTGGATTTTGACGCAAACAGTTGGCGCGAGTTTAGATCTAGCCTATTAAGCCAAATCTTGGGTGGTTTTTTGATGGCAACTTAGCTGCCTGGGATCGTAATCAAGCAAGTACAAGAAATATTAAAATGTTACGTATACGCCCCGTAGTGCTTATGGCCGAACCATATTCTCGGCTAACACAGCTACTTTCACGACTGGATTTTGACGCAAACAGTTGGCGCGAGTTTAGATCTAGCCTATTAAGCCAAATCTTGGGTTTTTTTTTTATGGCAACTTAGCTGCCCGGGGTCGTAATGAAGCAAGTACAAACATTTAAATGTTACGTATACGCCCCGTAGTGCTTATGGCCGAACCCAATTCTCGGCTAACACAGCTACTTTCACGACTGGATTTTGACGCAAACAGTTGGCGCGAGTTTAGATCTAGCCTATTAAGCCAAATTCTGGGTGGTTTTTTGATGGCAACTTAGCTGCCCGGGGTCGTAATGAAGCAAGTACAAACATTTAAATGTTACGTATACGCCCCGTAGTGCTTATGGCCGAACCCAATTCTCGGCAAACACAGCTCTTTTCACGACTGGATTTTGATGCAAACAGTTGGCGCGAGTTTAGATCTAGCCTATTAAGCCAAATCTTGGGTGGTTTTTTGATGGTAACTTAGCTGCCCGGGGTCGTAATTAAGAAAGTACAAGAAATTTGAAAAAGTTACGTATACGCCCCGTAGTGCTTATGGCCGAACCATATTCTCGGCTAACACAGCTACTTTCACGACTGGATTTTGACGCAAACAGTTGGCGCGAGTTTAGATCTAGCCTATTAAGCCAAATCTTGGGTGGTTTTTTGATGGCAACTTAGCTGCCTGGGGTCGTAATCAAGCAAGTACAAGAAATATTAAAATGTTACGTATACGCCCCGTGGTGCTTATGGCCGAACCATATTCTCGGCTAACACAGCTACTTTCACGACTGGATTTTGACGCAAACAGTTGGCGCGAGTTTAGATCTAGCCTATTAAGCCAAATCTTGGGTGGTTTTTTGATGGCAACTTAGCTGCCCGGGGTCGTAATGAAGCAAGTACAAACATTTAAATGTTACGTATACGCCCCGTAGTGCTTATGGCCGAACCCAATTCTCGGCTAACACAGCTACTTTCACGACTGGATTTTGACTCAAACAGTTGGCGCGAGTTTAGATCTAGCCTATTAAGCCAAATCTTGGGTGGTTTTTTGATGGCAACTTAGCTGCCCGGGGTCGTAATGAAGCAAGTACAAACATTTAAATGTTACGTATACGCCCCGTAGTGCTTACGGCCGAACCCGATTCTCGGCAAACACAGCTCTTTTCACGACTGGATTTTGATGCAAACAGTCGGCGCGAGTTTAGATCTAGCCTATTAAGCCAAATCTTGGGTGGTTTTTTGATGGTAACTTAGCTGCCCGGGGTCGTAATTAAGAAAGTACAAGAAATTTGAAAAAGTTACGTATACGCCCCGTAGTGCTTATCGCCGAACCATATTCTCGGCTAACACAGCTACTTTCACGACTGGATTTTGACGCAAACAGTTATCGCGAGTTTAGATCTAGCCTATTAAGCCAAATCTTGGGTGGTTTTTTGATGGCAACTTAGCTGCCTGGGGTCGTAATCAAGCAAGTACAAGAAATATTAAAATGTTACGTATACGCCCCGTAGTGCTTATGGCCGAACCCAATTCTCGGCTAACACAGCTTCCTTCACGACTGGAATTTGATGCAAACAGTTGGCGCGAGTTTAGATCTAGCCTATTCAGCCAAATTTTGGGTGGTTTTTTGATGGCAACTTAGCTGCCCGGGGTCGTAATTAAGAAAGTACGAACATATTTAAATGTTACGTATACGCCCCCTAGTGCTTATGGCCGAACCCAATTCTCGGCTAACACAGCTACTTTCACGACTGGATTTTGACGCAAACAGTTGGCGCGAGTTTAGATCTAGCCTATTAAGCCAAATCTTGGGTGGTTTTTTGATGACAACTTAGCTGCCTGGGGTCGTAATGAAGCAAGTACAAGAAATATTAAAATGTTACGTATACGCCCCGTAGTGCTTATGGCCGAAGCCATTTCCTGGCTAACACAGCCACTTTCACGACTGGATTTTGATGAAAACAGTTGGCGCAAGTTCAGATCTAGCCTATTAAGTCAAATCTTAGGTGGTTTTTTGATGGCAACTTAGCTGCGCGGGGTCGTAATTAAGAAAGTACAAGAAATTTGAAAAAGTTACATATACGCCTCGTAGTGCTTATGGCTGAACCCATTTCTCGGCTAACACCGCTACTTTCATGACTTTATTTTGATGCAAACAGTTGGCGCCGGTTTAGATCCAGCCTATTAAGTCAAATCTTGGGTGGTTTCTTGATGGCAACTTAGCTGCCCGGGGTCGTAATGAACCAAGTACCAAAAAATTTTAAAATGTTACGTATACGCCCCGTAGTGCTTATGGCCGAAAACAATTCTCGGCTAACACAGCTACTTTCACGACTGGATTTTGATGCAAACAATTGGCGCCGGTTCAGATCCAGTCTATTAAGTCAAATCTTGGGTGGTTTTTTGATGGCAACTTAGCTGCCCGGGGTCGTAATTAAGAAAGTACAAGAAATTTGAAAAAGTTACATATACGCCTCGTAGTGCTTATGGCTGAACCCATTTCTCGGCTAACACCGCTACTTTCATGACTTTATTTTGATGCAAACAGTTGGCGCCGGTTTAGATCCAGCCTATTAAGTCAAATCTTGGGTGGTTTTTTGATGGCAACTTAGCTGCCCGGGGTCGTAATGAACCAAGTACAAAAAAATTTAAAATGTTACGTGTACGCCCCGTAGTGCTTATGGCCGAACCCAATTCTCGGCTAACACAGCTACTTTCACGACTGGATTTTGATGCAAATAGTTGGCGCCGGTTATGAACCAGCATATTAAGCCAAATCTTGGGTGGTTTTTTGATGGCAACTTAGCTGCCCGGGGTCGTAATTAAAAGAGTACAAACATTTTTAAATGTTACGTATACGCCCCGTAGTGCTTATGGCCGAACCCAATTCTCGGCTAACAAAGCCACTTTCACGACTGGATTTTGATGCAAACAGTTGGTGCGAGTTCAGATCTAGCCTATTAAGTCAAATCTTAGGTGGTTTTTTGAGGGTAACTTAGCTGCCCGTGGTCGTAATTAAGAAAGTACAAGAGATTTGAAAAAGGTACGTATACGCCCCGTAGTGCTTATGGCCGAACCCAATTCTCGGCTAACACAGCTACTTTCACGACTGGATTTTGATGCAAACAGTTGGCGCCGGTTCAGATCCAGCCTATTAAGTCAAATCTTGGGTGGTTTTTTGATGGCAACTTAGCTGCCCGGGGTCGTAACGAAGCAAGTACAAAAAAATTTAAAATGTTACGTATACGCCCCATAGTGCTTATGGCCGAACCCATTTCTCGGCTAACACCGCTACTTTCATGACTTTATTTTGATGCAAACAGTTGGCGCCGGTTTAGATCCAGCCTATTAAGTCAAATCTTGGGTGGTTTTTTGATGGCAACTTAGCTGCCCGGGGTCGTAATGAACCAAGTACAAAAATTTTTTAAATGTTACGTATACGCCCCGTAGTGCTTATGGCCGAACCCAATTCTCGGCTAACAAAGCTAATTTCACGACTGGATTTTGATGCAAACAGTTGGCGCGAGTTAACATCTAGCCTATTCAGCCAAATCTTGGGTGGTTTTTTGATGGCAACTTAGCTGCCCGGGGTCGTAATTAAGAAAGTACAAGAAATTTGAAAAAGTTACGTATACGCCCCGTAGTGCTTATGGCCGAACCCAATTCTCGGCTAACACAGCTACTTTCACGACTGGATTTCAACGCAAACAGTTGGCGCGAGTTTAGATCTAGCCTATTAAGCCAAATCTTGGGTGGTTTTTTGATGGTAACTTAGCTGCCCGGGGTCGTAATTAAGAAAGTACAAGAAATTTGAAAAAGTTACGTATACGCCCCGTAGTGCTTATGGCCGAGCCCAATTCTCGGCTAACACAGCTACTTTCACGACTGGATTTTGATGTAAACAGTTGGCGCGAGTTATCATCTAGCCTATTCAGCCAAATCTTGGGTGGTTTTTTGATGGCAACTTAGCTGCCCGGGGTCGTAATGAAGCAAGTACAAACATTTAAATGTTACGTATACGCCCCGTAGTGCTTATGGCCGAACCCAATACTCGGTTAACACAGCTACTTTCACGACTGGATTTTGATGCAAACAGTTGGCGCCGGTTCAGATCCAGCCTATTAAGTCAAATCTTGGGTGGTTTTTTGATGGCAACTTAGCCGCCCGGGGTCGTAATGAAGCAAGTACAAAAAAAATTAAAAAGTTACGTATACGCCCCGTAGTGCTTATGGCCGAACCCAATCCTCGGCTAACACAGCTACTTTCACGACTAGATTTTGATGTAAACAGTTGGCGCGAGTTATCATCTAGCCTATTCAGCCAAATCTTGGGTGGTTTTTTGATGGCAACTTAGCTGCCCGGGGTCGTAATGAAGCAAGTACAAACATTTAAATGTTACGTATACGCCCCGTAGTGCTTATGGCCGAACCCAATTCTCGGCTAACACAGCTACTTTCACGACTGGATTTTGACGCAAACAGTTGGCGCGAGTTTAGATCTAGCCTATTAAGCCAAATCTTGGGTGGTTTTTTGATGGCAACTTAGCTGCCTGGGGTCGTAATCAAGCAAGTACAAGAAATATTAAAATGTTACATATACGCCCCGTAGTGCTTATGGCCGAACCATATTCTCGGCTAACACAGCTACTTTCACGACTGGATTTTGACGCAAACAGTTGGCGCGAGTTTAGATCTAGCCTATTAAGCCAAATCTTGGGTGGTTTTTTGATGGCAACTTAGTTGCCCGGGGTCGTAATGAAGCAAGTACAAACATTTAAATGTTACGTATACGCCCCGTAGTGCTCATGGCCGAACCCAATTCTCGGCTAACACAGCTACTTTCACAACTGGATTTTGACGCAAACAGTTGGCTCGAGTTTAGATCTAGCCTATTAAGCCAAATCTTGGGTGATTTTTTGATGGCAACTTAGCTGCCCGGGGTCGTAATGAAGCAAGTACAAACATTTAAATGTTACGTATACACCCCGTAGTGCTTATGGCCGAACCCGATTCTCGGCAAACACAGCTCTTTTCACGACTGGATTTTGATGCAAACAGTTGGCGCGAGTTTAGATCTAGCCTATTAAGCCAAATCTTGGGTGGTTTTTTGATGGTAACTTAGCTGCTCGGGGTCGTAATTAAGAAAGTACAAGAAATTTGAAAAAGTTACGTATACGCCCCGTAGTGCTTATGGCCGAACCATATTCTCGGCTAACACAGCTACTTTCACGACTGGATTTTGACGCAAACAGTTGGCGCGAGTTTAGATCTAGCCTATTAAGCCAAATCTTGGGTGGCTTTTTGATGGCAACTTAGCTGCCTGGGGTCGTAATCAAGCAAGTACAAGAAATATTAAAATGTTACGTATACGCCCCGTAGTGCTTATGGCCGAACCCAATTCGCGGCTAACACAGCTTCCTTCACGACTGGAATTTGATGCAAACAGTTGGCGCGAGTTTAGATCTAGCATATTCAGCCAAATTTTGGGTGGTTTTTTGATGGCAACTTAGCTGCCCGGGGTCGTAATTAAGAAAGTACGAACATATTTAAATGTTACGTATACGCCCCGTAGTGCTTATGGCCGAACCCAATTCTCGGCTAACACAGCTACTTTCACGACTGGATTTTGACGCAAACAGTTGGCGCGAGTTTAGATCTAGCCTATTAAGCCAAATCTTGGGTGGTTTTTCGATGGCAACTTAGCTGCCTGGGGTCGTAATGAAGCAAGTACAAGAAATATTAAAATGTTACGTATACGCCCCGTAGTGCTTATGGCCGAAGCCATTTCCTGGCTAACACAGCCACTTTCACGACTGGATTTTGATGAAAACAGTTGGCGCAAGTTCAGATCTAGCCTATTAAGTCAAATCTTAGGTGGTTTTTTGATGGCAACTTAGCTGCGCGGGGTCGTAATTGAGAAAGTACAAGAAATTTGAAAAAGTTACATATACGCCTCGTAGTGCTTATGGCTGAACCCATTTCTCGGCTAACACCGCTACTTTCATGACCTTATTTTGATGCAAACAGTTGGCGCCGGTTTAGATCCAGCCTATTAAGTCAAATCTTGGGTGGTTTCTTGATGGCAACTTAGCTGCCCGGGGTCGTAATGAACCAAGTACCAAAAAATTTTAAAATGTTACGTATACGCCCCGTAGTGCTTATGGCCGAACCCAATTCTCGGCTAACACAGCTACTTTCACGACTGGATTTTGATGCAAACAATTGGCGCCGGTTCAGATCCAGCCTATTAAGTCAAATCTTGGGTGGTTTCTTGATGGCAACTTAGCTGCCCGGGGTCGTAATGAACCAAGTACCAAAAAATTTTAAAATGTTACGTATACGCCCCCGTAGTGCTTATGGCCGAACCCAATTCTCGGCTAACACAGCTACTTTCACGACTGGATTTTGACGCAAACAGTTGGCGCGAGTTTAGATCTAGCCTATTAAGCCAAATCTTGGGTGGTTTTTTGATGGCAACTTAGCTGCCTGGGGTCGTAATGAAGCAAGTACAAGAAATATTAAAATGTTACGTATACGCCCCGTAGTGCTTATGGCCGAAGCCATTTCCTGGCTAACACAGCCACTTTCACGACTGGATTTTGATGAAAACAGTTGGCGCAAGTTCAGATCTAGCCTATTAAGTCAAATCTTAGGTGGTTTTTTGATGGCAACTTAGCTGCGCGGGGTCGTAATTAAGAAAGTACAAGAAATTTGAAAAAGTTACATATACGCCTCGTAGTGCTTATGGCTGAACCCATTTCTCGGCTAACACCGCTACTTTCATGACTTTATTTTGATGCAAACAGTTGGCGCCGGTTTAGATCCAGCCTATTAAGTCAAATCTTGGGTGGTTTCTTGATGGCAACTTAGCTGCCCGGGGTCGTAATGAACCAAGTACCAAAAAATTTTAAAATGTTACGTATACGCCCCGTGGTGCTTATGGCCGAACCCAATTCTCGGCTAACACAGCTACTTTCACGACTGGATTTTGATGCAAATAGTTGGCGCCGGTTATGAACCAGCATATTAAGCCAAATCTTGGGTGGTTTTTTGATGGCAACTTAGCTGCCCGGGGTCGTAATTAAGAGAGTACAAACATTTTTAAATGTTACGTATACGCCCCGTAGTGCTTATGGCCGAACCCAATTCTCGGCTAACAAAGCTACTTTCACGACTGGATTTTGATGCAAACAGTTGGTGCGAGTTCAGATCTAGCCTATTAAGTCAAATCTTAGGTGGTTTTTTGAGGGTAACTTAGCTGCCCGTGGTCGTAATTAAGAAAGTACAAGAGATTTGAAAAAGGTACGTATACGCCCCGTAGTGCTTATGGCCGAACCCAATTCTCGGCTAACACAGCTACTTTCACGACTGGATTTTGATGCAAACAGTTGGCGCCGGTTCAGATCCAGCCTATTAAGTCAAATCTTGGGTGGTTTTTTGATGGCAACTTAGCTGCCCGGGGTCGTAATGAAGCAAGTACAAAAAAATTTAAAATGTTACGTATACGCCCCATAGTGCTTATGGCCGAACCCATTTCTCGGCTAACACCGCTACTTTCACGACTTTATTTTGATGCAAGCAGTTGGCGCCGGTTCAGATCCAGCCTATTAAGTCAAATCGTGGGTGGTTTTTTGATGGCAACTTAGCTGCCCGGGGTCGTAATGAAGCAAGTACAAAAAAATTTAAAAAGTTACGTATACGCCTCGTTGTGCTTATGGCCGAGCCCGATTCTCGGCAAACACAGCTCTTTTCACGACTGGATTTTGATGCAAACAGTTGGCGCGAGTTCAGATCTAGCCTATACAGCCAAATCTTGGGTGGTTTTTTGATGGTAACTTAGCTGCCCGGGGTCGTAATTAAGAAAGTACAAGAAATTTGAAAAAGTTACGTATACGCCCCGTAGTGCTTATGGCCGAACCCAATTCTCGGCTAACAAAGCTACTTTCACGACTGGATTTTGATGCAAACAGTTGGTGCGAGTTCAGATCTAGCCTATTAAGTCAAATCTTAGGTGGTTTTTTGAGGTTAACCTAGCTGCCCGTGGTCGTAATTAAGAAAGTACAAGAAATTTGAAAAAGTTACGTATACGCCCCGTAGTGCTTATGGCCGAACCCAATTCTCGGCTAACACAGCTACTTTCACGACTGGATTTTGATGCAAATAGTTGGCGCCGGTTATGAACCAGCATATTAGGCCAAATCTTGGGTGGTTTTTTGATGGCAACTTAGCTGCCCGGGGTCTTAATGAACCAAGTACAAACAATTTTAAAATGTTACGTATACGCCCCGTAGTGCTTATGGCCGAACCCAATTCTCGGCTAACAAAGCTACTTTCACGACTGGATTTTGATGCAAACAGTTGGTACGAGTTCAGATCCAGCCTATTAAGTCAAATCTTGGGTGGTTTTTTGATGGTAACTTAGCTGCTCGGGGTCGTAATGAAGCAAGTACAAAAAATTTTAAAAAGTTACGTATACGCCTCGTTGTGCTTATGGCCGAGCCCGATTCTCGGCAAACACAGCTCTTTTCGCGACTGGATTTTGATGCAAACAGTTGGCGCGAGTTCAGATCTAGCCTATTAAGTCAAATCTTAGGTGGTTTTTTGATGGTAACTTAGCTGCCCGGGGTCGTAATTAAGAAAGTACAAGAAATTTGAAAAAGTTACGTATACGCCCCGTAGTGCTTATGGCCGAACCCAATTCTCGGCTAACACAGCTACTTTCACGACTGGATTTTGATGCAAATAGTTGGCGCCGGTTATGAACCAGCATATTAGGCCAAATCTTGGGTGGTTTTTTGATGGCAACTTAGCTGCCCGAAGTCGTAATGAAGCAAGTACAAACATGTAAATGTTACGTATACGCCACGTAGTGCTTATGGCCGAACCCAATTCTCGGCTAACACAGCTACTTTCACGACTGGATTTTGATGCAAACAGTTGGCGCGAGTTTAGATCTAGCCCATACAGCCAAATCTTGGGTGGTTTTTTGATGGTAACTTAGCTGCCCGGGGTCGTAATTAAGAAAGTACAAGAAATTTGAAAAAGTTACGTATACGCCCCGTAGTGCTTATGGCCGAACCCAATTCTCGGCTAACACAGCTACTTTCACGACTGGATTTTGATGCAAATAGTTGGCGCCGGTTATGAACCAGCATATTAAGCCAAATCTTGGGTGGTTTTTTGATGGCAACTTAGCTGCCCGGGGTCGTAATTAAGAGAGTACAAACATTTTTAAATGTTACGTATACGCCCCGTAGTGCTTATGGCCGAACCCAATTCTCGGCTAACACAGCTACTTTCACGACTGGATTTTGATGCAAACAGTTGGCGCGAGTTTAGATCTAGCCTATACAGCCAAATCTTGGGTGGTTTTTTGATGGTAACTTAGCTGCCCGGGGTCGTAATTAAGAAAGTACAAGAAATTTGAAAAAGTTACGTATACGCCCCGTAGTGCTTATGGCCGAACCCAATTCTCGGCTAACACAGCTACTTTCACGACTGGATTTTGATGCAAACAGTTGGTACGAGTTCAGATCCAGCCTATTAAGTCAAATCTTGGGTGGTTTTTTGATGGCAACTTAGCTGCCCGGGGTCGTAATGAAGCAAGTACAAAAAAATTTAAAATGTTACGTATACGCCCCGTAGACCTTATGGCCGAACCCAATTCTCGGCTAACACAGCTACTATCACGACTGGATTTTGATGAAAGCAGTTGGCGCCGGTTCAGATCCAGCCTATTAAGTCAAATCTTGGGTGGTTTTTTGATGGCAACTTAGCTGCCCGGGGTCGTAATTAAGAAAGTACAAGAAATTTGAAAAAGTTACGTATACGCCCCGTAGTGCTTATGGCCGAACCCAATTCTCGGCTAACACAGCTACTTTCACGACTGGATTTTGATGCAAATAGTTGGCGCCGGTTATGAACCAGCATATTAGGCCAAATCTTGGGTGGTTTTTTGATGGCAACTTAGCTGCCCGAAGTCGTAATGAAGCAAGTACAAACATGTAAATGTTACGTATACGCCACGTAGTGCTTATGGCCGAACCCAATTCTCGGCTAACACAGCTACTTTCACGACTGGATTTTGATGCAAACAGTTGGCGCGAGTTTAGATCTAGCCCATACAGCCAAATCTTGGGTGGTTTTTTGATGGTAACTTAGCTGCCCGGGGTCGTAATTAAGAAAGTACAAGAAATTTGAAAAAGTTACGTATACGCCCCGTAGTGCTTATGGCCGAACCCAATTCTCGGCTAACGAAGCTACTTTCACGACTGGATTTTGATGCAAACAGTTGGTGCGAGTTCAGATCTAGCCTATTAAGTCAAATCTTAGGTGGTTTTTTGAGGTTAACCTAGCTGCCCGTGGTCGTAATTAAGAAAGTACAAGAAATTTGAAAAAGTTACGTATACGCCCCGTAGTGCTTATGGCCGAACCCAATTCTCGGCTAACACAGCTACTTTCACGACTGGATTTTGATGCAAATAGTTGGCGCCGGTTATGAACCAGCATATTAGGCCAAATCTTGGGTGGTTTTTTGATGGCAACTTAGCTGCCCGGGGTCGTAATGAACCAAGTACAAACAATTTTAAAATGTTACGTATACGCCCCGTAGTGCTTATGGCCGAACCCAATTCTCGGCTAACAAAGCTACTTTCACGACTGGATTTTGATGCAAACAGTTGGTACGAGTTCAGATCCAGCCTATTAAGTCAAATCTTGGGTGGTTTTTTGATGGTAACTTAGCTGCTCGGGGTCGTAATGAAGCAAGTACAAAAAATTTTAAAAAGTTACGTATACGCCTCGTTGTGCTTATGGCCGAGCCCGATTCTCGGCAAACACAGCTCTTTTCGCGACTGGATTTTGATGCAAACAGTTGGCGCGAGTTCAGATCTAGCCTATTAAGTCAAATCTTAGGTGGTTTTTTGATGGTAACTTAGCTGCCCGGGGTCGTAATTAAGAAAGTACAAGAAATTTGAAAAAGTTACGTATACGCCCCGTAGTGCTTATGGCCGAACCCAATTCTCGGCTAACACAGCTACTTTCACGACTGGATTTTGATGCAAATAGTTGGCGCCGGTTATGAACCAGCATATTAGGCCAAATCTTGGGTGGTTTTTTGATGGCAACTTAGCTGCCCGAAGTCGTAATGAAGCAAGTACAAACATGTAAATGTTACGTATACGCCACGTAGTGCTTATGGCCGAACCCAATTCTCGGCTAACACAGCTACTTTCACGACTGGATTTTGATGCAAACAGTTGGTACGAGTTCAGATCCAGCCTATTAAGTCAAATCTTGGGTGGTTTTTTGATGGCAACTTAGCTGCCCGGGGTCGTAATGAAGCAAGTACAAAAAAATTTAAAATGTTACGTATACGCCCCGTAGACCTTATGGCCGAGCCCGATTCTCGGCAAACACAGCTCTTTTCGCGACTGGATTTTGATGCAAACAGTTGGCGCGAGTTCAGATCTAGCCTATTAAGTCAAATCTTAGGTGGTTTTTTGATGGTAACTTAGCTGCCCGGGGTCGTAATTAAGAAAGTACAAGAAATTTGAAAAAGTTACGTATACGCCCCGTAGTGCTTATGGCCGAACCCAATTCTCGGCTAACACAGCTACTTTCACGACTGGATTTTGATGCAAATAGTTGGCGCCGGTTATGAACCAGCATATTAGGCCAAATCTTGGGTGGTTTTTTGATGGCAACTTAGCTGCCCGAAGTCGTAATGAAGCAAGTACAAACATGTAAATGTTACGTATACGCCACGTAGTGCTTATGGCCGAACCCAATTCTCGGCTAACACAGCTACTTTCACGACTGGATTTTGATGCAAACAGTTGGCGCGAGCTTAGATCTAGCCCATACAGCCAAATCTTGGGTGGTTTTTTGATGGTAACTTAGCTGCCCGGGGTCGTAATTAAGAAAGTACAAGAAATTTGAAAAAGTTACGTATACGCCCCGTAGTGCTTATGGCCGAACCCAATTCTCGGCTAACACAGCTACTTTCACGACTGGATTTTGATGCAAATAGTTGGCGCCGGTTATGAACCAGCATATTAAGCCAAATCTTGGGTGGTTTTTTGATGGCAACTTAGCTGCCCGGGGTCGTAATTAAGAGAGTACAAACATTTTTAAATGTTACGTATACGCCCCGTAGTGCTTATGGCCGAACCCAATTCTCGGCTAACACAGCTACTTTCACGACTGGATTTTGATGCAAACAGTTGGCGCGAGTTTAGATCTAGCCTATACAGCCAAATCTTGGGTGGTTTTTTGATGGTAACTTAGCTGCCCGGGGTCGTAATTAAGAAAGTACAAGAAATTTGAAAAAGTTACGTATACGCCCCGTAGTGCTTATGGCCGAACCCAATTCTCGGCTAACACAGCTACTTTCACGACTGGATTTTGATGCAAACAGTTGGTACGAGTTCAGATCCAGCCTATTAAGTCAAATCTTGGGTGGTTTTTTGATGGCAACTTAGCTGCCCGGGGTCGTAATGAAGCAAGTACAAAAAAATTTAAAATGTTACGTATACGCCCCGTAGACCTTATGGCCGAACCCAATTCTCGGCTAACACAGCTACTATCACGACTGGATTTTGATGAAAGCAGTTGGCGCCGGTTCAGATCCAGCCTATTAAGTCAAATCTTGGGTGGTTTTTTGATGGCAACTTAGCTGCCCGGGGTCGTAATTAAGAAAGTACAAGAAATTTGAAAAAGTTACGTATACGCCCCGTAGTGCTTATGGCCGAACCCAATTCTCGGCTAACACAGCTACTTTCACGACTGGATTTTGATGCAAATAGTTGGCGCCGGTTATGAACCAGCATATTAAGCCAAATCTTGGGTGGTTTTTTGATGGCAACTTAGCTGCCCGGGGTCGTAATTAAGAGAGTACAAACATTTTTAAATGTTACGTATACGCCCCGTAGTGCTTATGGCCGAACCCAATTCTCGGCTAACAAAGCTACTTTCACGACTGGATTTTGATGCAAACAGTTGGTGCGAGTTCAGATCTAGCCTATTAAGTCAAATCTTAGGTGGTTTTTTGAGGGTAACTTAGCTGCCCGTGGTCGTAATTAAGAAAGTACAAGAGATTTGAAAAAGGTACGTATACGCCCCGTAGTGCTTATGGCCGAACCCAATTCTCGGCTAACACAGCTACTTTCACGACTGGATTTTAATGCAAACAGTTGGCGCCGGTTCAGATCCAGCCTATTAAGTCAAATCTTGGGTGGTTTTTTGATGGCAACTTAGCTGCCCGGGGTCGTAATGAAGCAAGTACAAAAAAATTTAAAAAGTTACGTATACGCCTCGTTGTGCTTATGGCCGAGCCCGATTCTCGGCAAACACAGCTCTTTTCACGACTGGATTTTGATGCAAACAGTTGGCGCGAGTTCAGATCTAGCCTATACAGCCAAATCTTGGGTGGTTTTTTGATGGTAACTTAGCTGCCCGGGGTCGTAATTAAGAAAGTACAAGAAATTTGAAAAAGTTACGTATACGCCCCGTAGTGCTTATGGCCGAACCCAATTCTCAGCTAACACAGCTACTTTCACGACTGGATTTTGATGCAAATAGTTGGCGCCGGTTATGAACCAGCATATTAGGCCAAATCTTGAGTGGTTTTTTGATGGCAACTTAGCTGCCCGAAGTCGTAATGAAGCAAGTACAAACATGTAAATGTTACGTATACGCCCCGTAGTGCTTATGGCCGAACCCAATTCTCGGCTAACACAGCTACTTTCACGACTGAATTTTGATGCAAACAGTTGGCGCGAGTTTAGATCTAGCCTATACAGCCAAATCTTGGGTGGTTTTTTGATGGTAACTTAGCTGCCCGGGGTCGTAATTAAGAAAGTACAAGAAATTTGAAAAAGTTACGTATACGCCCCGTAGTGCTTATGGCCGAGCCCAATTCTCGGCTAACACAGCTACTTTCACGACTGGATTTTGATGAAAGCAGTTGGCGCCGGTTCAGATCCAGCCTATTAAGTCAAATCTTGGGTGGTTTTTTGATGGCTACTTAGCTGCCCGGGGTCGTAATTAAGAAAGTACAAGAAATTTGAAAAAGTTACATATGCGCCTCGTAGTGCTTATGGCCGAACCCATTTCTCGGCTAACACCGCTACTTCCACGACTTTATTTTGATGCAAACAGTTGGCGCCGGTTCAGATCCAGCCTATTAAGTCAAATCTTGGATGGTTTTTTGATGGCAACTTATCTGCCCGGGGTCGTATGAAGCAAGTACAAAAAAATTTAAAAAGTTACGTATACGCCTCGTTGTGCTTATGGCCGAGCCCAATTCTCGGCTAACACAGCTACTTTCACGACTGGATTTTGATGCAAACAGTTGGCGCGAGTTTACATCTAGCCTATTCAGCCAAATCTGGGGGGTTTTTTGATGGCAACTTAGCTGCCCGGGGTCGTAATGAAGCAAGCACAAACATGTAAATGTTACGTATACGCCCCGTAGTGCTTATGGCCGAACCCATTTCTCGGCTAACACCGCTACTTCCACGACTTTATTTTGATGCAAACAGTTGGCGCCGGTTCAGATCCAGCCTATTAAGTCAAATCTTGGATGGTTTTTTGATGGCAACTTAGCTGCCCGGGGTCGTAATGAACCAAGTACAAACAATTTTAAAATGTTACGTATACGCCCCGTAGTGCTTATGGCCGAACCCAATTCTCAGCTAACAAAGCTACTTTCACGACTGGATTTTGATGCAAACAGTTGGTGCGAGTTCAGATCTAGCCTATTAAGTCAAATCTTAGGTGGTTTTTTGAGGTTAACCTAGCTGCCCGTGGTCGTAATTAAGAAAGTACAAGAAATTTGAAAAAGTTACGTATACGCCCCGTAGTGCTTATGGCCGAACCCAATTCTCGGATAACACAGCTACTTTCACGACTGGATTTTGATGCATATAGTTGGCGCCGGTTATGAACCAGCATATTAGGCCAAATCTTGGGTGGTTTTTTGATGGCAACTTAGCTGCCCGGGGTCGTAATGAACCAAGTACAAACAATTTTAAAATGTTACGTATACGCCCCGTAGTGCTTATGGCCGAACCCAATTCTCGGCTAACAAAGCTACTTTCACGACTGGATTTTGATGCAAACAGTTGGTACGAGTTCAGATCCAGCCTATTAAGTCAAATCTTGGGTGGTTTTTTGATGGTAACTTAGCTGCTCGGGGTCGTAATGAAGCAAGTACAAAAAATTTTAAAAAGTTACGTATACGCCTCGTTGTGCTTATGGCCGAGCCCGATTCTCGGCAAACACAGCTCTTTTCGCGACTGGATTTTGATGCAAACAGTTGGCGCGAGTTCAGATCTAGCCTATTAAGTCAAATCTTAGGTGGTTTTTTGATGGTAACTTAGCTGCCCGGGGTCGTAATTAAGAAAGTACAAGAAATTTGAAAAAGTTACGTATACGCCCCGTAGTGCTTATGGCCGAACCCAATTCTCGGCTAACACAGCTACTTTCACGACTGGATTTTGATGCAAATAGTTGGCGCCGGTTATGAACCAGCATATTAGGCCAAATCTTGGGTGGTTTTTTGATGGCAACTTAGCTGCCCGAAGTCGTAATGAAGCAAGTACAAAAAAATTTAAAAAGTTACGTATACGCCTCGTTGTGCTTATGGCCGAGCCCGATTCTCGGCTAACACAGCTACTTTCACGACTGGATTTTGATGCAAATAGTTGGCGCCGGTTATGAACCAGCATATTAAGCCAAACCTTGTGTGGTTTTTTGATGGCAACTTAGCTGCCCGGGGTCGTAATTAAGAAAGTACAAACATTTTTAAATGTTAGGCATACGCCCCGTAGTGCTTATGGCCGAACCCAATTCTCGGCTAACACAGCTACTTTCACGACTGGATTTTGATGCAAACAGTTGGCGCGAGTTTAGATCTAGCCTATACAGCCAAATCTTGGGTGGTTTTTTGATGGTAACTTAGCTGCCCGGGGTCGTAATTAAGAAAGTACAAGAAATTTGAAAAAGTTACGTATACGCCCCGTAGTGCTTACGGCCGAACCCATTTCTCGGCTAACACCGCTACTTTCATGACTTTATTTTGATGCAAACAGTTGGCGCCGGTTCAGATCCAGCCTATTAAGTCAAATCTTGGGTGGTTTTTTGATGGCAACTTAGCTGCCCGGGGTCGTAATGAAGCAAGTACAAAAAAATTTAAAAAGTTACGTATACGCCTCGTTGTGCTTATGGCCGAGCCCGATTCTCGGCTAACACAGCTACTTTCACGACTGGATTTTGATGCAAACAGTTGGCGCGAGTTTAGATCTAGCCTATACAGCTAAATCTTGAGTGGTTTTTTGATGGTAACTTAGCTGCCCGGGGTCGTAATTAAGAAAGTACAAGAGATTTGAAAAAGGTACGTATACGCCCCGTAGTGCTTATGGCCGAACCCAATTCTCGGCTAACACAGCTACTTTCACGACTGGATTTTAATGCAAACAGTTGGCGCCGGTTCAGATCCAGCCTATTAAGTCAAATCTTGGGTGGTTTTTTGATGGCAACTTAGCTGCCCGGGGTCGTAATGAAGCAAGTACAAAAAAATTTAAAAAGTTACGTATACGCCTCGTTGTGCTTATGGCCGAGCCCGATTCTCGGCAAGCACAGCTCTTTTCACGACTGGATTTTGATGCAAACAGTTGGCGCGAGTTCAGATCTAGCCTATACAGCCAAATCTTGGGTGGTTTTTTGATGGGAACTTAGCTGCCCGGGGTCGTAATTAAGAAAGTACAAACATTTTTAAATGTTAGGCATACGCCCCGTAATGCTTATGGCCGAACCCAATTCTCGGCTAACACAGCTACTTTCACGACTGGATTTTGATGCAAACAGTTGGCGCCAGTTCAGATCCAGCCTATTAAGTCAAATCTTAGGTGGTTTTTTGATGGCAACTTAGCTGCCCGGGGTCGTAATTAAGAAAGTACAAACATTTTTAAATGTTACGTATACGCCCCGTAGTGCTTATGGCCGAACCCAATTCTCGGTTAACACAGCTACTTTCACGACTGGATTTTGATGCAAACAGTTGGCGCGAGTTTACATCTAGCCTATACAGCCAAATCTTGGGTGGTTTTTTGATGGGAACTTAGCTGCCCGGGGTCGTAATGAAGCAAGTACAAAAAAATTTAAAATGTTACGTATACGCCCCGTAGTGCTTATGGTCGAACCCAATTCTCTCTTAACACAGCTACTTTCACGACTGGATTTTGATGCAAACAGTTGGCGCGTGTTCAGATCTAGAATATTAAGTCAAATCTTGGGCTGTTTATTGATGGCAACTTAGCTGCCCGGGGTCGTAATTAAGAAAGTACAAGAAATTTGAAAATGTTACGTATACGCCCCCTAGTGCTTATGGCCGAATCCATGTCTCGGCCAACACACCAACTTTCACAACTGGATTTTGATGCAAATAGTTGGCGCCGGTTATGACGCAGCCTATTCAGCCAAATCTTAATTGGTTTTTTGATGGCAACTTAGCTGCCCGGGGTCGTAATGAAGCAAGTACAAACATTTAAATGTTACGTATACGCTCCGTAGTGCTTATGGCCGAACCCAATTCTCGGTTAACACAGCTACTTTCACGACTGGATTTTGATGCAAACAGTTGGCGCGAGTTTACATCTAGCCTATACAGCCAAATCTTGGGTGGTTTTTTGATGGCAACTTAGCTGCCCGGGGTCGTAATGAACCAAGTACAAACAATTTTAAAATGTTACGTATACGCGCCGTAGTGCTTATGGCCGAACCCAATTCTCGGCTAACAAAGCTACTTTCACGACTGGATTTTGATGCAAACAGTTGGTACGAGTTCAGATCCAGCCTATTAAGTCAAATCTTGGGTGGTTTTTTGATGGTAACTTAGCTGCTCGGGGTTGTAATGAAGCAAGTACAAAAAATTTTAAAAAGTTACGTATACGCCTCGTTGTGCTTATGGCCGAGCCCGATTCTCGGCAAACACAGCTCTTTTCGCGACTGGATTTTGATGCAAACAGTTGGCGCGAGTTCAGATCTAGCCTATTAAGTCAAATCTTAGGTGGTTTTTTGATGGTAACTTAGCTGCCCGGGGTCGTAATTAAGAAAGTACAAGAAATTTGAAAAAGTTACGTATACGCCCCGTAGTGCTTATGGCCGAACCCAATTCTCGGCTAACACAGCTACTTTCACGACTGGATTTTGATGCAAATAGTTGGCGCCGGTTATGAACCAGCATATTAGGCCAAATCTTGGGTGGTTTTTTGATGGCAACTTAGCTGCCCGGGGTCGTAATTAAGAAAGTACAAACATTTTTAAATGTTAGGCATACGCCCCGTAGTGCTTATGGCCGAACCCAATTCTCGGCTAACACAGCTACTTTCACGACTGGATTTTGATGCAAACAGTTGGCGCGAGTTTAGATCTAGCCTATACAGCCAAATCTTGGGTGGTTTTTTGATGGTAACTTAGCTGCCCGGGGTCGTAATTAAGAAAGTACAAGAAATTTGAAAAAGTTACGTATACGCCCCGTAGTGCTTACGGCCGAACCCATTTCTCGGCTAACACCGCTACTTTCATGACTTTATTTTGATGCAAACAGTTGGCGCCGGTTCAGATCCAGCCTATTAAGTCAAATCTTGGGTGGTTTTTTGATGGCAACTTAGCTGCCCGGGGTCGTAATGAAGCAAGTACAAAAAAATTTAAAAAGTTACGTATACGCCTCGTTGTGCTTATGGCCGAGCCCGATTCTCGGCTAACACAGCTACTTTCACGACTGGATTTTGATGCAAACAGTTGGCGCGAGTTTAGATCTAGCCTATACAGCTAAATCTTGGGTGGTTTTTTGATGGTAACTTAGCTGCCCGGGGTCGTAATTAAGAAAGTACAAGAGATTTGAAAAAGGTACGTATACGCCCCGTAGTGCTTATGGCCGAACCCAATTCTCGGCTAACACAGCTAAATTCACGACTGGATTTTAATGCAAACAGTGTGCGCCGGTTCAGATCCAGCCTATTAAGTCAAATCTTGGGTGGTTTTTTGATGGCAACTTAGCTGCCCGGGGTCGTAATGAAGCAAGTACAAAAAAATTTAAAAAGTTACGTATACGCCTCGTTGTGCTTATGGCCGAGCCCGATTCTCGGCAAGCACAGCTCTTTTCACGACTGGATTTTGATGCAAACAGTTGGCGCGAGTTCAGATCTAGCCTATACAGCCAAATCTTGGGTGGTTTTTTGATGGCAACTTAGCTGCCCGGGGTCGTAATGAAGCAAGTACAAAAAAATTTAAAAAGTTACGTATACGCCTCGTTGTGCTTATGGCCGAGCCCGATTCTCGGCTAACACAGCTACTTTCACGACTGGATTTTGATGCAAATAGTTGGCGCCGGTTATGAACCAGCATATTAAGCCAAACCTTGTGTGGTTTTTTGATGGCAACTTAGCTGCCCGGGGTCGTAATGAAGCAAGTACAAACATTTTTAAATGTTACGCATACGCCCCGTAGTGCTTATGGCCGAACCCAATTCTCGGCTAACACAGCTACTTTCACGACTGGATTTTGATGCAAACAGTTGGCGCGAGTTTATATCTAGCCTATTAAGCCAAATCTTGGGTGGTTTTTTGATGGCAACTTAGCTGCCCGGGGTCGTAATGAAGCAAGTACAAACATTTAAATGTTACGTATACGCCCCGTAGTGCTTATGGCCGAACCCAATTCTCGGTTAACACAGCTACTTTCACGACTGGATTTTGATGCAAACAGTTGGCGCGAGTTTATATCTAGCCTATACAGCCAAATCTTGGGTGGTTTTTTGATGGGAACTTAGCTGCCCGGGGTCGTAATGAAGCAAGTACAAAAAAATTTAAAATGTTACGTATACGCCCCGTAGTGCTTATGGTCGAACCCAATTCTCGCTTAACACAGCTACTTTCACGACTGGATTTTGATGCAAACAGTTGGCGCGTGTTCAGATCTAGAATATTAAGTCAAATCTTGGGCTGTTTATTGATGGCAACTTAGCTGCCCGGGGTCGTAATTAAGAAAGTACAAGAAATTTGAAAATGTTACGTATACGCCCCCTAGTGCTTATGGCCGAATCCATGTCTCGGCCAACACACCAACTTTCACAACTGGATTTTGATGCAAATAGTTGGCGCCGGTTATGACGCAGCCTATTCAGCCAAATCTTAATTGGTTTTTTGATGGCAACTTAGCTGCCCGGGGTCGTAATGAAGCAAGTACAAACATTTAAATGTTACGTATACGCTCCGTAGTGCTTATGGCCGAACCCAATTCTCGGTTAACACAGCTACTTTCACGACTGGATTTTGATGCAAACAGTTGGCGCGAGTTTACATCTAGCCTATACAGCCAAATCTTGGGTGGTTTTTTGATGGCAACTTAGCTGCCCGGGATCGTAATGAAGCAAGTACAAAAAATTTTAAAATGTTACGTATACGCCTCGTTGTGCTTATGGCCGAGCCCGATTCTCGGCAAACACAGCTCTTTTCACGACTGGATTTTGATGCAAACAGTTGGCGCGAGTTTACATCTAGCCTATTCAGCCAAATCTTGGGTGGTTTTTTGATGGCAACTTAGCTGCCCGGGGTCGTAATGAAGCAAGTACAAAAAATTTTAAAAAGTTACGTATACGCCTCGTTGTGCTTATGGCCGAGCCCGATTCTCGGCTAACACAGCTACTTTCACGACTGGATTTTGATGCAAATAGTTGGCGCCGGTTATGAACCAGCATATTAAGCCAAACCTTGGGTGGTTTTTTGATGGCAACTTAGCTGCCCGGGGTCGTCATTAAGAAAGTACAAACATTTTTAAATGTTAGGCATACACCTCGTTGTGCTTATGGCCGAACCCAATTCTCGGCTAACACAGCTACTTTCACGACTGGATTTTGATGCAAACAGTTGGCACGTGTTCAGATCTAGAATATTAAGTCAAATCTTGGGCTGTTTATTGATGGCAACTTAGCTGCCCGGGGTCGTAATTAAGAAAGTACAAGAAATTTGAAAATGTTACGTATACGCCCCGTAGTGCTTATGGCCGAATACATTTCTCGGCTAACACAATAACTTTCACAACTGGATTTTGATGCAATTAGTTGGCGCCGGTTATGACGCAGCCTATTCAGCCAAATCTTAATTGGTTTTTTGATGTCAACTTAGCTGCCCGGGGTCGTAATGAAGCAAGTACAAACATTTAAATGTTACGTATACGCCCCGCAGTGCTTATGGCCGAACCCAATTCTCGGTTAACACAGCTACTTTCACGACTGGATTTTGATGCAAACAGTTGGCGCGAGTTTACATCTAGCCTATACAGCCAAATCTTGGGTGGTTTTTTGATGGCAACTTAGCTGCCCGGGGTCGTAATGAAGCAAGTACAAAAAATTTTAAAATGTTACGTATACGCCCCGTAGTGCTTATGGCCGAACCCAATTCTCGGTTAACACAGCTACTTTCACGACTGGATTTTAATGTAAACAGTTGGCGCGAGTTTACATCTAGCCTATACAGCCAAATCTTGGGTGGTTTTTTGATGGCAACTTAGCTGCCCGGGATCGTAATGAAGCAAGTACAAAAAATTTTAAAATGTTACGTATACGCCCCGTAGTGCTTATGGCCGAACCCAATTCTCGCTTAACACAGCTACTTTCACGACTGGATTTTGATGCAATCAGTTGGCGCGAGTTTAAATCTAGCCTATTCAGCCAAATCTTGGGTGGTTTTTTGATGGCAAATTAGTTGGCCGGGGTCGTAATGAAGCAAGTACAAAAAAATTTAAAAAGTTACGTATAGGCCTCGTTGTGCTTATGGCCGAACCCAATTCTCGGCTAACACAGCTACTTTCACGACTGGATTTTGATGCAAACAGTTGGCGCGAGTTTACATCTAGCCCATACAGCCAAATCTTGGGTGGTTTTTTGATGGCAACTTAGCTGCCCGGGGTCGTAATGAAGCAAGTACAAAAAAATTTAAAAAGTTACGTATACGCCCCGTAGTGCTTATGGCCGAACCCCTTTCTCGGCTAACACCGCTACTTTCACGACTTTATTTTGATGCAAACAGTTGGCGCCGGTTCAGATCCAGTCTATTAAGTAAAATCTTGGGTGGTTATTGGATGGCAACTTAGCTGCCTGGGTCGTAATTAAGAAAGTACAAGAAATTTGAAAAAGTTACGTATACGCCCCGTAGTGCTTATGGCCGAACCCATTTCTCGCTTAACACAGCTACTTTCACGACTGGATTTTGATGCAAACAGTTGGCGCGAGTTTAGATCTAGTCTGGTTAGCCAAATCTTGGGTGGTTTTTTGATGGCAACTTAGCTGCCTGGGTCGTAATGAAGCAAGTACAAGAAATATTAAAATGTTACGTATACGCCCCGTAGTGCTTATGGCCGAACCCAATTCTCGGCTAACACAGCTTCCTTCACGACTGGAATTTGATGCAAACAGTTGGCACGAGTTTAGATCTAGCCTATTCAGCCAAATTTTGGGTGGTTTTTTGATGGCAACTTAGCTGCCCGGGGTCGTAATTAAGAAAGTACGAAAATTTTTAAATGTTACGTATATGCCCCGTAGTGCTTATGGCCGAACCCATTTCTCGGCTAACACCGCTACTTTCACGACTTTATTTTGATGCAAACAGTTGGCGCCGGTTCAGATCCAGCTTATTAAGTCAAATCTTAGGTGGTTTTTTGATGGCAACTTAGCTGCCCGGGGTCGTAATGAAACAAGTACAAAAAAATTTAAAAAGTTACGTATACGCCTCGTTGTGCTTATGGCCGAGCCCGATTCTCGGCAAACACAGCTCTTTTCACGACTGGATTTTGATGCAAACAGTTGGCGCGAGTTTACATCTAGCCTATTCAGCCAAATCTTGGGTGGTTTTTTGATGGCAACTTAGCTGCCCGGGGTCGTAATGAAGCAAGTACAAAAAATTTTAAAAAGTTACGTATACGCCTCGTTGTGCTTATGGCCGAGCCCGATTCTCGGCTAACACAGCTACTTTCACGACTGGATTTTGATGCAAATAGTTGGCGCCGGTTATGAACCAGCATATTAAGCCAAACCTTGGGTGGTTTTTTGATGGCAACTTAGCTGCCTGGGGTCGTAATGAAGCAAGTACAAGAAATATTAAAATGTTACGTATACGCCCCGTAGTGCTTATGGCCGAACCCAATTCTCGGCTAACACAGCTTCCTTCACGACTGGATTTTGATGCAAACAGTTGGCGCCAGTTCAGATCCAGCCTATTAAGTCAAATCTTAGGTGGTTTTTTGATGGCAACTTAGCTGCCTGGGGTCGTAATGAAGCAAGTACAAGAAATATTAAAATGTTACGTATACGCCCCGTAGTGCTTATGGCCGAACCCAATTCTCGGCTAACACAGCTTCCTTCACGACTGGAATTTGATGAAAACAGTTGGCGCGAGTTTAGATCTAGCCTATTCAGCCAAATTTTGGGTGGTTTTTTGATGGCAACTTAGCTGCCCGGGGTCGTAATTAAGAAAGTACGATCATTTTTAAATGTTACGTATACGCCCCGTAGTGCTTATGGCCGAACCCAATTCTCGGCTAACAAAGCTACTTTCACGACTGGATTTTGATGCAAACAGTTGGCGCGAGTTAACATCTAGCCTATTCAGCCAAATCTTGGGTGGTTTTTTGATGGCAACTTAGCTGCCCGGGGTCGTAATTAAGAAAGTACAAGAAATTTGAAAAAGTTACATATACGCCCCGTAGTGCTTATGGCCGAACCCAATTCTCGGCTAACACAGCTACTTTCACGACTGGATTTTGATGCAAACAGTTGGCGCGAGTTTACATCTAGCCTATTCAGCCAAATCTTGGGTGGTTTTTTGATGGCAACTTAGCTGCCCGGGGTCGTAATTAAGAAAGTACGAAAATTTTTAAATGTTACGTATATGCCCCGTAGTGCTTATGGCCGAACCCAATTCTCGGCTAACACAGCTACTTTCACGACTGGATTTTGATGCAAACAGTTGGCGCGAGTTTACATCTAGCCTATTCAGCCAAATTTTGGGTGGTTTTTTGATGGCAACTTAGCTGCCCGGGGTCGTAATTAAGAAAGTACAAAAAAATTTAAAAAGTTACGTATACGCCTCGTTGTGCTTATGGCCGAGCCCGATTCTCGGCTAACACAGCTACTTTCACGACTGGATTTTGATGCAAACAGTTGGCGCCGGTTCAGATCCAGCTTATTAAGTCAAATCTTAGGTGGTTTTTTGATGGCAACTTAGCTGCCCGGGGTCGTAATGAAACAAGTACAAAAAAATTTAAAAAGTTACGTATACGCCTCGTTGTGCTTATGGCCGAGCCCGATTCTCGGCAAACACAGCTCTTTTCACGACAGGATTTTGATGCAAACAGTTGGCGCGAGTTTACATCTAGCCTATTCAGCCAAATCTTGGGTGGTTTTTTGATGGCAAGTTAGCTGCCCGGGGTCGTAATGAAGCAAGTACAAAAAATTTTAAAAAGTTACGTATACGCCTCGTTGTGCTTATGGCCGAGCCCGATTCTCGGCTAACACAGCTACTTTCACGACTGGATTTTGATGCAAATAGTTGGCGCCGGTTATGAACCAGCATATTAAGCCAAACCTTGGGTGGTTTTTTGATGGCAACTTAGCTGCCCGGGGTCGTAATTAAGAAAGTACAAACATTTTTAAATGTTAGGCATACGCCCCGTAGTGCTTATCGCCGAACCCAATTCTCGGCTAACACAGCTACTTTCACGACTGGATTTTGATGCAAACAGTTGGCGCGAGTTTACATCTAGCCTATACAGCCAAATCTTGGGTGGTTTTTGATGGCAACTTAGCTGCCCGGGATCGTAATGAAGCAAGTACAAAAAATTTTAAAATGTTACGTATACGCCCCGTAGTGCTTATGGCCGAACCCAATTCTCGCTTAACACAGCTACTTTCACGACTGGATTTTGATGCAATCAGTTGGCGCGAGTTTAAATCTAGCCTATTCAGCCAAATCTTGGGTGGTTTTTTGATGGCAAATTAGTTGGCCGGGGTCGTAATGAAGCAAGTACAAAAAAATTTAAAAAGTTACGTATAGGCCTCGTTGTGCTTATGGCCGAACCCAATTCTCGGCTAACACAGCTACTTTCACGACTGGATTTTGATGCAAACAGTTGGCGCGTGTTCAGATCTAGAATATTAAGTCAAATCTTGGGCTGTTTATTGATGGCAACTTAGCTGCCCGGGGTCGTAATTAAGAAAGTACGAACATATTTAAATGTTACGTATACGCCCCGTAGTGCTTATGGCCGAACCCATTTCTCGGCTACCACCGCTACTTTCACGACTTTATTTTGACGCAAACAGTTGGCGCCGGTTCAGATCCAGCCTATTAAGTAAAATCTTGGGTGGTTTTTTGATGGCAACTTAGCTGCCCGGGGTCGTAATGAAGCAAGTACAAAAAAATTTAAAACGTTACGTATACGCCCCGTAGACCTTATGGCCGAGCCCAATTCTCGGCTAACACAGCTACTTTCACGACTGGATTTTGATGCAAACAGTTGGCGCGAGTTTACATCTAGCCTATTCAGCCAAATCTGGGGGGGTTTTTTGATGGCAACTTAGCTGCCCGGGGTCGTAATGAAGCAAGTACAAACAATTTTAAAATGTTACGTATACGCCCCGTAGGGCTTATGGCCGAAGCCATTTCCTGGCTAACACAGCCACTTTCACGACTGGATTTTGATGAAAGCAGTTGGCGCAAGTTCAGATCTAGCCTATTAATTCAAATCTTGGGTGGTTTTTTGATGGCAACTTATCTGCCCGGGGTCGTAATGAAGCAAGTACAAAAAAATTTAAAAAGTTACGTATACGCCTCGTTGTGCTTATGGCCGAGCCCGATTCTCGGCTAACACAGCTACTTTCACGACTGGATTTTGATGCAAATAGTTGGCGCCGGTTATGAACCAGCATATTAAGCCAAACCTTGTGTGGTTTTTTGATGGCAACTTAGCTGCCCGGGGTCGTAATTAAGAAAGTACAAACATTTTTAAATGTTAGGCATACGCCCCGTAGTGCTTATCGCCGAACCCAATTCTCGGCTAACACAGCTACTTTCACGACTGGATTTTGATGCAAACAGTTGGCGCGAGTTTACATCTAGCCTATACAGCCAAATCTTGGGTGGTTTTTGATGGCAACTTAGCTGCCCGGGATCGTAATGAAGCAAGTACAAAAAATTTTAAAATGTTACGTATACGCCCCGTAGTGCTTATGGCCGAACCCAATTCTCGCTTAACACAGCTACTTTCACGACTGGATTTTGATGCAATCAGTTGGCGCGAGTTTAAATCTAGCCTATTCAGCCAAATCTTGGGTGGTTTTTTGATGGCAAATTAGTTGGCCGGGGTCGTAATGAAGCAAGTACAAAAAAATTTAAAAAGTTACGTATAGGCCTCGTTGTGCTTATGGCCGAACCCAATTCTCGGCTAACACAGCTACTTTCACGACTGGATTTTGATGCAAACAGTTGGCGCGTGTTCAGATCTAGAATATTAAGTCAAATCTTGGGCTGTTTATTGATGGCAACTTAGCTGCCCGGGGTCGTAATTAAGAAAGTACGAACATATTTAAATGTTACGTATACGCCCCGTAGTGCTTATGGCCGAACCCATTTCTCGGCTAACACCGCTACTTTCACGACTTTATTTTGACGCAAACAGTTGGCGCCGGTTCAGATCCAGCCTATTAAGTCAAATCTTGGGTGGTTTTTTGATGGCAACTTAGCTGCCCGGGGTCGTAATGAAGCAAGTACAAAAAAATTTAAAAAGTTACGTATACGCCTCGTTGTGCTTATGGCCGAGCCCGATTCTCGGCTAACACAGCTACTTTCACGACTGGATTTTGATGCAAACAGTTGGCGCGAGTTTAGATCTAGCCTATACAGCTAAATCTTGGGTGGTTTTTTGATGGTAACTTAGCTGCCCGGGGTCGTAATTAAGAAAGTACAAGAGATTTGAAAAAGGTACGTATACGCCCCGTAGTGCTTATGGCCGAACCCAATTCTCGGCTAACACAGCTACTTTCACGACTGGATTTTAATGCAAACAGTTGGCGCCGGTTCAGATCCAGCCTATTAAGTCAAATCTTGGGTGGTTTTTTGATGGCAACTTAGCTGCCCGGGGTCGTAATGAAGCAAGTACAAAAAAATTTAAAAAGTTACGTATACGCCTCGTTGTGCTTATGGCCGAGCCCGATTCTCGGCAAACACAGCTCTTTTCACGACTGGATTTTGATGCAAACAGTTGGCGCGAGTTCAGATCTAGCCTATACAGCCAAATCTGGGGTGGTTTTTTGATGGGAACTTAGCTGCCCGGGGTCGTAATTAAGAAAGTACAAACATTTTTATATGTTAGGCATACGCCCCGTAATGCTTATGGCCGAACCCAATTCTCGGCTAACACAGCTACTTTCACGACTGGATTTTGATGCAAACAGTTGGCGCCAGTTCAGATCCAGCCTATTAAGTCAAATCTTAGGTGGTTTTTTGATGGCAACTTAGCTGCCCGGGGTCGTAATTAAGAAAGTACAAACATTTTTAAATGTTACGTATACGCCCCGTAGTGCTTATGGCCGAACCCAATTCTCGGTTAACACAGCTACTTTCACGACTGGATTTTGATGCAAACAGTTGGCGCGAGTTTACATCTAGCCTATACAGCCAAATCTTGGGTGGTTTTTTGATGGGAACTTAGCTGCCCGGGGTCGTAATGAAGCAAGTACAAAAAAATTTAAAATGTTACGTATACGCCCCGTAGTGCTTATGGTCGAACCCAATTCTCTCTTAACACAGCTACTTTCACGACTGGATTTTGATGCAAACAGTTGGCGCGTGTTCAGATCTAGAATATTAAGTCAAATCTTGGGCTGTTTATTGATGGCAACTTAGCTGCCCGGGGTCGTAATTAAGAAAGTACAAGAAATTTGAAAATGTTACGTATACGCCCCCTAGTGCTTATGGCCGAATCCATGTCTCGGCCAACACACCAACTTTCACAACTGGATTTTGATGCAAATAGTTGGCGCCGGTTATGACGCAGCCTATTCAGCCAAATCTTAATTGGTTTTTTGATGGCAACTTAGCTGCCCGGGGTCGTAATGAAGCAAGTACAAACATTTAAATGTTACGTATACGCTCCGTAGTGCTTATGGCCGAACCCAATTCTCGGTTAACACAGTTACTTTCACGACTGGATTTTGATGCAAACAGTTGGCGCGAGTTTACATCTAGCCTATACAGCCAAATCTTGGGTGGTTTTTTGATGGCAACTTAGCTGCCCGGGATCGTAATGAAGCAAGTACAAAAAATTTTAAAATGTTACGTATACGCCTCGTTGTGCTTATGGCCGAGCCCGATTCTCGGCAAACACAGCTCTTTTCACGACTGGATTTTGATGCAAACAGTTGGCGCGAGTTTACATCTAGCCTATTAAGTCAAATCTTGGGTTTTTTTTGAATGGCAACTTAGCTGCCCGGGGTCGTAATGAACCAAGTACAAACAATTTTAAAATGTTACGTATACGCGCCGTAGTGCTTATGGCCGAACCCAATTCTCGGCTAACAAAGCTACTTTCACGACTGGATTTTGATGCAAACAGTTGGTACGAGTTCAGATCCAGCCTATTAAGTCAAATCTTGGGTGGTTTTTTGATGGTAACTTAGCTGCTCGGGGTTGTAATGAAGCAAGTACAAAAAATTTTAAAAAGTTACGTATACGCCTCGTTGTGCTTATGGCCGAGCCCGATTCTCGGCAAACACAGCTCTTTTCGCGACTGGATTTTGATGCAAACAGTTGGCGCGAGTTCAGATCTAGCCTATTAAGTAAAATCTTAGGTGGTTTTTTGATGGTAACTTAGCTGCCCGGGGTCGTAATTAAGAAAGTACAAGAAATTTGAAAAAGTTACGTATACGCCCCGTAGTGCTTATGGCCGAACCCAATTCTCGGCTAACACAGCTACTTTCACGACTGGATTTTGATGCAAATAGTTGGCGCCGGTTATGAACCAGCATATTAGGCCAAATCTTGGGTGGTTTTTTGATGGCAACTTAGCTGCCCGGGGTCGTAATTAAGAAAGTACAAACATTTTTAAATGTTAGGCATACGCCCCGTAGTGCTTATGGCCGAACCCAATTCTCGGCTAACACAGCTACTTTCACGACTGGATTTTGATGCAAACAGTTGGCGCGAGTTTAGATCTAGCCTATACAGCCAAATCTTGGGTGGTTTTTTGATGGTAACTTAGCTGCCCGGGGTCGTAATTAAGAAAGTACAAGAAATTTGAAAAAGTTACGTATACGCACCGTAGTGCTTACGGCCGAACCCATTTCTCGGCTAACACCGCTACTTTCATGACTTTATTTTGATGCAAACAGTTGGCGCCGGTTCAGATCCAGCCTATTAAGTCAAATCTTGGGTGGTTTTTTGATGGCAACTTAGCTGCCCGGGGTCGTAATGAAGCAAGTACAAAAAAATTTAAAAAGTTACGTATACGCCTCGTTGTGCTTATGGCCGAGCCCGATTCTCGGCTAACACAGCTACTTTCACGACTGGATTTTGATGCAAACAGTTGGCGCGAGTTTAGATCTAGCCTATACAGCTAAATCTTGGGTGGTTTTTTGATGGTAACTTAGCTGCCCGGGGTCGTAATTAAGAAAGTACAAGAGATTTGAAAAAGGTACGTATACGCCCCGTAGTGCTTATGGCCGAACCCAATTCTCGGCTAACACAGCTACTTTCACGACTGGATTTTAATGCAAACAGTTGGCGCCGGTTCAGATCCAGCCTATTAAGTCAAATCTTGGGTGGTTTTTTGATGGCAACTTAGCTGCCCGGGGTCGTAATGAAGCAAGTACAAAAAAATTTAAAAAGTTACGTATACGCCTCGTTGTGCTTATGGCCGAGCCCGATTCTCGGCAAGCACAGCTCTTTTCACGACTGGATTTTGATGCAAACAGTTGGCGCGAGTTCAGATCTAGCCTATACAGCCAAATCTTGGGTGGTTTTTTGATGGCAACTTAGCTGCCCGGGGTCGTAATGAAGCAAGTACAAAAAAATTTAAAAAGTTACGTATACGCCTCGTTGTGCTTATGGCCGAGCCCGATTCTCGGCTAACACAGCTACTTTCACGACTGGATTTTGATGCAAATAGTTGGCGCCGGTTATGAACCAGCATATTAAGCCAAACCTTGTGTGGTTTTTTGATGGCAACTTAGCTGCCCGGGGTCGTAATGAAGCAAGTACAAACATTTTTAAATGTTACGCATACGCCCCGTAGTGCTTATGGCCGAACCCAATTCTCGGCTAACACAGCTACTTTCACGACTGGATTTTGATGCAAACAGTTGGCGCGAGTTTATATCTAGCCTATTAAGCCAAATCTTGGGTGGTTTTTTGATGGCAACTTAGCTGCCCGGGGTCGTAATGAAGCAAGTACAAACATTTAAATGTTACGTATACGCCCCGTAGTGCTTATGGCCGAACCCAATTCTCGGTTAACACAGCTACTTTCACGACTGGATTTTGATGCAAACAGTTGGCGCGAGTTTATATCTAGCCTATACAGCCAAATCTTGGGTGGTTTTTTGATGGGAACTTAGCTGCCCGGGGTCGTAATGAAGCAAGTACAAAAAAATTTAAAATGTTACGTATACGCCCCGTAGTGCTTATGGTCGAACCCAATTCTCGCTTAACACAGCTACTTTCACGACTGGATTTTGATGCAAACAGTTGGCGCGTGTTCAGATCTAGAATATTAAGTCAAATCTTGGGCTGTTTATTGATGGCAACTTAGCTGCCCGGGGTCGTAATTAAGAAAGTACAAGAAATTTGAAAATGTTACGTATACGCCCCCTAGTGCTTATGGCCGAATCCATGTCTCGGCCAACACACCAACTTTCACAACTGGATTTTGATGCAAATAGTTGGCGCCGGTTATGACGCAGCCTATTCAGCCAAATCTTAATTGGTTTTTTGATGGCAACTTAGCTGCCCGGGGTCGTAATGAAGCAAGTACAAACATTTAAATGTTACGTATACGCTCCGTAGTGCTTATGGCCGAACCCAATTCTCGGTTAACACAGCTACTTTCACGACTGGATTTTGATGCAAACAGTTGGCGCGAGTTTACATCTAGCCTATACAGCCAAATCTTGGGTGGTTTTTTGATGGCAACTTAGCTGCCCGGGATCGTAATGAAGCAAGTACAAAAAATTTTAAAATGTTACGTATACGCCTCGTTGTGCTTATGGCCGAGCCCGATTCTCGGCAAACACAGCTCTTTTCACGACTGGATTTTGATGCAAACAGTTGGCGCGAGTTTACATCTAGCCTATTCAGCCAAATCTTGGGTGGTTTTTTGATGGCAACTTAGCTGCCCGGGGTCGTAATGAAGCAAGTACAAAAAATTTTAAAAAGTTACGTATACGCCTCGTTGTGCTTATGGCCGAGCCCGATTCTCGGCTAACACAGCTACTTTCACGACTGGATTTTGATGCAAATAGTTGGCGCCGGTTATGAACCAGCATATTAAGCCAAACCTTGGGTGGTTATTTGATGGCAACTTAGCTGCCCGGGGTCGTAATTAAGAAAGTACAAACATTTTTAAATGTTAGGCATACGCCTCGTTGTGCTTATGGCCGAACCCAATTCTCGGCTAACACAGCTACTTTCACGACTGGATTTTGATGCAAACAGTTGGCACGTGTTCAGATCTAGAATATTAAGTCAAATCTTGGGCTGTTTATTGATGGCAACTTAGCTGCCCGGGGTCGTAATTAAGAAAGTACAAGAAATTTGAAAATGTTACGTATACGCCCCGTAGTGCTTATGGCCGAATACATTTCTCGGCTAACACAATAACTTTCACAACTGGATTTTGATGCAATTAGTTGGCGCCGGTTATGACGCAGCCTATTCAGCCAAATCTTAATTGGTTTTTTGATGTCAACTTAGCTGCCCGGGGTCGTAATGAAGCAAGTACAAACATTTAAATGTTACGTATACGCCCCGCAGTGCTTATGGCCGAACCCAATTCTCGGTTAACACAGCTACTTTCACGACTGGATTTTGATGCAAACAGTTGGCGCGAGTTTACATCTAGCCTATACAGCCAAATCTTGGGTGGTTTTTTGATGGCAACTTAGCTGCCCGGGGTCGTAATGAAGCAAGTACAAAAAATTTTAAAATGTTACGTATACGCCCCGTAGTGCTTATGGCCGAACCCAATTCTCGGTTAACACAGCTACTTTCACGACTGGATTTTAATGTAAACAGTTGGCGCGAGTTTACATCTAGCCTATACAGCCAAATCTTGGGTGGTTTTTTGATGGCAACTTAGCTGCCCGGGATCGTAATGAAGCAAGTACAAAAAATTTTAAAATGTTACGTATACGCCCCGTAGTGCTTATGGCCGAACCCAATTCTCGCTTAACACAGCTACTTTCACGACTGGATTTTGATGCAATCAGTTGGCGCGAGTTTAAATCTAGCCTATTCAGCCAAATCTTGGGTGGTTTTTTGATGGCAAATTAGTTGGCCGGGGTCGTAATGAAGCAAGTACAAAAAAATTTAAAAAGTTACGTATAGGCCTCGTTGTGCTTATGGCCGAACCCAATTCTCGGCTAACACAGCTACTTTCACGACTGGATTTTGATGCAAACAGTTGGCGCGAGTTTACATCTAGCCCATACAGCCAAATCTTGGGTGGTTTTTTGATGGCAACTTAGCTGCCCGGGGTCGTAATGAAGCAAGTACAAAAAAATTTAAAAAGTTACGTATACGCCCCGTAGCGCTTATGGCCGAACCCCTTTCTCGGCTAACACCGCTACTTTCACGACTTTATTTTGATGCAAACAGTTGGCGCCGGTTCAGATCCAGTCTATTAAGTAAAATCTTGGGTGGTTATTGGATGGCAACTTAGCTGCCTGGGTCGTAATTAAGAAAGTACAAGAAATTTGAAAAAGTTACGTATACGCCCCGTAGTGCTTATGGCCGAACCCATTTCTCGCTTAACACAGCTACTTTCACGACTGGATTTTGATGCAAACAGTTGGCGCGAGTTTAGATCTAGTCTGGTTAGCCAAATCTTGGGTGGTTTTTTGATGGCAACTTAGCTGCCTGGGTCGTAATGAAGCAAGTACAAGAAATATTAAAATGTTACGTATACGCCCCGTAGTGCTTATGGCCGAACCCAATTCTCGGCTAACACAGCTTCCTTCACGACTGGAATTTGATGCAAACAGTTGGCACGAGTTTAGATCTAGCCTATTCAGCCAAATTTTGGGTGGTTTTTTGATGGCAACTTAGCTGCCCGGGGTCGTAATTAAGAAAGTACGAAAATTTTTAAATGTTACGTATATGCCCCGTAGTGCTTATGGCCGAACCCATTTCTCGGCTAACACCGCTACTTTCACGACTTTATTTTGATGCAAACAGTTGGCGCCGGTTCAGATCCAGCTTATTAAGTCAAATCTTAGGTGGTTTTTTGATGGCAACTTAGCTGCCCGGGGTCGTAATGAAACAAGTACAAAAAAATTTAAAAAGTTACGTATACGCCTCGTTGTGCTTATGGCCGAGCCCGATTCTCGGCAAACACAGCTCTTTTCACGACTGGATTTTGATGCAAACAGTTGGCGCGAGTTTACATCTAGCCTATTCAGCCAAATCTTGGGTGGTTTTTTGATGGCAACTTAGCTGCCCGGGGTCGTAATGAAGCAAGTACAAAAAATTTTAAAAAGTTACGTATACGCCTCGTTGTGCTTATGGCCGAGCCCGATTCTCGGCTAACACAGCTACTTTCACGACTGGATTTTGATGCAAATAGTTGGCGCCGGTTATGAACCAGCATATTAAGCCAAACCTTGGGTGGTTTTTTGATGGCAACTTAGCTGCCTGGGGTCGTAATGAAGCAAGTACAAGAAATATTAAAATGTTACGTATACGCCCCGTAGTGCTTATGGCCGAACCCAATTCTCGGCTAACACAGCTTCCTTCACGACTGGATTTTGATGAAAACAGTTGGCGCGAGTTTAGATCTAGCCTATTCAGCCAAATTTTGGGTGGTTTTTTGATGGCAACTTAGCTGCCCGGGGTCGTAATTAAGAAAGTACGATCATTTTTAAATGTTACGTATACGCCCCGTAGTGCTTATGGCCGAACCCAATTCTCGGCTAACAAAGCTACTTTCACGACTGGATTTTGATGCAAACAGTTGGCGCGAGTTAACATCTAGCCTATTCAGCCAAATCTTGGGTGGTTTTTTGATGGCAACTTAGCTGCCTGGGGTCGTAATTAAGAAAGTACAAGAAATTTGAAAAAGTTACATATACGCCCCGTAGTGCTTATGGCCGAACCCAATTCTCGGCTAACACAGCTACTTTCACGACTGGATTTTGATGCAAACAGTTGGCGCCAGTTCAGATCCAGCCTATTAAGTCAAATCTTAGGTGGTTTTTTGATGGCAACTTAGCTGCCTGGGGTCGTAATGAAGCAAGTACAAGAAATATTAAAATGTTACGTATACGCCCCGTAGTGCTTATGGCCGAACCCAATTCTCGGCTAACACAGCTACTTTCACGACTGGATTTTGATGCAAACAGTTGGCGCCGGTTCAGATCCAGCTTATTAAGTCAAATCTTAGGTGGTTTTTTGATGGCAACTTAGCTGCCCGGGGTCGTAATGAAACAAGTACAAAAAAATTTAAAAAGTTACGTATACGCCTCGTAGTGCTTATGGCCGAACCCAATTCTCGGCTAACACAGCTACTTTCACGACTGGATTTTGATGCAAACAGTTGGCGCCAGTTCAGATCCAGCCTATTAAGTCAAATCTTAGGTGGTTTTTTGATGGCAACTTAGCTGCCTGGGGTCGTAATGAAGCAAGTACAAGAAATATTAAAATGTTACGTATACGCCCCGTAGTGCTTATGGCCGAACCCAATTCTCGGCTAACACAGCTACTTTCACGACTGGATTTTGATGCAAACAGTTGGCGCCAGTTCAGATCCAGCCTATTCAGCCAAATCTTGGGTGGTTTTTTGATGGCAACTTAGCTGCCTGGGGTCGTAATTAAGAAAGTACAAGAAATTTGAAAAAGTTACATATACGCCCCGTAGTGCTTATGGCCGAACCCAATTCTCGGCTAACAAAGCTACTTTCACGACTGGATTTTGATGCAAACAGTTGGCGCGAGTTAACATCTAGCCTATTCAGCCAAATCTTGGGTGGTTTTTTGATGGCAACTTAGCTGCCCGGGGTCGTAATTAAGAAAGTACGATCATTTTTAAATGTTACGTATACGCCCCGTAGTGCTTATGGCCGAACCCAATTCTCGGCTAACACAGCTACTTTCACGACTGGATTTTGATGCAAACAGTTGGCGCCAGTTCAGATCCAGCCTATTAAGTCAAATCTTAGGTGGTTTTTTGATGGCAACTTAGCTGCCTGGGGTCGTAATGAAGCAAGTACAAGAAATATTAAAATGTTACGTATACGCCCCGTAGTGCTTATGGCCGAACCCAATTCTCGGCTAACACAGCTACTTTCACGACTGGATTTTGATGCAAACAGTTGGCGCCGGTTCAGATCCAGCTTATTAAGTCAAATCTTAGGTGGTTTTTTGATGGCAACTTAGCTGCCCGGGGTCGTAATGAAACAAGTACAAAAAAATTTAAAAAGTTACGTATACGCCCCGTAGTGCTTATGGCCGAACCCAATTCTCGGCTAACACAGCTACTTTCACGACTGGATTTTGATGCAAACAGTTGGCGCGAGTTTACATCTAGCCTATTCAGCCAAATCTTGGGTGGTTTTTTGATGGCAACTTAGCTGCCCGGGGTCGTAATTAAGAAAGTACGAAAATTTTTAAATGTTACGTATATGCCCCGTAGTGCTTATGGCCGAACCCAATTCTCGGCTAACACAGCTACTTTCACGACTGGATTTTGATGCTAACAGTTGGCGCGAGTTTACATCTAGCCTATTCAGCCAAATTTTGGGTGGTTTTTTGATGGCAACTTAGCTGCCCGGGGTCGTAATTAAGAAAGTACAAAAAAATTTAAAAAGTTACGTATACGCCTCGTTGTGCTTATGGCCGAGCCCGATTCTCGGCTAACACAGCTACTTTCACGACTGGATTTTGATGCAAACAGTTGGCGCCGGTTCAGATCCAGCTTATTAAGTCAAATCTTAGGTGGTTTTTTGATGGCAACTTAGCTGCCCGGGGTCGTAATGAAACAAGTACAAAAAAATTTAAAAAGTTACGTATACGCCTCGTTGTGCTTATGGCCGAGCCCGATTCTCGGCAAACACAGCTCTTTTCACGACAGGATTTTGATGAAAACAGTTGGCGCGAGTTTACATCTAGCCTATTCAGCCAAATCTTGGGTGGTTTTTTGATGGCAAGTTAGCTGCCCGGGGTCGTAATGAAGCAAGTACAAAAAATTTTAAAAAGTTACGTATACGCCTCGTTGTGCTTATGGCCGAGCCCGATTCTCGGCTAACACAGCTACTTTCACGACTGGATTTTGATGCAAATAGTTGGCGCCGGTTATGAACCAGCATATTAAGCCAAACCTTGTGTGGTTTTTTGATGGCAACTTAGCTGCCCGGGGTCGTAATTAAGAAAGTACAAACATTTTTAAATGTTAGGCATACGCCCCGTAGTGCTTATCGCCGAACCCAATTCTCGGCTAACACAGCTACTTTCACGACTGGATTTTGATGCAAACAGTTGGCGCGAGTTTACATCTAGCCTATACAGCCAAATCTTGGGTGGTTTTTGATGGCAACTTAGCTGCCCGGGATCGTAATGAAGCAAGTACAAAAAATTTTAAAATGTTACGTATACGCCCCGTAGTGCTTATGGCCGAACCCAATTCTCGCTTAACACAGCTACTTTCACGACTGGATTTTGATGCAATCAGTTGGCGCGAGTTTAAATCTAGCCTATTCAGCCAAATCTTGGGTGGTTTTTTGATGGCAAATTAGTTGGCCGGGGTCGTAATGAAGCAAGTACAAAAAAATTTAAAAAGTTACGTATAGGCCTCGTTGTGCTTATGGCCGAACCCAATTCTCGGCTAACACAGCTACTTTCACGACTGGATTTTGATGCAAACAGTTGGCGCGTGTTCAGATCTAGAATATTAAGTCAAATCTTGGGCTGTTTATTGATGGCAACTTAGCTGCCCGGGGTCGTAATTAAGAAAGTACGAACATATTTAAATGTTACGTATACGCCCCGTAGTGCTTATGGCCGAACCCATTTCTCGGCTAACACCGCTACTTTCACGACTTTATTTTGACGCAAACAGTTGGCGCCGGTTCAGGTCCAGCCTATTAAGTAAAATCTTGGGTGGTTTTTTGATGGCAACTTAGCTGCCCGGGGTCGTAATGAAGCAAGTACAAAAAAATTTAAAACGTTACGTATACGCCCCGTAGACCTTATGGCCGAGCCCAATTCTCGGCTAACACAGCTACTTTCACGACTGGATTTTGATGCAAACAGTTGGCGCGAGTTTACATCTAGCCTATTCAGCCAAATCTGGGGGGGTTTTTTGATGGCAACTTAGCTGCCCGGGGTCGTAATGAAGCAAGTACAAACAATTTTAAAATGTTACGTATACGCCCCGTAGGGCTTATGGCCGAAGCCATTTCCTGGCTAACACAGCCACTTTCACGACTGGATTTTGATGAAAGCAGTTGGCGCAAGTTCAGATCTAGCCTATTAATTCAAATCTTGGGTGGTTTTTTGATGGCAACTTATCTGCCCGGGGTCGTAATGAAGCAAGTACAAAAAAATTTAAAAAGTTACGTATACGCCTCGTTGTGCTTATGGCCGAGCCCAATTCTCGGCTAACACAGCTACTTTCACGACTGGATTTTGATGCAAACAGTTGGCGCGAGTTTACACCTAGCCTATTCAGCCAAATCTGGGGGGGTTTTTTGATGGCAACTTAGCTGCCCGGGGTCGTAATTAAGAAAGTACAAGAAATTTGAAAAAGTTACATATACGCCTCGTAGTGCTTATGGCCGAACCCATTTCTCGGCTAACACCGCTACTTTCATGACTTTATTTTGATGCAAACAGTTGGCGCCGGTTCAGATCCAGCCTATTAAGTCAAATCTTAGGTGGTTTTTTCAGGGAAACTTAGCTGCCCGTGGTCGTAATTAAGAAAGTACAAGAAATTTGAAAAAAGTATGTATACGCCCCGTAGTGCTTATGGCCAAACCCAATTCTCGGCTAACACAGCTACTTTCACGACTGGATTTTGATGCAAACAGTTGGCGCCGGTTCAGATCCAGCCTATTAAGTCAAATCTTGGGTGGTTTTTTGATGGCAAATTAGCTGCCCGGGGTCGTAATGAAGCAAGTACAAATAATTTTAAAAAGTTACGTATACGCCTCGTTGTGCTTATGGCCGAGCCCGATTCTCGGCAAACACAGCTCTTTTCACGACTGGATTTTGATGCAAACAGTTGGCGCGAGTTCAGATCTAGCCTATTAAGTCAAATCTTAGGTGGTTTTTTGATGGCAACTTAGCTGCCCGGGGTCGTAATGAAGCAAGTACAAAAAAATTTAAAATGTTACGTATACGCCCCATAGTGCTTATGGCCGAACCCATTTCTCGGCTAACACCGCTACTTTCACGACTTTATTTTGATGCAAGCAGTTGGCGCCGGTTCAGATCCAGCCTATTAAGTCAAATCTTGGGTGGTTTTTTAATGGCAACTTAACAACCCGGGGTCGTAATGAAGCAAGTACAAAAAATTTTAAAAAGTTACGTATACGCCTCGTTGTGCTTATGGCCGAGCCCGATTCTCGGCAAACACAGCTCTTTCCACGACTGGATTTTGATGCAAACATTTGGCGCGAGTTCAGATCTAGCCTATTAAGTCAAATCTTAGGTGGTTTTTTGATGGCAACTTAGCTGCCCGGGGTCGTAATTAAGAAAGTACGAACATTTTTAAATGTTACGTATACGCCCCGTAGTGCTTATGGCCGAACTCAATTCTCGGTTAACACAGCTACTTTCACGACTGGATTTTGATGCAAACAGTTGGCGCGAGTTTACATCTAGCCTATACAGCCAAATCTTGGGTGGTTTTTTGATGGCAACTTAGCTGCCCGGGGTCGTAATGAAGCAAGTACAAAAAAATTTAAAATGTTACGTATACGCCCCGTAGTGCTTATGGTCGAACCCAATTCTCGCTTAACACAGCTACTTTCACGACTGGATTTTGATGCAAACAGTTGGCGCGTGTTCAGATCTAGAATATTAAGTCAAATCTTAGGTGGTTTTTTGATGGCAACTTAGCTGCCCGGGGTCGTAATGAAGCAAGTACAAAAAATTTTAAAATGTTACGTATACGCCCCGTAGTGCTTATGGCCGAACCCATTTCTCGGCTAACACACCAACTTTCACGACTGGATTTTGATGCAAACAGTTGGCGCGAGTTTACATCTAGCCTATTCAGCCAAATCTTGGGTGGTTTTTTGATGGCAACTTAGCTGCCCGGGGTCGTAATGAAGCAAGTACAAACATTTAAATGTTACGTATACGCCCCGTAGTGCTTATGGCCGAACCCAATTCTCGGTTAACAGAGCTACTTTCACGACTGGATTTTGATGCAAACAGTTGGCGCGAGTTTACATCTAGCCTATACAGCGAAATCTTGGGTGGTTTTTGATGGCAACTTAGCTGCCCGGGGTCGTAATTAAGAAAGTACAAGAAATTTGAAAAAGTTACATATACGCCTCGTAGTGCTTATGGCTGAACCCATTTCTCGGCTAACACCGCTACTTTCATGACTTTATTTTGATGCAAACAGTTGGCGCCGGTTTAGATCCAGCCTATTAAGTCAAATCTTGGGTGGTTTTTTGATGGCAACTTAGCTGCCCGGGGTCGTAATTAAGAAAGTACAAGAAATTTGAAAAAGTTACGTATACGCCCCGTAGTGCTTATGGCCGAACCCAATTCTCGGCTAACACAGCTACTTTCACGACTGGATTTTGATGCAAACAGTTGGCGCGAGTTCAGATCTAGAATATTAAGTCAAATCTTGGGCTGTTTTTTGATGGCAACTTAGCTGCCCGGGGTCGTAATTAAGAAAGTACGAACATTTTTAAATGTTACGTATATGCCCCGTAGTGCTTATGGCCGATCCCGATTCTCGGCTAACACACCTACTTTCACGACTGGATTTTGATGCAAATAGTTGGCGCCGGTTATGAACCAGCATATTAAGCCAAACCTTGGGTGGTTTTTTGATGGCAACTTAGCTGCCCGGGGTCGTAATTAAGAAAGTACAAACATTTTTAAATGTTAGGCATACGCCCCGTAGTGCTTATGGCCGAACCCAATTCTCGGCTAACACAGCTACTTTCACGACTGGATTTTGATGCAAACAGTTGGCGCCAGTTCAGATCCAGCCTATTAAGTCAAATCTTAGGTGGTTTTTTGATGGCAACTTAGCTGCCCGGGGTCGTAATTAAGAAAGTACAAACATTTTTAAATGTTAGGCATACGCCTCGTTGTGCTTATGGCCGAACCCAATTCTCGGCTAACACAGCTACTTTCACGACTGGATTTTGATGCAAACAGTTGGCCCGTGTTCAGATCTAGAATATTAAGTCAAATCTTGGGCTGTTTATTGATGGCAACTTAGCTGCCCGGGGTCGTAATTAAGAAAGTACAAGAAATTTGAAAATGTTACGTATACGCCCCGTAGTGCTTATGGCCGAATACATTTCTCGGCTAACACACCAAATTTCACAACTGGATTTTGATGCAATTAGTTGGCGCCGGTTATGACGCAGCCTATCTTAATTGATTTTTGATGGCAACTTAGCTGCCCGGGGTCGTAATGAAGCAAGTACAAACATTTAAATGTTACGTATACGCCCCGTAGTGCTTATGGCCGAACCCAATTCTCGGTTAACACAGCGAGTTTACATCTAGCCTATACAGCGAAATCTTGGGTGGTTTTTTGATGGCAACTTAGCTGCCCGGGATCGTAATGAAGCAAGTACAAAAAATTTTAAAATGTTACGTATACGCCTCGTCGTGCTTATGGCCGAGCCCGATTCTCGGCAAACAAAGCTCTTTTCACGACTGGATTTTGAAGCAAACAGTTGGCGCGAGTTTACATCTAGCCTATTCAGCCAAATCTTGGGTGGTTTTTTGATGGCAACTTAGCTGCCCGGGGTCGTAATGAAGCAAGTACAAAAAATTTTAAAAAGTTACGTATACGCCTCGTTGTGCTTATGGCCGAGCCCGATTCTCGGCTAACACAGCTACTTTCACGACTGGATTTTGATGCACATAGTTGGCGCCGGTTATGAACCAGCATATTAAGCCAAACCTTGGGTGGTTTTTTGATGGCAACTTAGCTGCCCGGGGTCGTAATTAAGAAAGTACAAACATTTTTAAATGTTAGGCATACGCCCCGTAGTGCTTATGGCCGAACCCAATTCTCGGCTAACACAGCTACTTTCACGACTGGATTTTGATGCAAACAGTTGGCGCCAGTTCAGATCCAGCCTATTAAGTCAAATCTTAGGTGGTTTTTTGATGGCAACTTAGCTGCCCGGGGTCGTAATTAAGAAAGTACAAACATTTTTAAATGTTAGGCATACGCCTCGTTGTGCTTATGGCCGAACCCAATTCTCGGCTAACACAGCTACTTTCACGACTGGATTTTGATGCAAACAGTTGGCGCGTGTTCAGATCTAGAATATTAAGTCAAATCTTGGGCTGTTTATTGATGGCAACTTAGCTGCCCGGGGTCGTAATTAAGAAAGTACAAGAAATTTGAAAATGTTACGTATACGCCCCGTAGTGCTTATGGCCGAATACATTTCTCGGCTAACACACCAAATTTCACAACTGGATTTTGATGCAATTAGTTGGCGCCGGTTATGACGCAGCCTATTCAGCCAAATCTTAATTGGTTTTTTGATGTCAACTTAGCTGCCCGGGGTCGTAATGAAGCAAGTACAAACATTTAAATGTTACGTATACGCCCCGCAGTGCTTATGGCCGAACTCAATTCTCGGTTAACACAGCTACTTTCACGACTGGATTTTGATGCAAACAGTTGGCGCGAGTTTACATCTAGCCTATACAGCCAAATCTTGGGTGGTTTTTTGATGGCAACTTAGCTGCCCGGGGTCGTAATGAAGCAAGTACAAAAAATTTTAAAAAGTTACGTATACGCCTCGTTGTGCTTATGGCCGAGCCCGATTCTCGGCTAACACAGCTACTTTCACGACTGGAATTTGATGCAAATAGTTGGCGCCGGTTATGAACCAGCATATTAAGCCAAACCTTGGGTGGTTTTTTGATGGCAACTTAGCTGCCTGGGGTCGTAATGAAGCAAGTACAAGAAATATTAAAATGTTACGTATACGCCCCGTAGTGCTTATGGCCGAACCCAATTCTCGGCTAACACAGCTTCCTTCACGACTGGATTTTGATGCAAACAGTTGGCGCCAGTTCAGATCCAGCCTATTAAGTCAAATCTTAGGTGGTTTTTTGATGGCAACTTAGCTGCCTGGGGTCGTAATGAAGCAAGTACAAGAAATATTAAAATGTTACGTATACGCCCCGTAGTGCTTATGGCCGAACCCAATTCTCGGCTAACACAGCTTCCTTCACGACTGGAATTTGATGAAAACAGTTGGCGCGAGTTTAGATCTAGCCTATTCAGCCAAATCTTGGGTGGTTTTTTGATGGCAACTTAGCTGCCTGGGGTCGTAATGAAGCAAGTACAAGAAATATTAAAATGTTACGTATACGCCCCGTAGTGCTTATGGCCGAACCCAATTCTCGGCTAACACAGCTTCCTTCACGACTGGATTTTGATGCAAACAGTTGGCGCCAATTCAGATCCAGCCTATTAAGTCAAATCTTAGGTGGTTTTTTGATGGCAACTTAGCTGCCTGGGGTCGTAATGAAGCAAGTACAAGAAATATTAAAATGTTACGTATACGCCCCGTAGTGCTTATGGCCGAGCCCGATTCTCGGCAAACACAGCTCTTTTCACGACTGGATTTTGAAGCAAACAGTTGGCGCGAGTTTACATCTAGCCTATTCAGCCAAATCTTGGGTGGTTTTTTGATGGCAACTTAGCTGCCCGTGGTCGTAATTAAGAAAGTACAAGAAATTTGAAAAAGGTACGTATACGCCCCGTAGTGCTTATGGCCGAACCCAATTCTCGGCTAACACAGCTACTTTCACGACTGGATTTTGATGCAAACAGTTGGCGCGAGTTTACATCTAGCCTATTCAGCCAAATCTGGGGGGGTTTTTTGATATCAACTTAGCTGCCCGGGGTCGTAATTAAGAAAGTACAAGAAATTTGAAAAAGTTACATATACGCCTCGTAGTGCTTATGGCCGAACCCAATTCTCGCTTAACACAGCTACTTTCACGACTGGATTTTGATGCAATCAGTTGGCGCGAGTTTAGATCTAGTCTGTTCAGCCAAATCTTGGGTGGTTTTTTGATGGCAACTTAGCTGCCCGGGGTCGTAATTAAGAAAGTACAAACATTTTTAAATGTTAGGCATACGCCCCGTAGTGCTTATGGCCGAACCCAATTCTCGGCTAACACAGCTACTTTCACGACTTTATTTTGACGCAAGCAGTTGGCGCCGGTTCAGATCCAGCCTATTAAGTAAAATCTTGGGTGGTTTTTTGATGGCAACTTAGCTGCCCGGGGTCGTAATGAAGCAAGTACGATCATTTTTAATGTTAGGTATACGCCCCGTAGTGCTTATGGCCGAACCCAATTCTCGGCTAACAAAGCTACTTTCACGACTGGATTTTGATGAAAGCAGTTGGCGCAAGTTCAGATCTAGCCTATTAATTCAAATCTTGGGTGGTTTTTTGATGGCAACTTATCTGCCCGGGGTCGTAATGAAGCAAGTACAAAAAAATTTAAAAAGTTACGTATACGCCTCGTTGTGCTTATGGCCGAGCCCAATTCTCGGCTAACACAGCTGCTTTCACGACTGGATTTTGATGCAAACAGTTGGCGCGAGTTTACATCTAGCCTATTCAGCCAAATCTGGGGGGGTTTTTTGATGGCAACTTAGCTGCCCGGGGTCGTAATTAAGAAAGTACAAGAAATTTGAAAAAGTTACATATACGCCTCGTAGTGCTTATGGCCGAACCCATTTCTCGGCTAACACCGCTACTTTCATGACTTTATTTTGATGCAAACAGTTGGCGCCGGTTCAGATCCAGCCTATTAAGTCAAATCTTAGGTGGTTTTTTCAGGGAAACTTAGCTGCCCGTGGTCGTAATTAAGAAAGTACAAGAAATTTGAAAAAAGTACGTATACGCCCCGTAGTGCTTATGGCCGAACCCAATTCTCGGCTAACACAGCTACTTTCACGACTGGATTTTGATGCAAACAGTTGGCGCCGGTTCAGATCCAGCCTGTTAAGTCAAATCTTGGGTGGTTTTTTGATGGCAAATTAGCTGCCCGGGGTCGTAATGAAGCAAGTACAAAAAGTTTTAAAAAGTTACGTATACGCCTCGTTGTGCTTATGGCCGAGCCCGATTCTCGGCAAACACAGCTCTTTTCACGACTGGATTTTGATGCAAACAGTTGGCGCGAGTTCAGATCTAGCCTATTAAGTCAAATCTTAGGTGGTTTTTTGATGGTAACTTAGCTGCCCGGGGTCGTAATTAAGAAAGTATAAGAACTTTGAAAAAGTTACGTATACGCCCCGTAGTGCTTATGGCCGAACCCAATTCTCGGCTAACACAGCTACTTTCACGACTGGATTTTGATGCAAACAGTTGGCGCCGGTTCAGATCCAGCCTATTAAGTCAAATCTAGGGTGGTTTTTTGATGGCAACTTAGCTGCCCGGGGTCGTAATGAAGCAAGTACAAAAAAATTTAAAATGTTACGTATACGCCCCATAGTGCTTATGGCCGAACCCATTTCTCGGCTAACACCGCTACTTTCACGACTTTATTTTGATGCAAGCAGTTGGCGCCGGTTCAGATCCAGCCTATTAAGTCAAATCTTGGGTGGTTTTTTAATGGCAACTTAACAACCCGGGGTCGTAATGAAGCAAGTACAAAAAATTTTAAAAAGTTACGTATACGCCTCGTTGTGCTTATGGCCGAGCCCGATTCTCGGCAAACACAGCTCTTTTCACGACTGGATTTTGATGCAAACAGTTGGCGCGAGTTTACATCTAGCCTATTCAGCCAAATCTGGGGGGGTTTTTTGATGGCAACTTAGCTGCCCGGGGTCGTAATTAAGAAAGTACAAGAAATTTGAAAAAGTTACATATACGCCCCCTAGTGCTTATGACCGAATCCATGTCTCGGCCAACACACCAACTTTCACAACTGGATTTTGATGCAAATAGTTGGCGCCGGTTATGACGCAGCCTATTCAGCCAAATCTTAATTGATTTTTGATGGCAACTTAGCTGCCCGGGGTCGTAATGAAGCAAGTACAAACATTTAAATGTTACGTATACGCCCCGTAGTGCTTATGGCCGAACCTAATTCTCGGTTAACACAGCTACTTTCACGACTGGATTTTGATGCAAACAGTTGGCGCCAGTTCAGATCCAGCCTATTAAGTCAAATCTTAGGTGGTTTTTTGATGGCAACTTAGCTGCCCGGGGTCGTAATTAAGAAAGTACGATCATTTTTAAATGTTACGTATACGCCCCGTAGTGCTTATGGCCGAACCCAATTCTCGGCTAACAAAGCTACTTTCACGACTGGATTTTGATGCAAACAGTTGGCGCGAGTTTACATCTAGCCTATACAGCCAAATCTTGGGTGGTTTTTTGATGGCAACTTAGCTGCCCGGGATCGTAATGAAGCAAGTACAAAAAATTTTAAAATGTTACGTATACGCCTCGTTGTGCTTATGGCCGAGCCCGATTCTCGGCAAACACAGCTCTTTTCACGACTGGATTTTGAAGCAAACAGTTGGCGCGAGTTTACATCTAGCCTATTCAGCCAAATCTTGGGTGGTTTTTTGATGGCAACTTAGCTGCCCGTGGTCGTAATTAAGAAAGTACAAGAAATTTGAAAAAGGTACGTATACGCCCCGTAGTGCTTATGGCCGAACCCAATTCTCGGCTAACACAGCTACTTTCACGACTGGATTTTGATGCAAACAGTTGGCGCGAGTTTACATCTAGCCTATTCAGCCAAATCTGGGGGGGTTTTTTGATATCAACTTAGCTGCCCGGGGTCGTAATTAAGAAAGTACAAGAAATTTGAAAAAGTTACATATACGCCTCGTAGTGCTTATGGCCGAACCCAATTCTCGCTTAACACAGCTACTTTCACGACTGGATTTTGATGCAATCAGTTGGCGCGAGTTTAGATCTAGTCTGTTCAGCCAAATCTTGGGTGGTTTTTTGATGGCAACTTAGCTGCCCGGGATCGTAATTAAGAAAGTACGAACATTTTTAAATGTTACGTATATGCCCCGTAGTGCTTATGGCCGAACCCATTTCTCGGCTAACACCGCTACTTTCACGACTTTATTTTGATGCAAACAGTTGGCGCCGGTTCAGATCCAGCTTATTAAGTCAAATCTTAGGTGGTTTTTTGATGGCAACTTAGCTGCCTGGGGTCGTAATGAAGCAAGTTCAAGAAATATTAAAATGTTACGTATACGCCCCGTAGTGCTTATGGCCGAACCCAATTCTCGGCTAACACAGCTTCCTTCACGACTGGAATTTGATGCAAACAGTTGGCGCGAGTTTAGATCTAGCCTATTCAGCCAAATTTTGGGTGGTTTTTTGATGGCAACTTAGCTGCCCGGGGTCGTAATTAAGAAAGTACGAACATTTTTAAATGTTACGTATATGCCCCGTAGTGCTTATGGCCGAACCCATTTCTCGGCTAACACCGCTACTTTCACGACTTTATTTTGATGCAAACAGTTGGCGCCGGTTCAGATCCAGCTTATTAAGTCAAATCTTAGGTGGTTTTTTGATGGCAACTTAGCTGCCCGGGGTCGTAATGAAGCAAGTACAAAAAATTTTAAAAAGTTACGTATACGCCTCGTTGTGCTTATGGCCGAGCCCGATTCTCGGCAAACACAGCTCTTTTCACGACTGGATTTTGATGCAAACAGTTGGCGCGAGTTCAGATCTAGCCTATTAAGTCAAATCTTAGGTGGTTTTTTGATGGTAACTTAGCTGCCCGGGGTCGTAATTAAGAAAGTATAAGAACTTTGAAAAAGTTACGTATACGCCCCGTAGTGCTTATGGCCGAACCCAATTCTCGGCTAACACAGCTACTTTCACGACTGGATTTTGATGCAAACAGTTGGCGCCGGTTCAGATCCAGCCTATTAAGTCAAATCTAGGGTGGTTTTTTGATGGCAACTTAGCTGCCCGGGGTCGTAATGAAGCAAGTACAAAAAAATTTAAAATGTTACGTATACGCCCCATAGTGCTTATGGCCGAACCCATTTCTCGGCTAACACCGCTACTTTCACGACTTTATTTTGATGCAAGCAGTTGGCGCCGGTTCAGATCCAGCCTATTAAGTCAAATCTTGGGTGGTTTTTTAATGGCAACTTAACAACCCGGGGTCGTAATGAAGCAAGTACAAAAAATTTTAAAAAGTTACGTATACGCCTCGTTGTGCTTATGGCCGAGCCCGATTCTCGGCAAACACAGCTCTTTTCACGACTGGATTTTGATGCAAACAGTTGGCGCGAGTTTACATCTAGCCTATTCAGCCAAATCTGGGGGGGTTTTTTGATGGCAACTTAGCTGCCCGGGGTCGTAATTAAGAAAGTACAAGAAATTTGAAAAAGTTACATATACGCCCCCTAGTGCTTATGGCCGAATCCATGTCTCGGCCAACACACCAACTTTCACAACTGGATTTTGATGCAAATAGTTGGCGCCGGTTATGACGCAGCCTATTCAGCCAAATCTTAATTGATTTTTGATGGCAACTTAGCTGCCCGGGGTCGTAATGAAGCAAGTACAAACATTTAAATGTTACGTATACGCCCCGTAGTGCTTATGGCCGAACCTAATTCTCGGTTAACACAGCTACTTTCACGACTGGATTTTGATGCAAACAGTTGGCGCGAGTTTACATCTAGCCTATACAGCCAAATCTTGGGTGGTTTTTTGATGGCAACTTAGCTGCCCGGGATCGTAATGAAGCAAGTACAAAAAATTTTAAAATGTTACGTATACGCCTCGTTGTGCTTATGGCCGAGCCCGATTCTCGGCAAACACAGCTCTTTTCACGACTGGATTTTGAAGCAAACAGTTGGCGCGAGTTTACATCTAGCCTATTCAGCCAAATCTTGGGTGGTTTTTTGATGGCAACTTAGCTGCCCGTGGTCGTAATTAAGAAAGTACAAGAAATTTGAAAAAGGTACGTATACGCCCCGTAGTGCTTATGGCCGAACCCAATTCTCGGCTAACACAGCTACTTTCACGACTGGATTTTGATGCAAACAGTTGGCGCGAGTTTACATCTAGCCTATTCAGCCAAATCTGGGGGGGTTTTTTGATATCAACTTAGCTGCCCGGGGTCGTAATTAAGAAAGTACAAGAAATTTGAAAAAGTTACATATACGCCTCGTAGTGCTTATGGCCGAACCCAATTCTCGCTTAACACAGCTACTTTCACGACTGGATTTTGATGCAATCAGTTGGCGCGAGTTTAGATCTAGTCTGTTCAGCCAAATCTTGGGTGGTTTTTTGATGGCAACTTAGCTGCCCGGGATCGTAATTAAGAAAGTACGAACATTTTTAAATGTTACGTATATGCCCCGTAGTGCTTATGGCCGAACCCATTTCTCGGCTAACACCGCTACTTTCACGACTTTATTTTGATGCAAACAGTTGGCGCCGGTTCAGATCCAGCTTATTAAGTCAAATCTTAGGTGGTTTTTTGATGGCAACTTAGCTGCCTGGGGTCGTAATGAAGCAAGTACAAGAAATATTAAAATGTTACGTATACGCCCCGTAGTGCTTATGGCCGAACCCAATTCTCGGCTAACACAGCTTCCTTCACGACTGAAATTTGATGCAAACAGTTGGCGCGAGTTTAGATCTAGCCTATTCAGCCAAATTTTGGGTGGTTTTTTGATGGCAACTTAGCTGCCCGGGGTCGTAATTAAGAAAGTACGAACATTTTTAAATGTTACGTATATGCCCCGTAGTGCTTATGGCCGAACCCATTTCTCGGCTAACACCGCTACTTTCACGACTTTATTTTGATGCAAACAGTTGGCGCCGGTTCAGATCCAGCTTATTAAGTCAAATCTTAGGTGGTTTTTTGATGGCAACTTAGCTGCCCGGGGTCGTAATGAAACAAGTACAAAAAAATTTAAAAAGTTACGTATACGCCTCGTTGTGCTTATGGCCGAGCCCGATTCTCGGCAAACACAGCTCTTTTCACGACTGGATTTTGATGCAAACAGTTGGCGCGAGTTTACATCTAGCCTATTCAGCCAAATTTTGGGTGGTTTTTTGATGGCAACTTAGCTGCCCGGGGTCGTAATTAAGAAAGTACGAACATTTTTAAATGTTACGTATATGCCCCGTAGTGCTTATGGCCGAACCCATTTCTCGGCTAACACCGCTACTTTCACGACTTTATTTTGATGCAAACAGTTGGCGCCGGTTCAGATCCAGCTTATTAAGTCAAATCTTAGGTGGTTTTTTGACGGCAACTTAGCTGCCCGGGGTCGTAATGAAACAAGTACAAAAAAATTTAAAAAGTTACGTATACGCCTCGTTGTGCTTATGGCCGAGCCCGATTCTCGGCAAACACAGCTCTTTTCACGACTGGATTTTGATGCAAACAGTTGGCGCGAGATTAGATCTAGCTTATTCAGCCAAATTTTGGGTGGTTTTTTGATGGCAACTTAGCTGCCCGGGGTCGTAATTAAGAAAGTACGATCATTTTTAATGTTAGGTATACGCCCCGTAGTGCTTATGGCCGAACCCAATTCTCGGCTAACAAAGCTACTTTCACGACTGGATTTTGATGCAAACAGTTGGCGCGAGTTTACATCTAGCCTATTCAGCCAAATCTTGGGTGGTTTTTTGATGGCAACTTAGCTGCCCGGGGTCGTAATGAAACAAGTACAAAAAAATTTAAAAAGTTACGTATACGCCTCGTTGTGCTTATGGCCGAGCCCGATTCTCGGCTAACACAGCTACTTTCACGACTGGATTTTGATGCAAACAGTTGGCGCCGGTTCAGATCCAGCTTATTAAGTCAAATCTTAGGTGGTTTTTTGATGGCAACTTAGCTGCCCGGGGTCGTAATGAAACAAGTACAAAAAATTTTAAAAAGTTACGTATACGCCTCGTTGTGCTTATGGCCGAGCCCGATTCTCGGCTAACACAGCTACTTTCACGACTGGATTTTGATGCAAATAGTTGGCGCCGGTTATGAACCAGCATATTAAGCCAAACCTTGGGTGGTTTTTTGATGGCAACTTAGCTGCCCGGGGTCGTAATTAAGAAAGTACAAACATTTTTAAATGTTAGGCATACGCCCCATAGTGCTTATGGCCGAACCCAATTCTCGGCTAACACAGCTACTTTCACGACTGGATTTTGATGCAAACAGTTGGCGCGAGTTTACATCTAGCCTATACAGCCAAATCTTGGGTGGTTTTTTGATGGCAACTTAGCTGCCCGGGATCGTAATGAAGCAAGTACAAAAAATTTTAAAATGTTACGTATACGCCCCGTAGTGCTTATGGCCGAACCCAGTTCTCGCTTAACACAGCTACTTTCACGACTGGATTTTGATGCAATCAGTTGGCGCGAGTTTAAATCTAGCCTATTCAGCCAAATCTTGGGTGGTTTTTTGATGGCAAATTAGTTGGCCGGGGTCGTAATTAAGAAAGTACAAGAAATTTGAAAATGTTACGTATACGCCCCGTAGTGCTTATGGCCGAACCCATTTCTCGGCTAACACCGCTACTTTCACGACTTTATTTTGACGCAAGCAGTTGGCGCCGGTTCAGATCCAGCCTATTAAGTAAAATCTTGGGTGGTTTTTTGATGGCAACTTAGCTGCCCGGGGTCGTAATGAAGCAAGTACGATCATTTTTAATGTTAGGTATACGCCCCGTAGTGCTTATGGCCGAACCCAATTCTCGGCTAACAAAGCTACTTTCACGACTGGATTTTGATGCAATCAGTTGGCGCGAGTTTAAATCTAGCCTATTCAGCCAAATCTTGGGTGGTTTTTTGATGGCAAATTAGTTGGCCGGGGTCGTAATGAAGCAAGTACAAAAAAATTTAAAAAGTTACGTATAGGCCTCGTTGTGCTTATGGCCGAACCCAATTCTCGGCTAACACAGCTACTTTCACGACTGGATTTTGATGCAAACAGTTGGCGCGTGTTCAGATCTAGAATATTAAGTCAAATCTTGGGCTGTTTATTGATGGCAACTTAGCTGCCCGGGGTCGTAATTAAGAAAGTACGAACATATTTAAATGTTACGTATACGCCCCGTAGTGCTTATGGCCGAACCCATTTCTCGGCTATCACCGCTACTTTCACGACTTTATTTTGACGCAAGCAGTTGGCGCCGGTTCAGATCCAGCCTATTAAGTAAAATCTTGGGTGGTTTTTTGATGGCAACTTAGCTGCCCGGGGTCGTAATGAAGCAAGTACAAAAAAATTTAAAACGTTACGTATACGCCCCGTAGACCTTATGGCCGAAGCCATTTCCTGGCTAACACAGCCACTTTCACGACTGGATTTTGATGAAAGCAGTTGGCGCAAGTTCAGATCTAGCCTATTAATTCAAATCGTGGGTGGTTTTTTGATGGCAACTTATCTGCCCGGGGTCGTAATGAAGCAAGTACAAAAAAATTTAAAAAGTTACGTATACGCCTCGTTGTGCTTATGGCCGAGCCCAATTCTCGGCTAACACAGCTACTTTCACGACTGGATTTTGATGCAAACAGTTGGCGCGAGTTAACATCTAGCCTATTCAGCCAAATCTGGGGGGGTTTTTTGATGGCAACTTAGCTGCCCGGGGTCGTAATGAAGCAAGTACAAACAATTTTAAAATGTTACGTATACGCCCCGTAGGGCTTATGGCCGAAGCCATTTCCTGGCTAACACAGCCACTTTCACGACTTAATTTTGATGAAAGCAGTTGGCGCAAGTTCAGATCTAGCCTATTAATTCAAATCGTGGGTGGTTTTTTGATGGCAACTTATCTGCCCGGGGTCGTAATGAAGCAAGTACAAAAAAATTTAAAAAGTTACGTATACGCCTCGTTGTGCTTATGGCCGAGCCCAATTCTCGGCTAACACAGCTACTTTCACGACTGGATTTTGATGCAAACAGTTGGCGCGAGTTTACATCTAGCCTATTCAGCCAAATCTGGGGGGGTTTTTTGATGGCAACTTAGCTGCCCGGGGTCGTAACTAAGAAAGTACAAGAAATTTGAAAAAGTTACATATACGCCTCGTAGTGCTTATGGCCGAACCCATTTCTCGGCTAACACCGCTACTTTCATGACTTTATTTTGATGCAAACAGTTGGCGCGAGTTTACATCTAGCCTATTCAGCCAAATCTTGGGTGGTTTTTTGATGGCAACTTAGCTGCCCGGGGTCGTAATGAAACAAGTACAAAAAAATTTAAAATGTTACGTATACGCCCCGTAGTGCTTATGGCCGAACCCATTTCTCGGCTAACACCGCTACTTTCACGACTTTATTTTGATGCAAACAGTTGGCGCCGGTTCAGATCCAGCTTATTAAGTCAAATCTTAGGTGGTTTTTTGATGGCAACTTAGCTGCCCGGGGTCGTAATGAAACAAGTACAAAAAAATTTAAAAAGTTACGTATACGCCTCGTTGTGCTTATGGCCGAGCCCGATTCTCGGCAAACACAGCTCTTTTCACGACTGGATTTTGATGCAAACAGTTGGCGCGAGATTAGATCTAGCTTATTCAGCCAAATTTTGGGTGGTTTTTTGATGGCAACTTAGCTGCCCGGGGTCGTAATTAAGAAAGTACGATCATTTTTAAATGTTACGTATACGCCCCGTAGTGCTTATGGCCTAACCCAATTCTCGGCTAACAAAGCTACTTTCACGACTGGATTTTGATGCAAACAGTTGGCGCGAGTTTACATCTAGCCTATTCAGCCAAATCTTGGGTGGTTTTTTGATGGCAACTTAGCTGCCCGGGGTCGTAATGAAACAAGTACAAAAAAATTTAAAAAGTTACGTATAGGCCTCGTTGTGCTTATGGCCGAGCCCGATTCTCGGCAAACACAGCTCTTTTCACGACTGGATTTTGATGCAAACAGTTGGCGCGAGATTAGATCTAGCTTATTCAGCCAAATTTTGGGTGGTTTTTTGATGGCAACTTAGCTGCCCGGGGTCGTAATTAAGAAAGTACGATCATTTTTAATGTTAGGTATACGCCCCGTAGTGCTTATGGCCGAGCCCGATTCTCGGCAAACACAGCTCTTTTCACGACTGGATTTTGATGCAAACAGTTGGCGCGAGTTTACGTCTAGCCTATTCAGCCAAATTTTGGGTGGTTTTTTGATGGCAACTTAGCTGCCCGGGGTCGTAATTAAGAAAGTACGAACATTTTTAAATGTTACGTATATGCCCCGTAGTGCTTATGGCCGAACCCATTTCTCGGCTAACACCGCTACTTTCACGACTTTATTTTGATGCAAACAGTTGGCGCCGGTTCAGATCCAGCTTATTAAGTCAAATCTTAGGTGGTTTTTTGACGGCAACTTAGCTGCCCGGGGTCGTAATGAAACAAGTACAAAAAAATTTAAAAAGTTACGTATACGCCTCGTTGTGCTTATGGCCGAGCCCGATTCTCGGCAAACACAGCTCTTTTCACGACTGGATTTTGATGCAAACAGTTGGCGCGAGATTAGATCTAGCTTATTCAGCCAAATTTTGGGTGGTTTTTTGATGGCAACTTAGCTGCCCGGGGTCGTAATTAAGAAAGTACGATCATTTTTAATGTTAGGTATACGCCCCGTAGTGCTTATGGCCGAACCCAATTCTCGGCTAACAAAGCTACTTTCACGACTGGATTTTGATGCAAACAGTTGGCGCGAGTTTACATCTAGCCTATTCAGCCAAATCTTGGGTGGTTTTTTGATGGCAACTTAGCTGCCCGGGGTCGTAATGAAACAAGTACAAAAAAATTTAAAAAGTTACGTATACGCCTCGTTGTGCTTATGGCCGAGCCCGATTCTCGGCTAACACAGCTACTTTCACGACTGGATTTTGATGCAAACAGTTGGCGCCGGTTCAGATCCAGCTTATTAAGTCAAATCTTAGGTGGTTTTTTGATGGCAACTTAGCTGCCCGGGGTCGTAATGAAACAAGTACAAAAAAATGTAAAAAGTTACGTATACGCCTCGTTGTGCTTATGGCCGAGCCCGATTCTCGGCAAACACAGCTCTTTTCACGACTGGATTTTGATGCAAACAGTTCGCGCGAGTTTACATCTAGCCTATTCAGCCAAATCTTGGGTGGTTTTTTGATGGCAAGTTAGCTGCCCGGGGTCGTAATGAAGCAAGTACAAAAAATTTTAAAAAGTTACGTATACGCCTCGTTGTGCTTATGGCCGAGCCCGATTCTCGGCTAACACAGCTACTTTCACGACTGGATTTTGATGCAAATAGTTGGCGCCGGTTATGAACCAGCATATTAAGCCAAACCTTGGGTGGTTTTTTGATGGCAACTTAGCTGCCCGGGGTCGTAATTAAGAAAGTACAAACATTTTTAAATGTTAGGCATACGCCCCCTAGTGCTTATGGCCGAACCCAATTCTCGGCTAACACAGCTACTTTCACGACTGGATTTTGATGCAAACAGTTGGCGCGAGTTTACATCTAGCCTATACAGCCAAATCTTGCGTGGTTTTTTGATGGCAACTTAGCTGCCCGGGATCGTAATGAAGCAAGTACAAAAAATTTTAAAATGTTACGTATACGCCCCGTAGTGCTTATGGCCGAACCCAATTCTCGCTTAACACAGCTACTTTCACGACTGGATTTTGATGCAATCAGTTGGCGCGAGTTTAAATCTAGCCTATTCAGCCAAATCTTGGGTGATTTTTTGATGGCAAGTTAGTTGGCCGGGGTCGTAATTAAGAAAGTACAAGAAATTTGAAAATGTTACGTATACGCCCCGTAGTGCTTATGGCCGAACCCATTTCTCGGCTAACACCGCTACTTTCACGACTTTATTTTGACGCAAGCAGTTGGCGCCGGTTCAGATCCAGCCTATTAAGTAAAATCTTGGGTGGTTTTTTGATGGCAACTTAGCTGCCCGGGGTCGTAATGAAGCAAGTACGATCATTTTTAATGTTAGGTATACGCCCCGTAGTGCTTATGGCCGAACCCAATTCTCGGCTAACAAAGCTACTTTCACGACTGGATTTTGGTGCAAACAGTTGGCGCGTGTTCAGATCTAGAATATTAAGTCAAATCTTGGGCTGTTTATTGATGGCAACTTAGCTGCCCGGGGTCGTAATTAAGAAAGTACGAACATATTTAAATGTTACGTATACGCCCCGTAGTGCTTATGGCCGAACCCATTTCTCGGCTAACACCGCTACTTTCACGACTTTATTTTGACGCAAGCAGTTGGCGCGTGTTCAGATCTAGAATATTAAGTCAAATCTTGGGCTGTTTATTGATGGCAACTTAGCTGCCCGGGGTCGTAATTAAGAAAGTACGAACATATTTAAATGTTACGTATACGCCCCGTAGACCTTATGGCCGAACCCAATTCTCGGCTAACACAGCTACTATCACGACTGGATTTTGATGAAAGCAGTTGGCGCCGGTTCAGATCCAGCCTATTAAGTAAAATCTTGGGTGGTTTTTTGATGGCAACTTAGCTGCCCGGGGTCGTAATGAAGCAAGTACGATCATTTTTAATGTTAGGTATACGCCCCGTAGTGCTTATGGCCGAACCCAATTCTCGGCTAACAAAGCTACTTTCACGACTGGATTTTGATGCAATCAGTTGGCGCGAGTTTAAATCTAGCCTATTCAGCCAAATCTTGGGTGGTTTTTTGATGGCAAATTAGTTGGCCGGGGTCGTAATGAAGCAAGTACAAAAAAATTTAAAAAGTTACGTATAGGCCTCGTTGTGCTTATGGCCGAACCCAATTCTCGGCTAACACAGCTACTTTCACGACTGGATTTTGATGCAAACAGTTGGCGCGTGTTCAGATCTAGAATATTAAGTCAAATCTTGGGCTGTTTATTGATGGCAACTTAGCTGCCCGGGGTCGTAATTAAGAAAGTACGAACATATTTAAATGTTACGTATACGCCCCGTAGACCTTATGGCCGAACCCAATTCTCGGCTAACACAGCTACTATCACGACTGGATTTTGATGAAAGCAGTTGGCGCCGGTTCAGATCCAGCCTATTAAGTCAAATCTTGGGTGTTTTATTGATGGCAACTTATCTGCCCGGGGTCGTAATGAAGCAAGTACAAAAAAATTTAAAAAGTTACGTATACGCCTCGTTGTGCTTATGGCCGAGCCCAATTCTCGGCTAACACAGCTACTTTCACGACTGGATTTTGATGCAAACAGTTGGCGCGAGTTTACATCTAGCCTATTCAGCCAAATCTGGGGGGGTTTTTTGATGGCAACTTAGCTGCCCGGGGTCGTAATGAAGCAAGTACAAACAATTTTAAAATGTTACGTATACGCCCCGTAGGGCTTATGGCCGAAGCCATTTCCTGGCTAACACAGCCACTTTCACGACTGGATTTTGATGAAAGCAGTTGGCGCAAGTTCAGATCTAGCCTATTAATTCAAATCTTGGGTGGTTTTTTGATGGCAACTTATCTGCCCGGGGTCGTAATGAAGCAAGTACAAAAAAATTTAAAAAGTTACGTATACGCCTCGTTGTGCTTATGGCCGAGCCCAATTCTCGGCTAACACAGCTACTTTCACGACTGGATTTTGATGCAAACAGTTGGCGCGAGTTTACATCTAGCCTATTCAGCCAAATCTGGGGGGGTTTTTTGATGGCAACTTAGCTGCCCGGGGTCGTAATTAAGAAAATACAAGAAATTTGAAAAAGTTACATATACGCCTCGTAGTGCTTATGGCCGAACCCATTTCTCGGCTAACACCGCTACTTTCATCACTTTATTTTGATGCAAACAGTTGGCGCCGGTTCAGATCCAGCCTATTAAGTCAAATCTTAGGTGGTTTTTTCAGGGAAACTTAGCTGCCCGTGGTCGTAATTAAGAAAGTACAAGAAATTTGAAAAAAGTACGTATACGCCCCGTAGTGCTTATGGCCGAACCCAATTCTCGGCTAACACAGCTACTTTCACGACTGGATTTTGATGCAAACAGTTGGCGCCGGTTCAGATCCAGCCTATTAAGTCAAATCTTGGGTGGTTTTTTGATGGCAAATTAGCTGCCCGGGGTCGTAATGAAGCAAGTACAAAAAATTTTAAAAAGTTACGTATACGCCTCGTTGTGCTTATGGCCGAGCCCGATTCTCGGCAAACACAGCTCTTTTCACGACTGGATTTTGATGCAAACAGTTGGCGCGAGTTCAGATCTAGCCTATTAAGTCAAATCTTAGGTGGTTTTTTGATGGTAACTTAGCTGCCCGGGGTCGTAATTAAGAAAGTACAAGAACTTTGAAAAAGTTACGTATACGCCCCGTAGTGCTTATGGCCGAACCCAATTCTCGGCTAACACAGCTACTTTCACGACTGGATTTTGATGCAAACAGTTGGCGCCGGTTCAGATCCAGCCTATTAAGTCAAATCTTGGGTGGTTTTTTGATGGCAACTTAGCTGCCCGGGGTCGTAATGAAGCAAGTACAAAAAAATTTAAAATGTTACGTATACGCCCCATAGTGCTTATGGCCGAAGCCATTTCCTGGCTAACACAGCCACTTTCACGACTGGATTTTGATGAAAGCAGTTGGCGCAAGTTCAGATCTAGCCTATTAAGTCAAATCTTGGGTGGTTTTTTAATGGCAACTTAACAACCCGGGGTCGTAATGAAGCAAGTACAAACAATTTTAAAAAGTTACGTATACGCCTCGTTGTGCTTATGGCCGAGCCCGATTCTCGGCAAACACAGCTCTTTTCACGACTGGATTTTGATGCAAACAGTTGGCGCGAGTTTACATCTAGCCTATTCAGCCAAACCTGGGGGGGTTTTTTGATGGCAACTTAGCTGCCCGGGGTCGTAATTAAGAAAGTACAAGAAATTTGAAAAAGTTACATATACGCCCCCTAGTGCTTATGGCCGAATCCATGTCTCGGCCAACACACCAACTTTCACAACTGGATTTTGATGCAAATAGTTGGCGCCGGTTATGACGCAGCCTATTCAGCCAAATCTTAATTGATTTTTGATGGCAACTTAGCTGCCCGGGGTCGTAATGAAGCAAGTACAAACATTTAAATGTTACGTATACGCCCCGTAGTGCTTATGGCCGAACCCAATTCTCGGTTAACACAGCTACTTTCACGACTGGATTTTGATGCAAACAGTTGGCGCGAGTTTACATCTAGCCTATACAGCCAAATCTTGGGTGGTTTTTTGATGGCAACTTAGCTGCCCGGGATCGTAATGAAGCAAGTACAAAAAATTTTAAAATGTTACGTATACGCCTTGTTGTGCTTATAGCCGAGCCCGATTCTCGGCAAACACAGCTCTTTTCACGACTGGATTTTGAAGCAAACAGTTGGCGCGAGTTTACATCTAGCCTATTCAGCCAAATCTTGGGTGGTTTTTTGATGGCAACTTAGCTGCCCGTGGTCGTAATTAAGAAAGTACAAGAAATTTGAAAAAGGTACGTATACGCCCCGTAGTGCTTATGGCCGAACCCAATTCTCGGCTAACACAGCTACTTTCACGACTGGATTTTGATGCAAACAGTTGGCGCGAGTTTAGATCTAGTCTGTTCAGCCAAATCTTGGGTGGTTTTTTGATGGCAACTTAGCTGCCCGGGATCGTAATTAAGAAAGTACGAACATTTTTAAATGTTACGTATATGCCCCGTAGTGCTTATGGCCGAACCCATTTCTCGGCTAACACCGCTACTTTCACGACTTTATTTTGATGCAAACAGTTGGCGCCGGTTCAGATCCAGCTTATTAAGTCAAATCTTAGGTGGTTTTTTGATGGCAACTTAGCTGCCTGGGGTCGTAATGAAGCAAGTACAAGAAATATTAAAATGTTACGTATACGCCCCGTAGTGCTTATGGCCGAACCCAATTCTCGGCTAACACAGCTTCCTTCACGACTGGAATTTGATGCAAACAGTTGGCGCGAGTTTAGATCTAGCCTATTCAGCCAAATTTTGGGTGGTTTTTTGATGGCAACTTAGCTGCCCGGGGTCGTAATTAAGAAAGTACGAACATTTTTAAATGTTACGTATATGCCCCGTAGTGCTTATGGCCGAACCCATTTCTCGGCTAACACCGCTACTTTCACGACTTTATTTTGATGCAAACAGTTGGCGCCGGTTCAGATCCAGCTTATTAAGTCAAATCTTAGGTGGTTTTTTGATGGCAACTTAGCTGCCCGGGGTCGTAATGAAACAAGTACAAAAAAATTTAAAAAGTTACGTATACGCCTCGTTGTGCTTATGGCCGAGCCCGATTGTCGGCAAACACAGCTCTTTTCACGACTGGATTTTGATGCAAACAGTTGGCGCGAGTTTACATCTAGCCTATTCAGCCAAATTTTGGGTGGTTTTTTGATGGCAACTTAGCTGCCCGGGGTCGTAATTAAGAAAGTACGAACATTTTTAAATGTTACGTATATGCCCCGTAGTGCTTATGGCCGAACCCATTTCTCGGCTAACACCGCTACTTTCACGACTTTATTTTGATGCAAACAGTTGGCGCCGGTTCAGATCCAGCTTATTAAGTCAAATCTTAGGTGGTTTTTTGACGGCAACTTAGCTGCCCGGGGTCGTAATGAAACAAGTACAAAAAAATTTAAAAAGTTACGTATACGCCTCGTTGTGCTTATGGCCGAGCCCGATTCTCGGCAAACACAGCTCTTTTCACGACTGGATTTTGATGCAAACAGTTGGCGCGAGATTAGATCTAGCTTATTCAGCCAAATTTTGGGTGGTTTTTTGATGGCAACTTAGCTGCCCGGGGTCGTAATTAAGAAAGTACGATCATTTTTAATGTTAGGTATACGCCCCGTAGTGCTTATGGCCGAACCCAATTCTCGGCTAACAAAGCTACTTTCACGACTGGATTTTGATGCAAACAGTTGGCGCGAGTTTACATCTAGCCTATTCAGCCAAATCTTGGGTGGTTTTTTGATGGCAACTTAGCTGCCCGGGGTCGTAATGAAACAAGTACAAAAAAATTTAAAAAGTTACGTATACGCCTCGTTGTGCTTATGGCCGAGCCCGATTCTCGGCTAACACAGCTACTTTCACGACTGGATTTTGATGCAAACAGTTGGCGCCGGTTCAGATCCAGCTTATTAAGTCAAATCTTAGGTGGTTTTTTGATGGCAACTTAGCTGCCCGGGGTCGTAATGAAACAAGTACAAAAAAATTTAAAAAGTTACGTATACGCCTCGTTGTGCTTATGGCCGAGCCCGATTCTCGGCAAACACAGCTCTTTTCACGACTGGATTTTGATGCAAACAGTTGGCGCGAGTTTACATCTAGCCTATTCAGCCAAATCTTGGGTGGTTTTTTGATGGCAAGTTAGCTGCCCGGGGTCGTAATGAAGCAAGTACAAAAAATTTTAAAAAGTTACGTATACGCCTCGTTGTGCTTATGGCCGAGCCCGATTCTCGGCTAACACAGCTACTTTCACGACTGGATTTTGATGCAAATAGTTGGCGCCGGTTATGAACCAGCATATTAAGCCAAACCTTGGGTGGTTTTTTGATGGCAACTTAGCTGCCCGGGGTCGTAATTAAGAAAGTACAAACATTTTTAAATGTTAGGCATACGCCCCGTAGTGCTTATGGCCGAACCCAATTCTCGGCTAACACAGCTACTTTCACGACTGGATTTTGATGCAAACAGTTGGCGCGAGTTTACATCTAGCCTATACAGCCAAATCTTGGGTGGTTTTTTGATGGCAACTTAGCTGCCCGGGGTCGTAATGAAACAAGTACAAAAAAATTTAAAAAGTTACGTATACGCCTCGTTGTGCTTATGGCCGAGCCCGATTCTCGGCAAACACAGCTCTTTTCACGACTGGATTTTGATGCAAACAGTTGGCGCGAGTTCACATCTAGCCTATTCAGCCAAATCTTGGGTGGTTTTTTGATGGCAAGTTAGCTGCCCGGGGTCGTAATGAAGCAAGTACAAAAAATTTTAAAAAGTTACGTATACGCCTCGTTGTGCTTATGGCCGAGCCCGATTCTCGGCTAACACAGCTACTTTCACGACTGGATTTTGATGCAAATAGTTGGCGCCGGTTATGAACCAGCATATTAAGCCAAACCTTGGGTGGTTTTCTGATGGCAACTTAGCTGCCCGGGGTCGTAATTAAGAAAGTACAAACATTTTTAAATGTTAGGCATACGCCCCGTAGTGCTTATGGCCGAACCCAATTCTCGGCTAACACAGCTACTTTCACGACTGGATTTTGATGCAAACAGTTGGCGCGAGTTTACATCTAGCCTATACAGCCAAATCTTGGGTGGTTTTTTGATGGCAACTTAGCTGCCCGGGATCGTAATGAAGCAAGTACAAAAAATTTTAAAATGTTACGTATACGCCCCGTAGTGCTTATCCGAACCCAATTCTCGCTTAACACAGCTACTTTCACGACTGGATTTTGATGCAATCAGTTGGCGCGAGTTTAAATCTAGCCTATTCAGCCAAATCTTGGGTGATTTTTTGATGGCAAATTAGTTGGCCGGGGTCGTAATTAAGAAAGTACAAGAAATTTGAAAATGTTACGTATACGCCCCGTAGTGCTTATGGCCGAACCCATTTCTCGGCTAACACCGCTACTTTCACGACTTTATTTTGACGCAAGCAGTTGGCGCCGGTTCAGATCCAGCCTATTAAGTAAAATCTTGGGTGGTTTTTTGATGGCAACTTAGCTGCCCGGGGTCGTAATGAAGCAAGTACGATCATTTTTAATGTTAGGTATACGCCCCGTAGTGCTTATGGCCGAACCCAATTCTCGGCTAACAAAGCTACTTTCACGACTGGATTTTGATGCAAACAGTTGGCGCGAGTTTACATCTAGCCTATTCAGCCAAATCTTGGGTGGTTTTTTGATGGCAACTTAGCTGCCCGGGGTCGTAATGAAACAAGTACAAAAAAATTTAAAAAGTTACGTATACGCCTCGTTGTGCTTATGGCCGAGCCCGATTCTCGGCTAACACAGCTACTTTCACGACTGGATTTTGATGCAAACAGTTGGCGCCGGTTCAGATCCAGCTTATTAAGTCAAATCTTAGGTGGTTTTTTGATGGCAACTTAGCTGCCCGGGGTCGTAATGAAACAAGTACAAAAAAATTTAAAAAGTTACGTATACGCCTCGTTGTGCTTATGGCCGAGCCCGATTCTCGGCAAACACAGCTCTTTTCACGACTGGATTTTGATGCAAACAGTTGGCGCGAGTTTACATCTAGCCTATTCAGCCAAATCTTGGGTGGTTTTTTGATGGCAAGTTAGCTGCCCGGGGTCGTAATGAAGCAAGTACAAAAAATTTTAAAAAGTTACGTATACGCCTCGTTGTGCTTATGGCCGAGCCCGATTCTCGGCTAACACAGCTACTTTCACGACTGGATTTTGATGCAAATAGTTGGCGCCGGTTATGAACCAGCATATTAAGCCAAACCTTGGGTGGTTTTTTGATGGCAACTTAGCTGCCCCGGGTCGTAATTAAGAAAGTACAAACATTTTTAAATGTTAGGCATACGCCCCGTAGTGCTTATGGCCGAACCCAATTCTCGGCTAACACAGCTACTTTCACGACTGGATTTTGATGCAAACAGTTGGCGCGAGTTTACATCTAGCCTATACAGCCAAATCTTGGGTGGTTTTTTGATGGCAACTTAGCTGCCCGGGATCGTAATGAAGCAAGTACAAAAAATTTTAAAATGTTACGTATACGCCCCGTAGTGCTTATGGCCGAACCCAATTCTCGCTTAACACAACTACTTTCACGACTGGATTTTGATGCAATCAGTTGGCGCGAGTTTAAATCTAGCCTATTCAGCCAAATCTTGGGTGGTTTTTTGATGGCAAATTAGTTGGCCGGGGTCGTAATGAAGCAAGTACAAAAAAATTTAAAAAGTTACGTATAGGCCTCGTTGTGCTTATGGCCGAACCCAATTCTCGGCTAACACAGCTACTTTCACGACTGGATTTTGATGCAAACAGTTGGCGCGTGTTCAGATCTAGAATATTAAGTCAAATCTTGGGCTGTTTATTGATGGCAACTTAGCTGCCCGGGGTCGTAATTAAGAAAGTACGAACATATTTAAATGTTACGTATACGCCCCGTAGTGCTTATGGCCGAACCCATTTCTCGGCTAACACCGCTACTTTCACGACTTTATTTTGACGCAAGCAGTTGGCGCCGGTTCAGATCCAGCCTATTAAGTAAAATCTTGGGTGGTTTTTTGATGGCAACTTAGCTGCCCGGGGTCGTAATGAAGCAAGTACAAAAAAATTTAAAAAGTTACGTATACGCCTCGTTGTGCTTATGGCCGAGCCCAATGCTCGGCTAACACAGCTACTTTCACGACTGGATTTTGATGCAAACAGTTGGCGCGAGTTTACATCTAGCCTATTCAGCCAAATCTGGGGGGGTTTTTTGATGGCAACTTAGCTGCCCGGGGTCGTAACTAAGAAAGTACAAGAAATTTGAAAAAGTTACATATACGCCTCGTAGTGCTTATGGCCGAACCCATTTCTCGGCTAACACCGCTACTTTCATGACTTTATTTTGATGCAAACAGTTGGCGCGAGTTTACATCTAGCCTATTCAGCCAAATCTTGGGTGGTTTTTTGATGGCAAGTTAGCTGCCCGGGGTCGTAATGAAGCAAGTACAAACAATTTTAAAATGTTACGTGTACGCCCCGTAGGGCTTATGGCCGAAGCCATTTCCTGGCTAACACAGCCACTTTCACGACTGGATTTTGATGAAAGCAGTTGGCGCAAGTTCAGATCTAGCCTATTAATTCAAATCGTGGGTGGTTTTTTGATGGCAACTTATCTGCCCGGGGTCGTAATGAAGCAAGTACAAAAAAATTTAAAAAGTTACGTATACGCCTCGTTGTGCTTATGGCCGAGCCCAATTCTCGGCTAACACAGCTACTTTCACGACTGGATTTTGATGCAAACAGTTGGCGCGAGTTTAAATCTAGCCTATTCAGCCAAATCTTGGGTGGTTTTTTGATGGCAAGTTAGCTGCCCGGGGTCGTAATGAAGCAAGTACAAACAATTTTAAAATGTTACGTATACGCCCCGTAGGGCTTATGGCCGAAGCCATTTCCTGGCTAACACAGCCACTTTCACGACTGGATTTTGATGAAAGCAGTTGGCGCAAGTTCAGATCTAGCCTATTAATTCAAATCGTGGGTGGTTTTTTGATGGCAACTTATCTGCCCGGGGTCGTAATGAAGCAAGTACAAAAAAATTTAAAAAGTTACGTATACGCCTCGTTGTGCTTATGGCCGAGCCCAATTCTCGGCTAACACAGCTACTTTCACGACTGGATTTTGATGCAAACAGTTGGCGCGAGTTTAAATCTAGCCTATTCAGCCAAATCTTGGGTGGTTTTTTGATGGCAAGTTAGCTGCCCGGGGTCGTAATGAAGCAAGTACAAACAATTTTAAAATGTTACGTATACGCCCCGTAGGGCTTATGGCCGAAGCCATTTCCTGGCTAACACAGCCACTTTCACGACTGGATTTTGATGAAAGCAGTTGGCGCAAGTTCAGATCTAGCCTATTAATTCAAATCGTGGGTGGTTTTTTGATGGCAACTTATCTGCCCGGGGTCGTAATGAAGCAAGTACAAAAAAATTTAAAAAGTTACGTATACGCCTCGTTGTGCTTATGGCCGAGCCCAATTCTCGGCTAACACAGCTACTTTCACGACTGGATTTTGATGCAAACAGTTGGCGCGAGTTTACATCTAGCCTATTCAGCCAAATCTGGGGGGGTTTTTTGATGGCAACTTAGCTGCCCGGGGTCGTAACTAAGAAAGTACAAGAAATTTGAAAAAGTTACATATACGCCTCGTAGTGCTTATGGCCGAACCCATTTCTCGGCTAACACCGCTACTTTCATGACTTTATTTTGATGCAAACAGTTGGCGCGAGCTTACATCTAGCCTATTCAGCCAAATCTTGGGTGGTTTATTGATGGCAACTTAGCTGCCCGGGGTCGTAATGAAACAAGTACAAAAAAATTTAAAAAGTTACGTATACGCCTCGTTGTGCTTATGGCCGAGTCCGATTCTCGGCTAACACAGCTACTTTCACGACTGGATTTTGATGCAAACAGTTGGCGCCGGTTCAGATCCAGCTTATTAAGTCAAATCTTAGGTGGTTTTTTGATGGCAACTTAGCTGCCCGGGGTCGTAATGAAACAAGTACAAAAAAATTTAAAAAGTTACGTATACGCCTCGTTGTGCTTATGGCCGAGCCCGATTCTCGGCAAACACAGCTCTTTTCACGACTGGATTTTGATGAAAACAGTTGGCGCGAGTTTAGATCTAGCCTATTCAGCCAAATTTTGGGTGGTTTTTTGATGGCAACTTAGCTGCCCGGGGTCGTAATTAAGAAAGTACGATCATTTTTAAATGTTACGTATACGCCCCGTAGTGCTTATGGCCGAACCCAATTCTCGGCTAACAAAGCTACTTTCACGACTGGATTCTGATGCAAACAGTTGGCGCGAGTTTACATCTAGCCTATTCAGCCAAATCTGGGGGGGTTTTTTGATGGCAACTTAGCTGCCCGGGGTCGTAACTAAGAAAGTACAAGAAATTTGAAAAAGTTACATATACGCCTCGTAGTGCTTATGGCCGAACCCATTTCTCGGCTAACACCGCTACTTTCATGACTTTATTTTGATGCAAACAGTTGGCGCGAGTTTACATCTAGCCTATTCAGCCAAATCTTGGGTGGTTTTTTGATGGCAAGTTAGCTGCCCGGGGTCGTAATGAAGCAAGTACAAACAATTTTAAAATGTTACGTATACGCCCCGTAGGGCTTATGGCCGAAGCCATTTCCTGGCTAACACAGCCACTTTCACGACTGGATTTTGATGAAAGCAGTTGGCGCAAGTTCAGATCTAGCCTATTAATTCAAATCGTGGGTGGTTTTTTGATGGCAACTTATCTGCCCGGGGTCGTAATGAAGCAAGTACAAAAAAATTTAAAAAGTTACGTATACGCCTCGTTGTGCTTATGGCCGAGCCCAATTCTCGGCTAACACAGCTACTTTCACGACTGGATTTTGATGCAAACAGTTGGCGCGAGTTTAAATCTAGCCTATTCAGCCAAATCTTGGGTGGTTTTTTGATGGCAAGTTAGCTGCCCGGGGTCGTAATGAAGCAAGTACAAACAATTTTAAAATGTTACGTATACGCCCCGTAGGGCTTATGGCCGAAGCCATTTCCTGGCTAACACAGCCACTTTCACGACTGGATTTTGATGAAAGCAGTTGGCGCAAGTTCAGATCTAGCCTATTAATTCAAATCGTGGGTGGTTTTTTGATGGCAACTTATCTGCCCGGGGTCGTAATGAAGCAAGTACAAAAAAATTTAAAAAGTTACGTATACGCCTCGTTGTGCTTATGGCCGAGCCCAATTCTCGGCTAACACAGCTACTTTCACGACTGGATTTTGATGCAAACAGTTGGCGCGAGTTTAAATCTAGCCTATTCAGCCAAATCTTGGGTGGTTTTTTGATGGCAAGTTAGCTGCCCGGGGTCGTAATGAAGCAAGTACAAACAATTTTAAAATGTTACGTATACGCCCCGTAGGGCTTATGGCCGAAGCCATTTCCTGGCTAACACAGCCACTTTCACGACTGGATTTTGATGAAAGCAGTTGGCGCAAGTTCAGATCTAGCCTATTAATTCAAATCGTGGGTGGTTTTTTGATGGCAACTTATCTGCCCGGGGTCGTAATGAAGCAAGTACAAAAAAATTTAAAAAGTTACGTATACGCCTCGTTGTGCTTATGGCCGAGCCCAATTCTCGGCTAACACAGCTACTTTCACGACTGGATTTTGATGCAAACAGTTGGCGCGAGTTTACATCTAGCCTATTCAGCCAAATCTGGGGGGGTTTTTTGATGGCAACTTAGCTGCCCGGGGTCGTAACTAAGAAAGTACAAGAAATTTGAAAAAGTTACATATACGCCTCGTAGTGCTTATGGCCGAACCCATTTCTCGGCTAACACCGCTACTTTCATGACTTTATTTTGATGCAAACAGTTGGCGCGAGTTTACATCTAGCCTATTCAGCCAAATCTTGGGTGGTTTATTGATGGCAACTTAGCTGCCCGGGGTCGTAATGAAACAAGTACAAAAAAATTTAAAAAGTTACGTATACGCCTCGTTGTGCTTATGGCCGAGTCCGATTCTCGGCTAACACAGCTACTTTCACGACTGGATTTTGATGCAAACAGTTGGCGCCGGTTCAGATCCAGCTTATTAAGTCAAATCTTAGGTGGTTTTTTGATGGCAACTTAGCTGCCCGGGGTCGTAATGAAACAAGTACAAAAAAATTTAAAAAGTTACGTATACGCCTCGTTGTGCTTATGGCCGAGCCCGATTCTCGGCAAACACAGCTCTTTTCACGACTGGATTTTGATGAAAACAGTTGGCGCGAGTTTAGATCTAGCCTATTCAGCCAAATTTTGGGTGGTTTTTTGATGGCAACTTAGCTGCCCGGGGTCGTAATTAAGAAAGTACGATCATTTTTAAATGTTACGTATACGCCCCGTAGTGCTTATGGCCGAACCCAATTCTCGGCTAACAAAGCTACTTTCACGACTGGATTCTGATGCAAACAGTTGGCGCGAGTTTACATCTAGCCTATTCAGCCAAATCTTGGGTGGTTTTTTGATGGCAACTTAGCTGCCCGGGGTCGTAATTAAGAAAGTACAAGAAATTTGAAAAAGTTACGTATACGCCCCGTAGTGCTTATGGCCGAACCCAATTCTCGGCTAACACAGCTACTTTCACGACTGGATTTTGATGCAAACAGTTGGCGCGAGTTCAGATCTAGAATATTAAGTCAAATCTTGGGCTGTTTTTTGATGGCAACTTAGCTGCCCGGGGTCGTAATTAAGAAAGTACGAAAATTTTTAAATGTTACGTATATGCCCCGTAGTGCTTATGGCCGATCCCGATTCTCGGCTAACACAGCTACTTTCACGACTGGATTTTGATGCAAATAGTTGGCGCCGGTTATGAACCAGCATATTAAGCCAAACCTTGGGTGGTTTTTTGATGGCAACTTAGCTGCCCGGGGTCGTAGTTAAGAAAGTACAAACATTTTTAAATGTTAGGCATACGCCCCGTAGTGCTTATGGCCGAACCCAATTCTCGGCTAACACAGCTACTTTCACGACTGGATTTTGATGCAAACAGTTGGCCCGTGTTCAGATCTAGAATATTAAGTCAAATCTTGGGCTGTTTATTGATGGCAACTTAGCTGCCCGGGGTCGTAATTAAGAAAGTACAAGAAATTTGAAAATGTTACGTATACGCCCCGTAGTGCTTATGGCCGAACCCAATTCTCGGCTAACACAGCTACTTTCACGACTGGATTTTGATGCAAACAGTTGGCGCGTGTTCAGATCTAGAATATTAAGTCAAATCTTGGGCTGTTTTTTGATGGCAACTTAGCTGCCCGGGGTCGTAATTAAGAAAGTACGAAAATTTTAAAATGTTACGTATACGCCCCGTAGGGCTTATGGCCGAAGCCATTTCCTGGCTAACACAGCCACTTTCACGACTGGATTTTGATGAAAGCAGTTGGCGCAAGTTCAGATCTAGCCTATTAATTCAAATCGTGGGTGGTTTTTTGATGGCAACTTATCTGCCCGGGGTCGTAATGAAGCAAGTACAAAAAAATTTAAAAAGTTACGTATACGCCTCGTTGTGCTTATGGCCGAGCCCAGTTCTCGGCTAACACAGCTACTTTCACGACTGGATTTTGATGCAAACAGTTGGCGCGAGTTTACATCTAGCCTATTCAGCCAAATCTTGGGTGGTTTTTTGATGGCAACTTAGCTGCCCGGGGTCGTAATGAAACAAGTACAAAAAAATTTAAAAAGTTACGTATACGCCTCGTTGTGCTTATGGCCGAGTCCGATTCTCGGCTAACACAGCTACTTTCACGACTGGATTTTGATGCAAACAGTTGGCGCCGGTTCAGATCCAGCTTATTAAGTCAAATCTTAGGTGGTTTTTTGATGGCAACTTAGCTGCCCGGGGTCGTAATGAAACAAGTACAAAAAAATTTAAAAAGTTACGTATACGCCTCGTTGTGCTTATGGCCGAGCCCGATTCTCGGCAAACACAGCTCTTTTCACGACTGGATTTTGATGAAAACAGTTGGCGCGAGTTTAGATCTAGCCTATTCAGCCAAATTTTGGGTGGTTTTTTTATGGCAACTTAGCTGCCCGGGGTCGTAATTAAGAAAGTACGATCATTTTTAAATGTTACGTATACGCCTCGTTGTGCTTATGGCCGAGCCCGATTCTCGGCAAACACAGCTCTTTTCACGACTGGATTTTGATGCAAACAGTTGGCGCGAGTTCACATCTAGCCTATTCAGCCAAATCTTGGGTGGTTTTTTGATGGCAAGTTAGCTGCCCGGGGTCGTAATGAAGCAAGTACAAAAAATTTTAAAAAGTTACGTATACGCCTCGTTGTGCTTATGGCCGAGCCCGATTCTCGGCTAACACAGCTACTTTCACGACTGGATTTTGATGCAAATAGTTGGCGCCGGTTATGAACCAGCATATTAAGCCAAACCTTGGGTGGTTTTTTGATGGCAACTTAGCTGCCCGGGGTCGTAATTAAGAAAGTACAAACATTTTTAAATGTTAGGCATACGCCCCGTAGTGCTTATGGCCGAACCCAATTCTCGGCTAACACAGCTACTTTCACGACTGGATTTTGATGCAAACAGTTGGCGCGAGTTTACATCTAGCCTATACAGCCAAATCTTGGGTGGTTTTTTGATGGCAACTTAGCTGCCCGGGATCGTAATGAAGCAAGTACAAAAAATTTTAAAATGTTACGTATACGCCCCGTAGTGCTTATGGCCGAACCCAATTCTCGGCTAACAAAGCTACTTTCACGACTGGATTTTGATGCAAACAGTTGGCGCGAGTTTACATCTAGCCTATTCAGCCAAATCTTGGGTGGTTTTTTGATGGCAACTTAGCTGCCCGGGGTCGTAATGAAACAAGTACAAAAAAATTTAAAAAGTTACGTATACGCCTCGTTGTGCTTATGGCCGAGCCCGATTCTCGGCTAACACAGCTACTTTCACGACTGGATTTTGATGCAAACAGTTGGCGCCGGTTCAGATCCAGCTTATTAAGTCAAATCTTAGGTGGTTTTTTGATGGCAACTTAGCTGCCCGGGGTCGTAATGAAACAAGTACAAAAAAATTTAAAAAGTTACGTATACGCCTCGTTGTGCTTATGGCCGAGCCCAATTCTCGGCAAACACAGCTCTTTTCACGACTGGATTTTGATGCAAACAGTTCGCGCGAGTTTACATCTAGCCTATTCAGCCAAATCTTGGGTGGTTTTTTGATGGCAAGTTAGCTGCCCGGGGTCGTAATGAAGCAAGTACAAAAAATTTTAAAAAGTTACGTATACGCCTCGTTGTGCTTATGGCCGAGCCCGATTCTCGGCTAACACAGCTACTTTCACGACTGGATTTTGATGCAAATAGTTGGCGCCGGTTATGAACCAGCATATTAAGCCAAACCTTGGGTGGTTTTTTGATGGCAACTTAGCTGCCCCGGGTCGTAATTAAGAAAGTACAAACATTTTTAAATGTTAGGCATACGCCCCGTAGTGCTTATGGCCGAACCCAATTCTCGGCTAACACAGCTACTTTCACGACTGGATTTTGATGCAAACAGTTGGCGCGAGTTTACATCTAGCCTATACAGCCAAATCTTGGGTGGTTTTTTGATGGCAACTTAGCTGCCCGGGATCGTAATGAAGCAAGTACAAAAAATTTTAAAATGTTACGTATACGCCCCGTAGTGCTTATGGCCGAACCCAATTCTCGCTTAACACAGCTACTTTCACGACTGGATTTTGATGCAATCAGTTGGCGCGAGTTTAAATCTAGCCTATTCAGCCAAATCTTGGGTGGTTTTTTGATGGCAAATTAGTTGGCCGGGGTCGTAATGAAGCAAGTACAAAAAAATTTAAAAAGTTACGTATAGGCCTCGTTGTGCTTATGGCCGAACCCAATTCTCGGCTAACACAGCTACTTTCACGACTGGATTTTGATGCAAACAGTTGGCGCGTGTTCAGATCTAGAATATTAAGTCAAATCTTGGGCTGTTTATTGATGGCAACTTAGCTGCCCGGGGTCGTAATTAAGAAAGTACGAACATATTTAAATGTTACGTATACGCCCCGTAGTGCTTATGGCCGAACCCATTTCTCGGCTAACACCGCTACTTTCACGACTTTATTTTGACGCAAGCAGTTGGAGCCGGTTCAGATCCAGCCTATTAAGTAAAATCTTGGGTGGTTTTTTGATGGCAACTTAGCTGCCCGGGGTCGTAATGAAGCAAGTACAAAAAAATTTAAAAAGTTACGTATACGCCTCGTTGTGCTTATGGCCGAGCCCAATGCTCGGCTAACACAGCTACTTTCACGACTGGATTTTGATGCAAACAGTTGGCGCGAGTTTACATCTAGCCTATTCAGCCAAATCTGGGGGGGTTTTTTGATGGCAACTTAGCTGCCCGGGGTCGTAATGAAGCAAGTACAAACAATTTTAAAATGTTACGTATACGCCCCGTAGGGCTTATGGCCGAAGCCATTTCCTGGCTAACACAGCCACTTTCACGACTGGATTTTGATGAAAGCAGTTGGCGCAAGTTCAGATCTAGCCTATTAATTCAAATCGTGGGTGGTTTTTTGATGGCAACTTATCTGCCCGGGGTCGTAATGAAGCAAGTACAAAAAAATTTAAAAAGTTACGTATACGCCTCGTTGTGCTTATGGCCGAGCCCAATTCTCGGCTAACACAGCTACTTTCACGACTGGATTTTGATGCAAACAGTTGGCGCGAGTTTACATCTAGCCTATTCAGCCAAATCTGGGGGGGTTTTTTGATGGCAACTTAGCTGCCCGGGGTCGTAACTAAGAAAGTACAAGAAATTTGAAAAAGTTACATATACGCCTCGTAGTGCTTATGGCCGAACCCATTTCTCGGCTAACACCGCTACTTTCATGACTTTATTTTGATGCAAACAGTTGGCGCGAGTTTACATCTAGCCTATTCAGCCAAATCTTGGGTGGTTTTTTGATGGCAACTTAGCTGCCCGGGGTCGTAATGAAACAAGTACAAAAAAATTTAAAAAGTTACGTATACGCCTCGTTGTGCTTATGGCCGAGTCCGATTCTCGGCTAACACAGCTACTTTCACGACTGGATTTTGATGCAAACAGTTGGCGCCGGTTCAGATCCAGCTTATTAAGTCAAATCTTAGGTGGTTTTTTGATGGCAACTTAGCTGCCCGGGGTCGTAATGAAACAAGTACAAAAAAATTTAAAAAGTTACGTATACGCCTCGTTGTGCTTATGGCCGAGCCCGATTCTCGGCAAACACAGCTCTTTTCACGACTGGATTTTGATGAAAACAGTTGGCGCGAGTTTAGATCTAGCCTATTCAGCCAAATTTTGGGTGGTTTTTTTATGGCAACTTAGCTGCCCGGGGTCGTAATTAAGAAAGTACGATCATTTTTAAATGTTACGTATACGCCTCGTTGTGCTTATGGCCGAGCCCGATTCTCGGCAAACACAGCTCTTTTCACGACTGGATTTTGATGCAAACAGTTGGCGCGAGTTCACATCTAGCCTATTCAGCCAAATCTTGGGTGGTTTTTTGATGGCAAGTTAGCTGCCCGGGGTCGTAATGAAGCAAGTACAAAAAATTTTAAAAAGTTACGTATACGCCTCGTTGTGCTTATGGCCGAGCCCGATTCTCGGCTAACACAGCTACTTTCACGACTGGATTTTGATGCAAATAGTTGGCGCCGGTTATGAACCAGCATATTAAGCCAAACCTTGGGTGGTTTTTTGATGGCAACTTAGCTGCCCGGGGTCGTAATTAAGAAAGTACAAACATTTTTAAATGTTAGGCATACGCCCCGTAGTGCTTATGGCCGAACCCAATTCTCGGCTAACACAGCTACTTTCACGACTGGATTTTGATGCAAACAGTTGGCGCGAGTTTACATCTAGCCTATACAGCCAAATCTTGGGTGGTTTTTTGATGGCAACTTAGCTGCCCGGGATCGTAATGAAGCAAGTACAAAAAATTTTAAAATGTTACGTATACGCCCCGTAGTGCTTATGGCCGAACCCAATTCTCGCTTAACACAGCTACTTTCACGACTGGATTTTGATGCAATCAGTTGGCGCGAGTTTAAATCTAGCCTATTCAGCCAAATCTTGGGTGGTTTTTTGATGGCAAATTAGCTGCCCGGGGTCGTAATGAAACAAGTACAAAAAAATTTAAAAAGTTACGTATACGCCCCGTAGTGCTTATGGCCGAACCCAATTCTCGCTTAACACAGCTACTTTCACGACTGGATTTTGATGCAAACAGTTGGCGCGAGTTTACATCTAGCCTATTCAGCCAAATCTGGGGGGGTTTTTTGATGGCAACTTAGCTGCCCGGGGTCGTAACTAAGAAAGTACAAGAAATTTGAAAAAGTTACATATACGCCTCGTAGTGCTTATGGCCGAACCCATTTCTCGGCTAACACCGCTACTTTCATGACTTTATTTTGATGCAAACAGTTGGCGCGAGTTTACATCTAGCCTATTCAGCCAAATCTTGGGTGGTTTTTTGATGGCAACTTAGCTGCCCGGGGTCGTAATGAAACAAGTACAAAAAAATTTAAAAAGTTACGTATACGCCTCGTTGTGCTTATGGCCGAGCCCGATTCTCGGCAAACACAGCTCTTTTCACGACTGGATTTTGATGAAAACAGTTGGCGCGAGTTTAGATCTAGCCTATTCAGCCAAATTTTGGGTGGTTTTTTGATGGCAACTTAGCTGCCCGGGGTCGTAATTAAGAAAGTACGATCATTTTTAAATGTTACGTATACGCCCCGTAGTGCTTATGGCCGAACCCAATTCTCGGCTAACAAAGCTACTTTCACGACTGGATTCTGATGCAAACAGTTGGCGCGAGTTTACATCTAGCCTATTCAGCCAAATCTTGGGTGGTTTTTTGATGGCAACTTAGCTGCCCGGGGTCGTAATTAAGAAAGTACAAGAAATTTGAAAAAGTTACGTATACGCCCCGTAGTGCTTATGGCCGAACCCAATTCTCGGCTAACACAGCTACTTTCACGACTGGATTTTGATGCAAACAGTTGGCGCGAGTTCAGATCTAGAATATTAAGTCAAATCTTGGGCTGTTTTTTGATGGCAACTTAGCTGCCCGGGGTCGTAATTAAGAAAGTACGAAAATTTTTAAATGTTACGTATATGCCCCGTAGTGCTTATGGCCGATCCCGATTCTCGGCTAACACAGCTACTTTCACGACTGGATTTTGATGCAAATAGTTGGCCCCGGTTATGAACCAGCATATTAAGCCAAACCTTGGGTGGTTTTTTGATGGCAACTTAGCTGCCCGGGGTCGTAATTAAGAAAGTACAAACATTTTTAAATGTTAGGCATACGCCCCGTAGTGCTTATGGCCGAACCCAATTCTCGGCTAACACAGCTACTTTCACGACTGGATTTTGATGCAAACAGTTGGCGCCAGTTCAGATCCAGCCTATTAAGTCAAATCTTAGGTGGTTTTTTGATGGCAACTTAGCTGCCCGGGGTCGTAATTAAGAAAGTACAAACATTTTTAAATGTTAGGCATACGCCTCGTTGTGCTTATGGCCGAACCCAATTCTCGGCTAACACAGCTACTTTCACGACTGGATTTTGATGCAAACAGTTGGCCCGTGTTCAGATCTAGAATATTAAGTCAAATCTTGGGCTGTTTATTGATGGCAACTTAGCTGCCCGGGGTCGTAATTAAGAAAGTACAAGAAATTTGAAAATGTTACGTATACGCCCCGTAGTGCTTATGGCCGAACCCAATTCTCGGCTAACACAGCTACTTTCACGACTGGATTTTGATGCAAACAGTTGGCGCGTGTTCAGATCTAGAATATTAAGTCAAATCTTGGGCTGTTTTTTGATGGCAACTTAGCTGCCCGGGGTCGTAATTAAGAAAGTACGAAAATTTTAAAATGTTACGTATACGCCCCGTAGGGCTTATGGCCGAAGCCATTTCCTGGCTAACACAGCCACTTTCACGACTGGATTTTGATGAAAGCAGTTGGCGCAAGTTCAGATCTAGCCTATTAATTCAAATCGTGGGTGGTTTTTTGATGGCAACTTATCTGCCCGGGGTCGTAATGAAGCAAGTACAAAAAAATTTAAAAAGTTACGTATACGCCTCGTTGTGCTTATGGCCGAGCCCAGTTCTCGGCTAACAGAGCTACTTTCACGACTGGATTTTGATGCAAACAGTTGGCGCGAGTTTACATCTAGCCTATTCAGCCAAATCTTGGGTGGTTTTTTGATGGCAACTTAGCTGCCCGGGGTCGTAATGAAACAAGTACAAAAAAATTTAAAAAGTTACGTATACGCCTCGTTGTGCTTATGGCCGAGTCCGATTCTCGGCTAACACAGCTACTTTCACGACTGGATTTTGATGCAAACAGTTGGCGCCGGTTCAGATCCAGCTTATTAAGTCAAATCTTAGGTGGTTTTTTGATGGCAACTTAGCTGCCCGGGGTCGTAATGAAACAAGTACAAAAAAATTTAAAAAGTTACGTATACGCCTCGTTGTGCTTATGGCCGAGCCCGATTCTCGGCAAACACAGCTCTTTTCACGACTGGATTTTGATGAAAACAGTTGGCGCGAGTTTAGATCTAGCCTATTCAGCCAAATTTTGGGTGGTTTTTTTATGGCAACTTAGCTGCCCGGGGTCGTAATTAAGAAAGTACGATCATTTTTAAATGTTACGTATACGCCTCGTTGTGCTTATGGCCGAGCCCGATTCTCGGCAAACACAGCTCTTTTCACGACTGGATTTTGATGCAAACAGTTGGCGCGAGTTCACATCTAGCCTATTCAGCCAAATCTTGGGTGGTTTTTTGATGGCAAGTTAGCTGCCCGGGGTCGTAATGAAGCAAGTACAAAAAATTTTAAAAAGTTACGTATACGCCTCGTTGTGCTTATGGCCGAGCCCGATTCTCGGCTAACACAGCTACTTTCACGACTGGATTTTGATGCAAATAGTTGGCGCCGGTTATGAACCAGCATATTAAGCCAAACCTTGGGTGGTTTTTTGATGGCAACTTAGCTGCCCGGGGTCGTAATTAAGAAAGTACAAACATTTTTAAATGTTAGGCATACGCCCCGTAGTGCTTATGGCCGAACCCAATTCTCGGCTAACACAGCTACTTTCACGACTGGATTTTGATGCAAACAGTTGGCGCGAGTTTACATCTAGCCTATACAGCCAAATCTTGGGTGGTTTTTTGATGGCAACTTAGCTGCCCGGGATCGTAATGAAGCAAGTACAAAAAATTTTAAAATGTTACGTATACGCCCCGTAGTGCTTATGGCCGAACCCAATTCTCGCTTAACACAGCTACTTTCACGACTGGATTTTGATGCAATCAGTTGGCGCGAGTTTAAATCTAGCCTATTCAGCCAAATCTTGGGTGGTTTTTTGATGGCAAATTAGTTGGCCGGGGTCGTAATTAAGAAAGTACAAGAAATTTGAAAATGTTACGTATACGCCCCGTAGTGCTTATGGCCGAACCCATTTCTCGGCTAACACCGCTACTTTCACGACTTTATTTTGACGCAAGCAGTTGGCGCCGGTTCAGATCCAGCCTATTAAGTAAAATCTTGGGTGGTTTTTTGATGGCAACTTAGCTGCCCGGGGTCGTAATGAAGCAAGTACGATCATTTTTAATGTTAGGTATACGCCCCGTAGTGCTTATGGCCGAACCCAATTCTCGGCTAACAAAGCTACTTTCACGACTGGATTTTGATGCAAACAGTTGGCGCGAGTTTACATCTAGCCTATTCAGCCAAATCTTGGGTGGTTTTTTGATGGCAACTTAGCTGCCCGGGGTCGTAATGAAACAAGTACAAAAAAATTTAAAAAGTTACGTATACGCCTCGTTGTGCTTATGGCCGAGCCCGATTCTCGGCTAACACAGCTACTTTCACGACTGGATTTTGATGCAAACAGTTGGCGCCGGTTCAGATCCAGCTTATTAAGTCAAATCTTAGGTGGTTTTTTGATGGCAACTTAGCTGCCCGGGGTCGTAATGAAACAAGTACAAAAAAATTTAAAAAGTTACGTATACGCCTCGTTGTGCTTATGGCCGAGCCCGATTCTCGGCAAACACAGCTCTTTTCACGACTGGATTTTGATGCAAACAGTTGGCGCGAGTTTACATCTAGCCTATTCAGCCAAATCTTGGGTGGTTTTTTGATGGCAAGTTAGCTGCCCGGGGTCGTAATGAAGCAAGTACAAAAAATTTTAAAAAGTTACGTATACGCCTCGTTGTGCTTATGGCCGAGCCCGATTCTCGGCTAACACAGCTACTTTCACGACTGGATTTTGATGCAAATAGTTGGCGCCGGTTATGAACCAGCATATTAAGCCAAACCTTGGGTGGTTTTTTGATGGCAACTTAGCTGCCCCGGGTCGTAATTAAGAAAGTACAAACATTTTTTAATGTTAGGCATACGCCCCGTAGTGCTTATGGCCGAACCCAATTCTCGGCTAACACAGCTACTTTCACGACTGGATTTTGATGCAAACAGTTGGCGCGAGTTTACATCTAGCCTATACAGCCAAATCTTGGGTGGTTTTTTGATGGCAACTTAGCTGCCCGGGATCGTAATGAAGCAAGTACAAAAAAATTTAAAATGTTACGTATACGCCCCGTAGTGCTTATGGCCGAACCCAATTCTCGCTTAACACAGCTACTTTCACGACTGGATTTTGATGCAATCAGTTGGCGCGAGTTTAAATCTAGCCTATTCAGCCAAATCTTGGGTGGTTTTTTGATGGCAAATTAGTTGGCCGGGGTCGTAATGAAGCAAGTACAAAAAAATTTAAAAAGTTACGTATAGGCCTCGTTGTGCTTATGGCCGAACCCAATTCTCGGCTAACACAGCTACTTTCACGACTGGATTTTGATGCAAACAGTTGGCGCGTGTTCAGATCTAGAATATTAAGTCAAATCTTGGGCTGTTTATTGATGGCAACTTAGCTGCCCGGGGTCGTAATTAAGAAAGTACGAACATATTTAAATGTTACGTATACGCCCCGTAGTGCTTATGGCCGAACCCATTTCTCGGCTAACACCGCTACTTTCACGACTTTATTTTGACGCAAGCAGTTGGCGCCGGTTCAGATCCAGCCTATTAAGTAAAATCTTGGGTGGTTTTTTGATGGCAACTTAGCTGCCCGGGGTCGTAATGAAGCAAGTACAAAAAAATTTAAAAAGTTACGTATACGCCTCGTTGTGCTTATGGCCGAGCCCAATGCTCGGCTAACACAGCTACTTTCACGACTGGATTTTGATGCAAACAGTTGGCGCGAGTTTACATCTAGCCTATTCAGCCAAATCTGGGGGGGTTTTTTGATGGCAACTTAGCTGCCCGGGGTCGTAATGAAGCAAGTACAAACAATTTTAAAATGTTACGTATACGCCCCGTAGGGCTTATGGCCGAAGCCATTTCCTGGCTAACACAGCCACTTTCACGACTGGATTTTGATGCAAACAGTTGGCGCGAGTTTACATCTAGCCTATTCAGCCAAATCTGGGGGGGTTTTTTGATGGCAACTTAGCTGCCCGGGGTCGTAACTAAGAAAGTACAAGAAATTTGAAAAAGTTACATATACGCCTCGTAGTGCTTATGGCCGAACCCATTTCTCGGCTAACACCGCTACTTTCATGACTTTATTTTGATGCAAACAGTTGGCGCGAGTTTACATCTAGCCTATTCAGCCAAATCTTGGGTGGTTTTTTGATGGCAACTTAACTGCCCGGGGTCGTAATGAAACAAGTACAAAAAAATTTAAAAAGTTACGTATACGCCTCGTTGTGCTTATGGCCGAGTCCGATTCTCGGCTAACACAGCTACTTTCACGACTGGATTTTGATGCAAACAGTTGGCGCCGGTTCAGATCCAGCTTATTAAGTCAAATCTTAGGTGGTTTTTTGATGGCAACTTAGCTGCCCGGGGTCGTAATGAAACAAGTACAAAAAAATTTAAAAAGTTACGTATACGCCTCGTTGTGCTTATGGCCGAGCCCGATTCTCGGCAAACACAGCTCTTTTCACGACTGGATTTTGATGAAAACAGTTGGCGCGAGTTTAGATCTAGCCTATTCAGCCAAATTTTGGGTGGTTTTTTGATGGCAACTTAGCTGCCCGGGGTCGTAATTAAGAAAGTACGATCATTTTTAAATGTTACGTATACGCCCCGTAGTGCTTATGGCCGAACCCAATTCTCGGCTAACAAAGCTACTTTCACGACTGGATTCTGATGCAAACAGTTGGCGCGAGTTTACATCTAGCCTATTCAGCCAAATCTTGGGTGGTTTTTTGATGGCAACTTAGCTGCCCGGGGTCGTAATTAAGAAAGTACAAGAAATTTGAAAAAGTTACGTATACGCCCCGTAGTGCTTATGGCCGAACCCAATTCTCGGCTAACACAGCTACTTTCACGACTGGATTTTGATGCAAACAGTTGGCGCGAGTTCAGATCTAGAATATTAAGTCAAATCTTGGGCTGTTTTTTGATGGCAACTTAGCTGCCCGGGGTCGTAATTAAGAAAGTACGAAAATTTTAAAATGTTACGTATACGCCCCGTAGGGCTTATGGCCGAAGCCATTTCCTGGCTAACACAGCCACTTTCACGACTGGATTTTGATGAAAGCAGTTGGCGCAAGTTCAGATCTAGCCTATTAATTCAAATCGTGGGTGGTTTTTTGATGGCAACTTATCTGCCCGGGGTCGTAATGAAGCAAGTACAAAAAAAATTAAAAAGTTACGTATACGCCTCGTTGTGCTTATGGCCGAGCCCAGTTCTCGGCTAACACAGCTACTTTCACGACTGGATTTTGATGCAAACAGTTGGCGCGAGTTTACATCTAGCCTATTCAGCCAAATCTTGGGTGGTTTTTTGATGGCAACTTAGCTGCCCGGGGTCGTAATGAAACAAGTACAAAAAAATTTAAAAAGTTACGTATACGCCTCGTTGTGCTTATGGCCGAGTCCGATTCTCGGCTAACACAGCTACTTTCACGACTGGATTTTGATGCAAACAGTTGGCGCCGGTTCAGATCCAGCTTATTAAGTCAAATCTTAGGTGGTTTTTTGATGGCAACTTAGCTGCCCGGGGTCGTAATGAAACAAGTACAAAAAAATTTAAAAAGTTACGTATACGCCTCGTTGTGCTTATGGCCGAGCCCGATTCTCGGCAAACACAGCTCTTTTCACGACTGGATTTTGATGAAAACAGTTGGCGCGAGTTTAGATCTAGCCTATTCAGCCAAATTTTGGGTGGTTTTTTTATGGCAACTTAGCTGCCCGGGGTCGTAATTAAGAAAGTACGATCATTTTTAAATGTTACGTATACGCCTCGTTGTGCTTATGGCCGAGCCCGATTCTCGGCAAACACAGCTCTTTTCACGACTGGATTTTGATGCAAACAGTTGGCGCGAGTTCACATCTAGCCTATTCAGCCAAATCTTGGGTGGTTTTTTGATGGCAAGTTAGCTGCCCGGGGTCGTAATGAAGCAAGTACAAAAAATTTTAAAAAGTTACGTATACGCCTCGTTGTGCTTATGGCCGAGCCCGATTCTCGGCTAACACAGCTACTTTCACGACTGGATTTTGATGCAAATAGTTGGCGCCGGTTATGAACCAGCATATTAAGCCAAACCTTGGGTGGTTTTTTGATGGCAACTTAGCTGCCCGGGGTCGTAATTAAGAAAGTACAAACATTTTTAAATGTTAGGCATACGCCCCGTAGTGCTTATGGCCGAACCCAATTCTCGGCTAACACAGCTACTTTCACGACTGGATTTTGATGCAAACAGTTGGCGCGAGTTTACATCTAGCCTATACAGCCAAATCTTGGGTGGTTTTTTGATGGCAACTTAGCTGCCCGGGATCGTAATGAAGCAAGTACAAAAAATTTTAAAATGTTACGTATACGCCCCGTAGTGCTTATGGCCGAACCCAATTCTCGCTTAACACAGCTACTTTCACGACTGGATTTTGATGCAATCAGTTGGCGCGAGTTTAAATCTAGCCTATTCAGCCAAATCTTGGGTGGTTTTTTGATGGCAAATTAGTTGGCCGGGGTCGTAATTAAGAAAGTACAAGAAATTTGAAAATGTTACGTATACGCCCCGTAGTGCTTATGGCCGAACCCATTTCTCGGCTAACACCGCTACTTTCACGACTTTATTTTGACGCAAGCAGTTGGCGCCGGTTCAGATCCAGCCTATTAAGTAAAATCTTGGGTGGTTTTTTGATGGCAACTTAGCTGCCCGGGGTCGTAATGAAGCAAGTACGATCATTTTTAATGTTAGGTATACGCCCCGTAGTGCTTATGGCCGAACCCAATTCTCGGCTAACAAAGCTACTTTCACGACTGGATTTTGATGCAAACAGTTGGCGCGAGTTTACATCTAGCCTATTCAGCCAAATCTTGGGTGGTTTTTTGATGGCAACTTAGCTGCCCGGGGTCGTAATGAAACAAGTACAAAAATATTTAAAAAGTTACGTATACGCCTCGTTGTGCTTATGGCCGAGCCCGATTCTCGGCTAACACAGCTACTTTCACGACTGGATTTTGATGCAAACAGTTGGCGCCGGTTCAGATCCAGCTTATTAAGTCAAATCTTAGGTGGTTTTTTGATGGCAACTTAGCTGCCCGGGGTCGTAATGAAACAAGTACAAAAAAATTTAAAAAGTTACGTATACGCCTCGTTGTGCTTATGGCCGAGCCCGATTCTCGGCAAACACAGCTCTTTTCACGACTGGATTTTGATGCAAACAGTTGGCGCGAGTTTACATCTAGCCTATTCAGCCAAATCTTGGGTGGTTTTTTGATGGCAAGTTAGCTGCCCGGGGTCGTAATGAAGCAAGTACAAAAAATTTTAAAAAGTTACGTATACGCCTCGTTGTGCTTATGGCCGAGCCCGATTCTCGGCTAACACAGCTACTTTCACGACTGGATTTTGATGCAAATAGTTGGCGCCGGTTATGAACCAGCATATTAAGCCAAACCTTGGGTGGTTTTTTGATGGCAACTTAGCTGCCCCGGGTCGTAATTAAGAAAGTACAAACATTTTTAAATGTTAGGCATACGCCCCGTAGTGCTTATGGCCGAACCCAATTCTCGGCTAACACAGCTACTTTCACGACTGGATTTTGATGCAAACAGTTGGCCCGTGTTCAGATCTAAAATATTAAGTCAAATCTTGGGCTGTTTATTGATGGCAACTTAGCTGCCCGGGGTCGTAATTAAGAAAGTACAAGAAATTTGAAAATGTTACGTATACGCCCCGTAGTGCTTATGGCCGAACCCAATTCTCGGCTAACACAGCTACTTTCACGACTGGATTTTGATGCAAACAGTTGGCGCGTGTTCAGATCTAGAATATTAAGTCAAATCTTGGGCTGTTTTTTGATGGCAACTTAGCTGCCCGGGGTCGTAATTAAGAAAGTACGAAAATTTTAAAATGTTACGTATACGCCCCGTAGGGCTTATGGCCGAAGCCATTTCCTGGCTAACACAGCCACTTTCACGACTGGATTTTGATGAAAGCAGTTGGCGCAAGTTCAGATCTAGCCTATTAATTCAAATCGTGGGTGGTTTTTTGATGGCAACTTATCTGCCCGGGGTCGTAATGAAGCAAGTACAAAAAAATTTAAAAAGTTACGTATACGCCTCGTTGTGCTTATGGCCGAGCCCAGTTCTCGGCTAACACAGCTACTTTCACGACTGGATTTTGATGCAAACAGTTGGCGCGAGTTTACATCTAGCCTATTCAGCCAAATCTTGGGTGGTTTTTTGATGGCAACTTAGCTGCCCGGGGTCGTAATGAAACAAGTACAAAAAATTTAAAAAGTTACGTATACGCCTCGTTGTGCTTATGGCCGAGTCCGATTCTCGGCTAACACAGCTACTTTCACGACTGGATTTTGATGCAAACAGTTGGCGCCGGTTCAGATCCAGCTTATTAAGTCAAATCTTAGGTGGTTTTTTGATGGCAACTTAGCTGCCCGGGGTCGTAATGAAACAAGTACAAAAAAATTTAAAATGTTACGTATACGCCTCGTTGTGCTTATGGCCGAGCCCGATTCTCGGCAAACACAGCTCTTTTCACGACTGGATTTTGATGAAAACAGTTGGCGCGAGTTTAGATCTAGCCTATTCAGCCAAATTTTGGGTGGTTTTTTGATGGCAACTTAGCTGCCCGGGGTCGTAATTAAGAAAGTACGATCATTTTTAAATGTTACGTATACGCCCCGTAGTGCTTATGGCCGAACCCAATTCTCGGCTAACAAAGCTACTTTCACGACTGGATTCTGATGCAAACAGTTGGCGCGAGTTTACATCTAGCCTATTCAGCCAAATCTTGGGTGGTTTTTTGATGGCAACTTAGCTGCCCGGGGTCGTAATTAAGAAAGTACAAGAAATTTGAAAAAGTTACGTATACGCCCCGTAGTGCTTATGGCCGAACCCAATTCTCGGCTAACACAGCTACTTTCACGACTGGATTTTGATGCAAACAGTTGGCGCGAGTTCAGATCTAGAATATTAAGTCAAATCTTGGGCTGTTTTTTGATGGCAACTTAGCTGCCCGGGGTCGTAATTAAGAAAGTACGAAAATTTTTAAATGTTACGTATATGCCCCGTAGTGCTTATGGCCGATCCCGATTCTCGGCTAACACACCTACTTTCACGACTGGATTTTGATGCAAATAGTTGGCGCCGGTTATGAACCAGCATATTAAGCCAAACCTTGGGTGGTTTTTTGATGGCAACTTAGCTGCCCGGGGTCGTAATTAAGAAAGTACAAACATTTTTAAATGTTAGGCATACGCCCCGTAGTGCTTATGGCCGAACCCAATTCTCGGCTAACACAGCTACTTTCACGACTGGATTTTGATGCAAACAGTTGGCGCCAGTTCAGATCCAGCCTATTAAGTCAAATCTTAGGTGGTTTTTTGATGGCAACTTAGCTGCCCGGGGTCGTAATTAAGAAAGTACAAACATTTTTAAATGTTAGGCATACGCCTCGTTGTGCTTATGGCCGAACCCAATTCTCGGCTAACACAGCTACTTTCACGACTGGATTTTGATGCAAACAGTTGGACCGTGTTCAGATCTAGAATATTAAGTCAAATCTTGGGCTGTTTATTGATGGCAACTTAGCTGCCCGGGGTCGTAATTAAGAAAGTACAAGAAATTTGAAAATGTTACGTATACGCCCCGTAGTGCTTATGGCCGAACCCAATTCTCGGCTAACACAGCTACTTTCACGACTGGATTTTGATGCAAACAGTTGGCGCGTGTTCAGATCTAGAATATTAAGTCAAATCTTGGGCTGTTTTTTGATGGCAACTTAGCTGCCCGGGGTCGTAATTAAGAAAGTACGAAAATTTTTAAATGTTACGTATATGCCCCGTAGTGCTTATGGCCGAGCCCGATTCTCGGCTAACACAGCTACTTTCACGACTGGATTTTGATGCAAATAGTTGGCGCCGGTTATGAACCAGCATATTAAGCCAAACCTTGGGTGGTTTTTTGATGGCAACTTAGCTGCCCGGGGTCGTAATTAAGAAAGTACAAACATTTTTAAATGTTAGGCATACGCCCCGTAGTGCTTATGGCCGAACCCAATTCTCGGCTAACACAGCTACTTTCACGACTGGATTTTGATGCAAACAGTTGGCGCCAGTTCAGATCCAACCTATTAAGTCAAATCTTAGGTGGTTTTTTGATGGCAACTTAGCTGCCCGGGGTCGTAATTAAGAAAGTACAAACATTTTTAAATGTTAGGCATACGCCTCGTTTTGCTTATGGCCGAACCCAATTCTCGGCTAACACAGCTACTTTCACGACTGGATTTTGATGCAAACAGTTGGCGCGTGTTCAGATCTAGAATATTAAGTCAAATCTTGGGCTGTTTATTGATGGCAACTTAGCTGCCCGGGGTCGTAATTAAGAAAGTACAAGAAATTTGAAAATGTTACGTATACGCCCCGTAGTGCTTATGGCCGAACCCAATTCTCGGCTAACACAGCTACTTTCACGACTGGATTTTGATGCAAACAGTTGGCGCGTGTTCAGATCTAGAATATTAAGTCAAATCTTGGGCTGTTTTTTGATGGCAACTTAGCTGCCCGGGGTCGTAATTAAGAAAGTACGAACATTTTTAAATGTTACGTATATGCCCCGTAGTGCTTATGGCCGAGCCCGATTCTCGGCTAACACAGCTACTTTCACGACTGGATTTTGATGCAAATAGTTGGCGCCGGTTATGAGCCAGCATATTAAGCCAAACCTTAGGTGGTTTTTTGATGGCAACTTAGCTGCCCGGGGTCGTTATTAAGAAAGTACAAACATTTTTAAATGTTAGGCATACGCCCCGTAGTGCTTATGGCCGAACCCAACTCTCGGCTAACACAGCTACTTTCACGACTGGATTTTGATGCAAACAGTTGGCGCCAGTTCAGATCCAGCCTATTAAGTCAAATCTTAGGTGGTTTTTTGATGGCAACTTAGCTGCCCGGGGTCGTAATTAAGAAAGTACAAACATTTTTAAATGATAGGCATACGCCTCGTTGTGCTTATGGCCGAACCCAATTCTCGGCTAACACAGCTACTTTCACGACTGGATTTTAATGCAAACAGTTGGCGCGAGTTTAGATCTAAAATATTAAGTCAAATCTTGGGCTGTTTATTGATGGCAACTTAGCTGCCCGGGGTCGTAATTAAGAAAGTACAAGAAATTTAAAAAAGTTACGTATACGCCCCGTAGTGCTTATGGCCGAACCCAATTCTCGGCTAACACAGCTACTTTCACGACTGGATTTTAATGCAAACAGTTGGCGCGAGTTCAGATCTAAAATATTAAGTCAAATCTTGGGCTGTTTATTGATGGCAACTTAGCTGCCCGGGGTCGTAATTAAGAAAGTACAAGAAATTTGAAAATGTTACGTATACGCCCCGTAGTGCTTATGGCCGAACCCAATTCTCGGCTAACACAGCTACTTTCACGACTGGATTTTAATGCAAACAGTTGGCGCGAGTTCAGATCTAAAATATTAAGTCAAATCTTGGGCTGTTTATTGATGGCAACTTAGCTGCCCGGGGTCGTAATTAAGAAAGTACAAGAAATTTAAAAAAGTTACGTATACGCCCCGTAGTGCTTATGGCCGAACCCAATTCTCGGCTAACACAGCTACTTTCACGACTGGATTTTAATGCAAACAGTTGGCGCGAGTTCAGATCTAAAATATTAAGTCAAATCTTGGGCTGTTTATTGATGGCAACTTAGCTGCCCGGGGTCGTAATTAAGAAAGTACAAGAAATTTAAAAAAGTTACGTATACGCCCCGTAGTGCTTATGGCCGAACCCAATTCTCGGCTAACACAGCTACTTTCACGACTGGATTTTAATGCAAACAGTTGGCGCGAGTTCAGATCTAAAATATTAAGTCAAATCTTGGGCTGTTTATTGATGGCAACTTAGCTGCCCGGGGTCGTAATTAAGAAAGTACAAGAAATTTGAAAATGTTACGTATACGCCCCGTAGTGCTTATGGCCGAACCCATTTCTCGCTTAACACAGCTACTTTCACGACTGGATTTTGATGCAAAGAGTTGGCGCGTGTTCAGATCTAGAATATTAAGTCAAATCTTGGGCTGTTTATTGATGGCAACTTAGCTGCCCGGGGTCGTAATTAAGAAAGTACAAGAAATTTAAAAAAGTTACGTATACGCCCCGTAGTGCTTATGGCCGAACCCAATTCTCGGCTAACACAGCTACTTTCACGACTGGATTTTAATGCAAACAGTTGGCGCGAGTTCAGATCTAAAATATTAAGTCAAATCTTGGGCTGTTTATTGATGGCAACTTAGCTGCCCGGGGTCGTAATTAAGAAAGTACAAGAAATTTGAAAATGTTACGTATACGCCCCGTAGTGCTTATGGCCGAACCCAATTCTCGGCTAACACAGCTACTTTCACGACTGGATTTTAATGCAAACAGTTGGCGCGAGTTCAGATCTAAAATATTAAGTCAAATCTTGGGCTGTTTATTGATGGCAACTTAGCTGCCCGGGGTCGTAATTAAGAAAGTACAAGAAATTTAAAAAAGTTACGTATACGCCCCGTAGTGCTTATGGCCGAACCCAATTCTCGGCTAACACAGCTACTTTCACGACTGGATTTTAATGCAAACAGTTGGCGCGAGTTCAGATCTAAAATATTAAGTCAAATCTTGGGCTGTTTATTGATGGCAACTTAGCTGCCCGGGGTCGTAATTAAGAAAGTACAAGAAATTTGAAAATGTTACGTATACGCCCCGTAGTGCTTATGGCCGAACCCAATTCTCGGCTAACACAGCTACTTTCACGACTGGATTTTAATGCAAACAGTTGGCGCGAGTTCAGATCTAAAATATTAAGTCAAATCTTGGGCTGTTTATTGATGGCAACTTAGCTGCCCGGGGTCGTAATTAAGAAAGTACAAGAAATTTAAAAAAGTTACGTATACGCCCCGTAGTGCTTATGGCCGAACCCAATTCTCGGCTAACACAGCTACTTTCACGACTGGATTTTAATGCAAACAGTTGGCGCGAGTTCAGATCTAAAATATTAAGTCAAATCTTGGGCTGTTTATTGATGGCAACTTAGCTGCCCGGGGTCGTAATTAAGAAAGTACAAGAAATTTGAAAATGTTACGTATACGCCCCGTAGTGCTTATGGCCGAATACATTTCTCGGCTAACACACCAACTTTCACAACTGGATTTTGATGCAATTAGTTGGCGCCGGTTATGACGCAGCCTATTCAGCCAAATCTTAATTGGTTTTTTGATGTCAACTTAGCTGCCCGGGGTCGTAATGAAGCAAGTACAAACATTTAAATGTTACGTATACGCCCCGCAGTGCTTATGGCCGAACCCAATTCTCGGTTAACACAGCTACTTTCACGACTGGATTTTGATGCAAACAGTTGGCGCGAGTTTACATCTAGCCCATACAGCCAAATCTTGGGTGGTTTTTTGATGGCAACTTAGCTGCCCGGGGTCGTAATGAAGCAAGTACAAAAAAATTTAAAAAGTTACGTATACGCCCCGTAGTGCTTATGGCCGAACCCCTTTCTCGGCTAACACCGCTACTTTCACGACTTTATTTTGATGCAAACAGTTGGCGCCGGTTCAGATCCAGTCTATTAAGTAAAATCTTGGGTGGTTATTGGATGGCAACTTAGCTGCCTGGGTCGTAATTAAGAAAGTACAAGAAATTTGAAAAAATTACGTATACGCCCCGTAGTGCTTATGGCCGAACCCATTTCTCGCTTAACACAGCTACTTTCACGACTGGATTTTGATGCAAACAGTTGGCGCGAGTTTAGATCTAGTCTGTTCAGCCAAATCTTGGGTGGTTTTTTGATGGCAACTTAGCTGCCTGGGTCGTAATGAAGCAAGTACAAGAAATATTAAAATGTTACGTATACGCCCCGTAGTGCTTATGGCCGAACCCAATTCTCGGCTAACACAGCTTCCTTCACGACTGGAATTTGATGCAAACAGTTGGCGCGAGTTTAGATCTAGCCTATTCAGCCAAATTTTGGGTGGTTTTTTGATGGCAACTTAGCTGCCCGGGGTCGTAATTAAGAAAGTACGAAAATTTTTAAATGTTACGTATATGCCCCGTAGTGCTTATGGCCGAACCCATTTCTTGGCTAACACCGCTACTTTCACGACTTTATTTTGATGCAAACAGTTGGCGCCGGTTCAGATCCAGCTTATTAAGTCAAATCTTAGGTGGTTTTTTGATGGCAACTTAACTGCCCGGGGTCGTAATGAAACAAGTACAAAAAAATTTAAAAAGTTACGTATACGCCTCGTTGTGCTTATGGCCGAGCCCGATTCTCGGCAAACACAGCTCTTTTCACGACTGGATTTTGATGCAAACAGTTGGCGCGAGTTTACATCTAGCCTATTCAGCCAAATCTTGGGTGGTTTTTTGATGGCAACTTAGCTGCCCGGGGTCGTAATGAAGCAAGTACAAAAAATTTTAAAAAGTTACGTCTACGCCTCGTTGTGCTTATGGCAGAGCCCGATTCTCGGCTAACACAGCTACTTTCACGACTGGATTTTGATGCAAATAGTTGGCGCCGGTTATGAACCAGCATATTAAGCCAAACCTTGGGTGGTTTTTTGATGGCAACTTAGCTGCCCGGGGTCGTAATGAAGCAAGTACAAAAAATTTTAAAAAGTTACGTATACGCCTCGTTGTGCTTATGGCCGAGCCCGATTCTCGGCAAACACAGCTTCCTTCACGACTGGAATTTGATGAAAACAGTTGGCGCGAGTTTACATCTAGCCTATTCAGCCAAATCTTGGATGGTTTTTTGATGGCAACTTAGCTGCCCGGGGTCGTAATTAAGAAAGTACAAGAAATTTGAAAAAGTTACGTATACGCCCCGTAGTGCTTATGGCCCAACCCAATTCTCGGCTAACACAGCTACTTTCACGACTGGATTTTGATGCAAACAGTTGGCGCGAGTTTACATCTAGCCTATTCAGCCAAATCTTGGGTGGTTTTTTGATGGCAACTTAGCTGCCCGGGGTAGTAATTAAGAAAGTACGAAAATTTTTAAATGTTACGTATATGCCCCGTAGTGCTTATGGCCGAACCCAATTCTCGGCTAACGCAGCTACTTTCACGACTGGATTTTGATGCAAACAGTTGGCGCGAGTTTACATCTAGCCTATTCAGCCAAATTTTGGGTGGTTTTTTGATGGCAACTTAGCTGCCCGGGGTCGTAATTAAGAAAGTACGAAAATTTTTAAATGTTACGTATATGCCCCGTAGTGCTTATGGCCGAACCCAATTCTCGGCTAACACAGCTTCCTTCACGACTGGAATTTGATGCAAACAGTTGGCGCGGGTTTAGATCTAGCCTATTCAGCAAAATTTTGGGTGGTTTTTTGATGGCAACTTAGCTGCCCGGGGTCGTAATTAAGAAAGTACGAAAATTTTTAAATGTTACGTATATGCCCCGTAGTGCTTATGGCCGAACCCATTTCTCGGCTAACACCGCTACTTTCACGACTTTATTTTGATGCAAACAGTTGGCGCCGGTTCAGATCCAGCTTATTAAGTCAAATCTTAGGTGGTTTTTTGATGGCAACTTAGCTGCCTGGGGTCGTAATGAAGCAAGTACAAGAAATATTAAAATGTTACGTATACGCCCCGTAGTGCTTATGGCCGAACCCAATTCTCGGCTAACACAGCTTCCTTCACGACTGGAATTTGATGCAAACAGTTGGCGCGAGTTTAGATCTAGCCTATTCAGCCAAATTTTGGGTGGTTTTTTGATGGCAACTTAGCTGCCCGGGGTCGTAATTAAGAAAGTACGAACATTTTTAAATGTTACGTATATGCCCCGTAGTGCTTATGGCCGAACCCATTTCTCGGCTAACACCGCTACTTTCACGACTTTATTTTGATGCAAACAGTTGGCGCCGGTTCAGATCCAGCTTATTAAGTCAAATCTTAGGTGGTTTTTTGATGGCAACTTAGCTGCCCGGGGTCGTAATGAAACAAGTACAAAAAAAATTAAAAAGTTACGTATACGCCTCGTTGTGCTTATGGCCGAGCCCGATTCTCGGCAAACACAGCTCTTTTCACGACTGGATTTTGATGCAAACAGTTGGCGCGAGATTAGATCTAGCTTATTCAGCCAAATTTTGGGTGGTTTTTTGATGGCAACTTAGCTGCCCGGGGTCGTAATTAAGAAAGTACGATCATTTTTAAATGTTACGTATACGCCCCGTAGTGCTTATGGCCGAACCCAATTCTCGGCTAACAAAGCTACTTTCACGACTGGATTTTGATGCAAGCAGTTGGCGCGAGTTTACATCTAGCCTATTCAGCCAAATCTTGGGTGGTTTTTTGATGGCAACTTAGCTGCCCGGGGTCGTAATGAAACAAGTACAAAAAAAATTAAAAAGTTACGTATACGCCTCGTTGTGCTTATGGCCGAGCCCGATTCTCGGCAAACACAGCACTTTTCACGACTGTATTTTGATGCAAACAGTTGGCGCGAGTTTACATCTAGCCTATTCAGCCAAATCTTGGGTGGTTTTTTGATGGCAACTTAGCTGCCCGGGGTCGTAATTAAGGTAATTCAGAAAGTACGAAAATTTTTAAATGTTACGTATATGCCCCGTAGTGCTTATGGCCGAACCCTATTCTCGGCTAACGCAGCTACTTTCACGACTGGATTTTGATGCAAACAGTTGGCGCGAGTTTACATCTAGCCTATTCAGCCAAATTTTGGGTGGTTTTTTGATGGCAACTTAGCTGCCCGGGGTCGTAATTAAGAAAGTACGAACATTTTTAAATGTTACGTATATGCCCCGTAGTGCTTATGGCCGAACCCATTTCTCGGCTAACACCGCTACTTTCACGACTTTATTTTGATGCAAACAGTTGGCGCCGGTTCAGATCCAGCTTATTAAGTCAAATCTTAGGTGGTTTTTTGATGGCAACTTAGCTGCCCGGGGTCGTAATGAAACAAGTACAAAAAAAATTAAAAAGTTACGTATACGCCGCGTTGTGCTTATGGCCGAGCCCGATTCTCGGCAAACACAGCTCTTTTCACGACTGGATTTTGATGCAAACAGTTGGCGCGAGTTTACATCTAGCCTATTCAGCCAAATCTTGGGTGGTTTTTTAATGGCAAGTTAGCTGCCCGGGGTCGTAATGAAACAAGTACAAAAAAAATTAAAAAGTTACGTATACGCCTCGTTGTGCTTATGGCCGAGCCCGATTCTCGGCAAACACAGCTCTTTTCACGACTGGATTTTGATGCAAATAGTTGGCGCCGGTTATGAACCAGCATATTAAGCCAAACCTTGGGTGGTTTTTTGATGGCAACTTAGCTGCCCGGGGTCGTAATGAAGCAAGTACAAAAAATTTTAAAAAGTTACGTATACGCCTCGTTGTGCTTATGGCCGAGCCCGATTCTCGGCAAACACAGCTTCCTTCACGACTGGAATTTGATGAAAACAGTTGGCGCGAGTTTACATCTAGCCTATTCAGCCAAATCTTGGATGGTTTTTTGATGGCAACTTAGCTGCCCGGGGTCGTAATTAAGAAAGTTCAAGAAATTTGAAAAAGTTACGTATACGCCCCGTAGTGCTTATGGCCCAACCCAATTCTCGGCTAACACAGCTACTTTCACGACTGGATTTTGATGCAAACAGTTGGCGCGAGTTTACATCTAGCCTATTCAGCCAAATCTTGGGTGGTTTTTTGATGGCAACTTAGCTGCCCGGGGTCGTAATTAAGAAAGTACGAAAATTTTTAAATGTTACGTATATGCCCCGTAGTGCTTATGGCCGAACCCAATTCTCGGCTAACGCAGCTACTTTCACGACTGGATTTTGATGCAAACAGTTGGCGCGAGTTTACATCTAGCCTATTCAGCCAAATTTTGGGTGGTTTTTTGATGGCAACTTAGCTGCCCGGGGTCGTAATTAAGAAAGTACGCTCATTTTTAGATGTTACGTATACGCCCCGTAGTGCTTATGGCCGAACCCAATTCTCGGCTAACAAAGCTACTTTCACGACTGGATTTTGATGCAAACAGTTGGCGCGAGTTTAGATCTAGTCTGTTCAGCCAAATCTTGGGTGGTTTTTTGATGGCAACTTAGCTGCCCGGGGTCGTAATTAAGAAAGTACGAAAATTTTTAAATGTTACGTATATGCCCCGTAGTGCTTATGGCCGAACCCAATTCTCGGCTAACACAGCTTCCTTCACGACTGGAATTTGATGCAAACAGTTGGCGCGAGTTTAGATCTAGCCTATTCAGCAAAATTTTGGGTGGTTTTTTGATGGCAACTTAGCTGCCCGGGGTCGTAATTAAGAAAGTACGAACATTTTTAAATGTTACGTATATGCCCCGTAGTGCTTATGGCCGAACCCATTTCTCGGCTAACACCGCTACTTTCACGACTTTATTTTGATGCAAACAGTTGGCGCCGGTTCAGATCCAGCTTATTAAGTCAAATCTTAGGTGGTTTTTTGATGGCAACTTAGCTGCCTGGGGTCGTAATGAAGCAAGTACAAGAAATATTAAAATGTTACGTATACGCCCCGTAGTGCTTATGGCCGAACCCAATTCTCGGCTAACACAGCTTCCTTCACGACTGGAATTTGATGCAAACAGTTGGCGCGAGTTTAGATCTAGCCTATTCAGCCAAATTTTGGGTGGTTTTTTGATGGCAACTTAGCTGCCCGGGGTCGTAATTAAGAAAGTACGAACATTTTTAAATGTTACGTATATGCCCCGTAGTGCTTATGGCCGAACCCATTTCTCGGCTAACACCGCTACTTTCACGACTTTATTTTGATGCAAACAGTTGGCGCCGGTTCAGATCCAGCTTATTAAGTCAAATCTTGAGTGGTTTTTTGATGGCAACTTAGCTGCCCGGGGTCGTAATGAAACAAGTACAAAAAAAATTAAAAAGTTACGTATACGCCTCGTTGTGCTTATGGCCGAGGACGATTCTCGGCAAACACAGCACTTTTCACGACTGTATTTTGATGTAAACAGTTGGCGCGAGTTTACTTCTAGCCTATTCAGCCAAATCTTGGGTGGTTTTTTGATGGCAACTTAGCTGCCCGGGGTCGTAATTAAGGTAATTAAGAAAGTACGAAAATTTTTAAATGTTACGTATATGCCCCGTAGTGCTTATGGCCGAACCCTATTCTCGGCTAACGCAGCTACTTTCACGACTGGATTTTGATGCAAACAGTTGGCGCGAGTTTACATCTAGCCTATTCAGCCAAATTTTGGGTGGTTTTTTGATGGCAACTTAGCTGCCCGGGGTCGTAATTAAGAAAGTACGAAAATTTTTAAATGTTACGTATATGCCCCGTAGTGCTTATGGCCGAACCCTATTCTCGGCTAACGCAGCTACTTTCACGACTGGATTTTGATGCAAACAGTTGGCGCGAGTTTACATCTAGCCTATTCAGCCAAATTTTGGGTGGTTTTTTGATGGCAACTTAGCTGCCCGGGGTCGTAATTAAGAAAGTACGAACATTTTTAAATGTTACGTATATGCCCCGTAGTGCTTATGGCCGAACCCATTTCTCGGCTAACACCGCTACTTTCACGACTTTATTTTGATGCAAACAGTTGGCGCCGGTTCAGATCCAGCTTATTAAGTCAAATCTTAGGTGGTTTTTTGATGGCAACTTAGCTGCCCGGGGTCGTAATGAAACAAGTACAAAAAAAATTAAAAAGTTACGTATATGCCCCGTAGTGCTTATGGCCGAACCCAATTCTCGGCTAACACAGCTTCCTTCACGACTGGAATTTGATGCAAACAGTTGGCGCGAGTTTAGATCTAGCCTATTCAGCAAAATTTTGGGTGGTTTTTTGATGGCAACTTAGCTGCCCGGGGTCGTAATTAAGAAAGTACGAACATTTTTAAATGTTACGTATATGCCCCGTAGTGCTTATGGCCGAACCCATTTCTCGGCTAACACCGCTACTTTCACGACTTTATTTTGATGCAAACAGTTGGCGCCGGTTCAGATCCAGCTTATTAAGTCAAATCTTAGGTGGTTTTTTGATGGCAACTTAGCTGCCTGGGGTCGTAATGAAGCAAGTACAAGAAATATTAAAATGTTACGTATACGCCCCGTAGTGCTTATGGCCGAACCCAATTCTCGGCTAACACAGCTTCCTTCACGACTGGAATTTGATGCAAACAGTTGGCGCGAGTTTAGATCTAGCCTATTCAGCCAAATTTTGGGTGGTTTTTTGATGGCAACTTAGCTGCCCGGGGTCGTAATTAAGAAAGTACGAACATTTTTAAATGTTACGTATATGCCCCGTAGTGCTTATGGCCGAACCCATTTCTCGGCTAACACCGCTACTTTCACGACTTTATTTTGATGCAAACAGTTGGCGCCGGTTCAGATCCAGCTTATTAAGTCAAATCTTGGGTGGTTTTTTGATGGCAACTTAGCTGCCCGGGGTCGTAATGAAACAAGTACAAAAAAAATTAAAAAGTTACGTATACGCCTCGTTGTGCTTATGGCCGAGCCCGATTCTCGGCAAACACAGCACTTTTCACGACTGTATTTTGATGCAAACAGTTGGCGCGAGTTTACATCTAGCCTATTCAGCCAAATCTTGGGTGGTTTTTTGATGGCAACTTAGCTGCCCGGGGTCGTAATTAAGGTAATTAAGAAAGTACGAAAATTTTTAAATGTTACGTATACGCCCCGTAGTGCTTATGGCCGAACCCATTTCTCGGCTAACACCGCTACTTTCACGACTTTATTTTGATGCAAACAGTTGGCGCCGGTTCAGATCCAGCTTATTAAGTCAAATCTTAGGTGGTTTTTTGATGGCAACTTAGCTGCCCGGGGTCGTAATGAAACAAGTACAAAAAAAATTAAAAAGTTACGTATACGCCGCGTTGTGCTTATGGCCGAGCCCGATTCTCGGCAAACACAGCTCTTTTCACGACTGGATTTTGATGCAAACAGTTGGCGCGAGTTTACATCTAGCCTATTCAGCCAAATTTGGGTGGTTTTTTGATGGCAACTTAGCTGCCCGGGGTCGTAATTAAGAAAGTACGAACATTTTTAAATGTTACGTATATGCCCCGTAGTGCTTATGGCCGAACCCATTTCTCGGCTAACACCGCTACTTTCACGACTTTATTTTGATGCAAACAGTTGGCGCCGGTTCAGGTCCAGCTTATTAAGTCAAATCTTAGGTGGTTTTTTGATGGCAACTTAGCTGCCCGGGGTCGTAATGAAACAAGTACAAAAAAATTTTAAAAGTTACGTATACGCCTCGTTGTGCTTATGGCCGAGCCCGATTCTCGGCAAACACAGCTCTTTTCACGACTGGATTTTGATGCAAACAGTTGGCGCGAGATTAGATCTAGCTTATTCAGCCAAATTTTGGGTGGTTTTTTGATGGCAACTTAGCTGCCCGGGGTCGTAATTAAGAAAGTACGATCATTTTTAAATGTTACGTATACGCCCCGTAGTGCTTATGGCCGAACCCAATTCTCGGCTAACAAAGCTACTTTCACGAATGGATTTTGATGCAAGCAGTTGGCGCGAGTTTACATCTAGCCTATTCAGCCAAATCTTGGGTGGTTTTTTGATGGCAACTTAGCTGCCCGGGGTCGTAATGAAACAAGTACAAAAAAAATTAAAAAGTTACGTATACGCCTCGTTGTGCTTATGGCCGAGCCCGATTCTCGGCAAACACAGCACTTTTCACGACTGGATTTTGATGCAAACAGTTGGCGCGAGTTTACATCTAGCCTATTCAGCCAAATCTTGGGTGGTTTTTTGATGGCAACTTAGCTGCCCGGGGTCGTAATTAAGGTAATTAAGAAAGTACGAAAATTTTTAAATGTTACGTATATGCCCCGTACTGCTTATGGCCGAACCCTATTCTCGGCTAACGCAGCTACTTTCACGACTGGATTTTGATGCAAACAGTTGGCGCGAGTTTACATCTAGCCTATTCAGCCAAATTTTGGGTGGTTTTTTGATGGCAACTTAGCTGCCCGGGGTCGTAATTAAGAAAGTACGAACATTTTTAAATGTTACGTATATGCCCCGTAGTGCTTATGGCCGAACCCATTTCTCGGCTAACACCGCTACTTTCACGACTTTATTTTGATGCAAACAGTTGGCGCCGGTTCAGATCCAGCTTATTAAGTCAAATCTTAGGTGGTTTTTTGATGGCAACTTAGCGGCCCGGGGTCGTAATGAAACAAGTTCAAAAAAAATTAAAAAGTTACGTATACGCCTCGTTGTGCTTATGGCCGAGCCCGATTCTCGGCAAACACAGCTCTTTTCACGACTGGATTTTGATGCAAACAGTTGGCGCGAGTTTACATCTAGCCTATTCAGCCAAATCTTGGGTGGTTTTTTGATGGCAAGTTAGCTGCCCGGGGTCGTAATGAAACAAGTACAAAAAAAATTAAAAAGTTACGTATACGCCTCGTTGTGCTTATGGCCGAGCCCGATTCTCGGCAAACACAGCTCTTTTCACGACTGGATTTTGATGCAAATAGTTGGCGCCGGTTATGAACCAGCATATTAAGCCAAACCTTGGGTGGTTTTTTGATGGCAACTTAGCTGCCCGGGGTCGTAATGAAGCAAGTACAAAAAATTTTAAAAAGTTACGTATACGCCTCGTTGTGCTTATGGCCGAGCCCGATTCTCCACAAACACAGCTTCCTTCACGACTGGAATTTGATGAAAACAGTTGGCGCGAGTTTACATCTAGCCTATTCAGCCAAATCTTGGATGGTTTTTTGATGGCAACTTAGCTGCCCGGGGTCGTAATTAAGAAAGTACAAGAAATTTGAAAAAGTTACGTATACGCCCCGTAGTGCTTATGGCCCAACCCAATTCTCGGCTAACACAGCTACTTTCACGACTGGATTTTGATGCAAACAGTTGGCGCGAGTTTACATCTAGCCTATTCAGCCAAATCTTGGGTGGTTTTTTGATGGCAACTTAGCTGCCCGGGATCGTAATTAAGAAAGTACGAAAATTTTTAAATGTTACGTATATGCCCCGTAGTGCTTATGGCCGAACCCAATTCTCGGCTAACGCAGCTACTTTCACGACTGGATTTTGATGCAAACAGTTGGCGCGAGTTTACATCTAGCCTATTCAGCCAAATTTTGGGTGGTTTTTTGATGGCAACTTAGCTGCCCGGGGTCGTAATTAAGAAAGTACGATCATTTTTAAATGTTACGTATACGCCCCGTAGTGCTTATGGCCGAACCCAATTCTCGGCTAACAAAGCTACTTTCACGACTGGATTTTGATGCAAACAGTTGGCGCGAGTTTAGATCTAGTCTGTTCAGCCAAATCTTGGGTGGTTTTTTGATGGCAACTTAGCTGCCCGGGGTCGTAATTAAGAAAGTACGAAAATTTTTAAATGTTACGTATATGCCCCGTAGTGCTTATGGCCGAACCCAATTCTCGGCTAACACAGCTTCCTTCACGACTGGAATTTGATGCAAACAGTTGGCGCGAGTTTAGATCTAGCCTATTCAGCAAAATTTTGGGTGGTTTTTTGATGGCAACTTAGCTGCCCGGGGTCGTAATTAAGAAAGTACGAACATTTTTAAATGTTACGTATATGCCCCGTAGTGCTTATGGCCGAACCCATTTCTCGGCTAACACCGCTACTTTCACGACTTTATTTTGATGCAAACAGTTGGCGCCGGTTCAGATCCAGCTTATTAAGTCAAATCTTAGGTGGTTTTTTGATGGCAACTTAGCTGCCTGGGGTCGTAATGAAGCAAGTACAAGAAATATTAAAATGTTACGTATACGCCCCGTAGTGCTTATGGCCGAACCCAATTCTCGGCTAACAAAGCTACTTTCACGACTGGATTTTGATGCAAACAGTTGGCGCGAGTTTAGATCTAGTCTGTTCAGCCAAATCTTGGGTGGTTTTTTGATGGCAACTTAGCTGCCCGGGGTCGTAATTAAGAAAGTACGAAAATTTTTAAATGTTACGTATATGCCCCGTAGTGTTGATGGCCGAACCCAATTCTCGGCTAACACAGCTTCCTTCACGACTGGAATTTGATGCAAACAGTTGGCGCGAGTTTAGATCTAGCCTATTCAGCAAAATTTTGGGTGGTTTTTTGATGGCAACTTAGCTGCCCGGGGTCGTAATTAAGAAAGTACGAAAATTTTTAAATGTTACGTATATGCCCCGTAGTGTTTATGGCCGAACCCAATTCTCGGCTAACACAGCTTCCTTCACGACTGGAATTTGATGCAAACAGTTGGCGCGAGTTTAGATCTAGCCTATACAGCCAAATCTTGGGTGGTTTTTTGATGGTAACTTAGCTGCCCGGGGTCGTAATTAAGAAAGTACAAGAAATTTGAAAAAGTTACGTATACGCCCCGTAGTGCTTATGGCCGAGCCCAATTCTCGGCTAACACAGCTACTTTCACGACTGGATTTTGATGCAAATAGTTGGCGCCGGTTATGAACCAGCATATTAAGCCAAATCTTGGGTGGTTTTTTGATGGCAACTTAGCTGCCCGGGGTCGTAATGAAGCAAGTACAAACATTTAAATGTTACGTATACGCCCCGTAGTGCTTATGGCCGAACCCAATTCTCGGCTAACACAGCTACTTTCACGACTGGATTTCGACGCAAACAGTTGGCGCGAGTTTAGATCTAGCCTATTAAGCCAAATCTTGGGTGGTTTTTTAATGGCAACTTAGCTGCCCGGGGTCCTAATGAAGCAAGTACAAACATTTAAATGTTACGTATACGCCCCGTAGTGCTTATGGCCGAACCCAATTCTCGGTTAACACAGTTACTTTCACGACTGGATTTTGATGCAAACAGTTGGCGCGAGTTTACATCTAGCCTATACAGCCAAATCTTGGGTGGTTTTTTGATGGTAACTTAGCTGCCCGGGGTCGTAATTAAGAAAGTACAAGAAATTTGAAAAAGTTACGTATACATCCCGTAGTGCTTATGGCCGAGCCCAATTCTCGGCTAACACAGCTACTTTCACGACTACATTTTGATGTAAACAGTTGGCGCGAATTATCATCTAGCCTATTCAGATAAATCTTGGGTGGTTTTTTGATGGCAACTTAGCTGCCCGGGGTCGTAATGAAGCAAGTACGAACATATTTAAATGTTACGTATACGCCCCGTAGTGCTTATGGCCGAACCCGTTTCTCGGCTAACACCGCTACTTTCACGAATTTATTTTGACGCAAACAGTTGGCGCCGGTTCAGATCCAGCCTATTAAGTCAAATCTTGGCTGGTTTTTTGATGGCAACTTAGCTGCCCGGGGTCGTAATGAAGCAAGTACAAACAATTTTAAAATGTTGCGTATACGCCCCGTAGGGCTTATGGCCGAAGCCATTTCCTGGCTAACACAGCCACTTTCACGACTGAATTTTGATGAAAACAGTTGGCGCGAGTTCAGATCTAGCCTATTAAGTCAAATCTTAGGTGGTTTTTTGATGGCTACTTAGCTGCCCGGGGTCGTAATTAAGAAAGTACAAGAAATTTGAAAAAGTTACATATGCGCCTCGTAGTGCTTATGGCCGAACCCATTTCTCGGCTAACACCGCTACTTTCATGACTTTATTTTGATGCAAACAGTTGGCGCCGGTTCAGATCCAGCCTATTAAGTCAAATCTTGGGTGGTTTTTTGATGGCAACTTAGCTGCCCGGGGTCGTAATGAACCAAGTACAAACAATTTTAAAATATTACGTATACGCCCCGTAGTGCTTATGGCCGAACCCAATTCTCGGCTAACAAAGCTACTTTCACGACTGGATTTTGATGCAAACAGTTGGTGCGAGTTCAGATCTAGCCTATTAAGTCAAATCTTAGGTGGTTTTTTGAGGGTAACTTAGCTGCCCGTGGTCGTAATTAAGAAAGTACAAGAAATTTGAAAAAGGTACGTATACGCCCCGTAGTGCTTATGGCCGAACCCAATTCTCGGCTAACACAGCTACTTTCACGACTGGATTTTGATGCAAACAGTTGGCGCCGGTTCAGATCCAGCCTATTAAGTCAAATCTTGGGTGGTTTTTTGATGGTAACTTAGCTGCCCGGGGTCGTAATGAAGCAAGTACAAAAAATTTTAAAAAGTTACGTATACGCCTCGTTGTGCTTATGGCCGAGCCCGATTCTCGGCAAACACAGCTCTTTTCACGACTGGATTTTGATGCAAACAGTTGGCGCGAGTACAGATCTAGCCTATTAAGTCAAATCTTAGGTGGTTTTTTGATGGTAACTTAGCTGCCCGGGGTCGTAATTAAGAAAGTACAGCTACTTTCACGACTGGATTTTGATGCAAATAGTTGGCGCCGGTTATGAACCAGCATATTAAGGCAAATCTTGGGTGGTTTTTTGATGGCAACTTAGCTGCCCGGGGTCGCAATTAAGAAAGTACAAACATTTTTAAATGTTACGTTTACGCCCCGTAGTGCTTATGGCCGAACCCAATTCTCGGCTAACAAAGCTACTTTCACGACTGGATTTTGATGCAAACAGTTGGTGCGAGTTCAGATCCAGCCTATTAAGTCAAATCTTGGGTGGCTTTTTGATGGCAACTTAGCTGCCCGGGGTCGTAATGAAGCAAGTACAAAAAATGTTAAGAAGTTACGAATACGCCCCGTAGTGCTTATGGCCGAACCCAATTCTCGGCTAACACAGCTACTTTCACGACTGGATTTTGATGTAAATAAATGGCGCCGGTTATGAACCAGCATATTAAGCCAAATCTTGGGTGGTTTTTTGATGGCAACTTAGCTGCCCGGGGTCGTAATGAAGCAAGTACAAAAAAATTTAAAATGTTACGTATACGCCCCGTAGTGCTTATGGCCGACCCCAATTCTCGGCTAACACAGCTACTTTCACGACTGGATTTTGATGCAAACAGTTGGCGCGTGTTCAGATCTAGAATATTAAGTCAAATCTTGGGCTGTTTATTGATGGCAACTTAGCTGCCCGGGGTCGTAATTAAGAAAGTACGAACATATTTAAATGTTACGTATACGCCCCGTAGTGCTTATGGCCGAACCCATTTCTCGGCTAACACCGCTACTTTCACGACTTTATTTTGACGCAAACAGTTGGCGCCGGTTCAGATCCAGCCTATTAAGTAAAATCTTGGGTGGTTTTTTGATGGCAACTTAGCTGCCCGGGGTCGTAATGAAGCAAGTACAAAAAAATTTAAAACGTTACGTATACGCCCCGTAGACCTTATGGCCGAACCCAATTCTCGGCTAACACAGCTACTATCACGACTGGATTTTGATGAAAGCAGTTGCCGCCGGTTCAGATCCAGCCTATTAAGTCAAATCTTGGGTGGTTTTTTGATGGCAACTTATCTGCCCGGGGTCGTAATGAAGCAAGTACAAAAAAATTTAAAAAGTCTCGTATACGCCTCGATGTGCTTATGGCCGAGCCCAATTCTCGGCTAACACAGCTACTTTCACGACTGGATTTTGATGCAAACAGTTGGCGCGAGTTTACATCTAGCCTATTCAGCCAAATCTGGGGGGGTTTTTTGATGGCAACTTAGCTGCCCGGGGTCGTAATGAAGCAAGTACAAACAATTTTAAAATGTTACGTATACGCCCCGTAGGGCTTATGGCCGAAGCCATTTCCTGGCTAACACAGCCACTTTCACGACTGGATTTTGATGAAAGCAGTTGGCGCAAGTTCAGATCTAGCCTATTAATTCAAATCTTGGGTGGTTTTTTGATGGCAACTTATCTGCCCGGGGTCGTAATGAAGCAAGTACAAAAAAATTTAAAAAGTTACGTATACGCCTCGTTGTGCTTATGGCCGAGCCCAATTCTCGGCTAACACAGCTACTTTCACGACTGGATTTTGATGCAAACAGTTGGCGCGAGTTTACATCTAGCCTATTCAGCCAAATCTGGGGGGGTTTTTTGATGGCAACTTAGCTGCCCGGGGTCGTAATTAAGAAAGTACAAGAAATTTGAAAAAGTTACATATACGCCTCGTAGTGCTTATGGCCGAACCCAATTCTCGGCTAACACAGCTACTTTCACAACTGGATTTTGATGCAAATAGTTGGCGCCGGTTATGAACCAGCATATTAGGCCAAATCTTGGGTGGTTTTTTGATGGCAACTTAGCTGCCCGGGGTCATAATGAAGCAAGTACAAACATTTAAATGTTACATATACGCCCCGTAGTGCTTATGGCCGAAGCCATTTCCTGGCTAACACAGCCACTTTCACGACTGAATTTTGATGAAAACAGTTGGCGCGAGTTCAGATCTAGCCTATTAAGTCAAATCTTAGGTGGTTTTTGATGGCTACTTAGCTGCCCGGGGTCGTAATTAAGAAAGTACAAGAAATTTGAAAAAGTTACGTATACGCCCCGTAGTGCTTATGGCCGAACCCAATTCTCGGCTAACACAGCTACTTTCATGACTGGATTTTGATGCAAATAGTTGGCGCCGGTTATGAACCAGCATATTAAGCCAAATCTTGGGTGGTTTTTTGATGGCAACTTAGCTGCCCGGGGTCATAATGAAGCAAGTACAAAAATATTTAACATGTTACGTATACGCCCCGTAGTGCTTATGGCCGAACCCGATTCTCGGCTAACACAGCTACTTTCACGACTGGATTTCGACGCAAACAGTTGGCGCGAGTTTAGATCTAGCCTATTAAGCCAAATCTTGGGTGGTTTTTTGATGGCAACTTAGCTGCCCGGGGTCCTAATGAAGCAAGTACAAACATTTAAATGTTACGTATACGCCCCGTAGTGCTTATGGCCGAACCCAATTCTCGGTTAACACAGTTACTTTCACGACTGGATTTTGATGCAAACAGTTGGCGCGAGTTTACATCTAGCCTATACAGCCAAATCTTGGGTGGTTTTTTGATGGTAACTTAGCTGCCCGGGGTCGTAATTAAGAAAGTACAAGAAATTTGAAAAAGTTACGTATACGCCCCGTAGTGCTTATGGCCGAGCCCAATTCTCGGCTAACACAGCTACTTTCACGACTGGATTTTGATGCAAATAGTTGGCGCCGGTTATGAACCAGCATATTAAGCCAAATCTTGGGTGGTTTTTTGATGGCAACTTAGCTGCCCGGGGTCGTAATGAAGCAAGTACAAACATTTAAATGTTACGTATACGCCCCGTAGTGCTTATGGCCGAACCCAATTCTCGGCTAACACAGCTACTTTCACGACTGGATTTCGACGCAAACAGTTGGCGCGAGTTTAGATCTAGGTTATTAAGCCAAATCTTGGGTGGTTTTTTGATGGCAACTTAGCTGCCCGGGGTCCTAATGAAGCAAGTACAAACATTTAAATGTTACGTATACGCCCCGTAGTGCTTATGGCCGAACCCAATTCTCGGTTAACACAGTTACTTTCACGACTGGATTTTGATGCAAACAGTTGGCGCGAGTTTACATCTAGCCTATACAGCCAAATCTTGGGTGGTTTTTTGATGGTAACTTAGCTGCCCGGGGTCGTAATTAAGAAAGTACAAGAAATTTGAAAAAGTTACGTATACATCCCGTAGTGCTTATGGCCGAGCCCAATTCTCGGCTAACACAGCTACTTTCACGACTGGATTTTGATGTAAACAGTTGGCGCGAATTATCATCTAGCCTATTCAGATAAATCTTGGGTGGTTTTTTGATGGCAACTTAGCTGCCCGGGGTCGTAATGAAGCAAGTGCGAACATATTTAAATGTTACGTATACGCCCCGTAGTGCTTATGGCCGAACCCGTTTCTCGGCTAACACCGCTACTTTCACGAATTTATTTTGACGCAAACAGTTGGCGCCGGTTCAGATCCAGCCTATTAAGTCAAATCTTGGCTGGTTTTTTGATTGCAACTTAGCTGCCCGGGGTCGTAATGAAGCAAGTACAAACAATTTTAAAATGTTACGTATACGCCCCGTAGGGCTTATGGCCGAAGCCATTTCCTGGCTAACACAGCCACTTTCACGACTGAATTTTGATGAAAACAGTTGGCGCGAGTTCAGATCTAGCCTATTAAGTCAAATCTTAGGTGGTTTTTTGATGGCTACTTAGCTGCCCGGGGTCGTAATTAAGAAAGTACAAGAAATTTGAAAAAGTTACATATGCGCCTCGTAGTGCTTATGGCCGAACCCATTTCTCGGCTAACACCGCTACTTTCATGACTTTATTTTGATGCAAACAGTTGGCGCCGGTTCAGATCCAGCCTATTAAGTCAAATCTTGGGTGGTTTTTTGATGGCAACTTAGCTGCCCGGGGTCGTAATGAACCAAGCACAAACAATTTTAAAATATTACGTATACGCCCCGTAGTGCTTATGGCCGAACCCAATTCTCGGCTAACAAAGCTACTTTCACGACTGGATTTTGATGCAAACAGTTGGTGCGAGTTCAGATCTAGCCTATTAAGTCAAATCTTAGGTGGTTTTTTGAGGGTAACTTAGCTGCCCGTGGTCGTAATCAAGAAAGTACAAGAAATTTGAAAAAGGTACGTATACGCCCCGTAGTGCTTATGGCCGAACCCAATTCTCGGCTAACACAGCTACTTTCACGACTGGATTTTGATGCAAACAGTTGGCGCCGGTTCAGATCCAGCCTATTAAGTCAAATCTTGGGTGGTTTTTTGATGGCAACTTAGCTGCCCGGGGTCGTAATGAAGCAAGTACAAAAAAATTTAAAATGTTACGTATACGCCCCATAGTGCTTATGGCCGAACCCATTTCTCGGCTAACACCGCTACTTTCACGACTTTATTTTGATGCAAACAGTTGGCGCCGGTTCAGATCCAGCTTATTAAGTCAAATCTTGGGTGGTTTTTTAATGCCAACTTAACAACCCGGGGTCGTAATGAAGCAAGTACAAAAAATTTTAAAATGTTACGTATACGCCCCGTAGTGCTTATGGCCGAGCCCGATTCTCGGTAAACACAGCTCTTTTCACGACTGGATTTTGATGCAAACAGTTGGCGCGAGTTTACATCTAGCCTATTCAGCCAAATCTTGGGTGGTTTTTTGATGGCAACTTAGCTGCCCGGGGTCGTAATGAAGCAAGTACAAAAAAAATTAAAAAGTTACGTATACGCCCCGTAGTGCTTATGGCCGAACCCAATCCTCGGCTAACACAGCTACTTTCACGACTGGATTTTGATGCAAATAGTTGGCGCCGGTTATGAACCAGCATATTAAGCCAAATCATGGGTGGTTTTTTGATGGCAACTTAGCTGCCCGGGGTCGTAATGAAGCAAGTACAAAAAAATTTTAAATGTTACGTATACGCCCCGTAGTGCTTATGGCCGAACCCAATTCTCGGCTAACACAGCTACTTTCACGACTGGATTTTGATGCAAATAGTTGGCGCCGGTTATGAACCAGCATATTGAACCACAAAAAAATTTAAAATGTTACGTATACGCCCCGTAGACCTTATGGCCGAACCCAATTCTCGGCTAACACAGCTACTATCACGACTGGATTTTGATGAAAGCAGTTGGCGCCGGTTCAGATCCAGCCTATTAAGTAAAATCTTGGGTGGTTTTTTGATGGTAACTTAGCTGCCCGGGGTCGTAATGAAGCAAGTACAAACATTTAAATGTTACGTATACGCCCCGTAGTGCTTATGGCCGAACCCAATTCTCGGCTAACACAGCTACATTCACGACTGGATTTTGACGCAAACAGTTGGCGCGAGTTTATAGATCTAGCCTATTAAGTAAAATCTTAGGTGATTTTTTGATGGTAACTTAGCTGCCCGGGGTCGTAATTAAGAAAGTACAGGAAATTTGAAAAAGTTACGTATACGCCCCGTAGTGCTTATGGCCGAACCCAATTCTCGGCTAACACAGCTACTTTCACGACTGGATTTTGATGCAAATAAATGGCGCCGGTTATGAACCAGCATATTAAGCCAAATCTTGGGTGGTTTTTTGATGGCAACTTAGCTGCCCGGGGTCGTAATGAAGCAAGTACAAACATTTAAATGTTACGTACACGCCCCGTAGTGCTTATGGCCGAACCCAATTCTCGGCTAACACAGCTACATTCACGACTGGATTTTGACGCAAACAGTTGGCGCGAGTTTATAGATCTAGCCTATTAAGTAAAATCTTAGGTGATTTTTTGATGGTAACTTAGCTGCCCGGGGTCGTAATTAAGAAAGTACAGGAAATTTGAAAAAGTTACGTATACGCCCCGTAGTGCTTATGGCCGAACCCAATTCTCGGCTAACACAGCTACTTTCACGACTGGATTTTGATGCAAACAGTTGGCGCCGGTTCAGATCCAGCCTATTAAGTCAAATCTTGGGTGGTTTTTTGATGGCAACTTAGCTGCCCGGGGTCGTAATGAAGCAAGTACAAAAAAATTTAAAATGTTACGTATACGCCCCATAGTGCTTATGGCCGAACCCATTTCTCGGCTAACACCGCTACTTTCACGACTTTATTTTGATGCAAACAGTTGGCGCCGGTTCAGATCCAGCTTATTAAGTCAAATCTTGGGTGGTTTTTTAATGCCAACTTAACAACCCGGGGTCGTAATGAAGCAAGTACAAAAAATTTTAAAATGTTACGTATACGCCCCGTAGTGCTTATGGCCGAGCCCGATTCTCGGTAAACACAGCTCTTTTCACGACTGGATTTTGATGCAAACAGTTGGCGCGAGTTTACATCTAGCCTATTCAGCCAAATCTTGGGTGGTTTTTTGATGGCAACTTAGCTGCCCGGGGTCGTAATGAAGCAAGTACAAAAAAATTTAAAAAGTTACGTATACGCCCCGTAGTGCTTATGGCCGAACCCAATCCTCGGCTAACACAGCTACTTTCACGACTGGATTTTGATGCAAATAGTTGGCGCCGGTTATGAACCAGCATATTAAGCCAAATCATGGGTGGTTTTTTGATGGCAACTTAGCTGCCCGGGGTCGTAATGAAGCAAGTACAAAAAAATTTTAAATGTTACGTATACGCCCCGTAGTGCTTATGGCCGAACCCAATTCTCGGCTAACACAGCTACTTTCACGACTGGATTTTGATGCAAATAGTTGGCGCCGGTTATGAACCAGCATATTGAACCACAAAAAAATTTAAAATGTTACGTATACGCCCCGTAGACCTTATGGCCGAACCCAATTCTCGGCTAACACAGCTACTATCACGACTGGATTTTGATGAAAGCAGTTGGCGCCGGTTCAGATCCAGCCTATTAAGTAAAATCTTGGGTGGTTTTTTGATGGTAACTTAGCTGCCCGGGGTCGTAATGAAGCAAGTACAAACATTTAAATGTTACGTATACGCCCCGTAGTGCTTATGGCCGAACCCAATTCTCGGCTAACACAGCTACATTCACGACTGGATTTTGACGCAAACAGTTGGCGCGAGTTTATAGATCTAGCCTATTAAGTAAAATCTTAGGTGATTTTTTGATGGTAACTTAGCTGCCCGGGGTCGTAATTAAGAAAGTACAGGAAATTTGAAAAAGTTACGTATACGCCCCGTAGTGCTTATGGCCGAACCCAATTCTCGGCTAACACAGCTACTTTCACGACTGGATTTTGATGCAAATAAATGGCGCCGGTTATGAACCAGCATATTAAGCCAAATCTTGGGTGGTTTTTTGATGGCAACTTAGCTGCCCGGGGTCGTAATGAAGCAAGTACAAACATTTAAATGTTACGTATACGCCCCGTAGTGCTTATGGCCGAACCCAATTCTCGGCTAACACAGCTACATTCACGACTGGATTTTGACGCAAACAGTTGGCGCGAGTTTATAGATCTAGCCTATTAAGTAAAATCTTAGGTGATTTTTTGATGGTAACTTAGCTGCCCGGGGTCGTAATTAAGAAAGTACAGGAAATTTGAAAAAGTTACGTATACGCCCCGTAGTGCTTATGGCCGAACCCAATTCTCGGCTAACACAGCTACTTTCACGACTGGATTTTGATGCACACAGTTGGCGCCGGTTCAGATCCAGCCTATTAAGTCAAATCTTGGGTGGTTTTTTGATGGCAACTTAGCTGCCCGGGGTCGTAATGAAGCAAGTACAAAAAAATTTAAAATGTTACGTATACGCCCCATAGTGCTTATGGCCGAACCCATTTCTCGGCTAACACCGCTACTTTCACGACTTTATTTTGATGCAAACAGTTGGCGCCGGTTCAGATCCAGCTTATTAAGTCAAATCTTGGGTGGTTTTTTAATGCCAACTTAACAACCCGGGGTCGTAATGAAGCAAGTACAAAAAATTTTAAAATGTTACGTATACGCCCCGTAGTGCTTATGGCCGAGCCCGATTCTCGGTAAACACAGCTCTTTTCACGACTGGATTTTGATGCAAACAGTTGGCGCGAGTTTACATCTAGCCTATTCAGCCAAATCTTGGGTGGTTTTTTGATGGCAACTTAGCTGCCCGGGGTCGTAATGAAGCAAGTACAAAAAAATTTAAAAAGTTACGTATACGCCCCGTAGTGCTTATGGCCGAACCCAATCCTCGGCTAACACAGCTACTTTCACGACTGGATTTTGATGCAAATAGTTGGCGCCGGTTATGAACCAGCATATTAAGCCAAATCATGGGTGGTTTTTTGATGGCAACTTAGCTGCCCGGGGTCGTAATGAAGCAAGTACAAAAAAATTTTAAATGTTACGTATACGCCCCGTAGTGCTTATGGCCGAACCCAATTCTCGGCTAACACAGCTACTTTCACGACTGGATTTTGATGCAAATAGTTGGCGCCGGTTATGAACCAGCATATTGAACCACAAAAAAATTTAAAATGTTACGTATACGCCCCGTAGACCTTATGGCCGAACCCAATTCTCGGCTAACACAGCTACTATCACGACTGGATTTTGATGAAAGCAGTTGGCGCCGGTTCAGATCCAGCCTATTAAGTAAAATCTTGGGTGGTTTTTTGATGGCAACTTAGCTGCCCGGGGTCGTAATGAAGCAAGTACAAAAAATTTTAAAAAGTTACGTATACGCCCCGTAGTGCTTATGGCCGAACCCAATCCTCGGCTAACACAGCTACTTTCACGACTGGATTTTGACGCAAACAGTTGGCGCGAGTTTAGATCTAGCCTATTCAGCAAAATTTTGGGTGGTTTTTTGATGGCAACTTAGCTGCCCGGGGTCGTAATTAAGAAAGTACGAACATTTTTAAATGTTACGTATATGCCCCGTAGTGCTTATGGCCGAACCCATTTCTCGGCTAACACCGCTACTTTCACGACTTTATTTTGATGCAAACAGTTGGCGCCGGTTCAGATCCAGCTTATTAAGTCAAATCTTAGGTGGTTTTTTGATGGCAACTTAGCTGCCTGGGGTCGTAATGAAGCAAGTACAAGAAATATTAAAATGTTACGTATACGCCCCGTAGTGCTTATGGCCGAACCCAATTCTCGGCTAACACAGCTTCCTTCACGACTGGAATTTGATGCAAACAGTTGGCGCGAGTTTAGATCTAGCCTATTCAGCCAAATTTTGGGTGGTTTTTTGATGGCAACTTAGCTGCCCGGGGTCGTAATTAAGAAAGTACGAACATTTTTAAATGTTACGTATATGCCCCGTAGTGCTTATGGCCGAACCCATTTCTCGGCTAACACCGCTACTTTCACGACTTTATTTTGATGCAAACAGTTGGCGCCGGTTCAGATCCAGCTTATTAAGTCAAATCTTGGGTGGTTTTTTGATGGCAACTTAGCTGCCCGGGGTCGTAATGAAACAAGTACAAAAAAAATTAAAAAGTTACGTATACGCCTCGTTGTGCTTATGGCCGAGCCCGATTCTCGGCAAACACAGCACTTTTCACGACTGTATTTTGATGCAAACAGTTGGCGCGAGTTTACATCTAGCCTATTCAGCCAAATCTTGGGTGGTTTTTTGATGGCAACTTAGCTGCCCGGGGTCGTAATTAAGGTAATTAAGAAAGTACGAAAATTTTTAAATGTTACGTATACGCCCCGTAGTGCTTATGGCCGAACCCATTTCTCGGCTAACACCGCTACTTTCACGACTTTATTTTGATGCAAACAGTTGGCGCCGGTTCAGATCCAGCTTATTAAGTCAAATCTTAGGTGGTTTTTTGATGGCAACTTAGCTGCCCGGGGTCGTAATGAAACAAGTACAAAAAAAATTAAAAAGTTACGTATACGCCGCGTTGTGCTTATGGCCGAGCCCGATTCTCGGCAAACACAGCTCTTTTCACGACTGGATTTTGATGCAAACAGTTGGCGCGAGTTTACATCTAGCCTATTCAGCCAAATTTGGGTGGTTTTTTGATGGCAACTTAGCTGCCCGGGGTCGTAATTAAGAAAGTACGAACATTTTTAAATGTTACGTATATGCCCCGTAGTGCTTATGGCCGAACCCATTTCTCGGCTAACACCGCTACTTTCACGACTTTATTTTGATGCAAACAGTTGGCGCCGGTTCAGGTCCAGCTTATTAAGTCAAATCTTAGGTGGTTTTTTGATGGCAACTTAGCTGCCCGGGGTCGTAATGAAACAAGTACAAAAAAATTTTAAAAGTTACGTATACGCCTCGTTGTGCTTATGGCCGAGCCCGATTCTCGGCAAACACAGCTCTTTTCACGACTGGATTTTGATGCAAACAGTTGGCGCGAGATTAGATCTAGCTTATTCAGCCAAATTTTGGGTGGTTTTTTGATGGCAACTTAGCTGCCCGGGGTCGTAATTAAGAAAGTACGATCATTTTTAAATGTTACGTATACGCCCCGTAGTGCTTATGGCCGAACCCAATTCTCGGCTAACAAAGCTACTTTCACGAATGGATTTTGATGCAAGCAGTTGGCGCGAGTTTACATCTAGCCTATTCAGCCAAATCTTGGGTGGTTTTTTGATGGCAACTTAGCTGCCCGGGGTCGTAATGAAACAAGTACAAAAAAAATTAAAAAGTTACGTATACGCCTCGTTGTGCTTATGGCCGAGCCCGATTCTCGGCAAACACAGCACTTTTCACGACTGGATTTTGATGCAAACAGTTGGCGCGAGTTTACATCTAGCCTATTCAGCCAAATCTTGGGTGGTTTTTTGATGGCAACTTAGCTGCCCGGGGTCGTAATTAAGGTAATTAAGAAAGTACGAAAATTTTTAAATGTTACGTATATGCCCCGTACTGCTTATGGCCGAACCCTATTCTCGGCTAACGCAGCTACTTTCACGACTGGATTTTGATGCAAACAGTTGGCGCGAGTTTACATCTAGCCTATTCAGCCAAATTTTGGGTGGTTTTTTGATGGCAACTTAGCTGCCCGGGGTCGTAATTAAGAAAGTACGAACATTTTTAAATGTTACGTATATGCCCCGTAGTGCTTATGGCCGAACCCATTTCTCGGCTAACACCGCTACTTTCACGACTTTATTTTGATGCAAACAGTTGGCGCCGGTTCAGATCCAGCTTATTAAGTCAAATCTTAGGTGGTTTTTTGATGGCAACTTAGCGGCCCGGGGTCGTAATGAAACAAGTTCAAAAAAAATTAAAAAGTTACGTATACGCCTCGTTGTGCTTATGGCCGAGCCCGATTCTCGGCAAACACAGCTCTTTTCACGACTGGATTTTGATGCAAACAGTTGGCGCGAGTTTACATCTAGCCTATTCAGCCAAATCTTGGGTGGTTTTTTGATGGCAAGTTAGCTGCCCGGGGTCGTAATGAAACAAGTACAAAAAAAATTAAAAAGTTACGTATACGCCTCGTTGTGCTTATGGCCGAGCCCGATTCTCGGCAAACACAGCTCTTTTCACGACTGGATTTTGATGCAAATAGTTGGCGCCGGTTATGAACCAGCATATTAAGCCAAACCTTGGGTGGTTTTTTGATGGCAACTTAGCTGCCCGGGGTCGTAATGAAGCAAGTACAAAAAATTTTAAAAAGTTACGTATACGCCTCGTTGTGCTTATGGCCGAGCCCGATTCTCCACAAACACAGCTTCCTTCACGACTGGAATTTGATGAAAACAGTTGGCGCGAGTTTACATCTAGCCTATTCAGCCAAATCTTGGATGGTTTTTTGATGGCAACTTAGCTGCCCGGGGTCGTAATTAAGAAAGTACAAGAAATTTGAAAAAGTTACGTATACGCCCCGTAGTGCTTATGGCCCAACCCAATTCTCGGCTAACACAGCTACTTTCACGACTGGATTTTGATGCAAACAGTTGGCGCGAGTTTACATCTAGCCTATTCAGCCAAATCTTGGGTGGTTTTTTGATGGCAACTTAGCTGCCCGGGATCGTAATTAAGAAAGTACGAAAATTTTTAAATGTTACGTATATGCCCCGTAGTGCTTATGGCCGAACCCAATTCTCGGCTAACGCAGCTACTTTCACGACTGGATTTTGATGCAAACAGTTGGCGCGAGTTTACATCTAGCCTATTCAGCCAAATTTTGGGTGGTTTTTTGATGGCAACTTAGCTGCCCGGGGTCGTAATTAAGAAAGTACGATCATTTTTAAATGTTACGTATACGCCCCGTAGTGCTTATGGCCGAACCCAATTCTCGGCTAACAAAGCTACTTTCACGACTGGATTTTGATGCAAACAGTTGGCGCGAGTTTAGATCTAGTCTGTTCAGCCAAATCTTGGGTGGTTTTTTGATGGCAACTTAGCTGCCCGGGGTCGTAATTAAGAAAGTACGAAAATTTTTAAATGTTACGTATATGCCCCGTAGTGCTTATGGCCGAACCCAATTCTCGGCTAACACAGCTTCCTTCACGACTGGAATTTGATGCAAACAGTTGGCGCGAGTTTAGATCTAGCCTATTCAGCAAAATTTTGGGTGGTTTTTTGATGGCAACTTAGCTGCCCGGGGTCGTAATTAAGAAAGTACGAACATTTTTAAATGTTACGTATATGCCCCGTAGTGCTTATGGCCGAACCCATTTCTCGGCTAACACCGCTACTTTCACGACTTTATTTTGATGCAAACAGTTGGCGCCGGTTCAGATCCAGCTTATTAAGTCAAATCTTAGGTGGTTTTTTGATGGCAACTTAGCTGCCTGGGGTCGTAATGAAGCAAGTACAAGAAATATTAAAATGTTACGTATACGCCCCGTAGTGCTTATGGCCGAACCCAATTCTCGGCTAACAAAGCTACTTTCACGACTGGATTTTGATGCAAACAGTTGGCGCGAGTTTAGATCTAGTCTGTTCAGCCAAATCTTGGGTGGTTTTTTGATGGCAACTTAGCTGCCCGGGGTCGTAATTAAGAAAGTACGAAAATTTTTAAATGTTACGTATATGCCCCGTAGTGTTGATGGCCGAACCCAATTCTCGGCTAACACAGCTTCCTTCACGACTGGAATTTGATGCAAACAGTTGGCGCGAGTTTAGATCTAGCCTATTCAGCAAAATTTTGGGTGGTTTTTTGATGGCAACTTAGCTGCCCGGGGTCGTAATTAAGAAAGTACGAAAATTTTTAAATGTTACGTATATGCCCCGTAGTGTTTATGGCCGAACCCAATTCTCGGCTAACACAGCTTCCTTCACGACTGGAATTTGATGCAAACAGTTGGCGCGAGTTTAGATCTAGCCTATACAGCCAAATCTTGGGTGGTTTTTTGATGGTAACTTAGCTGCCCGGGGTCGTAATTAAGAAAGTACAAGAAATTTGAAAAAGTTACGTATACGCCCCGTAGTGCTTATGGCCGAGCCCAATTCTCGGCTAACACAGCTACTTTCACGACTGGATTTTGATGCAAATAGTTGGCGCCGGTTATGAACCAGCATATTAAGCCAAATCTTGGGTGGTTTTTTGATGGCAACTTAGCTGCCCGGGGTCGTAATGAAGCAAGTACAAACATTTAAATGTTACGTATACGCCCCGTAGTGCTTATGGCCGAACCCAATTCTCGGCTAACACAGCTACTTTCACGACTGGATTTCGACGCAAACAGTTGGCGCGAGTTTAGATCTAGCCTATTAAGCCAAATCTTGGGTGGTTTTTTAATGGCAACTTAGCTGCCCGGGGTCCTAATGAAGCAAGTACAAACATTTAAATGTTACGTATACGCCCCGTAGTGCTTATGGCCGAACCCAATTCTCGGTTAACACAGTTACTTTCACGACTGGATTTTGATGCAAACAGTTGGCGCGAGTTTACATCTAGCCTATACAGCCAAATCTTGGGTGGTTTTTTGATGGTAACTTAGCTGCCCGGGGTCGTAATTAAGAAAGTACAAGAAATTTGAAAAAGTTACGTATACATCCCGTAGTGCTTATGGCCGAGCCCAATTCTCGGCTAACACAGCTACTTTCACGACTACATTTTGATGTAAACAGTTGGCGCGAATTATCATCTAGCCTATTCAGATAAATCTTGGGTGGTTTTTTGATGGCAACTTAGCTGCCCGGGGTCGTAATGAAGCAAGTACGAACATATTTAAATGTTACGTATACGCCCCGTAGTGCTTATGGCCGAACCCGTTTCTCGGCTAACACCGCTACTTTCACGAATTTATTTTGACGCAAACAGTTGGCGCCGGTTCAGATCCAGCCTATTAAGTCAAATCTTGGCTGGTTTTTTGATGGCAACTTAGCTGCCCGGGGTCGTAATGAAGCAAGTACAAACAATTTTAAAATGTTGCGTATACGCCCCGTAGGGCTTATGGCCGAAGCCATTTCCTGGCTAACACAGCCACTTTCACGACTGAATTTTGATGAAAACAGTTGGCGCGAGTTCAGATCTAGCCTATTAAGTCAAATCTTAGGTGGTTTTTTGATGGCTACTTAGCTGCCCGGGGTCGTAATTAAGAAAGTACAAGAAATTTGAAAAAGTTACATATGCGCCTCGTAGTGCTTATGGCCGAACCCATTTCTCGGCTAACACCGCTACTTTCATGACTTTATTTTGATGCAAACAGTTGGCGCCGGTTCAGATCCAGCCTATTAAGTCAAATCTTGGGTGGTTTTTTGATGGCAACTTAGCTGCCCGGGGTCGTAATGAACCAAGTACAAACAATTTTAAAATATTACGTATACGCCCCGTAGTGCTTATGGCCGAACCCAATTCTCGGCTAACAAAGCTACTTTCACGACTGGATTTTGATGCAAACAGTTGGTGCGAGTTCAGATCTAGCCTATTAAGTCAAATCTTAGGTGGTTTTTTGAGGGTAACTTAGCTGCCCGTGGTCGTAATTAAGAAAGTACAAGAAATTTGAAAAAGGTACGTATACGCCCCGTAGTGCTTATGGCCGAACCCAATTCTCGGCTAACACAGCTACTTTCACGACTGGATTTTGATGCAAACAGTTGGCGCCGGTTCAGATCCAGCCTATTAAGTCAAATCTTGGGTGGTTTTTTGATGGTAACTTAGCTGCCCGGGGTCGTAATGAAGCAAGTACAAAAAATTTTAAAAAGTTACGTATACGCCTCGTTGTGCTTATGGCCGAGCCCGATTCTCGGCAAACACAGCTCTTTTCACGACTGGATTTTGATGCAAACAGTTGGCGCGAGTACAGATCTAGCCTATTAAGTCAAATCTTAGGTGGTTTTTTGATGGTAACTTAGCTGCCCGGGGTCGTAATTAGGAAAGTACAGCTACTTTCACGACTGGATTTTGATGCAAATAGTTGGCGCCGGTTATGAACCAGCATATTAAGGCAAATCTTGGGTGGTTTTTTGATGGCAACTTAGCTGCCCGGGGTCGTAATTAAGAAAGTACAAACATTTTTAAATGTTACGTTTACGCCCCGTAGTGCTTATGGCCGAACCCAATTCTCGGCTAACAAAGCTACTTTCACGACTGGATTTTGATGCAAACAGTTGGTGCGAGTTCAGATCCAGCCTATTAAGTCAAATCTTGGGTGGCTTTTTGATGGCAACTTAGCTGCCCGGGGTCGTAATGAAGCAAGTACAAAAAATGTTAAGAAGTTACGAATACGCCCCGTAGTGCTTATGGCCGAACCCAATTCTCGGCTAACACAGCTACTTTCACGACTGGATTTTGATGTAAATAAATGGCGCCGGTTATGAACCAGCATATTAAGCCAAATCTTGGGTGGTTTTTTGATGGCAACTTAGCTGCCCGGGGTCGTAATGAAGCAAGTACAAAAAAATTTAAAATGTTACGTATACGCCCCGTAGTGCTTATGGCCGACCCCAATTCTCGGCTAACACAGCTACTTTCACGACTGGATTTTGATGCAAACAGTTGGCGCGTGTTCAGATCTAGAATATTAAGTCAAATCTTGGGCTGTTTATTGATGGCAACTTAGCTGCCCGGGGTCGTAATTAAGAAAGTACGAACATATTTAAATGTTACGTATACGCCCCGTAGTGCTTATGGCCGAACCCATTTCTCGGCTAACACCGCTACTTTCACGACTTTATTTTGACGCAAACAGTTGGCGCCGGTTCAGATCCAGCCTATTAAGTAAAATCTTGGGTGGTTTTTTGATGGCAACTTAGCTGCCCGGGGTCGTAATGAAGCAAGTACAAAAAAATTTAAAACGTTACGTATACGCCCCGTAGACCTTATGGCCGAACCCAATTCTCGGCTAACACAGCTACTATCACGACTGGATTTTGATGAAAGCAGTTGCCGCCGGTTCAGATCCAGCCTATTAAGTCAAATCTTGGGTGGTTTTTTGATGGCAACTTATCTGCCCGGGGTCGTAATGAAGCAAGTACAAAAAAATTTAAAAAGTCTCGTATACGCCTCGATGTGCTTATGGCCGAGCCCAATTCTCGGCTAACACAGCTACTTTCACGACTGGATTTTGATGCAAACAGTTGGCGCGAGTTTACATCTAGCCTATTCAGCCAAATCTGGGGGGGTTTTTTGATGGCAACTTAGCTGCCCGGGGTCGTAATGAAGCAAGTACAAACAATTTTAAAATGTTACGTATACGCCCCGTATTGCTTATGGCCGAAGCCATTTCCTGGCTAACACAGCCACTTTCACGACTGGATTTTGATGAAAGCAGTTGGCGCAAGTTCAGATCTAGCCTATTAATTCAAATCTTGGGTGGTTTTTTGATGGCAACTTATCTGCCCGGGGTCGTAATGAAGCAAGTACAAAAAAATTTAAAAAGTTACGTATACGCCTCGTTGTGCTTATGGCCGAGCCCAATTCTCGGCTAACACAGCTACTTTCACGACTGGATTTTGATGCAAACAGTTGGCGCGAGTTTACATCTAGCCTATTCAGCCAAATCTGGGGGGGTTTTTTGATGGCAACTTAGCTGCCCGGGGTCGTAATTAAGAAAGTACAAGAAATTTGAAAAAGTTACATATACGCCTCGTAGTGCTTATGGCCGAACCCAATTCTCGGCTAACACAGCTACTTTCACAACTGGATTTTGATGCAAATAGTTGGCGCCGGTTATGAACCAGCATATTAGGCCAAATCTTGGGTGGTTTTTTGATGGCAACTTAGCTGCCCGGGGTCATAATGAAGCAAGTACAAACATTTAAATGTTACATATACGCCCCGTAGTGCTTATGGCCGAAGCCATTTCCTGGCTAACACAGCCACTTTCACGACTGAATTTTGATGAAAACAGTTGGCGCGAGTTCAGATCTAGCCTATTAAGTCAAATCTTAGGTGGTTTTTGATGGCTACTTAGCTGCCCGGGGTCGTAATTAAGAAAGTACAAGAAATTTGAAAAAGTTACGTATACGCCCCGTAGTGCTTATGGCCGAACCCAATTCTCGGCTAACACAGCTACTTTCATGACTGGATTTTGATGCAAATAGTTGGCGCCGGTTATGAACCAGCATATTAAGCCAAATCTTGGGTGGTTTTTTGATGGCAACTTAGCTGCCCGGGGTCATAATGAAGCAAGTACAAAAATATTTAACATGTTACGTATACGCCCCGTAGTGCTTATGGCCGAACCCGATTCTCGGCTAACACAGCTACTTTCACGACTGGATTTCGACGCAAACAGTTGGCGCGAGTTTAGATCTAGCCTATTAAGCCAAATCTTGGGTGGTTTTTTGATGGCAACTTAGCTGCCCGGGGTCCTAATGAAGCAAGTACAAACATTTAAATGTTACGTATACGCCCCGTAGTGCTTATGGCCGAACCCAATTCTCGGTTAACACAGTTACTTTCACGACTGGATTTTGATGCAAACAGTTGGCGCGAGTTTACATCTAGCCTATACAGCCAAATCTTGGGTGGTTTTTTGATGGTAACTTAGCTGCCCGGGGTCGTAATTAAGAAAGTACAAGAAATTTGAAAAAGTTACGTATACGCCCCGTAGTGCTTATGGCCGAGCCCAATTCTCGGCTAACACAGCTACTTTCACGACTGGATTTTGATGCAAATAGTTGGCGCCGGTTATGAACCAGCATATTAAGCCAAATCTTGGGTGGTTTTTTGATGGCAACTTAGCTGCCCGGGGTCGTAATGAAGCAAGTACAAACATTTAAATGTTACGTATACGCCCCGTAGTGCTTATGGCCGAACCCAATTCTCGGCTAACACAGCTACTTTCACGACTGGATTTCGACGCAAACAGTTGGCGCGAGTTTAGATCTAGGTTATTAAGCCAAATCTTGGGTGGTTTTTTGATGGCAACTTAGCTGCCCGGGGTCCTAATGAAGCAAGTACAAACATTTAAATGTTACGTATACGCCCCGTAGTGCTTATGGCCGAACCCAATTCTCGGTTAACACAGTTACTTTCACGACTGGATTTTGATGCAAACAGTTGGCGCGAGTTTACATCTAGCCTATACAGCCAAATCTTGGGTGGTTTTTTGATGGTAACTTAGCTGCCCGGGGTCGTAATTAAGAAAGTACAAGAAATTTGAAAAAGTTACGTATACATCCCGTAGTGCTTATGGCCGAGCCCAATTCTCGGCTAACACAGCTACTTTCACGACTGGATTTTGATGTAAACAGTTGGCGCGAATTATCATCTAGCCTATTCAGATAAATCTTGGGTGGTTTTTTGATGGCAACTTAGCTGCCCGGGGTCGTAATGAAGCAAGTGCGAACATATTTAAATGTTACGTATACGCCCCGTAGTGCTTATGGCCGAACCCGTTTCTCGGCTAACACCGCTACTTTCACGAATTTATTTTGACGCAAACAGTTGGCGCCGGTTCAGATCCAGCCTATTAAGTCAAATCTTGGCTGGTTTTTTGATTGCAACTTAGCTGCCCGGGGTCGTAATGAAGCAAGTACAAACAATTTTAAAATGTTACGTATACGCCCCGTAGGGCTTATGGCCGAAGCCATTTCCTGGCTAACACAGCCACTTTCACGACTGAATTTTGATGAAAACAGTTGGCGCGAGTTCAGATCTAGCCTATTAAGTCAAATCTTAGGTGGTTTTTTGATGGCTACTTAGCTGCCCGGGGTCGTAATTAAGAAAGTACAAGAAATTTGAAAAAGTTACATATGCGCCTCGTAGTGCTTATGGCCGAACCCATTTCTCGGCTAACACCGCTACTTTCATGACTTTATTTTGATGCAAACAGTTGGCGCCGGTTCAGATCCAGCCTATTAAGTCAAATCTTGGGTGGTTTTTTGATGGCAACTTAGCTGCCCGGGGTCGTAATGAACCAAGCACAAACAATTTTAAAATATTACGTATACGCCCCGTAGTGCTTATGGCCGAACCCAATTCTCGGCTAACAAAGCTACTTTCACGACTGGATTTTGATGCAAACAGTTGGTGCGAGTTCAGATCTAGCCTATTAAGTCAAATCTTAGGTGGTTTTTTGAGGGTAACTTAGCTGCCCGTGGTCGTAATCAAGAAAGTACAAGAAATTTGAAAAAGGTACGTATACGCCCCGTAGTGCTTATGGCCGAACCCAATTCTCGGCTAACACAGCTACTTTCACGACTGGATTTTGATGCAAACAGTTGGCGCCGGTTCAGATCCAGCCTATTAAGTCAAATCTTGGGTGGTTTTTTGATGGCAACTTAGCTGCCCGGGGTCGTAATGAAGCAAGTACAAAAAAATTTAAAATGTTACGTATACGCCCCATAGTGCTTATGGCCGAACCCATTTCTCGGCTAACACCGCTACTTTCACGACTTTATTTTGATGCAAACAGTTGGCGCCGGTTCAGATCCAGCTTATTAAGTCAAATCTTGGGTGGTTTTTTAATGCCAACTTAACAACCCGGGGTCGTAATGAAGCAAGTACAAAAAATTTTAAAATGTTACGTATACGCCCCGTAGTGCTTATGGCCGAGCCCGATTCTCGGTAAACACAGCTCTTTTCACGACTGGATTTTGATGCAAACAGTTGGCGCGAGTTTACATCTAGCCTATTCAGCCAAATCTTGGGTGGTTTTTTGATGGCAACTTAGCTGCCCGGGGTCGTAATGAAGCAAGTACAAAAAAAATTAAAAAGTTACGTATACGCCCCGTAGTGCTTATGGCCGAACCCAATCCTCGGCTAACACAGCTACTTTCACGACTGGATTTTGATGCAAATAGTTGGCGCCGGTTATGAACCAGCATATTAAGCCAAATCATGGGTGGTTTTTTGATGGCAACTTAGCTGCCCGGGGTCGTAATGAAGCAAGTACAAAAAAATTTTAAATGTTACGTATACGCCCCGTAGTGCTTATGGCCGAACCCAATTCTCGGCTAACACAGCTACTTTCACGACTGGATTTTGATGCAAATAGTTGGCGCCGGTTATGAACCAGCATATTGAACCACAAAAAAATTTAAAATGTTACGTATACGCCCCGTAGACCTTATGGCCGAACCCAATTCTCGGCTAACACAGCTACTATCACGACTGGATTTTGATGAAAGCAGTTGGCGCCGGTTCAGATCCAGCCTATTAAGTAAAATCTTGGGTGGTTTTTTGATGGTAACTTAGCTGCCCGGGGTCGTAATGAAGCAAGTACAAACATTTAAATGTTACGTATACGCCCCGTAGTGCTTATGGCCGAACCCAATTCTCGGCTAACACAGCTACATTCACGACTGGATTTTGACGCAAACAGTTGGCGCGAGTTTATAGATCTAGCCTATTAAGTAAAATCTTAGGTGATTTTTTGATGGTAACTTAGCTGCCCGGGGTCGTAATTAAGAAAGTACAGGAAATTTGAAAAAGTTACGTATACGCCCCGTAGTGCTTATGGCCGAACCCAATTCTCGGCTAACACAGCTACTTTCACGACTGGATTTTGATGCAAATAAATGGCGCCGGTTATGAACCAGCATATTAAGCCAAATCTTGGGTGGTTTTTTGATGGCAACTTAGCTGCCCGGGGTCGTAATGAAGCAAGTACAAACATTTAAATGTTACGTATACGCCCCGTAGTGCTTATGGCCGAACCCAATTCTCGGCTAACACAGCTACATTCACGACTGGATTTTGACGCAAACAGTTGGCGCGAGTTTATAGATCTAGCCTATTAAGTAAAATCTTAGGTGATTTTTTGATGGTAACTTAGCTGCCCGGGGTCGTAATTAAGAAAGTACAGGAAATTTGAAAAAGTTACGTATACGCCCCGTAGTGCTTATGGCCGAACCCAATTCTCGGCTAACACAGCTACTTTCACGACTGGATTTTGATGCAAACAGTTGGCGCCGGTTCAGATCCAGCCTATTAAGTCAAATCTTGGGTGGTTTTTTGATGGCAACTTAGCTGCCCGGGGTCGTAATGAAGCAAGTACAAAAAAATTTAAAATGTTACGTATACGCCCCATAGTGCTTATGGCCGAACCCATTTCTCGGCTAACACCGCTACTTTCACGACTTTATTTTGATGCAAACAGTTGGCGCCGGTTCAGATCCAGCTTATTAAGTCAAATCTTGGGTGGTTTTTTAATGCCAACTTAACAACCCGGGGTCGTAATGAAGCAAGTACAAAAAATTTTAAAATGTTACGTATACGCCCCGTAGTGCTTATGGCCGAGCCCGATTCTCGGTAAACACAGCTCTTTTCACGACTGGATTTTGATGCAAACAGTTGGCGCGAGTTTACATCTAGCCTATTCAGCCAAATCTTGGGTGGTTTTTTGATGGCAACTTAGCTGCCCGGGGTCGTAATGAAGCAAGTACAAAAAAATTTAAAAAGTTACGTATACGCCCCGTAGTGCTTATGGCCGAACCCAATCCTCGGCTAACACAGCTACTTTCACGACTGGATTTTGATGCAAATAGTTGGCGCCGGTTATGAACCAGCATATTAAGCCAAATCATGGGTGGTTTTTTGATGGCAACTTAGCTGCCCGGGGTCGTAATGAAGCAAGTACAAAAAAATTTTAAATGTTACGTATACGCCCCGTAGTGCTTATGGCCGAACCCAATTCTCGGCTAACACAGCTACTTTCACGACTGGATTTTGATGCAAATAGTTGGCGCCGGTTATGAACCAGCATATTGAACCACAAAAAAATTTAAAATGTTACGTATACGCCCCGTAGACCTTATGGCCGAACCCAATTCTCGGCTAACACAGCTACTATCACGACTGGATTTTGATGAAAGCAGTTGGCGCCGGTTCAGATCCAGCCTATTAAGTAAAATCTTGGGTGGTTTTTTGATGGTAACTTAGCTGCCCGGGGTCGTAATGAAGCAAGTACAAACATTTAAATGTTACGTATACGCCCCGTAGTGCTTATGGCCGAACCCAATTCTCGGCTAACACAGCTACATTCACGACTGGATTTTGACGCAAACAGTTGGCGCGAGTTTATAGATCTAGCCTATTAAGTAAAATCTTAGGTGATTTTTTGATGGTAACTTAGCTGCCCGGGGTCGTAATTAAGAAAGTACAGGAAATTTGAAAAAGTTACGTATACGCCCCGTAGTGCTTATGGCCGAACCCAATTCTCGGCTAACACAGCTACTTTCACGACTGGATTTTGATGCAAATAAATGGCGCCGGTTATGAACCAGCATATTAAGCCAAATCTTGGGTGGTTTTTTGATGGCAACTTAGCTGCCCGGGGTCGTAATGAAGCAAGTACAAACATTTAAATGTTACGTATACGCCCCGTAGTGCTTATGGCCGAACCCAATTCTCGGCTAACACAGCTACATTCACGACTGGATTTTGACGCAAACAGTTGGCGCGAGTTTATAGATCTAGCCTATTAAGTAAAATCTTAGGTGATTTTTTGATGGTAACTTAGCTGCCCGGGGTCGTAATTAAGAAAGTACAGGAAATTTGAAAAAGTTACGTATACGCCCCGTAGTGCTTATGGCCGAACCCAATTCTCGGCTAACACAGCTACTTTCACGACTGGATTTTGATGCACACAGTTGGCGCCGGTTCAGATCCAGCCTATTAAGTCAAATCTTGGGTGGTTTTTTGATGGCAACTTAGCTGCCCGGGGTCGTAATGAAGCAAGTACAAAAAAATTTAAAATGTTACGTATACGCCCCATAGTGCTTATGGCCGAACCCATTTCTCGGCTAACACCGCTACTTTCACGACTTTATTTTGATGCAAACAGTTGGCGCCGGTTCAGATCCAGCTTATTAAGTCAAATCTTGGGTGGTTTTTTAATGCCAACTTAACAACCCGGGGTCGTAATGAAGCAAGTACAAAAAATTTTAAAATGTTACGTATACGCCCCGTAGTGCTTATGGCCGAGCCCGATTCTCGGTAAACACAGCTCTTTTCACGACTGGATTTTGATGCAAACAGTTGGCGCGAGTTTACATCTAGCCTATTCAGCCAAATCTTGGGTGGTTTTTTGATGGCAACTTAGCTGCCCGGGGTCGTAATGAAGCAAGTACAAAAAAATTTAAAAAGTTACGTATACGCCCCGTAGTGCTTATGGCCGAACCCAATCCTCGGCTAACACAGCTACTTTCACGACTGGATTTTGATGCAAATAGTTGGCGCCGGTTATGAACCAGCATATTAAGCCAAATCATGGGTGGTTTTTTGATGGCAACTTAGCTGCCCGGGGTCGTAATGAAGCAAGTACAAAAAAATTTTAAATGTTACGTATACGCCCCGTAGTGCTTATGGCCGAACCCAATTCTCGGCTAACACAGCTACTTTCACGACTGGATTTTGATGCAAATAGTTGGCGCCGGTTATGAACCAGCATATTGAACCACAAAAAAATTTAAAATGTTACGTATACGCCCCGTAGACCTTATGGCCGAACCCAATTCTCGGCTAACACAGCTACTATCACGACTGGATTTTGATGAAAGCAGTTGGCGCCGGTTCAGATCCAGCCTATTAAGTAAAATCTTGGGTGGTTTTTTGATGGCAACTTAGCTGCCCGGGGTCGTAATGAAGCAAGTACAAAAAATTTTAAAAAGTTACGTATACGCCCCGTAGTGCTTATGGCCGAACCCAATCCTCGGCTAACACAGCTACTTTCACGACTGGATTTTGACGCAAACAGTTGGCGCGAGTTTAGATCTAGCCTATTAAGCCAAATCTTGGGTGGTTTTTTGATGGCAACTTAGCTGCCCGGGGTCGTAATGAAGCAAGTACAAACATTTAAATGTTACGTATACGCCCCGTAGTGCTTATGGCCGAACCCAATTCTCGGCTAACACAGCTACTTTCACGACTGGATTTTGACGCAAACAGTTGGCGCGAGTTTAGATCTAGCCTATTAAGCCAAATCTTGGGTGGTTTTTTGATGGTAACTTAGCTGCCTGGGGTCGTAATCAAGCAAGTACAAGAAATATTAAAATGTTACGTATACGCCCCGTAGTGCTTATGGCCGAACCCAATTCTCGGCTAACACAGCTTCCTTCACGGCTGGAATTTGATGCAAACAGTTGGCGCGAGTTTAGATCTAGCCTATTCAGCCAAATTTTGGGTGGTTTTTGATGGCAACTTAGCTGCCCGGGGTCGTAATTAAGAAAGTACAGGAAATTTGAAAAAGTTACGTATACGCCCCGTAGTGCTTATGGCCGAACCCAATTCTCGGCTAACACAGCTACTTTCGCGACTGGATTTTGATGCAAATAGTTGGCGCCGGTTATGAACCAGCATATTAAGCCAAATCTTGGGTGGTTTTTTGATGGCAACTTAGCTGCCCGGGGTCGTAATTAAGAAAGTACAGGAAATTTGAAAAAGTTACGTATACGCCCCGTAGTGCTTATGGCCGAACCCAATTCTCGGCTAACACAGCTACTTTCACGACTGGATTTTGATGCAAACAGTTGGCGCCGGTTCAGATCCAGCCTATTAAGTCAAATCTTGGGTGGTTTTTTGATGGCAACTTAGCTGCCCGGGGTCGTAATGAAGCAAGTACAAAAAAATTTAAAATGTTACGTATACGCCCCATAGTGCTTATGGCCGAACCCATTTCTCGGCTAACACCGCTACTTTCACGACTTTATTTTGATGCAAACAGTTGGCGCCGGTTCAGATCCAGCTTATTAAGTCAAATCTTGGGTGGTTTTTTAATGCCAACTTAACAACCCGGGGTCGTAATGAAGCAAGTACAAAAAATTTTAAAATGTTACGTATACGCCCCGTAGTGCTTATGGCCGAGCCCGATTCTCGGTAAACACAGCTCTTTTCACGACTGGATTTTGATGCAAACAGTTGGCGCGAGTTTACATCTAGCCTATTCAGCCAAATCTTGGGTGGTTTTTTGATGGCAACTTAGCTGCCCGGGGTCGTAATGAAGCAAGTACAAAAAAATTTAAAAAGTTACGTATACGCCCCGTAGTGCTTATGGCCGAACCCAATCCTCGGCTAACACAGCTACTTTCACGACTGGATTTTGATGCAAATAGTTGGCGCCGGTTATGAACCAGCATATTAAGCCAAATCATGGGTGGTTTTTTGATGGCAACTTAGCTGCCCGGGGTCGTAATGAAGCAAGTACAAAAAAATTTTAAATGTTACGTATACGCCCCGTAGTGCTTATGGCCGAACCCAATTCTCGGCTAACACAGCTACTTTCACGACTGGATTTTGATGCAAATAGTTGGCGCCGGTTATGAACCAGCATATTGAACCACAAAAAAATTTAAAATGTTACGTATACGCCCCGTAGACCTTATGGCCGAACCCAATTCTCGGCTAACACAGCTACTATCACGACTGGATTTTGATGAAAGCAGTTGGCGCCGGTTCAGATCCAGCCTATTAAGTAAAATCTTGGGTGGTTTTTTGATGGTAACTTAGCTGCCCGGGGTCGTAATGAAGCAAGTACAAACATTTAAATGTTACGTATACGCCCCGTAGTGCTTATGGCCGAACCCAATTCTCGGCTAACACAGCTACATTCACGACTGGATTTTGACGCAAACAGTTGGCGCGAGTTTATAGATCTAGCCTATTAAGTAAAATCTTAGGTGATTTTTTGATGGTAACTTAGCTGCCCGGGGTCGTAATTAAGAAAGTACAGGAAATTTGAAAAAGTTACGTATACGCCCCGTAGTGCTTATGGCCGAACCCAATTCTCGGCTAACACAGCTACTTTCACGACTGGATTTTGATGCAAATAAATGGCGCCGGTTATGAACCAGCATATTAAGCCAAATCTTGGGTGGTTTTTTGATGGCAACTTAGCTGCCCGGGGTCGTAATGAAGCAAGTACAAACATTTAAATGTTACGTATACGCCCCGTAGTGCTTATGGCCGAACCCAATTCTCGGCTAACACAGCTACATTCACGACTGGATTTTGACGCAAACAGTTGGCGCGAGTTTATAGATCTAGCCTATTAAGTAAAATCTTAGGTGATTTTTTGATGGTAACTTAGCTGCCCGGGGTCGTAATTAAGAAAGTACAGGAAATTTGAAAAAGTTACGTATACGCCCCGTAGTGCTTATGGCCGAACCCAATTCTCGGCTAACACAGCTACTTTCACGACTGGATTTTGATGCAAACAGTTGGCGCCGGTTCAGATCCAGCCTATTAAGTCAAATCTTGGGTGGTTTTTTGATGGCAACTTAGCTGCCCGGGGTCGTAATGAAGCAAGTACAAAAAAATTTAAAATGTTACGTATACGCCCCATAGTGCTTATGGCCGAACCCATTTCTCGGCTAACACCGCTACTTTCACGACTTTATTTTGATGCAAACAGTTGGCGCCGGTTCAGATCCAGCTTATTAAGTCAAATCTTGGGTGGTTTTTTAATGCCAACTTAACAACCCGGGGTCGTAATGAAGCAAGTACAAAAAATTTTAAAATGTTACGTATACGCCCCGTAGTGCTTATGGCCGAGCCCGATTCTCGGTAAACACAGCTCTTTTCACGACTGGATTTTGATGCAAACAGTTGGCGCGAGTTTACATCTAGCCTATTCAGCCAAATCTTGGGTGGTTTTTTGATGGCAACTTAGCTGCCCGGGGTCGTAATGAAGCAAGTACAAAAAAATTTAAAAAGTTACGTATACGCCCCGTAGTGCTTATGGCCGAACCCAATCCTCGGCTAACACAGCTACTTTCACGACTGGATTTTGATGCAAATAGTTGGCGCCGGTTATGAACCAGCATATTAAGCCAAATCATGGGTGGTTTTTTGATGGCAACTTAGCTGCCCGGGGTCGTAATGAAGCAAGTACAAAAAAATTTTAAATGTTACGTATACGCCCCGTAGTGCTTATGGCCGAACCCAATTCTCGGCTAACACAGCTACTTTCACGACTGGATTTTGATGCAAATAGTTGGCGCCGGTTGTGAACCAGCATATTGAACCACAAAAAAATTTAAAATGTTACGTATACGCCCCGTAGACCTTATGGCCGAACCCAATTCTCGGCTAACACAGCTACTATCACGACTGGATTTTGATGAAAGCAGTTGGCGCCGGTTCAGATCCAGCCTATTAAGTAAAATCTTGGGTGGTTTTTTGATGGCAACTTAGCTGCCCGGGGTCGTAATGAAGCAAGTACAAAAAATTTTAAAAAGTTACGTATACGCCCCGTAGTGCTTATGGCCGAACCCAATCCTCGGCTAACACAGCTACTTTCACGACTGGATTTTGACGCAAACAGTTGGCGCGAGTTTAGATCTAGCCTATTAAGCCAAATCTTGGGTGGTTTTTTGATGGCAACTTAGCTGCCCGGGGTCGTAATGAAGCAAGTACAAACATTTAAATGTTACGTATACGCCCCGTAGTGCTTATGGCCGAACCCAATTCTCGGCTAACACAGCTACTTTCACGACTGGATTTTGACGCAAACAGTTGGCGCGAGTTTAGATCTAGCCTATTAAGCCAAATCTTGGGTGGTTTTTTGATGGTAACTTAGCTGCCTGGGGTCGTAATCAAGCAAGTACAAGAAATATTAAAATGTTACGTATACGCCCCGTAGTGCTTATGGCCGAACCCAATTCTCGGCTAACACAGCTTCCTTCACGGCTGGAATTTGATGCAAACAGTTGGCGCGAGTTTAGATCTAGCCTATTCAGCCAAATTTTGGGTGGTTTTTGATGGCAACTTAGCTGCCCGGGGTCGTAATTAAGAAAGTACAGGAAATTTGAAAAAGTTACGTATACGCCCCGTAGTGCTTATGGCCGAACCCAATTCTCGGCTAACACAGCTACTTTCGCGACTGGATTTTGATGCAAATAGTTGGCGCCGGTTATGAACCAGCATATTAAGCCAAATCTTGGGTGGTTTTTTGATGGCAACTTAGCTGCCCGGGGTCGTAATTAAGAAAGTACAGGAAATTTGAAAAAGTTACGTATACGCCCCGTAGTGCTTATGGCCGAACCCAATTCTCGGCTAACACAGCTACTTTCACGACTGGATTTTGATGCAAACAGTTGGCGCCGGTTCAGATCCAGCCTATTAAGTCAAATCTTGGGTGGTTTTTTGATGGCAACTTAGCTGCCCGGGGTCGTAATGAAGCAAGTACAAAAAAATTTAAAATGTTACGTATACGCCCCATAGTGCTTATGGCCGAACCCATTTCTCGGCTAACACCGCTACTTTCACGACTTTATTTTGATGCAAACAGTTGGCGCCGGTTCAGATCCAGCTTATTAAGTCAAATCTTGGGTGGTTTTTTAATGCCAACTTAACAACCCGGGGTCGTAATGAAGCAAGTACAAAAAATTTTAAAATGTTACGTATACGCCCCGTAGTGCTTATGGCCGAGCCCGATTCTCGGTAAACACAGCTCTTTTCACGACTGGATTTTGATGCAAACAGTTGGCGCGAGTTTACATCTAGCCTATTCAGCCAAATCTTGGGTGGTTTTTTGATGGCAACTTAGCTGCCCGGGGTCGTAATGAAGCAAGTACAAAAAAATTTAAAAAGTTACGTATACGCCCCGTAGTGCTTATGGCCGAACCCAATCCTCGGCTAACACAGCTACTTTCACGACTGGATTTTGATGCAAATAGTTGGCGCCGATTATGAACCAGCATATTAAGCCAAATCATGGGTGGTTTTTTGATGGCAACTTAGCTGCCCGGGGTCGTAATGAAGCAAGTACAAAAAAATTTTAAATGTTACGTATACGCCCCGTAGTGCTTATGGCCGAACCCAATTCTCGGCTAACACAGCTACATTCACGACTGGATTTTGACGCAAACAGTTGGCGCGAGTTTATAGATCTAGCCTATTAAGTAAAATCTTAGGTGATTTTTTGATGGTAACTTAGCTGCCCGGGGTCGTAATTAAGAAAGTACAGGAAATTTGAAAAAGTTACGTATACGCCCCGTAGTGCTTATGGCCGAACCCAATTCTCGGCTAACACAGCTACTTTCGCGACTGGATTTTGATGCAAATAGTTGGCGCCGGTTATGAACCAGCATATTAAGCCAAATCTTGGGTGGTTTTTTGATGGCAACTTAGCTGCCCGGGGTCGTAATTAAGAAAGTACAAACGTTTTTAAATGTTACGTATACGCCCCGTAGTGCTTATGGCCGAGCCCGATTCTCGGTAAACACAGCTCTTTTCACGACTGGATTTTGATGCAAACAGTTGGCGCGAGTTTACATCTAGCCTATTCAGCCAAATCTTGGGTGGTTCTTTGATGGCAACTTAGCTGCCCGGGGTCGTAATGAAGCAAGTACAAAAAAATTTAAAAAGTTACGTATACGCCCCGTAGTGCTTATGGCCGAACCCAATCCTCGGCTAACACAGCTACTTTCACGACTGGATTTTGATGCAAATAGTTGGCGCCGGTTATGAACCAGCATATTAAGCCAAATCATGGGTGGTTTTTTGATGGCAACTTAGCTGCCCGGGGTCGTAATGAAGCAAGTACAAAAAAATTTTAAATGTTACGTATACGCCCCGTAGTGCTTATGGCCGAACCCAATTCTCGGCTAACACAGCTACTTTCACGACTGGATTTTGATGCAAATAGTTGGCGCCGGTTATGAACCAGCATATTGAACCACAAAAAAATTTAAAATGTTACGTATACGCCCCGTAGACCTTATGGCCGAACCCAATTCTCGGCTAACACAGCTACTATCACGACTGGATTTTGATGAAAGCAGTTGGCGCCGGTTCAGATCCAGCCTATTAAGTAAAATCTTAGGTGATTTTTTGATGGTAACTTAGCTGCCCGGGGTCGTAATTAAGAAAGTACAGGAAATTTGAAAAAGTTACGTATACGCCCCGTAGTGCTTATGGCCGAACCCAATTCTCGGCTAACACAGCTACTTTCACGACTGGATTTTGATGCAAACAGTTGGCGCCGGTTATGAACCAGCATATTAGGCCAAATCTTGGGTGGTTTTTTGATGGCAACTTAGCTGCCCGGGGTCATAATGAAGCAAGTACAAAAAAATTTAACATGTTACGTATACGCCCCGTAGTGCTTATGGCCGAACCCAATTCTCGGCTAACACAGCTACTTTCACGACTGGATTTCGACGCAAACAGTTGGCGCGAGTTTAGATCTAGCCTATTAAGCCAAATCTTGGGTGGTTTTTCGATGGCAACTTAGCTGCCCGGGGTCCTAATGAAGCAAGTACAAACATTTAAATGTTACATATACGCCCCGTAGTGCTTATGGCCGAAGCCATTTCCTGGCTAACACAGCCACTTTCACGACTGAATTTTGATGAAAACAGTTGGCGCGAGTTCAGATCTAGCCTATTAAGTCAAATCTTAGGTGGTTTTTTGATGGCTACTTAGCTGCCCGGGGTCGTAATTAAGAAAGTACAAGAAATTTGAAAAAGTTACGTATACGCCCCGTAGTGCTTATGGCCGAACCCAATTCTCGGCTAACACAGCTACTTTCATGACTGGATTTTGATGCAAATAGTTGGCGCCGGTTATGAACCAGCATATTAAGCCAAATCTTGGGTGGTTTTTTGATGGCAACTTAGCTGCCCGGGGTCATAATGAAGCAAGTACAAAAATATTTAACATGTTACGTATACGCCCCGTAGTGCTTATGGCCGAACCCAATTCTCGGCTAACACAGCTACTTTCACGACTGGATTTCGACGCAAACAGTTGGCGCGAGTTTAGATCTAGCCTATTAAGCCAAATCTTGGGTGGTTTTTTGATGGCAACTTAGCTGCCCGGGGTCCTAATGAAGCAAGTACAAACATTTAAATGTTACGTATACGCCCCGTAGTGCTTATGGCCGAACCCAATTCTCGGTTAACACAGTTACTTTCACGACTGGATTTTGATGCAAACAGTTGGCGCGAGTTTACATCTAGCCTATACAGCCAAATCTTGGGTGGTTTTTTGATGGTAACTTAGCTGCCCGGGGTCGTAATTAAGAAAGTACAAGAAATTTGAAAAAGTTACGTATACGCCCCGTAGTGCTTATGGCCGAGCCCAATTCTCGGCTAACACAGCTACTTTCACGACTGGATTTTGATGCAAATAGTTGGCGCCGGTTATGAACCAGCATATTAAGCCAAATCTTGGGTGGTTTTTTGATGGCAACTTAGCTGCCCGGGGTCGTAATGAAGCAAGTACAAACATTTAAATGTTACGTATACGCCCCGTAGTGCTTATGGCCGAACCCAATTCTCGGCTAACACAGCTACTTTCACGACTGGATTTCGACGCAAACAGTTGGCGCGAGTTTAGATCTAGGTTATTAAGCCAAATCTTGGGTGGTTTTTTGATGGCAACTTAGCTGCCCGGGGTCCTAATGAAGCAAGTACAAACATTTAAATGTTACGTATACGCCCCGTAGTGCTTATGGCCGAACCCAATTCTCGGTTAACACAGTTACTTTCACGACTGGATTTTGATGCAAACAGTTGGCGCGAGTTTACATCTAGCCTATACAGCCAAATCTTGGGTGGTTTTTTGATGGTAACTTAGCTGCCCGGGGTCGTAATTAAGAAAGTACAAGAAATTTGAAAAAGTTACGTATACATCCCGTAGTGCTTATGGCCGAGCCCAATTCTCGGCTAACACAGCTACTTTCACGACTGGATTTTGATGTAAACAGTTAGCGCGAATTATCATCTAGCCTATTCAGATAAATCTTGGGTGGTTTTTTGATGGCAACTTAGCTGCCCGGGGTCGTAATGAAGCAAGTGCGAACATATTTAAATGTTACGTATACGCCCCGTAGTGCTTATGGCCGAACCCGTTTCTCGGCTAACACCGCTACTTTCACGAATTTATTTTGACGCAAACAGTTGGCGCCGGTTCAGATCCAGCCTATTAAGTCAAATCTTGGCTGGTTTTTTGATTGCAACTTAGCTGCCCGGGGTCGTAATGAAGCAAGTACAAACAATTTTAAAATGTTACGTATACGCCCCGTAGGGCTTATGGTCGAAGCCTTTTCCTGGCTAACACAGCCACTTTCACGACTGAATTTTGATGAAAACAGTTGGCGCGAGTTCAGATCTAGCCTATTAAGTCAAATCTTAGGTGGTTTTTTGATGGCTACTTAGCTGCCCGGGGTCGTAATTAAGAAAGTACAAGAAATTTGAAAAAGTTACATATGCGCCTCGTAGTGCTTATGGCCGAACCCATTTCTCGGCTAACACCGCTACTTTCATGACTTTATTTTGATGCAAACAGTTGGCGCCGGTTCAGATCCAGCCTATTAAGTCAAATCTTGGGTGGTTTTTTGATGGCAACTTAGCTGCCCGGGGTCGTAATGAACCAAGCACAAACAATTTTAAAATATTACGTATACGCCCCGTAGTGCTTATGGCCGAACCCAATTCTCGGCTAACAAAGCTACTTTCACGACTGGATTTTGATGCAAACAGTTGGTGCGAGTTCAGATCTAGCCTATTAAGTCAAATCTTAGGTGGTTTTTTGAGGGTAACTTAGCTGCCCGTGGTCGTAATCAAGAAAGTACAAGAAATTTGAAAAAGGTACGTATACGCCCCGTAGTGCTTATGGCCGAACCCAATTCTCGGCTAACACAGCTACTTTCACGACTGGATTTTGATGCAAACAGTTGGCGCCGGTTCAGATCCAGCCTATTAAGTCAAATCTTGGGTGGTTTTTTGATGGCAACTTAGCTGCCCGGGGTCGTAATGAAGCAAGTACAAAAAAATTTAAAATGTTACGTATACGCCCCATAGTGCTTATGGCCGAACCCATTTCTCGGCTAACACCGCTACTTTCACGACTTTATTTTGATGCAAACAGTTGGCGCCGGTTCAAATCCAGCTTATTAAGTCAAATCTTGGGTGGTTTTTTAATGCCAACTTAACAACCCGGGGTCGTAATGAAGCAAGTACAAAAAATTTTAAAATGTTACGTATACGCCCCGTAGTGCTTATGGCCGAGCCCGATTCTCGGTAAACACAGCTCTTTTCACGACTGGATTTTGATGCAAACAGTTGGCGCGAGTTTACATCTAGCCTATTCAGCCAAATCTTGGGTGGTTTTTTGATGGCAACTTAGCTGCCCGGGGTCGTAATGAAGCAAGTACAAAAAAATTTAAAAAGCTACGTATACGCCCCGTAGTGCTTATGGCCGAACCCAATCCTCGGCTAACACAGCTACTTTCACGACTGGATTTTGATGCAAATAGTTGGCGCCGGTTATGAACCAGCATATTAAGCCAAATCATGGGTGGTTTTTTGATGGCAACTTAGCTGCCCGGGGTCGTAATGAAGCAAGTACAAAAAAATTTTAAATGTTACGTATACGCCCCGTAGTGCTTATGGCCGAACCCAATTCTCGGCTAACACAGCTACTTTCACGACTGGATTTTGATGCAAATAGTTGGCGCCGGTTATGAACCAGCATATTGAACCACAAAAAAATTTAAAATGTTACGTATACGCCCCGTAGACCTTATGGCCGAACCCAATTCTCGGCTAACACAGCTACTATCACGACTGGATTTTGATGAAAGCAGTTGGCGCCGGTTCAGATCCAGCCTATTAAGTAAAATCTTGGGTGGTTTTTTGATGGTAACTTAGCTGCCCGGGGTCGTAATTAAGAAAGTACAGGAAATTTGAAAAAGTTACGTATACGCCCCGTAGTGCTTATGGCCGAACCCAATTCTCGGCTAACACAGCTACGTTCACGACTGGATTTTGATGCAAATAAATGGCGCCGGTTATGAACCAGCATATTAAGCCAAATCTTGGGTGGTTTTTTGATGGCAACTTAGCTGCCCGGGGTCGTAATGAAGCAAGTACAAACATTTAAATGTTACGTATACGCCCCGTAGTGCTTATGGCCGAACCCAATTCTCGGCTAACACAGCTACATTCACGACTGGATTTTGACGCAAACAGTTGGCGCGAGTTTATAGATCTAGCCTATTAAGTAAAATCTTAGGTGATTTTTTGATGGTAACTTAGCTGCCCGGGGTCGTAATTAAGAAAGTACAGGAAATTTGAAAAAGTTACGTATACGCCCCGTAGTGCTTATGGCCGAACCCAATTCTCGGCTAACACAGCTACTTTCACGACTGGATTTTGATGCAAACAGTTGGCGCCGGTTCAGATCCAGCCTATTAAGTCAAATCTTGGGTGGTTTTTTGATGGCAACTTAGCTGCCCGGGGTCGTAATGAAGCAAGTACAAAAAAATTTAAAATGTTACGTATACGCCCCATAGTGCTTATGGCCGAACCCATTTCTCGGCTAACACCGCTACTTTCACGACTTTATTTTGATGCAAACAGTTGGCGCCGGTTCAGATCCAGCTTATTAAGTCAAATCTTGGGTGGTTTTTTAATGCCAACTTAACAACCCGGGGTCGTAATGAAGCAAGTACAAAAAATTTTAAAATGTTACGTATACGCCCCGTAGTGCTTATGGCCGAGCCCGATTCTCGGTGAACACAGCTCTTTTCACGACTGGATTTTGATGCAAACAGTTGGCGCGAGTTTACATCTAGCCTATTCAGCCAAATCTTGGGTGGTTTTTTGATGGCAACTTAGCTGCCCGGGGTCGTAATGAAGCAAGTACAAAAAAATTTAAAAAGTTACGTATACGCCCCGTAGTGCTTATGGCCGAACCCAATCCTCGGCTAACACAGCTACTTTCACGACTGGATTTTGATGCAAATAGTTGGCGCCGGTTATGAACCAGCATATTAAGCCAAATCATGGGTGGTTTTTTGATGGCAACTTAGCTGCCCGGGGTCGTAATGAAGCAAGTACAAAAAAATTTTAAATGTTACGTATACGCCCCGTAGTGCTTATGGCCGAACCCAATTCTCGGCTAACACAGCTACTTTCACGACTGGATTTTGATGCAAATAGTTGGCGCCGGTTATGAACCAGCATATTGAACCACAAAAAAATTTAAAATGTTACGTATACGCCCCGTAGACCTTATGGCCGAACCCAATTCTCGGCTAACACAGCTACTATCACGACTGGATTTTGATGAAAGCAGTTGGCGCCGGTTCAGATCCAGCCTATTAAGTAAAATCTTGGGTGGTTTTTTGATGGTAACTTAGCTGCCCGGGGTCGTAATGAAGCAAGTACAAACATTTAAATGTTACGTATACGCCCCGTAGTGCTTATGGCCGAACCCAATTCTCGGCTAACACAGCTACATTCACGACTGGATTTTGACGCAAACAGTTGGCGCGAGTTTATAGATCTAGCCTATTAAGTAAAATCTTAGGTGATTTTTTGATGGTAACTTAGCTGCCCGGGGTCGTAATTAAGAAAGTACAGGAAATTTGAAAAAGTTACGTATACGCCCCGTAGTGCTTATGGCCGAACCCAATTCTCGGCTAACACAGCTACTTTCACGACTGGATTTTGATGCAAATAAATGGCGCCGGTTATGAACCAGCATATTAAGCCAAATCTTGGGTGGTTTTTTGATGGCAACTTAGCTGCCCGGGGTCGTAATGAAGCAAGTACAAACATTTAAATGTTACGTATACGCCCCGTAGTGCTTATGGCCGAACCCAATTCTCGGCTAACACAGCTACATTCACGACTGGATTTTGACGCAAACAGTTGGCGCGAGTTTATAGATCTAGCCTATTAAGTAAAATCTTAGGTGATTTTTTGATGGTAACTTAGCTGCCCGGGGTCGTAATTAAGAAAGTACAGGAAATTTGAAAAAGTTACGTATACGCCCCGTAGTGCTTATGGCCGAACCCAATTCTCGGCTAACACAGCTACTTTCACGACTGGATTTTGATGCAAACAGTTGGCGCCGGTTCAGATCCAGCCTATTAAGTCAAATCTTGGGTGGTTTTTTGATGGCAACTTAGCTGCCCGGGGTCGTAATGAAGCAAGTACAAAAAAATTTAAAATGTTACGTATACGCCCCATAGTGCTTATGGCCGAACCCATTTCTCGGCTAACACCGCTACTTTCACGACTTTATTTTGATGCAAACAGTTGGCGCCGGTTCAGATCCAGCTTATTAAGTCAAATCTTGGGTGGTTTTTTAATGCCAACTTAACAACCCGGGGTCGTAATGAAGCAAGTACAAAAAATTTTAAAATGTTACGTATACGCCCCGTAGTGCTTATGGCCGAGCCCGATTCTCGGTAAACACAGCTCTTTTCACGACTGGATTTTGATGCAAACAGTTGGCGCGAGTTTACATCTAGCCTATTCAGCCAAATCTTGGGTGGTTTTTTGATGGCAACTTAGCTGCCCGGGGTCGTAATGAAGCAAGTACAAAAAAATTTAAAAAGTTACGTATACCCCCCGTAGTGCTTATGGCCGAACCCAATCCTCGGCTAACACAGCTACTTTCACGACTGGATTTTGATGCAAATAGTTGGCGCCGGTTATGAACCAGCATATTAAGCCAAATCATGGGTGGTTTTTTGATGGCAACTTAGCTGCCCGGGGTCGTAATGAAGCAAGTACAAAAAAAATTTAAATGTTACGTATACGCCCCGTAGTGCTTATGGCCGAACCCAATTCTCGGCTAACACAGCTACTTTCACGACTGGATTTTGATGCAAATAGTTGGCGCCGGTTATGAACCAGCATATTGAACCACAAAAAAATTTAAAATGTTACGTATACGCCCCGTAGACCTTATGGCCGAACCCAATTCTCGGCTAACACAGCTACTATCACGACTGGATTTTGATGAAAGCAGTTGGCGCCGGTTCAGATCCAGCCTATTAAGTAAAATCTTGGGTGGTTTTTTGATGGCAACTTAGCTGCCCGGGGTCGTAATGAAGCAAGTACAAAAAATTTTAAAAAGTTACGTATACGCCCCGTAGTGCTTATGGCCGAACCCAATCCTCGGCTAACACAGCTACTTTCACGACTGGATTTTGACGCAAACAGTTGGCGCGAGTTTAGATCTAGCCTATTAAGCCAAATCTTGGGTGGTTTTTTGATGGCAACTTAGCTGCCCGGGGTCGTAATGAAGCAAGTACAAACATTTAAATGTTACGTATACGCCCCGTAGTGCTTATGGCCGAACCCAATTCTCGGCTAACACAGCTACTTTCACGACTGGATTTTGACGCAAACAGTTGGCGCGAGTTTAGATCTAGCCTATTAAGCCAAATCTTGGGTGGTTTTTTGATGGTAACTTAGCTGCCTGGGGTCGTAATCAAGCAAGTACAAGAAATATTAAAATGTTACGTATACGCCCCGTAGTGCTTATGGCCGAACCCAATTCTCGGCTAACACAGCTTCCTTCACGGCTGGAATTTGATGCAAACAGTTGGCGCGAGTTTAGATCTAGCCTATTCAGCCAAATTTTGGGTGGTTTTTGATGGCAACTTAGCTGCCCGGGGTCGTAATTAAGAAAGTACAGGAAATTTGAAAAAGTTACGTATACGCCCCGTAGTGCTTATGGCCGAACCCAATTCTCGGCTAACACAGCTACTTTCGCGACTGGATTTTGATGCAAATAGTTGGCGCCGGTTATGAACCAGCATATTAAGCCAAATCTTGGGTGGTTTTTTGATGGCAACTTAGCTGCCCGGGGTCGTAATTAAGAAAGTACAGGAAATTTGAAAAAGTTACGTATACGCCCCGTAGTGCTTATGGCCGAACCCAATCCTCGGCTAACACAGCAACTTTCACGACTGGATTTTGACGCAAACAGTTGGCGCGAGTTTAGATCTAGCCTATTAAGCCAAATCTTGGGTGGTTTTTTGATGGCAACTTAGCTGCCCGGGGTCGTAATGAAGCAAGTACAAACATTTAAATGTTACGTATACGCCCCGTAGTGCTTATGGCCGAACCCAATTCTCGGCTAACACAGCTACTTTCACGACTGGATTTTGACGCAAACAGTTGGCGCGAGTTTAGATCTAGCCTATTAAGCCAAATCTTGGGTGGTTTTTTGATGGCAACTTAGCTGCCCGGGGTCGTAATGAAGCAAGTACAAACATTTAAATGTTACGTATACGCCCCGTAGACCTTATGGCCGAACCCAGTTCTCGGCTAACACAGCTACATTCACGACTGGATTTTGACGCAAACAGTTGGCGCGAGTTTATAGATCTAGCCTATTAAGTAAAATCTTAGGTGGTTTTTTGATGGCAACTTAGCTGCCCGGGGTCGTAATGAAGCAAGTACAAACATTTAAATGTTACGTATACGCCCCGTAGTGCTTATGGCCGAACCCAATTCTCGGCTAACACAGCTACTTTCACGACTGGATTTTGACGCAAACAGTTGGCGCGAGTTTAGATCTAGCCTATTAAGCCAAATCTTGGGTGGTTTTTTGATGGCAACTTAGCTGCCCGGGGTCGTAATGAAGCAAGTACAAACATTTAAATGTTACGTATACGCCCCGTAGACCTTATGGCCGAACCCAGTTCTCGGCTAACACAGCTACATTCACGACTGGATTTTGACGCAAACAGTTGGCGCGAGTTTATAGATCTAGCCTATTAAGTAAAATCTTAGGTGGTTTTTTGATGGCAACTTAGCTGCCCGGGGTCGTAATGAAGCAAGTACAAACATTTAAATGTTACGTATACGCCCCGTAGTGCTTATGGCCGAACCCAATTCTCGGCTAACACAGCTACTTTCACGACTGGATTTTGACGCAAACAGTTGGCGCGAGTTTAGATCTAGCCTATTAAGCCAAATCTTGGGTGGTTTTTTGATGGCAACTTAGCTGCCCGGGGTCGTAATGAAGCAAGTACAAACATTTAAATGTTACGTATACGCCCCGTAGACCTTATGGCCGAACCCAGTTCTCGGCTAACACAGCTACTATCACGACTGGATTTTGATGAAAGCAGTTGGCGCCGGTTCAGATCCAGCCTATTAAGTAAAATCTTGGGTGGTTTTTTGATGGCAACTTAGCTGCCCGGGGTCGTAATGAAGCAAGTACAAAAAATTTTAAAAAGTTACGTATACGCCCCGTAGTGCTTATGGCCGAACCCAATCCTCGGCTAACACAGCAACTTTCACGACTGGATTTTGACGCAAACAGTTGGCGCGAGTTTAGATCTAGCCTATTAAGCCAAATCTTGGGTGGTTTTTTGATGGCAACTTAGCTGCCCGGGGTCGTAATGAAGCAAGTACAAACATTTAAATGTTACGTATACGCCCCGTAGTGCTTATGGCCGAACCCAATTCTCGGCTAACACAGCTACTTTCACGACTGGATTTTGACGCAAACAGTTGGCGCGAGTTTAGATCTAGCCTATTAAGCCAAATCTTGGGTGGTTTTTTGATGGCAACTTAGCTGCCTGGGGTCGTAATGAAGCAAGTACAAGAAATATTAAAATGTTACGTATACGCCCCGTAGTGCTTATGGCCGAAGCCATTTCCTGGCTAACACAGCCACTTTCACGACTGGATTTTGATGAAAACAGTTGGCGCCGGTTCAGATCCAGCCTATTAAGTCAAATCTTGGGTGGTTTTTTGATGGCAACTTAGCTGCCCGGGGTCGTAATTAAGAAAGTACAAGAAATTTGAAAAAGTAACATATACGCCTCGTAGTGCTTATGGCTGAACCCATTTCTCGGCTAACACCGCTACTTTCATGACTTTATTTTGATGCAAACAGTTGGCGCCGGTTTAGATCCAGCCTATTAAGTCAAATCTTGGGTGGTTTTTTGATGGCAACTTAGCTGCCCGGGGTCGTAATGAACCAAGTACAAAAAATTTTAAGAAGTTACGTATACGCCCCGTAGTGCTTATGGCCGAACCCAATTCTCGGCTAACACAGCTACTTTCACGACTGGATTTTGATGCAAATAAATGGCGCCGGTTATGAACCAGCATATTAAGCCAAATCTTGGGTGGTTTTTTGATGGCAACTTAGCTGCCCGGGGTCGTAATGAAGCAAGTACAAAAAAATTTAAAATGTTACGTATACGCCCCGTAGTGCTTATGGCCGACCCCAATTCTCGGCTAACACAGCTACTTTCACGACTGGATTTTAACGCAAACAGTTGGCGCGAGTTTAGATCTAGCCTATTAAGCCAAATCTTGGGTGGTTTTTTGATGGCAACTTAGCTGCCCGGGGTCGTAATGAAGCAAGTACAAACATTTAAATGTTACGTATACGCCCCGTAGTGCTTATGGCCGAACCCAATTCTCGGCTAACACAGCTACATTCACGACTGGATTTTGACGCAAACAGTTGGCGCGAGTTTATAGATCTAGCCTATTAAGTAAAATCTTAGGTGATTTTTTTATGGTAACTTAGCTGCCCGGGGTCGTAATTAAGAAAGTACAGGAAATTTGAAAAAGTTACGTATACGCCCCGTAGTGCTTATGGCCGAACCCAATTCTCGGCTAACACAGCTACTTTCGCGACTGGATTTTGATGCAAATAGTTGGCGCCGGTTATGAACCAGCATATTAAGCCAAATCTTGGGTGGTTTTTTGATGGCAACTTAGCTGCCCGGGGTCGTAATTAAGAAAGTACAAACGTTTTTAAATGTTACGTATACGCCCCGTAGTGCTTATGGCCGAGCCCGATTCTCGGTAAACACAGCTCTTTTCACGACTGGATTTTGATGCAAACAGTTGGCGCGAGTTTACATCTAGCCTATTCAGCCAAATCTTGGGTGGTTTTTTGATGGCAACTTAGCTGCCCGGGGTCGTAATGAAGCAAGTACAAAAAAAATTAAAAAGTTACGTATACGCCCCGTAGTGCTTATGGCCGAACCCAATCCTCGGCTAACACAGCTACTTTCACGACTGGATTTTGATGCAAATAGTTGGCGCCGGTTATGAACCAGCATATTAAGCCAAATCATGGGTGGTTTTTTGATGGCAACTTAGCTGCCCGGGGTCGTAATGAAGCAAGTACAAAAAAATTTTAAATGTTACGTATACGCCCCGTAGTGCTTATGGCCGAACCCAATTCTCGGCTAACACAGCTACTTTCACGACTGGATTTTGATGCAAATAGTTGGCGCCGGTTATGAACCAGCATATTGAACCACAAAAAAATTTAAAATGTTACGTATACGCCCCGTAGACCTTATGGCCGAACCCAATTCTCGGCTAACACAGCTACTATCACGACTGGATTTTGATGAAAGCAGTTGGCGCCGGTTCAGATCCAGCCTATTAAGTAAAATCTTAGGTGATTTTTTGATGGTAACTTAGCTGCCCGGGGTCGTAATTAAGAAAGTACAGGAAATTTGAAAAAGTTACGTATACGCCCCGTAGTGCTTATGGCCGAACCCAATTCTCGGCTAACACAGCTACTTTCACGACTGGATTTTGATGCAAACAGTTGGCGCCGGTTCAGATCCAGCCTATTAAGTCAAATCTTGGGTGGTTTTTTGATGGCAACTTAGCTGCCCGGGGTCGTAATGAAGCAAGTACAAAAAAATTTAAAATGTTACGTATACGCCCCATAGTGCTTATGGCCGAACCCATTTCTCGGCTAACACCGCTACTTTCACGACTTTATTTTGATGCAAACAGTTGGCGCCGGTTCAGATCCAGCTTATTAAGTCAAATCTTGGGTGGTTTTTTAATGCCAACTTAACAACCCGGGGTCGTAATGAAGCAAGTACAAAAAATTTTAAAATGTTACGTATACGCCCCGTAGTGCTTATGGCCGAGCCCGATTCTCGGTAAACACAGCTCTTTTCACGACTGGATTTTGATGCAAACAGTTGGCGCGAGTTTACATCTAGCCTATTCAGCCAAATCTTGGGTGGTTTTTTGATGGCAACTTAGCTGCCCGGGGTCGTAATGAAGCAAGTACAAAAAAATTTAAAAAGTTACGTATACGCCCCGTAGTGCTTATGGCCGAACCCAATCCTCGGCTAACACAGCTACTTTCACGACTGGATTTTGATGCAAATAGTTGGCGCCGGTTATGAACCAGCATATTAAGCCAAATCATGGGTGGTTTTTTGATGGCAACTTAGCTGCCCGGGGTCGTAATGAAGCAAGTACAAAAAAAATTTAAATGTTACGTATACGCCCCGTAGTGCTTATGGCCGAACCCAATTCTCGGCTAACACAGCTACTTTCACGACTGGATTTTGATGCAAATAGTTGGCGCCGGTTCAGATCCAGCCTATTAAGTAAAATCTTGGGTGGTTTTTTGATGGTAACTTAGCTGCCCGGGGTCGTAATTAAGAAAGTACAGGAAATTTGAAAAAGTTACGTATACGCCCCGTAGTGCTTATGGCCGAACCCAATTCTCGGCTAACACAGCTACTTTCACGACTGGATTTTGATGCAAATAAATGGCGCCGGTTATGAACCAGCATATTAAGCCAAATCTTGGGTGGTTTTTTGATGGCAACTTAGCTGCCCGGGGTCGTAATGAAGCAAGTACAAACATTTAAATGTTACGTATACGCCCCGTAGTGCTTATGGCCGAACCCAATTCTCGGCTAACACAGCTACATTCACGACTGGATTTTGACGCAAACAGTTGGCGCGAGTTTATAGATCTAGCCTATTAAGTAAAATCTTAGGTGGTTTTTTGATGGCAACTTAGCTGCCCGGGGTCGTAATGAAGCAAGTACAAAAAAAATTTAAATGTTACGTATACGCCCCGTAGTGCTTATGGCCGAACCCAATTCTCGGCTAACACAGCTACTTTCACGACTGGATTTTGATGCAAATAGTTGGCGCCGGTTATGAACCAGCATATTGAACCACAAAAAAATTTAAAATGTTACGTATACGCCCCGTAGACCTTATGGCCGAACCCAATTCTCGGCTAACACAGCTACTATCACTACTGGATTTTGATGAAAGCAGTTGGCGCCGGTTCAGATCCAGCCTATTAAGTAAAATCTTGGGTGGTTTTTTGATGGCAACTTAGCTGCCCGGGGTCGTAATGAAGCAAGTACAAAAAATTTTAAAAAGTTACGTATACGCCCCGTAGTGCTTATGGCCGAACCCAATCCTCGGCTAACACAGCTACTTTCACGACTGGATTTTGACGCAAACAGTTGGCGCGAGTTTAGATCTAGCCTATTAAGCCAAATCTTGGGTGGTTTTTTGATGGCAACTTAGCTGCCCGGGGTCGTAATGAAGCAAGTACAAACATTTAAATGTTACGTATACGCCCCGTAGTGCTTATGGCCGAACCCAATTCTCGGCTAACACAGCTACTTTCACGACTGGATTTTGACGCAAACAGTTGGCGCGAGTTTAGATCTAGCCTATTAAGCCAAATCTTGGGTGGTTTTTTGATGGTAACTTAGCTGCCTGGGGTCGTAATCAAGCAAGTACAAGAAATATTAAAATGTTACGTATACGCCCCGTAGTGCTTATGGCCGAACCCAATTCTCGGCTAACACAGCTTCCTTCACGGCTGGAATTTGATGCAAACAGTTGGCGCGAGTTTAGATCTAGCCTATTCAGCCAAATTTTGGGTGGTTTTTGATGGCAACTTAGCTGCCCGGGGTCGTAATTAAGAAAGTACAGGAAATTTGAAAAAGTTACGTATACGCCCCGTAGTGCTTATGGCCGAACCCAATTCTCGGCTAACACAGCTACTTTCGCGACTGGATTTTGATGCAAATAGTTGGCGCCGGTTATGAACCAGCATATTAAGCCAAATCTTGGGTGGTTTTTTGATGGCAACTTAGCTGCCCGGGGTCGTAATTAAGAAAGTACAGGAAATTTGAAAAAGTTACGTATACGCCCCGTAGTGCTTATGGCCGAACCCAATTCTCGGCTAACACAGCTACTTTCACGACTGGATTTTGATGCAAACAGTTGGCGCCGGTTCAGATCCAGCCTATTAAGTCAAATCTTGGGTGGTTTTTTGATGGCAACTTAGCTGCCCGGGGTCGTAATGAAGCAAGTACAAAAAAATTTAAAATGTTACGTATACGCCCCATAGTGCTTATGGCCGAACCCATTTCTCGGCTAACACCGCTACTTTCACGACTTTATTTTGATGCAAACAGTTGGCGCCGGTTCAGATCCAGCTTATTAAGTCAAATCTTGGGTGGTTTTTTAATGCCAACTTAACAACCCGGGGTCGTAATGAAGCAAGTACAAAAAATTTTAAAATGTTACGTATACGCCCCGTAGTGCTTATGGCCGAGCCCGATTCTCGGTAAACACAGCTCTTTTCACGACTGGATTTTGATGCAAACAGTTGGCGCGAGTTTACATCTAGCCTATTCAGCCAAATCTTGGGTGGTTTTTTGATGGCAACTTAGCTGCCCGGGGTCGTAATGAAGCAAGTACAAAAAAATTTAAAAAGTTACGTATACGCCCCGTAGTGCTTATGGCCGAACCCAATCCTCGGCTAACACAGCTACTTTCACGACTGGATTTTGATGCAAATAGTTGGCGCCGGTTATGAACCAGCATATTAAGCCAAATCATGGGTGGTTTTTTGATGGCAACTTAGCTGCCCGGGGTCGTAATGAAGCAAGTACAAAAAAATTTTAAATGTTACGTATACGCCCCGTAGTGCTTATGGCCGAACCCAATTCTCGGCTAACACAGCTACTTTCACGACTGGATTTTGATGCAAATAGTTGGCGCCGGTTATGAACCAGCATATTGAACCACAAAAAAATTTAAAATGTTACGTATACGCCCCGTAGACCTTATGGCCGAACCCAGTTCTCGGCTAACACAGCTACTATCACGACTGGATTTTGATGAAAGCAGTTGGCGCCGGTTCAGATCCAGCCTAGTAAGTAAAATCTTGGGTGGTTTTTTGATGGCAACTTAGCTGCCCGGGGTCGTAATGAAGCAAGTACAAAAAATTTTAAAAAGTTACGTATACGCCCCGTAGTGCTTATGGCCGAACCCAATCCTCGGCTAACACAGCAACTTTCACGACTGGATTTTGACGCAAACAGTTGGCGCGAGTTTAGATCTAGCCTATTAAGCCAAATCTTGGGTGGTTTTTTGATGGCAACTTAGCTGCCCGGGGTCGTAATGAAGCAAGTACAAACATTTAAATGTTACGTATACGCCCCGTAGTGCTTATGGCCGAACCCAATTCTCGGCTAACACAGCTACTTTCACGACTGGATTTTGACGCAAACAGTTGGCGCGAGTTTAGATCTAGCCTATTAAGCCAAATCTTGGGTGGTTTTTTGATGGCAACTTAGCTGCCTGGGGTCGTAATGAAGCAAGTACAAGAAATATTAAAATGTTACGTATACGCCCCGTAGTGCTTATGGCCGAAGCCATTTCCTGGCTAACACAGCCACTTTCACGACTGGATTTTGATGAAAACAGTTGGCGCCGGTTCAGATCCAGCCTATTAAGTCAAATCTTGGGTGGTTTTTTGATGGCAACTTAGCTGCCCGGGGTCGTAATTAAGAAAGTACAAGAAATTTGAAAAAGTTACATATACGCCTCGTAGTGCTTATGGCTGAACCCATTTCTCGGCTAACACCGCTACTTTCATGACTTTATTTTGATGCAAACAGTTGGCGCCGGTTTAGATCCAGCCTATTAAGTCAAATCTTGGGTGGTTTTTTGATGGCAACTTAGCTGCCCGGGGTCGTAATGAACCAAGTACAAAAAATTTTAAGAAGTTACGTATACGCCCCGTAGTGCTTATGGCCGAACCCAATTCTCGGCTAACACAGCTACTTTCACGACTGGATTTTGATGCAAATAAATGGCGCCGGTTATGAACCAGCATATTAAGCCAAATCTTGGGTGGTTTTTTGATGGCAACTTAGCTGCCCGGGGTCGTAATGAAGCAAGTACAAAAAAATTTAAAATGTTACGTATACGCCCCGTAGTGCTTATGGCCGACCCCAATTCTCGGCTAACACAGCTACTTTCACGACTGGATTTTAACGCAAACAGTTGGCGCGAGTTTAGATCTAGCCTATTAAGCCAAATCTTGGGTGGTTTTTTGATGGCAACTTAGCTGCCCGGGGTCGTAATGAAGCAAGTACAAACATTTAAATGTTACGTATACGCCCCGTAGTGCTTATGGCCGAACCCAATTCTCGGCTAACACAGCTACATTCACGACTGGATTTTGACGCAAACAGTTGGCGCGAGTTTATAGATCTAGCCTATTAAGTAAAATCTTAGGTGATTTTTTGATGGTAACTTAGCTGCCCGGGGTCGTAATTAAGAAAGTACAGGAAATTTGAAAAAGTTACGTATACGCCCCGTAGTGCTTATGGCCGAACCCAATTCTCGGCTAACACAGCTACTTTCGCGACTGGATTTTGATGCAAATAGTTGGCGCCGGTTATGAACCAGCATATTAAGCCAAATCTTGGGTGGTTTTTTGATGGCAACTTAGCTGCCCGGGGTCGTAATTAAGAAAGTACAAACGTTTTTAAATGTTACGTATACGCCCCGTAGTGCTTATGGCCGAGCCCGATTCTCGGTAAACACAGCTCTTTTCACGACTGGATTTTGATGCAAACAGTTGGCGCGAGTTTACATCTAGCCTATTCAGCCAAATCTTGGGTGGTTTTTTGATGGCAACTTAGCTGCCCGGGGTCGTAATGAAGCAAGTACAAAAAAATTTAAAAAGTTACGTATACGCCCCGTAGTGCTTATGGCCGAACCCAATCCTCGGCTAACACAGCTACTTTCACGACTGGATTTTGATGCAAATAGTTGGCGCCGGTTATGAACCAGCATATTAAGCCAAATCATGGGTGGTTTTTTGATGGCAACTTAGCTGCCCGGGGTCGTAATGAAGCAAGTACAAAAAAATTTTAAATGTTACGTATACGCCCCGTAGTGCTTATGGCCGAACCCAATTCTCGGCTAACACAGCTACTTTCACGACTGGATTTTGATGCAAATAGTTGGCGCCGGTTATGAACCAGCATATTGAACCACAAAAAAATTTAAAATGTTACGTATACGCCCCGTAGACCTTATGGCCGAACCCAATTCTCGGCTAACACAGCTACTATCACGACTGGATTTTGATGAAAGCAGTTGGCGCCGGTTCAGATCCAGCCTATTAAGTAAAATCTTAGGTGATTTTTTGATGGTAACTTAGCTGCCCGGGGTCGTAATGAAGCAAGTACAAAAAAATTTAAAATGTTACGTATACGCCCCATAGTGCTTATGGCCGAACCCATTTCTCGGCTAACACCGCTACTTTCACGACTTTATTTTGATGCAAACAGTTGGCGCCGGTTCAGATCCAGCCTATTAAGTCAAATCTTAGGTGATTTTTTGATGGTAACTTAGCTGCCCGGGGTCGTAATTAAGAAAGTACAGGAAATTTGAAAAAGTTACGTATACGCCCCGTAGTGCTTATGGCCGAACCCAATTCTCGGCTAACACAGCTACTTTCACGACTGGATTTTGATGCAAACAGTTGGCGCCGGTTCAGATCCAGCCTATTAAGTCAAATCTTGGGTGGTTTTTTGATGGCAACTTAGCTGCCCGGGGTCGTAATGAAGCAAGTACAAAAAAATTTAAAATGTTACGTATACGCCCCATAGTGCTTATGGCCGAACCCATTTCTCGGCTAACACCGCTACTTTCACGACTTTATTTTGATGCAAACAGTTGGCGCCGGTTCAGATCCAGCTTATTAAGTCAAATCTTGGGTGGTTTTTTAATGCCAACTTAACAACCCGGGGTCGTAATGAAGCAAGTACAAAAAATTTTAAAATGTTACGTATACGCCCCGTAGTGCTTATGGCCGAGCCCGATTCTCGGTAAACACAGCTCTTTTCACGACTGGATTTTGATGCAAACAGTTGGCGCGAGTTTACATCTAGCCTATTCAGCCAAATCTTGGGTGGTTTTTTGATGGCAACTTAGCTGCCCGGGGTCGTAATGAAGCAAGTACAAAAAAATTTAAAAAGTTACGTATACGCCCCGTAGTGCTTATGGCCGAACCCAATCCTCGGCTAACACAGCTACTTTCACGACTGGATTTTGATGCAAATAGTTGGCGCCGGTTATGAACCAGCATATTAAGCCAAACCATGGGTGGTTTTTTGATGGCAACTTAGCTGCCCGGGGTCGTAATGAAGCAAGTACAAAAAAATTTTAAATGTTACGTATACGCCCCGTAGTGCTTATGGCCGAACCCAATTCTCGGCTAACACAGCTACTTTCACGACTGGATTTTGATGCAAATAGTTGGCGCCGGTTATGAACCAGCATATTGAACCACAAAAAAATTTAAAATGTTACGTATACGCCCCGTAGACCTTATGGCCGAACCCAATTCTCGGCTAACACAGCTACTATCACGACTGGATTTTGATGAAAGCAGTTGGCGCCGGTTCAGATCCAGCCTATTAAGTAAAATCTTGGGTGGTTTTTTGATGGCAACTTAGCTGCCCGGGGTCGTAATGAAGCAAGTACAAAAAATTTTAAAAAGTTACGTATACGCCCCGTAGTGCTTATGGCCGAACCCAATCCTCGGCTAACACAGCTACTTTCACGACTGGATTTTGACGCAAACAGTTGGCGCGAGTTTAGATCTAGCCTATTAAGCCAAATCTTGGGTGGTTTTTTGATGGCAACTTAGCTGCCCGGGGTCGTAATGAAGCAAGTACAAACATTTAAATGTTACGTATACGCCCCGTGGTGCTTATGGCCGAACCCAATTCTCGGCTAACACAGCTACTTTCACGACTGTATTTTGACGCAAACAGTTGGCGCGAGTTTAGATCTAGCCTATTAAGCCAAATCTTGGGTGGTTTTTTGATGGCAACTTAGCTGCCTGGGGTCGTAATCAAGCAAGTACAAGAAATATTAAAATGTTACGTATACGCCCCGTAGTGCTTATGGCCGAACCCAATTCTCGGCTAACACAGCTTCCTTCACGGCTGGAATTTGATGCAAACAGTTGGCGCGAGTTTAGATCTAGCCTATTCAGCCAAATTTTGGGTGGTTTTTTGATGGCAACTTAGATGCCAGGGGTCGTAATTAAGAAAGTACGAACATATTTAAATGTTACGTATACGCCCCGTAGTGCTTATGGCCGAACCCAATTCTCGGCTAACACAGCTACTTTCACGACTGGATTTTGACGCAAACAGTTGGCGCGAGTTTAGATCTAGCCTATTAAGCCAAATCTTGGGTGGTTTTTTGATGGCAACTTAGCTGCCTGGGGTCGTAATGAAGCAAGTACAAGAAATATTAAAATGTTACGTATACGCCCCGTAGTGCTTATGGCCGAAGCCATTTCCTGGCTAACACAGCCACTTTCACGACTGGATTTTGATGAAAACAGTTGGCGCCGGTCCAGATCCAGCCTATTAAGTCAAATCTTGGGTGGTTTTTTGATGGCAACTTAGCTGCCCGGGGTCGTAACTAAGAAAGTAGAAGAAATTTGAAAAAGTTACATATACGCCTCGTAGTGCTTATGGCTGAACCCATTTCTCGGCTAACACCGCTACTTTCATGACTTTATTTTGATGCAAACAGTTGGCGCCGGTTTAGATCCAGCCTATTAAGTCAAATCTTGGGTGGTTTTTTGATGGCAACTTAGCTGCCCGGGGTCGTAATGAACCAAGTACAAAAAATTTTAAGAAGTTACGTATACGCCCCGTAGTGCTTATGGCCGAACCCAATTCTCGGCTAACACAGCTACTTTCACGACTGGTTTTTGATGCAAATAAATGGCGCCGGTTATGAACCAGCATATTAAGCCAAATCTTGGGTGGTTTTTTGATGGCAACTTAGCTGCCCGGGGTCGTAATGAAGCAAGTACAAAAAAATTTAAAATGTTACGTATACGCCCCGTAGTGCTTATGGCCGACCCCAATTCTCGGCTAACACAGCTACTTTCACGACTGGATTTTAACGCAAACAGTTGGCGCGAGTTTAGATCTAGCCTATTAAGCCAAATCTTGGGTGGTTTTTTGATGGCAACTTAGCTGCGCGGGGTCGTAATGAAGCAAGTACAAACATTTAAATGTTACGTATACGCCCCGTAGTGCTTATGGCCGAAACCAATTCTCGGCTAACACAGCTACATTCACGACTGGATTTTGACGCAAACAGTTGGCGCGAGTTTATAGATCTAGCCTATTAAGTAAAATCTTAGGTGATTTTTTGATGGTAACTTAGCTGCCCGGGGTCGTAATTAAGAAAGTACAGGAAATTTGAAAAAGTTACGTATACGCCCCGTAGTGCTTATGGCCGAACCCAATTCTCGGCTAACACAGCTACTTTCGCGATTGGATTTTGATGCAAATAGTTGGCGCCGGTTATGAACCAGCATATTAAGCCAAATCTTGGGTGGTTTTTTGATGGCAACTTAGCTGCCCGGGGTCGTAATTAAGAAAGTACAAACGTTTTTAAATGTTACGTATACGCCCCGTAGTGCTTATGGCCGAGCCCGATTCTCGGTAAACACAGCTCTTTTCACGACTGGATTTTGATGCAAACAGTTGGCGCGAGTTTACATCTAGCCTATTCAGCCAAATCTTGGGTGGTTTTTTGATGGCAACTTAGCTGCCCGGGGTCGTAATGAAGCAAGTACAAAAAAATTTAAAAAGTTACGTATACGCCCCGTAGTGCTTATGGCCGAACCCAATCCTCGGCTAACACAGCTACTTTCACGACTGGATTTTGATGCAAATAGTTGGCGCCGGTTATGAACCAGCATATTAAGCCAAATCATGGGTGGTTTTTTGATGGCAACTTAGCTGCCCGGGGTCGTAATGAAGCAAGTACAAAAAAATTTTAAATGTTACGTATACGCCCCGTAGTGCTTATGGCCGAACCCAATTCTCGGCTAACACAGCTACTTTCACGACTGGATTTTGATGCAAATAGTTGGCGCCGGTTATGAACCAGCATATTGAACCACAAAAAAATTTAAAATGTTACGTATACGCCCCGTAGACCTTATGGCCGAACCCAATTCTCGGCTAACACAGCTACTATCACGACTGGATTTTGATGAAAGCAGTTGGCGCCGGTTCAGATCCAGCCTATTAAGTAAAATCTTGGGTGGTTTTTTGATGGCAACTTAGCTGCCCGGGGTCGTAATGAAGCAAGTACAAAAAATTTTAAAAAGTTACGTATACGCCCCGTAGTGCTTATGGCCGAACCCAATCCTCGGCTAACACAGCTACTTTCACGACTGGATTTTGACGCAAACAGTTGGCGCGAGTTTAGATCTAGCCTATTAAGCCAAATCTTGGGTGGTTTTTTGATGGCAACTTAGCTGCCCGGGGTCGTAATGAAGCAAGTACAAACATTTAAATGTTACGTATACGCCCCGTAGTGCTTATGGCCGAACCCAATTCTCGGCTAACACAGCTACTTTCACGACTGGATTTTAACGCAAACAGTTGGCGCGAGTTTAGATCTAGCCTATTAAGCCAAATCTTGGGTGGTTTTTTGATGGCAACTTAGCTGCCCGGGGTCGTAATGAAGCAAGTACAAACATTTAAATGTTACGTATACGCCCCGTAGTGCTTATGGCCGAACCCAATTCTCGGCTAACACAGCTACATTCACGACTGGATTTTGACGCACACAGTTGGCGCGAGTTTATAGATCTAGCCTATTAAGTAAAATCTTAGGTGATTTTTTGATGGTAACTTAGCTGCCCGGGGTCGTAATTAAGAAAGTACAAGAAATTTGATAAAGTTACGTTTACGCCCGGTAGTGCTTATGGCCGAACCCAATTCTCGGCTAACACAGCTACTTTCGCGACTGGATTTTGATGCAAATAGTTGGCGCCAATTCTCGGCTAACACAGCTACTTTCACGACTGGATTTTAACGCAAACAGTTGGCGCGAGTTTAGATCTAGCCTATTAAGCCAAATCTTGGGTGGTTTTTTGATGGCAACTTAGCTGCCCGGGGTCGTAATGAAGCAAGTACAAACATTTAAATGTTACGTATACGCCCCGTAGTGCTTATGGCCGAACCCAATTCTCGGCTAACACAGCTACATTCACGACTGGATTTTGACGCAAACAGTTGGCGCGAGTTTATAGATCTAGCCTATTAAGTAAAATCTTAGGTGATTTTTTGATGGTAACTTAGCTGCCCGGGGTCGTAATTAAGAAAGTACAGGAAATTTGAAAAAGTTACGTATACGCCCCGTAGTGCTTATGGCCGAACCCAATTCTCGGCTAACACAGCTACTTTCGCGACTGGATTTTGATGCAAATAGTTGGCGCCGGTTATGAACCAGCATATTAAGCCAAATCTTGGGTGGTTTTTTGATGGCAACTTAGCTGCCCGGGGTCGTAATTAAGAAAGTACAAACGTTTTTAAATGTTACGTATACGCCCCGTAGTGCTTATGGCCGAGCCCGATTCTCGGTAAACATAGCTCTTTTCACGACTGGATTTTGATGCAAACAGTTGGCGCGAGTTTACATCTAGCCTATTCAGCCAAATCTTGGGTGGTTTTTTGATGGCAACTTAGCTGCCCGGGGTCGTAATGAAGCAAGTACAAAAAAATTTAAAAAGTTACGTATACGCCCCGTAGTGCTTATGGCCGAACCCAATCCTCGGCTAACACAGCTACTTTCACGACTGGATTTTGATGCAAATAGTTGGCGCCGGTTATGAACCAGCATATTAAGCCAAATCATGGGTGGTTTTTTGATGGCAACTTAGCTGCCCGGGGTAGTAATGAAGCAAGTACAAAAAAATTTTAAATGTTACGTATACGCCCCGTAGTGCTTATGGCCGAACCCGATTCTCGGCTAACACAGCTACTTTCACGACTGGATTTTGATGCAAATAGTTGGCGCCGGTTATGAACCAGCATATTGAACCACAAAAAAATTTAAAATGTTACGTATACGCCCCGTAGACCTTATGGCCGAACCCAATTCTCGGCTAACACAGCTACTATCACGACTGGATTTTGATGAAAGCAGTTGGCGCCGGTTCAGATCCAGCCTATTAAGTAAAATCTTGGGTGGTTTTTTGATGGCAACTTAGCTGCCCGGGGTCGTAATGAAGCAAGTACAAAAAATTTTAAAAAGTTACGTATACGCCCCGTAGTGCTTATGGCCGAACCCAATCCTCGGCTAACACAGCTACTTTCACGACTGGATTTTGACGCAAACAGTTGGCGCGAGTTTAGATCTGGCCTATTAAGCCAAATCTTGGGTGGTTTTTTGATGGCAACTTAGCTGCCCGGGGTCGTAATGAAGCAAGTACAAACATTTAAATGTTACGTATACGCCCCGTAGTGCTTATGGCCGAACCCAATTCTCGGCTAACACAGCTACTTTCACGACTGGATTTTGACGCAAACAGTTGGCGCGAGTTTAGATCTAGCCTATTAAGCCAAATCTTGGGTGGTTTTTTGATGGCAACTTAGCTGCCCGGGGTCGTAATGAAGCAAGTACAAACATTTAAATGTTACGTATACGCCCCGTAGTGCTTATGGCCGAACCCAATTCTCGGCTAACACAGCTACTTTCACGACTGGATTTTAACGCAAACAGTTGGCGCGAGTTTAGATCTAGCCTATTAAGCCAAATCTTGGGTGGTTTTTTGATGGCAACTTAGCTGCCCGGGGTCGTAATGAAGCAAGTACAAACATTTAAATGTTACGTATACGCCCCGTAGTGCTTATGGCCGAACCCAATTCTCGGCTAACACAGCTACTTTCACGACTGGATTTTGATGCAAATAGTTGGCGCCGGTTATGAACCAGCATATTGAACCACAAAAAAATTTAAAATGTTACGTATACGCCCCGTAGACCTTATGGCCGAACCCAATTCTCGGCTAACACAGCTACTTTCACGACTGGATTTTAACGCAAACAGTTGGCGCGAGTTTAGATCTAGCCTATTAAGCCAAACCTTGGGTGGTTTTTTGATGGCAACTTAGCTGCCCGGGGTCGTAATGAAGCAAGTACAAACATTTAAATGTTACGTATACGCCCCGTAGTGCTTATGGCCGAACCCAATTCTCGGCTAACACAGCTACTTTCACGACTGGATTTTAACGCAAACAGTTGGCGCGAGTTTAGATCTAGCCTATTAAGCCAAATCTTGGGTGGTTTTTTGATGGCAACTTAGCTGCCTGGGGTCGTAATCAAGCAAGTACAAGAAATATTAAAATGTTACGTATACGCCCCGTAGTGCTTATGGCCGAACCCAATTCTCGGCTAACACAGCTTCCTTCACGGCTGGAATTTGATGCAAACAGTTGGCGCCGGTTCAGATCCAGCCTATTAAGTCAAATCTTGGGTGGTTTTTTGATGGCAACTTAGCTGCCCGGGGTCGTAATGAAGCAAGTACAAAAAAATTTAAAATGTTACGTATACGCCCCATAGTGCTTATGGCCGAACCCGTTTCTCGGCTAACACCGCTACTTTCACGACTTTATTTTGATGCAAGCAGTTGGCGCCGGTTCAGATCCAGCCTATTAAGTCAAATCTTGGGTGGTTTTTTGATGGCAATTTAGCTGCCCGGGGTCGTAATGAAGCAAGTACAAAAAAATTTAAAAAGTTACGTATACGCCTCGTTGTGCTTATGGCCGAGCCCGATTCTCGGCAAACACAGCTCTTTTCACGACTGGATTTTGATGCAAACAGTTGGCGCGAGTTCAGATCTAGAATATACAGCCAAATCTTGGGTGGTTTTTTGATGGTAACTTAGCTGCCCGGGGTCGTAATTAAGAAAGTACAAGAAATTTGAAAAAGTTACGTATACGCCCCGTAGTGCTTATGGCCGAACCCAATTCTCGGCTAGCACAGCTACTTTCACGACTGGATTTTGATGCAAACAGTTGGCGCCGGTTCAGATCCAGCCTATTAAGTAAAATCTTGGGTGGTTTTTTGATGGCAACTTAGCTGCCCGGGGTCGTAATGAAGCAAGTACAAAAAAATTTAAAAAGTTACGTATACGCCCCGTAGTGCTTATGGCCGAACCCAATCCTCGGCTAACACAGCTACTTTCACGACTGGATTTTGACGCAAACAGTTGGCGCGAGTTTAGATCTAGCCTATTAAGCCAAATCTTGGGTGGTTTTTTGATGGCAACTTAGCTGCCTGGGGTCGTAATCAAGCAAGTACAAGAAATATTAAAATGTTACGTATACGCCCCGTAGTGCTTATGGCCGAACCCAATTCTCGGCTAACACAGCTACTTTTACGACTGGAATTTGATGCAAACAGTTGGCGCGAGTTTAGATCTAGCCTATTCAGCCAAATTTTGGGTGGTTTTTTGATGGCAACTTAGCTGCCCGGGGTCGTAATTAAGAAAGTACGAACATATTTAAATGTTACGTATACGCCCCGTAGTGCTTATGGCCGAACCCAATTCTCGGCTAACACAGCTACTTTCACGACTGGATTTTGACGCAAACAGTTGGCGCGAGTTTAGATCTAGCCTATTAAGCCAAATCTTGGGTGGTTTTTTGATGGCAACTTAGCTGCCTGGGGTCGTAATGAAGCAAGTACAAGAAATATTAAAATGTTACGTATACGCCCCGTAGTGCTTATGGCCGAAGCCATTTCCTGGCTAACACAGCCACTTTCACGACTGGATTTTGATGAAAACAGTTGGCGCCGGTTCAGATCCAGCCTATTAAGTCAAATCTTGGGTGGTTTTTTGATGGCAACTTAGCTGCCGGGGTCGTAATTAAGAAAGTACAAGAAATTTGAAAAAGTTACATATACGCCTCGTAGTGCTTATGGCTGAACCCATTTCTCGGCTAACACCGCTACTTTCATGACTTTATTTTGATGCAAACAGTTGGCGCCGGTTTAGATCCAGCCTATTAAGTCAAATCTTGGGTGGTTTCTTGATGGCAACTTAGCTGCCCGGGGTCGTAATGAACCAAGTACAAAAAATTTTAAAATGTTACGTATACGCCCCGTAGTGCTTATGGCCGAACCCAATTCTCGGCTAACACAGCTACTTTCACGACTGGATTTTGATGCAAACAATTGGCGCCGGTTCAGATCCAGCCTATTAAGTCAAATCTTGGGTGGTTTTTTGATGGCAACTTAGCTGCCGGGGTCGTAATTAAGAAAGTACAAGAAATTTGAAAAAGTTACATATACGCCTCGTAGTGCTTATGGCTGAACCCATTTCTCGGCTAACACCGCTACTTTCATGACTTTATTTTGATGCAAACAGTTGGCGCCGGTTTAGATCCAGCCTATTAAGTCAAATCTTGGGTGGTTTTTTGATGGCAACTTAGCTGTCCGGGGTCGTAATGAACCAAGTACAAAAAATTTTAAAATGTTACGTATACGCCCCGTAGTGCTTATGGCCGAACCCAATTCTCGGCTAACACAGCTACTTTCACGACTGGATTTTGATGCAAATAGTTGGCGCCGGTTATGAACCAGCATATTAAGCCAAATCTTGGGTGGTTTTTTGATGGCAACTTAGCTGCCCGGGGTCGTAATTAAGAGAGTACAAACATTTTTAAATGTTACGTATACGCCCCGTAGTGCTTATGGCCGAACCCAATTCTCGGCTAACAAAGCTACTTTCACGACTGGATTTTGATGCAAACAGTTGGTGCGAGTTCAGATCTAGCCCATTAAGTCAAATCTTAGGTGGTTTTTTGAGGGTAACTTAGCTGCCCGTGGTCGTAATTAAGAAAGTACAAGAGATTTGAAAAAGGTACGTATACGCCCCGTAGTGCTTATGGCCGAACCCAATTCTCGGCTAACACAGCTACTTTCACGACTGGATTTTGATGCAAACAGTTGGCGCCGGTTCAGATCCAGCCTATTAAGTCAAATCTTGGGTGGTTTTTTGATGGCAACTTAGCTGCCCGGGGTCGTAATGAAGCAAGTACAAAAAAATTTAAAATGTTACGTATACGCCCCATAGTGCTTATGGCCGAACCCATTTCTCGGCTAACACCGCTACTTTCACGACTTTATTTTTATGCAAGCAGTTGGCGCCGGTTCAGATCCAGCCTATTAAGTCAAATCTTGGGTGGTTTTTTGATGGCAACTTAGCTGCCCGGGGTCGTAATGAAGCAAGTACAAAAAAATTTAAAAAGTTACGTATACGCCTCGTTGTGCTTATGGCCGAGCCCGATTCTCGGCAAACACAGCTCTTTTCACGACTGGATTTTGATGCAAACAGTTGGCGCGAGTTCAGATCTAACCTATACAGCCAAATCATGGGTGGTTTTTTGATGGTAACTTAGCTGCCCGGGGTCGTAATTAAGAAAGTACAAGAAATTTGAAAAAGTTACGTATACGCCCCGTAGTGCTTATGGCCGAACCCAATTCTCGGCTAACACAGCTACTTTCACGACTGGAGTTTGATGCAAATAGTTGGCGCCGGTTATGAACCAGCATATTAGGCCAAATCTTGAGTGGTTTTTTGATGGCAACTTAACTGCCCGAAGTCGTAATGAAGCAAGTACAAACATGTAAATGTTACGTATACGCCCCGTAGTGTTTATGGCCGAACCCAATACTCGGTTAACACAGCTACTTTCATGACTGGATTTTGATGTAAACAGTTGGCGCGAGTTATCATCTAGCCTATTCAGCCAAATCTTGGGTGGTTTTTTGATGGCAACTTAGCTGCCCGGGGTCGTAATGAAGCAAGTACAAACATTTAAATGTTACGTATACGCCCCGTAGTGTTTATGGCCGAACCCAATACTCGGTTAACACAGCTACTTTCACGACTGGATTTTGATGCAAACAGTTGGCGCGAGTTATCATCTAGCCTATTCAGCCAAATCTTGGGTGGTTTTTTGATGGCAACTTAGCTGCCCGGGGTCGTAATGAAGCAAGTACAAACATTTAAATGTTACGTATACGCCCCGTAGTGTTTATGGCCGAACCCAATACTCGGTTAACACAGCTACTTTCACGACTGGATTTTGATGCAAACAGTTGGCGCGAGTTTAGATCTAGCCTATACAGCCAAATCTTGGGTGGTTTTTTGATGGTAACTTAGCTGCCCGGGGTCGTAATTAAGAAAGTACAAGAAATTTGAAAAAGTTACGTATACGCCCCGTAGTGCTTATGGCCGAGCCCAATTCTCGGCTAACACAGCTACTTTCATGACTGGATTTTGATGTAAACAGTTGGCGCGAGTTATCATCTAGCCTATTCAGCCAAATCTTGGGTGGTTTTTTGATGGCAACTTAGCTGCCCGGGGTCGTAATGAAGCAAGTACAAACATTTAAATGTTACGTATACGCCCCGTAGTGTTTATGGCCGAACCCAATACTCGGTTAACACAGCTACTTTCACGACTGGATTTTGATGCAAACAGTTGGCGCGAGTTTAGATCTAGCCTATACAGCCAAATCTTGGGTGGTTTTTTGATGGTAACTTAGCTGCCCGGGGTCGTAATTAAGAAAGTACAAGAAATTTCAAAAAGTTACGTATACGCCCCGTAGTGCTTATGGCCGAACCCAATTCTCGGCTAACACAGCTACTTTCACGACTGGATTTCAACGCAAACAGTTGGCGCGAGTTTAGATCTAGCCTAATAAGCCAAATCTTGGGTGGTTTTTTGATGGTAACTTAGCTGCCCGGGGTCGTAATTAAGAAAGTACAAGAAATTTGAAAAAGTTACGTATACGCCCCGTAGTGCTTATGGCCGAGCCCAATTCTCGGCTAACACAGCTACTTTCACGACTGGATTTTGATGTAAACAGTTGGCGCGAGTTATCATCTAGCCTATTCAGCCAAATCTTGGGTGGTTTTTTGATGGCAACTTAGCTGCCCGGGGTCGTAATGAAGCAAGTACAAACATTTAAATGTTACGTTTACGCCCCGTAGTGCTTATGGCCGAACCCAATTCTCGGCTAACACAGCTACTTTCACGACTGGATTTTGACGCAAACAGTTGGCGCGAGTTTAGATCTAGCCTATTAAGCCAAATTTTGGGTGGTTTTTTGATGGCAACTTAGCTGCCCGGGGTCGTAATTAAGAAAGTACGAACATATTTAAATGTTACGTATACGCCCCGTAGTGCTTATGGCCGAACTCGTTTCTCGGCTAACACCGCTACTTTCACGACTTTATTTTGACGCAAACAGTTGGCGCCGGTTCAGATCCAGCCTATTAAGTAAAATCTTGGTTGGTTTTTTGATGGCAACTTAGCTGCCCGGGGTCGTAATGAAGCAAGTACAAAAAAATTTAAAATGTTACGTATACGCCCCGTAGACCTTATGGCCGAACCCAATTCTCGGCTAACAAAGCTACTATCACGACTGGATTTTGATGAAAGCAGTTGGCGCGAGTTTAGATCTAGCCTATTAAGCCAAATTTTGGGTGGTTTTTTGATGGCAACTTAGCTGCCCGGGGTCGTAATTAAGAAAGTACGAACATATTTAAATGTTACGTATACGCCCCGTAGTGCTTATGGCCGAACCCGTTTCTCGGCTAACACCGCTACTTTCACGACTTTATTTTGAGGCAAACAGTTGGCGCCGGTTCAGATCCAGCCTATTAAGTAAAATCTTGGTTGGTTTTTTGATGGCAACTTAGCTGCCCGGGGTCGTAATGAAGCAAGTACAAAAAAATTTAAAATGTTACGTATACGCCCCGTAGACCTTATGGCCGAACCCAATTCTCGGCTAACACAGCTACTATCACGACTGGATTTTGATGAAAGCAGTTGGCGCCGGTTCAGATCCAGCCTATTAAGTCAAATCTTGGGTGGTTTTTTGATTTCAACTTAGCTGCCCGTGGTCGTAATTAAGAAAGTACAAGAGATTTGAAAAAGGTACGTATACGCCCCGTAGTGCTTATGGCCGAACCCAATTCTCGGCTAACAAAGCTACTTTCACGACTGGATTTTGATGCAAACAGTTGGTGCGAGTTCAGATCTAGCCTATTAAGTCAAATCTTAGGTGGTTTTTTGAGGGTAACTTAGCTGCCCGTGGTCGTAATTAAGAAAGTACAAGAGATTTGAAAAAGGTACGTATACGCCCCGTAGTGCTTATGGCCGAACCCAATTCTCGGCTAACAAAGCTACTTTCACGACTGGATTTTAATGCAAACAGTTGGCGCGAGTTTAGATCTAGCCTATACAGCCAAATCTTGGGTGGTTTTTTGATGGTAACTTAGCTGCCCGGGGTCGTAATTAAGAAAGTACAAGAAATTTGAAAAAGTTACGTATACGCCCCGTAGTGCTTATGGCCGAACCCAATTCTCGGCTAACAAAGCTACTTTCACGACTGGATTTCAACGCAAACAGTTGGCGCGAGTTTAGATCTAGCCTAATAAGCCAAATCTTGGGTGGTTTTTTGATGGTAACTTAGCTGCCCGGGGTCGTAATGAAGAGAGTACAAACATTTTTAAATGTTACGTATACGCCCCGTAGTGCTTATGGCCGAACCCAATTCTCAGCTAATGCAGCTACTTTCACGACTGGATTTTGATGCAAATAGTTGGCGCCGGTTATGAACCAGCATATTAGGCCAAATCTTGAGTGGTTTTTTGATGGCAACTCCTCTGCCCGAAGTCGTAATGAAGCAAGTACAAACATGTAAATGTTACGTATGCGCCCCGTAGTGCTTATGGCCGAACCCAATTCTCGGCTAACACAGCTGCTTTCACGACTGGATTTTGATGCAAACAGTTGGCGCGAGTTTAGATCTAGCCTATACAGCCAAATCTTGGGTGGTTTTTTGATGGTAACTTAGCTGCCCGGGGTCGTAATTAAGAAAGTACAAGAAATTTGAAAAAGTTACGTATACGCCCCGTAGTGCTTATGGCCGAGCCCAATTCTCGGCTAACACAGCTACTTTCACGACTGGATTTTGATGAAAGCAGTTGGCGCCGGTTCAGATCCAGCCTATTAAGTCAAATCTTGGGTGGTTTTTTGATGGCAACTTATCTGCCCGGGGTCGTATGAAGCAAGTACAAAAAATTTTAAAAAGTTACGTATACGCCTCGTTGTGCTTATGGCCGAGCCCAATTCTCGGCTAACACAGCTACTTTCACGACTGGATTTTGATGCAAACAGTTGGCGCGAGTTTACATCTAGCCTATTCAGCCAAATCTGGGGGGTTTTTTGCTGGCAACTTAGCTGCCCGGGGTCGTAATGAAGGAAGTACAAACAATTTTAAAATGTTACGTATACGCCCCGTAGGGCTTATGGCCGAAGCCATTTCCTGGCTAACACAACCACTTTCACGACTGGATTTTGATGAAAACAGTTGGCGCGAGTTCAGATCTAGCCTATTAAGTCAAATCTTAGGTGGTTTTTTGATGGCTACTTAGCTGCCCGGGGTCGTAATTAAGAAAGTACAAGAAATTTGAAAAAGTTACATATGCGCCTCGTAGTGCTTATGGTCGAACCCATTTCTCGGCTAACACCGCTACTTTCATGACTTTATTTTGATGCAAACAGTTGGCGCCGGTTCAGATCCAGCCTATTAAGTCAAATCTTGGGTGGTTTTTTGATGGCAACTTAGCTGCCCGGGGTCGTAATGAACCAAGTACAAACAATTTTAAAATGTTACGTATACGCCCCGTAGTGCTTATGGCCGAACCCAATTCTCAGCTAACAATGCTACTTTCACGACTGGATTTTGATGCAAACAGTTGGTGCGAGTTCAGATCTAGCCTATTAAGTCAAATCTTAGGTGGTTTTTTGAGGTTAACCTAGCTGCCCGTGGTCGTAATTAAGAAAGTACAAGAAATTTGAAAAAGTTACGTATACGCCCCGTAGTGCTTATGGCCGAACCCAATTCTCGGCTAACACAGCTACTTTCACGACTGGATTTTGATGCAAATAGTTGGCGCCGGTTATGAACCAGCATATTAGGCCAAATCTTGGGTGGTTTTTTGATGGCAACTTAGCTGCCCGGGGTCGTAATGAACCAAGTACGAACAATTTTAAAATGTTACGTATACGTCCCGTAGTGCTTATGGCCGAACCCAATTCTCGGCTAACAAAGCTACTTTCACGACTGGATTTTGATGCAAACAGTTGGTACGAGTTCAGATCCAGCCTATTAAGTCAAATCTTGGGTGGTTTTTTGATGGTAACTTAGCTGCTGGTGGTCGTAATGAAGCAAGTACAAAAAATTTTAAAAAGTTACGTATACGCCTCGTTGTGCTTATGGCCGAGCCCGATTCTCGGCAAACACAGCTCTTTTCGCGACTGGATTTTGATGCAAACAGTTGGCGCGAGTTCAGATCCAGCCTATTAAGTCAAATCTTGGGTGGTTTTTTGATGGCAACTTAGCTGCCCGGGGTCGTAATGAACCAAGTACAAACAATTTTAAAATGTTACGTATACGTTGTGCTTATGGCCGAACCCAATTCTCGGCTAACAAAGCTACTTTCACGACTGGATTTTGATGCAAACAGTTGGTGCGAGTTCAGATCTAGCCTATTAAGTCAAATCTTAGGTGGTTTTTTGAGGGTAACTTAGCTGCCCGTGGTCGTAATTAAGAAAGTACAAGAAATTTGAAAAAGGTACGTATACGCCCCGTAGTGCTTATGGCCGAACCCAATTCTCGGCTAACACAGCTACTTTCACGACAGGATTTTGATGCAAATAGTTGGCGCCGGTTATGAACCAGCATATTAGGCCAAATCTTGGGTGGTTTTTTGATGGCAACTTAGCTGCCCGAAGTCGTAATGAAGCAAGTACAAACATGTAAATGTTACGTATACGCCACGTAGTGCTTATGGCCGAACCCAATTCTCGGCTAACACAGCTACTTTCATGACTGGATTTTGATGCAAACAGTTGGCGCGAGTTTAGATCTAGCCTATACAGCCAAATCTTGGGTGGTTTTTTGATGGTAACTTAGCTGCCCGGGGTCGTAATTAAGAAAGTACAAGAAATTTGAAAAAGTTACGTATACGCCCCGTAGTGCTTACGGCCGAACCCATTTCTCGGCTAACACCGCTACTTTCATGACTTTATTTTGATGCAAACAGTTGGCGCCGGTTCAGATCCAGCCTATTAAGTCAAATCTTGGGTGGTTTTTTGATGGCAACTTAGCTGCCCGGGGTCGTAATGAACCAAGTACAAACAATTTTAAAATGTTACGTATACGCCCCGTAGTGCTTATGGCCGAACCCAATTCTCGGCTAACAAAGCTACTTTCACGAATGGATTTTGATGCAAACAGTTGGCGCGAGTTCAGATGTAGCATATTAAGTCAAATCTTGGGTGGTTTTTTGATGGCTACTTAGCTGCCCGGGGTCGTAATTAAGAAAGTACAAGAAATTTGAAAAAGTTACATATGCGCCTCGTAGTGCTTATGGCCGAACCCATTTCTCGGCTAACACCGCTACTTTCGTGACCTTATTTTGATGCAAACAGTTGGCGCCGGTTCAGATCCAGCCTATTAAGTCAAATCTTGGGTGGTTTTTTGATGGCAACTTAGCTGCCCGGGGTCGTAATGAACCAAGTACAAACAATTTTAAAATGTTACGTATACGTTGTGCTTATGGCCGAACCCAATTCTCGGCTAACAAAGCTACTTTCACGACTGGATTTTGATGCAAACAGTTGGTGCGAGTTCAGATCTAGCCTATTAAGTCAAATCTTAGGTGGTTTTTTGAGGGTAACTTAGCTGCCCGTGGTCGTAATTAAGAAAGTACAAGAAATTTGAAAAAGGTACGTATACGCCCCGTAGTGCTTATGGCCGAACCCAATTCTCGGCTAACACAGCTACTTTCACGACTGGATATTGATGCAAACAGTTGGCGCCGGTTCATATCCAGCCTATTAAGTCAAATCTTGGGTGGTTTTTTGATGGTAACTTAGCTGCCCGGGGTCGTAATGAAGCAAGTACAAACATTTAAATGTTACGTATACGCCCCGTAGTGCTTATGGCCGAACCCAATTCTCGGCTAACACAGCTACTTTCACGACTGGATTTTAACGCAAACAGTTGGCGCGAGTTTAGATCTAGCCTATTAAGCCAAATCTTGGGTGGTTTTTTGATGGCAACTTAGCTGCCTGGGGTCGTAATCAAGCGAGTACAAGAAATATTAAAATGTTACGTATACGCCCCGTAGTGCTTATGGCCGAACCCAATTCTCGGCTAACACAGCTTCCTTCACGACTGGAATTTGATGCAAACAGTTGGCGCGAGTTTAGATCTAGCCTATTCAGCCAAATTTTGGGTGGTTTTTTGATGGCAACTTAGCTGCCCGGGGTCGTAATTAAGAAAGTACGAACATATTTAAATGTTACGTATACGCCCCGTAGTGCTTATGGCCGAACCCAATTCTCGGCTAACACAGCTACTTTCACGACTGGATTTTGACGCAAACAGTTGGCGCGAGTTTAGATCTAGCCTATTAAGCCAAATCTTGGGTGGTTTTTTGATGGCAACTTAGCTGCCTGGGGTCGTAATGAAGCAAGTACAAGAAATATTAAAATGTTACGTATACGCCCCGAAGTGCTTATGGCCGAAGCCATTTCCTGGCTAACACAGCCACTTTCACGACTGGATTTTGATGAAAACAGTTGGCGCAAGTTCAGATCTAGCCTATTAAGTAAAATCTTGGGTGGTTTTTTGATGGCAACTTAGCTGCCCGGGGTCGTAATGAAGCAAGTACAAACATTTAAATGTTACGTATACGCCCCGTAGTGCTTATGGCCGAACCCAATTCTCGGCTAACACAGCTACTATCACGACTGGATTTTGATGAAAGCAGTTGGCGCCGGTTCAGATCCAGCCTATTAAGTAAAATCTTGGGTGGTTTTTTGATGGCAACTTAGCTGCCCGGGGTCGTAATGAAGCAAGTACAAACATTTAAATGTTACGTATACGCCCCGTAGTGCTTATGGCCGAACCCAATTCTCGGCTAACACAGCTACTTTCACGACTGGATTTTGACGCAAACAGTTGGCGCGAGTTTAGATCTAGCCTATTAAGCCAAATCTTGGGTGGTTTTTTGATGGCAACTTAGCTGCCTGGGGTCGTAATCAAGCAAGTACAAGAAATATTAAAATGTTACGTATACGCCCCGTAGTGCTTATGGCCGAACCCAATTCTCGGCTAACACAGCTTCCTTCACGACTGGAATTTGATGCAAACAGTTGGCGCGAGTTTAGATCTAGCCTATTCAGCCAAATTTTGGGTGGTTTTTAGATGGCAACTTAGCTGCCCGGGGTCGTAATTAAGAAAGTACGAACATATTTAAATGTTACGTATACGCCCCGTAGTGCTTATGGCCGAACCCAATTCTCGGCTAACACAGCTACTTTCACGACTGGATTTTGACGCAAACAGTTGGCGCGAGTTTAGATCTAGCCTATTAAGCCAAATCTTGGGTGGTTTTTTGATGGCAACTTAGCTGCCTGGGGTCGTAATGAAGCAAGTACAAGAAATATTAAAATGTTACGTATACGCCCCGAAGTGCTTATGGCCGAAGCCATTTCCTGGCTAACACAGCCACTTTCACGACTGGATTTTGATGAAAACAGTTGGCGCAAGTTCAGATCTAGCCTATTAAGTCAAATCTTAGGTGGTTTTTTGATGGCAACTTAGCTGCCCGGGGTCGTAATTAAGAAAGTACAAGAAATTTGAAAAAGTTACATATACGCCTCGTAGTGCTTATGGCTGAACCCATTTCTCGGCTAACACCGCTACTTTCATGACTTTATTTTGATGCAAACAGTTGGCGCCGGTTTAGATCCAGCCTATTAAGTCAAATCTTGGGTGGTTTTTTGATGGCAACTTAGCTGCCCGGGGTCGTAATGAAACAAGTACAAAAAATTTTAAAATGTTACGTATACGCCCCGTAGTGCTTATGGCCGAACCCAATTCTCGGCTAACACAGCTACTTTCACGACTGGATTTTGATGCAAACAGTTGGCGCCGGTTCAGATCTAGCCTATTAAGTCAAATCTTGGGTGGTTTTTTGATGGCAACTTAGCTGCCCGGGGTCGTAATTAAGAAAGTACAAGAAATTTGAAAAAGTTACATATACGCCTCGTAGTGCTTATGGCTGAACCCATTTCTCGGCTAACACCGCTACTTTCATGACTTTATTTTGATGCAAACAGTTGGCGCCGGTTTAGATCCAGCCTATTAAGTCAAATCTTGGGTGGTTTTTTGATGGCAACTTAGCTGCCCGGGGTCGTAATGAACCAAGTACAAACAATTTTAAAATGTTACGTATACGCCCCGAAGTGCTTATGGCCGAAGCCATTTCCTGGCTAACACAGCCACTTTCACGACTGGATTTTGATGAAAACAGTTGGCGCAAGTTCAGATCTAGCCTATTAAGTCAAATCTTAGGTGGTTTTTTGATGGCAACTTAGCTGCCCGGGGTCGTAATTAAGAAAGTACAAGAAATTTGAAAAAGTTACATATACGCCTCGTAGTGCTTATGGCTGAACCCATTTCTCGGCTAACACCGCTACTTTCATGACTTTATTTTGATGCAAACAGTTGGCGCCGGTTTAGATCCAGCCTATTAAGTCAAATCTTGGGTGGTTTTTTGATGGCAACTTAGCTGCCCGGGGTCGTAATGAAACAAGTACAAAAAATTTTAAAATGTTACGTATACGCCCCGTAGTGCTTATGGCCGAACCCAATTCTCGGCTAACACAGCTACTTTCACGACTGGATTTTGATGCAAACAGTTGGCGCCGGTTCAGATCTAGCCTATTAAGTCAAATCTTGGGTGGTTTTTTGATGGCAACTTAGCTGCCCGGGGTCGTAATTAAGAAAGTACAAGAAATTTGAAAAAGTTACATATACGCCTCGTAGTGCTTATGGCTGAACCCATTTCTCGGCTAACACCGCTACTTTCATGACTTTATTTTGATGCAAACAGTTGGCGCCGGTTTAGATCCAGCCTATTAAGTCAAATCTTGGGTGGTTTTTTGATGGCAACTTAGCTGCCCGGGGTCGTAATGAACCAAGTACAAACAATTTTAAAATGTTACGTATACGCCCCGTAGTGCTTATGGCCGAACCCAATTCTCAGCTAACAATGCTACTTTCACGACTGGATTTTGATGCAAACAGTTGGCGCGAGTTCAGATCTAACCTATACAGCCAAATCATGGGTGGTTTTTTGATGGTAACTTAGCTGCCCGGGGTCGTAATTAAGAAAGTACAAGAAATTTGAAAAAGTTACGTATACGCCCCGTAGTGCTTATGGCCGAACCCAATTCTCGGCTAACACAGCTACTTTCACGACTGGAGTTTGATGCAAATAGTTGGCGCCGGTTATGAACCAGCATATTAGGCCAAATCTTGAGTGGTTTTTTGATGGCAACTTAGCTGCCCGAAGTCGTAATGAAGCAAGTACAAACATGTAAATGATACGTATACGCCCCGTAGTGCTTATGGCCGAACCCAATTCTCGGCTAACACAGCTATTTTCACGACTGGATTTTGATGCAAACAGTTGGCGCGAGTTTAGATCTAGCCTATACAGCCAAATCTTGGGTGGTTTTTTGATGGTAACTTAGCTGCCCGGGGTCGTAATTAAGAAAGTACAAGAAATTTGAAAAAGTTACGTATACGCCCCGTAGTGCTTATGGCCGAACCCAATTCTCGGCTAACACAGCTACTTTCACGACTGGATTTCAACGCAATCAGTTGGCGCGAGTTTAGATCTAGCCTATTAAGCCAAATCTTGGGTGGTTTTTTGATGGTAACTTAGCTGCCCGGGGTCGTAATTAAGAAAGTACAAGAAATTTGAAAAAGTTACGTATACGCCCCGTAGTGCTTATGGCCGAGCCCAATTCTCGGCTAACACAGCTACTTTCATGACTGGATTTTGATGTAAACAGTTGGCGCGAGTTATCATCTAGCCTATTCAGCCAAATCTTGGGTGGTTTTTTGATGGCAACTTAGCTGCCCGGGGTCGTAATGAAGCAAGTACAAACATTTAAATGTTACGTATACGCCCCGTAGTGTTTATGGCCGAACCCAATACTCGGTTAACACAGCTACTTTCACGACTGGATTTTGATGCAAACAGTTGGCGCGAGTTTAGATCTAGCCTATACAGCCAAATCTTGGGTGGTTTTTTGATGGTAACTTAGCTGCCCGGGGTCGTAATTAAGAAAGTACAAGAAATTTCAAAAAGTTACGTATACGCCCCGTAGTGCTTATGGCCGAACCCAATTCTCGGCTAACACAGCTACTTTCACGACTGGATTTCAACGCAAACAGTTGGCGCGAGTTTAGATCTAGCCTAATAAGCCAAATCTTGGGTGGTTTTTTGATGGTAACTTAGCTGCCCGGGGTCGTAATTAAGAAAGTACAAGAAATTTGAAAAAGTTACGTATACGCCCCGTAGTGCTTATGGCCGAGCCCAATTCTCGGCTAACACAGCTACTTTCACGACTGGATTTTGATGTAAACAGTTGGCGCGAGTTATCATCTAGCCTATTCAGCCAAATCTTGGGTGGTTTTTTGATGGCAACTTAGCTGCCCGGGGTCGTAATGAAGCAAGTACAAACATTTAAATGTTACGTTTACGCCCCGTAGTGCTTATGGCCGAACCCAATTCTCGGCTAACACAGCTACTTTGACGACTGGATTTTGACGCAAACAGTTGGCGCGAGTTTAGATCTAGCCTATTAAGCCAAATTTTGGGTGGTTTTTTGATGGCAACTTAGCTGCCCGGGGTCGTAATTAAGAAAGTACGAACATATTTAAATGTTACGTATACGCCCCGTAGTGCTTATGGCCGAACTCGTTTCTCGGCTAACACCGCTACTTTCACGACTTTATTTTGACGCAAACAGTTGGCGCCGGTTCAGATCCAGCCTATTAAGTAAAATCTTGGTTGGTTTTTTGATGGCAACTTAGCTGCCCGGGGTCGTAATGAAGCAAGTACAAAAAAATTTAAAATGTTACGTATACGCCCCGTAGACCTTATGGCCGAACCCAATTCTCGGCTAACAAAGCTACTATCACGACTGGATTTTGATGAAAGCAGTTGGCGCGAGTTTAGATCTAGCCTATTAAGCCAAATTTTGGGTGGTTTTTTGATGGCAACTTAGCTGCCCGGGGTCGTAATTAAGAAAGTACGAACATATTTAAATGTTACGTATACGCCCCGTAGTGCTTATGGCCGAACCCGTTTCTCGGCTAACACCGCTACTTTCACGACTTTATTTTGACGCAAACAGTTGGCGCCGGTTCAGATCCAGCCTATTAAGTAAAATCTTGGTTGGTTTTTTGATGGCAACTTAGCTGCCCGGGGTCGTAATGAAGCAAGTACAAAAAAATTTAAAATGTTACGTATACGCCCCGTAGACCTTATGGCCGAACCCAATTCTCGGCTAACACAGCTACTATCACGACTGGATTTTGATGAAAGCAGTTGGCGCCGGTTCAGATCCAGCCTATTAAGTCAAATCTTGGGTGGTTTTTTGATTTCAACTTAGCTGCCCGTGGTCGTAATTAAGAAAGTACAAGAGATTTGAAAAAGGTACGTATACGCCCCGTAGTGCTTATGGCCGAACCCAATTCTCGGCTAACAAAGCTACTTTCACGACTGGATTTTGATGCAAACAGTTGGTGCGAGTTCAGATCTAGCCTATTAAGTCAAATCTTAGGTGGTTTTTTGAGGGTAACTTAGCTGCCCGTGGTCGTAATTAAGAAAGTACAAGAGATTTGAAAAAGGTACGTATACGCCCCGTAGTGCTTATGGCCGAACCCAATTCTCGGCTAACAAAGCTACTTTCACGACTGGATTTTAATGCAAACAGTTGGCGCGAGTTTAGATCTAGCCTATACAGCCAAATCTTGGGTGGTTTTTTGATGGTAACTTAGCTGCCCGGGGTCGTAATTAAGAAAGTACAAGAAATTTGAAAAAGTTACGTATACGCCCCGTAGTGCTTATGGCCGAACCCAATTCTCGGCTAACACAGCTACTTTCACGACTGGATTTCAACGCAAACAGTTGGCGCGAGTTTAGATCTAGCCTAATAAGCCAAATCTTGGGTGGTTTTTTGATGGTAACTTAGCTGCCCGGGGTCGTAATGAAGAGAGTACAAACATTTTTAAATGTTACGTATACGCCCCGTAGTGCTTATGGCCGAACCCAATTCTCAGCTAATGCAGCTACTTTCACGACTGGATTTTGATGCAAATAGTTGGCGCCGGTTATGAACCAGCATATTAGGCCAAATCTTGAGTGGTTTTTTGATGGCAACTCCTCTGCCCGAAGTCGTAATGAAGCAAGTACAAACATGTAAATGTTACGTATGCGCCCCGTAGTGCTTATGGCCGAACCCAATTCTCGGCTAACACAGCTGCTTTCACGACTGGATTTTGATGCAAACAGTTGGCGCGAGTTTAGATCTAGCCTATACAGCCAAATCTTGGGTGGTTTTTTGATGGTAACTTAGCTGCCCGGGGTCGTAATTAAGAAAGTACAAGAAATTTGAAAAAGTTACGTATACGCCTCGTTGTGCTTATGGCCGAGCCCAATTCTCGGCTAACACAGCTACTTTCACGACTGGATTTTGATGCAAACAGTTGGCGCGAGTTTACATCTAGCCTATTCAGCCAAATCTGGGGGGTTTTTTGCTGGCAACTTAGCTGCCCGGGGTCGTAATGAAGGAAGTACAAACAATTTTAAAATGTTACGTATACGCCCCGTAGGGCTTATGGCCGAAGCCATTTCCTGGCTAACACAGCCACTTTCACGACTGGATTTTGATGAAAACAGTTGGCGCGAGTTCAGATCTAGCCTATTAAGTCAAATCTTAGGTGGTTTTTTGATGGCTACTTAGCTGCCCGGGGTCGTAATTAAGAAAGTACAAGAAATTTGAAAAAGTTACATATGCGCCTCGTAGTGCTTATGGTCGAACCCATTTCTCGGCTAACACCGCTACTTTCGTGACTTTATTTTGATGCAAACAGTTGGCGCCGGTTCAGATCCAGCCTATTAAGTCAAATCTTGGGTGGTTTTTTGATGGCAACTTAGCTGCCCGGGGTCGTAATGAACCAAGTACAAACAATTTTAAAATGTTACGTATACGCCCCGTAGTGCTTATGGCCGAACCCAATTCTCAGCTAACAATGCTACTTTCACGACTGGATTTTGATGCAAACAGTTGGTGCGAGTTCAGATCTAGCCTATTAAGTCAAATCTTAGGTGGTTTTTTGAGGTTAACCTAGCTGCCCGTGGTCGTAATTAAGAAAGTACAAGAAATTTGAAAAAGTTACGTATACGCCCCGTAGTGCTTATGGCCGAACCCAATTCTCGGCTAACACAGCTACTTTCACGACTGGATTTTGATGCAAATAGTTGGCGCCGGTTATGAACCAGCATATTAGGCCAAATCTTGGGTGGTTTTTTGATGGCAACTTAGCTGCCCGGGGTCGTAATGAACCAAGTACGAACAATTTTAAAATATTACGTATACGTCCCGTAGTGCTTATGGCCGAACCCAATTCTCGGCTAACAAAGCTACTTTCACGACTGGATTTTGATGCAAACAGTTGGTACGAGTTCAGATCCAGCCTATTAAGTCAAATCTTGGGTGGTTTTTTGATGGTAACTTAGCTGCTGGTGGTCGTAATGAAGCAAGTACAAAAAATTTTAAAAAGTTACGTATACGCCTCGTTGTGCTTATGGCCGAGCCCGATTCTCGGCAAACACAGCTCTTTTCGCGACTGGATTTTGATGCAAACAGTTGGCGCGAGTTCAGATCTAGCCTATTAAGTCAAATCTTAGGTGGTTTTTTGATGGTAACTTAGCTGCCCGGGGTCGTAATTAAGAAAGTACAAGAAATTTGAAAAAGTTACGTATACGCCCCGTAGTGCTTATGGCCGAACCCAATTCTCGGCTAACACAGCTACTTTCACGACAGGATTTTGATGCAAATAGTTGGCGCCGGTTATGAACCAGCATATTAGGCCAAATCTTGGGTGGTTTTTTGATGGCAACTTAGCTGCCCGAAGTCGTAATGAAGCAAGTACAAACATGTAAATGTTACGTATACGCCACGTAGTGCTTATGGCCGAACCCAATTCTCGGCTAACACAGCTACTTTCATGACTGGATTTTGATGCAAACAGTTGGCGCGAGTTTAGATCTAGCCTATACAGCCAAATCTTGGGTGGTTTTTTGATGGTAACTTAGCTGCCCGGGGTCGTAATTAAGAAAGTACAAGAAATTTGAAAAAGTTACGTATACGCCCCGTAGTGCTTACGGCCGAACCCATTTCTCGGCTAACACCGCTACTTTCATGACTTTATTTTGATGCAAACAGTTGGCGCCGGTTCAGATCCAGCCTATTAAGTCAAATCTTGGGTGGTTTTTTGATGGCAACTTAGCTGCCCGGGGTCGTAATGAACCAAGTACAAACAATTTTAAAATGTTACGTATACGCCCCGTAGTGCTTATGGCCGAACCAAATTCTCGGCTAACAAAGCTACTTTCACGAATGGATTTTGATGCAAACAGTTGGCGCGAGTTCAGATGTAGCATATTAAGTCAAATCTTGGGTGGTTTTTTGATGGCTACTTAGCTGCCCGGGGTCGTAATTAAGAAAGTACAAGAAATTTGAAAAAGTTACATATGCGCCTCGTAGTGCTTATGGCCGAACCCATTTCTCGGCTAACACCGCTACTTTCGTGACCTTATTTTGATGCAAACAGTTGGCGCCGGTTCAGATCCAGCCTATTAAGTCAAATCTTGGGTGGTTTTTTGATGGCAACTTAGCTGCCCGGGGTCGTAATGAACCAAGTACAAACAATTTTAAAATGTTACGTATACGTTGTGCTTATGGCCGAACCCAATTCTCGGCTAACAAAGCTACTTTCACGACTGGATTTTGATGCAAACAGTTGGTGCGAGTTCAGATCTAGCCTATTAAGTCAAATCTTAGGTGGTTTTTTGAGGGTAACTTAGCTGCCCGTGGTCGTAATTAAGAAAGTACAAGAAATTTGAAAAAGGTACGTATACGCCCCGTAGTGCTTATGGCCGAACCCAATTCTCGGCTAACACAGCTACTTTCACGACTGGATATTGATGCAAACAGTTGGCGCCGGTTCATATCCAGCCTATTAAGTCAAATCTTGGGTGGTTTTTTGATGGTAACTTAGCTGCCCGGGGTCGTAATGAAGCAAGTACAAAAAATTTTAAAAAGTTACGTATACGCCTCGTTGTGCTTATGGCCGAGCCCGATTCTCGGCAAACACAGCTCTTTTCACGACTGGATTTTGATGCAAACAGTTGGCGCGAGTACAGATCTAGCCTATTAAGTCAAATCTTAGGTGGTTTTTTGATGGTAACTTAGCTGCCCGGGGTCGTAATTAAGAAAGTACAGCTACTTTCACGACTGGATTTTGATGCAAATAGTTGGCGCCGGTTATGAACCAGCATATTAAGCCAAATCTTGGGTGGTTTTTTGATGGCAACTTAGCTGCCCGGGGTCGTAATGAAGCAAGTACAAACATTTAAATGTTACGTATACGCCCCGTAGTGCTTATGGCCGAACCCAATTCTCGGCTAACACAGCTACTTTCACGACTGGATTTTGACGCAAACAGTTGGCGCGAGTTTAGATCTAGCCTATTAAGCCAAATCTTGGGTGTTTTTTTGATGGCAACTTAGCTGCCTGGGGTCGTAATCAAGCGAGTACAAGAAATATTAAAATGTTACGTATACGCCCCGTAGTGCTTATGGCCGAACCCAATTCTCGGCTAACACAGCTTCCTTCACGACTGGAATTTGATGCAAACAGTTGGCGCGAGTTTAGATCTAGCCTATTCAGCCAAATTTTGGGTGGTTTTTTGATGGCAACTTAGCTGCCCGGGGTCGTAATTAAGAAAGTACGAACATATTTAAATGTTACGTATACGCCCCGTAGTGCTTATGGCCGAACCCAATTCTCGGCTAACACAGCTACTTTCACGACTGGATTTTGACGCAAACAGTTGGCGCGAGTTTAGATCTAGCCTATTAAGCCAAATCTTGGGTGGTTTTTTGATGGCAACTTAGCTGCCTGGGGTCGTAATGAAGCAAGTACAAGAAATATTAAAATGTTACGTATACGCCCCGAAGTGCTTATGGCCGAAGCCATTTCCTGGCTAACACAGCCACTTTCACGACTGGATTTTGATGAAAACAGTTGGCGCAAGTTCAGATCTAGCCTATTAAGTAAAATCTTGGGTGGTTTTTTGATGGCAACTTAGCTGCCCGGGGTCGTAATGAAGCAAGTACAAACATTTAAATGTTACGTATACGCCCCGTAGTGCTTATGGCCGAACCCAATTCTCGGCTAACACAGCTACTATCACGACTGGATTTTGATGAAAGCAGTTGGCGCCGGTTCAGATCCAGCCTATTAAGTAAAATCTTGGGTGGTTTTTTGATGGCAACTTAGCTGCCCGGGGTCGTAATGAAGCAAGTACAAACATTTAAATGTTACGTATACGCCCCGTAGTGCTTATGGCCGAACCCAATTCTCGGCTAACACAGCTACTTTCACGACTGGATTTTGACGCAAACAGTTGGCGCGAGTTTAGATCTAGCCTATTAAGCCAAATCTTGGGTGGTTTTTTGATGGCAACTTAGCTGCCTGGGGTCGTAATCAAGCAAGTACAAGAAATATTAAAATGTTACGTATACGCCCCGTAGTGCTTATGGCCGAACCCAATTCTCGGCTAACACAGCTTCCTTCACGACTGGAATTTGATGCAAACAGTTGGCGCGAGTTTAGATCTAGCCTATTCAGCCAAATTTTGGGTGGTTTTTAGATGGCAACTTAGCTGCCCGGGGTCGTAATTAAGAAAGTACGAACATATTTAAATGTTACGTATACGCCCCGTAGTGCTTATGGCCGAACCCAATTCTCGGCTAACACAGCTACTTTCACGACTGGATTTTGACGCAAACAGTTGGCGCGAGTTTAGATCTAGCCTATTAAGCCAAATCTTGGGTGGTTTTCTGATGGCAACTTAGCTGCCTGGGGTCGTAATGAAGCAAGTACAAGAAATATTAAAATGTTACGTATACGCCCCGAAGTGCTTATGGCCGAAGCCATTTCCTGGCTAACACAGCCACTTTCACGACTGGATTTTGATGAAAACAGTTGGCGCAAGTTCAGATCTAGCCTATTAAGTCAAATCTTAGGTGGTTTTTTGATGGCAACTTAGCTGCCCGGGGTCGTAATTAAGAAAGTACAAGAAATTTGAAAAAGTTACATATACGCCTCGTAGTGCTTATGGCTGAACCCATTTCTCGGCTAACACCGCTACTTTCATGACCTTATTTTGATGCAAACAGTTGGCGCCGGTTCAGATCCAGCCTATTAAGTCAAATCTTGGGTGGTTTTTTGATGGCAACTTAGCTGCCCGGGGTCGTAATGAACCAAGTACAAACAATTTTAAAATGTTACGTATACGTTGTGCTTATGGCCGAACCCAATTCTCGGCTAACAAAGCTACTTTCACGACTGGATTTTGATGCAAACAGTTGGTGCGAGTTCAGATCTAGCCTATTAAGTCAAATCTTAGGTGGTTTTTTGAGGGTAACTTAGCTGCCCGTGGTCGTAATTAAGAAAGTACAAGAAATTTGAAAAAGGTACGTATACGCCCCGTAGTGCTTATGGCCGAACCCAATTCTCGGCTAACACAGCTACTTTCACGACAGGATTTTGATGCAAATAGTTGGCGCCGGTTATGAACCAGCATATTAGGCCAAATCTTGGGTGGTTTTTTGATGGCAACTTAGCTGCCCGAAGTCGTAATGAAGCAAGTACAAACATGTAAATGTTACGTATACGCCACGTAGTGCTTATGGCCGAACCCAATTCTCGGCTAACACAGCTACTTTCATGACTGGATTTTGATGCAAACAGTTGGCGCGAGTTTAGATCTAGCCTATACAGCCAAATCTTGGGTGGTTTTTTGATGGTAACTTAGCTGCCCGGGGTCGTAAATAAGAAAGTACAAGAAATTTGAAAAAGTTACGTATACGCCCCGTAGTGCTTATGGCCGAACCCAATTCTCGGCTAACAAAGCTACTTTCACGACTGGATTTTGATGCAAACAGTTGGTACGAGTTCAGATCCAGCCTATTAAGTCAAATCTTGGGTGGTTTTTTGATGGCAACTTAGCTGCCCGGGGTCGTAATGAACCAAGTACAAACAATTTTAAAATGTTACGTATACGCCCCGTAGTGCTTATGGCCGAACCCAATTCTCGGCTAACAAAGCTACTTTCACGACTGGATTTTGATGCAAACAGTTGGCGCGAGTTCAGATGTAGCATATTAAGTCAAATCTTAGGTGGTTTTTTGATGGCTACTTAGCTGCCCGGGGTCGTAATTAAGAAAGTACAAGAAATTTGAAAAAGTTACATATGCGCCTCGTAGTGCTTATGGCCGAACCCATTTCTCGGCTAACACCGCTACTTTCATGACCTTATTTTGATGCAAACAGTTGGCGCCGGTTCAGATCCAGCCTATTAAGTCAAATCTTGGGTGGTTTTTTGATGGCAACTTAGCTGCCCGGGGTCGTAATGAACCAAGTACAAACAATTTTAAAATGTTACGTATACGTTGTGCTTATGGCCGAACCCAATTCTCGGCTAACAAAGCTACTTTCACGACTGGATTTTGATGCAAACAGTTGGTGCGAGTTCAGATCTAGCCTATTAAGTCAAATCTTAGGTGGTTTTTTGAGGGTAACTTAGCTGCCCGTGGTCGTAATTAAGAAAGTACAAGAAATTTGAAAAAGGTACGTATACGCCCCGTAGTGCTTATGGCCGAACCCAATTCTCGGCTAACACAGCTACTTTCACGACTGGATTTTGATGCAAACAGTTGGCGCGAGTTTAGATCTAGCCTATATAGCCAAATCTTGGGTGGTTTTTTGATGGTAACTTAGCTGCCCGGGGTCGTAATTAAGAAAGTACAAGAAATTTGAAAAAGTTACGTATACGCCCCGTAGTGCTTACGGCCGAACCCATTTCTCGGCTAACACCGCTACTTTCATGACTTTATTTTGATGCAAACAGTTGGCGCCGGTTCAGATCCAGCCTATTAAGTCAAATCTTGGGTGGTTTTTTGATGGCAACTTAGCTGCCCGGGGTCGTAATGAACCAAGTACAAACAATTTTAAAATGTTACGTATACGCCCCGTAGTGCTTATGGCCGAACCCAATTCTCGGCTAACAAAGCTACTTTCACGACTGGATTTTGATGCAAACAGTTGGCGCGAGTTCAGATGTAGCATATTAAGTCAAATCTTAGGTGGTTTTTTGATGGCTACTTAGCTGCCCGGGGTCGTAATTAAGAAAGTACAAGAAATTTGAAAAAGTTACATATGCGCCTCGTAGTGCTTATGGCCGAACCCATTTCTCGGCTAACACCGCTACTTTCATGACCTTATTTTGATGCAAACAGTTGGCGCCGGTTCAGATCCAGCCTATTAAGTCAAATCTTGGGTGGTTTTTTGATGGCAACTTAGCTGCCCGGGGTCGTAATGAACCAAGTACAAACAATTTTAAAATGTTACGTATACGCCTCGTTGTGCTTATGGCCGAGCCCGATTCTCGGCAAACACAGCTCTTTTCACGACTGGATTTTGATGCAAACAGTTGGCGCGAGTACAGATCTAGCCTATTAAGTCAAATCTTAGGTGGTTTTTTGATGGTAACTTAGCTGCCCGGGGTCGTAATTAAGAAAGTACAGCTACTTTCACGACTGGATTTTGATGCATAGATGGCGCCGGTTATGAACCAGCATATTAAGCCAAATCTTGGGTGGTTTTTTGATGGCAACTTAGCTGCCTGGGGTCGTAATGAAGCAAGTACAAGAAATATTAAAATGTTACGTATACGCCCCGAAGTGCTTATGGCCGAAGCCATTTCCTGGCTAACACAGCCACTTTCACGACTGGATTTTGATGAAAACAGTTGGCGCAAGTTCAGATCTAGCCTATTAAGTAAAATCTTGGGTGGTTTTTTGATGGCAACTTAGCTGCCCGGGGTCGTAATGAAGCAAGTACAAACATTTAAATGTTACGTATACGCCCCGTAGTGCTTATGGCCGAACCCAATTCTCGGCTAACACAGCTACTATCACGACTGGATTTTGATGAAAGCAGTTGGCGCCGGTTCAGATCCAGCCTATTAAGTAAAATCTTGGGTGGTTTTTTGATGGCAACTTAGCTGCCCGGGGTCGTAATGAAGCAAGTACAAACATTTAAATGTTACGTATACGCCCCGTAGTGCTTATGGCCGAACCCAATTCTCGGCTAACACAGCTACTTTCACGACTGGATTTTGGCGCAAACAGTTGGCGCGAGTTTAGATCTAGCCTATTAAGCCAAATCTTGGGTGGTTTTTTGATGGCAACTTAGCTGCCTGGGGTCGTAATCAAGCAAGTACAAGAAATATTAAAATGTTACGTATACGCCCCGTAGTGCTTATGGCCGAACCCAATTCTCGGCTAACACAGCTACTTTCACGACTGGATTTTGACGCAAACAGTTGGCGCGAGTTTAGATCTAGCCTATTAAGTCAAATCTTAGGTGGTTTTTTGATGGTAACTTAGCTGCCCGGGGTCGTAATTAAGAAAGTACAGCTACTTTCACGACTGGATTTTGATGCATAGATGGCGCCGGTTATGAACCAGCATATTAAGCCAAATCTTGGGTGGTTTTTTGATGGCAACTTAGCTGCCTGGGGTCGTAATGAAGCAAGTACAAGAAATATTAAAATGTTACGTATACGCCCCGAAGTGCTTATGGCCGAAGCCATTTCCTGGCTAACACAGCCACTTTCACGACTGGATTTTGATGAAAACAGTTGGCGCAAGTTCAGATCTAGCCTATTAAGTAAAATCTTGGGTGGTTTTTTGATGGCAACTTAGCTGCCCGGGGTCGTAATGAAGCAAGTACAAACATTTAAATGTTACGTATACGCCCCGTAGTGCTTATGGCCGAACCCAATTCTCGGCTAACACAGCTACTATCACGACTGGATTTTGATGAAAGCAGTTGGCGCCGGTTCAGATCCAGCCTATTAAGTAAAATCTTGGGTGGTTTTTTGATGGCAACTTAGCTGCCCGGGGTCGTAATGAAGCAAGTACAAACATTTAAATGTTACGTATACGCCCCGTAGTGCTTATGGCCGAACCCAATTCTCGGCTAACACAGCTTCCTTCACGACTGGAATTTGATGCAAACAGTTGGCGCGAGTTTAGATCTAGCCTATTCAGCCAAATTTTGGGTGGTTTTTAGATGGCAACTTAGCTGCCCGGGGTCGTAATTAAGAAAGTACAAACATTTTTAAATGTTACGTATACGCCCCGTAGTGCTTATGGCCGAACCCAATTCTCGGCTAACAAAGCTACTTTCACGACTGGATTTTGATGCAAACAGTTGGTGCGAGTTCAGATCCAGCCTATTAAGTCAAATCTTGGGTGGCTTTTTGATGGCAACTTAGCTGCCCGGGGTCGTAATGAAGCAAGTACAAAAAATGTTAAGAAGTTACGTATACGCCCCGTAGTGCTTATGGCCGAACCCAATTCTCGGTTAACACAGCTACTTTCACGACTGGATTTTGATGCAAATAGTTGGCGCCGGTTATGAACCAGCATATTAAGCCAAATCTTGGGTGGTTTTTTGATGGCAACTTAGCTGCCCGGGGTCGTAATGAAGCAAGTACAAAAAAATTTAAAATGTTACGTATACGCCCCGTAGTGCTTATGGCCGACCCCAATTCTCGGCTAACACAGCTACTTTCACGACTGGATTTTGACGCAAACAGTTGGCGCGAGTTTAGATCTAGATTATTAAGCCAAATCTTGGGTGGTTTTTTGATGGCAACTTAGCTGCCCGGGGTCGTAATGAAGCAAGTACAAACATTTAAATGTTACGTATACGCCCCGTAGTGCTTATGGCCGAACCCAATTCTCGGCTAACACAGCTACTTTCACGACTGGATTTTGACGCAAACAGTTGGCGCGAGTTTATAGATCTAGCCTATTAAGTAAAATCTTAGGTGATTTTTTGATGGTAACTTAGCTGCCCGGGGTCGTAATTAAGAAAGTACAAGAAATTTGAAAAAGTTACGTATACGCCCCGTAGTGCTTATGGCCGAACCCAATTCTCGGCTAACACAGCTTCCTTCACGACTGGAATTTGATGCAAACAGTTGGCGCGAGTTTAGATCTAGCCTATTCAGCCAAATTTTGGGTGGTTTTTTGATGGCAACTTAGCTGCCCGGGGTCGTAATTAAGAAAGTACGAACATATTTAAATGTTACGTATACGCCCCGTAGTGCTTATGGCCGAACCCAATTCTCGGCTAACACAGCTATATATTTGGCGCCGGTTATGAACCAGCATATTAAGCCAAACCATGGGTGGTTTTTTGATGGCAACTTAGCTGCCCGGGGTCGTAATGAAGCAAGTACAAAAAAAATTTAAATGTTACGTATACGCCCCGTAGTGCTTATGGCCGAACCCAATTCTCGGCTAACACAGCTACTTCCACGACTGGATTTTGATGCAAACAGTTGGCGCCGGTTATGAACCAGCATATTGAACCACAAAAAAAATTTAAAATGTTACGTATACGCCCCGTAGACCTTATGGCCGAACCCAATTCTCGGCTAACACAGCTACTATCACGACTGGATTTTGATGAAAGCAGTTGGCGCCGGTTCAGATCCAGCCTATTAAGTAAAATCTTGGGTGGTTTTTTGATGGCAACTTAGCTGCCCGGGGTCGTAATGAAGCAAGTACAAACATTTAAATGTTACGTATACGCCCCGTAGTGCTTATGGACGAACCCAATTCTCGGCTAACACAGCTACTTTCACGACTGGATTTTGACGCAAACAGTTGGCGCGAGTTTAGATCTAGCCTATTAAGCCAAATCTTGGGTGGTTTTTTGATGGCAACTTAGCTGCCTGGGGTCGTAATCAAGCGAGTACAAGAAATATTAAAATGTTACGTATACGCCCCGTAGTGCTTATGGCCGAACCCAATTCTCGGCTAACACAGCTTCCTTCACGACTGGAATTTGATGCAAACAGTTGGCGCGAGTTTAGATCTAGCCTATTCAGCCAAATTTTGGGTGGTTTTTTGATGGCAACTTAGCTGCCCGGGGTCGTAATTAAGAAAGTACGAACATATTTAAATGTTACGTATACGCCCCGTAGTGCTTATGGCCGAACCCAATTCTCGGCTAACACAGCTACTTTCACGACTGGATTTTGACGCAAACAGTTGGCGCGAGTTTAGATCTAGCCTATTAAGCCAAATCTTGGGTGGTTTTTTGATGGCAACTTAGCTGCCTGGGGTCGTAATGAAGCAAGTACAAGAAATATTAAAATGTTACGTATATGCCCCGAAGTGCTTATGGCCGAAGCCATTTCCTGGCTAACACAGCCACTTTCACGATTGGATTTTGATGAAAACAGTTGGCGCAAGTTCAGATCTAGCCTATTAAGTAAAATCTTGGGTGGTTTTTTGATGGCAACTTAGCTGCCCGGGGTCGTAATGAAGCAAGTACAAACATTTAAATGTTACGTATACGCCCCGTAGTGCTTATGGCCGAACCCAATTCTCGGCTAACACAGCTACTATCACGACTGGATTTTGATGAAAGCAGTTGGCGCCGGTTCAGATCCAGCCTATTAAGTAAAATCTTGGGTGGTTTTTTGATGGCAACTTAGCTGCCCGGGGTCGTAATGAAGCAAGTACAAACATTTAAATGTTACGTATACGCCCCGTAGTGCTTATGGCCGAACCCAATTCTCGGCTAACACAGCTACTTTCACGACTGGATTTTGACGCAAACAGTTGGCGCGAGTTTAGATCTAGCCTATTAAGCCAAATCTTGGGTGGTTTTTTGATGGCAACTTAGCTGCCTGGGGTCGTAATCAAGCAAGTACAAGAAATATTAAAATGTTACGTATACGCCCCGTAGTGCTTATGGCCGAACCCAATTCTCGGCTAACACAGCTTCCTTCACGACTGGAATTTGATGCAAACAGTTGGCGCGAGTTTAGATCTAGCCTATTCAGCCAAATTTTGGGTGGTTTTTAGATGGCAACTTAGCTGCCCGGGGTCGTAATTAAGAAAGTACGAACATATTTAAATGTTACGTATACGCCCCGTAGTGCTTATGGCCGAACCCAATTCTCGGCTAACACAGCTACTTTCACGACTGGATTTTGACGCAAACAGTTGGCGCGAGTTTAGATCTAGCCTATTAAGCCAAATCTTGGGTGGTTTTCTGATGGCAACTTAGCTGCCTGGGGTCGTAATGAAGCAAGTACAAGAAATATTAAAATGTTACGTATACGCCCCGAAGTGCTTATGGCCGAAGCCATTTCCTGGCTAACACAGCCACTTTCACGACTGGATTTTGATGAAAACAGTTGGCGCAAGTTCAGATCTAGCCTATTAAGTCAAATCTTAGGTGGTTTTTTGATGGCAACTTAGCTGCCCGGGGTCGTAATTAAGAAAGTACAAGAAATTTGAAAAAGTTACATATACGCCTCGTAGTGCTTATGGCTGAACCCATTTCTCGGCTAACACCGCTACTTTCATGACTTTATTTTGATGCAAACAGTTGGCGCCGGTTTAGATCCAGCCTATTAAGTCAAATCTTGGGTGGTTTTTTGATGGCAACTTAGCTGCCCGGGGTCGTAATTAAGAGAGTACAAACATTTTTAAATGTTACGTATACGCCCCGTAGTGCTTATGGCCGAACCCAATTCTCGGCTAACAAAGCTACTTTCACGACTGGATTTTGATGCAAACAGTTGGTGCGAGTTTAGATCTAGCCTATTAAGTCAAATCTTAGGTGATTTTTTGAGGGTAACTTAGCTGCCCGTGGTCGTAATTAAGAAAGTACAAGAGATTTGAAAAAGGTACGTATACGCCCCGTAGTGCTTATGGCCGAACCCAATTCTCGGCTAACACAGCTACTTTCACGACTGGATTTTGATGCAAACAGTTGGCGCCGGTTCAGATCCAGCCTATTAAGTCAAATCTTGGGTGGTTTTTTGATGGCAACTTAGCTGCCCGGGTTCGTAATGAAGCAAGTACAAAAAAATTTAAAATGTTACGTATACGCCCCATAGTGCTTATGGCCGAACCCATTTCTCGGCTAACACCGCTACTTTCACGACTTTATTTTGATGCAAGCAGTTGGCGCCGGTTCAGATCCAGCCTATTAAGTCAAATCTTGGGTGGTTTTTTGATGGCAACTTAGCTGCCCGGGGTCGTAATGAAGCAAGTACAAAAAAATTTAAAAAGTTACGTATACGCCTCGTTGTGCTTATGGCCGAGCCCGATTCTCGGCAAACACAGCTCTTTTCACGACTGGATTTTGATGCAAACAGTTGGCGCGAGTTCAGATCTAGCCTATACAGCCAAATCTTGGGTGGTTTTTTGATGGTAACTTAGCTGCCCGGGGTCGTAATTAAGAAAGTACAAGAAATTTGAAAAAGTTGCGTATACGCCCCGTAGTGCTTATGGCCGAACCCAGTTCTCGGCTAACACAGCTACTTTCACGACTGGATTTTGATGCAAATAGTTGGCGCCGGTTATGAACCAGCATATTAGGCCAAATCTTGAGTGCTTTTTTGATGGCAACTTAGCTGCCCGAAGTCGTAATGAAGCAAGTACAAACATGTAAATGTTACGTATACGCCCCGTAGTGCTTATGGCCGAACCCAATTCTCGGCTAACACAGCTACTTTCACGACTGGATTTTGATGTAAACAGTTGGCGCCTATTAAGCCAAATCTTGGGTGGTTTTTTGATGGTAACTTAGCTGCCCGGGGTCGTAATTAAGAAAGTACAACAAATTTGAAAAAGTTACGTATACGCCCCGTAGTGCTTATGGCCGAGCCCAATTCTCGGCTAACCCAGCTACTTTCACGACTGGCTTTTGATGTAAACAGTTGGCGCGAGTTATCATCTAGCCTATTCAGCCAAATCTTGGGTGGTTTTTTGATGGCAACTTAGCTGCCCGGGGTCGTAATGAAGCAAGTACAAACATTTAAATGTTACGTATACGTCCCGTAGTGCTTATGGCCGAACCCAATACTCGGTTAACACAGCTACTTTCACGACTGGATTTTGATGCAAACAGTTGGCGCCGGTTCAGATCCAGCCTATTAAGTCAAATCTTGGGTGGTTTTTTGATGGCAACTTAGCCGCCCGGGGTCGTAATGAAGCAAGTACAAAAAAATTTAAAAAGTTACGTATACGCCCGGTAGTGCTTATGGCCGAGCCCAATTCTCTGCTAACACAGCTACTTTCACGACTGGATTTTGATGTAAACAGTTGGCGCGAGTTATCATCTAGCCTATTCAGCCAAATCTTGGGTGGTTTCTTGATGGCAACTTAGCTGCCCGGGGTCGTAATTAAGAAAGTACGAACATATTTAAATGTTACGTATACGCCCCGTAGTGCTTATGGCCGAACCCGTTTCTCGGCTAACACCGCTACTTTCACGACTTTATTTTGACGCAAACAGTTGGCGCCGGTTATGAACCAGCATATTAAGCCAAATCATGGGTGGTTTTTTGATGGCAACTTAGCTGCCCGGGGTCGTAATGAAGCAAGTACAAAAAAATTTTAAATGTTACGTATACGCCCCGTAGTGCTTATGACCGAACCCAATTCTCGGCTAACACAGCTACTTTCACGACTGGATTTTGATGCAAATAGTTGGCGCCGGTTATGAACCAGCATATTGAACCACAAAAAAATTTAAAATGTTACGTATACGCCCCGTAGACCTTATGGCCGAACCCAATTCTCGGCTAACACAGCTACTATCACGACTGGATTTTGATGAAAGCAGTTGGCGCCGGTTCAGATCCAGCCTATTAAGTAAAATCTTGGGTGGTTTTTTGATGGCAACTTAGCTGCCCGGGGTCGTAATGAAGCAAGTACAAAAAATTTTAAAAAGTTACGTATACGCCCCGTAGTGCTTATGGCCGAACCCAATCCTCGGCTAACACAGCTACTTTCACGACTGGATTTGACGCAAACAGTTGGCGCGAGTTTAGATCTAGCCTATTAAGCCAAATCTTGGGTGGTTTTCTGATGGCAACTTAGCTGCCTGGGGTCGTAATGAAGCAAGTACAAGAAATATTAAAATGTTACGTATACGCCCCGAAGTGCTTATGGCCGAAGCCATTTCCTGGCTAACACAGCCACTTTCACGACTGGATTTTGATGAAAACAGTTGGCGCAAGTTCAGATCTAGCCTATTAAGTCAAATCTTAGGTGGTTTTTTGATGGCAACTTAGCTGCCCGGGGTCGTAATTAAGAAAGTACAAGAAATTTGAAAAAGTTACATATACGCCTCGTAGTGCTTATGGCTGAACCCATTTCTCGGCTAACACCGCTACTTTCATGACTTTATTTTGATGCAAACAGTTGGCGCCGGTTTAGATCCAGCCTATTAAGTCAAATCTTGGGTGGTTTTTTGATGGCAACTTAGCTGCCCGGGGTCGTAATGAAACAAGTACAAAAAATTTTAAAATGTTACGTATACGCCCCGTAGTGCTTATGGCCGAACCCAATTCTCGGCTAACACAGCTACTTTCACGACTGGATTTTGATGCAAACAGTTGGCGCCGGTTCAGATCTAGCCTATTAAGTCAAATCTTGGGTGGTTTTTTGATGGCAACTTAGCTGCCCGGGGTCGTAATTAAGAAAGTACAAGAAATTTGAAAAAGTTACATATACGCCTCGTAGTGCTTATGGCTGAACCCATTTCTCGGCTAACACCGCTACTTTCATGACTTTATTTTGATGCAAACAGTTGGCGCCGGTTTAGATCCAGCCTATTAAGTCAAATCTTGGGTGGTTTTTTGATGGCAACTTAGCTGCCCGGGGTCGTAATTAAGAGAGTACAAACATTTTTAAATGTTACGTATACGCCCCGTAGTGCTTATGGCCGAACCCAATTCTCGGCTAACAAAGCTACTTTCACGACTGGATTTTGATGCAAACAGTTGGTGCGAGTTTAGATCTAGCCTATTAAGTCAAATCTTAGGTGATTTTTTGAGGGTAACTTAGCTGCCCGTGGTCGTAATTAAGAAAGTACAAGAGATTTGAAAAAGGTACGTATACGCCCCGTAGTGCTTATGGCCGAACCCAATTCTCGGCTAACACAGCTACTTTCACGACTGGATTTTGATGCAAACAGTTGGCGCCGGTTCAGATCCAGCCTATTAAGTCAAATCTTGGGTGGTTTTTTGATGGCAACTTAGCTGCCCGGGTTCGTAATGAAGCAAGTACAAAAAAATTTAAAATGTTACGTATACGCCCCATAGTGCTTATGGCCGAACCCATTTCTCGGCTAACACCGCTACTTTCACGACTTTATTTTGATGCAAGCAGTTGGCGCCGGTTCAGATCCAGCCTATTAAGTCAAATCTTGGGTGGTTTTTTGATGGCAACTTAGCTGCCCGGGGTCGTAATGAAGCAAGTACAAAAAAATTTAAAAAGTTACGTATACGCCTCGTTGTGCTTATGGCCGAGCCCGATTCTCGGCAAACACAGCTCTTTTCACGACTGGATTTTGATGCAAACAGTTGGCGCGAGTTCAGATCTAGCCTATACAGCCAAATCTTGGGTGGTTTTTTGATGGTAACTTAGCTGCCCGGGGTCGTAATTAAGAAAGTACAAGAAATTTGAAAAAGTTGCGTATACGCCCCGTAGTGCTTATGGCCGAACCCAGTTCTCGGCTAACACAGCTACTTTCACGACTGGATTTTGATGCAAATAGTTGGCGCCGGTTATGAACCAGCATATTAGGCCAAATCTTGAGTGCTTTTTTGATGGCAACTTAGCTGCCCGAAGTCGTAATGAAGCAAGTACAAACATGTAAATGTTACGTAGACGCCCCGTAGTGCTTATGGCCGAACCCAATTCTCGGCTAACACAGCTACTTTCACGACTGGATTTTGATGTAAACAGTTGGCGCCTATTAAGCCAAATCTTGGGTGGTTTTTTGATGGTAACTTAGCTGCCCGGGGTCGTAATTAAGAAAGTACAACAAATTTGAAAAAGTTACGTATACGCCCCGTAGTGCTTATGGCCGAGCCCAATTCTCGGCTAACCCAGCTACTTTCACGACTGGCTTTTGATGTAAACAGTTGGCGCGAGTTATCATCTAGCCTATTCAGCCAAATCTTGGGTGGTTTTTTGATGGCAACTTAGCTGCCCGGGGTCGTAATGAAGCAAGTATAAACATTTAAATGTTACGTTTACGCCCCGTAGTGCTTATGGCCGAACCCAATTCTCGGCTAACACAGCTACTTTCACGACTGGATTTTGACGCAAACAGTTGGCGCGAGTTTAGATCTAGCCTATTAAGCCAAATTTTGGGTGGTTTTTTGATGGCAACTTAGCTGCCCGGGGTCGTAATTAAGAAAGTACAAGAAATTTGAAAAAGTTACATATACGCCTCGTAGTGCTTATGGCTGAACCCATTTCTCGGCTAACACCGCTACTTTCATGACTTTATTTTGATGCAAACAGTTGGCGCCGGTTTAGATCCAGCCTATTAAGTCAAATCTTGGGTGGTTTTTTGATGGCAACTTAGCTGCCCGGGGTCGTAATGAACCAAGTACAAAAAAATTTAAAATGTTACGTATACGCCCCGTAGTGCTTATGGCCGAACCCAATTCTCGGCTAACACAGCTACTTTCACGACTGGATTTTGATGCAAATAGTTGGCGCCGGTTATGGACCAGCATATTAAGCCAAATCTTGGGTGGTTTTTTGAATGAAAAAAAAATTTTAAAATGTTACGTATACGCCCCGTAGTGCTTATGGCCGAACCCAATTCTCGGCTAACAAAGCTACTTTCACGACTGGATTTTGATGCAAACAGTTGGTGCGAGTTTAGATCTGGCCTATTAAGTCAAATCTTGGGTGGTTTTTTGATGGCAACTTAGCTGCCCGGGGTCGTAATGAACCAAGTACAAAAAATTTTAAAATGTTACGTATACGCCCCGTAGTGCTTATGGCCGAACCCAATTCTCGGCTAACACCGCTACTTTCATGACTTTATTTTGATGCAAACAGTTGGCGCCGGTTTAGATCCAGCCTATTAAGTCAAATCTTGGGTGGTTTTTTGATGGCAACTTAGCTGCCCGGGGTCGTAATGAAGCAAGTACAAGAAATATTAAAATGTTACGTATACGCCCCGAAGTGCTTATGGCCGAAGCCATTTCCTGGCTAACACAGCCACTTTCACGACTGGATTTTGATGAAAACAGTTGGCGCAAGTTCAGATCTAGCCTATTAAGTCAAATCTTGGGTGGTTTTTTGATGGCAACTTAGCTGCCCGGGGTCGTAATTAAGAAAGTACAAGAAATTTGAAAAAGTTACATATACGCCTCGTAGTGCTTATGGCTGAACCCATTTCTCGGCTAACACCGCTACTTTCATGACTTTATTTTGATGCAAACAGTTGGCGCCGGTTTAGATCCAGCCTATTAAGTCAAATCTTGGGTGGTTTTTTGATGGCAACTTAGCTGCCCGGGGTCGTAATGAAGCAAGTACAAGAAATATTAAAATGTTACGTATACGCCCCGAAGTGCTTATGGCCGAAGCCATTTCCTGGCTAACACAGCCACTTTCACGACTGGATTTTGATGAAAACAGTTGGCGCAAGTTCAGATCTAGCCTATTAAGTCAAATCTTGGGTGGTTTTTTGATGGCAACTTAGCTGCCCGGGGTCGTAATGAACCAAGTACAAAAAATTTTAAAATGTTACGTATACGCCCCGTAGTGCTTATGGCCGAACCCAATTCTCGGCTAACACAGCTACTTTCACGACTGGATTTTGATGCAAACAGTTGGCGCCGGTTCAGATCCAGCCTATTAAGTCAAATCTTGGGTGGTTTTTTGATGGCAACTTAGCTGCCCGGGGTCGTAATTAAGAAAGTACAAGAAATTTGAAAAAGTTACATATACGCCTCGTAGTGCTTATGGCTGAACCCATTTCTCGGCTAACACCGCTACTTTCATGACTTTATTTTGATGCAAACAGTTGGCGCCGGTTTAGATCCAGCCTATTAAGTCAAATCTTGGGTGGTTTTTTGATGGCAACTTAGCTGCCCGGGGTCGTAATGAACCAAGTACAAAAAAATTTAAAATGTTACGTATACGCCCCGTAGTGCTTATGGCCGAACCCAATTCTCGGCTAACACAGCTACTTTCACGACTGGATTTTGATGCAAATAGTTGGCGCCGGTTATGGACCAGCATATTAAGCCAAATCTTGGGTGGTTTTTTGAATGAAAAAAAAATTTTAAAATGTTACGTATACGCCCCGTAGTGCTTATGGCCGAACCCAATTCTCGGCTAACAAAGCTACTTTCACGACTGGATTTTGATGCAAACAGTTGGTGCGAGTTTAGATCTGGCCTATTAAGTCAAATCTTAGGTGGTTTTTTGAGGGTAACTTAGCTGCCCGTGGTCGTAATTAAGAAAGTACAAGAGATTTGAAAAAGGTACGTATACGCCCCGTAGTGCTTATGGCCGAACCCATTTCTCGGCTAACACCGCTACTTTCACGACTTTATTTTGATGCAAGCAGTTGGCGCCGGTTCAGATCCAGCCTATTAAGTCAAATCTTGGGTGGTTTTTTGATGGCAACTTAGCTGCCCGGGGTCGTAATGAAGCAAGTACAAAAAAATTTAAAAAGTTACGTATACGCCTCGTTGTGCTTATGGCCGAGCCCGATTCTCGGCAAACACAGCTCTTTTCACGACTGGATTTTGATGCAAACAGTTGGCGCGAGTTCAGATCTAGCCTATACAGCCAAATCTTGGGTGGTTTTTTGATGGCAACTTAGCTGCCCGGGGTCGTAATTAAGAAAGTACAAGAAATTTGAAAAAGTTACGTATACGCCCCGTAGTGCTTATGGCCGAACCCAATTCTCGGCTAACACAGCTACTTTCACGACTGGATTTTGATGCAAATAGTTGGCGCCGGTTATGAACCAGCATATTAAGCCAAATCTTGGGTGGTTTTTTGATGGCAACTTAGCTGCCCGGGGTCGTAATTAAGAGAGTACAAACATTTTTAAATGTTACGTATACGCCCCGTAGTGCTTATGGCCGAACCCAATTCTCGGCTAACAAAGCTACTTTCACGACTGGATTTTGATGCAAACAGTTGGTGCGAGTTCAGATCTAGCCTATTAAGTCAAATCTTAGGTGGTTTTTTGAGGGTAACTTAGCTGCCCGTGGTCGTAATTAAGAAAGTACAAGAGATTTGAAAAAGGTACGTATACGCCCCGTAGTGCTTATGGCCGAACCCAATTCTCGGCTAACACAGCTACTTTCACGACTGGATTTTGATGCAAACAGTTGGCGCGAGTTTAGATCTAGCCTATACAGCCAAATCTTGGGTGGTTTTTTGATGGTAACTTAGCTACCCGGGGTCGTAATTAAGAAAGTACAAGAAATTTGAAAAAGTTACGTATACGCCCCGTAGTGCTTATGGCCGAGCCCAATTCTCGGCTAACACAGCTACTTTCACGACTGGATTTTGATGTAAACAGTTGGCGCGAGTTATCATCTAGCCTATTCAGCCAAATCTTGGGTGGTTTTTTGATGGCAACTTAGCTGCCCGGGGTCGTAATGAAGCAAGTACAAACATTTAAATGTTACGTATACGCCCCGTAGTGCTTATGGCCGAACCCAATACTCGGTTAACACAGCTACTTTCACGACTGGATTTTGATGCAAACAGTTGGCGCCGGTTCAGATCCAGCCTATTAAGTCAAATCTTGGGTGGTTTTTTGATGGCAACTTAGCCGCCCGGGGTCGTAATGAAGCAAGTACAAAAAAATTTAAAAAGTTACGTATACGCCCCGTAGTGCTTATGGCCGAGCCCAATTCTCGGCTAACACAGCTACTTTCACGACTGGATTTTGATGTAAACAGTTGGCGCGAGTTATCATCTAGCCTATTCAGCCAAATCTTGGGTGGTTTTTTGATGGCAACTTAGCTGCCCGGGGTCGTAATGAAGCAAGTATAAACATTTAAATGTTACGTTTACGCCCCGTAGTGCTTATGGCCGAACCCAATTCTCGGCTAACACAGCTACTTTCACGACTGGATTTTGACGCAAACAGTTGGCGCGAGTTTAGATCTAGCCTATTAAGCCAAATTTTGGGTGGTTTTTTGATGGCAACTTAGCTGCCCGGGGTCGTAATTAAGAAAGTACGAACATATTTAAATGTTACGTATACGCCCCGTAGTGCTTATGGCCGAACCCGTTTCTCGGCTAACACCGCTACTTTCACGACTTTATTTTGACGCAAACAGTTGGCGCCGGTTCAGATCCAGCCTATTAAGTAAAATCTTGGTTGGTTTTTTGATGGCAACTTAGCTGCCCGGGGTCGTAATGAAGCAAGTACAAAAAAAAAATTTAAATGTTACGTATACGCCCCGTAGTGCTTATGGCCGAACCCAATTCTCGGCTAACACAGCTACTTCCACGACTGGATTTTGATGCAAACAGTTGGCGCCGGTTATGAACCAGCATATTGAACCACAAAAAAATTTAAAATGTTACGTATACGCCCCGTAGACCTTATGGCCGAACCCAATTCTCGGCTAACACAGCTACTATCACGACTGGATTTTGATGAAAGCAGTTGGCGCCGGTTCAGATCCAGCCTATTAAGTAAAATCTTGGGTGGTTTTTTGATGGCAACTTAGCTGCCCGGGGTCGTAATGAAGCAAGTACAAACATTTAAATGTTACGTATACGCCCCGTAGTGCTTATGGCCGAACCCAATTCTCGGCTAACACAGCTACTTTCACGACTGGATTTTGACGCAAACAGTTGGCGCGAGTTTAGATCTAGCCTATTAAGCCAAATCTTGGGTGGTTTTTTGATGGCAACTTAGCTGCCTGGGGTCGTAATCAAGCGAGTACAAGAAATATTAAAATGTTACGTATACGCCCCGTAGTGCTTATGGCCGAACCCAATTCTCGGCTAACACAGCTTCCTTCACGACTGGAATTTGATGCAAACAGTTGGCGCGAGTTTAGATCTAGCCTATTCAGCCAAATTTTGGGTGGTTTTTTGATGGCAACTTAGCTGCCCGGGGTCGTAATTAAGAAAGTACGAACATATTTAAATGTTACGTATACGCCCCGTAGTGCTTATGGCCGAACCCAATTCTCGGCTAACACAGCTACTTTCACGACTGGATTTTGACGCAAACAGTTGGTGCGAGTTCAGATCTAGCCTATTAAGTCAAATCCTAGGTGGTTTTATGAGGTTAACTTAGCTGCCCGTGGCCGTAATTAAGAAAGTACAAGAAATTTGAAAAAGTAACGTATACGCCCCGTAGTGCTTATGGCCGAACCTAATTCTCGGCTAACACAGCTACTTTCACGACTGGATTTTGATGCAAATAGTTGGCGCCGGTTATGAACCAGCATATTAGGCCAAATCTTGGGTGGTTTTTTGATGGCAACTTAGCTGCCCGGGGTCGTAATGAACCAAGTACAAAAAAATTTAAAAAGTTACGTATACGCCTCGTTGTGCTTATGGCCGAGCCCAATTCTCGGCTAACACAGCTACTTTCACGACTGGATTTTGATGCAAACAGTTGGCGCGAGTTTACATCTAGCCTATTCAACCAAATCTGGGGGGTTTTTTGATGGCAACTTAGCTGCCCGGGGTCGTAATGAAGGAAGTACAAACAATTTTAAAATGTTACGTATACGCCCCGTAGGGCTTATGGCCGAAGCCATTTCCTGGCTAACACAGCCACTTTCATGACTGGATTTTGATGAAAACAGTTGGCGCGAGTTCAGATCTAGCCTATTAAGTCAAATCTTAGGTGGTTTTTTGATGGCTACTTAGCTGCCCGGGGTCGTAGTTAAGAAAGTACAAGAAATTTGAAAAAGTTACGTATACGCCCCGTAGTGCTTACGGCCGAACCCATTTCTCGGCTAACACCGCTACTTTCATGACTTTATTTTGATGCAAACAGTTGGCGCCGGTTCAGATCCAGCCTATTAAGTCAAATCTTGGGTGGTTTTTTGATGGCAACTTAGCTGCCCGGGGTCGTAATGAACCAAGTACAAACAATTTTAAAATCTTACGTATACGCCCCGTAGTGCTTATGGCCGAACCCAATTCTCGGCTAACAAAGCTACTTTCACGACTGGATTTTGATGCAAACAGTTGGTGCGAGTTCAGATCTAGCCTATTAAGTCAAATCCTAGGTGGTTTTATGAGGTTAACTTAGCTGCCCGTGGCCGTAATTAAGAAAGTACAAGAAATTTGAAAAAGTAACGTATACGCCCCGTAGTGCTTATGGCCGAACCTAATTCTCGGCTAACACAGCTACTTTCACGACTGGATTTTGATGCAAATAGTTGGCGCCGGTTATGAACCAGCATATTAGGCCAAATCTTGGGTGGTTTTTTGATGGCAACTTAGCTGCCCGGGGTCGTAATGAACCAAGTACAAACAATTTTAAAATGTTACGTATACGCCCCGTAGTGCTTATGGCCGAACCCAATTCTCGGCTAACAAAGCTACTTTCACGACTGGATTTTGATGCAAACAGTTGGTACGAGTTCAGATCCAGCCTATTAAGTCAAATCTTAGGTGGTTTTTTGATGGTAACTTAGCTGCTCGGGGTCGTAATGAAGCAAGTACAAAAAATTTTAAAAAGTTACGTATACGCCTCGTTGTGCTTATGGAGGAGCCCGATTCTCGGCAAACACAGCTCTTTTCGCGACTGGATTTTGATGCAAACAGTTGGCGCGAGTTCAGATCTAGCCTATTAAGTCAAATCTTAGGTGGTTTTTTGATGGTAACTTAGCTGCCCGGGGTCGTAATTAAGAAAGTACAAGAAATTTGAAAAAGTTACGTATACGCCCCGTAGTGCTTATGGCCGAACCCAATTCTCGGCTAACACAGCTACTTTCACGACTGGATTTTGATGCAAATAGTTGGCGCCGGTTATGAACCAGCATATTAGGCCAAATCTTGGGTGGTTTTTTGATGGCAACTTAGCTGCCCGAAGTCGTAATGAAGCAAGTACAAACATGTAAATGTTACGTATACGCCCCGTAGTGCTTATGGCCGAACCCAATTCTCGGCTAACACAGCTGCTTTCACGACTGGATTTTGATGCAAACAGTTGGCGCCGGTTCAGATCCAGCCTATTAGGCCAAATCTTGGGTGGTTTTTTGATGGCAACTTAGCCGCCCGGGGTCGTAATGAAGCAAGTACAAAAAAATTTAAAAAGTTACGTATACGCCCCGTAGTGCTTATGGCCGAGCCCAATTCTCGGCTAACACAGCTACTTTCACGACTGGATTTTGATGCAAATAGTTGGCGCCGGTTATGAACCAGCATATTAGGCCAAATCTTGGGTGGTTTTTTGATGGCAACTTAGCTGCCCGAAGTCGTAATGAAGCAAGTACAAACATGTAAATGTTACGTATACGCCCCGTAGTGCTTATGGCCGAACCCAATTCTCGGCTAACACAGCTGCTTTCACGACTGGATTTTGATGCAAATAGTTGGCGCCGGTTATGAACCAGCATATTAGGCCAAATCTTGGGTGGTTTTTTGATGGCAACTTAGCCGCCCGGGGTCGTAATGAAGCAAGTACAAAAAAATTTAAAAAGTTACGTATACGCCCCGTAGTGCTTATGGCCGAGCCCAATTCTCGGCTAACACAGCTACTTTCACGACTGGATTTTGATGTAAACAGTTGGCGCGAGTTATCATCTAGCCTATTCAGCCAAATCTTGGGTGGTTTTTTGATGGCAACTTAGCTGCCCGGGGTCGTAATGAAGCAAGTATAAACATTTAAATGTTACGTTTACGCCCCGTAGTGCTTATGGCCGAACCCAATTCTCGGCTAACACAGCTACTTTCACGACTGGATTTTGACGCAAACAGTTGGCGCGAGTTTAGATCTAGCCTATTAAGCCAAATTTTGGGTGGTTTTTTGATGGCAACTTAGCTGCCCGGGGTCGTAATTAAGAAAGTACGAACATATTTAAATGTTACGTATACGCCCCGTAGTGCTTATGGCCGAACCCGTTTCTCGGCTAACACCGCTACTTTCACGACTTTATTTTGACGCAAACAGTTGGCGCCGGTTCAGATCCAGCCTATTAAGTAAAATCTTGGTTGGTTTTTTGATGGCAACTTAGCTGCCCGGGGTCGTAATGAAGCAAGTACAAAAAAAAAATTTAAATGTTACGTATACGCCCCGTAGTGCTTATGGCCGAACCCAATTCTCGGCTAACACAGCTACTTCCACGACTGGATTTTGATGCAAACAGTTGGCGCCGGTTATGAACCAGCATATTGAACCACAAAAAAATTTAAAATGTTACGTATACGCCCCGTAGACCTTATGGCCGAACCCAATTCTCGGCTAACACAGCTACTATCACGACTGGATTTTGATGAAAGCAGTTGGCGCCGGTTCAGATCCAGCCTATTAAGTAAAATCTTGGGTGGTTTTTTGATGGCAACTTAGCTCCCCGGGGTCGTAATGAAGCAAGTACAAACATTTAAATGTTACGTATACGCCCCGTAGTGCTTATGGCCGAACCCAATTCTCGGCTAACACAGCTACTTTCACGACTGGATTTTGACGCAAACAGTTGGCGCGAGTTTAGATCTAGCCTATTAAGCCAAATCTTGGGTGGTTTTTTGATGGCAACTTAGCTGCCTGGGGTCGTAATCAAGCGAGTACAAGAAATACTAAAATGTTACGTATACGCCCCGTAGTGCTTATGGCCGAACCCAATTCTCGGCTAACACAGCTTCCTTCACGACTGGAATTTGATGCAAACAGTTGGCGCGAGTTTAGATCTAGCCTATTCAGCCAAATTTTGGGTGGTTTTTTGATGGCAACTTAGCTGCCCGGGGTCGTAATTAAGAAAGTACGAACATATTTAAATGTTACGTATACGCCCCGTAGTGCTTATGGCCGAACCCAATTCTCGGCTAACACAGCTACTTTCACGACTGGATTTTGACGCAAACAGTTGGTGCGAGTTCAGATCTAGCCTATTAAGTCAAATCCTAGGTGGTTTTATGAGGTTAACTTAGCTGCCCGTGGCCGTAATTAAGAAAGTACAAGAAATTTGAAAAAGTAACGTATACGCCCCGTAGTGCTTATGGCCGAACCTAATTCTCGGCTAACACAGCTACTTTCACGACTGGATTTTGATGCAAATAGTTGGCGCCGGTTATGAACCAGCATATTAGGCCAAATCTTGGGTGGTTTTTTGATGGCAACTTAGCTGCCCGGGGTCGTAATGAACCAAGTACAAAAAAATTTAAAAAGTTACGTATACGCCTCGTTGTGCTTATGGCCGAGCCCAATTCTCGGCTAACACAGCTACTTTCACGACTGGATTTTGATGCAAACAGTTGGCGCGAGTTTACATCTAGCCTATTCAACCAAATCTGGGGGGTTTTTTGATGGCAACTTAGCTGCCCGGGGTCGTAATGAAGGAAGTACAAACAATTTTAAAATGTTACGTATACGCCCCGTAGGGCTTATGGCCGAAGCCATTTCCTGGCTAACACAGCCACTTTCATGACTGGATTTTGATGAAAACAGTTGGCGCGAGTTCAGATCTAGCCTATTAAGTCAAATCTTAGGTGGTTTTTTGATGGCTACTTAGCTGCCCGGGGTCGTAGTTAAGAAAGTACAAGAAATTTGAAAAAGTTACGTATACGCCCCGTAGTGCTTACGGCCGAACCCATTTCTCGGCTAACACCGCTACTTTCATGACTTTATTTTGATGCAAACAGTTGGCGCCGGTTCAGATCCAGCCTATTAAGTCAAATCTTGGGTGGTTTTTTGATGGCAACTTAGCTGCCCGGGGTCGTAATGAACCAAGTACAAACAATTTTAAAATCTTACGTATACGCCCCGTAGTGCTTATGGCCGAACCCAATTCTCGGCTAACAAAGCTACTTTCACGACTGGATTTTGATGCAAACAGTTGGTGCGAGTTCAGATCTAGCCTATTAAGTCAAATCCTAGGTGGTTTTATGAGGTTAACTTAGCTGCCCGTGGCCGTAATTAAGAAAGTACAAGAAATTTGAAAAAGTAACGTATACGCCCCGTAGTGCTTATGGCCGAACCTAATTCTCGGCTAACACAGCTACTTTCACGACTGGATTTTGATGCAAATAGTTGGCGCCGGTTATGAACCAGCATATTAGGCCAAATCTTGGGTGGTTTTTTGATGGCAACTTAGCTGCCCGGGGTCGTAATGAACCAAGTACAAACAATTTTAAAATGTTACGTATACGCCCCGTAGTGCTTATGGCCGAACCCAATTCTCGGCTAACAAAGCTACTTTCACGACTGGATTTTGATGCAAACAGTTGGTACGAGTTCAGATCCAGCCTATTAAGTCAAATCTTAGGTGGTTTTTTGATGGTAACTTAGCTGCTCGGGGTCGTAATGAAGCAAGTACAAAAAATTTTAAAAAGTTACGTATACGCCTCGTTGTGCTTATGGCCGAGCCCGATTCTCGGCAAACACAGCTCTTTTCGCGACTGGATTTTGATGCAAACAGTTGGCGCGAGTTCAGATCTAGCCTATTAAGTCAAATCTTAGGTGGTTTTTTGATGGTAACTTAGCTGCCCGGGGTCGTAATTAAGAAAGTACAAGAAATTTGAAAAAGTTACGTATACGCCCCGTAGTGCTTATGGCCGAACCCAATTCTCGGCTAACACAGCTACTTTCACGACTGGATTTTGATGCAAATAGTTGGCGCCGGTTATGAACCAGCATATTAGGCCAAATCTTGGGTGGTTTTTTGATGGCAACTTAGCTGCCCGAAGTCGTAATGAAGCAAGTACAAACATGTAAATGTTACGTATACGCCCCGTAGTGCTTATGGCCGAACCCAATTCTCGGCTAACACAGCTGCTTTCACGACTGGATTTTGATGCAAACAGTTGGTGCGAGTTCAGATCTAGCCTATTAAGTCAAATCTTAGGTGGTTTTTTGAGGGTAACTTAGCTGCCCGTGGTCGTAATTAAGAAAGTACAAGAAATTTGAAAAAGGTACGTATACGCCCCGTAGTGCTTATGGCCGAACCCAATTCTCGGCTAACACAGCTACTTTCACGACTGGATTTTGATGCAAATAGTTGGCGCCGGTTATGAACCAGCATATTAAGCCAAATCTTGGGTGGTTTTTTGATGGCAACTTAGCTGCCCGGGGTCGTAATTAAGAGAGTACAAACATTTTTAAATGTTACGTATACGCCCCGTAGTGCTTATGGCCGAACCAAATTCTCGGCTAACAAAGCTACTTTCACGACTGGATTTTGATGCAAACAGTTGGTGCGAGTTTAGATCTAGCCTATTAAGTCAAATCTTAGGTGGTTTTTTGAGGGTAACTTAGCTGCCCGTGGTCGTAATGAAGCAAGTACAAACATGTAAATGTTACGTATACGCCCCGTAGTGCTTATGGCCGAACCCAATTCTCGGCTAACACAGCTACTTTCACGACTTGATTTTGATGCAAGCAGTTGGCGCCGGTTCAGATCCAGCCTATTAAGTCAAATCTTGGGTGGTTTTTTGATGGCAACTTAGCTGCCCGGGGTCGTAATGAAGCAAGTACAAAAAATTCTAAAAAGTTACGTATACGCCTCGTTGTGCTTATGGCCGAACCCAATTCTCGGCTAACACAGCTACTTTCACGACTGGATTTTGACGCAAACAGTTGGCGCGAGTTTAGATCTAGCCTATTAAGCCACGACTGGATTTTGATGCAAATAGTTGGCCCCGGTTATGAACCAGCATATTAAGCCAAATCTTGGGTGTTTTTTTGATAGCAACTTAGCTGCCCGGGGTCGTAATGAAGCAAGTACAAACATGTAAATGTTACGTATACGCCCCGTAGTGCTTATGGCCGAACCCATTTCTCGGCTAACACCGCTACTTCCACGACTTTATTTTGATGCAAACAGTTGGCGCCGGTTCAGATCGAGCCTATTAAGTCAAATCTTGGGTGGCTTTTTGGTGGCAACTTAGCTGCCCGGGGTCGTAATGAAGCAAGTACAAAAAAAATTAAAATGTTACGTATGCGCCCCGTAGTGCTTATGGCCAAACCCAATTCTCGGCTAACACACCTACTTTCACGACTGGATTTTGACGCAAACAGTTGGCGCGAGTTTAGATCTAGCCTATTAAGCCAAATCTTGGGTGGTTTTTTGATGGCAACTTAGCTGCCCGGGGTCGTAATGAAGCAAGTACAAACATTTAAATGTTACGTATACGCCCGGAGTGCTTATGGCCGCTACTTTCACGTCTTTATTTTGATGCAAACAGTTGGCGCCGGTTCAGATATAGCCTATTAAGTCAAATCTTGGGTGGTTTTTTTATGGCAACCTAGCTGCCCGGGGTCGTAATGAAGCAAGTACAAAAAATTTTAAAATGTTACGTATACGCCCCGTAGACCTTATGGCCAAACCCATTTCTCGGCTAACACCGCTACTTTCACGACTTTATTTTGATGCACACAGTTGGCGCCGGTTATGACAAAGCCTATCAGGCCAAATCTTGGGTAGTATTTTGATTGCAACTTAGCTACCCGGGGTCGTAATAACCAAGTACAAGAAATTTGAAAAAGTTACATATGCGCCTCGTAGTGCTTATGGCCGAACCCATTTCTCGGCTAACACCGCTACTTTCATGACTTTATTTTGATGCAAACAGTTGGCGCCGGTTCAGATCCAGCCTATTAAGTCAAATCTTGGGTGGTTTTTTGATGGCAACTTAGCTGCCCGGGGTCGTAATGAACCAAGTACAAATAATTTTAAAATGTTACGTATACGTCCCGCTACTTTCACGACTGGATTTTGATGCAAACAGTTGGCGCGAGTTCAGATGTAGCATATTAAGTCAAATCTTAGGTGGTTTTTTGATGGCTACTTAGCTGCCCGGGGTCGTAATTAAGAAAGTACAAGAAATTTGAAAAAGTTACATATGCGCCTCGTAGTGCTTATGGCCGAACCCATTTCTCGGCTAACACCGCTACTTTCATGACTTTATTTTGATGCAAACAGTTGGCGCCGGTTCAGATCCAGCCTATTAAGTCAAATCTTGGGTGGTTTTTTGATGGCAACTTAGCTGCCCGGGGTCGTAATGAACCAAGTACAAATAATTTTAAAATGTTACGTATACGTCCCGCTACTTTCACGACTGGATTTTGATGCAAACAGTTGGCGCGAGTTCAGATGTAGCATATTAAGTCAAATCTTAGGTGGTTTTTTGATGGCTACTTAGCTGCCCGGGGTCGTAATTAAGAAAGTACAAGAAATTTGAAAAAGTTACATATGCGCCTCGTAGTGCTTATGGCCGAACCCATTTCTCGGCTAACACCGCTACTTTCATGACTTTATTTTGATGCAAACAGTTGGCGCCGGTTCAGATCCAGCCTATTAAGTCAAATCTTGGGTGGTTTTTTGATGGCAACTTAGCTGCCCGGGGTCGTAATGAACCAAGTACAAATAATTTTAAAATGTTACGTATACGTCCCGCTACTTTCACGACTGGATTTTGATGCAAACAGTTGGCGCGAGTTCAGATGTAGCATATTAAGTCAAATCTTAGGTGGTTTTTTGATGGCTACTTAGCTGCCCGGGGTCGTAATTAAGAAAGTACAAGAAATTTGAAAAAGTTACATATGCGCCTCGTAGTGCTTATGGCCGAACCCATTTCTCGGCTAACACCGCTACTTTCATGACTTTATTTTGATGCAAACAGTTGGCGCCGGTTCAGATCCAGCCTATTAAGTCAAATCTTGGGTGGTTTTTTGATGGCAACTTAGCTGCCCGGGGTCGTAATGAACCAAGTACAAATAATTTTAAAATGTTACGTATACGTCACGCTACTTTCACGACTGGATTTTGATGCAAACAGTTGGCGCGAGTTCAGATGTAGCATATTAAGTCAAATCTTAGGTGGTTTTTTGATGGCTACTTAGCTGCCCGGGGTCGTAATTAAGAAAGTACAAGAAATTTGAAAAAGTTACATATGCGCCTCGTAGTGCTTATGGCCGAACCCATTTCTCGGCTAACACCGCTACTTTCATGACTTTATTTTGATGCAAACAGTTGGCGCCGGTTCAGATCCAGCCTATTAAGTCAAATCTTGGGTGGTTTTTTGATGGCAACTTAGCTGCCCGGGGTCGTAATGAACCAAGTACAAATAATTTTAAAATGTTACGTATACGTCCCGCTACTTTCACGACTGGATTTTGATGCAAACAGTTGGCGCGAGTTCAGATGTAGCATATTAAGTCAAATCTTAGGTGGTTTTTTGATGGCTACTTAGCTGCCCGGGGTCGTAATTAAGAAAGTACAAGAAATTTGAAAAAGTTACATATGCGCCTCGTAGTGCTTATGGCCGAACCCATTTCTCGGCTAACACCGCTACTTTCATGACTTTATTTTGATGCAAACAGTTGGCGCCGGTTCAGATCCAGCCTATTAAGTCAAATCTTGGGTGGTTTTTTGATGGCAACTTAGCTGCCCGGGGTCGTAATGAACCAAGTACAAATAATTTTAAAATGTTACGTATACGTCCCGCTACTTTCACGACTGGATTTTGATGCAAACAGTTGGCGCGAGTTCAGATGTAGCATATTAAGTCAAATCTTAGGTGGTTTTTTGATGGCTACTTAGCTGCCCGGGGTCGTAATTAAGAAAGTACAAGAAATTTGAAAAAGTTACATATGCGCCTCGTAGTGCTTATGGCCGAACCCATTTCTCGGCTAACACCGCTACTTTCATGACTTTATTTTGATGCAAACAGTTGGCGCCGGTTCAGATCCAGCCTATTAAGTCAAATCTTGGGTGGTTTTTTGATGGCAACTTAGCTGCCCGGGGTCGTAATGAACCAAGTACAAATAATTTTAAAATGTTACGTATACGTCCCGCTACTTTCACGACTGGATTTTGATGCAAACAGTTGGCGCGAGTTCAGATGTAGCATATTAAGTCAAATCTTAGGTGGTTTTTTGATGGCTACTTAGCTGCCCGGGGTCGTAATTAAGAAAGTACAAGAAATTTGAAAAAGTTACATATGCGCCTCGTAGTGCTTATGGCCGAACCCATTTCTCGGCTAACACCGCTACTTTCATGACTTTATTTTGATGCAAACAGTTGGCGCCGGTTCAGATCCAGCCTATTAAGTCAAATCTTGGGTGGTTTTTTGATGGCAACTTAGCTGCCCGGGGTCGTAATGAACCAAGTACAAATAATTTTAAAATGTTACGTATACGTCCCGCTACTTTCACGACTGGATTTTGATGCAAACAGTTGGCGCGAGTTCAGATGTAGCATATTAAGTCAAATCTTAGGTGGTTTTTTGATGGCTACTTAGCTGCCCGGGGTCGTAATTAGGAAAGTACAAGAAATTTGAAAAAGTTACATATGCGCCTCGTAGTGCTTATGGCCGAACCCATTTCTCGGCTAACACCGCTACTTTCATGACCTTATTTTGATGCAAACAGTTGGCGCCGGTTCAGATCCAGCCTATTAAGTCAAATCTTGGGTGGTTTTTTGATGGCAACTTAGCTGCCCGGGGTCGTAATGAACCAAGTACAAACAATTTTAAAATGTTACGTATACGCCCCGTAGTGCTTATGGCCGAACCCAATTCTCGGCTAACAAAGCTACTTTCACGACTGGATTTTGATGCAAACAGTTGGTGCGAGTTCAGATCTAGCCTATTAAGTCAAATCTTAGGTGGTTTTTTGAGGGTAACTTAGCTGCCCGTGGTCGTAATTAAGAAAGTACAAGAAATTTGAAAAAGGTACGTATACGCCCCGTAGTGCTTATGGCCGAACCCAATTCTCGGCTAACACAGCTACTTTCACGACTGGATTTTGATGCAAATAGTTGGCGCCGGTTATGAACCAGCATATTAAGCCAAATCTTGGGTGGTTTTTTGATGGCAACTTAGCTGCCCGGGGTCGTAATGAACCAAGTACAAATAATTTTAAAATGTTACGTATACGTCCCGCTACTTTCACGACTGGATTTTGATGCAAACAGTTGGCGCGAGTTCAGATGTAGCATATTAAGTCAAATCTTAGGTGGTTTTTTGATGGCTACTTAGCTGCCCGGGGTCGTAATAAGAAAGTACAAGAAATTTGAAAAAGTTACATATGCGCCTCGTAGTGCTTATGGCCGAACCCATTTCTCGGCTAACACCGCTACTTTCATGACTTTATTTTGATGCAAACAGTTGGCGCCGGTTCAGATCCAGCCTATTAAGTCAAATCTTGGGTGGTTTTTTGATGGCAACTTAGCTGCCCGGGGTCGTAATGAACCAAGTACAAATAATTTTAAAATGTTACGTATACGTCCCGCTACTTTCACGACTGGATTTTGATGCAAACAGTTGGCGCGAGTTCAGATGTAGCATATTAAGTCAAATCTTAGGTGGTTTTTTGATGGCTACTTAGCTGCCCGGGGTCGTAATTAAGAAAGTACAAGAAATTTGAAAAAGTTACATATGCGCCTCGTAGTGCTTATGGCCGAACCCATTTCTCGGCTAACACCGCTACTTTCATGACTTTATTTTGATGCAAACAGTTGGCGCCGGTTCAGATCCAGCCTATTAAGTCAAATCTTGGGTGGTTTTTTGATGGCAACTTAGCTGCCCGGGGTCGTAATGAACCAAGTACAAATAATTTTAAAATGTTACGTATACGTCCCGCTACTTTCACGACTGGATTTTGATGCAAACAGTTGGCGCGAGTTCAGATGTAGCATATTAAGTCAAATCTTAGGTGGTTTTTTGATGGCTACTTAGCTGCCCGGGGTCGTAATTAAGAAAGTACAAGAAATTTGAAAAAGTTACATATGCGCCTCGTAGTGCTTATGGCCGAACCCATTTCTCGGCTAACACCGCTACTTTCATGACTTTATTTTGATGCAAACAGTTGGCGCGGGTTCAGATCCAGCCTATTAAGTCAAATCTTGGGTGGTTTTTTGATGGCAACTTAGCTGCCCGGGGTCGTAATGAACCAAGTACAAATAATTTTAAAATGTTACGTATACGTCCCGCTACTTTCACGACTGGATTTTGATGCAAACAGTTGGCGCGAGTTCAGATGTAGCATATTAAGTCAAATCTTAGGTGGTTTTTTGATGGCTACTTAGCTGCCCGGGGTCGTAATTAAGAAAGTACAAGAAATTTGAAAAAGTTACATATGCGCCTCGTAGTGCTTATGGCCGAACCCATTTCTCGGCTAACACCGCTACTTTCATGACTTTATTTTGATGCAAACAGTTGGCGCCGGTTCAGATCCAGCCTATTAAGTCAAATCTTGGGTGGTTTTTTGATGGCAACTTAGCTGCCCGGGGTCGTAATGAACCAAGTACAAATAATTTTAAAATGTTACGTATACGTCCCGCTACTTTCACGACTGGATTTTGATGCAAACAGTTGGCGCGAGTTCAGATGTAGCATATTAAGTCAAATCTTAGGTGGTTTTTTGATGGCTACTTAGCTGCCCGGGGTCGTAATTAAGAAAGTACAAGAAATTTGAAAAAGTTACATATGCGCCTCGTAGTGCTTATGGCCGAACCCATTTCTCGGCTAACACCGCTACTTTCATGACTTTATTTTGATGCAAACAGTTGGCGCCGGTTCAGATCCAGCCTATTAAGTCAAATCTTGGGTGGTTTTTTGATGGCAACTTAGCTGCCCGGGGTCGTAATGAACCAAGTACAAATAATTTTAAAATGTTACGTATACGTCCCGCTACTTTCACGACTGGATTTTGATGCAAACAGTTGGCGCGAGTTCAGATGTAGCATATTAAGTCAAATCTTAGGTGGTTTTTTGATGGCTACTTAGCTGCCCGGGGTCGTAATTAAGAAAGTACAAGAAATTTGAAAAAGTTACATATGCGCCTCGTAGTGCTTATGGCCGAACCCATTTCTCGGCTAACACCGCTACTTTCATGACTTTATTTTGATGCAAACAGTTGGCGCCGGTTCAGATCCAGCCTATTAAGTCAAATCTTGGGTGGTTTTTTGATGGCAACTTAGCTGCCCGGGGTCGTAATGAACCAAGTACAAATAATTTTAAAATGTTACGTATACGTCCCGCTACTTTCACGACTGGATTTTGATGCAAACAGTTGGCGCGAGTTCAGATGTAGCATATTAAGTCAAATCTTAGGTGGTTTTTTGATGGCTACTTAGCTGCCCGGGGTCGTAATTAAGAAAGTACAAGAAATTTGAAAAAGTTACATATGCGCCTCGTAGTGCTTATGGCCGAACCCATTTCTCGGCTAACACCGCTACTTTCATGACTTTATTTTGATGCAAACAGTTGGCGCCGGTTCAGATCCAGCCTATTAAGTCAAATCTTGGGTGGTTTTTTGATGGCAACTTAGCTGCCCGGGGTCGTAATGAACCAAGTACAAATAATTTTAAAATGTTACGTATACGTCCCGCTACTTTCACGACTGGATTTTGATGCAAACAGTTGGCGCGAGTTCAGATGTAGCATATTAAGTCAAATCTTAGGTGGTTTTTTGATGGCTACTTAGCTGCCCGGGGTCGTAATTAAGAAAGTACAAGAAATTTGAAAAAGTTACATATGCGCCTCGTAGTGCTTATGGCCGAACCCATTTCTCGGCTAACACCGCTACTTTCATGACTTTATTTTGATGCAAACAGTTGGCGCCGGTTCAGATCCAGCCTATTAAGTCAAATCTTGGGTGGTTTTTTGATGGCAACTTAGCTGCCCGGGGTCGTAATGAACCAAGTACAAATAATTTTAAAATGTTACGTATACGTCCCGCTACTTTCACGACTGGATTTTGATGCAAACAGTTGGCGCGAGTTGAGATGTAGCATATTAAGTCAAATCTTAGGTGGTTTTTTGATGGCTACTTAGCTGCCCGGGGTCGTAATTAAGAAAGTACAAGAAATTTGAAAAAGTTACATATGCGCCTCGTAGTGCTTATGGCCGAACCCATTTCTCGGCTAACACCGCTACTTTCATGACTTTATTTTGATGCAAACAGTTGGCGCCGGTTCAGATCCAGCCTATTAAGTCAAATCTTGGGTGGTTTTTTGATGGCAACTTAGCTGCCCGGGGTCGTAATGAACCAAGTACAAATAATTTTAAAATGTTACGTATACGTCCCGCTACTTTCACGACTGGATTTTGATGCAAACAGTTGGCGCGAGTTCAGATGTAGCATATTAAGTCAAATCTTAGGTGGTTTTTTGATGGCTACTTAGCTGCCCGGGGTCGTAATTAAGAAAGTACAAGAAATTTGAAAAAGTTACATATGCGCCTCGTAGTGCTTATGGCCGAACCCATTTCTCGGCTAACACCGCTACTTTCATGACTTTATTTTGATGCAAACAGTTGGCGCCGGTTCAGATCCAGCCTATTAAGTCAAATCTTGGGTGGTTTTTTGATGGCAACTTAGCTGCCCGGGGTCGTAATGAACCAAGTACAAATAATTTTAAAATGTTACGTATACGTCCCGCTACTTTCACGACTGGATTTTGATGCAAACAGTTGGCGCGAGTTCAGATGTAGCATATTAAGTCAAATCTTAGGTGGTTTTTTGATGGCTACTTAGCTGCCCGGGGTCGTAATTAGGAAAGTACAAGAAATTTGAAAAAGTTACATATGCGCCTCGTAGTGCTTATGGCCGAACCCATTTCTCGGCTAACACCGCTACTTTCATGACCTTATTTTGATGCAAACAGTTGGCGCCGGTTCAGATCCAGCCTATTAAGTCAAATCTTGGGTGGTTTTTTGATGGCAACTTAGCTGCCCGGGGTCGTAATGAACCAAGTACAAACAATTTTAAAATGTTACGTATACGCCCCGTAGTGCTTATGGCCGAACCCAATTCTCGGCTAACAAAGCTACTTTCACGACTGGATTTTGATGCAAACAGTTGGTGCGAGTTCAGATCTAGCCTATTAAGTCAAATCTTAGGTGGTTTTTTGAGGGTAACTTAGCTGCCCGTGGTCGTAATTAAGAAAGTACAAGAAATTTGAAAAAGGTACGTATACGCCCCGTAGTGCTTATGGCCGAACCCAATTCTCGGCTAACACAGCTACTTTCACGACTGGATTTTGATGCAAATAGTTGGCGCCGGTTATGAACCAGCATATTAAGCCAAATCTTGGGTGGTTTTTTGATGGCAACTTAGCTGCCCGGGGTCGTAATTAAGAGAGTACAAACATTTTTAAATGTTACGTATACGCCCCGTAGTGCTTATGGCCGAACCCAATTCTCGGCTAACACACCTACTTTCACGACTGGATTTTGATGCAAATAGTTGGCGCCGGTTATGAACCAGCATATTAAGCCAAATCTTGGGTGGTTTTTTGATGGCAACTTAGCTGCCCGGGGTCGTAATGAAGCAAGTACAAAAAAAATTAAAATGTTACGTATGCGCCCCGTAGTGCTTATGGCCAAACCCAATTCTCGGCTAACACACCTACTTTCACGACTGGATTTTGACGCAAACAGTTGGTGCGAGTTTAGATCTAGCCTATTAAGTCAAATCTTAGGTGGTTTTTTGAGGGTAACTTAGCTGCCCGTGGTCGTAATGAAGCAAGTACAAACATGTAAATGTTACGTATACGCCCCGTAGTGCTTATGGCCGAACCCAATTCTCGGCTAACACAGCTACTTTCACGACTTGATTTTGATGCAAGCAGTTGGCGCCGGTTCAGATCCAGCCTATTAAGTCAAATCTTGGGTGGTTTTTTGATGGCAACTTAGCTGCCCGGGGTCGTAATGAAGCAAGTACAAAAAATTCTAAAAAGTTACGTATACGCCTCGTTGTGCTTATGGCCGAACCCAATTCTCGGCTAACACAGCTACTTTCACGACTGGATTTTGACGCAAACAGTTGGCGCGAGTTTAGATCTAGCCTATTAAGCCACGACTGGATTTTGATGCAAATAGTTGGCCCCGGTTATGAACCAGCATATTAAGCCAAATCTTGGGTGTTTTTTTGATAGCAACTTAGCTGCCCGGGGTCGTAATGAAGCAAGTACAAACATGTAAATGTTACGTATACGCCCCGTAGTGCTTATGGCCGAACCCATTTCTCGGCTAACACCGCTACTTCCACGACTTTATTTTGATGCAAACAGTTGGCGCCGGTTCAGATCGAGCCTATTAAGTCATATCTTGGGTGGCTTTTTGGTGGCAACTTAGCTGCCCGGGGTCGTAATGAAGCAAGTACAAACATGTAAATGTTACGTATACGCCCGGAGTGCTTATGGCCGCTACTTTCACGTCTTTATTTTGATGCAAACAGTTGGCGCCGGTTCAGATATAGCCTATTAAGTCAAATCTTGGGTGGTTTTTTTATGGCAACCTAGCTGCCCGGGGTCGTAATGAAGCAAGTACAAAAAATTTTAAAATGTTACGTATACGCCCCGTAGACCTTATGGCCGAACCCATTTCTCGGCTAACACCGCTACTTTCACGACTTTATTTTGATGCACACAGTTGGCGCCGGTTATGACCCAGCCTATCAGGCCAAATCTTGGGTAGTATTTTGATTGCAACTTAGCTACCCGGGGTCGTAATAACCAAGTACAAGAAATTTGAAAATGTTACGTATACCCCCCGTAGTGCTTATCTCCGAATCCATTTCTCGGCTAACACGGCTTCCTTCACGACTGGATTTTGATGCAAACAGTTGGCGCGTGTTCAGATCGAGCCAATTAAGTCAAATCTTGGGTGGCTTTTTGGTGGCAACTTAGCTGCCCGGGGTCGTAATGAAGCAAGTACAAAAAATTTTAAAAAGTTACGTATACGCCCCGTAGTGCTTATGGCCGAAGCCAATTCTCGGCTAGCACACCTACTTTCACGACTGGATTTTGATGCAAATAGTTGGCGCCGGTTATGAACCAGCATATTAAGCCAAATCTTGGGTGGTTTTTTGATGGCAACTTAGCTGCCCGGGGTCGTAATGAAGCAAGTACAAACATGTAAATGTTACGTATACGCCTCGTTGTGCTTATGGCCGAATACATTTCTCGGCTAACACAGCTACTTTCGCGACTGGATTTTGATACAAGCAGTTGGCGCGGGTTCAGATCTAGCCTATTAAGCCAAATCTTGGGTGGTTTTTTGATGGGAACTTAGCTGCCTGGGGTCATAATGAAGCAAGTACAAGAAATATTAAAATGTTACGTATACGCCCCGTAGTACTTATCGCCGGACCCATTTCTCGGCTAACACAGCTACTTCCACGACTGGATTTTGATTCAAACATTTGGCGCGAGTTGAGATCTAGCCTATTAAGTCAAATCTTTTGTGGTTTTTTGATGGCAACTTACTATAGTTGCCCGGGGTCGTAATAACCAAGTACAAGAAATTTGAAAATGTTACGTATACCCCCCGTAGTGCTTATCTCCGAATCCATTTCTCGGCTAACACGGCTTCCTTCACGACTGGATTTTGATGCAAACAGTTGGCGCGTGTTCACATCTAGCCTATTAAGCCAAATCTTGGGTGGTTTTTTGATAGCAACTTAGCTGGCCGCGGTCGTAATGGAGCAAGTACAAGAAATTTGAAACACTACTTCTCTGCCTGAAAGATGTCTGAGCGAACGGGGAGGCGGTACGAGTCGAAAATATTCAGTTGGTTCGAGAAGGTTTGAATTTAATTGTGTAAATCAGGATCTAGTAATTTGAAATCAGTTTACGCAGCTTCATATGTATGGCAATGTACCGTGCTGTTGAAATCGATAGTGGAATAATACAATCTTTTGGATCCAATCTGTCAGATTCGTGCGTAAGCTATGCTATGACCCCGGATGCTAGTTGACCAGTGTCTCACTTCCGTGAGTTTGCTAGCAGCACAGGTTGCCTGTGGATAAAATGGTTCAAGGACACAAAATGCACTATTATGTTAAGTACTTCGGTAGACTCTACTCATCTCACGGCCGCTGCGGTTTTGATTAGTGCGAATCTTTGAAGCTTTGCATAGGGTGGACCACTAAACTATCGAGCGATGGGTGAAGATGGGGCAGACCACGGCAGCGACCGTATACAATATATTTCTGCAAACTTTCCTAGGTTGTTTCCTGTGGTAGACTTACAGCCAAGTTTCGGTCCTGGGATCAAGCCTCAAGTATTTGGCACTTGGGGATTATTCGTATTATTCGGGAAAATTCGTATTTCTTTCAGAGTTACGCTTGGATGTGATCTGTGGCGCAAGCATATGTTCTATTTTCACGTAACCCTGATGCTAGGAGTACTTTTAATCGCTTGATAACTATGAGCTATAAAAGAGGTAAGAAAACCCGCCTTGCGGAGTTTAGCCCCCATGAGTTGTTTTAGGTCCCATTGAGCTCTGATAGCCTTTGAGTATATTTTTTTGTGTGTGCATTCCAAGAGAGTTTTTGGTCCAGTATTATTCCTACAAACTTTACCTCTTCCCTTAATGGGATGCAAGTTTCTTTGAATTGTAAAGTTTGAACATCATTTGTTCTTCTTGGATCGTTGGAGAGTCCTTCTTTCTCGTACCAGTTCCAGGTCATTTCTAAGGCTCTTTGCATGAGGTTTCATATGATTTCGTTATGTTTTCCTTTTATGATTATCGTTATATCGTCTCAGCTGTAAAGTTATTGTTATTAAGTACACAGAAAAATTAGTCTGCTAGCATTGACCATAGAAATGGGAATAAGACTGCGGCAACCTCTAATAGATGTGATCACTACCTCTGATGTACCTAATTTGGCTGATATATGCCTTTCTTTTAGCATGACTCGAGAAAGTAACTGAGCAGCTGGCAGCTTTGGAAAAGGGATATTACCTGCTACAAAGCTGCGACGTCCCAAGAGGTCTTCTCCTCAGTGATAACTATTTTGATTTGTTTCCAAGGCCTTTGACGAGTACCCCCGGCGAAGACGGTCAAGCACCAGGGAATGGGAAAGGTTTCCATGACTGAGTTTCTTAAAGCAGCTTTTAACAAACAATAGGGTGGAATGTCCTTCGGACAAGGTTTTGCTGAGAATGGTGGTCTTTGAGGTTCTCGTTGAACTAGATGTTCTGTGTCCAGAATTAAATTTGGTCTCCCTTATGACCTTTCTGTAGATTTAAAGGCAGTCCTTATATGACCTCTTGTTCTTATGCCTGTAGCAGGTGTTACAGATGACTCTAGTCATTCTTCTACTCTTACCTAGTCATGGCGACTGTGTTCAGTTTTAGATTTAGATTAAGGAGGGGGGAGGGACAATGTCACCTAATCCCTGCGGCCTCTGATGGGCCTATTGTGTTGTCCCCCATTCAAAGTTCACTAAAAAAGGCTGAGTTCATAATAAAACTTAGTATGCTTTTTAGTGAACTAGCAGTGATTTCTTCTGCTTAAACATAATGCCTGCCTAGGTGTTTGTGTCGTATATTGATGAGGCAATTACAGTGGCACAGTATGTGCTCTGCTGTTACCGCCTATTCGTTACATATTCTGCAGGTGTCATCTTGTGTGATGCCCATGGTCTTAAGATGTTTGTTGACCAGGCAGTGTCCAGTGAGGAATCCTGTAATTATACGAATCTGACTCCTAGAGAGTTTAAGGAGTTGTTTCATTCTTGTAAGGGAAGTGCTTGGTTCCTTTATGTAGCATTTTATGGTGCTGGCAGGTATGCTGCAGAATGGTCTTGGCATCATGAATGGTGATGCAAAGCCCTTTTTTGCTAATTGGTCTGCTTTTTTGTTTCCTATATGGCCACTGTGCCCAGATATCCACATGAGGTGAACTCTGTTTGTGTTGGCCAGCTGACGTAATAGTTGTAAGCAGTCCCATACCAATTTAGATGTGACTTCGTAGCTTTTCAGAGCTAAAAGTTCAGCCTTGCTGTCAGAGAGAATATAAATGTTTTTATTGGTTATAGCTCTGTCTATATTTTCTCTGAGGCAGAGTTCAATTGCGAATATTTCTGTATTTCTGCTTGAAATACGGAGTTGTATCTGTCTATGCTGTGATAGATATGTGTTCCAGTGTTAGCTCCGTATACTCCAGCCCCAACACCTTCGTTCGTTTTGGATCCATCTGTGTACCATACATATGTAGGATTGACAATCGAAGGAAGGTCTATTTAGCTCCCAGGTGTGTCGGAAGGGAATTTTGACCTTAAAATTTTGTACCTTGGAAGACAATTGTCTATATGGGTTATTTTTAGGATTTCATGCCTGTTTAATTCATTAGGAATGTCAGGATGAAATAGCCTGGAATCAGAGTCATCCTCCGCGATAAGTTTGGGAGCGAATGTTATTGCTTCTTTTTTAAGTTGGAGGTGTACGTGTGGTAGGTCCGAGATGACTTCTAGCGCTGCTGTGGGGATTGTTCTAATAGCTCCTGCAATACAGATACAAGCTAGTCTTTATAGTTTGTTGAGCTTGGCTTGTACTGATGTTTGTTTTGTTTTGTGCCACCAGACGGGCGCAGCGTATGTGAGAATTGGTCTGGTAATGGCTGTGTATAACCAGCGAGCTATTTTAGGAATAACGCCCCAAGTTTTTCCAGTGAGACTTTTGCTGGTAGGGAGATCCTGGAATTCTCAATGGTTTTTGTGATGTGAGAGTTCCAAGTGAACTAGTGTTACACCTAGATATTTGGCTTCGTTTGAGATCTCTATTGTTTCACCAAATAGAGTGGGTTTTTTTAGTTTATGTCTACTTCTTCTTTTGGTGAAAGCTATGGTGCTTTTTTTAGGGTTAACATTTAGTCCAACTTTTATGCACCACTTCGCAACAAGGATGAGGCCCCTTTGGAGAAGTTCCGAGATTGTGTCTTCGAATTTTCCGCGATGGACCATAGGAGGGCTGAGAGAACCCCGCCTGGGGGCAGCCTTTCGTGGTTTTTATACTAATTTTATCATTGCCTAGTGAGGTGTTTATTTTCCTGTTACTAAGCATTTGTTGAATCCATCTGCTTGTGGTATTATCTACCCCTGTGCTGGCGATGCAGCGTTGTAAGCACCCTCAATATCAAGAAAGCAACCTATCGTAATTTCTTAGTCTCTTAGGGATTTATTGATCCGAGCTGTTAATTCCTGAAGAGCATGCGTGGTCTACCAGGCTGGTAGGCATATTGTTTGTTGTGGAGCGGTGATTTTTTGAGAGGACCGTCTAGTATATGTCTATCCAGTATTTTTTTCCATTATTTTTAGGAAAAATGAGGTAAGGCTTATTGTACGGTATAATTTTGGCGGGTCCGTAGATCTGCGGCCTGCTTTTGGGATAAATTTTACCTTTACCTCGTTCCAGCTTGTCGGTAAATACCCCCATGCATAGCTGGTCCTGAAGATGTTAATTAGGATGGGGGTGATTTATGCACTTCCTTTCTGAAGGAGAGCTGGGAAGATATCGTCTTCTCCAGGAGATTTGAATAGGACAAAAGAGTTTATGGCCCATTTTATACTTCCTTTATGGAAGATTGCCCTTGATCTCTTCCAGTCCTCTCTGTTGGGTCTGGTTGCCCTGATCTGCCGAGGTATACTGGAGAGAGTGGAGGAAATGATGTTGGAGTCAGGGACGTGTGTGTTTGTTAGTATTTGTAGTGTTTCTGAACCGTTTTCGGCTTTCTTCAACAGACCAATTTGATTAGTGTGTGTTTTGCGAGTACTCTGTGGATGCGAGCACTGCTTTGCATGTCTGTGAGACTACTGCAGAGCTTTTTCCATGAATTTCTTTTAGCCCTTCTAATCTCTTGATTGTAGCTGGTAAGTGAGTATGATGTCCAGTCTATATTGAACTTGGTTTTATGGAACAGTTTTCTGGTCAATGCTCTTAGCTTGGAGAGTTTATTATATCTCAACTTTTTCTGGACAGGCGTTGTGGAAGGCAGATATGATTGTAGCATTGAGGCTGTCACAGCTAAGTTCTAGACTGTCTATGTCTCTGATGCTATTTGGACAGTTTCTGATCGATTGCTCGAGTTCTAGGCTAGACTGTGTTCAGATAGAAACGCTTTCACATTTGCCGCTTTTTAATTACTTCTTTCTACTCGAACTGTTCGGTGGTTACGCACCTGTGGCGAGCACGTGGGCACCCGGAATTTGTCAAAATTATGTCACGCACATTGTTATAACTCCAAGAGTGTACGCTGCGGTAAAATTAAATGCGCTCAAATGTATTCATGGATAGAAGCTCGTTTGTAACGGGTTTTGTCGCTACGAAACTGGACATCATTAAAAATTAGAGGGTGCCGTGGGGAAAGACGTAGGTCTCATTCTGGTCTCTGCCACCATGAATCAGTGGATAGTAAGTTGACTCTCACGTTGATGACACGGTGTTTGAATCCTGAGTCGGCTAAGTTTTATTTCGAATGTCTGTTAATCCATCCGATGGTATTAGGTCGACTCCCGCGGGCATGCGTGCACATTAAGAAAAAAATTAAAATATTTCCTTGAAATAATCCTTTCGTTGCCTAAACGAGCTTCCATGATCCTGATCTGGGATCTGGCATACATTGTTCTCGTGTTTTTAGTCGCACATTCCTGAATCTGAGCAAAGTTGTTCGTTTGCCATTGTCGTTTTTTATCCCAAGGGAAATGACGGGTGCACGTGATCTCTTCGCTTTTTTCCAGGGCGTGAAGTCTCAGGTCATTGTGAGCTTTTTCTTTTTCCTCACATTCTTCGTCGAACCAAGACTTCATGTTGGGGGCTTTGCAATAGTCTAGTTTGCTTTCCGCTTTCTCGTTTGCAATATTTTTTATTGTTGACCATGCTGCTTCTACCTGCTTTCTTACATCGTTAATTTCTGTGTCATCTAGTAGGGCGAACCGGTTATTAATTTTGTCCTGGTATTAATGCTGTCTACCTTTTCAACGTTGATGTTTTTTTTTTGCTGTAATCGGCTTAATCGAATTTGGATTGGGATTTTCGTTTTGGCGGTGATTAGAATGTGGTCTGACTCGCAATCCGTTCCTCTGTATGGCTCAACGGCTGATATATTGGTATTATGTCTTCTATTTATCAGAAAATGATCGGTTTGATTGCGCGTTATTCCATTCGGTGATATCCATGTAGCCTTGCGTAATCTCTTTGCCGACCATATTTTTTGAGCTGGTAACACTTACTGCACTAAGCCCCGTATCGTTTGATGAAATATCCGATATCTTCTGTTCTCCTGTTGGCACATACATATGTACTTGGGTGGTCCGATAAGTACTTTGGCCTACAAAAGAAAAACAAAAATTTTGGAGAAATGGCGATTTATTTTTCAATGTAGTCTCCTTTTAGCTCGATACAATTGACCCAGCGATGCTCCAACTTCTTTAACCCGTCTGAAAAATACGTTTTCTCGAGGTCTGCAAAGTAGGCCTCCATAGCGGCGATGACCTCCTCATTCGACTGAAATTTCTGTCCGGCGAGTGACTTTTTCAAGTTTGGAAACCAAAAGAAGTCGCACAGGGCTAAATCTGGAGAATACGGTAGATGGGGCAGCAGTTCGTAGCCTAATTCGACCAATTTGGCCGTGGCGAGAGTGGAGGTGTGAGCTGCTGCGTTATCATAGTGGAAGAGCACTTTTTTCTTCGCCAAGTGGGGCCGTTTTTTCTTCAACTCGGCTTCGAATCGGCCCATAGTACAGCCCTGTGACCGTTTTGCCCTCCTCCAGATAGTCGATGTGGATCACACCTTGTGAATCCCAGAAAACGGTGGCCATCACCTTTCCGGCCGATGGGACAGTCTTCGCTTTCTTCGGAGCACGTTCGCCGGGTGAAGTCCACTGTTTCGACTGTTCCTTGGTCACTGGTGTGTACCAGTGGATCCATGTTTCGTCGACTGTCACGAAACGACGCAGAAACTCCTTCGGATTGCGCTTAAACAGCATCAAACACTGCTCTAAAGTGGTCTCACGGCTGCGCTTGTTGTCCGGAGTGAACAAACGCGGCACCCATCGCGTCGACAGCTTTCTCATGCCCAAAATTTCATGCAGGATATGACCCACGCGATCTTTTGAAATGCCTACTGTCTCAGCTATCTAACGCATCTTCAATCGGCGGTCTGCCAATACGAGATCGTGGATTTTTGTCACGTTATCCTCCGTGGTAGCCGTTTTCGGGGCACCTGGACGTGGCTCATCAAAAACCGACGTGCGACCACGTTGAAACTCGTTAAACCAATTTTTGATGGTCGCCATCGAAGGAGAAGAGTCACCGTACACAGCATCCAAACGCTCTTTGATTTCGCTGCGCGATTTAGCTTTCAAAAACAAGAATCGAATCACTGATCGATATTGCTCTTTTCCATTTTTCTAAAATCCGCGGACCCTCCCGCTTCCACACGTGGTCAAAACAAAACTACGAGAAATTTCGACAGTAGTCGTCTACTACACGATAGTAAGTTGCTCTTGCGATACTGGCGCCATCTGGCGGTGAGGCTAAGTACTGATCGAACCATCCTCGTTTATATCTCTTTATTTTCCTGTTTTCCCATTAGATTTCTCGGATGCGATTTTCACGTCGAAGAATAAGAAATTGTTAAATATTTCATACATAGTATGTACATCGTTTCGTAAAACGTGTCCTTAACGTCTTCATCCGTATCTTCCGTTAGAGTGTGCACGTTCAGAAGTACACTCTGTATAGCATAAACGTACATACATAGTTGACTAAATTTATCTACGCATCAGGTCTTTCGCACTCTGCAACACCAGTGCCACCTTAAGCGCAAACGGACATAGTATAAAATCCTTGATCTCATTCTGAACTGCTGTCGAATCAAAAAATCCTCAGATTAAAGAAGTGGAATCATGATCACCATATGTAGCTTAGCACGCGTGCCAACATCCCAAATCACTGTACGACATAAAATATTCATGCCTGTTGGATCGCTTCTTCTTCGAGTATTTCTTGTCAAAATAAGATTATTCTGTGAAGGCGGATTGTCAACGAGGGTGTCAGTGACTTTCATGAAATCAATTTTGTTTTGCAAAGAAAGAAACTGTAACCCAGTTTTACTCAACGGATCTCATTTCTCAATTCGTTTTACGTTAAACAAGACTAGCGACCGCTATTCGCTTCATGCCATCCGCCTCCTCCTCGATTTTTTCTTACCATTGCCAAATGTATGCATGTACCTCTCTACTCGTGCATTCATCTTATGCCGTGGATGACCCTAAAATAGCTTGAGAAAAACTAGGTCGACAAGTTTCTTTGCCTTCTCGCGACACTTAATTATGATCAGTTGGCCCTGTAGCCGGGGGTCTGCTTGTCAGGAACTGCTAAATGACTTTATATCTTCTTCTTTTCCTTTTTTTCCGGCGTCGTTATGGTCAGAAGTGTAGGACCATAACCTTCCCACTTAACTGCATTCCTACTGGTCCGCTTGTGGGGTCCGCCGGTTTGACCTCAGAAAGTAGCGGCAGGCTTCCCGGTTTGGGATTACTTCATCGCTGAGGCCAATCAAATGCTGGTGTTTTTGCATTTGTTTGCACCAATTGTTTTTCGGCCTGCCTTTTTTGCGTGTTGAAATTGGAACGTTGATTGATATTGCCTTTTGGACGGTGTTCAAAGGATCTCTCCTTTGAACATGGCAATACCAACTGAGTCGGTCGCGCTCTATCTTTCTTGTGATGGTTTCTTTTACGTGGATGCTTCCTCGGATCTTTGAACTTCTAATTCTGTCACGCTTTGTTACTCCCGCTGTCATGCGAAGCATCTTCATCTCAGTTGCCGTTAATTTGCTCTCATACTTTTTGTGCATTGTTCAGCATTGTGAACCGTATGTGAGCGCCGGACGTACAACTGAAGTGTAGAGCCTTCCTTTCAGCTTAGGGGGCATTTTTCGATCACAGAAGATGGCGGAGTTTTCCCGCCACTTCATCCACCCTACGCTTACGCGATGGTTGATGTCGTCATCACAAGTTGCTTCTTTATTAATCATAGATCCCAGATATTTAAACTTTTCACACTTGGGAAACACTCTTCCATTCAAGTAAATGTCTGGAATAGGCTAATGCGGGTCAGAGAACGGGCAGCACAGATACTCTGTCTTCTTTCAACTAATACGATACCCGTGTCCCTCAAAAATGTCCATCCACACATCAAGTGCTCGTTGTAGGGACGCCTGAGCATCACTTATAATGGCTCCATCGTCAGCAAAGAATAGCTGGTGCACATTGGGGTCCGTCACTTTTCCTTCAAGCAAGCAATCAAGGACTGCTATAAAAAGCAGTGGGCTGAGGACGCTCCCTTGGTGTACACCGACTTTGATTGCGAACTCTTCGGTGACTCCTGCGGTGCATCTTACTCTTGTCGTTGCTCTCTCGTACATGTCCATAATCACTCGCACGTAGGTTTCTGGAACTCCTTTTTGTCTTAGCGCTACCCATAAAATATCTCTTGGTTGCCGGTCAAAGACCTTCTCGAAATCAATCAACACCATATGCAAGTCCTTTGAAGAATCACGATGCTTTTCTATCATGACCCTTATACTTTGGATTGCATCTGTCGTTGATTTACCCGAAACAAACCCGCACTGGTCATCAGATAGTCGTATTATTTTCCGCAGTCGGCTATCTAATACCCGTTCAAAATGACCCGCTAAATGACTTTATATATCCTACATATATCAAGTTAGGTACGCTATTGTATTATTTTGTTCCGTCATATGATGCCGGAGGTAAGTAGAGGTAGATTCGCCTGCGTTCTAGACTGCTGTTTATTTTTTAATTTGACTATGACGAAATAGATTCGGAAAACAATATGTCTACGACTCCTCTCCTGCTCTTACCAGTCACCACTGAAAAAAGTGTATGACCCATTTCCAATTTCTAAGAGACCAAACATCCATATTTCAAGAGTAAAACGTCAGCAATAATACTTGGTAACAACTTTTGTTTCTTTCTTAATCATTTGTTCTACAAAGGGTCACACTTTAGTGATGTATGCAATATGCTCTATCAAAAATCCAAAAAACCAAAACAAACGAATGAATTATACTTCATTTAAATGCATTGCGAAGAAAAGACGACAAGAGATATTGCAGACAAATAAAAAAAAAATTAAATACCAAACACGACAACCTAGGAGCTATTGAATTCAACTTATGGAACTTATAACGCGTGTTTGGGGCAGTACCGACCCATCAATGCACCGACTATTCTTCTAAGGTAATGTTACGAAGCCGTGTGATTAAATTGTAAATCACACAGCACCGCCGGTCATTGAAAAACAAATAAGAAAATCTTCAAGAACTATTAATTAACTTCTTATGTTAATAGGATAGTCAGGGGGCATGTTGCCGATCCCACCACTGCTATAATCCAAATGACTTCCCGGGCAACAGTTTTGTTTTTTTTTCTTTTTCCAAAAATACAATTTTTCTAGTATCTAGTAACTAATCACTAGAATCCAGATTTCATCAACTATCCTACACTTGTCTGATAACGGGTTCCCTCTTCTTATAAATTAATATTTCCCCTTCTGGCCCACTCCCTGTTGCACATCACCGTTAGAGATTGTACAATTTTACGTATACTGGTTTAATTCGATTTAACTTTAGATACCGGTGCAATGTTTTTCGTCATTTTACAGACGAGAGTGTAGAGCGCTGGGAAGTTCTGAATAACGAAATAGACTGAGGTCAGGTACGCGGCTATCAGGATTGTCAGGAAAAGATCGAACACGGCAGGCTTCACCCGATACACATACAAATTAGCTTCTAATCCATCATAGAGCATAAAGTCTGGTTCGCGTGCGTCAGGTTTGTCATAAATCATTTTAACATTCTTTAAGTACTTTTCAAAAGCATTCTTCAGGTCGTTATTGTGCAGAGCAGATCGCACACTCATCCAGGACTTGACGATGTTTTTGTTAATTTCCTAGAAGCAAATAAACATTTCACAACTGAAGGTTTCGAAATATTGATAGACAAACTCACAATGGCACCGGAGAATATCTCGCCTTCTTCCACATTGTAGACATATCTGGCCAGCGCCTCAGCGATAACTTTGACATTTTTCTGAGTACTGGCGACGATTTTGCTGTTGTCGTCTTTAAACGTAGTCGTTCGGACTGGTTCCTTTGGTGATTTGAGACTGGACAGGGTGAAGGCGGGCAAGCGTTTCATACTGAAACGTTCGTGCTCCCACGCGAGTTGGGCATCAGCCAAGTTGATCTTTTTGTGTACACCGTCAACGGTTAGATTGTTGTACTGTTGCCCAACGGATTTGAGGAGTTTAAAGAAATTGCTTGTAGGTGTGCCTTCTTTGGGTGGCTTGGAAACGTGCATGTACATCGAACCGCTTTCGGTATTAAGTGCTTGTACGATTGTATCCAGACATAGAACGAAGTCAACATTCTGAAACGGTAGAGGTTAGAGGTTACTAGCAACAAGTTTGATTTTTGGAAAGTGAATTGGATAATGTTTAATTCAAAGAAGCTCTACAAGCATCGAGGTATATTAAGGCTGAAGAGAGGCTTAAGGAGTACATATCTAATCAAGACAATTTGCGCTACATTTCAACTTAAATATAATCACTCGACGAATTTAATGTTGTTTTTCTCTCCCAAAGGTAAAAGCAAAAGCTAGCCATACACAGTCTGTTACGGATTTCTACCCATTACTTGACACTACCTTTGTGATTATTGTACTTCGCCTCCGTGCCGCAATCAAGTATCCCGTGATTGAAACTAAGTCTTCCTTAGTATGTCGCAAATATCCATTCAGTTATAAATAAAAACAACACTCGAAGAATCACTAAAGAGTCTCACTCACCTGCAGCTGAACATTCTCATCCAACCATTTCTTGATTCCCTGGAAATTCAACAGTGATCCAGATTCGGAAAGTAAGAACATCAATCGGAACTTTGGTGCGGTGCTCACTGTATTATGAAGCTTGCTGAAGAGATCAACTAGAGTCAAAACAACAGCGGTATCGGCATTAAGGGGATATTCCTAAAAGAAGACTGGATTTAATATAAATGAATTCACAACTGCATTGTCTTACATTATAGAGACCAAAGGTGTTTAAGTGCGCGGTGATAATTATCATCGGCAATTTCGAGTTCACTTCAGCTTCAATTCCTTTCACGTTCTTAATCGGCGCGAGTTCGCCTTGAAGAATCGGTATTTTGCTTTGTTTGTTAGCCGCATGACTAGCACCCGAAACGACAATTTGATAGCCATTGGCAGAGATCAAATTGAAAAGTTCCGACACAGCTGAACCCCGATCAACTTTGCCACCAGATGACTGCACGACTTTTGCCGCATCACTTGTTTTTGTTATGTCGCCTATAACTTGATCCAGATCTTCGTTATAGGTGGAGAAATAGACAGGAATTGAGCAGACTTGCGCCATCATGGCTTGCTCAAGGAGGTAGATGTGCTTAAAAAAAACCATAAATTTACGTTTTAAACGTGCTTTTTACCAACAAAATCAAGATACCTCTTTATCTTCAACTGATAACGAGGCAATGTTCTTCGGTAGCAGTATCACCAGACCGCCTGCTTTTTGGCGGATTTCTCGAAACTGATCTATCGTCATATCTTGAAATCTGAATAAGAGAAAATCATAATTACCATGTGATCGTTAATCTAGGTCATTAAGCTTACTTCGCCACAACACAATGTCGAGAGGTGCTCCAAGAATACAACGATTTCGCCTCGAGAGTCAAAGCAGAAGCCCGACAACCTAACCAAAAACACACATTTTTCCAATTATTACCAAAGCATGTCAAGGCACCTAGCGATGCTTATCTGATATTTATGCAAATATTATTATCCCAACATATCTTATCTCCTAAATTCTAAATGTTCATTAAAAAATGCGGCCTTGTGAGACCTGAACCGACAGCGCTCCCACAACACTTGCAATCATTTCTAATTAAATTGATTTATTAAAGGTTAATTTCAATTACCGTAGGGAACACCATTAACATCGAATTGGGACATTCGTTGGACGGTGAATTCACTTGAAGCCAAGACTGGGTTCGATGAGCAAATTATTAAGATTGGTAGAGTTATTAAAAGGTAGTAGGGTAGGCCACCGCGGAATATATCGGCAAAATTATCAGCTTCTTCGAACATTTTGGGTTGAGGTCAGATATGGGATGAATTTGTTTCAGAAATTAACAAAAAAAAGTTGAGAAAGAAAATTGTGGGAACTTTCCGGCACGGCTAGAAGAAAATCTCGGTGCCTAAAAAATTGACGTTTCTCGATTCTCTGACCTATGTATTCCGTCTTACACATGATTGATTCAATTATGGCGAAGCCTTTAATGACATAAAAGTGATGCCAAGTGTTACATATTTAATAGAACAAATATGAAACAAAGTTATTACACCGGTTTTATTAGCGTGCGTAAAACCTACAAATGTTAAAATAAATATTTAAGTGAAGCAGAGCTTAACAAACTCTACACATTCTCCTTGAAATATTTAATTTACTTTTTTATTTTCATTGATTTTTTTTAAGGTTCCTATTTTACTTCTTAGTAGTAATCGAATATCCATATTTGGATTTCGAAGCTTATACGGTTGACTGTCAGCAACTGGATGAGCACGGTCCCTCAAATATGGGGCACACAAGTATTTTTATAATGAATATATGTAATATAATACTTGAATCCAAAACTTGTATAGATATTGGTAGTACAGTGCAATCTCGATATAACGAAACTGAAGGTGATTAGAAAATATTCGTTATACGAGGGTGGTCCGATAAGTACTTAGCCTCACCGCCAGATGGCGCCAGTGCAACTTACTATCGTGTAGTACATTCTAGTAAACGGCTACTGTTGAAATTTCAGCCTGATAGGAATCGTAGTTTTGTTTTGACCGCGTGTAGAAGCGGGAGATTTTAGAAAAATGGAAAAAGAGCAATATCGGTCGGTGATTCGATTCTTGTTTTTGGAAGGGAAATCGCACAGCGAAATCAAAGAGCGTTTGAATGCTGTGTACGGTGACTCTTCTCCTTCGGTGGCGACCATCAAAAATTAGTTTAACGAGTTTCAATGTGGTCGCACGTCGGTTTTTGATGAGCCACGTCCAGGTGCCACGAAAACGGCTACCACGGAGGATAACGTGACAAAAATCCACGATCTCGTATTGGCAGACCGCCGATTGAAGGTGCGAGAGATAGCTGAGACAGTAGGCATTTCAAAAGATCGCGTGGGTCATATTCTGCATGAAATTTTGGGCATGAGAAAGTTGTCGGCGTGATGGGTGCCGCTTTTGCAAGCGCAACCGTGAGACCACTTAAGAGCAGTGTTTAAGCGCAATCCGAAGGAGTTTCTGCGTCGTTTCGTGACAGTCGACGAACCATGGATCCACTAGTACACACCAGAGACCAAGGAACAGTCGAAATAGTGGACTTCACCGGCCGGAAATGTGATGGCCACCGTTTTCTGGGATTCACAAGGTGTGATCCACATCGACTACCTGGAGAAGGGCAAAACGGCCACAGGGCTGTACTATGCCAAATAATTGGGCCGATTCGACGCCGAATTGAAGAAAAAACTTGGCGAAGAAAAAAGTGCTCTTCCACTATGATAACGCACCGGCTCACACCTCCGCCCTCGCCACGGCCAAATTGTTCGAATTGGGCTATGAACTGCTGCCCCATCCACCGTATTCTCCAGAGTTGGTCCCGTGCGACTTCGTTTTTTTCCAAACTTGAAAAAGTCACTCGCCGGGCAGAAATTTCAGTCGAATGAGGAAGTCATCGCCACGGAGGCCTACTTTGCAGACCTCGAGAAAACGGGGCTTCAGACGGGTTAAAGAAGTTGGAGCATCGCTGGGTCAAGTGTATCGAGCTAAAAGGAGACTATATTGAAAAATAAATCGCCATTTCTCCAAAATTTTTGTTTTTCTTTTATACGCTGAGTACTTATCGGACCGCCCTCGTACATACAAAGTAATTCGTTACAATGAGGTTTGCTATAAAGAGGACTGGATTCGTTTTAACAAGGCAAGAAAACTTGTTTATTCCCCTCAACATTACGTAGATACTTACCCGTTTACCTTGTTAAAGCGAACGATTTCCACTAATAAATGAGAACACACTTTAATGAAAACACAGTATTTTTTGAAAAGAGTTTATACAATTTTCTGGCAAAACAAAATTCAAAATCAATAAACAATATTCGCATATAAACATAGAAAATTCACAATGTGGTTATGGTAGCTAAGTCTTCATTTCATTTCTTTTGATTAGAGAAAAAGTCATAAATTGTGGTCTGCTTACCAACGGTGTTAGTAATCATATCCAAAGCACAATCCAATCCAACATTTTTTTTAGAAATACACATTTTAGAACATCTAGAGCGTTACGAGCATCTTTTATTGTAAAATCACGGGTTAATTTTACTCAGTCTCTTGAAGATTAAATTCTTCTTGAACTTTTTGCCGCCTCTTAGCAAGTTCTGCGAGTGACAAGTCATCATTCTCATCATCACATGGAACCTTAAATCCACTTTTCTTGAAGCAGTTTGTAATTGTTTTTTTCACTGACTTGATTCCAAGCTTTGGCAATCATTCACATGGCTTGTAACACATCAGTTGTAGTTGGCGTTTGGTGTTCAATATCAGTAAGATACTGTCTGACAATTTCATGAAACCTCCTCCACCTCCCCACCATATAATCGCAGGCTCCGTTCTTTGAGAAAAAAACGGAACAAGCTCTGGACAACTTGCCTTCGTACTCAATCCCCAAATGACTTCTCTAACTATTTCGGTACTTACCTGCATTTCGTAGAACTTTATAAATCTCGCTATCAATACTACTTAGTCGAGATGCAAACCAACCTTATAAATAATCCCAAGTCCTTCTTTCAATTCGTTAATTACAAAAGAAAATCTGATTGCTACCCAAACTCACTCTCCTTCAATAATGAAATTTCCAATGATCCTCATTACATCACCAACCTTTTTGCCACCTTTTTCAATCAATCTTTCACCCATGATTCCTTTGCACCAGATCCTACCTATTTCAACTATTTACCAAATTTCTCCTTTGGACCATTTCTCCCTCGTAGTGTCGACCCCGTTATCATCGAAGAAAGATTAAAGCAACTTAATGATGAATTCACCCCTGGCCCCGACGGCCTCCCAGCTATATTTTTCAAAAAATGTTCCTCCTCCCTTTCTCTACCTCTCTCAAAAATCTTCAGCCAATCCCTTTCCCAAGGTGAATTTCCCCGGATATGGAAAACCTCTTTTATAACATCTATACATAAAAAGGGTCCGAAGAATGACATTAACAACTACCGTCCCATTGCCAAACTGTCTCATATACCCAAAATCTTCGAAAGTAATTTGTATGATAATTTAAGTTTTCAATGCAAGTCTTTAATCTCTCCCATACAGCACGGCTTCCTTAAAGGTAGGTCTACAACCACAAACCCTATTGAATTCGTTTCCTCCACCCTTTCAGCCTTAGAAAATGACAAGGAAGTCGATGTTATCTCAACTGACTTCAGTAAGGCCTTCGATAAAATTTCACACAGATTAATACTCTTCAAACTGTCTTCTCTTGGCTTTGAGCCCATTTTATTAAAGTGGATTTCCTCTTACCTGGCAAATCGCCACTACAGCGTTCGCTTTAGATCTGCCCTCTCTACCCCCTTCCTTGCTTCCGCCGGTGTCCTCCAAGGCAGTCATTTAGGCCCGCTTCTTTTTATCCTTACCATTAACGATATTGAAATGGTTATCAAACATTCCCACATCCCTCTATATGCCGACGATGCTAAATTCTTTAAGATCATTTCCTCAGAACTCTTCCCTTATTCAATCGGACTTCAACAGGTTTTCCACCTGGTGCTCCAAGAACTGCCTCGACCTTAACATTTCCAATTACTTTCTCCCGCAAACGTAACAAACCTCTTCCCCGCCTCTATTTTCTCCATAATCAATCCCTTTCTACCGTTCGTGATCCGTGATCTTGGTGTATTATGCGACCAGGAACTCAATTTCCTTGCACATATCAGCGATATAATTCTTAGGGCCAATTCTGCACTCGGCTTCGTGAAACTATGGTCTAAAGAGTTTTCCAATCCCTACGTCACTCGGTCTCTCTACATAACCTTTGTTCGCCCTATTCTCGAATACGCGTCTCAAGTGTGGTCTCCTTACTATCATTCACACATTTGCAGAATCGAGAGTATCCAACGTCGTTTTCTCCGTTTTGCTCTTCGCAGCTTACCCTGGGACAATCCTCTGCTCCTATCTCCCTATCAAGACCGCCTAAAACTTATTAATTTGAACTCGCTGGAAGAACGAAGAAGGATATCCGACATCCTTTTTATCCACCGACTCCTCTCAGGTACCATCGACTGCGCGTCCCTTTTTTTAACACTTTTTAACACTAACCCTCGTAATACACGAAATCCACGTCTCTTCTATGTACCCACCTCTCGTACCTCCTATGGCTCCAATGAACCTATCGTTAAATTAAGTATTTAGCTTGAATTAAGCACAATAAAACGAGGGTATAGCCCCCACCAAAATCACATTTAATTGTTGATATCCCTATTTTATCCGACCAGTAATTTCTTACATTCAGTGTCCGTACAATTGACGTATACAAAACAACACCAATAAATTGACGAATATCTACGCTTTCAACCTTTATGGGCTGATTTGTTTGTTTGATCGCGTATATGATCTACAATTTCATCGGTGAAAAAATACAAAACGAACTGGTACGGCGTTTCTAATTGCATAATGTTATCTGGTGACGCTCCGTTTCGTCTTCGGGACAAGAAAATTAAGCTGCTCTTGATCTTGTTCCATGTTTCTGTTTTTCCAAGTAACGTTCACTTTTGCTGAATTAACTTCCGAAACTTTTGCAAATCCCTGAGATGTTGACGGCTGAAGAGAAGGCAACCTAACAGTAGGTTTCGACTGCATCACAATTCCTTCAGGAACATTGTCAGAATCATTATCGGAAAAACTGTCTTTCCGAGTAGCAAATGTTGGATCCTCATCCGATTCATCGGCAGAAAAATCCAGCTCACCTTCACTCAGATGCCATGAACTGACCAATTGTTCGAGTTGTTGGTCACTCAGTAAGTTACTCCGACGTAGGCGCATTCTACAAGACGAATTTTAATTGAGGTTACATTCCCTATACTGGGTAAAATACAGTTTTTATGTGCTTGACGTGCGATGTTGCAGAAATGCAACAATACTACTTTTACGTACTACGATCTTTCTTTGAAGAAAAACTAAGGAAAAACAAACAAAATCCGAAGAATATAAACTCACTTTGAAAATAAAATAACTTTTTACTCAGATTATTTCGTTCTATATATTTTTTTAACGAATTAAACTCACGCTTAATACAAACTCTGCCTTCTTCTTCTTTTCCTTTTTTTTTTCCGGCGTCGCTATGGTCAGAAGTGTAGGACCATAACATTCCCACTTAACTGCATTCCTACTGGTCCGCTTGTTGGGTCCGCCGCTTAATACAAACCAGAAACCAGAATGAGACGTGCGTCTTTCGTACGTCTTCCCCCGTAACACCCTGAATTTTTGACGAGATTTTGACAGCGGTTCAGGTGCATAGCGACAAAACCCGTTACAAACGAGCTTCTATCCGTGAATACGTGTGAGCTCATTTCATTTTACCGCAGTGTACTCCCGCCACACACACTCTTGGAATTATAACAATGTGCGCGATTGTTTACAAAATTTTGACAGCACTTGAGGTACTCACATGCTCTTTTGACAGCACTTGAGGTACCCACGTGCTCGCCCGAGCTTGTAGGCAAACGTCGGCGGCCATTTTGAGTGGGACGTCTCATTGGTGGTTTCTGATACAAACTCTGTCTAAATGCCACAATTGAGATCTGACAGATGAGAATTAAAAGCTCATGTCATGTAGAAAGATTGAAAAGCTCTGATCTTTTGAAGAATAATATTGCATTCCTGCAACATTGCTCCGATTTAGAAAAGAACAGCTCACGCAATTTTTATAATGTGAAATGTGGTATGTTGCAGATCTGCAACACAGTTAGTCTGTTCAGTGACGCTGTTCTGGACTGTTCTGGACAGAAAAGTACAACTTTTGCTGTTCAGTGACAAAAATTTCTGTCCGAAAGTGTTCTGATTTGTGTTCAGTGACGGTTTTCCCGACTCTTCAGAACACGATTTTCTGCACCTACTCTGGAGTCAGAACAGATTCGTGAAAAGTGTCAAAAGCAGCTGTCAGCTAAAGTTCACGCTAAAACATCCATATCATCACTGAAAAATGTTGTTGACGAGTCACTAATCACAGTAATTTCACTATTAGTGCCCACCACAACTCTCCCAAAGCATTTTTATGTGAATTCACTTTTGTTTATTATTTAATTCTAACACATGGTTATTACAATAGGTCTGTTCCCGTACCTGACAAAAACAGTCCAAATCTACGAAAAACTACGAAAAACTACGAAAGTCTGTTCCCGTACTCCAAAAATTCACACTCTTGGACAAAAGAGAGCGCTCTCGAGAGAGTAAAAAATTTCCCCATGCTGCGAATTTCAACCCAAGAAATTTATGTGGGTAGTTTGGCACAGCTTTGTGAAATCAGCTGATTTCCGTCATTCCGTCATACGACAAGAGCTCAATTTTATATTAAAATTCTTTTGTGCATTTTTAAGATGTGCATTGTCTCTATATGGCGTTATTAAATGATGAATGGATATGCTGAATCATCTAATAAATAGTAATCTGAAAATAATATGTATGTTTTTGCAAATTAGTATGTTGCACCTGCTAACGAATCCAAGAATGTATCAAATTCAAACATATGTTTTTGACATTTAAAATGTGTGCAACTTTTTTGGTTCAACGCGTTCCCGTACTTTTTTGTGTTTCCACTTCTCTTTGAGAGAATTTCATCCCCACTCTTGGAAAAATGAGAATCTGTGAATTTCTGCCCAAAAAGTACGGGAACAGACCTAATATGACATATAAGATGTTTTTCGCTTTTTGACAACTAACATACGGCTGTACTTTTCTGTTCTGACAGTTTTCACGAATCTGTGCTGTGCTGTCCTGTTCTGATCTGATCTTTTCGTCACTGAACAGACTAAGTGCAACGAAGGGCTAATCATGCTCAACTTCATTTCATTTATTCCCAAACCATGTTTTAAACCACATAATTTTGATTTTGGCAGCACTGGTTGAAATTTACAACTGTCACTGGAATGATTAACAAACGTCATCAACTAGCTATGGCTATCGCTTATGATCCAATCAGATGAGTTGGATTCTCATGTGTTTTTTATATTGTTTCCCTAAAATTTCAAACATTTTTCCGCAGAATCCAATACAATGTAATGCAAGCTAAATGAATTAGTAACAGTCAAAAGTGAAAAACTCGTCAAATCATCTTGTTAGTGTATCGATTTAAAATTGTTCGAAAGTAGCAGAATGGCTCAAGTCAAAGAGCTTTATATGGGGGAAAACCTCCGCGATTTGGAAAAATACTACGACCTTCCGGACTATAGCAGCAAGAAGTTAACGATGTGTGTAAACAATGTTCAAGAAAATCACTATTCTCTTTCATATCACGTGCTCAACACATTTTTTTTTCTTCATTTTCACTTCAATAGGCTTCTGTCGAGTGCACGTAAGTTGTTTCAGTTGGCCGAACGGTCTCGTCTGGAAGGCGACGAGGAGCAGAGTTACATCCAGTATATGAAATACTTTAATCTCGTTGATTGTATTAGAAAAATGCCAGACTATAAAGACCACAAGAAACAAGTTCGGCAAACTCTTGGTGGTAATATTGACTTAAAGATAACGATGGACAAGCTTGGATCACTTAATCGGTCACTTAGAAAACGTTATCAGCGTTTAGCCGATAAGAAGAAGGCATCCGAGATGTGCGCGATGTTTGACAATTACAACGGAAGCCCGCAGCTGAAAAGCTACGAATCGACATGTGATGATTTGGAGAAACCTATCGATATGAATGGTTTGTCGTTGATAAGTTGTGAGGAACTTTATCGACAGATTCGAACATCATCGAGTTTGCTCATTATGGATTGTAGAACAAGGACGGATTTCGAGAATTCTCGCTTGCACTACGCGTCGTGTTTGAATGTTCCCGAGGAATATATTCAAACGGGGTAGGTAGTAGCACAATATTACGGGTTCGAAGGGCTTTCTAATTATTTTTTTTTCGTTGGGGCAGCATGTCGGCTGGGAAGTTGCAGGACAAATTGGATAACAGTTCCAAGCCGCTATGGGCTTCGCGTTTCATCAAGGAGCAAGTGGTGCTGATGGACTGGAACTGTCACGAAGCAAATCCGCCCCCGAACATTCCAATTGCTATTTTGAGGAACATTTTACAAAATGTAAGCAGAGACGCTCCTTCATTACTTTCTCTGACTATGTATGATACTTCCAGTGGGATCCGGACGTTACTTATAAATCACCAATCAAAATCCTCCAAAACGGATATGAATACTTCATTCTCATGTACCCAACTCTGTGTACCAATCCCAGTGTCCAGGCACCACGTGCTAAAGAGAAGGAAGCTGATATCGAGGAAATCGAATATCCAACAATCTATGATATTACGATGAAAGACGATGTAACCAAAGATCCCAGTGACCCGGAGTCGATAGAACGACCAACCGTCGACCGCACGAGTAAAGTAGCAGCACTCAAAACATATGGCGAACGGCAGAAACAAGTAGTCGACATTCTCAAGGAGCAGGAACTCCTTGCGGAAAAAGCCATAGATAACGGCAAGCAACTGCTACAAGCAGAGCACGAATGGCAAACGATTACAAATCAAACTGCAACCATCGAACAAGAGGATCAAAAGGATGCGTTGCTTAAAACCCAACAGGAATTGTATTACAACATACTGCAGCTCGAGTATGCACAGAAGGATTTGGTAAATACATGTAATCAAAGACACATAACTTTTTACTGTTTTTGTTAGATCCTAGAGAACAATCGCCTGCGACAAGAGCTTGAAGAATCGAAGCGTCGCGAAACTGAACAAGTCGCTGAACAGAAATCACCCATCGAAGCGAAGGCAATCGAGGAAACCACGAAGAAGATTGAGGGCAAGATCCAAGAGCAACAGAAACTCGAGGTGCAGCGTGAAAATGAGAAGCTGCTCAGGATGGAGAAGCAGCTTGCTATCGCTAGAGAGCAAAAGAGGCACATGAAACCGCCAACATATGAGGACGAAGAGGTGGCAAAGCCGAAAATACCGCAATTCGACAGATCAGTCAAGCCGGCCGTGAGGACAGTAGAAAAAGTCAGAGACTTTGCGCCGGTACTCGGTGCGGTGGTGAGTTATTTTTACGATCACACTTTTATCTCGAAATACAGGAAATATGGAAGGAATGAATCACTCTTATGTGGTACATGTGTATTCAATAGTTCTTGGAACATATATTCTAATCGAAGAACTCTAATCGACTTCATATGATTAGAGGCTGATTATCAATCATTTCTATCGCCATGTGATACGAGAAGGTTAATTGTGATTTATAATAATCAACCAATCAAACTGATCAACTCAGTAGATGCCTCTGTTCCACGCTGTCCACGTTTGTGAAATGAGGGTGTCGCGGCAATCAATTTATAGGGGCACGAAAAACGACAATAAATTATTTCTGTTCGATGTTTGGCACAGATAGATACGGGTGACATTATGGCATCAATGTGTGCTTTTAATACGTGAATAGGAAGATCGTTGAACTGTGGAAAATCTCGCATTGATTTTTAAGGATCATATCGTGACGAACATGACGTTTTTCCCTAGTCGAAGCGAGATCTTAACCAATAATTCCCATGTCTATCTCAGATCTCTTGAAATGATTGTAGAAGCCTCGTCTTCCTTGTTATCAACAGACATATTAATAGCCTTTATGGCCTTTCTAAGATTACCACTTCACATTAAAACTGAATCCTTCAATCCATGCGATTTGGCTAACGTCATTTATAAAACCCATGCTTACTCAGTGCACTTATATCTGAATTTAATAGCATTATTCTATCGCCTACATGTTCAAGTGCATACGAAACCCTACTAATCCCTTGTTTACAATGTCGTTAAAATGCGTCATTCCCCACCCGCCGCAGCCCATCACGTTGACTATTTTTTCGCCAACTCCTTCAAGGCCAGCGCCACGTGAGTTTGTCGAACTAATGCCGATCGATACATATTTATTTATTCACAGGTGTAAAGCTTCCCCCCCACACAATTTGTATTTGAATGGAAGGCAGTCATTTGTTTGGCGCCCTGCGTCAACTTCGTAACTTCCTTTCCACGCATTACTCAATTACTTGGCGATAAATATCGATCAAAACAAATCATCGGACAACTTTCGTCGCACTTCTTCTAAAAATAGTTTCACTTTTCAATAACACAATCACAAGTAGGGTGGCGGTGACACGTCTTCTCCTTGTCTTATTTTGCCTTTCCCATTCACATTCGCGTGCAACACGTGGCCAGGCTACACGGTGAACTCAGCGCCTCATACAAAATGAATGTGAACATTCACATTCTTACCATGGCAAATTTGATTAGCAAAGCTCACCTCAAGCACTTGGTCGTATAATGGTCATTGTGGTAACGTAAGTATTCGGGGTACATTGGCTCAATTCGTCTTCGTGTTGTTTCAATCTGTCCAAGACATCTTCCGTGCAATGTACGAATATATCCGAAATAGCTGCAGCAGCTTGTACGCTTACCCTAACCCATCGACATGATAATCGTTGTGGCCGGTGTTAAAATTCGCTTACCCACGTACAATTTTATTAGCCCCTACAAAAAGGTGTTGCATTCAACCTGTGGTTTCTTGTAATCAATGTGTTTAATCGGATTTTCTTGCAGGGCCGCGGTCTGACTGGGCTCAAAAATCTTGGCAATACATGTTACATGAATTGCATAATGCAATGTTTAAGTAACACACAGCCGCTGACCGAATACTGGATTACGGACAAGTACAAGAATAACATAAGTCGAGCGAACAAAACTAATGGACAAGTTGTGGAAGAAGTCGCCGCTCTAATCAAAGTCCTCTGGAATGGCAATTATAAGTGCGTAGCCAGTAAGGATTTGCGAGTATGTATCTCTCGAGCATGTCTTTCGTTTTTTTTTATTGTACAATTTGTCACTTCTTTTGCAGTATGTTGTTGGACAGTATCAGCAGATTTTCCGTGGAATCGAGCAACAAGATTCGCATGAATTCCTCACAATACTTATGGATTGGTTACATTCCGACTTGCAGACGTTACAGGTGCACAAACCGCCGCGTGAAAATCTACCAGCATCCGAACGTGCCTGGCTGGATTTCACGAAAGCACGCGAGAGTCTAATCTTGCGGTTATTCTACGGACAAATCAAAAGCACGGTGAAGTGTGTTCACTGCAACAAGGAGAGTGCCACCTACGAATGTTTCTCGAATTTAAGTTTAGAATTACCATTAAGTTCGAATATGTGTGCGCTTAGCCAGTGCATGGATATGTACTTCAATGGAGAACGAATTCACGGATGGATTTGCCCGAATTGTAAGCAGCCGCGTGAGGCTATTAAGAAGCTGGATATATCGAAACTGCCACCCATATTGGTTGTGCATTTCAAGAGGTACGATTCGTCTATTTTCTTTTTATGCGTTCTTTCGTCATTTTGCTTTCCTTTGTTTAGGTTCTATGCCGATCCGGATAGCATGGGACATTCGTATAAGAAGAAATTAAATTACGTGACGTTCCCTTTGGAGAATCTGGACATGACACCATACATTGCCAAGTCCGAGTTACGTTCAATGTCACCGAAGACCTACCAATTGTACGGCGTAGCGAATCACTACGGTTCGATGGAGAGCGGGCATTATACAGCGTTTTGTAAAAGCGGCGTATTTGCAAAGTGAGTATATAGATTCCAATCTGTTGCATTGAATGTGCGGCTTAGGGGGATGATTGTTGATTGTGGGTTGCGCAGACATGCGTATATCGAGCGTTTGCTATTGTGCAGTAATCAATTGGGTGTTTATATTGAATGAATAGAGGTTCGGCGCTGTATTTCTTTATTTCTTATGGTGTGTGAGGCGGTTATACGTTTCTATAATTACGATAGTACACTCATAAAATTAAATGCAACCATCCGATCTGTAGAGAAGGCACTTTCATCGAAAGCATTTCGCCTTTAGGGACACATCCGTTTTACCCAGTTATTACCGAGTTCGGGGTGAACCTGGATCTCAAACAACATGCCCCTCAAGTCGACGCAAGCTTCGGACAGGTCGTGCAATTCTTCGTTGTATTTTCTCTTAAACGAGGCCAAACATTGCACACGGAATTTTTCTCCTGAATCGACCAAAGCCTGTTTTATCCATTTTCGACAATGTCCAAGCCTCTGCACCGTTGGGGTGGACTGGGTTAGCCGGTTTTTCGAGTGAGAGACTCTACCGATGTCGTAGAGGCGTGTTACTATTCAGTCGAGGTAGACCAAATCCTTGACTACTTTTAACTTATAGCTGCCAAAGGTGATACTCCGGTGTTGCGCGTCTTTCTTTGATGACAGTATGCAATTGATTTTGTCGTCATTAACCTTCAAATCCACTTAGCGGCTTCTGCTTTAGTGTATCAAACGTTTCATTGACTTCTCACTGTGTTCATCCAATTATGTTCATAAAACCTTGATGAAACAGCGAGAATTTCCTATTTCGTGAGTCTTTTGCCCTAGTGTCTATCGAGGACTATCCGGGCTTGAAACCACATTGATAGGAATCTATTTTGCGGCTTTAGATGTTCAAACAACATGTCTAAAGCATGACGTTACAGTTGGCGCTGCCATAGGGATCAATTTTTTTATCCATATCTTAAGCATAAGTTGGCGCATGTTTATCTCCAACTTCTTTGAACAATTGAGACAGCTTGCGTTATCAGCTTTATTATACCTTAATCTGGATATCGTTATCTTGACCTCATACAAGTCGAAAGGAAGAAGTTCTCTTCCGTTTCGGATTTTCGCATTTTGTATTTTGGCTTTAATCGCTGTTATATAGTCTGCGGAAGTGGACTTTTCATATTCTTAGCATCGACTGTGATTTCAATAAAAGTTGACCTTGTTCATCTCCAAAAGCTTCCACTCTGGCAGGTTCGTTTTAATTTTTCTTAAAACTTTCGAGCGTTATTCCTATAATACCTTCTTTCCATCTCCTTGATCTCGCGTTTCTGTTTTTTCTTTTCCGTGCAGTTCACGAGCAGCTCCCGTCCTTCGATGGAGCGTAGCGATAATGTATATGTACAATCTCCTTCTGATAATAAGCTCTAAGTGGCAAGGTTGTTAAGACATCATCCCTCGGTAGGTATCGGTAACGTTTCAGTACTATTCGGGTTGGGCTTTAGGTTATGTATCCACAGCAAGATTAATAATGCAATTAGTTGTCCCAACTAATAGCTATGATTTCGGTCAAAGAATTGTTTCTTTCTTGCCTTGTTTTTGGTAGCTATGATACACAAATTTAAATTCTTAACACGTATATCACGTCATCGTTCTGCTTACTGATGCATGGTGGTATCTGATAACTTTGCAATAACCATTTATTGCCTATTTCGAAGTGAATAAACCCTCCGAAAATCTACTTCTTGAAAGACAGTAGTTTCTATTTTAAAGAAGTCTAGTCCAATTAGAAAAGGCTTAGAAAATCGTTAGCCTTCTGTGCTAGAATTACCCTTCAATTATCTTCAGTTGCTTCTACACATGTCTTGTACTTTTTTTTTTACAAAGGCTTGGTATAAATAGGTAAATTAAGCTAATTCGTAAAAGAAATAATGAAAAGGTGACTTGTTTTTGGTTTCCCTTACGTTAATGATCGTCGAGGAATTGATTTATTTTATCCTTTTAAGCATAGTTTGAGAAGGAAATTAAGTGTTGTGCATCAAAAAACATATATCCGCCCCAAGTCGTAGTAAGCTGCATTGCACTTGTATTGACTTATGTATTCTAATTAAACAATTTGTTCAACAAGGCCAGATTAGTGCTCGTAAATCCATGCTAAACCTTAATAAAGGTCTATGAGCCTATCGTAACCTTCTGCAGTTGAGAGCTGGGCAGGGCTAAAATAGGTGGTTAGTTGTCTCTTTTTCTACTTCGTCCCCATAACGTCTGCAGAAATCATTGCGGACTTGGCTTAGTCATTTGCGGTAGCATGCATATGACCATGAACAGTGGATTAGTGGAGGACAGCCAATATCGATGTTTACAAGGTTGTGATACAACCTTTAGAACGTCTTATATCCAGGTGCCACCAGATTTCTCTCATAGAATAGCGAGTGGCACCCTCGTTCCGTCTAAGGCTTTTCTCGATTTCGTCTATTATTTACTGTGAAAGCATCGGCGCCGACCAGCGGTTCGTGAAGATTTCAGACAAGATTTTTTTCAATAAGCATGCAGGTGGTTGACCTAGGATGGAAAATAATAATCGCGAGGTCCTCTAGGTTCCTCGTTTATGCAGAGCAAGAAGAAGGTACTGTTCCTCAGTGGATCTTTCGCTTTAACAACCCTTTGGAGAAGCTTCCCTCTTCAGTCTTCATTTCTGGGATCCAAATGCGTAAACTAGCTAATGGTAGCTTCAAATGTCTCTTCCTGAGCCCGGCGTTTCATACTTTTTTTTGGTTTAAATGCCGTTAGACATCTTCGAGATACTTCGCGGATTCCTCAATAGCAATTTGGTAGCTCTTTTCACGCTCAAAATCCTTTTCATGGGTCGCTTTATTCTTTAGAATCTTGCTCAATATCAACTTGGTCTTAATGTCACCCACTCAAAGGGCTCGTTTGATTTAAGGCTTTGGCTATTGGTCACAATGTCGGGAGATAGAGTTTTGGGGAGAGAAGGTGTTTGTTTGAACAGGTGCTGATAGTCCGCTTAGAGGTAGGCGGGGTCTACTGACTGGCTAGAGGCCACGTTCCTGCGTTTAAAAGTGTTCTATATTTTTGGTTTTTAAGTGTTTGCCCATTTAAATCTCATAAGTTACTTGTACAAGGGTGGTCCGATAAGTACTTAGCCTCACCGCCAGATGGCGCCAGTATCGTAAGAGCAACTTGCTATCGTGTAGTAGACGGCTACTGTCGAAATTTCTCGTAGTTTTGTTTTGACCACGTGTGGAAGCGGGAGTGTCCGCGGATTTTAGAAAAATGAAAAAGAGCAATATCGATCGGTGATTCGATTCTTGTTTTTGAAAGCTAAATCGCGCAGCGAAATCAAAGAGCGTTTGAATGCTGTTTACGATGACTTTTCTTCGATGGCGACCATCAAAAATTGGTTTAACGAGTTTCAACGTGGTCGCACGTCGGTTTTTGATGAGCCACGTCCAGGTGCCCCGAAAACGGCTACCACGGAGGATAACGTGACAAAAATCCACGATCTTGTATTGGCAGACCGCCGATTGAATGTGCGCGAGATAGCTGAGACAGTAGGCATTTCAAAAGATCGCGTGGGTCATATCCTGCATGAAATTTTGGGCATGAGAAAGCTGTCGGCGCGATGGGTGCCGCGTTTGCTCACTCCGGACAACAAGCGCAATCGTGAGACCACTTCAGAGCAGTGTTTGACGCTGTTTAAGCGCAATCCGAACGAGTTTCTGCGTCGTTACGTGACAGTCGAAGAAACATGGATCCACTAGTACACACCAGAGACCAAGGAACAGTCGAAACAGTGGACTTCACCCGGCGAACGTGCTCCGAAGAAGGCAAAGACTGTCCCATCGGCCGGAAAGGTGATGGCCACCGTTTTCTGGGATTCACAAAGGTGATCCACATCGACTACCTGGAGAAGGGCAAAACAGTCACAGGGCTGTAGTATGCCAAATTATTGGGCCGATTCGACGCCGAATTGAAGAAAAAACGGCCCCACTTGGCGAAGAAAAAGTGCTCTTCCACCATGATAACGCACCGGCTTACACCTCCGCCCTCGCCACGGCCAAATTGGTCGAATTGGGCTACGAACTGCTGCCCCATCCACCGTATTCTCCACATTTGGCCCCGTGTGACTTCTTTTTGTTTCCAAACTTGAAAAAGTCACTCCCCGGGCAGAAATTTCAGTTGAATGAGGAAGTCATCACCGCCACGGAGGCCTACTTTGGAGACCTCGAGAAAACGTATTTTTCAGACGGGTTAAAGAAGTTGGAGCATCGCTGGGTCAAGTGTATCGGGCTAAAAGGAGACTATAATAAATCTCCATTTCACCAACATTTTTGTATTTCTTTTGTAGGCTAAGTACTTATCGGACCACCCTCGTATATACAATCACCAGTTTGTCAGCAAACACATTTTACTATTAACTGGCCATTCAGATATCGGCACCGCCGATACAGATATTGCAGATATTTGACCCGCAGTCTGCCTTCGACCTACTACTGAATTAGGGCGAAAGGCCTCAGATGAAGCGTGACACCTTTTTCTATCTGCCTTCTGGGGATGCGCCAAATGGAGGTAGCTCCTCTCTACATAGATTCAGTTAGGTTAGAGCTTCTGTTATGGCCGTAAGTAAATAAGGTTTCAAAACTTTAAAAACATTCTCAAACAGTGAAGAACCTCGTCTCATATGTACTTCCCAACACGGTGCTGCTATTATTATATGGTGTGGGGGGTTAATCTGACATCAAGATTTCTTTTCATAACATCGCACATAATAAATTCTTTTTATCACTTTATCAAACATATTTACAAGGAAACTTTAATTGCAGATGGTTCAAATTTGACGATCAGACAGTATCGCCAATTGACACTTCAGACGTAGTGTCCAGCGCGGCATACATCCTATTCTACACGTGGCTGCCCCAAACCCAGCCGCCCGAAATAAATTAGCAAATTATCCTTAAGTAGTCTTAACAAAAACAAAATTGCACTTGTACGCATTTCAATTACCCCACATCTTCCTTAGTCCAATATCATAGAATTACCAGGCCTACCCTACCCCATGTTTATTTTCGCTTTTTTCTAGACTTATTTCTCATAATTTCTGATTCTCACGCGTTGTGTACTTTTACAAACACATAGTATAGAGAGGTAAATAGTATTTTTAAAACTCCTGTTTTTTAGTTTAAAAGATACGAGTATATTTGGCGGACTAGTGGAATAGAAGTTTACAAATGGAATTTATTAAATTGTTCATGTAAATTTGAATGCTTTTGAAGGTTTATATGATTATCTTTGTTAGTCACTCCTTTAAGGACGGACGGTGGAAAGAGCTCTCACCAAAATTATACTTAAACATACGATATATATAGAACAACATGTGCATTATATAATTAAAAAAAACGAAATTAACAAAACTGTTATTTTTTATATTTCTTGAAGGATCAAACTAGACTTATCGAATCTGTTTATATATGTATATTTAGAATAAATAAATGAATGAAGACACTCGAAATGTGTTTGTTTTGTTTTCCACTTTAACTACCTACAATCAAGATATAATTTTTTGATTTAACACCCTGCAGTGAAGTGGATTAAGGGAGTGCCACTAGAGGAACAGAGTGTGGATATTTGGGCCACACTCTATCGACGCATGTGCTGGTAAGTTCGAACAAAAAAGAAGAGACGTTTAATGAGAGGATCGAAAGACCCAGGAGACGGAGAAATGCTATCGCAGGAATGACGTTCGCAGGTTTTACTGTGAGTGGAAGAATGCAAAAATGAACAGAAAACTAAAATATGGGAAGGCGTCTTCTGCAGACTATCGGTCATGATAGTCATAATACGAACCATTCCAATCCGTCCACCCGAGTTAAGGTGAGCTTAAGATGACGATATCGAAGCTTAAGTTTAATACAGCTACTGGTATGTATGAATTTTCCCCTGAACTGGTAACAAATTTTTTGGGAACATACAGAGGCGTGCACGTAATTAAAAAAGCTCTAGAAGCGGAAATTGCGAGACTCATAGTTCTAGTGTATTAACCCAAAGCCTTTTTTTTTTGGTTTGAGTTTATACACATATTGAACTTTTTGAAACTGCTCTTTAATCAGCAAATTAGTTCGATTTCTTTTTATCTAAGATAAGTTTGGATAAAGACACATAAAAGAAGTCGTGCATGAAATTAGAAACACTCATTGCTTTTTCGTTAAATGTGGTATTTATACAATTTTTTTTTAGTATTTTGTTGACTACCCATGATAACTGGAATCGATGTACTTGTCCAATGTCGGTACCTTATCCACACCCACCTTGAATGTCTCAAAGATGTTTTAAGCAAAGAGACCGAAGCCCATATCGTCATTCTCAGACTCGGATTCCTCCGATCAATCACAACCTGTAATCTGCGAGGCATAATATTAATTAAATGTTCACATACTGACTGGTATAGATTGCCATATTCTTTGAGTCCCTTCAAAAAGATTGTGAAGATTTCCAACTTTTTTGGACCTCATATTCCTTTTACAATAATGCCATAGGTTCTCAATCGGATTTAGATCCGAGCTACACGACGGCTAGTCCAATTCTGTTTTCTTTAAAATACTTTTTTGTGTGAGCCGCCGTGTGTTTTGGATCATTATCCTGTTGGAATTTCCAAATTACTGTTATGTGCTCATCTGCGTATGGCAGCATTATATTCTGAAGAATGTAACAATATTGGAACGTGTCCATATGTCCCTCAATTTTATGAAATGGACAAACGCCGCAGCAGGACATAGCCCCACATATCATAATGCTTCCGCCCCCGTGTTTCACTGTGGGTCGTGTGTACCTTGGATCGAGCTCCTTACATCGCGGACGGCGAACACATTTTTCCATCGAATAGAATCCTGTTTATCTTGGTTTCATCGGAAAACATAACAGTTTTCCACTGAGCGATAGTCCAGTCCTCATACTTTTGGGTAAATTCTAAACGTCTTTTTATTTATTTACTTATTCTCTATCAAGTACAAATTCTTTCTTAGAGACTATAAAAAACATTAGTATAAGTTAATTTAAGTACATGTATATATACATATGTTAGAATGTTAGTTCAAATTAAGTTTATGATGATATTTTTAACTTCATTTCTACTTAAATTGAAATCAATGGCGAAACCAAACTGGTTGAATGCAATACATGCTGAAGTTATTGGATTAAACTTTGCATAACTTGTGCTATGATAAGGAACGTGTAAAAAATTATATTCTCTAGGGCGTAGAGAGCGAGGTTGTGCATATATTTTAAACATAGAGAGTAATAAAGGGCTGTTAATGTGGCCACTTAACCCTTTCGCTCCCATTGGGATCATATGTCCCAAGCAAAGTTCGAAGAATCCCAGAAAGCCACATTTCAAAGAAAATGTTATTTAAATTGGTCCCATTGTTCATTCCAGGTAGTATCATGCTTTTTAACCGTTACTTTTCCCAGTTTGCACGGTCGATTTTTTTTAGCAACTGTCAGAATAAATCAGTTGCCGGCTAATTCTTGCACAGTGCACTCAATATTCTTATAAAAAGTGGTTATTTAGTTGTGAATCCGTAATTTTTTTTTGGTTTTCTTACTGTGTAAATATCATTACGTGCATTTAGTGCTCAAGAATCACAAAAAGAACAATACAAATAGTTGTAATTAGAATTTATTTCTAACAAAATCAGTCTGGGATTATATGTCCCATTGGTGTTTATCGATGGGACACATATATCCCATTGGTGATGTGAATGTTATTATGCACATTTTAATTACTATGCATTTTTTATGTAAAACAGCTTTCGAATGGCTGCACTACCTGAAGATTTGCAACGTCTTTTGGAAGAAGACGATTCTGACTCAAATGATTTCAGTGCTTCAGAGTCTGAGTACAGTCCTTCTGACGATGAAGATTCAACGTCTGAAGATACGGATGTAGAACATGAACAACATTCCCAGCCAGAAATGAGGATAATCGTTAACCATCCTACAAGCACTGAACAAAGCAACGATTTCATTGTCTGGTCTAGTCCAGTTCCAAGCTATGTTCCACGCAAAAAAGTGCCCAATGATCGTCAACCTGTAATCACAACGAATATCAACAGAGCATCTTCTGATATAGATGTTTTCCATAAATTGTTTCCTAAAAGCTTGCTCATATTTATAGCAGAATGTACGAATAAAAGAATTGAAATTCTGGAAAAGCGATCAGGAAGAAAGTTCCCAAGAACTGATCAGTATGAAATTCTTGCTTTTCTTGGTGTTTGTCTTGTCATGAGCTATAATAGATTACCAAAAATACAAGATTATTGGAGCATGAACCCGTCTCTTGGTAATGTGGCGGTGAAAAATGCTCTATCTAGAAACCGATTCCAGCTTTTGATGGCAACATTATATGTAAACTATCCATCAAAACCAGCAGATTGTTCTAAGCTATATTACATTGAAGAGTTGATAAATTGTGTAAAGACCACCTTTCCAGCTGGAAGAACAGAATAACCTTTCCAGTCTATAGATGAAAGCATGACGAAATTCAAAGGCAGGTCATCTTTGAAACAGTATCAACCGTTAAAACCAATAAAGCGGGGGATTAAAATTTGGATGCGATGTGACGCGAAAACAGGTTACACGTATGACTTGAATATATATGCTGGAAAGGAGGAACAATTCTTAGAAGGAACTCTTGGGGAGAGGGTTGTAAAAAAGCTTTGCAGTACGATTCGGGAGGCTGATGTAATGATTGCAATGGATCGATTTTTCACCAGCACTTTATTATTGCAAAAACTTGACTATGCTGCAGTTGGAACCGTTATAAAATCGAGGAAAAAACCTCCCCATCTTTGACAGCATATTGAAAAAATACGAGGTGGATTTCAAAATCAGCAATGGTGGAATATTAGCTGCAAATAGGTTGATTCAAAGGAATTAATAGTATTATCAAACTGCCACCCACCTACAATGGCTAAAGGTCTACGCAAAATGAAAGACGGTAAAAAAATTGAAGTTCCTATACCACTTACAATTAAAAGTTATAATGAAATAATGGGAGGAGTGGATCTGGCTGACCAAAAAATTTCAACCTATGATTTGGATCGAAGATCTGCTAAATGATGGAAGAAAGTTTTTTTCAAGATATTAAACATGGCGGTTGTAAACGCCTCTACAATCTACTCTGAACTGCACCATAAAAAGCTAGAACTACTCCAGTTTCTCGTTCCTTTGTCTGAGCAGATGATATGTATCGGAAAGGAGATATCAGGAACCCTCCAGAGGAGACGTAGTTCCGGTCGTCCATCTAAGAAACCAAAATATATGCTAAATATCGAGGAGCACATGCCAGAAGTTATAACACAAAGACGTCGTTGTGTTCAATGCTCCGCAAATCAGATTGAAAAACGAACTAATACTATTTGCGCCAGCTGCAAGGTCGCTTTGTGCATAACATGTTTTGCCATGTACCACAAATAATATGTCTTCTTTATTAGTATGGTACCTGTTTTCTTTTCTAATTTATTTATTGTTTTTTTTATTAAAATTCTTTTTTTTTTCTAATAAAACTTGAATTCTTGAAAAATGACTTTTTTGTTTCTTGAGTCCCATTGGGACGAATACATCCCACTCAAAAATACCAATGGGACAATACGTCCTGGCCTAATATTCCAAAAACCGGCCTTGAATTTAATCCAAACCTATAAAAAACATTTAATCTATTACAGTTAACAAAGATTTACATAAAAAATTGAATAATAATAAAATAAAAATTTGGGAGCGAAAGGGTTAAGACATTAAAGGTGAAAAGTGTAAGATGCAATTTTCTTCTAGAGACAAGTGTTTTTAAACCTATTAAACTGCATCGTGCCTCATATGGTGGATAATTAGAATGTGGAAAAATTTTACGATGGGCAAACTTTGTAAACCTTTTTTGAACTTTCTCTATTCGAGTAATACTAATTTGGTGATGAGGATTCCATATAATACAACAAACAATATTCCAAAATTGGTCCTACAAGCGATAAATACAAAGATTTTAGCGTATAAGGGTCGTTGAATACTTTAGAATTTCTTTTTTTTTTATCCTATCTTTACCCTATCGACATGTACCGAAAAATTCATTTGAGAATCAAAGGTAACTCCAAGGTCCTTCTGACTACTCGACCTCAATAATGTAATGTTACCTTCTCTATATTATATGTAAAATGTAGAGGTTGAGAAATTTTAGCAAAAGTTATAATGCTACACTTCAGGGCGATAAAGTGTAACCCATTAGAATTACACAAGAGTGCAAGTTTTTGCATCGCGAGAGTTTTTTTTACCCATTGTTCAAAACTTACAAAAATAACATTAATTCAATATTTGTACTAAGATGATAAAAAAACTCTCATTTACAAGTTGAATTAAATGCTTGAAACTTATTAAAAACTGCGAATAAGTTTTTTAATGCGTTTCTAATTAAGTGCACGATCAGTTGCGCTCACTTTAATCAATTTAGATAGGTGAAAGAGAATAACGGTACTACATGTCAATGCAATTTTTTGTGTACTAAGGTTGGTGGTCGAGTACTAAAAGCAAACATTTTGAAAATGCTTAGGGTGAAAACACAGGAATTGAGAAAGAAGGAAATGTGACTTTTAAAACGTTTCTAATTACGTGTACGCCACTATATCTGTAAGAAATGGTCGGAAGCAAGTCAGGCTGTATACGATTATCCCATTACGGTCGGAGGTTCTCCAACCAAGACCTTGATTGTTGTGTAAATAAATACCAGTGTACCTCTTGTTGATGATGTGATTTCTGCAACATCATCATACAAGAGGCACTACCCACAATATTTCAAATCAGTGCAATTGCTTGCATACTCTGATTATATTGACGTGATTTCACAAAGAAAGCAAAGCCTCAATGAGGCGTTTGAGAGCATTAAAGCAGAATCGTTTAAGGCATGTAGGTTTAAAGCTAATGAGGACAAAACCAGATATTTGCTGTCATCAAAGAAAGGCGCTAAACACCCATCTTTCAGAGCTATATTTGGAAGAATTGAGGGATTTTGCATACTTTTAGAGTTATCTAGTGACAAGCAGTAATGAAACCAGCGTTGAGATTATATACATAATAATAAGAAAAAACCTATGCAGAAACCTATGGATATTGTCGGAGACGGATGAACAGGGTCTTGGCCTATTCGAGAGGAGAATTTTGCTGACAAGGGTGAGTGTGGAAATAGATACAACTTAGAGTTCCATAGTGACATCGACTTTGGCCATGTAGAGCAAATGGACACCACTGCTTCGGTCCGAAGAGTCTTTGTTTTCAAACGCAAGTGACGACACAGAAGAGAACGACCGAATCAAAACATTGGTGGAAAGGGATCTAAACTAAGAGGGCTTTTGGCAATGGAAGCGACTGACTAAAGATCATGCTCGCTGGAGACATTTGTTAGCTCTGGCACATCCTGTTGTGCAAACCATGTACGAGTAAGTAAATAAGTTCCATGCTGTGATCTCATTTGCAAATGATTTAACAATAAACCTAGACGCCTAGTGGTTTTGTTGTTAATTTTTCTTCATTTTCGCAAGCCTCGATTCTAATTGAAAGGAAGTAATGATTAAAAATATAGAATTAAGACAAACGGGGTCATGCTCGTTCTTAAGGCTTAACCATTCTTTAGAGAGTAAGCTCCTTTGTTGTAGTAAATCGAGTCAAAAATTACTTAAGCTTTGTCAATTAGCACCCATAAAGGTCACACGGCAATAATAATAAGACCTATAATCGTAAACGCATCGAATTACATTATACGTTGCGTAAAGATGAAGAGTTCAATTCAAAATTCGCTTCAATTGGCATTACAGAAAGTAGAAAAGTGGCGAGTATTACTATCCAGAGAAACTCAAAACTATTGTAGATGAAGGTGACCCCATCAGCCAAACCGAACTTATATCACACGTGAAGATAAAGTCTTACAAGGAAGATGATTCACAGTGTTTATCGCTCAGTAAATCTAAGAGCATTAACAAATAAGATTAAGGCTGGCTTACCTGTGATTTGGAAGTCGAATCGTAAAGCTTGGATGACAGCTTCCCCGTGGTTTAGAGGACTGGTTCGTTCCTGAAGTCGAACGTTATTGCTGTTGATCGCCATCAAGCCAGATCATCTCATTGCAACTGGAACTAAATTTATTATTCTTTTGACTGTTTGGCCACTCCTCATTCAATCCGTGTGTCCGTCTTATTCTTTGCGATTTTGTTACTAGGACACGGCTGGGGCTGAACAGAGTTTCTTAAGTTTTGATTGTGTAGTTTTCTTTATTCGCATGTTGTTTCGTCCTGTTTTCCACAATATGTGGCAAAAAATCATCGATCTTTAAGTCATTTCTGCTTCCCAGATATGTGAACTCGCCGACTTTCTCCAAAGTTTTATCGAGTAAAGTGAGGTGCGAGGTTTGGATCGATCCAAGTCAGTCAGTGAATTTTCAGTGGTTCAGTGGTCAGTGGTTTTCTCTTCATTTACTTCCAAACCTTCTTCCTTTCCTTCCATATTAGACTTTACTGTCCTTCTCTTAATTGTTTCTTCATTATTTCCCAGAAGGCCCAATTCCTCAGCGTAAGCCAGAACCGATGTGATTCCATTAAAGGTTATTCCCCTAGTCCCCTTCATTACCTAGTCCAGTATCAAAGAGATGACGGTACTATCTCTCCATCCGATTTTACATAAGCTACGAAGCAGAAGTCATTCTTTCCTGTTACCGAAGTCTGAAGATTATTAATACAATACCTATGCTGTATCCAGCTCCTAAATAGTTCTCAAAACTCTAAGCTCATTCAGAGTTTGGGAAGAATTGCTCCATGTCATGACTGCCTTCCGTTGGGCATATTCAAATCTCTTCCTGTAGACCATATAAACGAGTATTCGAAGCCGTTAAGGGGTAAACAACGTAATTTTTTTGGCCTAACTAGAAACTTATTTTGGTTTATAAAACCAATCAGTCCTTTCACACACGCCACATTTCACAGCTAGACATAACTGTGAATCACAAATTCTAGACCCGTTTCACAGGGGCAAGAATTATAAATTATTCTCGAAATACAATAATCAATTTACCTCTTGTGATTTGCATTTCACTTATAAGGCAACAAATAATCGTTCATAAATGTCAACGTGACCGGCATCAGCAACGAAAACCTGTTCGAAATGAGTGCATTAAAAAACATCATCTGACCGACGCCCATGTCTTCTCAGCAGCATGCTGATTCACAACACAGCAGCAGCCACTTCCTCCAGTCATGTTCCTACTCAATGTACCCGCAACATGTTGTCACTCATTCTATTCAATTCCCATGTCACTCTCTGACTCTATACATGTCAACCAGTCAACCTGTTCGCTCTTCGTTCTCCAAACACAATACAAACCGCACGGCTCGATAAATGTCATTTAAAAGCGGATTCTCGAAAAAGGGCAAAATGGCGTTCGTAGTGGTAGTGTCGTAAAAGTAAAAACAACAAGGCGATAAGCAAACGGAGCAAGAAAAAAAGGAAAAAAGACACCCAACTGGAAAAAGACAAAAAATGTAAATAAAGGAATTTAATCAGCATAGAAGAATTCCAGGCGTGCTCCAATTTATTCACTAATCAACGTAGTTTCCAATCGATCCATCACATTGTGAACACCCCAAATGCTTGTGTCCACGGCCAGCGGGTACGGCAACGACACAATCACCAGGGCGACGGCGACGGCAACGACGACGTTGACTACTCCTCGATTGGTGGACGAGAAATTTTAAGCCAAAATACCTGCAATGAATTCTCAAGGATAGTGACGAGATAAGTGTGCTGTGGTGCTGTCTAGCTATTCAATTTGGATGAGATTCGGAATATAACTCCAATTGCATTGCATTTGGAAACTCGATATTAGCCAGTGGAATTCCGAGGTCGCCGCGAATAAAACTAGTTGAATCGATTTGTGAAGGAAATTCTTTGATTTTTTTTTGGGGGGTAGAAGAAGAACACAAAGAGCTGCAGCCGTGCCGCTGATAGAGGAAATGGAATTGAAGGTTTGGGTGGAAGGAATCCAAAGAATTGTGTGCGGAGTGACGGTGAATACCACTTGTCAGGTAGAGTATGCTTGCTTGTAGCTAAGGAGTCATTGCCTCTGACTCCTCCTTGTTTTTTAACATATGACCATAGCACAATGGGTCATTAATCATGTGTGTCATCATTCTCATGCTTTTGTTGTTGTTGTTTTTCTTTTTCTTTTCGGCTTCATGGATGGGAAAACGAACGAAAAACAGGATGTAGTTTTCGCATTGGCTCACGCCACAGGGAAAGTGGGACGTTTCACGTTGATTGAACGGTGGCGCAATAATGAACGACTATTGGCACCGACGGAGAATCCATTGAAATTGCTTCTGAAATGGGGTGAATACGCTAATGACGTGCAATTCATACTACAGCGCTCGGAGCAGACAAAGAAAGGTGCGGAGGACGAGAAGGGACAGTTATTACAGCCCTTTGGCCCCAACTCAGCTTTACGAAAAGCATTGGGAAGTATTAATAGCGATTCAGAGGTTCAACAACAACAGCAGCCGCAACAGGCGATGCAACAGCAACAGATTGGCCATGCGACTGATTTCATGCCATTGGACAGGTGCAAGGAATTGCGTAAAAGCTTCGGGTAAGTGAAGTACATACATTTAAATTGCTCCTGTCGTAGGCTAACCATTCACAACTAAGCAAATAAGAAATTTCGCTTATCGCAGTTCTTGCCTAAACAAACTTGGTTTAATTCGCCAAATTCTGATTACGTCGACAACACTCGAATATTTGAACAATGAAGTCACTTCCAGCGACAAAATCATGTTGTTTTAAGCCGGAGTGTATAGCAGGAGCACGTTAATTCGTAGCGATAATCGTAAACGTGTAGAAGTGCTTAATTCCCTTAAACTAACAAGTATAGGTTTGATCTACAACTGAACTGTTACTACGAACAGCATCGTGTCGAAATGAAGTGCGAAAAGTGATTTGTTTAACTTGTTTTGCTAATTGTCGTTTTCTCGGTGTTGGTTTTCGTACCCTCTTTGAAGAGGCTTACCCTAAATAAACGATTATCAACAAACGAATAGAAATTGTACACTGAATGCTCACCCCGAACAATACACTGTACTTCTACGATTTCTTGAACAAACTTTCGACTCGATAGTGTCTATTGAGCTTTTTTATTCTGCGGGTCTATTCTCAAACGAATATTATCCTTTGATATGGTGCAGCGGCTTGCTAAGTGACAGAGTCCATTCTCAGAACATCTACCACTGAGTAGTGCAACGAGGGTCGGTCTGAAATAATTTGGTAATTCCGAAGGGAATTGTATTCCTCCAAATTGTGGATTTTCACAAGGATCAGTAGCTTGCATTCAGGGTTATGTCTGCCTGACCGATTCCTTCAAAGAAAATTATGAGTCAGGCCATTGCGCCTATATCCATTACCTTAGATTGCCCCATTTCTCTTGCTGGTCGACTATACTGTTTCCCTTACTCTGGTAACATACATATGTACCATCCCGGCCGGCATCACGTACTTAGTGTAGAATCATTTCGAAGTCGTTCCTTATTTTCTGCTTCATTATTAGAACAACGGTTTAATTTTATTTTTTATTTATCAATCTCATTTCAGCTCTTTAGAAACAGCGAAACCAATAGAAAACGTAGGAATTGTCAAAGGCATTCCACAACGCATGCCAACAACATCCCATCCGTCACCCACATCCCCACATAAAACAGCCAAGCATGAGAAAACGCCGTCCAACCTAAGCCAGCCCTCATCAACGTCTGCCTCAGACAGCATGGTCAACTACTTTCAGTCCACCCCCAGCAACGAGATCAATCTGGCCGAAGTTCGTAATTCACTCGATCGGAGAACAACACCTGTCTCGCCGTCAATGAATTACTCACCCCAACAAGACTCCTCCAACAGCATCTCGAATAGCAGCGAGAATCTACTCGATGTCTTTAGTTCACCTCATAATAACAACAAGTATCCACCTAGTTCGAATAGCGTTACACCTGACCTGTACAAGAATTCACCGCTCATATCATCAAATGGTGCTTTAGTGCCGCCACCCTACCGAGATCCACCGCCCCCACGGAACAGTCCTATGCAGCTGCAGCAACAAAACCAATCAAAACTGCATGATTATAACGCAAGTACGCATAATCCCGCCGCTGGATTGGGTGCCAACAACTTCAAGAAGTTCGATGGCGCCTGTACGAATCCCTTTCTATCAGACATTGGCGATGGTGACTTCAACGACAACTACTTTCAAGCCGCGCAGTACAAGGATCTAATTCAATTGATCAAATTTCAACGAGAGAAGATAACTCTTCAGCAGGCTGAACTAACAAAGGTAAGTTCACATACGAGGTACTGAACAAAAAAGATACTAATGCCCCAATTGCTTGATTGCGAGAACAGCTTTCTTGTCGCTTATCTCGGCATGATGTTAACAGCAGTTATTATGGTCGTAAAGCTTTTGTTTCGACATGGTAGCTCTTATCTTGTCCATCTCCCATAAATCTAAACCAAGTCGCTCAGCCGTATCGCAGACGGTCGCGAATAAATCATATCAAGTTTGCTCCGACACAACCATGACACAAGATACGCTAATTTATCCATGCACGACCCACTTTAATAATAACAATAACAATAGTCCGGATAGTTGTAGTAAAAGCCCAAAAACGAAAACGAAAAACTCATTATGAAGGTCGTCGTGTGCGTTGTAAAGCGCTGAACTGAGAAAAACGAGAGAAAGAGAATCGAATAGTTTGCAGTTTGTTTGCTTTTCTGTTGGTATATCGGCGCGGTTGGGTTTGAGCTTTGTTTGCCGGCGGCACATGTGGCGGTTAGATATCCATTTCGTAGTAACGATAAGAATGGCCCACACGATATATGAGCGCTCTGTTTTCAGTGAATGTTTTCGTCTGTTTTTTGTTCACGTTGTTCGTGGGAAATAGATTTAAATGGTTTTCCAAATAAGTCAAAATTGAAACTGATGCGATCGCCGGAAATACTTAAATGCTGAGTCTTGGACAAACGGAAATCAGGTGGACGGATGGTTTTTTTTTGTCATGCTCATCGCCTTTGCAGGTGGGACTGAATCGGGAATAATTGGTGTTTTATCTCGTCGAGTTATCGCAGATTCATTTATACCCTGTCATCTTTAGTAAAACAAAATCGAAGAAAGCTCCGGTCTAGTTCTCACTGGTAAATACATATAAGAGAACTCCTGGCCATAAACATAGACACAGTGGCCTTTCGTTGGCAAATATTGGTGCAGATTTAGAGTGACTTGGAATTTCTGCTCCAGGCTTAAAGTCATTGTGCTTTTTAGAGGGCACATGCGAAGGCGAATGATTCACTTTTTAAAATTCTTCTCCCCTTCTACAGTGGCGTTGTTTTTATTTCTCATAGCATTAATGTGACATATGTAGATTTCCGGTGTTTTGATATCAATGTCTGTTAAAGAAGTTCAAGCATTTTTTTTCTGAAGATCAGATCAGTAAGCTTTGAATCATCTGCCTTTATGGCCTCCAAAACACGTTCTGCGTAGTTGTATTGTCGAGAAATTATCGCTCGTGCGAAGACATCCTTTGAAAATTCAGCAAATTGACGGTCAATTATTGAGATATGCTCGTTTACATTCGATTATTTACATATATTACTCGAGTTTGCGTCATAATCATCAGAGGTCAATGCCATCCACCAACCATAGTGATCTCAACATATTAGAAAAAGCGCGCATCAAAACTTCTACACTTACGCTCAGGTCGTATTAAAAACTCACTTAGGTTTTACATTGTTAGCATCCGCTCATGTAGAATAGAGCTGTTTGTTTGAGCTTCACGGGCGAAGATTTCTTTATTTGAGAAACGAAATCTACTCTATTTGCCTTTAGGACTTAAAATTTCAGCATATAATTACTTAGGCTTTTGGAAGCACTAAATAGGTGTAGTTAGGTAGTAATCTTGAATTTGTTCATGATTTTTCGTGGTTTGGCTCACTGAGGTATTCCAACATGTTCTAGTACTAACTATGGTTGTCACTGGTGGATGATAATAAGAAGCTTGAGCTGAGTAGATGCGTTAGGCGGCAATTTTTTTAATTTTTTTTAATGGCCTGAAGAAGAGCATTGCTCCTTTCAGATTATAAGGCGACGGAATTTTGCCGGTTTATCAGCCATCCACTGCCACTGCACACTGCGGCGCTTAGGGGTTTTTACCTTGAAAAATCAAGGTCCAAATGAAGTAATAAAAAAAAAATGCTTATATACCCACTAGATTAGTGTAAAAATATCATATAAATAGACCACGATTCCCAGGAGGTACATTCATTTGAATACGAACCGTCAAAGGGAGGAAAACGAAATTAGAGCTCTCAAAAAGTACATCTGCTTGAAAAAAAACTGTATACGAGGGTGGTCCGATAAGTACTTAGCCTACAAAAGAAAAACAAAAATTTTGGAGAAATGGCGATTTATTTTTCAATATAATTTCCTTTTAGTTCGATACACTTGACCCAGCGATGCTCCAACTTCTTTAACCCGTCTGAAAAATACGTTTTCTCGAGCTCTGCAAAGTAGGCCTCCGTGGCGGCGATGATCTCCTCATTCGACTGAAATTTCTGCCCGGCGATTGACTTTTACAAGTTTGGAAACAAAAAGAAGTTGCACGGGGCCAAATCTGTAGAATACGGCCGTGGCGAGGGCGGAGGTGTGAGCCAGTGCGTTATCATGGTGGAAGAGCATTTTTTTCTTCGCCAAGTGGGGCCGTTTTTTCTTCAATTCGGCGTCGAATCGGCCCAATTATTATAATTATAATAATTATATGGCATATTACAGCCGATCCGTGCAGGGACGGATTAAGAATATCCCTGCAGCGATACCTCTCGCTTGTCGTAAAAGGCGACAAAAACAAAGGTAAACGAAAATCACATCTAGGCAATTTAGAAAACACCAAGGTGAGCCTAGGGACACATATACCACCATTAAACTGCCCCACAAGTGTACATGCAAATCAGTGGGTTGACACGACTGGAGATCACCGGTGTTGTAAGAGTAAGATCAAACAAAAAAATCTGGAGCATGCCCGTGTCACAAAAAAAAAAAAGGCAGGCCGAAAAACAATTGGTGCAAACAAATGCAAAAGCACCAGCATTTGATTGGCCTCAGCGATGAAGTAATCCCAAACCGGGAAGCCTGCCGCTACTTTCTGAGGTCAAAAACCGGCGGACCAGTAGGTAGGAATGCAATTAAGTGGGAAGGTTATGCTCCTACACTTCTGACCATAACAACGCCGGAAAAAGGAAAAGAAGAAGATGGCATATTACAGCCCTCTGACCGTTTTGCCCTTCTCCAGGTAGTCGATGTGGATCACACCTTGTGAATCCCAGAAAACGGTGGCCATCACATTTCCGGCCGAAGGGACAGTCTTCGCCTTCTTCGTCTCTGTCTCAGCTATCTCGCGCACCTTCAATCGCCGGTCTGCCAATACGAGATCGTGGATTTTTGTCACGTTATCCTCCGTGGTAGCCGTTTTCGGGGCTAACTACGAGACCGATCCGGCTGAAATTTCTGCTCTTGCGATACTGGCGCCATTTGGCGGTGAGGCTAAGTACTTATCGGACCACCCTCGTATACCACGACGAATTGGTCCCACCGAGTACCATTGCCATATGTTACCGCGTTGCCCAAATGATTTCTTTCGTTTTGGATTATTATAATGTATCCATTTTTCATTGAGTCTCAGTACGATGCAGAAAATCTTTTCTTTCTCGTCGCCGAAGCCGTCGTTTCCTCGTGAAAAAAAACTCCGCTTGTCTCTCGGCTTCAATTCCTGCTTTCCTTACTTTTGGACATCCTTCAAGGCTTTTAAACGATAGGAAATAATTTGCTTAAAGGGGGTAGTCTCGTGATGTGAACGCATAAATTTTACCTCTTTTTAGGGATTTTTTTTTTATAAGACAATAAAATTCAATCATTTTAATTTTTTTATATGTTTTCATTTGTATCTTAAACTGTATAAATTTTCCATTTTTTATATAATTTTTTTTTAAATTAAATTAGACAAAAAAAAAAAAAACAGGTCACTGGTCATGGTAATAGCCGCTGTTCATGTTGTCTGAAATAAAAAAATCGAATGGATCATTGTTCAGTAGGTCTGTCGCTATCGGCTCTACCAAAATTAATCAATTTCATTGGAAAAAAGAATGGCGGACTGTAGAAAAAAAGTCTTGTTTTTTTTGTTAAAAATCGTTTAAAAAAATAAGGAAATATTTTCGAAAATAAGCAATTTTGGTACAGCCGATAACCATTAATGATTAGAACAATATATATAAATTTCAAAGCAATCGGTTTTAGGACCATGACAGTTTCAGAAAATGATGTTTCGAGAAAAATGCGTTTAATGTTTTAAGAGCAGAGACAAGTCGGCTACGGCGCGTCGGCGACTATGAGTTGTAACTTATTTAATACTAGGAATTTCGGTCTGATTTTTTCACTGCATATTATCGATAGGTTGTACTATCGAAATATGAAAAAAAAATGTTCATTGTGGTTACATGAGACTACCCCCTTAATTACGCTCAATGATCTGCAAGTCCTGCATTTTGCTTTTGGTATAGAACTTGATCTAGTAATGCCTACGATTCTGCATTTTCATTTTATGTATGGAAGCCTCACTCCAAATTTCTATATTTCAGACTTTTACGCACAAAAAAATAAATGACGCCGATAAAGATTCAGAAATGTCACGATGCCCAAGCATACCATACATATGCTGTTTCTTGTTAAATATTTCTTACCAGCATACACTGCTAGCGCCGTCTATTGCGAAATGGTGGGTTCTCATTTGTATATCTGATGGAATATTTCTGAGCTTCACCAAGCATTTTAGAGAAAATGGCCCATTTGCCTGCTATTAGTGAGCCTTTCTTGGTGGTTTCCGTAGGGTAAATGGAAGTTTCAGTTTCAACTATAAGAGCGGTGTTTCTTATTTTTGAGTCATCTGTGTATTATATATGAAGTAATTAAACTTTGCCTTTCAGATCTTTTAGTTTAGTTTGGCTTTACACAGGCGTCGATGATCCTATGTATTGCTGAATCGATTTTTCTGATACTTGCGTGATTACTGGTTCTTCTTTCGTGTCTTCGTCTACTAACGAGCCTGATTAGGAGAGAGTGCTGTTCATCTAAATATCGATTTTTCGTTCAGCTTCCAATCTTCTAAATAATTTGTTAAAGACTATTTACATCGTTGCTATGATGTCGGTCATCTATGCACACCCGTTTTGGTTTGAAGGCGTCTTGATTAGGAATTAGGACATTTTCCAACGAAGCAAACCATACATAACAAAAGATAACTGATAGACTTGCACAATAGTAAAGTTGCACGATATCCGCTGCTGACGGAAATTATAGTCTTTGGGTTCCAACTTGTAGGTATAATATAGCCTTTGGTAGATTATAGCGATAAGAGCCTTTGTTTAGTTAAGGCAGAAAGCAACTTATTTCAACGTTTCAGGTTACGAATGTGAATTGAGGCTCACGATAAAAACCTGTGGATTTAAATCTTTTTTCTCCTGATTTCAGTACGATGCGGAAATAGTTTACTTGGAGAACAAAGAACGTGATCAAGCGCAGGAGCTTGAAGCAATCTCGCGGGAAATCACAAAAGCTGATCAGATCTTCCGTCAAGGAAGCGAACAAGTAAACCTAATAACCAACTGAATGATTTGTTTGTTACCTTAAATCCTTTTTTGCTTAGTTGCAGACACTGCAATACGTCGAGGAGGAGAACGAGTTGGTGAAACAACAGGAGAAAACACTGAAATCCGAAATAACGTTGTTACGTTCGAAGTTGGCCAACTGTGAGACTGAGTTGTTGCAATGCAAAAATAAAATGCGCATCCTAATGGATGATATACAGATCGAACAAAGAGCTATATCGAGTCGACAAAAAGACAATCGGTGAGAGTTATCTTATTTATTTTTGGGAGCATAAAGAGAACGGAAAAGATGTATGTTTTCAGGCAAAACGTCGAACGAGATTTCCTCATCGAGATGGAAAGAATTCAAACGGAAATCGACCAGGCGATACATAACACCGACTCGTCGAGTAAAGCTACCGATAACTTGAAGAAGGAAATCAACTTGATAGAGAACGCTATATCCGAGAAGAAACGACAGGTGCGTATGCGAGTCAGTGTACATCTAAAATTCAATTAAAGCTTTTCATAATGCCTCAGGTGGAACAGCTTGTGAATGAAATGAAGGAAGTGAACTTACAAAGTTTGGCCGTTACACCCTCGGATGAAATCAGAAATTTACTCGAAGGTAAGTTCAAAAAGCATTGAAATCCTCTCAAATCAGTCAAGTTCTTTATAATCCATAAAAAGGATCCAACCGCCCCGGTAGTAGTAGACGGATAATTGGCTCACCACGTCAGCTAGAGAATGCAGTACCAACCAGCAAGAACCCACATGGTGTATGGGTATAAATACAAAACACAATTCGCCACCATTTCGTCATCTGAACCGAATGACTCTCGTAAACATAACACGCCTGAGATGACACCGATCTCATCTAGTTGTAACGCTCTTGTCCATTGTATTTACCCGCAATCGTGCTCAACAAACAACTACTCTCATACATTCCATACGAGCATGTGTATACGCATACTTGGCACTAGAAGTAAACAGAATAGACAGGAAAAGACAAAGCTAATTGAATAGAATATCAAAGTCTGATGCGATCAGAGTTTAAATTGTTAGGTGGACATGCATTCCACGTAGTTTAAGTTATAATTTACCTTAAGTTGCACACACCTATCCACGTCGTAAGATCTAGGCAGACGCACTTAAAACTACAACCCACTTGCAATATGTTATGTTTTTTTTTTTTAATTCTTTTTATCTTTTATTTTAGAGATAAATATCATAAATAAAATCTAGTCTTAGTTGGAAGGCAATTCTGCGAGCGGTTTTGCTTGAATATTCGTATATCGTGTATCCGAACAATTATTGTTTATTTTCTAGCATCTTTTATTGCTAATATTGTAAAAGTTTGAAAACAAATCATTGCCATTAGTTAATTTACATTCCGTAGTGCTTTTTTTGTGTTTAAGTAGTTGAGTTCGTCGTGGAGATCCATCTTGTTGGGCTGGTCTTCATGCAACTTTATGTATTTATAGGATAAGATAAGATAATCTTGTAGTTTCGACTTGCGAGAGCAATATAAAGTGAATTGAAAACAAGTTGAAAACGTATCATTCCTTTGTCGCAGGACATCCGAAGGATTTGAGTCCAAATAGTATTTATAAATCTATATGAATGTATTTAATCAAAAGTAGAAAATGAATTAGTTAATATAAAGCTAAATATGAATGTATGTATGTACTTAATCGAATAAATCTTTAAATGGATGTCTTCAATCGGAAAAATATAATCAAGTGGCTTATGTGGGTTATGACGTGTGTTTTAGGAATGAATCGTATATTATTCTGTGCAACGATGATACCCAGGTATTATATCACCTTCACTTGAACAAAACCACTCAAATTGAATTTACCTCAAACATGCGAGGTTTTGTTCAAAGAATAATGTGACTTTAAGAGTTTCGCGGGCCAAGTGCTTTTGATTTTCAATTTTTTTTTCTGCGAGATCACATCCAATACTCCTCGAAGCGAAATCCACCCTCGAATCCTACTCCGGGTTGCCGCGGTCCTCCAGCGATGGATGTAATTTCATGTGATAATTCTCACGGAAGTGACCGCAGTCTGCCCGATGACATGTGCATATTCTTCCGATTGGACAACATGATTTTGAGATCCTTCTCGCCGTCCACATGCCCTTACCAATCAGAATGCGGTGTGAATCGTGGAGAGTACTTAAGTAGAAACTCCAGGGTACTCGACGTGTATTTACCCTTACGTCAGAGATTGTGTTCTTTAGTAGCAGAAATAGAGAAAATGTGGGAGTGCATTCGTGTAAGGTGGGTGAAAATAAAAGCCAGTCGATGTGGCTGGTAGGGATGGAGAAACTTGCAGTTCTGAAAAAGGCAAATAGCTCAACCTTAGAACTATAAAAACGCATGTCTCGATTGATAGTCAAATGCAAGACAATCTGGTCTTCCATGAGGATTTCCAAGTAAGCAGAATGAAAGAAATTTGATAAAACATGTCGTAAAGCTCGATGCACTGGACTAAGGCAAACATCAAAGAAGGGGTAATTGGTGATTAGTAGGTACCTCTTGAAATACAATATATAACCTGGGACTAAGGAAATCCGTGTGTTTTTCAACTCGATCCACAAAGATGAAGTTCTAAGAGAGTAGGTTTAACGTATGTATGTCTATGAGGCGGTCAGGGACAATGTCTTAACATTCAAAACTCAAATCATTAATACTAACCTCGAGGGATAGCCTAAAAACCATCACCGCATATCAGGTAGTTTATTAAGAGACAGCTTCTAGGCACGGTACGATTTAAGCAGCACATTAGGGTGGAGGGAATCTTTATACGATTTTTAATATTATATAAGTTGACACTAACGCTGAGCTCCTTAATTATCCGCAATGTGGTTAAAAAAAGCTATAAGCCGACTACGACTTAAACAAGTATGCTGCCGCATCAGCGCTACTGTGACGATGATCTCCGATTACAGCTGTCATTCTACCTTTTTAGTCAAACTCATTAAAGAAAATTATGATTTTCTGAAAAAGACCGTATCGCTGGAAGAGCTTAGGGTTATATCAAAAACACATCAGAAGTGCTCCGAGGTTTTAAAAATCACTGGCACAAGAGTATTATATCTGAGGGCCTCAACTTTTAAGGGGACAAAATAGATTTTGATAAAAAAAATATTTATCGAGAAAAAAAAATTGAGTAGATGATCGAACGCCGCCCACAACGAACACAATGAACAGCGGTTGTTAAATCACTTACCTATTTCAAGTGGAGGGCCACAAAGTACGCCTTCGAAAATTTGGGATTTTGATCCCGGGACACTACGGACCAGCACAGTCACACCCTGAGTTAAAAACTGGTCTACTTGGGCGGACAGGTTCTTACACTGATAGACGATTTTCCGAATCCAATATATTTGATGCACCACAGAATGCAAATAATCAACTAAAAGAGAACAGATACTGTTACTATAGGCAGTATTATGGATTTTTTTAAGTAGAACGATAATGCATATACGACCTCCAACACGAAGTATTCCATCTTCATCAGGGAATGGAGCGATGGAAATGTTTTGACAGAATTTTTGAGTGTATCCCTCACTCCTAGTCTTGCACAATACGCAGGATTAAACCCCGATGCTGTACAGTTGGCGACAAACACAGTCCAGCGACGAAGGGACCAAGACAGCCAGTGAAGCATGATCTAGAGCTCACACCAAGCAAACAGCTTGAATTATTTTATAAGTTAAGTGCTAGCAGACGACTAAAAAGCAATGTCCACAAAGTTTAGCTTCAATCGAGGAATAGGAATAGGTTTCATTAGTGCTACCTTTGTGTAGACTGCAATTAACAGGACCTGGAATTGAATTTAATTGACTTGGCTGACCATAAACAAACAAGGTTGACGCATCTACAAATCCATGAATTTGATACCTTCGGACGAAGGCAATTGTATCTCTTCAAAACATTGAGTTCTGAAGATTTCCAAATTTTTTGGAGCTCATATTGCTTTACAATGATGCCATAGGTTCTCAATAGGAGTTAGATCCGGGCTACACGACGGCCAGTCCAATAAGGTAATCCTGTTTTCTTTAGACTACTTTTTTGTGTGAGCCGCCGTGCGTTTTGGGTCGTTATCCTGTTGGAACTTCCAAATTACTGGCAGGTGTTCATCTGCGTATGGCAGCATTATATTCTGAAGAATGTCACAATATTGGAACGTGTCCATATGTCCCTCAATTTTATGAAATGGACAAACACCGCACCAGGACATAGCCCCACATATCATAATGCTTCCGCCCCCGTGTTTCACTGTGGGTCGTGTGTACCTTGCATCGAGCTCCTTACATCACGGACGGCGAACACATTTTTCCATCGGATGAAATCCTGTTTATCCTGTTTCATCGGAAAACATGACAGTTTTCCACTGAGCGACAGTCCAGTCCTTATATTTATGGGCCAATTCTAAACGCCTTTTACGATGTCGCTCAGTCAACACTGGCTTTTTTCTGACTATGCATCCGAAGAATCCTGCTTTGCATAATCTATGTTTGACTGTGTCTATAGATGGTCCATCCTCCTTTCGCCGAAAACTGCTGCCCGAACGTCTCTTGCTGTTGAATGCTGGTGTTTTTTACTGTGATGCATAATCTACGAATCTATGTTGATCTTGCCCAAGGTTTGCGTGGGACTTTCTGAGCTGTCCCATTTTTTCTGACATAATGCACTGCATTAAATACAATTTTCTTGGAACATTTTAGTATCTTGGATATTTCGTCGTATGACTTTCCATCTTTATGATGGCTGACAACCAGAGTGCAAGTTTTTGCATCGTAAGATTTTTTTTACCCATTGTCCAAAACTTACAAAAATAACATCAACTCAATATTTGTACTAAGATGGTAAAAAAAACTCTCATTTACAAGTTGAATTAAATGCTTGAAACTTATTAAGAATTGCGAATAAGTAGTGTTTTGTAATGCGTTTCTAATTATGTGCATAATTAGTTGAGCTCACTTTAATCAATTCAGATGGTGAAAGAGAATAACGGTACTACATGTCAGTGCAATTTTTTGTGTACTAAAGTTGGTAGTCGAGTACTAAAAGCAAACATTTTGAAAATGCTTAGGGTGAAAACACAGGAATTGAGAAAGAAAGAAACGTGACTTTTAAATCGTTTCTAATTACGTGCGTCACGGTTCTTTGATTTCCAGCATCAAGCAAAACAAGAAATTTGAAACTTTCCCGTTCATCGCACCTCAACCCGGTAGACAACTTTTCATTACTGCACTCCGTTTCTTAAATTAATTTCCTGTTCGCCTAAGGTTCAAACAGTATGCAAACATTTCAAAATAAACTCACAATTTTTCTTACTTCTACTTTTTTCACCAGCTCTCGGCCTGCGAACACTGACTGTCTGAAGACTAATCGTTCATGTAGCAGTGCATTTCCAGACCAGCGCAACCAAACCCCGTCACTCCATCACCTCATCCGGGCCCATTGGCCGAGCGTGACCAGCATTCAGTATCAAGTCATAGCGTTAACGAATATCCGAGTCTCAGATATCCACAGCCATGCCAGATACGATCAATGTCAAACGTATCCGAGTCATTGCCACGATTTTTTTTTTCTACATCTTGGCTGAAGCCAAAAACATTCGCAATGCGCATAGAATAAGAACAGGTAACCCATGAATAGATTAAATCACATTTATTACAAGTTTTCTTTACACCTTACGTTCCTAAAACTGAAGATGAAAAATACTATTCTATGTACATAACAAATTATTTGTCAAGATAAATTAAACCTTAAATACCTAGTCCTTTAAGCGGTCCCTTAAGTTTTCTTTATTAATAAGCCAATCACCGTAAATGGCTGTCAAGCCCACCAACTTGTTAGTCAAATAGTTGTACTCGATCTCTACTCGATTACCTATGCCGGCTAGTTTCATTATCTGCTTAGAGTCTGAATTTCGCGGTAGAAAAAATGCAATATTCTCACTTATCCTCCTGCACTTGCTGACCAACTCAGACGCACTTACAGGCTGAAGAGATGTCTCAATATCATAGATGTTCTGTTGAAGATAACTTCGTCCACCCCATGGCGGACTAAGGAAGACCACATCTCCCTTTATCCCATCACAGAGTTGCAGGAAGTCACCGATAATGAAATCGATTTTATGCGCTACTCCATAGATGTTGGCATTGTGGCGGGCATTTTTGATCTTCTCCGGATCGATATCAATCGCAATCACTCTCGAGCAGGTTAGTGCAAATTGAATCGAATTTCCGCCACTGCCGCAGAAGGCATCTATCACGGTATGGCAGCGAAAACGTTCGGCCATGTGAGCGGCGACTTTTTCAGGCGTGACTGAGAACCAGCTTTCGCGGTCTAGTTGGATTCCATCGTTGAATCGGGAAAATAAGGAGAAACGTTTATGCCAATAAGGTATAAGGGATTTATCCTCCAGAAAAAGAGCGGGAATTTTCCTCAATTTGCGGTTCTTTTTCTTGTTTTTCTTTGACTTTTCTAGGGGGATCTGTACAACGGGCGGCATTTCCTCTTCCTCTTTATGAAATTGTTCTTTTGATTCTACTTCAATAACTGCACTTTGTAATCTTTCTTCGAATGGTTTTACCTTAAATTCTTCCACCGGCTCTGAGGGTTTCTCTGTCTCGTTTTGTTGCTTTTCTTCGGTTGTAAATTCTAGTATTTCCACATCTAGGTTTTGCTTTTCCACGATGACACTGTCTTTAGAACTTGTCACCATGTGAGAGTGATAGTTTTCCCGTGCTAACCCCTTTCTTTTTCCAAATGATGTAGGAAGCCCAAGTGCTTTGAGTTTGAATTTGGTTTCTGCTCCAAACTCCTCTTCAGTAACCTCTCCGTTAGTGTAATAAAAATAATGGCTATGAGCTTCTGAGAATGCACTATATACCTGTTGTGAAACTTCCGTATAGTGGCTTTCCCAAAGTTCCTGCCAATATGAATCGTACGCCTCCGCCTTTCCGTCTTCGTGTTCTTCTATATTTTCTTTTTCTGAACTCAGTTGAGATTGGTCGGTTGATGAATCTTCTTTTATCTCTTCGCCTAGCAAATATTTGGAGTATAGATCAAACCAACTAGTTTGAACCAGTTGCTCTCCGTTCCGTGCCCAAAAAGCAAGCCAATCAGATTGAAGCTTCTCGTCGTAATTGGCCCCTTCGGTTGAGGGTTCGATTCCACTTAAGTCACAGACAAATGTCTTCTCGAAAACAAAGCACAATTCTTGTATTTCTGTACTGGTCATTTTCACGAATCACCGAGCATTCTTATTTGAAGATTTAGCTCAGCTAGGTTAGCTCCCCTCTCAATTGGCTTGATGGTATTTATCGAAACTGCTGGTACGTATCTTTCGCGAGGGTATGCCGTCGGAGCCTGTTGAGATTGTAAGTGTTTTGCCTGCTCCAATAGGTCTCTCGATGTTAATGGGATTCTATTACCGCTAGACTCAACTGTATCATAGAGTACGACGTCGCCCGCAATTTCACAAACTTTCCCCACAAACGCGTTGATAGATATACATAAATCACTGCAAGTGATTCGAAGTGTTACAGATCCTTCCGGAAGGGAGTATTGCCTTTAAATATTATAATCTCATGAATCTACTTGTTTGAGGAATACTGATTGTAAACTTACTCGGGCAGGTTGGGTAGGCGAATGTTTTCAATGTAAAACTTCTGTTGATCTGCCAAGTCCACTGCAATTTTCCCGATAACGCAGCATCGCCCGTAGTGCAATTGTTGCAAATCCTCGATTAGAGCTAACTCCTCGACTAGGAAGAATCTTGAATGAAAGCAGTAAGATGGAATTTCAACAGAAGACGACTCACTATGAGAGCGGGACATATCGAAAAACTTGAAGCGAATAATGAGGTTAGTGTTGAACCCACTTGAGAGATGTCAAAAATGTCAATCGGCAATGCAGTTCGCGCTAGTCTTGTTTGATTTAACTATTGCTGTTGAAGAAATATAAAAATAATTTTTTAGGGTTCAATTCAAAATCAACTTTAGAATATTGGCTTGCTCTTATATTTGCTTTAGTTTGCAACTCATATTACTCCACTCTTACCAGAAACTAAAGTATACACCCCGCCTGCATTGAACATTCGTTCACCAGGCTGTTTACTTAAAACGTGAAATTGGCCGTTAATCGACAAGTCTATAAATCTAACACCATCTTCAGCCCGCTGCTTTTAGTCCACGTCCATATTGTTGAAATCCCAATGTATCTCAGATGTGGTCTTCGACCCCATGGACCCTAACAGTGGTACTCATTCACTCTACTCATTCACTAAGACATCTTAGAAATTGGCCCTGTAGCGGTCTACAAAGAAATGTCCTTTCTAATCGGCAAAAAGGCCACTTTCGGTAATGCCCATGCCTTAAGACAGACGGATTTTGTAAAGTATTGCCTGACAAAATTTTCGCTGTCTGACCTCAGTACTGCTTGTCTCTATGAGCAAAGTTAGACGAATTCTTTATCTACTGCCAATTGTGAAGCTATAGTGTTGCCAATATTTGGTTTTGCCTTCATGAACTTGCGGACGTACGTTGGCTGCTTCTACTTCAATGCTCTCAAATGCTTCATTCACGTTTTACGGTTTTCCTCCAAACACGCCAATAACATTTGAATATGCAAGCGACATACGATATTTTCGAGGATGATATTGAAGAAATCACGTGTGAATTCTTTAGTTACCATTGAAAGTCTCGGAGGCTCGATATAGCTAGTCTCTATTGATATTATCATATGTCGCTTTGAAGTCTGCAAAAAGTTTGATGTGTGTCGACACGAAATTCATGAGTATGTACTGTCATGTAGTACATTCTAGTTGACGGGTACTGTCGAAATTTCAGCCGGATCGGATTCGTAGTTTGGTTTTGACCGCGTGTGGAAGCGGGAGTGTCCGCGGATTTTAGAAAAATGGAAAAAGAGCAATATCGGTCAGTGATTCTATTCTTGTTTTTGGAAGGGAAGTCGCGCAGCGAAATCAAAGAGCGTTTGGATGCTGTGTCCGGTGACTCTTCTCCTTCGATGGCGACCATCAAAAATTGGTTTAACGAGTTTCAACGTGGTCGCGCGTCGGTTTTTGATGAGCCCCGAAAACGGCTACTACGGAGGATAACGTGACAAAAATCCACGATCTCGTATTGGCAGACCGCCGATTGAAGGTGCGCGAGATAGCTGAGACAGTAGGCATTTCAAAAGATCGCGTGGCTCATATCCTGCATGATATGCAACAAGCGCAACCGTGAGACAACGTCAGAGCAGTGTTTGACGCTGTTTAAGCGCAATCCGAAGGAGTTTCTGCGTCGTTTCGTGACAGTCGACGAAACATGGATCCACTGGTACACACCAGATACCAAGGAACAGTCGAAACAGTGGACTTCACCCGGCGAACGTGCTCCGAAGAAGGTGAAGACTGTCCCATCGGCCGGAAAGGTGATGGCCACCGTTTTCTGGGATTCACAAGGTGTGATCCACATCGACTACCTGGAGAAGTGCAAAACGGTCACAGGGCTGTACTATGCCAAATTATTGGGCCGATTCGACGCCGAATTGAAGAAAAAACGGCTCTTCCACCATGATAACGCACTGGCTCACACCTCCGCCCTCGCCACGGCCAAATTAGTCGAATTGGGCTACGAGCTGCTGCCCCATCCACCGTATTCTCCAGATTTGGCCTCGTGCGACTTCTTTTTGTTTCCAAACTTGAAAAAGTCACTCGCCGGGCAAAAATTTCAGTCGAATGAGGAGGTCTTCGCCGCCACGGAGGCCTACTTTGCAGACCTCGAGAAAACGTATTTTTCAGACGGGTTAAAGAAGTTGGAGCATCGCTGGGTCAAGTGTATCGAGCTAAAAGGAGACGAGACTATATTGACAAATAAATCGCCATTTCTCCAAAATTTTTGTTTTTCTTTTGTAGGCTAAGTACTTATCGGACCACCCTCGTATAAGTGATACTTGGAAGACAAATGCCGTTAGTAGGTGCAATTATAGGGATGTTCTTTCCTATGGACTGGGCAAAGCATGTTGCGATTATATTCGTCAGGCATGCTTACCTCCAACCGCATCTTACTAGTGGGAGTAAGTTCGCAACCAACTAATCTCAAACCACTTTCTGCTCTTTCGTCTTATCGAAATCACTTCTAAGGGGATATAATTCTCCCCTTTAGTCTAATGTGAATGGTTTATTCTGCCTAATACCGATCTTTTGCTTCTTTTTTTCATCGTCGCCTTGTAATCTGCAGAAGTGGTCTTCCATATTTTTTGCATCAACTGTGATTCCTTTACATGAAAGACCACTAAGCTGGAAGCTACAGGTGTTTGCTAACAAATGCCTGAAGAGGACCCTGAGGATATTTTGGCCGGAGTGGATCATGAATGAGGACCTGCTACAATTGCCACAATTTTGACAGTCTATTGCTTCGACATTTCGAATGGCAACGCTGTCATTCTTTGTCGCTTGTGTTTTATAATTACGTTTCATGCCATGTCGAAATTGTTAAAATGTATTATTATATAAAAATGCATCTCCAAACTGATCATCCAACCGAGCGAGCACTCAAGTAGTTATTGAAAAATTCAGGGCAGTCAATTCGGTTGCTGGTCGAGTAGTCCCGAAATGCACGGTCAAGAGAGTATATTGCTACCGTTACTGAAAGTGGGCCAAAGATCTCGATTCTTCATCGCCTATAAGATGGAAAAGACTCGGGTATTTGTATAAGATCAATTGACACCAAACGGGTCCGAGTTCTTCAAAAAATCATTTCCAGCGTTGAAACAATTTTTTTTTATGCACGTGGCTTCATTGGGCCCTACATGTTCAGAAACGAAAATGGAGTAGTACAAAATTTCACCTCTCCCATTAGGTCTCTAGATGAAACCGCGGATATCATTTGAATGTCATTAAAAGTTAAGACAAGCTTAAGAAAAAACTCGTCCGTTAGCTGGGATATTAAACCCATGTTCATTTCGTTCGTCGGTTTCGGCCTCTGTGGCGAACGCATATTAAATTTATATTCTCAGGAGTATTTTTGAGGCGGATATTTCTGAGGCGTTTGCTTATATGTCGAGGTAGGTAGCTATATGTAAAGGTGGCCTTGGTATGTTGGTTTTATTTTTAATAAGCTTTCGAACGTCATTCCTATGATAGCATCCCTATCTTTCGGTTCTCGTTTTCGCAGGTACATTTATGTCCTAGACCTCATGGGGTTTCTTCATGATGGTCTCTGTCATCATTAAAAACAGGGGTTCCTTGTAGGAAACTTGAAACCGAGGGCATTACATTATCCTGTTTTCGGGGCTACAAAAGTCTAGGCAGAGAGATCACGAATAAGTTACCAGCCATAGCGCAGTATTTCCAGTGTACCAAACTTTGTTAGTCAAAGATTTCATATCCACTATCAAAATCTCTATCTACGGGTCATGCGTTTTTGATCTCTAATTCCAAAAAAATACGTGTGGCACTCGGGGACTGCCGCGGTAAAGCTATTGCATAGCTTATGCACTTATAATATTTATGCAATATTTTTGAGCGTGGTGAGCGATAAGAAAATTTTTTTTTTCTTTTATTGAATAAACGAGAAGTTAATATTGTTTAAAATATTTTTATTATCTTACAATACATGTAGGTTATTCAGGAATTTTTATCATTGAAACTATAGGTTTATGGTAACTAAAATAAGAAACATAAGTTTGAGACTTGATATCCTCTAAACATCTGGAAAATACTGCGCCAATGGTGGTCCCATATTTTGTTGTGGATTCTTGTGGATCATTATTCATTTTCAAATTGAATTTTTCCCAAAGAAAAGTTGTCAACCGCTCTGATTTTTTATCAGCGAAGTTGATGTTGAAATCGCCAGCCAAGATAAGTGGAAATTTATTACCATTTGTACCAAGTATTTTCGACCCTTCTTCAGGGTACTCCAGTAAAGTGCGATCTACCTCGTCCAATTTTGGATTTGGAGAAATGTAAATTGCTACCATGACTATGCGTAGGCCATTTCTGAGTTTGCATAAGCACGCACAAATATCTCAAAGAAATGAGTGCCTAACATTAACGTCGCTAACGTGTGCAATATTTATTTCAATATTCGGAGTCATAATATTAGTAACATTATTATTATTTTGGTAAATAGCTACCCCACCTTTTGGAACAGTATCTCGTTTGAATTGAATAATACAATTGAAATTACGTATTTCAATCGGATTATCACGCGTCATGCAAGTTTCGTAACACATTTGTTTGTCTCGTAACTGAATCGTGTAAATCGTATTTGTGACTATTTAGACTTTGGCAATTGAAAGTCATTATTGAAATGCCATTTCTATTACTAATGAAATCTAAGACACTTTGAGCTATCGTCTGAACACTATTTAAAGACAGTCTTTTGAATTCTTGCAACAAAGATGCAGTCGATGCAGCTTGCCTTCGATTATGATAAAACTTGAATGTAGAATTATCGTTTTTTGTCGTGATATACAATTTTTCAATATTAGTCACCCGAGAAAGCGCAACATGAACGAGTTCCTGAGAATGTGCTTTACTATATTCATATACTATTTCGTCAAAAGTTCCACCTTGCGATTTATGTATAGTTAGAGCAAGAGCTGAAGTTAATGGAAAATGTTTGCGTTTGGCTATACATTTTCTATCCGATGTTAATGAAATATTTGCTGTTCGTAATTCAATGGGAACAGCGAGATTGCCGACTTTATTTTGCACTGCTAGAGTGGCTGCTTTTTGCCTTTTTTTTCGACCCACTTTATCTGAACCACAAAATTCCAGCCAAACTCTAATCAATGTGTTACTTTCATCAAATTCTAGATGTACCAATTTCCCAAAAGCACCATTGCATAAACCATCAGTAACGTCGATGTTGGTTGTAATAACATAATGCTTTCCAACAACAAAAGTAATGTGATAAGGCAGTCCTCCAGTGTCAATAGCAGATTTTTTATGTATTGTAATTTAAGTCTAAAATTAGCTTCTTGCTCAGTACTTTTAGCGCCAATAATGACGTCTACGGACGTTGAAAGAACTTTGTTTTCACATTGGCTCAAAATCAAATTGTTATAGGCGGCAACATCTTCATTTTTGAAAAATAAACGAACTCCATGAGGACATAACATCCTCTTTTTTGAAAAATCTCGATTCAATAAGTTGAAACTCATGCTCATCTAGTACATCTCCATTACCTATTTTTGTCAGAACTTGTGAAAATGCAACAGCTTATCTCATTATTGTGGTAAGTTGATAAAATTTTAATTTTCTCCATAAATGCGGTCCAATCATGCTCGTTCTGATTGTCTTGTAAATTGGTGTCGATCTTACTGGTGGCAATTGCCGTAAATCTCCGATCAAACTAACATCTATACTTCCGAAATCTGTGTTTTTTCCTGTTATTTATCATTTTATGTAGAAGTTCTGCACTAACCATGCTAATTTCATCAATGATCAGTACTCTAACATATCTGAAAAGAGATCTATACAATTGCAACGTTTCTGATGACAGAGGCAAAAGTTTTGAAAGAGAAATTTTGAGAGCTGTATGAACAGTTGTACCATCAATAGCCACGGCAGCTTTGCCGGTTGAAGCACATGTAATATAGGCATTGCAGTAACCATCATTATCAGTGAACCTGTTGTAAATATCCATAATCAGTTTGATAACGAATGATTTTCCCGTACCAGCTGGTCCCGTAAAAAAAATTTGAAATGGTTCTTGAATTGAAGTTTGTAAATGATGAATTATAGTCATAAGAATATCTCTTTGTTGATCATTGGCCATTCGCATTAAATCATAGAACTGTTGATAATCCATTAAATTTTGTCTTTTTTTAGCTACAGCGCCAAGTTTATGCAGAGATGCATTTTGTAAATCAACGTTAGCAATTGAGTTTGGATCACGTAGCAATAAGTCATAATGATCTCTTTCATGGAATATATTAACCGCTCTTAATAATTCTTCGTCTTCTTGTTCTTCATCGTTTTCTCGGCACAACTGTCTACAAATTTCTAAAGTTTTCTCTATGTCCAAATTTGATTCAAATTATTATCAAACATAGATGATAGATACCTATACACCTATATTATACTTTCTCACAAACAGCTGCTTACGTATTCGTGCGATTTCGGCGCAGCTCGTCTCGATCCGTGCGTGCTTCGTATAGTCTACACGCATACGTCTAGTCGCACGCACACAAACACCGTGCCGAAGTCTGCCGAACTGAAACGACGTTAAGGCCCCGGCCCATAGAATCCGTCAATCCGTCACTCCGTTGATTTCAACTGAGTGAAAAGTAGAATATACACATTCTTATGGGAGGTGGCCCATAGCCGACGGATGTATGAACTTCAACGGACAAAGTAGAGCTACTTTCTACTTTTCGCTCCGTTGAGAGCTCATACATTCACATATTGGAGCTTACACATTTACATTCTGAGGTTCACGCATGCACGAATTGAGAGTAAGCACGTTCATTGGTGGATGCATTGAGAGAATGCTTGGGAACTCTCTCGTACTGAGAGAAACTTCAAATTCGGTTGACATTCAAAGTACGATTCGGTTGGTGAGGGTCGTTTAGTGTGCGAGAAGTGAACATTATTCTTTGTAAAAAATGTTATAAAATGTTCGAGGAAGAACTGATTGAGGCGATCAAAGGCCATCCGTGCCATTCATTTTATAACTCAGATGAACGCACTCCATCAATTAATAAATGTCATCGACAACTGTTAGTCAAAGCTTTGTTAGTCAAAGATTTCATATCCACTATCAAAATCTCTATCTACGGGTCATGCGTTTTTGATCTCTAATTGCAAAAGAGGCAATATAAGATTGGCATCCCGTAAGTAGAGTACTATGACCAGAAATGTCAAATAATAATTGATAATCACGTACAATGTCATTGCAAAGTGACAAACTATGTAGGAAAATATACATATTTATTTTTAATTCCAAGAATAGTGTGAGCAGAACCTCAGCAAGTCTCTTTCCTCAAAGTGTGGCTCGTACCAAAACATGTATCGGTTTCTATTCTGACACAAGTCGAACTGAACGTCAGAGTGACAGCACCTCATTTGAAAACTTGAATTCATTGAACTCGATCATTCTTTTCCGGCGACGTGGGCTTGTTTTATCCGTGAGATTAGTGTGGCAATTTTAAAGATTAGTGAAGAAGTAAAAGAATATTTAAAAGAGCACAATGTCGTTCATGAACCCGGTCGATATGGTGGAGGAGGACGCTGCCGACTTGCAGTTTCCCAAAGGTAATTATCTCGCTTCTTTAGCCTCCTCTCTACATGTAGCCACAGTAGATGTTTTGTTTCAATTGTCAGCGGACGAGAAAGACGATGAAAATGATTATATTAAAATAGAACCAAGTGACCAAACCAAACACACTGTCCAGTACTATCGACAGCAAGCCATTTCGGTACGCAATGATATCGAAGTCTCGCGCGATCTGTGCGAGACATGTAAACAGATTCTCGACGTACCGCATATACGCTGTCCGGAATGCCCAATCAATCTATGCCTGCAGTGCTTCGCCCGTGGCAAAGAAATCGGTCGTCACCGGAATACACATTCCTACATTATAATCCATGACCACATACAAGTTTTCCCGTGGTCCGACTGGACCGCCTTTGAAGAGAAACTCCTCCTCCGATCGTTGCAACTTTATGGGTACGGTAACTGGGAAGATATCGCGAAGGCGATGCGAACTCGTATGCCCGACGAATGCAAGCGACATTATCATGATTGCTATTTCGGTGGTATATTCCAAAAAGTTCTTGGTTTATCGAATGACGTCTATTTCCCTGAACGCACACCGTACATGTACAAATTAAAGAGCTTAGATCCTCCGCGACACGAAGCGGATGATAGCGCGAATGCGAAGCTCATGGCTGGCTATCGTTGCGCCCGAGGTGACTTTGATACGCCATATGATAATTCGGCCGAGAGCCTCATAAGCAACCTAGAGGACACCAGTACTTGGCCAAATGAGTATAGGCAGGTTGGCGATGAGCTACGCTGTGCTCTCGTGAAAGCGTATAATCACCGCCTTGCGTAAGTCCTTGTTACTGCCGCTCGATTGGTTATGTCACTAATGTTTGTTTGCTTGCAGCGAACGCGAACGGCGGTATAAGATCATGCGTGACAACGGTCTGATTATGGGCAGCCGGACATTAGGTTGGTTGGCAAAGCACTCGGAGGCGCTTGAAACACAGAATAACGCCGGAAGGTTTCTTGCCTTCATGCAGATCACAAATGGCATGAGATTCGACATGTTAGTCGAGTCGATGAGCCACTTTGCCGAGCTGCGCAAATATATCTACAGGTACAGGTTGTCTTTTCGAGAGGATTCCTTGCAACTGTCAATTTTCGTTTTCTCTCCAAAGGCTTTATGATCTTCGAATGAACGGGGTAAGCACTCTTCGTGGCGGTCAGTTGTATTTCAAATTGCTCAAGAGACGGCAACAAGAGATGCGAGATCGTAAGAATGATCGAGCGAAAACAGCTGACTGGAAAACACTCATTCCCGAGCTGAATCCCACAACCGTTGGATCTCCGTTCCTAATATCGAATAGTATTCCTCCGAATCCGAGAAAAAAAGCAGCACCCATCGATATAATCGGTCTGCCAGGATATGCCAAGTTAACGCAAAGCGAGCGTGATCTGTGTAGTGTCGCCCGTATCATGCCTGCCGCCTTTATGAACTATAAAACTCTTCTAGTTGCGGAGAACTCTAAGATCGGATATCTTAGACTGGCCGATGCCAGGCGCTTGATAAAGATCGACGTCAACAAAACCCGCCAGATCTACGACTTTTTGTTAGACGAAGGTCACATTAATAAACCTCCATAAGGCAGCAAACACGTGTTTTCTTTCAAATATCTCGTCCTCGAAGCATACCATCTACTGTGCTTTCCACTAAGGCTGTGAATTGTATGATTTCTATAACTTGCCTAATTGTAGAGTTTGAGAATGCCGAAACGTTGCTAATATCCGAAGTTCATATGCTGCTGGACCATCGGAAACGACAAAACGAATCGGCCGATGAAGAGCAGGAATTTTCGGAAGTCTTCATGAAAACCTATAGTTACACAGACAGTTTCAGGAAGTTTAAAAATAAAGAAACAATCGCCGCTGTCAGGAGGTCATATCCAAGCGAGTGTTGTTATTCACTTTTTTAATACAATTTTTTTATTTAATTTTTAGTTTGCTGATGCAAAAGAAATTGCACAAGTTCGAGCTAGCAGCACTGGGTAATCTCTGTCCGGAGGCACCTGAGGAAGCCAAAGCTTTAATACCATCGTTAGAAGGACGATTCGAAGATGAAGAGCTGAGACAGATACTCGATGATATTGGCACGAAAAGAAGTTTGCAGTATTAGTATGATTCTAAACAACTCAATTTTTGGTTAAAAATATAGTTAAGAAAAAACAATCTCGATTTCCTTGATAATAAATTGGAAACAACTATCATCTTTGGGCGAGGGTAGTCCCAGAAGTACCGAACCTGGCGTAAGTACGGCACCAATCTGCGCTATTTAGTAGGTGCTTGGAAGTCATCAACGTGCAACGCGCATTTAGTAGAATTTAGTACAATCAGTTATTGTAGAAGTAGATTTTACCCTAGAGAATCGGGGGTCGGCTGCTTCAATGAACAAAGCTGACCACATTGCGCTGGTGCTAGACACTTTCGGTATTATGGATGCCAAGGTACGAATGCGTATTTCATGGAATCAAAGGAGTCGAGTAGGACCACCGAAGTTTGACCTTTGCCAATAATATTTCTCTCAAGTTCTTTCGAGAAACGAGGCAATCTGCATTTTTCTTTTTATAATTCGTGCAGGTGCAAGAGTGTACGCTCTTATGGTGTTTGTCACACAACCTGGACGGTGTGTAGATGGTTTGTGTCAAGGATGTTCATTCACTACTCTCCGGGGGTGGTTGTCTTAGATAGGATTTGCGAGATTCGACTGAATTTACGTTGGTTGTAGTTCACAGTAACTCTTGTTTCCATGTCATTAAGGTGTTATATTGGAAATGCACACACAGAGTATGAATTCTGAAGTGCGAGTGTTACGCCTTCGTCAGCACTTCTTAATCATCTTTTATTCACAACTGATGTTGTTGAACAGTTTTTCCGTATAGGAATTGTTTTTGACTATGGACGGTCTTGAACTACAAACCTTCGGCTCAACAGTCGGTGATAATTACTATTGCACCACGACCACAACATAAACCATGGAACAGCAATTTGGTGGTTTCAAAGCGCCATCAGTGATGCGCTCAGTTACTAGCCACCACCTACATAAAGTTCCTAATTTGATGACGAGTGCAGACGGGCTCTTTAAGAGAAACAAAGTACATGCTTGGCTTTGCAGCATCGATGAACGAGAGCTGATCAATGGACAGGAAAAAGCATGCTCTCAAAAGGAAATGGAGAGGGTCCGGAAAGTGCTAGGTTGAGGAGTTGAGGCATGCTACCTCAGACTTGACTTAGATACCAAAAAGGAGCGGAAGCCTGTAGAGATCACCAATATTTAATGGAGTAATGTAGGCGATGCTGAGATGATAGTCAGAAAACCACGAGAGAGAATTCCCACCGTCCGACTAAGACGAGGTTAAAATAACGATATCGAGGCTAAAGGGGAGATGAATTGGTTGCGAATTTGCACTAACTTATCTGAGATATAATCGGAGGAAAGCATGACTGATGAATGAAATCGTAACATAAAATAGGGGATTCCTATACTGCGCCAATCAATAAATTTGCTAAGCAGCGCTACTAAGATTTTCTTTACCCTGCTATTCCGTATCGATATGTAGGCAATTGAGAAGATAGTTTTAAGCACACATAGTACCAAGATTGAAATCGAATTTTTTAGTATTCAAATTGACACTTCGCAGCATAGGAGAGATAAGTTCATTGGAGCTGTGAATTAAGCAGATAAAAAGACGAGGCTAGAATTAAAAAAGTGTAATAACGGTACTGAAGGAAAGAAAATAGGTTCAAAGCCTATAAATGTAGGCTTGCATTTGAGGAAGTCACATTGTTCACGGAAGATAAAAGATTTGCATTGAAAGCGTGGGATTTCATACAAAATTATTTCGAAGAGTTTCAGTTTGGCAATGGGACGGTTGTTTACATCATTCTTCGGATCTTTTTTGTGTCTAGGAGCTATAACAGAGGTTTTAATTGTTGAGGAGATTCTTCTAGAGAAAAGGATAAACTGAAGGTGTTTGAGAGAGGAAGAGAAAGGAGCATCTTTTAGAGGTGGTTTAATTATTTATTTATTTGATACGGCTAGTAATAAATAAAATTACAAGCCAGCTGCGGTAAACCAGAGCAACGGAGGCCTTCGGCTAGCTTGATTACAGGGTTATATAAATTTATACAAATTTGTGATTTTGATGTTTTGTGTTAGGGTTAGAAAGGAGATTAATCAATCTCCTATTATGGGAGTGGAGTCTGAACTGGATGGGGTGGATGTTGAGTTGGGTTTGGTTACAGTAGGTGCAAGTGGAGGGTTTGTTCTTGTCGAGGTAGTGTTCGTCGGTAACTTTGTTGTGTCTAAGTCGTAGTCTTATTATTTTGGTAAGGTCTGTCTGGATGTGATTGGGTGTCGTGGGTCGTTGGCGTAGTTGATTCGTTCAGTAGAATTCGTCGAATGAGCTTCGAAACCTCTATGTTCGATAAAAAGGAAACACTTGAATTTGTATATTTTACGAAAGTTAAAATTGCATTTTATTTCTCATGAAAAAATACATTTGTTCACTACAATTGTGTATGTTTGTGTTGATTTTACTGTTGCTGTTATTACTGCTACTGTCGTTCACGTGTAAATTGGTATTTAAATTTAAAACTTCTATCAACATCTATTCTCCCATTTCAATAAAAACTCTTAGGTATAACCTGATCGAAACTACATATAACATATTCTTCTCACGCTCTGGAGCCAACGACGCAGGGTGTGATGTACAGAAACAAAATAAAACAACGAAAAAAAAATCATATCACAATGAAAATGAAAAACAGAAACTAACTAAAACAAATTAAAGAAACAAATCTTAACACGAACATTTCCATTCACACTTTGTAAAGCTTTGCGTAACTAGTACTCTGAATTGCGAAACATAAGCCGTCAGAGCTCTCCTACTCTACGTAGAAACCAAATTGTTATTAGTAAAATTGCTAAACTACTCGTACAAAACCACCAACACGACCATCGTACTTAGAAATTCGTTTCCTGAAACTCTTTAGACTGCATGCCAGATCCCACGGTGTAGGCAACAACCGTAGCATGATCCAGTTTACCTGGAAGCGATGAGAAAGCACTGCTGTCGACAACACGTTTCCGTGCAGCACGATGCTGCATCCGATTCAATTCCACTTCGCGCTTGATTCCATCCGGCCCGGTGGCTAGTTTGTAGAAGAGCTCACGTTGCTCGAGTGTCTTTCGTCGAGCCGAGGTTATCATTCGAACGAAATCGATGAGTAGATGGCACAATCGACGGGCGGATGAGCATGGACAAAAGGTTCCACTTGTACCGTAGCTGAGGAGATCCTCTAGGCGATAGAGGGTAAGGGCATGACGCTGGGGTCCAGTGACCAAGGGCAAACCCGATACTGACTTTGGTATTTTGATCATCTGGCGCGTCTGCTGAACGCGTGGCTCGATTACAGTGTGCGAACGCATGTACTTGGGACGACTTGGCACACTGGAAACACTTGAAGATTTTTCAAGCTGCTGTCGGGGTGCCACATTCTCTGGCGACGAGGATTTCTTCGACCGCGGTGGGCGAGACGGAATAGTAGATTGAGAGGCATTCATGCTGCGAGTCATCTTATCAGCTGCTTGTGGGTCTCCACGGTGTAATCGGGAGTAAATGGCTGATGCGCTCTTGTTTTGGCGTTTCGGGGCGAGCACACCAAGTGAATTCTGGTTATCGTACTTTGAGAGTTTACTCTCCGGCGTCCATGCTTCGGCGAATTTACCAACAACTGGGTCGAAGTTGTCACTAATGCCATCTGAGGTAAGGAAAACAATGTCTCCAGTATCGACTGTGGTCATTGAGAGGGTCAGATTGCTTAATTCTGGTTTATTTCCATCGGCTGGACCTAAAGCACCTAAGGCGTCACGCATATCTCGCATAGAATGGATATCATGAGAAGCTGAAATGAAAAAAAAACAAGATCAGTCTATTAAGGGCACGTCTAAAATTGCCTCACGGTATACCTTGAGTAAATTCCCTTACTCCGTGCTTCTTGGAGTACACATATCCTAACGAGTCACCCACATTACAGGCGCAAACAACATATTTGCTTAGGTCCGCTCCACCCAATGGTAAAACTACGGCGACTGTTAACGTACTTAAGGCCCCACCAACTTCCAAGATGCACCCATGTCCCTCCCAAAGACTTCTCAAAAGCGAAACAAATACTTCACCGGTCGACGTAGCCATGCACTCATTTGCTAAACCAAACAATGCTCTGTCTAAATAATCGAGGCAACCATGTACCGCGGACCGAGCTGCCAGGCGAGCACCATCACCTGCAGACAGAAAAACACATAAGGTAATGTGATAACAAAACGATCGACCAGAACTTACCCCAATTAACACCATCCGCAAGCGCCATTATCGCAGCATTTCCACGCGTCACTATTCCATAACAATCAGCAATTGGATTTCCCATCGGCTCCTTCGTCAACATATTGTTCTCGTATAAAGACACCGAAATTCCATAGGCACTCTCGGACTCCATCTTCCAGTTAGTAACCCCAGCGACTGACTCAGCCAGCGAGCCGTTCTCCGTGATTATAGTCTGATTCGAGACATCCAGTTTCTTGTCAACATTCGACTTCACACTCGCGTCCGAGGAAGGCGCAATGATTCCGTTATGGCCATTCGAAGAGATTTCTATAAAATCAGTCTTTGCGTTTAAAATATTTTTGTTGCTCTGTTCGGTGGACATAATGGCGGCTGGATTATTGGGCGCATTGTTCGTACCATTCTGGGCGGCAGTGTTCGATTTGCTTGTACTAATCATACTAACGACAATTGTCGTCGCCTTGTTGCTATCCGCGGCATTCGAAGCAATCACGTCTTTGGATGATTCTACTTTGGAATTTCGCCTCGAACGATTGCCAGAGTTGGATGTTTTGTTGGCGTTTTGGTCGGCCCGATACTTGGGCGTATGTGACTTGAACTTGTTGTGATTGCTAATGCTCTTTCGTACTTCCAGCGCATCATTGTCTTGGATGGTGTCGATGAAATCGATATCGGAACCGGCACTTAAGTGTAATTTAGATCGTTTAATGCCGGTAAGGCCATCGTCCGGGCCGGTGCACGCGGCTGTAATGGTACCTGGGCCGGTGGGATAGACTGATAATGGAAGCTCTGGCATATCAGTCGGATTTTGTCCACTATAGACATCCGGACCCGCCACAAATATCCTTTCCATGCGACTAAGAAAATAGGTAAATGGTTAGGTCGGAGAGGGAATAGTCAAGCGGTGAACTCACCCTTCCAAGTATTTGGTAATGAAACCGCCATCGTCTTCGGTTTTGCGCGGACTACGTGGACCATCGCGGGCATCGGCAATAAAACTCAATTGGCGAAAGTACGTTGTGACCTTCTGTCTGAGTGATGGCATCTTCACTGGATCTTCGTCTTCTCTGTCCTCAATTGCAGCTGAATCACACTATTGGCTTATTCATTCACTCGGACTAGAGTTCATTCACATGACCGTGTTCATGCTGTTACTCATTATTGCGGTTGCTTCGTTCGAGAAAAAAACTACTGAAACGAGAAGAGGGTAATCGATTAAAACATCAACCTGGCGCTTGGTAATTTATGAACGAGATTTAGAGTGATTCCCAGACGTCGTATAATGTTCTGTGTTGCTTTGATTCGTTAATCATTGTCCGAGACAGTTACTCAACGGGACATTCAGCGAATGTTTAGCTCATGCCCATGGGGGCTAATTAGTTGGGGGAGCGTTTAAAGACTAATTGGGATGTGGGTGCGTTTTGCACAAATCGGACGATGATGCGCGGACATTTTTAATTATCGTCTTCAACCTGATTTCTTTTCTCTCCCATCGGAACTCGGTTTATTGCTCAGTTATGATCCAGGATGGACCCTCATCTCATAGCTAATTACACTGAATAATTATGATTTAGCAATACGAGTCTAAATAACGACTTGCGTGCAACCTTGCACGACAGAAACCGTATTCATTCAAGGTGGAATGTAATTTGCATGTTTCGGTTCCGGGTTCTGTCGGGTATAAACAACCTATTCCCGGTTACTTTCGGTTCTTTCGACTTAAACCACTTAACGTTTTTAGGGCAACGTCGTCTTCCGCATGTGAAAAATTACGAACGGCATGCAACGTTTCATTTGAATCGATTACACGCGAAAGTTTGCTTGGAAAATCGGTCGGCAGTGGCGAGTTGGAGACCTAATTTCAACCGCACTTTTGTTCCCTGTTTACGTAATGGGAGTATTGGGTGAATTGCTATGCATGAACAATTCCTCGACTGCGAGAAGAGGAAATGGGAGAAGGAAGAGAACTCTCGGTGGGTATTGTTGGATGAAGCGCCACGACAAGTCTGTTGTGGAAATGAAATGAGAAAATTCGCTTTTTTTCACGGAACATTTTCAATTTTGTCTGAAGAACAGATTGTTGTTCTGAATTGTGGCCATGGGCAAGTGTTTTTTATTTTTTTTTAAATCGAGTTTCAATTGACAACAATTTGCTTGTGGGAGAATGATACTCAATATAATGGTCAAACGCGCTTGTAGAGAGCGGCTTGGCTTTTGTTCGAAGTTTTTGCAGTTGACAGGGGGTGTTGATGCAGGCGTTTCAGCGTTTCATCGTGAGATGAAGTAAGTAGAGAGCAATTGGCTACACACGAATGAATTTGTAGCCAAGGTTCGTGTTAATTTGCATTTGCCTTGGTCATATTACAACTATTAACTTTGAGTAAGTTGCCCTGAGCACGCAGGTTCGTGACGTGACGAAAAAAAAAAATAAAATTGGAAAGAGCTTTAAGCCCAAACCCTCAAAAGTAAGATTACAAGTCAATATATATATTTGTTTTTCAACTTAATTACTCAGTGGCCTCGAAATAAAACCCGAAATTAAGTTGGCTGCAGACAAACCGACTGATTAGTCTCTATAACATGGCTTATGGTGCTTTACTAAAAACAGGCAATTATCGCCCGCCTTGCGATCGAAACTCGAGGTGTTAACTCGCTATGTAAAATAGAGCAGTTGCAGAGAAAAACAGGGTAGTCGAGAAAGTAGACCATTAGAGTCAACGATGCCAAGAAATCTGGAAAAGTTATGCTTTGGTTAGCTTCAGAATCGCAATACCTCGGAGTGAATTTAAGGTGGACACTATTTGCATACAAAGGCTACGAGCCTTCATTTAAAATGCATTTCCAAAGATCTTTAGACATTCCTATCAGAGTGCGCGTTTGGGCGAAGTGTACTGAGGAATCAAATTAGCATCTCGTGTTTTTTTTTCCTGTGTTCTTTCTTCTGCTTCTAAATTAAAAACAGAAGGAGCAGGAAGAAATGTCGGGAGATGACGAGGGATGACTCGTACGTCTTTCGGATGTGGGCATTACCTAGGGAAGGTCGCTACAGGGGACAACAACCCCTTCGCCGCCCTTTCAAGTTCGGTTACGGAGGAGGCACGAGGGGAACTTGAGGACGAGGAGCGCGTATTACGAGCCAAGTTGAAGGCCATAGAAGAGATATGGCAGGAGGAGAGAAAGCAGGGAACAATCCCCAACCACAAAAACAACAACAACAGCTGCCGCCAAAGAAGCGACAGTAACAACAGCAGAAGTGGCAAAAACAACAACCGCAGCAACAACAACAGCCGCGACAACAGAAGCAACAATAACGTTCTACCTATGTAGGAAGGTGAAACCCATCTTCACGCATACCATGTCTCTACACGAGATCATAGATTCGTGTGAGTACGTTATTGGCGTAGGCAATTTTGTTTTCAAAGGTTTAGGCCAGAACCGCTATGCTATCCAGTGCAGCATCATAAGCAGGTCAAAAACCTATTAAGGGAGACGAGGACGGAGTTCTTCTCCTTTACCCCCAAGCCAAGAGGTTGCAGACGATTCTCCTCCTTAATCCATTTCTGATCCCGAGAAAATGCTCTTAAGGCTCAGAGAGACCGAGAGTGATGGCCTCAAATTCGTAGGAGTCAAATCATTCACCACGGCGCGGTCGAAACGGAAGCAGCGGGTATTGCCCTTATTTGGTACAGCTTACACCAAGCAGCAAGCTGAAGAGGCTAAGGACTATTACTTGTTTAACATCCCAGTCAGTAAAATGTAAACATTTTAAAAAGGCAAGGAAACATTTTGCAGTGTTTCGAACAGCGAAATACAGCATCGATGCGTTAAGAAGTGCGACCTTGGAGACAGTGTGTCTTGTGTATTAACCGAGGACACCCTGCAAACTATCAGCGAACATCTGGCCGTAAGCAGAAGGCCGACCAGAAGCATCCCTTAGGTCGCTTCCACACATCACACACCTCTATTGAGCTACGCAGACAGTACAAAAGTCCGTGGCTGATTCCAAAGCCCCAAGCGTCTGTTATCAAGGAATCGGAGATCGAAGCGGATCTGCGTTCGATTTTGCTCTCCATCCAAGGGCAGATCAGCCAGCTCTGACAGCAGATCCATGAGCAGGCGATCACTCTGATCAGAATCTATTCGCTTTTGTCGGGCCTAGTGCACTAACAATCGCAATGGTTACACCGGTAGTCACTCAAAGATCCTATCGGTGAATCTGAATTTGTTGATTAGAATTAAGCAAAGAGCCGTACTTTTCAATCTGTTGCATGACAAAAGCCCCGATATACTTTCGGTTAGCAAAACAAAGTTAAACCAGAAGCACAAAATTCGGTACAGTTCTTAGAAAATAATAAGAGACCGACTAAAGCTACTCAAAGCGGAAGAGTTGCGATCTTAATAAAAAATAATATAAGAAACGGTGAAGTGCGGAGGTTCCAGGTGCTAGAAGTCTTCATTGTGTGCATTCCTCTCCGTAGTAGGCAGAGAATGTACATTTGTATGTACAGTGGCCTATGCACCTGAGGCACTTCAACTCAATATTTACATCGCATGGCCTGAGACACTTCTACATTCTGGCTGGTGATTTAAACGCCAAACATACTGATTGCGGCTTCTATCTGGATTTCAGACACGAATGAATTGTCTTTTAACTGCCTACGGACCGTTGCATACTACAGTGACTATTGCGGACTATGCGCCGTGATCACAGTACCTGATAAATTCGCGCAGATGGCAGTACAGAGATGTTCAAACGTAACCGTAACGGTTACAAGAGAACGCGTTGGTCCAACAGGAACCTGTTAAACGACGAGATTTATTTATGAATAAAATATTTCGGAGAAACAATCAGAATGACATTCAGGGACTGAAGCCTCCGACAACGTCAAACAATGAACGCTTGCTCGATCAGGATAGCCCCATCCTAGATGACATCTTTTTCGTGATCGAAAGTCTTCAGGAGAAGGTGGCGTCAGTAGGAGTTGTCTTCCAGGAAGTATACAAGGTGAATGTTACCACTCGTCCGAATCACGACCTAGAGAACAGAGCCCTGCTTCATCACTTCTAATGACCAGAGTACCTTGGTTTTACCAGGTTCAATGAAAATTTCATGGTAAACAATGCTATCTCCAGCGAGGGGGTTAACACTCCGTTTTGACGGAAGATATCCAGATGATGAAAAATTCTCTGGGAATCGACGGTTTATTCATTGTTGTGGTCCGGCACTTCTCACTAATAGCCGCAGAGATGTACAACTATGTACATATGTATATTGAAAAAAATAATATTTGTTTAGAGATAATCAACAACGGATACGGATGGATTTCACGCTGACAAACCCCGCAAAAAGCAAACATCTAAGGGAAACAATGTTTTGTTATAAGGATATAGGTCCTTTAACATGCGGGGTGCGACCAAAACGGCTAAACTTCTATAAAGCAGATCAAAAATAAAAATTGCGATGTGGTGGACCGGGCTAAAGGCGGAATAAAACTTGTGTATAAGCTAAAAAAATAAAGACTAGAACCAGATTATTTGTGAGCGACTCTTTTGGTGGGAGATTTCATCGTACTACTGACTTACTTATCCATGTGCATAGTCCACTTTTTCTAAGAGAGAAGCGTTACAAGGCTACTCATTTAACTTGCAGATACTCATTGGAACATTTTTCCACAATAATAAAAGGTTTTCTGGAGGAGATTGTTTAAACAGAAACCAACGCTCAACCTCATTCCCTCTTTGCAATTCATGTTAATGTTATGAATCCGATGCGACCGCCTCTTATGTTGCTATAATAATTCAAGATAAGACGATTCGACGATGTCTGTCTTACACAAGCAACTACGCACTTGCGACCTCTACACCTCAACTTGTTTTTTCCCACTCATGTTTGATTTGTCCGGTGCAGCTGCAGTTAGCTGTTGTACATGAATTTGCATACACAGAGTACACCACACGTATTTAACTTTGCCTGGGCAAATAACTAACAACCACCTCTAGAGCTAGTCAATGACAACAAACCAACAAACAAGCGACGAATGTCAACAAGCAGCTCATGCATTACCATCAATACGATGTTGTGATTTTTCTGCTACAACACTTAGTTACGATAGAAGACAGTGAGGTCCATGGCCCAATGAGGTTACCTGTCCAAAACCCACACTAAACAGTAAGTTTCTTCGGACCTAATGGAAACTCCTTATACTGCTGTGGATAACTTAAACCAAAAATGTGCTTCATTTCCGAAATAAAAAAATTTGAAGCATTTCCAATTTATCGAGAGCCCAATTAGCATGTCGGTCTTGGATCTTCAGTTCTTGTGTCAATTTCATCTTATACTGATGTCTTTTCACAAAGTTGAGGTCGTAGAAAATAAAATTTCTCGTGCACGACAAGCAGCAACCGAAACGCTTTCCCCGAATATCGCGACAATAATCAATTTTAACAATTTCGAATGGTGTAGCGCTTCATAGTAAAAGGGTGTTTATGGTTATGGAACACAACCATCAAAGAGTGACAACGTTGCTACTTGAAACTCCAGGACAATAAACTGCCAAAGTTCATATAAAAAACCCATCAAATCAGATGTTTTCCAAAAAAATCGAATTGGATTTGTGCAAAGATTGCTCTTCAGCACAAGTTTATGGCGAAATCATGGTCATGCTGTTGTTCTTGGGGCCATGGACGGGCGACTACATAAGTGTAAGCGAATGGTACTTGAGTATGTGAAGCGGTAATATCTCGAAGACACTCAATGGACAATGACGATGGCGCTCGGTGTTACGTAATGCAATGAAAAGGAAGAATGCCTATAGGCAATGGGAGTGGTGGTGGGTCCTTCAAGCAAAGTGACATTCGGGAAGGCGTCCAACAAGGCTATGTCTCATAAATGTTGTGTAGTACTCATTGAGACGACACTCACTTGGAAAGCATCATGTTACCCTACAGGCGGGATGTAAATTGATTTTCACTGCCGCAAACTGTTTTGCTTACAAGGTTGTTTAAAGGACATTATGTAACATATAATATTTAAACGAATAGTTTGGCGCTTAGCAAATTGTGCATGTGTACTTGTAAGAGTAGGAAAGATCATTCTACCTGACTGAAATTCAAGCGAAGTAATGCGAGATGATACGAAAATAATGGTAAGCAATTGCACGTGATTTAAGCTACTAAAGGCATATAAGGTAGAAACAATTATGAAGCAAGTAATTGGAGACTTAGCTGGAAGGGTACAATTCGCCAAGTTTGGTAAATGCCTAATGACCAATGACCTGCACTGGCTGCTACGATTTCTGGCGATGCCGGAACTGCGTCTGATCAAATGGTTATTGGTTCTACCTTTCATATAGATTTGAGGTAGTTTAAAAGGGACATCGTTGATTTTACTATGTGTAGCTTCGAGCTCGTCGGCCTTCTCTTTCCCCTTTATATGACTAAGGCCTGAAACTCAGAGGAGAGAGGACCAGACTGGATCTCCCAGTATGGAAGAGTTGTTGGGTACTTCCGTTTGAAAGACGCTCTAGTAAAAAAGGAAAGAGTTTGATAATGATATACTGCAATTTACGCTAAAGGAAACATGTCACTAGGATCGAATCTCGCAAAAGCCAAATCTTCAAAATCGTATTTCGAGTTGATTCTCCTAAGCGGAGTACTTACATAACCTTTTATGTGATACTTTTCCGTTAAAAGCTTCTTGAAATTCGCCGTCAAATTCGGCAATCAACAGTAGTTCCTTCCTACAGTAAGAAATGAATCATACACAGCATAGGTAATTAACAGTAGTATCGACTCTTGGCCTTCATGGACTCTAACGCCGGCTATAATAATACTAAGAATGAGAGGAGCATATTGAAAAATCATTTGAATACGAGTATGTTCATTGATTACAGAACCTCCAGAGAGATACAATGCTTCCCAAAGGTTACAGGTCTTACATCATGTGAAACCCATTAAGACGAGGACAATCTGATACAGAGCTAGTGCCGCCCACCCATTTTCGAGCTCTATAATAATAAAGAGCAGGGTTTTTGCACATCATTCGATTTGTGTGTCAGATATGACTAGAAGGAGGCACATGCAGCGAAAAATCTTTCAGAGGCTGTATACAAAGGAAACCAATAGTGACAAGCAAAAATGTGGAATTAATGAAGTCGTTGGGAAAAGAATATATTAAAAAACCAATGTCTTTTGGAAAAACGTACTGTGAAGTACTCTGGGCTTGGATCGGAAGGAAAAAGGTATGTTTGGGGTAACACGTCTACAAGCGCATTAATGAAGAGCACTCGTTTCCCTTTGTCGAAGAAAATAGGCAGTTTGAGAACCTAAGAAATAGTGGCGAGCATCACATCAATACAGAAAAATGCGATCTGGAGTCTTGCAATCACCAACCTGTCCGAGATGTCCAAAGTAGATTAAGATCACCACAATTGTGCAAGAGATCACTTGTGAAATTTTCGGCATATTTTCATTGTTTTTGTAGATAACTTCGCTCTTTTAAGGGATCATCTCAGTGTGACCCTCCGAAGAATCCCCAATTTTCGCGATTTTTTTTCTCATGGTTGGAATAAACTAATCGTCCTGTTTTTTAATAAATAAAGATATTCAGGATAAATACAAAATGATTTTTTTATGTTGATTTATTTAGTGTACAATAGTTTAATTAATTGTTGAAAAGTATCGTAAAAAAAAGGTCCTATATGGTGGCCATGATTGCGACCTCAATTTTGATCTGAAACAAAAAGATCAAAAAGATTATTAATCTGTAGGAAAGTCGCTATCTCCCTATGGAAGTTTTCTTTTTTTTTTTGAAATTTGACAAAATGGCGGCGGTTTGAACCAAAACGTATAGAATTTGACCTTTTTTTCGACAGTTTTTCGTAAAAAAAAAAAATAGGAAGATTTCATAAAAAAAAGCTTCCATAGGTCGATAGAGAATGACGTGAAAAATGTTCTCCCAAAATTTGAAATGACAAGCTTGAAAATTCTGCCTTTGAGAGTGGCCACCGTTTTGAAAAACAACGTTCCGAGAAAAACGCGTTCAAAGTTTGGAGTTCGAAAATTTTAGATAATTCGTTTTTCGTAGGTCTATCCAATGAAATGTTATTCAGCCTAGGCACGCGTCAGTTCCTTGCTCATGACAGTTTTCAGTGGTCAGTTAGGGGCGTGGTCGTGGTGCAATGGTAATCATCACCGACTGTTGAGACGAAGGCCTGTAGTTCAAATCCGTCCATAGTAAAAAAACAATTCCTATACGGAAAAACTGTGCAGTGTGAATGTGAATGGGAGATGATCAAAAAGTGCTGATGAAGGCATATGCATAAGATCACTTCAAAATTCATGCTCTGTGTGTGCATTTCCAATACAACACCTTAATCAGATGGAAACAAACGAGTTACTACAATTCAGTAGATTCTTTACAATCTCCAATTCTATCTAGGATAACCACCCCCGGAGAGTAGTGAACGAACATCTTCGACACAAACCATTTGCACCCCGTCCAGGTTGTGTGACAAACATCAAAAAAGCATACACTCTTAAAAACCTGCACGAATTATAAAAAAAAAGTTCTTTTGCTCATGTTTGGCAGCGAGCTTCTGTGATGCAACAATTAATAACATGAGACGGTTAGGTGAAAAGTTCTCGGTTTGATAATGAAAGACTGCAATTTTCGTTTAAAAACTAATTTTATTTTTCTACAGAATCTCTCTTGACTTCAACACACTTGGTCCTGCGTTTCCCCAACATCAGTATTCCTTCCCGAAAGTGAGTCTGGAAGGTTGTGAAAATATGTATTTATCTACGGCCTTCTCAACTTCCTCATTAGATGCGAAGCTATTCCCAGAAACAAATTACTTCAAGTTTGGGAACGGATGGAGGTCTGGGGGTGTCAAACCAGGAAAATAGGGAGATGGCCGAGCAAACCGTACCCCAAATCCTGAAGTGTTTCCATACTCAAGGACTCTTTTCGCGAGTTTAGCATCTCGCTGGTCAAGAAGTTTGGAGTAATATTCGCCTGTAATTCTTCTGCCTTTTGCAAGATAATCAATTAATAAGGTCCCTTTCGCATCCCAAAATATGTTGATCATGACCTTTCCGGCAGATGCGATCAACTGCCACCCACTGTTTGGACTGCTGTTTCGTATTTGGCTTGTAGTTGTGGACCCATGGTGACAAATCGCCACACAAAATCATCTGGATCTCTACTGAATCTGTCCAAAGACTGCTGCGAAAATCGTTTTAGCGGAGAGCCAGCGCAAATGCTGGCCAAACCAGGACTGATGGCCAGGATGGTTTTATTGTGTTTGGTGGGATTGGCAGGAAATCATATACTATGAACCGCTCCCTTATACCAGAAACATTAATTCGGACCTGTACTGCCAAAAATTGGATCGTCTAAAAGAGGTAATCGCCCAGAAGCGGCAACCTTTGGCAAATAGAAGAGATATTGTATTCCATCAGGTCAACGCCAGGACACACCTATCGACAGTGACTTGCCAGAAGCTTGGTTCTGAGATTCCTATCTATCTTATAGTCGTGACCTGGTACTAACTGATAACCATGGCGAACGATATTGCTGGTGAAAAATTCGCTTCGAAAGAGGCTTTTGATTCAGTTAGGGGGATGAGGGCTTCTATAAGAGACGCCATAAAATAGCAACAACCAAACAAAACGCATAAGTCGGATCATTCTATGCTAAATAAAGCCTTAAATTTCATGCAAAAATAATGGATTTCTTTTTATTACACCAGATAATAATAATGCACTACTCATCTTTACATATGGCTCGTTAGTTTGGTAACATCCCCTTGACAACTCCTGCTGGCTCTCCAGCCGAAACACTTTAAATCAAACTTCCTTCCTGACCGCAACTAACTGGTGATCCACATCAACCTGATGTAGGATATCTAGGAAATCCTGGCCCAACTACATCGATAAAGGTAAAACACAAGACCTTTTAAACAGACGTCGTTTCGATATCGCCATAACATTGACTACCACGGTTAGTCATGTCCTCAGGCACGCTATACAACCGCTGCCGCAGCATTCAGTTGAAGGAAAGTACGTACCACTTCCTCTGCGAATGTCTGGCACAAGTGATTCCGCCCCAACCTCAGCCTGGTCAATATAATCATCATCCTCAATCCCACATGAATTTGAACTTCCAAACAATTTCTACCCAGGTCACATGGACGTGACATCAAAACGGATTTTTGAGCTAATTGCATATGGACGTGATGCACAGAAGGTAGAAACTGTTACCAGTTGAGCAATGACTCGAAATGTAAAATGACATCGCTTATTGAATGACCTCTGACGAATTCCATACTACTGATAAGAGTTGCTGTTTAATACGAGATATGAGTTTTGGCATAACTCTAGAAATCTCATAATAATCACAACAATAAGTTTGTGTTGTTGTAAACAGCAATAAAAATTATCGCCATAAAAGCATGAGTCATTCTCATGCAACCATCCCATTGCTACCATTTCTGCTAATCAATTCCGTTCCATAAAAAATTCAAACAACAACTCGTTGAAATATTTAGCTCGAAATATTGCAATACTTCCATTCCGCACCTCATCAACAATTCTAAGGGCTACTCGATAGCTCAATATCTCGCAATCAATGACTTTTTTATGCTCTTTCCAGCAATTCAACCGCGCACCACACAAGCAAGTGTGTCGGAAACTTGAACTCCGCATCAAAGTAAAAAAACAATCCCACAACTATCAGCAGCTCTGGTGCCATGCCACAACTTTTACCTCCTCACCTCCCATCAAAATCGCACAAATTTTGAAGAAACAAGCAAATAAAGCAGAGTAAACACACTCTTCATGTAAACACAGCCCAAGGTCCATTAAAACCCCTCTGAACTGCCAACAACAACGGACAAAATAACAAAGATTTGAATCTGCCCTCCTCCCAGCTCCCGATTACAAGTTCTCGGAATTGTATTTATAGAAAGAAACACGACTATTGCCCCATCGCTGGTGCATAAGAATAACATACCAGAAATGAAACCTGGATGCGTCGTCGAACCAAGTGCCGGGCGCGGTGAATATAGTGAAAAAGAGATCTTTTCGGATTTTCAAACTAGTAACCCAGATAAGATAAGCGAAACAAGAAATACGAGAACGACAATCATAGCTAATATAGAAACAAGCGACACGACCATCCTATCTGCGACGCATTCGACTTTTACAAGCTAATTAAAGACGCAACGCAGCTCTAGTGCTGACTATAAATAGTGCGATGGCCTATGGAGGCTGGCGCTATCAGAAAGCCAAAGGCATAAATGGAGGGATAGCGAGCGCTTAGGCATTTTAATTTAGTTTTTCTCTTTTTCCCGTGCCCATTTGTAATTGAATTTCAACTTAATTGCCGCACTAATTTACCACAAAATAGATGTTAATGGATCAATTAGATGGGCAGGAGGTGTCTTTTGTGTTTCCTGGAGGACTATTAAAAGGGTTGCAGAGATAAGGAATTCGGCAATTAAGTCAATTGTTTGAATTGTGATTCAGGTTCATTCATTCGAACAGATTCGCCAGGGCATCCACGAATGACGGAAATGGTCATCAAATTATTTCCGATCCATTGGTTAGTACATTCTTATTATGGGGTTAACGAAACGTTTTCTATTCATAGTGGCAATCAGTGTGAGGACATCCTACGATAGAATGATGCAAGCAGGCCTGACCTCATTCTACTAAATAAAAGCCGAAATTAGCTTAGGCCGCCGGACTCTTTCTTACTTAGTAAAATGGCACTGCGATTCGGTGCGAACCTAGGCTTCAATTAACAGGCCCTCTGGCAGATACGATCTTTAGCCAATTTGTTTCAGTGGCGTACACTACAGCGCACAGTAATGGGTTGAGGACTGCTGCGTCTTCCCTCGAGGTTGGAATTGAAGGCTTTCCCGCCCGGAGTGGAGATGTCCACTCTCTCAACGTTGAATCCCTAGCCAATGTCGCTTTACAGCTCACATAGTTTCGTAGTGGCATTCTCATCTTCGCTCTGAGCAAAGATTGTACGCTGAATTATTCTCTCGAACGGGCCAATCAATTTTCGATAATGTTCATGCCTCTGCGCCGGGATGACTAAGATTTTACAATATAAAAAATTATCCCCGAGATGGAACTCTACTTCTCAATTGCCTCTTGAATTTAAAATAGGAGCTGTTGGCAAGAATTTGCGAGCCAAATCTCAGCGCTGGTGTCATTGCCGCTTTTCAATAGTCAGCCAAGGTAGACGAAATTCTTGACTACTTCGAAGTTACGATATGTGCAAATTGCAAAGTGGATACAATTTTTATTTAAGTTGTTGCCATTTACTCCTTACAGATATCTCGTGTTAACGCTGATGGCGTCTACGTTTTAAGCACTTCATACGCGGAGTAACGGATATCTCGTTAAAAACACATGTAATATTGTCTTCCAAGGCTGTAATAGACGCTGGCTTATTGGCATAGACGAGTGATTGAAAGAGTATAAAGGAGTCAAATAGGACGATTTAGTTAGCCAATCGACCGGTCCAAAGCGAGAAATAAATTGCTCACCGAACTCATTTCTCAGTTGGTCCATCGATTCGCGTGCTGTGTAGTATGTAGCGTCTTGCTGTGTACACGTGGATCAGGTTCAGCTTGTGCATTTTGGGTAAAAAGAAAGTTCGAAATAATTAAAACGGCGTCATTGACGGTAACGTTGTCCTCATGGTCATCTTCCAGAAAATGACCAAAACAATGATTCCGTCGACCATAAACTGCACCAAACAGCGCATTTTTCGGGTGCACTGGCCCATCTTGTATTGCCTGAAGTTGCTCATTTGACCAAATACGGCAGTTTTGTTTATTAATATACCCATTCATACAGCAGCAATATTTTCCTCTGTACTTACTCTACGTAGACGGGTAGGTGGCTCAATGTTCAATATGAAATTGGTGCGAATGAAATTGGGGTTAGTCATGGTGCAATGGTAATCATCACCGACTGTTGAGCGGAAGGTCGGTAGTCAAGTCTGGCCATGGCCAAGAACAATTCCTATACGAAAATAACTGTGCAACAACATCAGTTGTGAATAAGAGATGATCAAAAAAATCCTACGAAGGCCATAACACTCGCGGTATAAGATCACTTTAAAATTCATAATCTGTGTGTGCATTTACACCTTAATGACATGGAAACAAAAAAAGTTACTGAGAACTACGACCAACGCGACAAATTAAGTCGAATCTCTCGAATCCTATCTAGGACAACCACCCCCAGAGAGCAGTGAACGAACATCTTCGACACAAACCATATGCACCCCGTCTAAATTGTGTGACAAACACCTTAAGAGCGTAACTCTTGAACCTGCGCGAACCCTATAACAAGAAAAAATATGGTCACTATGGTTTGAATAGCTTGCCAGTAAATCAATTATGACGACTGTAAAAAAAACTCAATAAGTTCTAACTATTGTCGGGGAGTAAGTCTTTCCATGATGCAATGGCAATGCCAACCGATCATGCTTGACTTTAGCAGATGTCGCGAATCACGCATGAGCAGTTAAAAATAGAGCACTGAAAAAATCAAACAGCAAAAAAATCACCTTTTAGATGCCTTAGATGTTCTGGCGAAGGGGTCGGTGTTATGCATCTTACTTTGTTAACAGCATATAGTCCTAGCTTGGACCTTGTTTGCTCTCAGATCCACTTGAGGGGCTTAAATAACATCTTGCCGCGTTCGTCAATATAACCTGCATAACGTGTTTTCGCAATCGTGTCTTTTTTATTGGCCGTGAATCAAGGATGAATTTGAGGAAATCACATGACAATGCGTCGCCCTTTCTGAATCGTATTTTAACATCGACGTGTCTCGCCAAGTTCATGATCAACCTTAACGGACACCGTCTAAAGAATGAGGCAGGGACGTTAAAATATATCATGGCTCTGTCTGATCTGTGAATTCGTCAGTCTTCTCCAAGATCTGCCGTAGGAAGAATATCTTATCCATGTCGGATTATCCTGGCCTGACACCACATTGATAGGAACCTATCAGATTATTAACAAACAGTTCCAGGCGTTCACACACCCTCAGAGAGGTTGTTACATGCGATGTTAAGGAAACTTTTCCCCTATAATTAATTAGCGCATTTATAGGTATTTTTTTCCTTATGGATTCCAGCTGCTTTAAGTAGTTCAACCGGCGTCAATAGCTTTATTCGATTTTAGCCTCAATATTGCTGTCTTAAGCTTATCCAAGTCGGTTGGAAGGAATTTTCTCTCGTTTTCGTCTGTTATGTTCTAACTTTGTTCGTTCTTCAGTCATTATACAGTCTGCGAAAGTGGTATTCCTATATTTTCAACATCGTCATTTATGGGGTAGCATCCCTCCATTTGCAAACTTTTTCCTTCTTTCTGCTCGTAGGGTTTACGAGCAGTTTTTATCCGTCGATGCAGCGTGGCAATGTATGCACTTTATCTTTCTAGATGGTCCTATGGTGGCTTGAAACTACGCGCATCAGAGATTGCATCCTCGATGACGCTTCGCCATCGTCTCTATTTCTGTTTCATGATTTTTGCAGACTCCGTCGAGTTTCGAGAATCACAAAAGTGAATGAGAGAAGATTCGGCTATGAGAAATAAATTAATTGCCTGCATCTGAGGACTTAAGGGACATCAAGTTCACAAGTCACTCGAGATGATGGCTTCGTTTACTTTTACTTGCTAATGCCGCTCAATAGTCTCCCATGCCGACTCGAATGAGCAGTGACTCTGTGACAAAGCATACGTCGATCGTACAAAGCTTATCCGTATTCTTCTAATGTCACGTCCTGTTATGACTTTAGTGCACAATTACGTCAATTAAGCGCGACACTTAAACATACTTTGCACAAACAAGTTGCGTTCAAAGTGACAATAACTAAGAGGCATACACGTGAGCATGAAAAGCGGCATCGAAGCTGCATTCACCAAGTATACCGAAAGCAGGAAAGGAATAGTCTTTTTCTTACACACAATGCATAACTAATTTGATTAGGCGCGAGTTTTAGAACTTTTACACTTTCTGTTTTTGTTTTCCTTCCCCTTTTTTTACTGACATACCGCAAGTCGTAGCGAGGCAGCTCGCTCGCTGAGCATGCTAATGAGCTTAATCGCAACTCCATTTCTCGCACACAATAGATATCTTAGTTTGACGTTGACATTAATTCCTTTTAATGTATGGGCAGGCAAGGTAGCATACTTCGTCACACTCATTGGCATTTGGTCTATGATGCATAGTGCAAACTACTTAGAACTTTTCCCCCCGAGACAGGTTTGTAAAAGCCACGAGCATCGGTGTATCGGCGACTGGTGTGTAACAAACACCATGTACCTTGTAAAACCACAACTATTTACCACAGCCTGGGGGCGGTAATACTGACGATGACGACGGACGTAGTGCAACAATGCCCGCGTGCACTCAATTCGATTATAACACCGGAATACGAGTAGTGTTGCTTAGTCATAAGTCAAAAAAAAAAAAAACCAAAAAGTAAAGACCTATTCGTACAGGCTTCTGCACTTCCTGCCCCAGGCTTTTTCTTTTGCCATCACCGTCATCGTCGTCGTATCGTTTGCATAATCGTAGCATGTTGACTTCACTCTTGTATGTATGTGCACCCTTCAGCATATGGTATAAGGCAGGAGTAGTGTCCGATTCTAAACCACACATGCCTGCTTACGAAGGTAGAAATGGATGTTTATCTATTAGAAAGTATGGCGAATACCACTGCTTTTAGTTCCACGCTGTAGGATCCCGAAGATAGACGACTGTGTAAATATTTGTTTTTCAATCCCGACTCCTTTTCCACTCGCTACGGATGATCCAGCACCGACTAGTCTAATGCGATAATTATTTTTAATTCCAATGGAAGAAAAGCCACAAGTTCAGTAAACACATTTTCGGTTCTGATGTGTTTATGTCCCGCACTTTGTTTTTTTTTTTTTTTGACATAAGCAGAGAGGAAAAGTGGCCTCGAGGGTCGATCGAGCGGTAGTGATGATGTGTTGCCTATTAACATTTCTCCACCGCAGAGGAATATATTGCCGAATTGAAAAGCGAGGCGATGGGTGTTCATTAAAAACTCATCAGCAAATCTCCATCGAGTGGCTTGATTAGTATTTCAAGATGAAATTTTTATGTACTCGTGCTCGAAGTACTGGCATCCGTACTGGAATTCGTCTATCATCATTTACGAGGATGGACAAGCAAATTAGAGTGTTTGGCTTGTCCGACGGACGTTAGAAACATAAATCGGGACACGATCGGATCAAACGCCTGTGGGAATCCCGGATGATGATTGATTGATGGATCATTTGCCATTTAGACAGATAACGATAATTTAGCGTGTTGTTTCAGTTGCTGGTGTGTTATCCGATGTTACATAATAACAAGCCGTTGACCGTTTGGGCGGTTGTATATGCGTTGATACTCGTATAAACTCTTCGAACTACGAACGACACATTGTAGTATTGCTCAGTGTATTTATAGAATCATTGAACTTTCCCCACTGTGCGTCACGTTCCTGGATATTTGTTTATTTCCTGTTTAGTAATCTATACAGCAATGGAAAATATTTAAGAAATACACATTTTATAGATATAAGAATGCAGACACTTGTGTTAATAAGAATTAATGGTCTTCTGTTGCGGGGAATGACGTCGGAGAGAGTAATTATTTTTTCCAGCGATAGACCATCGTATGGTTGAGAAATTTAGCCAAAGTCAGGAACGTATTTAAAGCTATCTGGTGCTAGGGAATTTTCATCGCAGTTTATTGCGTAAATGAGTAGGTTTGTCTTCCCTAGTTAACTTTTTAGTTTGCATTGGGTTTAAGTGATTCATACTTGTACAATTGAATTGTTGTCCTTTACTGAAAATTTTACAGATTACTATAAGTCAGTGTATCATCTTCTATTTCTAACAACAAGTACTGGTAAAGACGTTAATACACATAATGATAGCTGGTATAACCTCTATTTTTTCTCCCTTTTGAGACTAGCTATTGTACAGGTGTGGTCAATTTAAATCTTGAGTTTGTTATTTCTACTATCAGGTTCTCAGCATTTTTATTGTAAGGCAATAAATATATTAGAAAGAAGCATTGCTTCTCTGCGCTTAAACACGGTAGAAAACTGAGGAGTACCAGTGAAATTAGTACCAGACGAATTCGCGGAAATAACAGAGTACGTGCCAACGTACCCCTACGGTTACAGTAGGACACGTTGGCCACGCTTTGCCAGTTCCCTGACGAGAGCGCTCAATCGAGTGCCTCCTTCCCACCGTCCAAAAGAATAAACTACGAGACTGATAACGCGACAATCGATGCACTGCACAGACAGAAAAGTAGATTCCGAACAAGACTCAAACTCTTGTACAGGCGGTTTACTGATGGAAAAAATTGGGAAGTCAGGACACAGTCAGTCACTGATAAAAATCTTCAAAAGACAATCAAAGAAAATTACAGAATATCTATAAATTTGTATTGGAATATTATAATTCGTGGTTTTGAGAACGTCAGTCAATGAACGCTTGCTACAAACAGTCGGCATTGATCCAGAGAGCGCCGTCTTAGATGACGATTTCTTCGTGATTGAAGATCCCCGGGAGAAAGTGGCAGCTGTATTCCAGGAAGTGTATAGGGTGAATGTCAGCATTCGACCAAACCGTGACCTGGAAAACAGAGTCCTACTTCATCACTTCTACCTTTAAAATGATATCAATCATTGACGGTCAGAAAACCTGGGTTTTACCAGGATTAACAACGATTTTATGCTAAACAATGCCGTCGCCAGTGAAGGGATTGACACCTTGTTAATTTCGACGGAGGATCGCCAGATGATCTTCGACTAATAGAAATGAAAAATAAATCCACGGGAGCCGATGGGATATCGAATGCTGTGCTCGGGCGCCTTCGACCAGTGGTTGTAGAGATGTACACCATCCTGTTCAACAATGCACTGAATATTGCATATTATCCGGTGCATTAAAAGATAGTGGTGGTGCAAGCAATCCCAGGAGGGGTAAAGACACCTCTAACCGGGCAAGTCTCCGGTCAATAAGTCTCCTTCCGAGTCCTCAAATTTGAGCAGATTTTCAATTTTTGAACTGGACGGGCGTCCACTGGCAAGGCAAAGTGTTTTCAGATACATACCTTGAAATCCGGCTAGACCAGTATCTTCATTTTGGCCAACATGTAGATTCTGTTCTGACAAGATCTCGGGACGCTTTCGCTTCAGCGAGATGACTGTTACATAACAGCTTACTTGGTTCCAGAATGGGTTAAACTGCTACATAGCCTTAATCATGCCTATAATTGTATGAGTTCAAGCAAGTTTCTTTTCTCTCTCTACCGGCTCTGATCGTTGTTATTAAATAACCCTTACGTTGAAAGCTGCGACAATTGCGGTAATTGCAATTCATCGTAACTGAATTTCACTTCTTTAATCTCTGTATTCATCGCAGTTTCATCAATCGTACATACTATGTACTCGTATGTGCTGATTGAAAACTTGCTGTTTTTCGTTGTTTTGCTCATCGCTCTAAAATGTTCGTAGTCTAACTCCCTAGGGCCCACCGTAGGCATTAAGTTCACTGCCTATTCTATGCTCAGTAATTATTGTACAGGAAGTCAGTCTTAAACTCAGGGCGTTTACATAACATTTGCATTCTAATTTATGGTAGTATCAAACCCCCTTCTGCATTATATTTAAATTAAAGCGAGTTTCGCTCTATCTCTCATGTTGTTATTAACCCTTCACTGTCAAGAGCGCCCACCACCATCGCCATAGGAGAAAATCCCCATTTAATACCACTTATCCAGATGAAAATCAGAAAGGTTACATCGACACAAACATACTATTCCCTGATAAATCAAACAAGTTGACGTCATTGCAATTTAAAAAAAACAAATTTATTCATGGAAGGCAACAAACAACGAGAACAAAAAAGTAATATTCTTCCTTTTTCCATGATTGGGACAGAATTTAAAGCAGCGAAGCGAGAACAAAGTGCTTGGAAGCTGGGGAATTTCAGATTCCATAAATACATGCACGTACATATCATACACCCACGTGTGCTATTGTTGCTGAGTTTGGTCCTGCTGCCCAACTGGATGGCGCCCGAATATCACTAAGCTCTATTTGTGGAATGCAATGAAACGAGTATTCACTTTGAAGAATTTTACAAAAATTATACAGGCCCGCCCGCAACGCGAATGCCATCCCACTCCTATTAACGGTGATTAAGTGTTCACGTAACGTATATACATACACATATTTTTAAAATAAAGACTCACACCTTACAAATGCCCTTGTTGCTTGGATGGATTCGAATCGGAGCAAGACTGTGCATTACTCTTTCGAACCCATTGGTTTAAAAATACTACATACTTCAAATCACCGCGAAGGGTTTTATGCTTTCCATGTGTTGGCATAAGAAAAAAACAAAATCATAGGCAAAAGCCCGGAAAAAAGTGATGAGGAGTGAATGGTAAAAATACAAGGCGAGCATGACGCGGAGCCTTCGATACTCCAGTTAGAGGAAAGGGTTTCATTTCAGTTTTTAGCGCACATAGCTCCTTGCTCTCGTTGCCTCTAAGAGCTGCTAATGCATGTTGAAGTACTCGATTTCGTACTGAATGTAGATTTAAATATAAAAAAAAAGTTTTATTATTGACGTTCATGGGATGGACTCGCCCTTATTACTAAAGCAGGGCATTAAAATGCGGAATACGGGAGTACTTTGCACTGCGTGGCATTCGTTTTGTGGTGAAGTATACGAGCAGGGACGATGGAGTGCAGGCAAATTAGATTTAATCAAATGAATTGTTTCGAAATTGCTTTTCATTTCATTAAATCATATTTTCTACTGTTCAGTTGCAATCCCTGGGAAGGGAATTATGCATTGTGTATTGTCTTTAAAGAGAACGGGACGTAGTTATGAAATTTACTTTTAGGATGAAGGTAGTGAAGCTGCATGCAAGAGGTTAGACTTCATTAAAAAAAATCAAACCATAATTAAATTGGTTGACCTTAAATATTTGTTTGAAACTAAAGAAGCAATTAGGAAAATTTCGCGGGAAATTTTGCACTTAACTGGAAGACTGATGTCAAAATTGACCACGTTCGGGGAAGTAAACATTAACTTGGACTGAATCAAATTATGAATCACGTAGTATAGACACTTCGGCTGTACGTCTCTTTCCCACCTATGGAGCTATCATATAGTGGCCTAAGCTAAGTGAAAACCAAAACATTGGTCACCTGACGAAAATCAGAACTGTGGGGAAAGTTCGTGCGAAATTTCTTGTAAAATTCAAATGAATTTATTTTTCCGGTGAAGCTGACCTCGTAGTTGTAGAGGCGTTCCAAATCATTTAGGAAAGTTTCGCTGTGACCAAAATGAAGGGTCAATGACGGAAGAATATGATGGATAAGGCAAAACACCCCATCCAAACTTCAATAATTTTTGACGAGTCTGTAAACCAGTATGAGGACTGGTGTTATTATGATAAAAAGTGGTGTCATTTGACTAATCCTAATTACTTTTTGCCGATTCCTTGTCCGAGTTGGTTTTTCTATTTGGTTTATAATTATCAAAAAAAAAAAAAAAATAAATAAACAGGAAGATTGCAAAAGTGTATAAAATCTTTGCTTTAATTAGTTTAGTTTAGATTAAATCGTGTAAATGTTAACGACAACCAAGTTTTAAATGGTTCATACGGAGAGTCGAATTTTAAGTAAGTTTCTCGAGCATTTTGATTGGTATCTCGCTAATAACCCGCGTAATGTTGTCTTCTAAAACTGCAATTGATGCTGGCTTATCGGCATATACGAGTAATTTATCGTATTCCAAAAACAAAAAAACAGTAGTCCAAAGGCGTCCAATCGCACGGTCTGGCCGGCCCATGGACCAGTCCAAAGCGAGAGATAGGTATGTAAATTACTCACTGAACTCATCTCTCAATTTCGAAAACGTTCCAAACCATTGAATGATAGCGGGTGCCTTTGAATAAAAAATTGTTCTCACGGTCACCTCTGAAAAAAAAAAATCTGCCAATGATTCCGCCGAGTCATAAATTGCACCAAGCAGTGCACTTCTCCAGGTGCATTGGCATCGGTTTGCTCTTTGGACCAAATACGACAGTTTTGTTTATTTACTTACCCATTCAACCAGAAATAAGCTTCGTTGCAGAAGTTAATTTTTCGATAAAAAACCGGATCTTCCTCCAGCTTTACTAATGCCCACTCACTGATAATTCGACACTGTGGTAGGTCGTTTTGCACGAGAAATTTGGTTACAATGGCTTGAATTGTTTGCTAAGGTGGTCGACTATGATTTATTAGTAAGTGAAAAACATTTTTCACAGCTAACGAACTTTGATAAAAAAATTCAAATTTATTTTAGAAGTATAAGGGTGTACGTTTTTCCGTGATGAAACGGCAATGCCTACTGCGTATTTTTAACCTTGACACATGTCACGAATCACGCATGAGTTGTCAAAAATAGAAAAACTGAGAAACCAAGCAACAAAAAAATCACCCTTCAGTAACTCATTGTAGACTATTTCCTTCCAATGTCACCAAATGCAGTGGTAAATGACTCTAATCCCCGCTTGCTCCACAACCTTCTACACCCGACATTGTTAATTATTCACTCCTTGTCGTTTCAAAAATGGATCCTATTTGTTGCGTTTATTTAGCAAATAAAAATCTCTTTGACATAATCTTCTTCTTTGCACTCGATTCTACTTATTTCTACTATTTACCAAACTTCCCCTTTAGAACATTTCGCCCTCATAGCGTCGACCCCGATATCATCGAAAAAAGATTAAAGCAACTTAATGATGAATTCACTCTTGGTCCCGGCGGCCTCCCTGCCATATTTAAAAAAAAAAAAATTCCTCCTCTCTTTGTCTGACTCTCTCAAAAATGTTCAGCCTATCCCTTCTCGAGGTGAATTCCCCTGGATATGGCAAACCTATTTTATAGCACCTATACACAAAAAGGTTCCGAAGAATGACGTTAACAACTACCATCCCATTGCCAAACTGTCACATATACCTAAGATCTTTGAAAGTATTTTGTATGATTTCAATGCAAGTTTTTAATCTCCCCCAGACAGCACGGCTGCCTCAAAGGTAGGTCTACAATCACGAACCTTATTGAATAAAAAAATAGCAAGGAAGTTGATGCTTTCTCAACTGACTCCAGTAAAGCCTTTGATAAAATTGCACACTGATTAATACTCTTCAAACTGTCTTTGCTTGGCTTGCCATCTTATTGAAGTGGATATCCTCTTACCTAGAAAATCGCTACTCAGCGTTCGTTTTATACCTGCTTCCTCCGCTGTCCCCCAAGGCAGTCATTTAGGTCCACTTCTTTTTATCCTTACCATTAACGATATTGAAATGGTTATCAAACATTCCCACATCTCACTATACGCCGACGACTCAAGATCACTCTTCCCTTATTCAATCGGACCTCAACAGTTGTTCCACCTGGTGCTCCAAAAACTGCCTGGACCTTAACATTTCCAAGTGTCAATCTATTACTTTTTCTCGCAAACGTATCAAACTTCCTCCTGCCTCTACTTTCTCCATAATCAACCCCTTTCTACCGTTCAGGTGATCCGCGATCTTGGCGTACGTATTATGTGACCAGGAACACAATTTTCTTGCACATATCAGCGATATAATTCTTAAGGCCAATTCTGCACTCGGCCTCGTGAAACGATGGTCTAAAGAGTTTTCCAATCTCCTATTCTCGAATACGCCACTCAAGTGTGATCTCCTTACCATCATACACACATTTCAGAATCGAGAGTATCCAACGTCGTTTTCTCCCTTTTGCTCTTCGTGGCTTACCCTGGGACAATCCTCTGATCCTACCTCCCTATCAAGACAGCCAAGAACTTATTAACTTGAACTCGGTGGAAGAACGAAGAAGGATATCCGACATCCTTTTCATCCATCGACTCCTCTCAGGTATTTTTGACGGCGCGACCCTATACAACTCTATATTTTTCAGCACTAACCCTCGTAATATACGAAATTCACGTCTCTTCTATCTACCCACCTCTCGTACCTCATATGGCTCCAATGAACCTATATCCCGTATGCTGCGGAATGTTAATACGAAAAACTGTTTCGACTTCAATGTCAGCACAATCGCCCTCTTTCTTAGTTTCCTAGATTATAAATTAAATTATGTACTCGTATGTAGCTTGAATTAAGCGCAATAAATGGGGTATTGCCCCCACCAAAAAAGTTCTACACCAATCACCGCCAAACTCTTGAGAATGAGAAAGGTACAGCCTGTCCGGTAGAAACTATAATAGTAAAAAAAGATAGAGGAGAACACTACAATCCTCCAAACTACAACGTTTTTAAAGACTCTGCCTTACAATCTTGCACAATGGCAACGCGCGAGGAACAGATTGACATACTCCACTACATATAAAAAAACAGCTATGCAGGCCAGTAAGACAGCATCCCTCGGTAAGCACCTTGGCATGCATATTTTAGAATCCCACCCCATTTTTCTTAGCTTGAAAGGACGGTATCGACAACTCCTTCCATAGATTTGGGATATTGATCCCAAACCTTTCAACCCGGTGGAGGTCGGTTGATCTGGCTTGAATCTTGTAAAATATTTTTTCGACGACCTAAACTATAATGGGTTTTCTTGAACCTATCTATCTTAATTTTATTTAATGGATCTCGATTCTGTTCTACCTAATACACCTTATGCAATTGGCCACTTGAGTTTTATGAATTGAAGTAGCACACCATAGTGCCACTTCGCACCATTTCTACATGCCTACCAACCCATGATTGGCGCATATTTCTGGTTAACTGGAATCAAGTCACACTATTGAAATCTGCAAAATGTGGACATAACTTCAGGTAAAAAAGAATAACATAGATGGAAAATGAATCATTCATCCTACGGACTACGTTCTTTTGGGTCGCCTAAGGCTATGCAGTCCAACTTACTTTGGCACATTATCCTAACTTTTTTGGATTAAAGATGATTTAATATTATAATTCCCATAAGGATTTGAGTGTTCCCTATTGAGTTGAAGTACTTGCAAGTCCATATCCTCCTTACGGCGTTAGCATTGAACAAAGTCTTATGCTGCCATTGCTTGTAACATGCCCTCGAGAAAGATTCTTTATTTGAATATCCAGCTATATGTAGCTATACCAGTCCATTACTATGAAAAACTCTTGTCGGCCTAGGAGCTAACTCTCCTACACTTCCCTGCTACCGATTCATTGATAATGAAAACTCCCAGAACACACTCCATAGCAAAAAAAAAAAAATATATAAATGCACATTTGAAGCAATCTACCACAAAGAGCAAACCTCAAGTGCAACCTCACAGTTTACTTAGCCTGTCTCTGCGTTAACTTCTACAAGGAGACTCCCTGCCGCTCGCATCTCCTCATTCTACTACTAGTCCGGAGATACATAAATTAGAATTCGTTTGAATAGAATCCATAGTAGAGGAGCACAAACACGGAGTACTCGTGCTCGTAGAAGCTACTACGAAATCCGGAAATTCACAAGTGCACTCGCGTGCAATAGACATTTTTCAAAAATTTACTCGTCGCACACTGGAACTATTCCAAATGAGATGTAATTCACAATTGCGTAACACATTCTAATTGCCTTACTTGCTCGAAAACATCGGAGTAAGTAGCGGTGGCTACATCGCCGTCGTAAGACTCGTATTATAGTAGGCAGTAGCCATCGATGTACTCGTACACTGACACAATGACTTAATAAAAAGTTATAGGATTGCATCGTATCACAAAACCACTTGACACCATCTCCGTCAAACGTCGCTTGTGTGACACTATCCAACACCGGCAATTGCTTTCATGGAACGAAAATCTTTTCATTCAGCAAATTGAATAGGAAGGCGTCAGTAGTGGGCCACAAGGGTACCGAAAGTGGGCTACTATATTCATGTGCACACGGTTGGTTGGTGACAGTGTGGTGATGGCAGTTACCGTGTCAATTCTGTACCTGGTTCCGGGCCATTTAAATGTGACACATGCAGAGGAGTGCCCACAGCATCGATGTGTGGCGGAAGGTTGCAATTCGGTTTGATACTACAATCTATAGTAAATTGATTTGTATTGTCATCGAGAAAGTCATCCTCACGATGACAAAGACGATGTAGAGTACCAAGTGCAACTTGATGTTTTCAATTAGGAGAAGCCCGTTTACTACTACGGCTTCATCGGCTGCAGTTGTTGTCGGAGTTTCCTTGGAATCGCTGTGATTTGCAAGCTGTCTGCCTTAAGGATTTATGTTATGACTCTGATAAGCACGTTTACGTTAATGAAACGATATGGAATGAACAAGCGAGGGCCGCAACGATTGGTGTGTAAATCAAGATTAGCGGTTGCTTGCGGCAATGTGTACAAGTCCATGGATGAATGTGCACAGCTGTGAGAGCTTTTCCAATGCTAAGGCAGAGAACCGAGGACACATCGACTTGTACGGCATGTTGGGTTTAGTTGTTTTCTTAAATGAATAGATAGCATCAAGTGATAGTGTGACACGGCGGGGTTATTGCATCAAATAGCAGATTGTACTACACTGTTGTTAAAAAGTGTTACACTAAGCAGGATTTTTCATGCTTAAAGTGTTTTAAACTTTTTTTTTCAAACTGGATAGTCTTGCAACCGCACCTATATACCAAATAAAGTCGCTTGAAGTTCTACAGATCGTTCCTAAAATTTCCTTTGTGCCTTTAACCTTTCTAGTGCCTCTAATATATTGGGAGTTGGAATTAATTTTTAGGGTTTTACCAGAGATGGCGTAAGTAGCACATTCTCCATCTATTTTGAAACCAAATATTCTCCGTAAGACAATTGTCATTAGACGTCGGTTTTAGTATGTGATTCGGTTGGAACGCACTTTATCGAATATGTCGAACATTGATTCGAATAATTTGTAACTTCATTACCTTCAAAGAAGCGCCGCGGAAAGTCATCATATTTAGACTTGGAAAATAAAATCGACTTGGATAATTATAAAAGTTCGAAAATGAAGAATTGGAGGAACTGCTCGATAAAGACCAGAAGAAACTTTAGAAGATTGTCAAAATAATTAAGACTCCACTTGTAGATTGCGTAGACTCCACATAGAATGAAATTGCTAGCAAGAATTTTTTTGTGAGAATCATTTACGTCGGTTCAAAAAGTCACACACAGCGACAAAAAAAACCCTCGCATTGCATAATTAAGTTGTAAAATTTTACAATTCTGAACCCTTTTACGAATTCTGTACTCTTCTCTTATCATTTAAACATAATAATAGTATTTTAAGTCAAAATTTTGTATTTTTCGCTATGGTACTGTCTTTGGTGGAAAAGGCCCAAATCATTGCTTTGCATAAGGAAAATGTTTCCAAACGAGAAATAGCTCGTCGGGTTGGCACTAACGAGTGGAGTGTGCGCAATGTCATCAAGAATTACCAGTGCGAAGGTTCAATTGAACGGAAAGTTGGAAGCGGCAGGCCAACGTCAATAACTGAAAGAGAAGCACGGCTTATTCATCGAATGTCAGTGTCTAATCGATTTCGGCATGCTGGAGACATCAATAAGAGCTTTCGGTCTCAAACTGGAAAACAAATCAGTGACCGAACCATGCAAAGACAGCTGAACAATATGGGTTTAAGAGCACGGCGACCTGCAAAAACCCCTGCTTACCAACAGAATGAAGCAGCAACGGTTGCAATGGGCGAAAAATTTTGAAAATAGGATTGGTGAGGATTGGGGACAAGTTGTTTTTTCCGATGAGTCTAAATTCAATTTGTTTGGACCCGATGGCAATACGTTAGTCCGCCGCAAAAAAGGAGAGAGGTATTCCGGGGAATGCACTTTATCTACCGTGAAACATTCCCCGTATGTAATGGTATGGGGTGCCATTACAATGTTAGGTGTTGGTGCTATTCTGATGTTAGAAGGAACCGTTGATGCTACAAAGTACATTGAGATCATCAACGAAGGCGTTTTGACAACTTTGGAGCAATGTTCTGAGTATTCCGAAAATTTAATTTTTCAAGATGACTCAGCCCCATGTCACCGAGCCAAAACGGTAACTTTAAATTTGAGCTAAAATTTTTATTTTGGTTTTTTTATTTACGTTAATGTTTTCTCTACGTTCAGGTAAAACATCATAAAGATCCTCTCTGCCTTGGCTAGGAAACAGTCCGGACCTGAATCCAATTGAGAACTGTTGGCAATATATGGGGAAAAAGATTAGAGAAGAGCGAACAAGAACGATCTCTCAGATGAAATCGGTTATAGAAAAAGTTTGGTATGAGGAACTAGACGAAAAATATTTAAAAAAATTGTTTAATTCGATGCCAAACCGAATTCGTGACGTCATCAAAAACAAGGGCGCAGCCACAAAGTATTAATTTTTAATCTGCTTTTGTTGTCAAAATAAACCAGTTATGATACCATGCCTTACATATATTTATAAAAAATGTGATTTTTGAAGTTCCTAAAAAATAATTTTTTTAAATTAGATGTGGGAGAGATTATTTTATGGAGAAAGTTTTTACAACTTGGCCATTTCATTTACAACAATCTAATACTTAGTCATCGGACTGGCGGTCAATTGCGTTTCTGTCTATACTTTAATATTCTGGCGGGGTAGGGTATCTGACATTTATTACGTGAGACAAACAAACGCAAACGAATAAAAAACGACTAATGAGGCGGGAGGCTACTATCAAATATGAACAGGCCTTTGTAAACCGAACGACTTTTAATATCGGCACTTTTTTACCCACCAAATAACACAAGTTTGGTATACACGAACCCCAACAGCGATAAATATTTAGATAAAAAACGATAAAAGTAACACCACACGTTCCAAACAAGTATATGTCACGCGCCCGATAATCAACCAAACACAACGAAAACGGAAAGCAAAGCAAGAGCTCTCGACATAATCTTAATTACCTCCACCCCTAGGATTCCTATGTACATAAGTTAAGACGCCACAAAGAATGATAAACAACCCGCCCGCTGATAAAGAGTCATCGACGACGATGCACCCTACATGCGAATGCCAGTGTTTCTCCTCAAATCCCAAGTAACTCTCGTTCAAAGCCAGATATCTGATAGTGAAATTATTGATTGCCAAGCCTAAGAATTCCTCACCGACCGGCACATGCCCCGAATGATCCCAGCGGCTTGCTCACAACCACTACTCGCACAGACAAAGCAAATTACTTATTACTTATTCCGCGGCTTCATATGTTCTTTATTGCTTCACTCCCCTCCGTCGGGTTGATTGTTTATTCTTACTTTCAATTTCATTGCACGAACATGAAATGTGTAATTCGAGTCATGCAACGGGTTAAAGAACTTTCGCTCCAGTACACACCACACCGACAACCGTATGGTTTGGTTTGTGCTCTACCCGTACATTGTTTGTTCTTCTCGTTCTGTAAGTCGACAGTATTGTTCTTTGGATGCCTCACTGGTTGACTAGTTGACTAGATGACTGCCCGACCAATATTCTCATTGGATGGAAATTAAACAATTAAGAGGGCACACAAAGTGGTAAGTCGGCCATAGCGGTCGCATGGGTCGAGGTGGCGTGTCTCTGAGGGGACATTGTCAATTAGAGTCGGAATTCTTCCAAGAACTCCTATCATCGACACCACTGACCAACCTCAGTGCTTTCCATCTTTCGTGCTATGGATGCTTTTGTCCATGCTACGGGTTCGAAGGCGCTCAAGACAGAGTGGCATCACTTACGCCTTTCATTACAAGTAGCTTTGCAGCTTGCTTTTCTTTGTTTGTGCTTCTTCTTCCCTCAATCATTCTTCCCACTTTCCTACAACCTATTACTCATCAGTGTGCCCCCAAACCATACGTGGTTACCAGCTCTATTGGCGTTCCGCAACATTTGTGTTCAAAATCAGAATTGTGTTCGGAATCAAAATTCCTTGGAAAGAAACCAAGTATCGATTTATCGAGTCAGATTTAATCTTTAAGTATATAGCCGACTTGTCGTCCATTAAGACCATCTCTTGGAACTTTTCTACCGATGACATAAGTGCAGTTATATTTTTACTTTCCATTTCAATGTTTTCAACATCCTTACCGATGCGGGTTGTGTTCTCATGATGGTAGCACCAGGAGGCGGTCGTCGTATACATAATTTGGATCGAAAAAGTTGGCGACGGTCTGACATCCTGCTGCGACCAATATGACGATGCAATAAGAGCAAGGATGAAACGTTTATTCGGTTTATATCATCACAAAACTGTTCGTATTAATCGGAACATATTTTCTTCACAAATAAAGTGGGATATGAGATTCCAATCATCATAAGCATTAGGGACAATTGAATTCTAATGTGGAACCTTGATAGTGTCTAATCAAGCTGAAGTACTCGTTTACATCAAACTTACTCATAAACCGGTTGCTCACGTCTCGCTTAACTATTATTATTATTATTCAAATAGCTGAACCGCTAATTCCATTTGTTATAATAGTATAATAATTTTGCAAAACGATCCGACAGTTATGTTTTCATTGCCAACTTAGGCAATGAAATCCAATGAACTGCAACCGTTCGCGGCAATCACGTCACCTTGGCTTACGAATGATGCACACCAAATCCGGATTTTATGTATTTTCGTTCGTTACCCGCGAGATAATGATGGGGAAGTTAAAAATAATTAAATAAAAGTTGTTTAGCGAATTATCCGAAAGAAGTTTTCTTATATTATTCGAAGTTCTGTTCGCCCCGGTTACGTCACGACTTTATGTGATTCTTTTTCGGTTTCTTTTATTATTCGCATTATAAATAACTTTTTTAAATTGAACGCAAGGCCATTTTAACAGGCATTGAACGACGGTCAATTAAATTTAGAATCAAACTTTCTGGCTGCTAAAAGCCACACAATGCGAAATTCTGCGATCAGCTAACTCATAGGAGAACCTTTGCACTATCCACTAAACGGGAATTCGTTTATTCTTCCACATAATGATTGAAGGTATTCTTTGAAGGAATTCTTCGAAAGCGTTTTTGATGCCCTCTTCATTGTTGAATCATTTCCTGCCAAAAAGTGATCTGAATGTTTGTAAAAGTGGTCGGCTGGCGGCGGGTCAGGTGAGTATGGTGGAAAAGAAAGAACCTCATATTGCACCTACATTTTTATTCCCCAGTTCTTGACACATGTGGCATTTGGTTGTTGTGCAGGAAATAGTCCCAAAGTACATACCTAACTTCCTTGCAATGTATATTACAGCTTGAAAAGAGTCGGACTCCATTACAGTTTGTAGCACGTCGTTATCGATGGATGGTGCTGGTGGTCGCGTGCGTCGCTTATAAAAGTCATGTTGTCCGATCGTTCGCTCCGGTATTCTTTTGTTTACGCATTACGGTATTCAACGCATTGTTGATGTTTTTAGCTGATTATCACTTTGATATAAACTGCTTAATGTACATACATGGAGAACACGCGGCATTGGAAGACGATGTTATCAACACAGCAGAAATTCAGGTAGAACTGCCAACCATGGCGGAAGTGAAATAATCAATTCAACATCTTAAGAATACCAAGACCCGCGAAATTCACCTGATACCATCGGATGAATTAACAGAGAAATGACATCGCCTCAGAACAACTGTGTATGTATGTATCAAGGAATGGATAAAACATGGGTAATCATGATCTGCATTCCCATAGTAATCAAGTTGTTGTAAGGTGCTGTCAAATATTCTCTAAACGAGGTGACACCGAATAAAGATGAGAAACCTCTTTTTTTCCATGCTCCGTCGCCTGATACAGTGAGTTCGACTTCATCTTCAGTATTTTTCTCTTCGGCTGTTGCTGCTTTTTCTTTTTTTATAGCAGGTAAAAAAATCTATTCGCTACTTCTCTTACAGTCGAGCACATTTTTTTTCATATACATAGTCATTGTACGTCGAACTTGATAAAAAACTACTAGACAAATCCATCAAGCCGCAAAACTTTTCACAGCCAACTAATCCAAGGCCTAACATCGTCATCACGAAAACAAACTGATAATTAACTTCGTAAACACCTGAATTTATTCTTGCACTAGATGGAACATTTGTAATCAGTTTACAGCTTTCGCATGACTTTTTGATGTTAAATCCAATGCCTTCTTTCTTAGTCGAATGAACATTTATTTTTCCATCACATTTTATACACTTCACTAGCGTAGCAATTGTTGAAAAGATTAATAAAAAATCTATTATCCTATAGTATTTTTATACCTGTCTATTATCTAATCTATTATCCTATAGTATTTTTGAAGATCCTCCGTAACTTGATCTTCAATGGTCACTTTTATTTTTTTAGCTGACGCGCTACTTGTTGAAATGTCTTCGTTTTTAAATTTTTTCGGAGGTACAACTTTTCTAGATCGATATAATTTCGCACCTTTTTTAGGCATTTTAGCAATATTTTAACACAAAACTGAACGAAAACGAAAATGGAGCTAAAATGATGCGAAAATCGGAAAATGCGTGTACGTCTGCTCGATAGAACGTTTACTGCTACACTAAATTATATACTCTACATTGACTAAAGTTATAATACAGGTCTAAACACGTTTGTACTCGTTTTCAAATTTCTATAAAGAAAGATAGGGGTAAAGGTAAGGAATTCTTTAGAAATCGAACCAGCTGCCTTGTAACAATAGTGCGCTCGAGTCAGGTAGGTATAATAATCCGACAGGTATAAAAATAGTCATAACTTCGTCAATTTTGCTCCGATCGACTTGAAATTTAGACCCAACATTCTTGAGATATTATGCATTTAAAATAAAAAATAAAAATTCGAAAAAAAAATTTAAAATCCTATTAAAAATATGCTATGGAAATAATCGGAGACTACCGGTGTGGTTTCAGGAGGAACCGCACGATGACGATAGCTTTTAGAATATCAATAGGAAGTCCTCGAAACGGTTCCCCAACTACTCGTAGATTGCAAACCGGTTGGAAAGTCCGGAAAAGTCGATGAAACTGATCCAAGTATGCCTAAAGGAAAACAAAATTCGAGGTAAAGTACGCAACACCTACCTGAATAACTCGAGATACGTGAGCGATTAAAACAAGGAGACTTGAGTCTTGATATAATTTCTTTTAAATTTGGTGCTGGCCTACGTAATGAGATTTCTTCAGGAAAATTATAGGGCAATAATCCTTAATGGCATCACCCCCGATCTAACTTACCCTGACGAACTGGACCTCTTGAGAGATAATCCAAAATAAATATAATATAATAAACCATAGAAGAAAGGCAGTGAATCTAATAATGTCAGGAAAAGAAGTAAGTTAAAAAGTAAATGAAGAGAAGACTAGTGGTCAACACTGGATCGATCCAAACGTGCTACCTGACTGTACTCGATAAATGCTTTGAGAAAGTGGACGAGTTCAAATATCTAAATAATAAAAAATAAAAAAAACGATGTAAAAATAGAAATAAATAAAAAACTGCCTACGTACAACACGTGCTTCTTCGCGATAAAGGAACTTTTTGAAAACACCCTCTTGTTCCGTCATATCAAAATCTGTTATAAAGGGTCTTTAAAACCAGATGTTAAGGAGAATATATGGCAGAGTACAGGAAATGAAGAAAACTATACAATCATCAAGAACTCGAAGAACTTAATTCAGCCCCAAGCATTGGTTGAGACACGTAGAACGGATGGACAGTGGACAAACAGTCAAACGAATAATAAGTGGAAAATCCATATGAAAAAGACCGTCAGGAAGACCGCGCCTTAAATGGGAGGACAATATAAAGATTGATCTAGAGGAGATCTAGAAGAGAACAGCAAAACATAGAATGAACACACTCACAGAACGGATTGACAACGAGGCTCTGAACTCTCGAGTTTCAAATATTGTAATAATAATAATAATAACTTTGACGTCTAAAACTGAGGAATATATCTACTACGTAAATCAATGACGCTGTGCCTGTTAAGCAACGGTTTGAATTTAATCTGTCATGTTTTATGCTGTTTCTAATCCCATTATACATAGATATCTTAAATCCCCTAGGTGATTTAAGTCTTTCCCTGTTGTCCCTTTCCCTAACAATCATCAATTACCGCTCCTTTTTTTCTCTCATTCTTTCACAATTCGGCTTCCCTCCCTGCACAGTTTTGAATTCTTACAATTTCCATAGAGCATAATCCCCTTCAATTTTTATAATCTAACCATTAATAAAGCCATTTCCGTATTCCATACAAAAATACTTAATTCTATTTCTGTTAATGTTCCCTTATCACGACGCAAAAATTAGTCGACCTCGCCACTTTGAAAGCTCCCAATTCATAAACTACGGAAACAAGTTGAGGACAATTTTCCTTCAGAATTGACATACATACTGGCTTTCTTCCTATTTTAGCGTCAGGAATACAAATAAATGGGAAACCGAAATTTGAAATTTCATTTCAGGCAAATTGTTACACGTTTATTCTTTCTGGCAGCATTCATGACTTCAGCTTTGAACAAAAATCCACAAATCGACTCAAAATTAGATTTTTTTGATTTTTTGAAAGATCGGAAGTGTTCAGCCAGGCAATGCGTCATCGATCGGAGCTGGTGGTATCTCAGATTTTATCGACCTGACTCGTCCTTACTCGTATTGTATTGTTGTGTTCAGTAGCGAGCTCCTGTGTTGGTTTCACCCGGTTGCATCAATTCATACCATGCTGAGTTGATCCCAACAAATACACAGCATGAGGTTTTATCCATGAATGTTTTGGCTTTGCTGTCGATGTTGATGTACGGCCGGGGCGCCACCACCAGCAGTCAGCTCGTAAGAAAACGCTTTTCAATAACTCTTGGCTTCAGCTTCAAGTCCAATTTCCTTGTTTTTAGACAATTTCAAGGCTATATAACGATTGCAAATGGCTTTAATGAATCTGCGGGTCCTTGTGGCGATTGACATGGACCCTGATCCAGGAGTCTCCGTCTTTAAATTTTTTCACCGGGAAACTCTTTGTTTCAAATGCAATTTCAATGCATTCGAACCAATTGCTTTTTACTAATCTCAAAAAATTTCATCCGCAGATTTTTTCGAATTGAAGGCGAAAGGCTAAGTTTATTTTTTTTCACATTTTAAAGCAGAGACAATTCACATAAAAATTTAAAAGAAGTTATGATTAGGAGTTGTAGACGCATACCCAAGCTTAGCATGCCACATTGATCTGGCTTTTTATTTTAATTTTAGGAAATGGAACTGCAAGTTGACCTCCAAGATCGTGTGCTTTGACGTCTCTTGATTATTTTTTTTGGGGATGCCTTAAGTTGCTAGTTTATGCTGATAAACCAACAATAATCGACCCAATCTGGGCTCGCATACTTGAGGACATAGGGCCACAGACGCTTGAAAAAGATTTTATTTCTCGGGTATCATTCATCTCATCTCGCCATGGTGGGCACCTTTTTTCAATCTTTCGACTTTTCTTTTTTTAAATACCTACCAAATTCTCACTCATCCTGTTGACCATAGAAAATATAATAAACTTGATGAAGAATTTGTTTTTGGGCTCGACGTTGTTCTTTTCATATTTCTGAAACAAATTCCTCCACCGTCACTCCCCCTTTGAACCTTCACATAAAATACATGGTAACCTGTGCTACCATCAGATTTAAGAATGCGGGCTACTGAAACCGTAAATCGTATGGCCATAACAGAGCTCTGCTATTCCTGGTCGCGAATCTGAAATCAGATTTCAGCAACACAGAACTTTGAACTTTCTCGTCTGATGTCAGATTACGTGCTTCTATTCTAGATTGATGGCTTCAACATGGTTATCGGCGTAGGATCAGGGTTCAACTTGACCCAACAGAATAATTAAAATCCCAATTCACTCGAGTATCTTTTCAAACACTCAGGGATAGCCAAGCAGCCATCAAAATCTTATCCAGGTTGAAGGTGGCTGCAACATTGAGAGGAATGAGAAGTTCTGTGCCACCGACCAGGTAACCACTGATACCTAACAACCTATCCTTCTTAGTCGAGGACACAAAACTTTTCCAAGATTAAGGTTATAAATGTTGTGAAGCGAGTTCGACCGTTATGAGCTACCAGTTAGACCTTTCCGAGATTATCATCAATCATATCATACGCGTCAGTGAAAGGTATCCATGGAAGTCAAGTTATTTATGCATCATCCCTTGCGAAGTTGTCCCAGCAATTTACAATTAAGGTAAGTGTGTTGGGATCTAATATATTCACATAAATCCCTTTGGTTTGTAACGTCAACTCCCTTTCAAGTTTAACTGCCGAACTCAAGATTAAAAGAGCACCACACAATGCTAAAGCTGATGTACATTTCATAGTGCGGTTTTACGACAGTCAAGATCGACAACAAAAACGTGTCGCAATTACGTAAATATCTGCCTATTCTCCGGAAGAATGCCTGTCGAGAAGCGACAACAATTTATTTCCTTTCCTATGGGTTTATGGTATGTAAATAAGTTTTTTTTCCCCTTTTTTTAAATTCATCTTAAAACGTAATGTAGGACAATTGCAACGTGACTAAATGCAACTTCCAATCGTTGACAGCACAGATGAAAGCAATAGCAGTATTACAATTCGTAATGCCAAGTCGTTTGTCAGTAGATTTTCTATTTTCTGTCCTATAATCTACGACTCTAAAGTCATTCATTTTGATTTTTGTTTCAGGAGTTTCTCGCTGACCTGAATATTGGACATTTGGCTTGAGAAGCGCCTTTAACAGATTATGAGTATAAAGAAACAAAGTGAAAGAACTGCAATCGAATTTGCTGGCCAAAAAGCTAGTGTTACTTGACCCAAATCAGATTAAGTGGAATTGAGAGTACAAGTAATTGGTTGGAAGCGAGGGCAATTTTCTTTCAATTTGCTTTGACATCCAAACAAATTACGTTACGGGTTTTGATATTGTTTTCAAAAATTAATCAAAGTAATTGTAAAGGTCTAAATTGAATAAAAGTTTTTGAATTTCCAAAATCATGAGAATTGTTGAAGTTATTCGAAATTTACATCGACCCATATGAGATGGCGCACGCTGTAGAATATGGTAACCGATCTCGGTAACGAAGTTATCGCATATAACGACGGCTTGATCGTACCTACCCTGTTAAGACTGTCAAAATGAAGTAAAATATGAAGGTATCAACCTTGATCGTAAGCTCAACTCTCATAGGAGCTGAGCTAATCCCCCTCTGAGGAGGGTACGCTTTCTAAGATTGCAGAGAGTAGCATACTTGCATGGTATGTGTCCTGCAGTTTCCTTGTCCTCAAGACAGAGCCGACACTCGGTTTCACACAAGAGATTAATTTTGTTGAGATGATGGCCAGTCTTCTGATATCGATTCTATTATATATCAGGATATTAATAGAGTGTTTTTTCAGGGGCCGTATGAATCTTTTCTATTGTCGGAGTCCTTGAACGCTGTTCCAAAAGTGCAGGTGTTGCTATTTTTCTCACTTGTCTAAGAGAAATTTTCGACTTGGGGATTCCGCAGAAAGGTTCGACACCTATGTATGTACCTACCGCTGGAACCTTTCCTAGCGAGTTGGTCGGGGTTTCGTTGCCCTTTATGCCTTGAGTTCGTGCTATACGAGCCTAACGCTTGGAGCGCTGCATGACTGTCTGAGAGTATATTGATGATTATACCTCTTAAGACTGGCTTAAATTTAGGTTGACGCACGTTAGTATGGCGGCTTGGAAGACACTAGGACTTTCCTAGGGCCTTCGATACTTTTCGATTTGGTCCAAAGATGCCAGCGCCAACACCGGAATCCATCTTGTAGCCATCTGGATCGCTATTTACCGAATCTGTGCGGGTTGGGATCAGTATCTCAAATCTTTTGTCAAAGGTGAACGTGTGTGGTAATGCATCCGAAACTGGGATAATCATTGTATAGTGTTCGACTTATTATGATCTATACCTCTGCAGTATGGCGAGAAAAGATCACTACTTCAAAGACTCGCACAACTCGGTGTAACAGGGACCATGTAGTCTTGCTCAACAACAGTCCAAAAGACAATGATGATAACTAAAAATAAAAAAACACCTTCACGCAGTGCAGTAAGACTCCTACGCTCGAGAGGCACATAGACACGCAGACTACTGGGTCAGTCTTCCGAGCTCAAAATGGTAAAGACGGTATCGGTTAACCTACAACAAAGGTAGACTGGTGACCCCTAGAAAAACGTCAAAGGTTTTATATGCTACACAAATGGCTCTGAGATGGAGTGAGGCGTTGATGCTGGTATTATTGGCCCAAACTACAAAGTTCCTTAGGCACTGCGAATGTTCCCCAATGTCTCCTAAGTCGATGTCCCAAGCTTCTGGTATCAGAGACAATTATAATTGCACTTGCCATACACTGAGCTCAAAATTATTTAAAAGCTACCGTGAAGCTACGTAAGACCTAAGGACCAAATTTCAAAGTTGGTGGGTTTTTTGGGCACGAAGGCAACGAAATCGCCGCGCTTTTAAAGATTTCGCTAATCGAAGAAAATTATACCCCTCCTCGGAAATAGGACGCAGACTCTGTATTGAAGATTATGAGACTGCAGTACATTGGCAAATGTACTGAGTGTGAGTGTGATGCCTTCGTAGGAAGATAGGATAGGTCGTTTCTCCTGAGACAGTTACCACTATTCCTGGGACATGTTCGAGGAGATGTTGAATAGTTCTAATGAAAATTTGTCGCGATAACCAATATAAAAAAATTGTTGAAACCTGGGATATGATAATGGCTAGAAAAGTAGTAGCCTGAAGAAGCGCCCGATGCTATTAGTGGAATGGTGAAATAAAGACACTTCGACCACATTGCTCTAAGGCTCAGACGGGAGTTAACAAAATGTTTTAAGCATATCTGCAACCATGCCGTGATCAATCCGCAGGGCAAACTAAAAGACTGGAGATACCCTTCAATAGTATGACAAATAATGCATTGAACAATTGTTTGAGAAATAGAAGTAAGAAATATCACAATGGCGGAACTTCAGAGAGCCCTACATAAAATAGGAGCGCCATCTATTGTAAAAACATGAATTCCCATTTGTACATCTAGTACTTTGTCTCCGAGTGAGTACCCTCTGTGGTGGGTCTCACCCTAAGCAACCTAATATTTATCGTAGTCCTCTGACTAAGGCTACAGAGAGAGTCAAAACACACACAAACAGTTAAATCAGCCACAAATGCAGCAGCTGCTCAAATAATCCAGTAGCTCGAGTCTGCAGATACCCGAAATGGCCGACCATGATATGAAATCGCTTTTATTACTAGCAAAAAAGCCGCGGAATATGTAAATCTCCAAGGCAGCACCGAGGATATCCAGCCAAAGGATGGGGCTAGGTGTGATGTTCGATGGATTCTACTAGAGTAGGATGTCTTGGCAGTAGCCATAAAAGGAAAAATTTATTGGAACCGGTTTGGTTTTCAAAGGACAATAAGTGAATACGGAACGAGGGTTCCATTTTTATTACTGAAATGTTTTTCACTGCCATTCTCGAGGACAAAATGAGGCGTCAATCAAGGTTTTCATTTTTGTTCTAGTAAAGTTCTTAAACGAGTAAGGTTGGGAAAGAATTACAAATTGTTCACTATTCAAAGTTCACGTTCACGTTTAAAGTAAATGGAAATCTCTCAGACCACATTGTGGCGAACTTTGGGGTAAAGATTTTTACGTACACCCTTACTAGATCAAATGAACTATAGAAAAGAAGCCTTTGGAAGTGTAGGAAATGCTCCGATTGGGCTCTGCAAAAATTAGAAGAAAATCCTGGACTTCATCGATAAAACTCCTTTATGGCTTAATGGCTTTGTCAGTAAGCAAAACTTGTATCATTGGCAATAAAAAACCCACATGTGCTTCAAAGAGAGTTCATTGCGTTCCTATAAAGTGACTGTGGTGTAATGGTTTCATGGTGGAGCGTATTTTTCGTCAATGAAATTGATGGCCATGTTACGTTCAATTCACTGTAATATCGTGCATTGTCGGAAGACTATTTCTGTCCAGAATTGTATAATTTGGACATCAGTGATATGTGGTCCAGCAAAATGGTGGGTTCATCTAGAATAAATTTATTGCCTTGGTAAGATGATATCAAGGTCATATTGGCTCGGAAGGCTCGGCATGTCCCGAATGCAGATGACAAAGAGAACTTGACACAATGTCGTCGTGTCACATCCATCGCTTTCTCGCTGCAGAACTTAATGGCAGAATAAAGCATTGTATTCAGAGATTTTCAAAGCAGTTTAGCCCCTCTTTGCACTTCTTAATTGTCAACGATGTGACTGTAGCCGAGTCCAAAGCAGCTATCGCGGAATCTGATGTCGGAGAAGATGCGGATACAAACAAAGGCATCAGTGGAATCACAAAGCCAGAATCTCGACACTGCATACATTAGATCTGATGGTGGCGGTTTGGTTCAGGTTTTGTGAAAAACTCCTGCTACTACACCGCTGGATATTTTATACTCGTTGGCGAAGGTTGCCTACAAGGAAATTGAGTAGCCTTTTAAGGTGAGTAATTGGGTAGTAGAACCATCGCTCAGAGCTTTTATGTTGGCTTTGAACGCCGATGATCCTTAGTTCGAATCCTGCAAGAGTCACATCATCGAAATCGCGGTGTTTCTCTTCAGCGTAGTACCGAAAATCCGTTGTAAAATGTACTTGTATGAAATGTACTTGTACCTCTCGAAATTCAAGAAGAAATAAATCTCACGTAATATAGGTGATTGATAGAAGCTCCGGCTCTGATCCTTAGCCGACTGTAAGGTCAATTATATTAATTATAAAATGACTGAGTAGTGTAAGTTTGATTCTTCTTCTTTTCCTTTTTCCGACGTTGTTATGGTCAGAAGTGTAGGACCATAGCTTTCCCACTTAACTGCATTCCTACTGGTCCGCTTGTGGGCAACGCCGGTGATCTCCAGTCGTGTCAACCCACTGATTTGCATGTACACTTGTGGGGCAGTTTAATGGTGGTATATGTGTCCCTAGGCTCACCTTGGTGTTTTCTAAATTGCCTAGATGTGATTTTTGTTTACTCTTGTTTTAGTCGCCTTTTACGACAAGCGAGAGGTATCGCTGCAGGGATATTCTTAACCCGTACCTGCACGGACCAGTAGTGTAAGTTTGATTCTTTTAGTAAAGAGAGCCAGTTCCATTTTTATGGGATTCTGGCATAGCTGGTAGCCTATTTATCAATTTTGTGAAGGTACCATACCATCAACTTGCTTTGATTATTGTATGAACGAAGCTGTGTGAAACTAGAAAAGCCAGTTTTTTCGCATAGACCTCCACCCCTATACCCTATACCATTTCATATCTCGAGAGCATTATGACCAAAATAGAGGGATATGACACCACCTGAGCCCCGCTAATGTGCCTAGCAAAATAAAGTGGTGCTAACCAGATTAGACCTAGGGATAAAAAATGGTGAGTATCCTCGTTTGCTACAACAGATGCAGAGCTTGTAGCTATTATGTAGCAGGGTTTGTGTAACGGCTTGTAATAGTCTAATACGATAGCAACGAAAGATGGCTAAATGAAATAGAGAACAAAACGATTGAAACATAATGAAAGAGAGGCTCTTGAAACGAGGCAATCCCACTAGAATCCACTGTACAAGGATTGCATGGATCCAGGCTCATATTTAATTTAGACAACAAAGCGAGGCAAACAAGATAATAAACGTATAAACGCCATACAACTCAACTTCCAACGCTAATCTCTCTTAGCACTCGTTGTAAGTACTTCAAACCACTAGTATTCCCATTGGAGTCTTAATAAAATCGCTCGGCAAAACAGCAAAGCAATCCCAAAACAACTTGCTCGTCAATTCCCTAAACACACAAATCTCCTCTCGCCCAAGCAACTCTGCTCCTCATCCTTTCATCAGCCATTTGCTGATTAGTTGAAGACAATATACCAAAGCAGTGGGCCAATCGGGCACAACACCACTCTCGTAATTGAAGCTATTTGCTTGTGTTTAAAGAAGACACAAGCCCTTCTACACTACTTAAGTCCTCCTCGAGAATCCCGTCTAAAAGAGGCCCACGAGTGCACAAATTTTTTGCACAAAGAGAAGCAGCGAAAACTTAAAATTTGAATACGAAAATCCCCCGACAAGCCTGAGCCTCCACCCGACTGCGAATTATTCAAACAAAGGCACCTCAACCCACAACCATCATCCGAGCTCATTGCACTTCATTTCTTTGTCATTATCATCCCTAAAATGACTGCCGCTCACCACTTTCCTCAAGGCATTGCGTAGCCATCGAATATGTATGCAACCCGTCACCACCCGATAGGGTAACAAATAATTCTTCAGCGCTAACTCGTATCCTCCACGTTTGTACTTTTTCACTTCATTTCACATTACACTGAACATTCTCCACTCCTTGGACTCGGGCATCCCTTTTCGCAAGTCGACCCCCTTTGTCCGCAACCCTACGCCCTCTTTGTTCTTTCAAGGTTCCCTAATTGTACACAGCACTTTTATCGATCCGTTCCATGAATGCCAGCAGCAGTGTCAGTATCTTCATATGTTCATAGCCCAACGTATACGCAAGTACGATAAAGGAAACTTTGAACTTGCAAAGTTCTCTCCTTATTCTCTGCCTTTATTTACATGCTATGTGTCGAGTAACATCTTGCCGGCTGGATGATACGCCAGGTGATTTAACTGAGCAGCTGGAAGCCCGAGGAATCTCCAAAATACCTGCTTTGGTATTGGAAGCGGAAGCTAATGCGAGTTTAGCGAAGAAACTGACACGCAAATATGACTGGAAAGCTTGTAACTCCCAGCAGAGACGATGAGTAGCAGACAACAACGACGACGATGACGATGACTACGAGTACGAGTACGACTACAACGATAGCATTTACGAAACGAGACCCGAGCGTTGCAAAGTCAGACACGACTTCGGCTAGCACGTAAACAAAGCCAACAACAATCAGGCAAACAACTCAAAATATTTTTTGCATTTAATTATTAACTGAAATCTCGTTGGTTTAAAATCTGTTTACTAACTACTAAATACCTTTTACGTTTTGTAGCTGTCGCGTTTGGGGTGTGATTCAATGAGTGGCAGTAGCGCTTGGCGTTTGATCGAGACACGAATTTCACTTACACACTTGGGGAGTAAAGAATTTTTTAAAGAAAGTAGTCGAAGTATCGCGACGCGTCCACACGGCACGAGAACTTTTGACAATCTAACTGAATTTAGTGTTTTGCTATTCGAATGGGCGGCTGCGATTGGTGGATGGTGAAAGCTTGTCGAGATGACAGTTGGTGAGTTTATTGCGCGGGTGAATTCCTTTGGACTGTCAGCTGTGCGGTGATGCAAAAATCTATTACGTTCTTAACGAATAAGTAGCTTTTTATTTGAAATTGAAAAATTTGTTGTTTTTTGATTTATTTAACGAGTTGGTTTTATTTTTTAATGACGTGATTGGATAGCATTGAATAGGACTGCACGGAAAAAGGAAGTATCATTGGATATTGGTTCTTTTGTTGATGCAACGCCTCACGTCGTCGACGTATTGTAATTGTGCTTAAGGCATTTTACACGATCCTGAGTTAATTTTTACTTTATTCCTATTCGGGCTTCGGGTTTCAGTTTCTGCAATGCTACCCTTTGTTTGGTTGCCAGAAATTTTTTGACCGCAAGATCTTTATTTTCAAAACTTTATTATCAAAATGAGTGTTCGTTAGTGCAAACGTTGCGTGCATTGCGCCCATTTTACGATAGACGTGGTGGAACTTCACAGTCGACTCTTCAACGTTTGGTAGCCTGATTTGAGCCGACTGATTCGGCGATCAATCAGTTAATATTGGTACGTCAAAGGAACTTAAGATCGGTGGAGAACACCGCCATGGACTGTGTATAGCAGAATCCGAGGCATTCGATTCCCCGTCGTGCACGAGAACTCGGCCTTTTACAAACTTCAACTTGGTGAATCTTGCGTGGGGAATTGGGCCTACACCCGTACCTGACCTAGGAGCTCGAAATTCATGACCATAGACAACGTCGTTTGTTCGCTGACTGGGTTTGAGCGTTTGGCATAGAACCGCAATTTTGGCCGAAAAACCATCGTTAGCAACGAGGCTCGTTTTTAGATGAATTACTGTGTTAACAAGCAAAATTGGCATATATGAGAAGACACCAACCCCCACGAGGTTCACCAGGCGACAATGCATCCAAAAAAAGTTACCGTTTGATGTGGATTTTGGGCCGGCGCGGCGGCACCATTGGCCCGTACTTTTTTTCGAAAACGACGATGGTGAAATGATAACCAATTTATTATGGCTCAAACTGAACCATGTGAACCTAGACGATATGTGGCTCCAGCACGACGGCGTTACGTGTCACAAAGCGGACGCCATGATTGACATTCCGCATGAACGACTTGAGGGTAAGGTGATCTCTCGCAGAGGTGATGTGAATTGGCCACCAAGGATATGATATTTGATCTTTTTCTTTTCGAGCTTCTTAAAGTCGCAGGTCTATGCGAATAAACCACAATCGACTGATACCCTTAAGGCGAACATAACACAAGCCGTCGCTTAAATTCAGCCGGATTTATGCGGAAAAGTCATTGAAAATTGGACCAGTCGAATGGGTGCCATCGTAAGAAGCAGAGGCGGGCATTTCAACGATGTCATATTTCATACATAAAGGCATATATGGGCCTTTTAAATAGAAAAAGAATTTTGTTCATACCTTAGGCACAGCTTGTTTTATTCTAGTCGCCCTTATTGCAAGAACCCTTAAAATGCGATGCCTTAGGACAATTATCAGTCTATAGCTGATCTTATGCTGTTTCCTACAATCCGGAAAGAACCTGGCTATAGATCAATATGTCACATCCAGTGCCACACGTCCACGATCGAGGTCCCTTTCTATATGTTGACGCACACTAATGCGACGTTAGTTACGGTGTCCATTCATCCCACATTGCCTGCGTGTCTTAGACTGTGAATCCATAGACGCTTAGCTAAGTCAGTTCCGCTCAACGTAGTTCAAAGATTAATAGAATCTTGACGACTTCTACGTTGTATTTAGCAATGTTGATGTTCCTCTCAAAGGGTATATTTAGTTCTTTCCTAGTTTATCATCAGATCAATTTATCGCCTGCACTTCGAAGATTGGAAAAAGCGCTGATACAAGGGTTCTATATCTGAGGGGCTTACAGAAAGAAACAGAAAAGATATTGATGAATAAATAAATATTTTTTTGAGAAATCTTATTTTGGAACAAACCTCGTATATTAGGCCTCTCATATGAGTGAGTTTCCCTCGATCCTTTCATGGATAATATTAAAGACTTTACTGCAACAGCGAAAATGTTCCCTTGTCATCCCGCAGAACATGGCGAATTGGACAATGATGACAAAATAGATGGGATGTGTCCACCCTCAGAGAAAAGTTAATATGCCCAGATCAGACTACTTTCAAACAAATATTTAGTTCAAGGATATTTAAATGAAAAACTTTATAAATACAGTAATAATTTGCTAAGTTACTAACTTTGTTATTCCATTTAACCATATATCGATTAAATTGTGTTCGCTTGTAATAGATCTCTCAATTATGCCACATCTCCAAGAGACACTTCTAGCATTTGTCAATACGAAGCAGTAGTCCTCAAACTGCGCACAGCTGTTGATTTGTTTTGAGGCGCTAATAAGCCGGTCGAATTTGGTTACACAATTTTTCTAAATATCAACAACTACATAGAATGGACGACATAGCCGCTAAAAGATTTGTAACAACATTCATGTATTTATTGATCAATAAAATGTATAACCATTCATATATAATAGATAAAAAGGATGCGTTCTCTCGCCCTTGTGACCACGGGAGCAGGATTGTTTTTTGCCGGCTTCAACATAGTTAAAGGCAATGAAAAGTTTTATGACGATTTTGTGATGCCCGCCGTACAGCTCATACCACCCGAAACTTCCCATCGACTAGCTGTGCTGGCCTGTAAATATAAATTGTTCTCCGCTCCAAGCCGGGAGGATCCCAAAGTCTTGGTAAGAAACAAATATATATTTTAAAGCCGGACATCATAAACCACATGCGAATTTGCAGTCGACAAAGTTCTTCGATACACAGCTTAAGAATCCTATTGGAATCGCAGCTGGATTCGATAAACAAGGCGAGGCAATTAAGGGTTTGGAGAAGATCGGCTTTGGTTTCGTAGAAATCGGATCGGTAACACCCGAACCGCAACCGGGCAATCCCTCACCAAGGGTTTTCCGCCTTTCCCAAGACAGTGCGATCCTCAATCGATATGGCTTCAATAGCGATGGTCATCAAGCTGTTTTCCAACGCCTGCAGGACCTACGAAAAGATGCTGATTTTAAGGGTATTCTCGGTGTGAATCTGGGCAAAAACAAATCTTCACCAAACGCGCTCGAAGACTATGTAAAAGGCGTGAATCTCTTCGGTCCGATTGCCGACTATCTGGTCGTAAATGTGAGTAGTCCAAATACCCCGGGACTGAGAAATCTCCAAGGTAAACAAGACCTTCAGGCTTTACTTGCCGCGGTCATCGAAGCACGCAACAAACTCGAAATAAACAACAAAGTGCCCGTCTTTGTCAAGATCGCTCCGGATCTATCCAAGAAAGACATCGAGGACATCGCCGCCGTGGTGGTGCAGAAAAACTGTAAAGTCGACGGTCTTGTAGTTTCCAATACCACCGTTGATCGGTCCAATCTGAGTGATAAGAAACTAGCTGAAGAGGCTGGTGGGCTAAGTGGCAAACCATTGAAATCCAAGTCCACACAGCTCATTGCAGATATGTATGCAGAGACGCGTGGTAAGATTCCAATCATAGGTGTAGGCGGTGTGTTTAACGGGCAGGATGCTTTCGAGAAACTAGAAGCCGGGGCATCGTATGTTCAGTTTTATACCGCATTTATATTCCATGGTCCGCCGGTTGTCACGAAGATCAAGAGTGAGTTGGCGGAGATCTTGGAGAAACAGGGGTATACCAGCGTGTCGGAGGCCGTCGGAAAGAACTACAAGAAGTATATTAGTAAATGAGCTATTCTAATTCTGTTGTCTGTTGTATTGTTAAGATGATTTCGAGAAATACAAATAATTTTTGCTATAATTAACCGGCTTTGATCTTAAGTAGCATTATAGTTCAATACCAGTATGCAGAACAGAATGTCCACTCTTCTTTTAGCAGGACAAATAATTGTCAAAACAACACTTTGGCTTTATCGCGTCTGCCTTATCAAGTGCATGAAGAAAGATGTTTTAATGAAAGACGTCTTTTTACCTAAATGTATGATTCAAGAAGTTACATTTGGCTGAATTCATAAATCAGTGACAACTTACCTAAATTTTGCGCGTCCTCATGCGTACATTCCTTTCTCAAGTTCAAAATGATGCAGAGAGCTGCTGTCTAAACAGACCTAACATATATATTTGCCCTAAAAGTTGTTCCTTAAGTTGAAGCTCGCACGCAGAGGCAGTAACAGGTGGTACTAAAAATGGAAAAATGTTACGTATACGCTCCGTAATGCCATGGGTAGGCAGACTTACATACATTTCTTCTCTGTTGACTGGAAAATGGCACAGAGAGCTGCCGCCTTATCGAACCTAACATAAACAATTATATTCCATGTTTCTTCTTAATTTTCGCTCTCTTAAGTCACTCCTCCGTTGAACCTCGTTCGCAGGGGCAGTGAATGTCACCTCTTGACTGGTCCGACCACTGTCTTGTATCAGCTTATTTCTCGTGCTCATCCCACTCAGTTAGAGAGCAAATTCATTAGCGAACGGCATTACTCTACGAGAAGCCGATTCCCATGAGGAAAACTAGAATAAGCAGAAACGGGTCAAAAATGGCTGTAATGCTTTGATTTTTAGATAGATAGATAAGTTTATTTGGACATATGTAGTTATTACCATTACAACACATCGAGTTCAACAGAATTTAACGTACAAATTAATTTAATTAGTTTACATATTCATATTGATTAAATTTACACATTTATTTCTAAATACTTTAAAATTAGATTCAGAATTTATGGGGAAAGGTAGTGCATTATATAGTCCTAGACCTTTATACAGTACAGTGTTTTGTGCAGCTGTTGTGCCTCTAAATGGTATTCTAAAGTCATCTGTATTTCTTAGTGCATATGGTTGTGATTCACCAACACTTATCGATCCTTCCCTCAAATATGCTGGTGCAAGTCCATGCTTTATCTGGAACACTATCTTTAGTGTGTTAAACTCCCATGGTTGTTTTATGTTCAGCCACTTTAGGCTAGCTAACATCCATACTACTGCGGTGTATCTATTGCATCTGAGAATAGACCTCATTGCTTTGTTTTGCAGCTTTTGCAGTCTAGCTATGTGACCAGCATTGCAGCACTATAAAAGCGTTGAACAATACTCAAAATGAGGCTTTTTTACATATGTAATCGATGTGGGGATTGAGATTTAGTTTCTTGTCAATTATAACGCCTAGATATTTCACCTCGTCAACTTATTCAATTGCACAGTTATTTATTTTTATTGCGAAATTGTTTTCCATATAGATATCCATTTAGGTTGTTGAAAAAGTCTTTTCGTATTTCTAATCAAATTTCAACTCATTTTTTTTTATATTTATAATGAACTTTATTGAACCAAATATGTACCATTTTGGTCGACCACCTTTTGCCATTTTTCCGCTAGAGACATTATTCCATCAGTGTAAAACTTTTGTGGTTTCTCGGTGAAAAACTGCGACAAGTAATTTTCACAGGCTTCTCTTGAAGCCAACTTTACTCCATTAAGGGAGTTCTGTATTGACCGAAACAAATGGTAGTCCGATGGTGCAAGGTCAGGGCTATATGGTGGATGCATCAAAACTTCCCAGCCAAGCTCTCCCAGTTTTTGCCGAGTCATCAAAGATGTGTGTGGTCTAGCGTTGTCGTGATGGAAGACGACACCCTTTCTGTTGATCAGTTCTGGCCGTTTTTTTTTCGATTGCTTGCTTCAATCTCATCAGTTGTTGACAGTAAAGTGTAGAATCAATCGTTCGACCAGGCTGGAGCAGCTCATAGTGGATGATTCCCTTCCAATCACACCAAACACTCAGCATAACCTTTCGAAGCGTCAATCCTGGTTTTGCGGCCATTTGTTGAGCTTCACCACGCTTGCACCACGATCTTTTTCGCACATTATTGTCGTATTTGATCCACTTTTCGTCTCCTGTTACCATTCGCTTCAGAAATGGTTCGATTTCATTTCGCTTCAGCAAAGAATCGCAGATGTTAATTCGGTCCATTAAATTTTTCACAGACAATTCATGTGGTACCCATACATCGAGCTTCTTTTTGTAGCCAGCCTTTTTTAAATTGTTCAAAACCGTTTGATGATGAATGTTTAGTTCCTTGGCGATGTCATGGCTGGTTATGTGATGGTCCTGGTCAATCTTTTCCATAATTTCATCGACTTTTTCAACGATAGGTCGACCAAGCGAAGTGCATCTTTCACATCGAAATTTCCAGAACGGAAGCGGGCGAACCATTGTTGTGCTACACGAACTGATACAGCATCGTCTCCGTAAACTTCACAAATTTCATTGGTGGCTTGCGTGGTATTCTTCCATTTTTTATACAAAAATTTCAAAATATAGCGAATTTCTTCATTATTTTCACTCATTTTTGAACAGCTGTAACTTTTTTTTCAACTTCTCCGAATTTAATTTTGTTTTTGCTTAAATGAAGTTTCAAATGTCACCTTTCCAACACCATATGGTATGACACAATGTGATTGGTAGCCTTGGAGATAGACGACTCCAACGACATCTGTTGACAAAATACGAAAAGACTTTTTCGACAACCTAATATTTGGTTTTTTGTTCATTTAGTTTAAGTTTGTTCATCTGTAACCACTTAGTCAGTCGATCAATATCCTCCAATAATTTTTCTCTACATTCTATTCCATTCTTGCCCTCAGCATAAATTAGCGTGTCATCAGCATATAGAGCAATCCTGCATTTCTTCACTATTTTTGGCATATCGTTTATGTATATGACAAACAATAGGGCTCCCAGTATTGATCCTTGTGGGACTCCGTGCCTTATTTCAAGCTCACTTGAAACTTCACCATTCACTTTGGTTTTCTGAAACCTCTCTGTTAAGAAGGAATTCGCAATTCGATACCCCTGATTCCATACTCAAACATTTTTTTGAAAAGTATGCTTCTGTCAATTGTTTCGAATGCTCTTTTGAAGTCCAAGAATAGAGCGGTTATCTTGTTACTGGATCCGTTGGCTTTCCACTTGTCGACAATGTGATTTATTGCTGTCTCACATGAATAGCCTTCCTAAAGCCAGATTGACAGTCAGATATTATGTTGTTTTCTTCAAGGAATTTCACTAATTGTTGTTTTACAACTATCTCCATAACTATATCGAGGGTTTGTATTGTATTTATTGGTCGGTAATCTTCACACTTATTTGAGCCATTCACTTTCTCTACAGGGGTGATCACCGAGCATTTCCATACTTGCGGAAATTCACCGGTTTCTATCGAGCTGTTTATTATTTTTGTTATACAATGACCCACTGTTGACCAGTTGTCTAAAAGAATTTTTGGACTAACTTTGTTAACATCGCGTTTGTTTTTCATTTTACTAATAAGTATTTTTAACTCCTGTTCAATTAATTTCTTCATTTTAATTCTACATTCGGCACTCGGGATTATGTTCTCGTATTGGATATGTGGGATAGAATCTCTTATTTCGTTAATGCTGGTGATAAAATACTTATTAAATTTTTGTGCGATATCCTTGCTGCAGAGTTACTTGGCAACGTCTTAACCATTTCAAAGTCCAGTGACCGTTTGATGGCTCTCAAATTGGTGATGCATGGTGAGGTGTGGAACATCGTAAGCGCATATGCCCCTCAAGTAGGATGCGAACAAAAAGAAAAAGATGCATTCTGGCTAGATTTCCACAACCTTGTCAAAATCATCCCAAAGGAAGAGCTTTTGTTTGTTGGGGGAGATTTAAACGGACATGTCGGGAAGACAAGCGAAGACTATGAAGGCTACCACGGAGGGCTGGGATACGGCACCAGGAACTCTTCAAGTGAAGATATCCTAAACATGTGCAAGTCGTACGGTCTTATAGTGCTAAATACCATGTTCGTCAAACAAAGCCGGCACCTGATCACTTATAGCAGCGGCGGAAATGAAACTCAAATAGACTATCATTTGGTATCCAGTTTCATGAAGCCACGAGCTAAAGATTGCAAAGTGATCCTGGGAGACGCGATCGCCCCTCAACACCGTCTCCTCCTGACTGAATTTTTTATGGATGCGAGAAAGAAGTCAAAGCAGCAAACGAAGGTGTCTGAGAGAATCAAGTGGTATAAGCTGGATAAAGGAAAAGGCGAAGCTTTTATTACCATCATGGAAAACTACCTCTCTTCCATTATCGATGAGGTCGGTAATGAGGAGTGCAGAGCACAAGACATGTGGGATTCCCTACAACAATCTGGCCTGGAGAAAGCCAAATCACTGCTCGGAACATCTAAAGGCCCCTGCCAACACGCAAAAGAAACCTGGTGGTGGACAGACGAAGCCAAAGCAGTGATACACGAAAAGAAAATGGCTTTCCAAGCTTGGTCAAAGTGCTCTTCTACTAATAGAGAGGAAAAAGCTCGCCGTGAAAAGGTATATAGATGTTGCAAAGGTATCGCGAAGAAAAAATGCGCCGAATTCAAAGCGAAAAGCATGGAAGGCCTCTATCAGGAGTTGGAAGAAATATCGTCTTCCGCGTCTGACAGGAACCAGGCTACCCAGGAGCTTCGACAAAACAATTTGAACAAAGGAGCAAATATCTTTAAGATAGCCGCCCAGAGAAGAAGAAATGCTCAGGAGATTCGTTTCCCAAAGTTTATTAACAATGCTGAAGGCCAACTCCTTGTGGAAGACGAAAAAATTCTCCACAGATGGCGGCAGTATTGCGAGGAACTTCTGAACGAACAGTTTCCCCGAGTGTACTTTCCAAGAGCCGCCCCGAATCATGCCGAAATACCCGACATCACAGTCGAAGAAGTTCGGTACGCGGTTAAAAACTCCAAGAAAAGAAAAGCTGTTGGGCCGGACGGGATACCCTCTGAGTTCTGGAAAAAGATGGGAGACAGGGTCTAGATGGCTCATGGTTCTTATCTCCAAACTTATGAGAGGCGACACTATGCCTAATCAATGGAAGGAAAGCTATCTTCTTCCATTGCACAAAGGAAAGGGTGATACGCGAAATTGTGATAACTACCGTTCTGTCAAGCTGATGTCGCACACCATGAAGATCGTTGAACGGGTATTAGATAGCCGACTGCGGAAAATAATACGACTATCTGATGACCAGTGCGGGTTTGTCTCGGGTAAATCAACAACAGATGCAATCCAAAGTATAAGGATCATGATGGAAAAGCATCGTGATTCTTCAAAGGACTTGCATATGGTGTTGGTTGATTTCGAGAAGGCCTTTGACCGGCAACCAAGAGATCTTTTATGGGTAGCGCTAAGACAAAAAGGAGTTCCAGAAACCTACGTGCGAGTGATTATGGACATGTACGAGAGAGCAACGACAGTAACAAGAGTAAGATGCACCGCAGGAGTCACCGAAGAGTTCGCAATCAAAGTCGGTGTACACCAAGGGAGCGTCCTCAGCCCACTGCTTTTTATAGCAGTCCTTGATTGCTTGCTTGAAGGAAAAGTGACGGACCCCAATGTGCACCAGCTATTCTTTGCTGACGATGGAGCCATTATAAGTGATGATCCCTACAACGAGCACTTGATGTGTGGGTGGACATTTTTGAGGGACACGGGTATCGTATTAGTTCAAAGAAGACAGAGTATCTGTGCTGCCCATTCTCTGACTCTCATCAGCCTATTCCAGACATTTACTTGAATGGAAGAGTGCTTCCCAAGTGTGAAAAGTTTAAATATCTGGGATCTATGATTAATAGAGAAGCAACTTGTGATGACGACATCAAACATCGCGTAAGCGTAGGGTGGATGAAGTGGCGGGAAAACTCCGCCATCTTCTGTGATCGAAAAATGCCCCCTAAGCTGAAAGGAAGGCTCTACACTTCAGTTGTACGTCCGGCGCTCACATACGGTTCACAATGCTGGACAATGCACAAAAAGCAAATTAACGGCAGCTGAGATGAAGATGCTTCGCATGACAGCGGGAGTAACAAAGCGTGACAGAATTAGAAGTTCAAAGATCCGAGGAATCCTCCACGTAAAAGAAACCATCACAAGAAATATAGAGCGCGACCGACTCAGTTGGTATTGCCATGTTCAAAGGAGAGATCCTTTGAACCCCATCCAAAAGGCGTTATCAATCAACATTCCAATTTCAACACGCAAAAAAGGCAGGCCGAAAAACAATTGGTGCAAACAAATGCAAAAACACCAGCATTTGATTGGCCTCAGCGATGAAGTAATCCCAAACCGGGAAGCCTGCCGCTACTTTCTGAGGTCAAACCGGCGGACCCCACAAGCGGACCAGTAGGAAGTTAAGTGGGAAGGTTATGGTCCTACACTTCTGACCATAACAACGCCGGAGAAAAAAAGGAAAAGAAGAAGATCCTTGCTGCAGTTATAGGTTTCGCCATAAAACTCAACTGTATTACTTTCCTGTTTTTGTTGGTTCAAAACTAGCACTTTAATTTCATTCCACATAGCCTTTTGATCATTTGCATTACTGATTTTTTTGTTAATGTAATTATTTTTTGCTTCTTTAAGTTTAGCTTTGTATTTGTTTCGAATAATTTTATATTCTCGCCAAATGTCAGTATCGTTTGTCATCCTCGCTTGCATGTACTTCTGGATCTTTTCGTTTTTCAGTGTTCTGAGGCTATTGCTGAACCCACTATTTGCATCACGTTTCTTATTTTTGATCTTTTTTACCGTATATTTTTGGTTAAGCTGCTCAAAGATGTTGCCAATTTTTTTAGCATTGTAGTTTAAATTGTGTGTATTATCGTACCTAACATCCATTTCTCTCATATCATTTCTGTATCTTTGTTTATTACAGCTAAAAGTGTCGATTTTCTTTATGTCTTTGATCAAACTATTGTTATGTACTTTGATCTCAATGCATTCGTGGTCAGATACGTTCCATTCACTTCTAATTTCTGTACATAGGTCATATATATTTGTAACAATATAGTCTATTATTGTCCTAGATGTTGCCGTTGTCCTTGTATAGCCGCTAATTTTTTGTGAAAGGAAATTGTCATTAATAACTCTTTCCAGGTCCTTTTTGTAGACCTAATTTTTCGACCAATCTATATTGAAGTCACCAGCTATTATTATATTGTTTGAACTTTTCGTGACTTCTTCAATATATTCTTCGAAAAATGTACAGAAATCTCTTTCAGAACTACTTGGAGACCTGTACACAGCTGCTATAGTCAAGTTAATGTTTTTGTAGCTGACTTTACATTCCAGTAACCATCTTTGGTTATCGACCGTTGTCTGCCACGTTTTGGTAATACTCAACTGATTTTTTATGTACAGTGTCGTACCACCAGTTCTCGGTGAGTTTGAGAGGCATGATATGCACTTGAAACCTTCCATTTGTATTTCACTTTGCTCAATATTTTCTGTCAAATGCGTTTCCGATAAAATTATGAAATCATAGTTATTATTGCTTATTATTGTTTCAAGTTCATCGAAATTATTAATAATACCTTGAATGTTGAGATATAATGCTCTTATTTTGGGCTTTGGTTGCTAGTACCCCATCTTTTTCTTCTTTTCTTCAAGTCTTTTCAAATCTGAGGGACATTGTTTACTCATCGTACTGTGATTTTCATCAAGTCCTAGTTTCAATTTTTCATTGATTCTACTGCAATTTATGCACCTTGGTGTATGTTCTTTCTCGCAACTTTTTGTCTCGTGTTTTCCATGACACTTCAGACATATTTCATCTTTCTTACAGTTTGCTGCCTTATGGTTAAACCCTCTGCATTTAAAACATATAATTACGTCTGCACCATCAAAAACTTTACACCTCTCCCATCCTAAATTTACTTTTCCTATTTCCAGTACTTTTGTAAATGTATCATCATCAATTTCTAGAATTTTCTTTGGTATTTTGATTTCATATTCCTCCCCGAGTTGATCTTGCATCACTTTTTGTATTTTTTGTCTATCTTCGCTATTTTCACTTGCAATTATAACGCTACCATTTCTGCTACCCTCGATGTTGGCTATCTTTAAATTTGTTGGATCAATTTTCTTGTTTAGTACTTCCCTTGTTTTCCCACTATTCTGTTCCACTTTTGGCTTAACGATCAATGGAAACTCTTTTTTTTAGCTCAGGTACAAACCTTTTTTCTTGACATGTCCCTGTTGATCTTTTGACATATGACACTTGGTTTCCGCATTTTGCTTGCATTTTGTCAACAAAATGTTTAACTTCGTTACAAACTCCAACATTGTTTTTCTTTATTTCCGCGCATATTTTTTCATTCTGTTCTTTAATGTTTTCCGTGACAGCATTTATTTTCATGACTTCTTCAAGTGACTTCTCGCATACTTCTTGAGCTATTCTCATTTCTTTTATTCTCTCTGCGTAACGTTTTTCGATTGCCGCTAGTAAATCTTTCAATTTTGTCTCATTTTTCTTTAACGATTCTTCAAATTCTTCTTTGTACAGCTTTAGGTAACTGGAAGTACGGGCTACATTTTCTGCCATTTCTTTTGAATGTATGTAATGCAGTCATCACACATGAATCTTACCATGTTGTCCGAATACAGCACAGCAGCGGTATACTGATCTAATCCCGAACATTTTGTAGTTGAATTGAAGACCTTCTTGCAGACTCCGGCACATGAGTTTCCTGTCTCTCCCCTAATAGGGCTCTTGCACTTAGAACACTCTATCATTTGACCAATAATTCACCATAGGTGCATAGACACCTCACTTAGCACTCAGAAAAAAGTTTGTTTTTAAATTTATTCTCAAAATAATCGCCAATAATTAAAAATTTTGCACAGCCAAAAATTAACCAGTAATATGGTTCGGTTATTTCACTCACACACACAATCACATTCAATCCAGTCGTGAAAGTGGCTGTGTTAGCCGGGAAATGGCTTCGGCCATAAGCACTACGGGGCGTATACGTAACATTTTAAAATTTCTTGTACTTGGTTCATTACGACCCCGGGCAGCTTAGTTGCCATCCAAAAACAACCCAAAATTTGACTTAATAGGCTAGATCTGAACTCGCGCCAACTGTTTGCATTAAAGTCCAGTCGTGAAAGTGGCTGTGTTAGCCGAGAAAAGGGTTCGGCCATACGCACTACGGGGCGTATACGTAACATTTTAAAATTTCTTGTACTTGGTTCATTACGACCCCGGGCAGCTTAGTTGCCATCCAAAAACAACCCAAAATTTGACTTAATAGGCTAGATCTAAACTCGTACCAACTGCTTGCATCAAAATCCAGTCGCGAAAGTAGCTGTGTTAGCCGAGAAATGGGTTAGGCCATAAGCACTACGGGGCGGATACGTAACATTTTAAAATTTCTTGTACTTGCTCCATTACGACCGCGGGCAGCTTAGTTGCCATCCAAAAACAACCCAAAATTTGACTTAATAGGCTAGATCTGAACTCGCGCCAACTGTTTGCATTAAAGTCCAGTCGTGAAAGTGGCTGTGTTAGCCGAGAAAAGGGTTCGGCCATACGCACTACGGGGCGTATACGTAACATTTTAAAATTTCTTGTACTTGGTTCATTACGACCCCGGGCAGCTTAGTTGCCATCCAAAAACAACCCAAAATTTGACTTAATAGGCTAGATCTAAACTCGTACCAACTGCTTGCATCAAAATCCAGTCGCGAAAGTAGCTGTGTTAGCCGAGAAATGGGTTCGGCCACAAGCACTATGGGGCGGATACGTAACATTTTAAAATTTCTTGTACTTGCTCCATTACGACCGCGGGCAGCTAAGTTACCATCAAAAAACCACCCAAGATTGGGGTTAATAGGCTAGATCTGAACTCGCGCCAACTGCTTGCATCAAAATCCAGTCGCGAAAGTAGCTGTGTGAGCCGAGAAATGGGTTCGGCCACAAGCACTATGGGGCGTATACGTAACATTTTAAAATTTCTTGTACTTGCTCCATTACGACCGCGGGCATCTAAGTTGCCATCAAAAAACCACCCAAGATTGGGCTTAATAGGCTAGATCTTAACTCGCGCCAACTGCTTGCATCAAAATCCAGTCGCGAAAGTAGCTGTGTGAGCCGAGAAATGGGTTCGGCCACAAGCACTATGGGGCGTATACGTAACATTTTAAAATTTCTTGTACTTGCTCCATTACGACCGCGGGCAGCTAAGTTGCCATCAAAAAACCACCTAAGATTCGACTTAATAGGCTAGATCCGAACCTGCGCCAACTGGTTGCATCAAAAACCAGTCGCGAAAGTAGCTGTGTGAGCCGAGAAATGGTATCGGCCATAAGCACTACGGGGCGTATACGTAACAGTTTAAAATTTCTTGTACTTGCTCCATTACGACCGAGGGCAGCTAAGTTGCCATCAAAAAACCACCCAAGATTGGGCTTAATAGGCTAGATCTAAACTCGTACCAACTGCTTGCATCAAAATCCAGTCGCGAAAGTAGCTGTGTTAGCCGAGAAATGGGTTAGGCCATAAGCACTACGGGGCGGATACGTAACATTTTAAAATTTCTTGTACTTGCTCCATTACGACCGCGGGCAGCTTAGTTGCCATCAAAAAACAACCCAAAATTTGACTTAATAGGCTAGATCTGAACTCGCGCCAACTGTTTGCATTAAAGTCCAGTCGTGAAAGTGGCTGTGTTAGCCGAGAAAAGGGTTCGGCCATACGCACTACGGGGCGTATACGTAACATTTTAAAATTTCTTGTACTTGGTTCATTACGACCCCGGGCAGCTTAGTTGCCATCCAAAAACAACCCAAAATTTGACTTAATAGGCTAGATCTAAACTCGTACCAACTGCTTGCATCAAAATCCAGTCGCGAAAGTAGCTGTGTTAGCCGAGAAATGGGTTAGGCCATAAGCACTACGGGGCGGATACGTAACATTTTAAAATTTCTTGTACTTGCTCCATTACGACCGCGGGCAGCTAAGTTACCATCAAAAAACCACCCAAGATTGGGCTTAATAGGCTAGATCTTAACTCGCGCCAACTGCTTGCATCAAAATCCAGTCGCGAAAGTAGCTGTGTGAGCCGAGAAATGGTATCGGCCATAAGCACTATGGGGCGTATACGTAACATTTTAAAATTTCTTGTACTTGCTCCATTACGACCGCGGGCAGCTAAGTTGCCATCAAAAAACCACCTAAGATTCGACTTAATAGGCTAGATCCGAACCTGCGCCAACTGGTTGCATCAAAAACCAGTCGCGAAAGTAGCTGTGTGAGCCGAGAAATGGTATCGGCCATAAGCACTATGGGGCGTATACGTAACAATTTAAAATTTCATGTACTTGCTTCATTACGACCGCGGGCAGCTAAGTTGCCATCAAAAAACCACACAAGGTTCGACTTAATAGGCTAGATCTGAACTCGCGCCAACTCCTTGCATCAAAATCCAGTCGCGAAAGTAGCTGTGTGAGCCGAGAAATGGTATCGGCCATAAGCACTATGGGGCGTATACGTAACATTATAAAATTACTTGTACTTGCTCCATTACGACCGCGGGCAGCTAAGTTGCCATCAAAAAACCACCCAAGATTGGGCTTAATAAGCTAGATCTTAACTCGCGCCAACTGCTTGCATCAAAATCCAGTCGCGAAAGTAGCTGTGTGAGCCGAGAAATGGTATCGGCCATAAGCACTATGGGGCGTATACGTAACATTTTAAAATTTCTTGTACTTGCTCCATTACGACCGAGGGCAGCTAAGTTGCCATCAAAAAACCACCCAAGATTGGGCTTAATAGGCTAGATCTTAACTCGCGCCAACTGCTTGCATCAAAATCCAGTCGCGAAAGCAGCTGTGTTAGCGGAGAAATGGGATCGGCCATAAGCACTACGGGGCGTATACGTAACATTTTAAAAATTCTTGTACTTGCTGCATTACGACCGCGGGCAGCTAAGTTGCCATCAAAAAACCACCCAAGATTCGACTTAATAGGCTAGATCTGAACCCGCGCCAACTGGTTGCATCAAAATACTGTCGTGAAAGTAGCTGTGTTAGCCGAGAAATGGGTTAGGCCATAAGCACTACGGGGCGGATACGTAACATTTTAAAATTTCTTGTACTTGCTCCATTACGACCGCGGGCAGCTAAGTTACCATCAAAAAACCACCCAAGATTGGGCTTAATAGGCTAGATCTTAACTCGCGCCAACTGCTTGCATCAAAATCCAGTCGTGAAAGTAGCTGTGTGAGCCGAGAAATGGTATCGGCCATAAGCACTATGGGGCGTATACGTAACATTTTAAAATTTCTTGTACTTGCTCCATTACGACCGCGGGCAGCTAAGTTGCCATCAAAAAACCACCCAAGATTGGGCTTAATAGGCTAGATCTTAACTCGCGCCAACTGCTTGCATCAAAATCCAGTCGTGAAAGTAGCTGTGTGAGCCGAGAAATGGTATCGGCCATAAGCACTACGGGGCGGATACGTAACATTTTAAAATTTCTTGTACTTGCTCCATTACGACCGCGGGCAGCTAAGTTACCATCAAAAAACCACCCAAGATTGGGCTTAATAGGCTAGATCTTAACTCGCGCCAACTGCTTGCATCAAAATCCAGTCGTGAAAGTAGCTGTGTGAGCCGAGAAATGGTATCGGCCATAAGCACTACGGGGCGGATACGTAACATTTTAAAATTTCTTGTACTTGCTCCATTACGACCGCGGGCAGCTAAGTTACCATCAAAAAACCACCCAAGATTGGGCTTAATAGGCTAGATCTTAACTCGCGCCAACTGCTTGCATCAAAATCCAGTCGTGAAAGTAGCTGTGTTAGCCGAGAAATGGGTTAGGCCATAAGCACTACGGGCGGATACGTAACAATTCAAAATTTCTTGTACTTGCTGCATTACGACCGCGGGCAGCTAAGTTGCCATCAAAAAACCACCCAAGATTCGACTTAATAGGCTAGATCTTAACTCGCGCCAACTGCTTGCATCAAAATCCAGTCGTGAAAGTAGCTGTGTGAGCCGAGAAATGGTATCGGCCATCAAAAAACCACCCAAAATTGGGCTTAATAGGCTAGATCTTAACTCGCGCCAACTGCTTGCATCAAAATCCAGTCGTGAAAGTAGCTGTGTGAGCCGAGAAATGGTATCGGCCATAAGCACTATGGGGCGTATACGTAACATTTTAAAATATCTTGTACTTGCTCCATTACGACCGCGGGCAGCTAAGTTGCCATCAAAAAACCACCCAAGATTCGACTTAATAGGCTAGATCTGAACTCGCGCCAACTCCTTGCATCAAAATCCAGTCGCGAAAGTAGCTGTGTGAGCCGAGAAATGGTATCGGCCATAAGCATTATGGGGCGTATACGTAACATTTTAAAATTTCTTGTACTTGCTCCATTACGACCGCGGGCATCTAAGTTGCCATCAAAAAACCACCCAAGATTGGGCTTAATAGGCTAGATCTTAACTCGCGCCAACTGCTTGCATCAAAATCCAGTCGTGAAAGTAGCTGTGTGAGCCGAGAAATGGTATCGGCCATAACCACTATGGGGCGTATACGTACATTTTAAAATTTCTTGTACTTGCTCCATTACGACCGCGGGCAGCTAAGTTGCCATCAAAAAACCACCTAAGATTCGACTTAGTAGGCTAGATCTGAACTCGCGCCAATTGTTTGCATCAAAATCCAGTCGTGAAAGTAGCTGTGTAAGCCGAAAAATGGGTTCGGCCATAAGCACTACGGGGCATATACATACGTAACATTTTAAAATTTCTTGTACTTGCTCCATTTCTACCGAGGGCAGCTTAGTTGGCATCAAAAAACCACCCAAGATTGGGCTTAATAGGCTAGATCTTAACTCGCGCCAACTGCTTGCATCAAAATCCAGTCGTGAAAGTAGCTGTGTGAGCCGGGAAATGGTATCGGCCATAAGCACTACGGGGCGGATACGTAACATTATAAAATTTCTTGTACTTGCTCCATTACGACCGCGGGCAGCTAAGTTACCATCAAAAAACCACCCAAGATTGGGCTTAATAGGCTAGATCTTAACTCGCGCCAACTGCTTGCATCAAAATCCAGTCGTGAAAGTAGCTGTGTGAGCCGAGAAATGGTATCGGCCATAAGCACTATGGGGCGTATACGTAACATTTTAAAATTTCTTGTACTTGCTCCATTTCTACCGAGGGCAGCTTAGTTGGCATCAAAAAACCACCCAAGATTGGGCTTAATAGGCTAGATCTTAACTCGCGCCAACTGCTTGCATCAAAATCCAGTCGTGAAAGTAGCTGTGTGAGCCGGGAAATGGTATCGGCCATAAGCATTATGGGGCGTATACGTAACATTTTAAAATTTCTTGTACTTGCTCCATTACGACCGCGGGCATCTAAGTTGCCATCAAAAAACCACCCAAGATTGGGCTTAATAGGCTAGATCTTAACTCGCGCCAACTGCTTGCATCAAAATCCAGTCGTGAAAGTAGCTGTGTGAGCCGAGAAATGGTATCGGCCATAAGCACTATGGGGCGTATACGTAACATTTTAAAATTTCTTGTACTTGCTCCATTACGACCGCGGGCAGCTAAGTTGCCATCAAAAAACCACCTAAGATTCGACTTAATAGGCTAGATCCGAACCTGCGCCAACTGGTTGCATCAAAAACCAGTCGTGAAAGTAGCTGTGTTAGCCGAGAAATGGGTTAGGCCATAAGCACTACGGGGCGGATACGTAACAATTCAAAATTTCTTGTACTTGCTGCATTACGACCGCGGGCAGCTAAGTTGCCATCAAAAAACCACACAAGATTCGACTTAATAGGCTAGATCTTAACTCGCGCCAACTGCTTGCATCAAAATCCAGTCGTGAAAGTAGCTGTGTGAGCCGAGAAATGGTATCGGCCATAAGCACTATGGGGCGTATACGTAACATTTTGAAATTTCTTGTACTTGCTCCATTACGACCGCGGGCATCTAAGTTGCCATCAAACAACCACCCAAGATTGGGCTTAATAGGCTAGATCTTAACTCGCGCCAACTGCTTGCATCAAAATCCAGTCGTGAAAGTAGCTGTGTGAGCCGAGAAATGGTATCGGCCATAAGCACTATGGGGCGTATACGTAACATTTTAAAATTTCTTGTACTTGCTCCATTACGACCGCGGGCATCTAAGTTGCCATCAAAAAACCACCCAAGATTGGGCTTAATAGGCTAGATCTTAACTCGCGCCAACTGCTTGCATCAAAATCCAGTCGTGAAAGTAGCTGTGTTAGCCGATAAATGGGTTAGGCCATAAGCACTACGGGGCGGATACGTAACAATTCAAAATTTCTTGTACTTGCTTCATTACGACCGCGGGCAGCTAAGTTGCCATCAAAAAACCACCCAAGATTCGACTTAATAGGCTAGATCTGAACTCGCGCCAACTGCTTGCATCAAAATCCAGTCGTGAAAGTAGCTGTGTGAGCCGAGAAATGGTATCGGCCATAAGCACTATGGGGCGTATACGTAACATTTTAAAATTTATTGTACTTGCTCCATTACGACCGCGGGCAGCTAAGTTGCCATCAAAAAACCACCTAAGATTCGACTTAGTAGGCTAGATCTGAACTCGCGCCAATTGTTTGCATCAAAATCCAGTCGTGAAAGTAGCTGTGTAAGCCGAAAAATGGGTTCGGCCATAAGCACTACGGGGCATATACGTAACATTTCAAAATCTCTTGTACTTGCTCCATTTCTACCGAGGGCAGCTTAGTTGGCATCAAAAAACCACCCAAGATTGGGGTTAATAAGCTAGATCTGAACTCGCGCCAACTGCTTGCATCAAAATCCAGTCGCGAAAGTAGCTGTGTTAGCCGAGAAATGGGATCGGCGATAAGCACTACGGGGCGTATACGTAACATTTTAAAATTTCTTGTACTTGCTGCATTACGACCGCGGGCAGCTAAGTTGCCATCAAAAAACCACTCAAGGTTCGACTTAATAGGCTAGATCTGAACTCGCGCCAGCTCCTTGCATCAAAATCCAGTCGCGAAAGTAGCTGTGTGAGCCGAGAAATGGTATCGGCCATAAGCACTATGGGGCGTATACGTAACATTATAAAATTACTTGTACTTGCTCCATTACGACCGCGGGCAGCTAAGTTGCCATCAAAAAACCACCCAAGATTGGGCTTAATAAGCTAGATCTTAACTCGCGCCAACTGCTTGCATCAAAATCCAGTCGCGAAAGTAGCTGTGTGAGCCGAGAAATGGTATCGGCCATAAGCACTATGGGGCGTATACGTAACATTTTAAAATTTCTTGTACTTGCTCCATTACGACCGAGGGCAGCTAAGTTGCCATCAAAAAACCACCCAAGATTGGGCTTAATAGGCTAGATCTTAACTCGCGCCAACTGCTTGCATCAAAATCCAGTCGCGAAAGCAGCTGTGTTAGCGGAGAAATGGGATCGGCCATAAGCACTACGGGGCGTATACGTAACATTTTAAAATTTCTTGTACTTGCTGCATTACGACCGCGGGCAGCTAAGTTGCCATCAAAAAACCACCCAAGATTCGACTTAATAGGCTAGATCTGAACCCGCGCCAACTGGTTGCATCAAAATACTGTCGTGAAAGTAGCTGTGTTAGCCGAGAAATGGGTTAGGCCATAAGCACTACGGGGCGGATACGTAACATTTTAAAATTTCTTGTACTTGCTCCATTACGACCGCGGGCAGCTAAGTTACCATCAAAAAACCACCCAAGATTGGGCTTAATAGGCTAGATCTTAACTCGCGCCAACTGCTTGCATCAAAATCCAGTCGTGAAAGTAGCTGTGTGAGCCGAGAAATGGTATCGGCCATAAGCACTATGGGGCGTATACGTAACATTTTAAAATTTCTTGTACTTGCTCCATTACGACCGCGGGCAGCTAAGTTGCCATCAAAAAACCACCCAAGATTGGGCTTAATAGGCTAGATCTTAACTCGCGCCAACTGCTTGCATCAAAATCCAGTCGTGAAAGTAGCTGTGTGAGCCGAGAAATGGTATCGGCCATAAGCACTACGGGGCGGATACGTAACATTTTAAAATTTCTTGTACTTGCTCCATTACGACCGCGGGCAGCTAAGTTACCATCAAAAAACCACCCAAGATTGGGCTTAATAGGCTAGATCTTAACTCGCGCCAACTGCTTGCATCAAAATCCAGTCGTGAAAGTAGCTGTGTGAGCCGAGAAATGGTATCGGCCATAAGCACTACGGGGCGGATACGTAACATTTTAAAATTTCTTGTACTTGCTCCATTACGACCGCGGGCAGCTAAGTTACCATCAAAAAACCACCCAAGATTGGGCTTAATAGGCTAGATCTTAACTCGCGCCAACTGCTTGCATCAAAATCCAGTCGTGAAAGTAGCTGTGTTAGCCGAGAAATGGGTTAGGCCATAAGCACTACGGGGCGGATACGTAACAATTCAAAATTTCTTGTACTTGCTGCATTACGACCGCGGGCAGCTAAGTTGCCATCAAAAAACCACCCAAGATTCGACTTAATAGGCTAGATCTTAACTCGCGCCAACTGCTTGCATCAAAATCCAGTCGTGAAAGTAGCTGTGTGAGCCGAGAAATGGTATCGGCCATCAAAAAACCACCCAAGATTGGGCTTAATAAGCTAGATCTTAACTCGCGCCAACTGCTTGCATCAAAATCCAGTCGTGAAAGTAGCTGTGTGAGCCGAGAAATGGTATCGGCCATAAGCACTATGGGGCGTATACGTAACATTTTAAAATATCTTGTACTTGCTCCATTACGACCGCGGGCAGCTAAGTTGCCATCAAAAAACCACCCAAGATTCGACTTAATAGGCTAGATCTGAACTCGCGCCAACTCCTTGCATCAAAATCCAGTCGCGAAAGTAGCTGTGTGAGCCGAGAAATGGTATCGGCCATAAGCATTATGGGGCGTATACGTAACATTTTAAAATTTCTTGTACTTGCTCCATTACGACCGCGGGCATCTAAGTTGCCATCAAAAAACCACCCAAGATTGGGCTTAATAGGCTAGATCTTAACTCGCGCCAACTGCTTGCATCAAAATCCAGTCGTGAAAGTAGCTGTGTGAGCCGAGAAATGGTATCGGCCATAACCACTATGGGGCGTATACGTACATTTTAAAATTTCTTGTACTTGCTCCATTACGACCGCGGGCAGCTAAGTTGCCATCAAAAAACCACCTAAGATTCGACTTAGTAGGCTAGATCTTAACTCGCGCCAACTGCTTGCATCAAAATCCAGTCGTGAAAGTAGCTGTGTGAGCCGGGAAATGGTATCGGCCATAAGCACTACGGGGCGGATACGTAACATTATAAAATTTCTTGTACTTGCTCCATTACGACCGCGGGCAGCTAAGTTACCATCAAAAAACCACCCAAGATTGGGCTTAATAGGCTAGATCTTAACTCGCGCCAACTGCTTGCATCAAAATCCAGTCGTGAAAGTAGCTGTGTGAGCCGAGAAATGGTATCGGCCATAAGCACTATGGGGCGTATACGTAACATTTTAAAATTTCTTGTACTTGCTCCATTTCTACCGAGGGCAGCTTAGTTGGCATCAAAAAACCACCCAAGATTGGGCTTAATAGGCTAGATCTTAACTCGCGCCAACTGCTTGCATCAAAATCCAGTCGTGAAAGTAGCTGTGTGAGCCGGGAAATGGTATCGGCCATAAGCATTATGGGGCGTATACGTAACATTTTAAAATTTCTTGTACTTGCTCCATTACGACCGCGGGCATCTAAGTTGCCATCAAAAAACCACCCAAGATTGGGCTTAATAGGCTAGATCTTAACTCGCGCCAACTGCTTGCATCAAAATCCAGTCGTGAAAGTAGCTGTGTGAGCCGAGAAATGGTATCGGCCATAAGCACTATGGGGCGTATACGTAACATTTTAAAATTTCTTGTACTTGCTCCATTACGACCGCGGGCAGCTAAGTTGCCATCAAAAAACCACCTAAGATTCGACTTAATAGGCTAGATCCGAACCTGCGCCAACTGGTTGCATCAAAAACCAGTCGTGAAAGTAGCTGTGTTAGCCGAGAAATGGGTTAGGCCATAAGCACTACGGGGCGGATACGTAACAATTCAAAATTTCTTGTACTTGCTGCATTACGACCGCGGGCAGCTAAGTTGCCATCAAAAAACCACACAAGATTCGACTTAATAGGCTAGATCTTAACTCGCGCCAACTGCTTGCATCAAAATCCAGTCGTGAAAGTAGCTGTGTGAGCCGAGAAATGGTATCGGCCATAAGCACTATGGGGCGTATACGTAACATTTTGAAATTTCTTGTACTTGCTCCATTACGACCGCGGGCATCTAAGTTGCCATCAAACAACCACCCAAGATTGGGCTTAATAGGCTAGATCTTAACTCGCGCCAACTGCTTGCATCAAAATCCAGTCGTGAAAGTAGCTGTGTGAGCCGAGAAATGGTATCGGCCATAAGCACTATGGGGCGTATACGTAACATTTTAAAATTTCTTGTACTTGCTCCATTACGACCGCGGGCATCTAAGTTGCCATCAAAAAACCACCCAAGATTGGGCTTAATAGGCTAGATCTTAACTCGCGCCAACTGCTTGCATCAAAATCCAGTCGTGAAAGTAGCTGTGTTAGCCGATAAATGGGTTAGGCCATAAGCACTACGGGGCGGATACGTAACAATTCAAAATTACTTGTACTTGCTGCATTACGACCGCGGGCAGCTAAGTTGCCATCAAAAAACCACCCAAGATTCGACTTAATAGGCTAGATCTGAACTCGCGCCAACTCTTTGCATCAAAATCCAGTCGCGAAAGTAGCTGTGTGAGCCGAGAAATGGTATCGGCCATAAGCATTATGGGGCGTATACGTAACATTTTAAAATTTCTTGTACTTGCTCCATTACGACCGCGGGCATCTAAGTTGCCATCAAAAAACCACCCAAGATTGGGCTTAATAGGCTAGATCTTAACTCGCGCCAACTGCTTGCATCAAAATCCAGTCGTGAAAGTAGCTGTGTGAGCCGAGAAATGGTATCGGCCATAAGCACTATGGGGCGTATACGTAACATTTTAAAATTTCTTGTACTTGCTCCATTACGACCGCGGGCAGCTAAGTTGCCATCAAAAAACCACCTAAGATTCGACTTAGTAGGCTAGATCTGAACTCGCGCCAATTGTTTGCATCAAAATCCAGTCGTGAAAGTAGCTGTGTAAGCCGAAAAATGGGTTCGGCCATAAGCACTACGGGGCATATACGTAACATTTCAAAATCTCTTGTACTTGCTCCATTTCTACCGAGGGCAGCTTAGTTGGCATCAAAAAACCACCCAAGATTGGGGTTAATAAGCTAGATCTGAACTCGCGCCAACTGCTTGCATCAAAATCCAGTCGCGAAAGTAGCTGTGTTAGCCGAGAAATGGGATCGGCGATAAGCACTACGGGGCGTATACGTAACATTTTAAAATTTCTTGTACTTGCTGCATTACGACCGCGGGCAGCTAAGTTGCCATCAAAAAACCACCCAAGATTTGGCTTAATAGGCTAGATCTGAACTCCCGCCAACTGTTTGCATCAAAATCCAGTCGTGAAAGTAGCTGTGTTAGCCGAGAAATGGGTTAGGCCATAAGCGCTACGGGGCGGATACGTAACAATTTAAAATTTCTTGTACTTGGTTCATGACGACCGCGGGCAGCTAAGTTGCCATCAAAAAACCACCCAAGATTTGGCTTAATAGGCTAGATCTGAACTCGCGCCATATGTTTGCATCAAAATCCGGTCGCGAAAGTAGCTGTGTTAGTCGAGAAATGGGATCGGCCATAAGCACTACGGGGCGTATACGTAACATTTTAAAATTTCTTGTACTTGCTCCATTACGACCGCGGGCAGCTAAGTTGCCATCAAAAAAAAACCCAAGATTCCACTTAATAGGCTAGATCTGAACTCGCGCCAACTGTTCATCAAAATCCAGTCGTGAAAGTAGCTGTGTTAGCCGAGAAATGGGTTAGGCCATAAGCACTATGGGGCGTATACGTAACATTTTAAAATTTCTTGTACTTGCTCCATTACGACCGCGGGCATCTAAGTTGCCATCAAAAAACCACCAAAGATTGGGCTTAATAGGCTAGATCTTAACTCGCGCCAACTGCTTGCATCAAAATCCAGTCGTGAAAGTAGCTGTGTGAGCCGAGAAATGGTATCGGCCATAAGCACTATGGGGCGTATACGTAACATTTTAAAATTTCTTGTACTTGCTCCATTACGACCGCGGGCAGCTAAGTTGCCATCAAAAAACCACCTATGATTCGAGTTAGTAGGCTAGATCTGAACTCGCGCCAATTGTTTGCATCAAAATCCAGTCGTGAAAGTAGCTGTGTAAGCCGAAAAATGGGTTCGGCCATAAGCACTACGGGGCATATAAGTAACATTTTAAAATTTCTTGTACTTGCTCCATTTCTACCGAGGGCAGCTTAGTTGGCATCAAAAAACCACCCAAGATTGGGGTTAATAAGCTAGATCTGAACTCGCGCCAACTGCTTGCATCAAAATCCAGTCGTGAAAGTAGCTGTGTTAGCCGAGAAATGGGATCGGCGATAAGCACTACGGGGCGTATACGTAACATTTTAAAATTTCTTGTACTTGCTGCATTACGACCGCGGGCAGTTAAGTTGCCATCAAAAAACCACCCAAGATTTGGCTTAATAGGCTAGATCTGAACTCGCGCCAACTGTTTGCATCAAAATCCAGTCGTGAAAGTAGCTGTGTTAGCCGAGAAATGGGTTAGGCCATAAGCGCTACGGGGCGGATACGAAACAATTTAAAATTTCTTGTACTTGCTCCATTACGACCGCGGGCATCTAAGTTGCCATCAAAAAACCACCCAAGATTGGGCTTAATAGGCTAGATCTTAACTCGCGCCAACTGCTTGCATCAAAATCCAGTCGTGAAAGTAGCTGTGTGAGCCGAGAAATGGTATCGGCCATAAGCACTATGGGGCGTATACGTAACATTTTAAAATTTCTTGTACTTGCTCCATTACGACCGCGGGCAGCTAAGTTGCCATAAAAAAACCACCCAAGATTTGGCTTAATAGGCTAGATCTGAACTCGCGCCAACTGTTTGCATCAAAATCCGGTCGCGAAAGTAGCTGTGTTAGCCGAGAAATGGGATCGGCCATAAGCACTACGGGGCGTATACGTAACATTTTAAAATTTCTTGTACTTGCTCCATTACGACCGCGGGCAGCTAAGTTGCCATAAAAAAAAATCCCAAGATTCGACTTAATAGGCTAGATCTGAACTCGCGCCAACTGTTCATCAAAATCCAGTCGTGAAAGTAGCTGTGTTATCCGAGAAATGGGTTAGGCCATAAGCACTATGGGGCGTATACGTAACATTTTAAAATTTCTTGTACTTGCTCCATTACGACCGCGGGCAGCTAAGTTGCCATCAAAAAACCACCCAAGATTGGGCTTAATAGGCTAGATCTTAACTCGCGCCAACTGCTTGCATCAAAATCCAGTCGCGAAAGTAGCTGTGTGAGCCGAGAAATGGTATCGGCCATAAGCACTATGGGGCGTATACGTAACATTTTAAAATTTCTTGTACTTGCTCCATTAAGACCGCGGGCAGCTAAGTTGCCATCAAAAAACCACCTAAGATTCGACTTAATAGGCTAGATCCGAACCTGCGCCAACTGGTTGCATCAAAAACCAGTCGTGAAAGTAGCTGTGTGAGCCGAGAAATGGTATCGGCCATAAGCACTATGGGGCGTATACGTAACATTTTAAAATTTCTTGTACTTGCTCCATTACGACCGCGGGCAGCTAAGTTGCCATCAAAAAAAAACCCAAGATTCCACTTAATAGGCTAGATCTGAACTCGCGCCAACTGTTCATCAAAATCCAGTCGTGAAAGTAGCTGTGTTAGCCGAGAAATGGGTTAGGCCATAAGCACTATGGGGCGTATACGTAACATTTTAAAATTTCTTGTACTTGCTCCATTACGACCGCGGGCAGCTAAGTTGCCATCAAAAAACCACCCAAGATTCGACTTAATAGGCTAGATCTGAACTCGCGCCAACTCTTTGCATCAAAATCCAGTCGCGAAAGTAGCTGTGTGAGCCGAGAAATGGTATCGGCCATAAGCATTATGGGGCGTATACGTAACATTTTAAAATTTCTTGTACTTGCTCCATTACGACCGCGGGCATCTAAGTTGCCATCAAAAAACCACCCAAGATTGGGCATAATAGGCTAGATCTTAACTCGCGCCAACTGCTTGCATCAAAATCCAGTCGTGAAAGTAGCTGTGTGAGCCGAGAAATGGTATCGGCCATAAGCACTATGGGGCGTATACGTAACATTTTAAAATTTCTTGTACTTGCTCCGTTACGCCCGAGGGCAGCTAAGTTGCCATCAAAAAACCACCTAAGATTCGACTTAGTAGGCTAGATCTGAACTCGCGCCAATTGTTTGCATCAAAATCCAGTCGTGAAAGTAGCTGTGTAAGCCGAAAAATGGGTTCGGCCATAAGCACTACGGGGCATATAAGTAACATTTTAAAATTTCTTGTACTTGCTCCATTTCTACCGAGGGCAGCTTAGTTGGCATCAAAAAACCACCCAAGATTGGGGTTAATAAGCTAGATCTGAACTCGCGCCAACTGCTTGCATCAAAATCCAGTCGTGAAAGTAGCTGTGTTAGCCGAGAAATGTGAATCGGCGATAAGCACTACGGGGCGTATACGTAACATTTTAAAATTTCTTGTACTTGCTGCATTACGACCGCGGGCAGTTAAGTTGCCATCAAAAAACCACCCAAGATTTGGCTTAATAGGCTAGATCTGAACTCGCGCCAACTGTTTGCATCAAAATCCAGTCGTGAAAGTAGCTGTGTTAGCCGAGAAATGGGTTAGGCCATAAGCGCTACGGGGCGGATACGTAACAATTTAAAATTTCTTGTACTTGGTTTATGACGACCGCGGGCAGCTAAGTTGCCATCAAAAAACCACCCAAGATTTGGCTTAATAGGCTAGATCTGAACTCGCGCCATATGTTTGCATCAAAATCCGGTCGCGAAAGTAGCTGTGTTAGCCGAGAAATGGGATCGGCCATAAGCACTACGGGGCGTATACGTAACATTTTAAAATTTCTTGTACTTGCTCCATTACGACCGCGGGCAGCTAAGTTGCCATAAAAAAAAAACCCAAGATACGACTTAATAGGCTAGATCTGAACTCGCGCCAACTGTTCATCAAAATCCAGTCGTGAAAGTAGCTGTGTTAGCCGAGAAATGGGTTAGGCCATAAGCACTATGGGGCGTATACGTAACATTTTAAAATTTCTTGTACTTGCTCCATTACGACCGCGGGCAGCTAAGTTGCCATCAAAAAACCACCCAAGATTGGCCTTAATAGGCTAGATCTTAACTCGCGCCAACTGCTTGCATCAAAATCCAGTCGTGAAAGTAGCTGTGTGAGCCGAGAAATGGTATCGGCCATAAGCACTATGGGGCGTATACGTAACATTTTAAAATTTCTTGTACTTGCTCCATTACGACCGCGGGCAGCTAAGTTGCCATCAAAAAACCACCTAAGATTCGACTTAATAGGCTAGATCTGAACTCGCCCCAACTGCTTGCATCAAAATCCAGTCGCGAAAGTAGCTGTGTTAGCCGAGAAATGGGTTAGGCCATAAGCACTATGGGGCGTATACGTAACATTTTAAAATTTCTTGTACTTGCTCCATTACGACCGCGGGCAGCTAAGTTGCCATCAAAAAACCACCCAAGATTGGCCTTAATAGGCTAGATCTTAACTCGCGCCAACTGCTTGCATCAAAATCCAGTCGTGAAAGTAGCTGTGTGAGCCGAGAAATGGTATCGACCATAAGCATTACGAGGCGTATACGTAACATTTTAAAATTTCTTGTACTTGCTCCATTGCAACCACGGGCAGCTAAGTTGCCATCAAAAAACCACCCAAGATTGGGCTTAATAGGCTAGATCTTAACTCGCGCCAACTGCTTGCATCAAAATCCAATCGTGAAAGTAGCTGTGTAAGCCGAGAAATGGGTTCGGCCATAAGCACTACGGGGCGTATACGTAACATTTTAAAATTTCTTGTACTTGCTCCATTTCGACCGAGGGCAGCTAAGTTGCCATCAAAAAACCACCCAAGATTGGGTTTAATAGGCTAGATCTGAACTCGCGCCAACTGCTTGCATCAAAATCCAGTCGTGAAAGTAGCTGTGTAAGCCGAGAAATGGGTTCGGCCATAAGCACTATGGGGCGTATACGTAACATTTTAAAATTTCTTGTACTTGCTCCATTACGACCGCGGGCAGCTAAGTTGCCATAAAAAAAAAACCCAAGATTCGACTTAATAGGCTAGATCTGAACTCCCGCCAACTGTTTGCATCAAAATCCAGTCGTGAAAGTAGCTGTGTTAGCCGAGAAATGGGTTAGGCCATAAGCGCTACGGGGCGGATACGTAACAATTTAAAATTTCTTGTACTTGGTTCATGACGACCGCGGGCAGCTAAGTTGCCATCAAAAAACCACCCAAGATTTGGCTTAATAGGCTAGATCTGAACTCGCGCCATATGTTTGCATCAAAATCCGGTCGCGAAAGTAGCTGTGTTAGTCGAGAAATGGGATCGGCCATAAGCACTACGGGGCGTATACGTAACATTTTAAAATTTCTTGTACTTGCTCCATTACGACCGCGGGCAGCTAAGTTGCCATCAAAAAAAAAACCAAGATTCCACTTAATAGGCTAGATCTGAACTCGCGCCAACTGTTCATCAAAATCCAGTCGTGAAAGTAGCTGTGTTAGCCGAGAAATGGGTTAGGCCATAAGCACTATGGGGCGTATACGTAACATTTTAAAATTTCTTGTACTTGCTCCATTACGACCGCGGGCATCTAAGTTGCCATCAAAAAACCACCAAAGATTGGGCTTAATAGGCTAGATCTTAACTCGCGCCAACTGCTTGCATCAAAATCCAGTCGTGAAAGTAGCTGTGTGAGCCGAGAAATGGTATCGGCCATAAGCACTATGGGGCGTATACGTAACATTTTAAAATTTCTTGTACTTGCTCCATTACGACCGCGGGCAGCTAAGTTGCCATCAAAAAACCACCTATGATTCGACTTAGTAGGCTAGATCTGAACTCGCGCCAATTGTTTGCATCAAAATCCAGTCGTGAAAGTAGCTGTGTAAGCCGAAAAATGGGTTCGGCCATAAGCACTACGGGGCATATAAGTAACATTTTAAAATTTCTTGTACTTGCTCCATTTCTACCGAGGGCAGCTTAGTTGGCATCAAAAAACCACCCAAGATTGGGGTTAATAAGCTAGATCTGAACTCGCGCCAACTGCTTGCATCAAAATCCAGTCGTGAAAGTAGCTGTGTTAGCCGAGAAATGGGATCGGCGATAAGCACTACGGGGCGTATACGTAACATTTTAAAATTTCTTGTACTTGCTGCATTACGACCGCGGGCAGTTAAGTTGCCATCAAAAAACCACCCAAGATTTGGCTTAATAGGCTAGATCTGAACTCGCGCCAACTGTTTGCATCAAAATCCAGTCGTGAAAGTAGCTGTGTTAGCCGAGAAATGGGTTAGGCCATAAGCGCTACGGGGCGGATACGAAACAATTTAAAATTTCTTGTACTTGCTCCATTACGACCGCGGGCATCTAAGTTGCCATCAAAAAACCACCCAAGATTGGGCTTAATAGGCTAGATCTTAACTCGCGCCAACTGCTTGCATCAAAATCCAGTCGTGAAAGTAGCTGTGTGAGCCGAGAAATGGTATCGGCCATAAGCACTATGGGGCGTATACGTAACATTTTAAAATTTCTTGTACTTGCTCCATTACGACCGCGGGCAGCTAAGTTGCCATAAAAAAACCACCCAAGATTTGGCTTAAAAGGCTAGATCTGAACTCGCGCCAACTGTTTGCATCAAAATCCGGTCGCGAAAGTAGCTGTGTTAGCCGAGAAATGGGATCGGCCATAAGCACTACGGGGCGTATACGTAACATTTTAAAATTTCTTGTACTTGCTCCATTACGACCGCGGGCAGCTAAGTTGCCATAAAAAAAAATCCCAAGATTCGACTTAATAGGCTAGATCTGAACTCGCGCCAACTGTTCATCAAAATCCAGTCGTGAAAGTAGCTGTGTTATCCGAGAAATGGGTTAGGCCATAAGCACTATGGGGCGTATACGTAACATTTTAAAATTTCTTGTACTTGCTCCATTACGACCGCGGGCAGCTAAGTTGCCATCAAAAAACCACCCAAGATTGGGCTTAATAGGCTAGATCTTAACTCGCGCCAACTGCTTGCATCAAAATCCAGTCGCGAAAGTAGCTGTGTGAGCCGAGAAATGGTATCGGCCATAAGCACTATGGGGCGTATACGTAACATTTTAAAATTTCTTGTACTTGCTCCATTAAGACCGCGGGCAGCTAAGTTGCCATCAAAAAACCACCTAAGATTCGACTTAATAGGCTAGATCCGAACCTGCGCCAACTGGTTGCATCAAAAACCAGTCGTGAAAGTAGCTGTGTGAGCCGAGAAATGGTATCGGCCATAAGCACTATGGGGCGTATACGTAACATTTTAAAATTTCTTGTACTTGCTCCATTACGACCGCGGGCAGCTAAGTTGCCATCAAAAAAAAACCCAAGATTCCACTTAATAGGCTAGATCTGAACTCGCGCCAACTGTTCATCAAAATCCAGTCGTGAAAGTAGCTGTGTTAGCCGAGAAATGGGTTAGGCCATAAGCACTATGGGGCGTATACGTAACATTTTAAAATTTCTTGTACTTGCTCCATTACGACCGCGGGCAGCTAAGTTGCCATCAAAAAACCACCCAAGATTCGACTTAATAGGCTAGATCTGAACTCGCGCCAACTCTTTGCATCAAAATCCAGTCGCGAAAGTAGCTGTGTGAGCCGAGAAATGGTATCGGCCATAAGCATTATGGGGCGTATACGTAACATTTTAAAATTTCTTGTACTTGCTCCATTACGACCGCGGGCATCTAAGTTGCCATCAAAAAACCACCCAAGATTGGGCATAATAGGCTAGATCTTAACTCGCGCCAACTGCTTGCATCAAAATCCAGTCGTGAAAGTAGCTGTGTGAGCCGAGAAATGGTATCGGCCATAAGCACTATGGGGCGTATACGTAACATTTTAAAATTTCTTGTACTTGCTCCGTTACGCCCGAGGGCAGCTAAGTTGCCATCAAAAAACCACCTAAGATTCGACTTAGTAGGCTAGATCTGAACTCGCGCCAATTGTTTGCATCAAAATCCAGTCGTGAAAGTAGCTGTGTAAGCCGAAATATGGGTTCGGCCATAAGCACTACGGGGCATATAAGTAACATTTTAAAATTTCTTGTACTTGCTCCATTTCTACCGAGGGCAGCTTAGTTGGCATCAAAAAACCACCCAAGATTGGGGTTAATAAGCTAGATCTGAACTCGCGCCAACTGCTTGCATCAAAATCCAGTCGTGAAAGTAGCTGTGTTAGCCGAGAAATGTGAATCGGCGATAAGCACTACGGGGCGTATACGTAACATTTTAAAATTTCTTGTACTTGCTGCATTACGACCGCGGGCAGTTAAGTTGCCATCAAAAAACCACCCAAGATTTGGCTTAATAGGCTAGATCTGAACTCGCGCCAACTGTTTGCATCAAAATCCAGTCGTGAAAGTAGCTGTGTTAGCCGAGAAATGGGTTAGGCCATAAGCGCTACGGGGCGGATACGTAACAATTTAAAATTTCTTGTACTTGGTTCATGACGACCGCGGGCAGCTAAGTTGCCATCAAAAAACCACCCAAGATTTGGCTTAATAGGCTAGATCTGAACTCGCGCCATATGTTTGCATCAAAATCCGGTCGCGAAAGTAGCTGTGTTAGCCGAGAAATGGGATCGGCCATAAGCACTACGGGGCGTATACGTAACATTTTAAAATTTCTTGTACTTGCTCCATTACGACCGCGGGCAGCTAAGTTGCCATAAAAAAAAAACCCAAGATACGACTTAATAGGCTAGATCTGAACTCGCGCCAACTGTTCATCAAAATCCAGTCGTGAAAGTAGCTGTGTTAGCCGAGAAATGGGTTAGGCCATAAGCACTATGGGGCGTATACGTAAGATTTTAAAATTTCTTGTACTTGCTCCATTACGACCGCGGGCAGCTAAGTTGCCATCAAAAAACCACCCAAGATTGGCCTTAATAGGCTAGATCTTAACTCGCGCCAACTGCTTGCATCAAAATCCAGTCGTGAAAGTAGCTGTGTGAGCCGAGAAATGGTATCGGCCATAAGCACTATGGGGCGTATACGTAACATTTTAAAATTTCTTGTACTTGCTCCATTACGACCGCGGGCAGCTAAGTTGCCATCAAAAAACCACCTAAGATTCGACTTAATAGGCTAGATCTGAACTCGCCCCAACTGCTTGCATCAAAATCCAGTCGCGAAAGTAGCTGTGTTAGCCGAGAAATGGGTTAGGCCATAAGCACTATGGGGCGTATACGTAACATTTTAAAATTTCTTGTACTTGCTCCATTACGACCGCGGGCAGCTAAGTTGCCATCAAAAAACCACCCAAGATTGGCCTTAATAGGCTAGATCTTAACTCGCGCCAACTGCTTGCATCAAAATCCAGTCGTGAAAGTAGCTGTGTGAGCCGAGAAATGGTATCGACCATAAGCATTACGAGGCGTATACGTAACATTTTAAAATTTCTTGTACTTGCTCCATTGCAACCACGGGCAGCTAAGTTGCCATCAAAAAACCACCCAAGATTGGGCTTAATAGGCTAGATCTTAACTCGCGCCAACTGCTTGCATCAAAATCCAATCGTGAAAGTAGCTGTGTAAGCCGAGAAATGGGTTCGGCCATAAGCACTACGGGGCGTATACGTAACATTTTAAAATTTCTTGTACTTGCTCCATTTCGACCGAGGGCAGCTAAGTTGCCATCAAAAAACCACCCAAGATTGGGTTTAATAGGCTAGATCTGAACTCGCGCCAACTGCTTGCATCAAAATCCAGTCGTGAAAGTAGCTGTGTAAGCCGAGAAATGGGTTCGGCCATAAGCACTATGGGGCGTATACGTAACATTTTAAAATTTCTTGTACTTGCTCCATTACGACCGCGGGCAGCTAAGTTGCCATAAAAAAAAAACCCAAGATTCGACTTAATAGGCTAGATCTGAACTCGCGCCAACTGTTCATCAAAATCCAGTCGTGAAAGTAGCTGTGTTAGCCGAGAAATGGGTTAGGCCATAAGCACTATGGGGCGTATACGTAACATTTTAAAATTTCTTGTACTTGCTCCATTACGACCGCGGGCAGCTAAGTTGCCATCAAAAAACCACCCAAGATTGGGCTTAATAGGCTAGATCCGAACCTGCGCCAACTGGTTGCATCAAAAACCAGTCGTGAAAGTAGCTGTGTTAGCCGAGAAATGGGTTAGGCCATAAGCACTACGGGGCGGATACGTAACAATTCAAAATTTCTTGTACTTGCTGCATTACGACCGCGGGCAGCTAAGTTGCCATCAAAAAACCACCCAAGATTTGGCTTAATAGGCTAGATCTGAACTCGCGCCAACTGTTTGCATCAAAATCCAGTCGTGAAAGTAGCTGTGTTAGCCGAGAAATGGGTTCGACCATAAGCATTACGAGGCGTATACGTAACATTTTAAAATTTCTTGTACTTGCTCCATTGCGACCACGGGCACCTAAGTTGCCATCAAAAAACCACCCAAGATTGGGTTTAATAGGCTAGATCTGAACTCGCCCCAACTGCTTGCATCAAAATCCAGTCGCGAAACTAGCTGTGTTAGCCGAGATATGGGTTCGACCATAAGCATTACGAGGCGTATACGTAACATTTTAAAATTTCTTGTACTTGCTCCATTGCAACCACGGGCAGCTAAGTTGCCATCAAAAAACCACCCAAGATTGGGTTTAACAGGCTAGATCTGAACTCGCCCCAACTGCTTGCATCAAAATCCAGTCGCGAAACTAGCTGTGTCAGCCGAGAGATGGGATCGGCCATAAGCACTACGGGGCGTATACGTAACATTTAAAAATTTTTTGTACTTGCTCCATTACGACCGCGGGCAGCTAAGTTGCCATCAAAAAACCACCCAAGATTGGGCTTAATAGGCTAGATCTTAACTCGCGCCAACTGCTTGCATCAAAATCCAGTCGTGAAAGTAGCTGTGTAAGCCGAGAAATGGGTTCGGCCATAAGCACTACTGGGCGTATACGTAACATTTTAAAATTTCTTGTACTTGCTCCATTTCGACCGAGGGCAGGTAAGTTGCCATCAAAAAACCACCCAAGATTGGGGTTAATAGGCTAGATCTGAACTCGCGCCAACTGCTTGCATCAAAATCCAGTCGTGAAAGTAGCTGTGTTAGCCGAGAAATGGGTTCGACCATAAGCATTACGAGGCGTATACGTAACATTTTAAAATTTCTTGCACTTGCTCCATTGCGACCACGTACAGCTAAGTTGCCATCAAAAAACCACCCAAGATTGGGTTTAATAGGCTAGATCTGAACTCGCGCCAACTGCTTGCATCAAAATCCAGTCGTGAAAGTAGCTGTGTAAGCCGAGAAATGGGTTCGGCCATAAGCACTACGGGGCGTATACGTAACATTTTAAAATTTCTTGTATTTGCTCCATTTCGACCGAGGGCAGCTAAGTTGCCATCAAAAAACCACCCAAGATTGGGCTTAATAGGCTAGATCTGAACTCGCGCCAACTGCTTGCATCAAAATCCAGTCGTGAAAGTAGTTGTGTTAGCCGAGAAATGGGTTCGGCCATAAGCACTACTGGGCGTATACGTAACATTTTAAAATTTCTTGTACTTGCTCCATTTCGACCGAGGGCAGGTAAGTTGCCATCAAAAAACCACCCAAGATTGGGTTTAATAGGCTAGATCTGAACTCGCCCCAACTGCTTGCATCAAAATCCAGTCGTGAAAGTAGCTGTGTAAGCCGAGAAATGGGTTCGGCCATAAGCACTACGGGGCGTATACGTAACATTTTAAAATTTCTTGTATTTGCTCCATTTCGACCGAGGGCAGCTAAGTTGCCATCAAAAAACCACCCAAGATTTGGCTTAATAGGCTAGATCTGAACTCGCGCCAATTGTTTGCATCAAAATCCAGTCGTGAAAGTAGCTGTGTAAGCCGAGAAATGGGTTCGGCCATAAGCACTACGGGGCGTATACGTAACATTTTAAAATTGTTTGTACTTGCTCCATTTCGACCGAGGGCAGCTAAGTTGCCATCAAAAAACCACCCAAGATTTGGCTTAATAGGCTAGATCTGAACTCGCGCCAACTGTTTGCATCAAAATTAAGTCGTGAAAGTAGCTGTGTAAGCCGAGAAATGGTTTCGGCCATAAGCGCTACGGGGCGTATACGTGACATTTTAAAATTTCTTGTATTTGCTCTATTGCGACCACGGGCAGCTAAGTTGCCATCAAAAAAACACCCAAGATTGGGTCTAATAGGCTAGATCTGAACTCGCGCCAACTGCTTGCATCAAAATCCATTCGCGAAAGTAGCTGTGTTAGCGGGGAAATGGGATCGGCCATAAGCACTACGGGGCGTATACGTAACATTGTAAAATTTCTTGTACTTGCTCCATTACGACCGCGGACAGCAATGTTGCTATCAAAAAACCACCCAAGATTCGACTTAATTGGCTAGATCTGAACTCGCGCCAACTGCTTGCATCAAAATCCAGTCGCGAAAGTAGCTATGTTAGCCGAGAAAGGGGATCGGCGATAAGCACTACGGGGCGGATACGTAACAATTTAAAATTTCTTGTACTTGCTCCATTACCACCGCGGGCAGCTCACTTGCCATCAAAAAACCACCCAAGATTGGGGTTAATAAGCTAGATCTGAACTCGCGCCAACTGCTTGCATCAAAATCCAGTCGCGAAAGTAGCTAAGTTAGCGGAGAAATGGGATCGGCCATAAGCACTACGGGGCGTATACGTAACATTTTAAAATTTCTTGTACTTGCTCCATTTCGACCGAGGGCAGCTAAGTTGCCATCAATAAACCACCCAAGATTGGGGTTAATAGGCTAGATCTGAACTCGCGCCAACTGCTTGCATCAAAATCCAGTCGTGAAAGTAGCTGTGTTAGCCGAGAAATGGGTTCGACCATAAGCATTACGAGGCGTATACGTAACATTTTAAAATTTCTTGTACTTGCTCCATTGCGACCACGGGCAGCTAAGTTGCCATCAAAAAACCACCCAAGTTTTGGCTTAATAGGCTCGATCTGAACTCGCGCCAACTGTTTGCATCAAAATCCAGTTGCGAAAGCAGCTGTGTTAGCGGAGAAATGGGATCGGCGATAAGCACTACGGGGCGTATACGAAACATTTTCAAATTTCTTGTACTTGGTTCATGACGACCGCGGGCAGCTAAGTTGCCATCAAAAAACCACCCAAGATTGAGCTTAATAGGCTAGATCTTAACTCGCGCCAACTGCTTGCATCAAAATCCAGTCGTGAAAGTAGCTGTGTAAGCCGAGAAATGGGTTCGGCCATAAGCACTACGGGGCGTATACGTAACATTTTAAAATTTCTTGTACTCGCTCCATTTCGACCGAGGGCAGCTAAGTTGCCATCAAAAAACCACCCAAGATTGGGGTTAATAGGCTAGATCTGAACTCGCGCCAACTGCTTGCATCAAAATCCAGTCGTGAAAGTAGCTGTGTTAGCCGAGAAATGGGTTCGACCATAAGCATTACGAGGCGTATACGTAACATTTTAAAATTTCTTGTACTTGCTCCATTGCGACCACGGGCAGCTAAGTTGCCTTCAAAAAACCACCCAAGATTGGGTTTAATAGGCTAGTGTTAGCCGAGAGATGGGATCGGCCATAAGCACTACGGGGCGTATACGTAACATTTTAAAATTTCTTGTATTTGCTCCATTACGACCGCGGGCAGCTAAGTTGCCATCAAAAAACCACCCAAGATTGGGCTTAATAGGCTAGATCTTAACTCGCGCCAACTGCTTGCATCAAAATCCAGTCGCGAAAGTAGCTGTGTGAGCCGAGAAATGGTATCGGCCATAAGCGCTATGGGGCGTATACGTAACATTTTAAAATTTCTTGTACTTGCTCCATTACGACCGCGGGCAGCTAAGTTGCCATCAAAAAACCACCTAAGATTCGACTTAATAGGCTAGATCCGAACCTGCGCCAACTGGTTGCATCAAAAACCAGTCGTCAAAGTAGCTGTGTTAGCCGAGAAATGGGATCGGCCATAACCACTACGGGGCGTATACGTAACATTTTAAAATTTCTTGTACTTGCTCCATTACGACCGCGGGCAGCTAAGTTGCCATCAAAAAACCAAACAAGATTGGGCTTAATAGGCTAGATCTTAACTCGCGCCAACTGCTTGCATCAAAATCCAGTCGCGAAAGTAGCTGTGTGAGCCGAGAAATGGTATCGGCCATAAGCACTATGGCGCGTATACGTAACATTATAAAATTTCTTGTACTTGCTCCATTACGACCGCGGGCAGCTAAGTTGCCATCAAAAAACCACCCAAGATTGGGGTTAATAGGCTAGATCTGAACTCGCGCCAACTGCTTGCATCAAAATCCAGTCGCGAAAGTAGCTATGTTAGCCGAGAAATGGGATCGGCGATAAGCACTATAGGGCGGATACGTAACAATTTAAAATTTCATGTCCTTGCTTCACTACGACCGCGGGCAGCTAAGTTGCCATCAAAAAACCACCCAAGATTGGGGTTAATAGGCTAGATCTGAACTCGCGCCAACTGCTTGCATCAAAATCCAGTCGCGAAAGTAGCTATGTTAGCGGAGAAATGGGATCGGCCATAAGCACTACGGGGCGTGTACGTAACATTTTAAAATTTCTTGTACTTGCTCCATTTCGACCGAGGGCAGCTAAGTTGCCATCAAAAAACCACCCAAGATTGGGGTTAATAGGCTAGATCTGAACTCGCGCCAACTGCTTGCATCAAAATCCAGTCGCGAAAGTAGCTATGTTAGCCGAGAAATGGGATCGGCGATAAGCACTACGGGGCGGATACGTAACAATTTAAAATTTCATGTCCTTGCTTCACTACGACCGCGGGCAGCTAAGTTGCCATCAAAAAACCACCCAAGATTGGGGTTAATAGGCTAGATCTGAACTCGCGCCAACTGCTTGCATCAAAATCCAGTCGCGAAAGTAGCTATGTTAGCGGAGAAATGGGATCGGCCATAAGCACTACGGGGCGTGTACGTAACATTTTAAAATTTCTTGTACTTGCTCCATTTCGACCGAGGGCAGCTAAGTTGCCATCAAAAAACCACCCAAGATTGGGGTTAATAGGCTAGATCTGAACTCGCGCCAACTGCTTGCATCAAAATCCAGTCGCGAAAGTAGCTATGTTAGCGGAGAAATGGGATCGGCCATAAGCACTACGGGGCGTGTACGTAACATTTTAAAATTTCTTGTACTTGCTCCATTTCGACCGAGGGCAGCTAAGTTGCCATCAAAAAACCACCCAAGATTGGGGTTAATAGGCTAGATCTGAACTCGCGCCAACTGCTTGCATCAAAATCCAGTCGCGAAAGTAGCTATGTTAGCGGAGAAATGGGATCGGCCATAAGCACTACGGGGCGTGTACGTAACATTTTAAAATTTCTTGTACTTGCTCCATTTCGACCGAGGGCAGCTAAGTTGCCATCAAAAAACCACCCAAGATTGGGGTTAATAGGCTAGATCTGAACTCGCGCCAACTCCTTGCATCAAAATCCAGTCGCGAAAGTAGCTGTGTGAGCCGAGAAATGGTATCGGCCATAAGCATTATGGGGCGTATACGTAACATTTTGAAATTTCTTGTACTTAGCTATGGCAGCTAAGTTGCCATAAAAAAAAAACCCAAGATTCGACTTAATAGGCTAGATCTGAACTCGCGCTAACTCCTTGCATCAAAATCCAGTCGCGAAAGTAGCTGTGTGAGCCGAGAAATGGTATCGGCCATAAGCATTATGGGGCGTATACGTAACATTTTAAAATTTCTTGTACTTGCTCCATTTCGACCGAGGGCAGCTAAGTTGCCATCAAAAAACCACCCAAGATTGGGGCTAATAGGCTAGATCTGAACTCGCGCCAACTGCTTGCATCAAAATCCAGTCGCGAAAGTAGCTGTGTGAGCCGAGAAATGGTATCGGCCATAAGCACTACGGGGCGTATACGTAACATTTTAAAATTTCTTGTACTTGCTCTATTACGACCGCGGGCAGCTAAGTTGCCATTCAAAAAAAACCCAAGATTTGACTTAATAGGCTAGACCTGAACCCGCGCCATATGTTTGCATCAAAATCCAGTCGCGAAAGTAGCTATGTTAGCGGAGAAATGGGATCGGCCATAAGCACTACGGGGCGTATACTTAACATTTTAAAATTTCTTGTACCTGCTCCATTGCGACCACGGGCAGCTAAGTTGCCATCAAAAAACCACCCAAGATTTGGCTTAATAGGCTAGATCTGAACTCGCGCTAACTCCTTGCATCAAAATCCAGTCGCGAAAGTAGCTGTGTGAGCCGAGAAATGGTATCGGCCATAAGCATTATGGGGCGTATACGTAACATTTTGAAATTTCTTGTACTTGCTCCATTTCGACCGAGGGCAGCTAAGTTGCCATCAAAAAACCACCCAAGATTGGGGTTAATAGGCTAGATCTAAACTCGCGCCAACTGCTTGCATCAAAATCCAGTCGCGAAAGTAGCTGTGTGAGCCGAGAAATGGTATCGGCCATAAGCACTACGGGGCGTATACGTAACATTTTAAAATTTCTTGTACTTGATCTATTACGACCGCGGGCAGCTAAGTTGCCATAAAAAAAAAACCCAAGATTCGACTTAATAGGCTAGATCTGAACTCGCGCTAACTCCTTGCATCAAAATCCAGTCGCGAAAGTAGCTGTGTGAGCCGAGAAATGGTATCGGCCATAAGCATTATGGGGCGTATACGTAACATTTTAAAATTTCTTGTACTTGCTCTATTACGACCGCGGGCAGCTAAGTTGCCATTCAAAAAAAACCCAAGATTTGACTTAATAGGCTAGACCTGAACCCGCGCCATATGTTTGCATCAAAATCCAGTCGCGAAAGTAGCTATGTTAGCGGAGAAATGGGATCGGCCATAAGCACTACGGGGCGTATACTTAACATTTTAAAATTTCTTGTACCTGCTCCATTGCGACCACGGGCAGCTAAGTTGCCATCAAAAAACCACCCAAGATTTGGCTTAATAGGCTAGATCTGAACTCGCGCCAACTGCTTGCATCAAAATCCAGTCGCGAAAGTAGCTATGTTAGCCGAGAAATGGGATCGGCCATAAGCACTACGGGGCGTATACGTAACATTTTAAAATTTCTTGTACTTGCTCCATTACGACCGCGGGCAGCTAAGTTGCCATAAAAAAAACCCAAGATTCGACTTAATAGGCTAGATCTGAACTCGCGCTAACTCCTTGCATCAAAATCCAGTCGCGAAAGTAGCTGTGTGAGCCGAGAAATGGTATCGGCCATAAGCATTATGGGGCGTATACGTAACATTTTGAAATTTCTTGTACTTGCTCCATTACGACCGCGGGCAGCTAAGTTGCCATCAAAAAACCACCCAAGATTGGGGTTAATAGGCTAGATCTGAACTCCCGCCAACTGCTTGCATCAAAATCCAGTCGCGAAAGTAGCTATGTTAGCGGAGAAATGGGATCGGCCATAAGCACTACGGGGCGTATACGTAACATTTTAAAATTTCTTGTACTTGCTCCATTTCGACCGAGGGCAGCTAAGTTGCCATCAAAAAACCACCCAAGATTGGGGTTAATAGGCTAGATCTGAACTCGCGCCAACTGCTTGCATCAAAATCCAGTCGCGAAAGTAGCTGTGTGAGCCGAGAAATGGTATCGGCCATAAGCATTATGGGGCGTATACGTAACATTTTGAAATTTCTTGTACTTGCTCCATTACGACCGCGGGCAGCTAAGTTGCCATCAAAAAACCACCCAAGATTGGGGTTAATAGGCTAGATCTGAACTCCCGCCAACTGCTTGCATCAAAATCCAGTCGCGAAAGTAGCTATGTTAGCGGAGAAATGGGATCGGCCATAAGCACTACGGGGCGTATACTTAACATTTTAAAATTTCTTGTACCTGCTCCATTGCGACCACGGGCAGCTAAGTTGCCATCAAAAAACCACCCAAGATTTGGCTTAATAGGCTAGATCTGAACTCGCGCCAACTGTTTGCATCAAAATCCAGTTGTGAAAGTAGCTGTGTTAGCCGAGAAATGGGACCGGCCATAAGCACTACGGGGCGTATACGTAACATTTTCAAATTTCTTGTAATTGCTCCATTACGACCGCGGGCAGCTAAGTTGCCATCAAAAAACCACCCAAGATTGGGCTTAATGGGCTAGATCTGAACTTGCGCCAACTGCTCGCATCAAAATCCAGTCGTGAAAGTAGCTGTGTTAGCCGAGAAATGGGCTCGACCATAAGCATTACGAGGCGTATACGAAACATTTTAAAATTTCTTGTACTTGCTCCATTACGACCGCGGGCAGCTAAGTTGCCATCAAAAAACCACCCAAGATTTCACTTAATAGGCTAGATCTGAACTCGCGCCAACTGTTTGCATCAAAATCCATTTGTGAAAGTAGCTGTGTGAGCCGAGAAATGGTATCGGCCATAAGCATTATGGGGCGTATACGTAACATTTTGAAATTTCTTGTACTTGCTCCATTACGACCGCGGGCAGCTAAGTTGCCATCAAAAAACCACCCAAGATTTCACTTAATAGGCTAGATCTGAACTCGCGCCAACTGTTTGCATCAAAATCCATTTGCGAAAGTAGCTGTGTTAGCCGAGAAATGGGATCGGCGGAAAGCACTACGGGGCGTATACGTAACATTTTCAAATTTCTTGTACTTGCTCCATTACGACCGCGGGCAGCTAAGTTGCCATCAAAAAACCACCCAAGATTTCGCTTAATAGGCTAGATCTGAACTCGCGCCAACTGCTTGCATCAAAATCCAGTCGCGAAAGTAGCTGTGTGAGCCGAAAAAATGGTATCGGCCATAAGCACTACGGGGCGTATACGTAACATTTTAAAATTTCTTGTACTTGCTCCATTACGACCGCGGGCAGCTAAGTTGCCATCAAAAAACCACCCAAGATTTCGCTTAATAGGCTAGATCTGAACTCGCGCCAACTGTTTGCATCAAAATCCATTTGTGAAAGTAGCTGTGTTAGCCGAGAAATGGGATCGGCGGAAAGCACTACGGGGCGTATACGTAACATTTTCAAATTTCTTGTACTTGCTCCATTACGACCGCGGGCAGCTAAGTTGCCATCAAAAAACCACCCAAGATTTCGCTTAATAGGCTAGATCTGAACTCGCGCCAACTGTTTGCATCAAAATCCAGTTGTGAAAGTAGCTGCGTTAGCCGGGAAATGGGTTCGGCCATAAACACTACGGGGCGTATACGCAACATTTTCAAATTTCTTGTACTTGGTTCATTACTACCCGTGCAGCTAAGTTGCCATCAAAAAACCACCCAAAATTTGGCTTAATAGGCTAGATCTGAACTCGCGCCAACTGTTTGCATCAAAATCCAGTCGTGCAAGTAGCTGTGTTAGCCGAGAAATGAGTTCGACCATAAGCATTACGAGGCGTATACGTAACATTTTAAAATTTCTTGTACTTGCTCCATTGCGACCACGGGCAGCTAAGTTGCCATCAAAAAACCACCCAAGATTTGGCTTAATAGGCTAGATCTGAACTCGCGCCAACTGTTTGCATCAAAATCCAGTTGTGAAAGCAGCTGTGTTAGCACAGAAATGGGATCGGCGATAAGCACTTCGGGGCGTATACGTAACATTTTCAAATTTCTTGTACTTGGTTCATGACGACCGCGGGCAGCTAAGTTGCCATCAAAAAACCACCCAAGATTTGGCTTAATAGGCTAGATCTGAACTCGCGCCAACTGTTTGCATCAAAATCCAGTCGTGAAAGTAGCTCTGTAAGCCGAGAAATGGTTTCGGCCATAAGCACTACGGGGCGTATACGTGACATTTTAAAATTTCTTGTACTTGCTCCATTTCGACCGAGGGCAGCTAAGTTGCCATCAAAAAAACACCCAAGATTGGGTTTAATAGGCTAGATCTGAACTCGCGCCAACTGCTTGCATTAAAATCCATACGCGAAAGTAGCTGTGTTAGCGGGGAAATGGGATCGGCCATAAGCACTACGGGGCGTATACGTAACAATTTCAAATTTCTTGTACTTGGTCCATGACGACCGCGGGCAGCTAAGTTGCCATCAAAAAACCACCCAAGATTTGGCTTAATAGGCTAGATCTGAACTCGCGCCAACTGTTTGCATCAAAATCCAGTTGTGAAAGTAGCTGTGTTAGCCGAGAAATGGGTTCGGCCATAAACACTACAGTTCAATTTCAAATTTCTTGTACTTGGTCCATGACGACCGCGGGCAGCTAAGTTGCCATCAAAAAACCACCCAAGATTTGGCTTAATAGGCTAGATCTGAACTCGCGCCAACTGTTTGCATCAAAATCCAGTTGTGAAAGTAGCTGTGTTAGCCGAGAAATGGGTTCGGCCATAAACACTACGGGGCGTATACGCAACATTTTCAAATTTCTTGTACTTGGTTCATTACTACCCGTGCAGCTAAGTTGCCATCAAAAAACCACCCAAAATTTGGCTTAATAGGCTAGATCTGAACTCGTGCCAACTGTTTGCATCAAAATCCAGTCGTGAAAGTAGCTGTGTTAGCCGAGAAATAAGTTCGACCATAAGCATTACGAGGCGTATACGTAACAATTTCAAATTTCTTGTACTTGGTTCATGACGACCGCGGGCAGCTAAGTTGCCATCAAAAAACCACCCAAGATTTGGCTTAATAGGCTAGATCTGAACTCGCGCCAACTGTTTGCCTCAAAATCCAGTTGTGAAAGTAGCTGTGTTAGCCGAGAAATGGGATCGGCCATAAGCACTACGGGGCGTATACGTAACATTTTAAAATTTCTTGTACTTGCTCCATTACGACCGCGGGCAGCTAAGTTGGCATCAAAAAACCACCCAATATTCGACTTAATAGGCTAGATCTGAACTCACGGTAACTCCTTGCATCAAAATCCAGTCGCGAAAGTAGCTGTGTGAGCCGAGAAATGGGATCGGCCATAAGCACTACGGGGCGTATACGTAACATTTTAAAATTTCTTGTACTTGCTCTATTACGACCGCGGGCAGCTAAGTTGCCATTCAAAAAAAACCCAAGATTTGACTTAATAGGCTAGACCTGAACCCGCGCCATATGTTTGCATCAAAATCCAGTCGCGAAAGTAGCTGTGTTAGCCGAGAAATGGGATCGGCCATAAGCACTACGGGGCGTATACTTAACATTTTAAAATTTCTTGTACCTGCTCCATTACGACCGCGGGCAGCTAAGTTGCCATCAAAAAACCACCCAAGATTTCGCTTAATAGGCTAGATCTGAACTCGCGCCAACTGTTTGCATCAAAATCCAGTTGTGAAAGTAGCTGTGTTAGCGGGGAAATGGGATCGGCCATAAGCACTACGGGGCGTATACGTAACAATTTCAAATTTCTTGTACTTGGTTCATGACGACCGCGGGCAGCTAAGTTGCCATCAAAAAACCACCCAATATTCGACTTAATAGGCTAGATCTGAACTCACGGTAACTCCTTGCATCAAAATCCAGTCGCGAAAGTAGCTGTGTGAGCCGAGAAATGGGATCGGCCATAAGCACTACGGGGCGTATACGTAACATTTTAAAATTTCTTGTACTTGCTCTATTACGACCGCGGGCAGCTAAGTTGCCATTCAAAAAAAACCCAAGATTTGACTTAATAGGCTAGACCTGAACCCGCGCCATATGTTTGCATCAAAATCCAGTCGCGAAAGTAGCTGTGTTAGCCGAGAAATGGGATCGGCCATAAGCACTACGGGGCGTATACTTAACATTTTAAAATTTCTTGTACCTGCTCCATTACGACCGCGGGCAGCTAAGTTGCCTTCAAAAAACCACCCAAGATTTCGCTTAATAGGCTAGATCTGAACTCGCGCCAACTGTTTGCATCAAAATCCAGTTGTGAAAGTAGCTGTGTTAGCGGGGAAATGGGATCGGCCATAAGCACTACGGGGCGTATACGTAACAATTTCAAATTTCTTGTACTTGGTTCATGACGACCGCGGGCAGCTAAGTTGCCATCAAAAAACCACCCAAGATTTGGCTTAATAGTCTAGATCTGAACTCGCGCCAACTGTTTGCATCAAAATCCAGTTGTGAAAGTAGCTGTGTTAGCCGAGAAATGGGATCGGCCATAAGCACTACGGGGCGTATACGTAACATTTTAAAATTTCTTGTACTTGCTCCATTACGACCGCGGGCAGCTAAGTTGGCATCAAAAAACCACCCAATATTCGACTTAATAGGCTAGATCTGAACTCACGGTAACTCCTTGCATCAAAATCCAGTCGCGAAAGTAGCTGTGTGAGCCGAGAAATGGTATCGGCCATAAGCATTATGGGGCGTATACGTAGCATTTAAAAATTTCTTGTACTTGCTCCATTACGACCGCGGGCAGCTAAGTTGCCATCAAAAAACCACCCAAGATTTCGCTTAATAGGCTAGATCTAAACTCGCGCCAACTGTTTGCATCAAAATCCAGTCGTGAAAGTAGCTGTGTAAGCCGAGAAATGGGTTCGGCCATAAGCACTATGGGGCGTATACGTAACATTTAAAAATTTTTTGTACTTGCTCCATTTCGACCGAGGGCAGCTAAGTTGCCATCAAAAAACCACCCAAGATTGGGGTTAATAGGCTAGATCTGAACTCGCGCCAACTGCTTGCATCAAAATCCATTCGCGAAAGTAGCTGTGTTAGCGGGGAAATGGGATCGGCCATAAGCACTACGGGGCGTATACGTAACATTTTCAAATTTCTTGTACTTGGTTCATGACGACCGCGGGCAGCTAAGTTGCTATCAAAAAACCACCCAAGATTTGGCTTAATAGGCTAGATCTGAACTCGCGCCAATTGTTTGCATCAAAATCCAGTCGTGAAAGTAGCTGTGTAAGCCGAGAAATGGGTTCGGCCATAAGCACTACGGGGCGTATACGTAACATTTTAAAATTTTTTGTACTTGCTCCATTTCGACCGAGGGCAGCTAAGTTGCCATCAAAAAACCACCCAAGATTTGGCTTAATAGGCTAGATCTGAACTCGCGCCAACTGTTTGCATCAAAATTAAGTCGTGAAAGTAGCTGTGTAAGCCGAGAAATGGTTTCGGCCATAAGCACTACGGGGCGTATACGTGACATTTTAAAATTTCTTGAATTTGCTCTATTGCGACCACGGGCAGCTAAGTTGCCATCAAAAAAACACCCAAGATTGGGTCTAATAGGCTAGATCTGAACTCGCGCCAACTGCTTGCATCAAAATCCATTCGCGAAAGTAGCTGTGTTAGCGGGGAAATGGGATCGGCCATAAGCACTACGGGGCGTATACGTAACATTGTAAAATTTCTTGTACTTGCTCCATTACGACCGCGGACAGCAATGTTGCCATCAAAAAACCACCCAAGATTCGACTTAATTGGCTAGATCTGAACTCGCGCCATATGTTTGCATCAAAATCCAGTCGCGAAAGTAGCTGTGTAAGCCGAGAAATGGGTGCGGCCATAAGTACTACGGGGCATATACATACGTAACAATTTAAAATTTCATGTACTTGCTTCACTACGACCGCGGACAGCTAAGTTGCCATCAAAAAACCACCCAAGATTGGGGTTAATAGGCTAGATCTGAACTCGCGCCAACTGCTTGCATCAAAATCCAGTCGTGAAAGTAGCTGTGTAAGCCGAGAAATGGGTTCGGCCATAAGCACTACGGGGCGTATACGTAACATTTTAAAATTTCTTGTACTTGCTCCATTTCGACCGAGGGCAGCTAAGTTGCCATCAAAAAACCACCCAAGATTGGGGTTAATAGGCTAGATCTGAACTCGCGCCAACTGCTTGCATCAAAATCCAGTCGCGAAAGTAGCTGTGTGAGCCGAGAAATGGTATCGGCCATAAGCACTATTGGGCGTATACGTAACATTTTAAAATGTCCTGTACTTGCTCCATTACGACCGCGGACAGCAAAGTTGCCATCAAAAAACCACCCAAGATTCGACTTAATTGGCTAGATCTGAACTCGCGCCATATGTTTGCATCAAAATCCAGTCGCGAAAGTAGCTGTGTAAGCCGAGAAATGGGTTCGGCCATAAGTACTACGGGGCATATACATACGTAACAATTTAAAATTTCATGTACTTGCTCCACTACGACCGCGGGCAGCTAAGTTGCCATCAAAAAACCACCCAAGATTGGGGTTAATAGGCTAGATCTGAACTCGCGCCAACTGCTTGCATCAAAATCCAGTCGTGAAAGTAGCTGTGTTAGCCGAGAGAAGGGGTCGGCCATAAGCATTATGGGGCGTATACGTAACATTTTGAAATTTCTTGTACTTGCTCCATTACGACCGCGGGCAGCTAAGTTGCCATCAAAAAACCACCCAAGATTGGGGTTAATAGGCTAGATCTGAACTCGCGCCAACTGCTTGCATCAAAATCCAGTCGCGAAAGTAGCTATGTTAGCGGAGAAATGGGATCGGCCATAAGCACTACGGGGCGTATACGTAACATTTTAAAATTTCTTGTACTTGCTCCATTTCTACCGAGGGCAGCTAAGTTGCCATCAAAAAACCACCCAAGTTTGGGGTTAATAGGCTAGATCTGAACTCGCGCCAGCTGCTTGCATCAAAATCCAGTCGCGAAAGTAGCTATGTTAGCCGAGAAAGGGGATCGGCGATAAGCACTACGGGGCGGATACGTAACAATTTAAAATTTCTTGTACTTGCTCCATTTCGACCGAGGGCAGCTAAGTTGCCATCAAAAAACCACCCAAGATTGGGGTTAATAGGCTAGATCTGAACTCGCGCCAACTGCTTGCATTAAAATCCAGTCGTGAAAGTAGCTGTGTTAGCCGAGAAATGGGTTCGACCATAAGCATTACGAGGCGTATACGTAACATTTTAAAATTTCTTGTACTTGCTCCATTGCGACCACGGGCAGCTAAGTTGCCATCAAAAAACCACCCAAGTTTTGGCTTAATAGGCTCGATCTGAACTCGCGCCAACTGTTTGCATCAAAATCCAGTTGCGAAAGCAGCTGTGTTAGCGGAGGAATGGGATCGGCGATAAGCACTACGGCGCGTATACGAAACATTTTCAAATTTCTTGTACTTAGTTCATGACGACCGCGGGCAGCTAAGTTGCCATCAAAAAACCACCCAAGATTGGGCTTAATAGGCTAGATCTTAACTCGCGCCAACTGCTTGCATCAAAATCCAGTCGTGAAAGTAGCTGTGTAAGCCGAGAAATGGGTTCGGCGATAAGCACTACGGGGCGTATACGTAACATTTTAAAATTTCTTGTACTCGCTCCATTTCGACCGAGGGCAGCTAAGTTGCCATCAAAAAACCACCCAAGATTGGGGTTAATAGGCTAGATCTGAACTCGCGCCAACTGCTTGCATCAAAATCCAGTCGTGAAAGTAGCTGTGTTAGCCGAGAAATGGGTTCGACCATAAGCATTACGAGGCGTATACGTAACATTTTAAAATTTCTTGTACTTGCTCCATTGCGACCACGGGCAGCTAAGTTGCCTTCAAAAAACCACTCAAGATTGGGTTTAATAGGCTAGTGTTAGCGGAGAAATGGGATCGGCGATAAGCACTACGGCGCGTATACGAAACATTTTCAAATTTCTTGTACTTAGTTCATGACGACCGCGGGCAGCTAAGTTGCCATCAAAAAACCACCCAAGATTGGGCTTAATAGGCTAGATCTTAACTCCCGCCAACTGCTTGCATCAAAATCCAGTCGTGAAAGTAGCTGTGTAAGCCGAGAAATGGGTTCGGCCATAAGCACTACGGGGCGTATACGTAACATTTTAAAATTTCTTGTACTCGCTCCATTTCGACCGAGGGCAGCTAAGTTGCCATCAAAAAACCACCCAAGATTGGGGTTAATAGGCTAGATCTGAACTCGCGCCAACTGCTTGCATCAAAATCCAGTCGTGAAAGTAGCTGTGTTAGCCGAGAAATGGGTTCGACCATAAGCATTACGAGGCGTATACGTAACATTTTAAAATTTCTTGTACCTGCTCCATTACGACCGCGGGCAGCTAAGTTGCCATCAAAAAACCACCCAAGATTGGGGTTAATAGGCTAGATCTGAACTCGCGCCAACTGCTTGCATCAAAATCCAGTCGTGAAAGTAGCTGTGTTAGCCGAGAAATGGGTTCGACCATAAGCATTACGAGGCGTATACGTAACATTTTAAAATTTCTTGTACCTGCTCCATTACGACCGCGGGCAGCTAAGTTGCCATCAAAAAACCACCCAAGATTTGGCTTAATAGGCTAGATCTGAACTCGCGCCAACTGTTTGCATCAAAATTAAGTCGTGAAAGTAGCTGTGTAAGCCGAGAAATGGTTTCGGCCATAAGCACTACGGGGCGTATACGTGACATTTTAAAATTTCTTGAATTTGCTCTATTGCGACCACGGGCAGCTAAGTTGCCATCAAAAAAACACCCAAGATTGGGTCTAATAGGCTAGATCTGAACTCGCGCCAACTGCTTGCATCAAAATCCATTCGCGAAAGTAGCTGTGTTAGCGGGGAAATGGGATCGGCCATAAGCACTACGGGGCGTATACGTAACATTGTAAAATTTCTTGTACTTGCTCCATTACGACCGCGGACAGCAATGTTGCCATCAAAAAACCACCCAAGATTCGACTTAATTGGCTAGATCTGAACTCGCGCCATATGTTTGCATCAAAATCCAGTCGCGAAAGTAGCTGTGTAAGCCGAGAAATGGGTTCGGCCATAAGTACTACGGGGCATATACATACGTAACAATTTAAAATTTCATGTACTTGCTTCACTACGACCGCGGACAGCTAAGTTGCCATCAAAAAGCCACCCAAGATTGGGGTTAATAGGCTAGATCTGAACTCGCGCCAACTGCTTGCATCAAAATCCATTCGCGAAAGTAGCTGTGTTAGCGGGGAAATGGGATCGGCCATAAGCACTACGGGGCGTATACGTAACATTTTAAAATTTCTTGTACTTGCTCCATTTCGACCGAGGGCAGCTAAGTTGCCATCAAAAAACCACCCAAGATTGGGGTTAATAGGCTAGATCTGAACTCGCGCCAACTGCTTGCATCAAAATCCAGTCGCGAAAGTAGCTGTGTGAGCCGAGAAATGGTATCGGCCATAAGCACTATTGGGCGTATACGTAACATTTTAAAATTTCTTGTACTTGCTCCATTTCTACCGAGGGCAGCTAAGTTGCCATCAAAAAACCACCCAAGATTGGGGTTAATAGGCTAGATCTGAACTCGCGCCAACTGCTTGCATCAAAATCCAGTCGTGAAAGTAGCTGTGTAAGCCGAGAAATGGGTTCGGCCATAAGCACTACGGGGCGTATACGTAACATTTTAAAATTTCTTGTACTTGCTCCATTTCGACCGAGGGCAGCTAAGTTGCCATCAAAAAACCACCCAAGATTGGGGTTAATAGGCTAGATCTGAACTCGCGCCAACTGCTTGCATCAAAATCCAGTCGCGAAAGTAGCTGTGTGAGCCGAGAAATGGTATCGGCCATAAGCACTATTGGGCGTATACGTAACATTTTAAAATGTCCTGTACTTGCTCCATTACGACCGCGGACAGCAAAGTTGCCATCAAAAAACCACCCAAGATTGGGGTTAATAGGCTAGATCTGAACTCGCGCCAACTGCTTGCATCAAAATCCAGTCGTGAAAGTAGCTGTGTTAGCCGAGAGAAGGGGTCGGCCATAAGCATTATGGGGCGTATACGTAACATTTTGAAATTTCTTGTACTTGCTCCATTACGACCGCGGGCAGCTAAGTTGCCATCAAAAAACCACCCAAGATTGGGGTTAATAGGCTAGATCTGAACTCGCGCCAACTGCTTGCATCAAAATCCAGTCGCGAAAGTAGCTATGTTAGCGGAGAAATGGGATCGGCCATAAGCACTACGGGGCGTATACGTAACATTTTAAAATTTCTTGTACTTGCTCCATTACGACCGCGGGCAGCTAAGTTGCCATCAAAAAACCACCCAAGATTGGGGTTAATAGGCTAGATCTGAACTCGCGCCAACTGCTTGCATCAAAATCCAGTCGCGAAAGTAGCTGTGTAAGCCGAGAAATGGGTTCGGCCATAAGCACTACGGGGCGTATACGTAACATTTTAAAATTTCTTGTACTTGCTCCATTTCGACCGAGGGCAGCTAAGTTGCCATCAAAAAACCACCCAAGATTGGGGTTAATAGGCTAGATCTGAACTCGCGCCAACTGCTTGCATCAAAATCCAGTCGCGAAAGTAGCTGTGTGAGCCGAGAAATGGTATCGGCCATAAGCACTATTGGGCGTATACGTAACATTTTAAAATGTCCTGTACTTGCTCCATTACGACCGCGGACAGCAAAGTTGCCATCAAAAAACCACCCAAGATTGGGGTTAATAGGCTAGATCTGAACTCGCGCCATATGTTTGCATCAAAATCCAGTCGCGAAAGTAGCTGTGTAAGCCGAGAAATGGGTTCGGCCATAAGCACTACGGGGCGTATACGTAACATTTTAAAATTTCTTGTACTTGCTCCATTACGACCGCGGGCAGCTAAGTTGCCATCAAAAAACCACCCAAGATTGGGGTTAATAGGCTAGATCTGAACTCGCGCCAACTGCTTGCATCAAAATCCAGTCGCGAAAGTAGCTGTGTAAGCCGAGAAATGGGTTCGGCCATAAGCACTACGGGGCGTATACGTAACATTTTAAAATTTCTTGTACTTGCTCCATTACGACCGCGGACAGCAAAGTTGCCATCAAAAAACCACCCAAGATTGGGGTTAATAGGCTAGATCTGAACTCGCGCCAACTGCTTGCATCAAAATCCAGTCGTGAAAGTAGCTGTGTTAGCCGAGAGAAGGGGTCGGCCATAAGCATTATGGGGCGTATACGTAACATTTTGAAATTTCTTGTACTTGCTCCATTACGACCGCGGGCAGCTAAGTTGCCATCAAAAAACCACCCAAGATTGGGGTTAATAGGCTAGATCTGAACTCGCGCCAACTGCTTGCATCAAAATCCAGTCGCGAAAGTAGCTATGTTAGCGGAGAAATGGGATCGGCCATAAGCACTACGGGGCGTATACGTAACATTTTAAAATTTCTTGTACTTGCTCCATTACGACCGCGGGCAGCTAAGTTGCCATCAAAAAACCACCCAAGATTGGGGTTAATAGGCTAGATCTGAACTCGCGCCAACTGCTTGCATCAAAATCCAGTCGTGAAAGTAGCTGTGTTAGCCGAGAGAAGGGGTCGGCCATAAGCATTATGGGGCGTATACGTAACATTTTGAAATTTCTTGTACTTGCTCCATTACGACCGCGGACAGCAAAGTTGCCATCAAAAAACCACCCAAGATTGGGGTTAATAGGCTAGATCTGAACTCGCGCCAACTGCTTGCATCAAAATCCAGTCGCGAAAGTAGCTGTGTGAGCCGAGAAATGGTATCGGCCATAAGCACTATTGGGCGTATACGTAACATTTTAAAATGTCCTGTACTTGCTCCATTACGACCGCGGACAGCAAAGTTGCCATCAAAAAACCACCCAAGATTGGGGTTAATAGGCTAGATCTGAACTCGCGCCATATGTTTGCATCAAAATCCAGTCGCGAAAGTAGCTGTGTAAGCCGAGAAATGGGTTCGGCCATAAGCACTACGGGGCGTATACGTAACATTTTAAAATTTCTTGTACTTGCTCCATTTCGACCGAGGGCAGCTAAGTTGCCATCAAAAAACCACCCAAGATTGGGGTTAATAGGCTAGATCTGAACTCGCGCCAACTGCTTGCATCAAAATCCAGTCGTGAAAGTAGCTGTGTTAGCCGAGAGAAGGGGTCGGCCATAAGCATTATGGGGCGTATACGTAACATTTTGAAATTTCTTGTACTTGCTCCATTACGACCGCGGGCAGCTAAGTTGCCATCAAAAAACCACCCAAGATTGGGGTTAATAGGCTAGATCTGAACTCGCGCCAACTGCTTGCATCAAAATCCAGTCGCGAAAGTAGCTATGTTAGCGGAGAAATGGGATCGGCCATAAGCACTACGGGGCGTATACGTAACATTTTAAAATTTCTTGTACTTGCTCCATTACGACCGCGGGCAGCTAAGTTGCCATCAAAAAACCACCCAAGATTGGGGTTAATAGGCTAGATCTGAACTCGCGCCAACTGCTTGCATCAAAATCCAGTCGCGAAAGTAGCTGTGTAAGCCGAGAAATGGGTTCGGCCATAAGCACTACGGGGCGTATACGTAACATTTTAAAATTTCTTGTACTTGCTCCATTTCGACCGAGGGCAGCTAAGTTGCCATCAAAAAACCACCCAAGATTGGGGTTAATAGGCTAGATCTGAACTCGCGCCAACTGCTTGCATCAAAATCCAGTCGTGAAAGTAGCTGTGTTAGCCGAGAGAAGGGGTCGGCCATAAGCATTATGGGGCGTATACGTAACATTTTGAAATTTCTTGTACTTGCTCCATTACGACCGCGGACAGCAAAGTTGCCATCAAAAAACCACCCAAGATTGGGGTTAATAGGCTAGATCTGAACTCGCGCCAACTGCTTGCATCAAAATCCAGTCGCGAAAGTAGCTGTGTGAGCCGAGAAATGGTATCGGCCATAAGCACTATTGGGCGTATACGTAACATTTTAAAATGTCCTGTACTTGCTCCATTACGACCGCGGACAGCAAAGTTGCCATCAAAAAACCACCCAAGATTGGGGTTAATAGGCTAGATCTGAACTCGCGCCATATGTTTGCATCAAAATCCAGTCGCGAAAGTAGCTGTGTAAGCCGAGAAATGGGTTCGGCCATAAGCACTACGGGGCGTATACGTAACATTTTAAAATTTCTTGTACTTGCTCCATTTCGACCGAGGGCAGCTAAGTTGCCATCAAAAAACCACCCAAGATTGGGGTTAATAGGCTAGATCTGAACTCGCGCCAACTGCTTGCATCAAAATCCAGTCGCGAAAGTAGCTGTGTGAGCCGAGAAATGGTATCGGCCATAAGCACTATTGGGCGTATACGTAACATTTTAAAATGTCCTGTACTTGCTCCATTACGACCGCGGACAGCAAAGTTGCCATCAAAAAACCACCCAAGATTGGGGTTAATAGGCTAGATCTGAACTCGCGCCAACTGCTTGCATCAAAATCCAGTCGCGAAAGTAGCTGTGTGAGCCGAGAAATGGTATCGGCCATAAGCACTATTGGGCGTATACGTAACATTTTAAAATGTCCTGTACTTGCTCCATTACGACCGCGGACAGCAAAGTTGCCATCAAAAAACCACCCAAGATTGGGGTTAATAGGCTAGATCTGAACTCGCGCCATATGTTTGCATCAAAATCCAGTCGCGAAAGTAGCTGTGTAAGCCGAGAAATGGGTTCGGCCATAAGCACTACGGGGCGTATACGTAACATTTTAAAATTTCTTGTACTTGCTCCATTTCGACCGAGGGCAGCTAAGTTGCCATCAAAAAACCACCCAAGATTGGGGTTAATAGGCTAGATCTGAACTCGCGCCAACTGCTTGCATCAAAATCCAGTCGCGAAAGTAGCTGTGTGAGCCGAGAAATGGTATCGGCCATAAGCACTATTGGGCGTATACGTAACATTTTAAAATGTCCTGTACTTGCTCCATTACGACCGCGGACAGCAAAGTTGCCATCAAAAAACCACCCAAGATTGGGGTTAATAGGCTAGATCTGAACTCGCGCCAACTGCTTGCATCAAAATCCAGTCGCGAAAGTAGCTGTGTGAGCCGAGAAATGGTATCGGCCATAAGCACTATTGGGCGTATACGTAACATTTTAAAATGTCCTGTACTTGCTCCATTACGACCGCGGACAGCAAAGTTGCCATCAAAAAACCACCCAAGATTTGGCTTAATAGGCTAGATTTGAACTCGCGCCAACTGTTTGCATCAAAATCCAGTCGTGAAAGTAGCTGTGTTAGCCGAGAAATGGGCTCGACCATAAGCATTACGAGGCGTATACGAAACATTTTAAAATTTCTTGTACTTGCTCCATTGCGACCACGGGCAGCTAAGTTGCCATCAAAAAAACACCCAAGATTGGGTCTAATAGGCTAGATCTGAACTCGCGCCAACTGTTTGCATTAAAATCCATTCGCGAAAGTAGCTGTGTTAGCCGAGAAATGGGATTGGCGATAAGCACTACGGGGCGTATACGTGACATTTTAAAATTTCTTGTACCTGCTCCATTTCGACCGGAGCAGCTAAGTTGCCATCAAAAAACCACCCAAGATTGGGGTTAATAGGCTAGATCTGAACTCGCGCCAACTGCTTGCATCAAAATCCAGTCGCGAAAGTAGCTATGTTAGCCGAGAAAGGGGATCGGCGATAAGCACTACGGGGCGGATACGTAACAATTTAAAATTTCTTGTACTTGCTCCATTACCACCGCGGGCAGCTAACTTGCCATCAAAAAACCACCCAAGATTGGGGTTAATAAGCTAGATCTGAACTCGCGCCAACTGCTTGCATCAAAATCCAGTCGCGAAAGTAGCTAAGTTAGCGGAGAAATGGGATCGGCCATAAGCACTACGGGGCGCATACGTAACATTTTAAAATTTCTTGTACTTGCTCCATTTCGACCGAGGGCAGCTAAGTTGCCATCAAAAAACCACCCAAGATTGGGGTTAATAGGCTAGATCTGAACTCGCGCCAACTGCTTGCATCAAAATCCAGTCGCGAAAGTAGCTGTGTGAGCCGAGAAATGGTATCGGCCATAAGCACTATGGGGCGTATACGTAACATTATAAAATTTCTTGTACTTGCTCCATTACGACCGCGGGCAGCTAAGTTGCCATCAAAAAACCACCCAAGATTCTGGTTAATAGGCTAGATCTGAACTCGCGCCAACTGCTTGCATCAAAATCCAGTCGCGAAAGTAGCTGTGTGAGCCGAGAAATGGTATCGGCCATAAGCACTATGGGGCGTATACGTAACATTTTAAAATTTCTTGTACTTGCTCCATTACGACCGCGGGCAGCTAAGTTGCCATCAAAAAACCACCTAAGATTCGACTTAATAGGCTAGATCCGAACCTGCGCCAACTGGTTGCATCAAAAACCAGTCGTGAAAGTAGCTGTGTTAGCCGAGAAATGGGATCGGCCATAACCACTACGGGGCGTATACGTAACATTTTAAAATTTCTTGTACTTGCTCCATTATGACCGCGGGCAGCTAAGTTGCCATCAAAAAACCAAACAAGATTGGGCTTAATAGGCTAGATCTTAACTCGCGCCAACTGCTTGCATCAAAATCCAGTCGCGAAAGTAGCTGTGTGAGCCGAGAAATGGTATCGGCCATAAGCACTATGGGGCGTATACGTAACATTATAAAATTTCTTGTACTTGCTCCATTACGACCGCGGGCAGCTAAGTTGCCATCAAAAAACCACCCAAGATTCTGGTTAATAGGCTAGATCTGAACTCGCGCCAACTGCTTGCATCAAAATCCAGTCGCGAAAGTAGCTATGTTAGCCGAGAAATGGGATCGGCGATAAGCACTACGGGGCGGATACGTAACAATTTAAAATTTCATGTCCCTGCTTCACTACGACCGCGGGCAGCTAAGTTGCCATCAAAAAACCACCAAGATTGGGGTTAATAGGCTAGATCTGAACTCGCGCCAACTGCTTGCATCAAAATCCAGTCGCGAAAGTAGCTATGTTAGCGGAGAAATGGGATCGGCCATAAGCACTACGGGGCGTATACGTAACATTTTAAAATTTCTTGTACTTGCTCCATTTCGACCGAGGGCAGCTAAGTTGCCATCAAAAAACCACCCAAGATTGGGGTTAATAGGCTAGATCTGAACTCGCGCCAACTGCTTGCATCAAAATCCAGTCGCGAAAGTAGCTATGTTAGCGGAGAAATGGGATCGGCGATAAGCACTACGGGGCGGATACGTAACAATGTAAAATTTCATGTACTTGCTTCATTACGACCGCGGGCAGCTAAGTTGCCATAAAAAAACCACCCAATATTCGACTTAATAGGCTAGATCTGAACTCGCGCTAACTCCTTGCATCAAAATCCAGTCGCGAAAGTAGCTGTGTGAGCCGAGAAATGGTATCGGCCATAAGCATTATGGGGCGTATACGTAACATTTTGAAATTTCTTGTACTTGCTCCATTACGACCGCGGGCAGCTAAGTTGCCATCAAAAAACCACCCAAGATTGGGGTTAATAGGCTAGATCTGAACTCCCGCCAACTGCTTGCATCAAAATCCAGTCGCGAAAGTAGCTATGTTAGCGGAGAAATGGGATCGGCCATAAGCACTACGGGGCGTATACGTAACATTTTAAAATTTCTTGTACTTGCTCCATTTCGACCGAGGGCAGCTAAGTTGCCATCAAAAAACCACCCAAGATTGGGGTTAATAGGCTAGATCTGAACTCGCGCCAACTGCTTGCATCAAAATCCAGTCGCGAAAGTAGCTATGTTAGCCGAGAAATGGGATCGGCGATAAGCACGGATACGTAACAATTTAACATTTCATGTACTTGCTTCATTACGACCGCGGGCAGCTAAGTTGCCATCAAAAAACCACCCAATATACGACTTAATAGACTAGATCTGAACTCGCGCCAACTCCTTGCATCAAAATCCAGTCGCGAAAGTAGCTGTCTGAGCCGAGAAATGGTATCGGCCATAAGCATTATGGGGCGTATACGTAACATTTTAAAATTTCTTGTACTTGCTCCATTACGATCGCGGGCAGCTAAGTTGCCATCAAAAAACCACTCAATATTCGACTTAATAGGCTAAATCTGAACTCGCGCCAACTCCTTGCATCAAAATCCTGTCGAGAAAGTAGCTGTGTGAGCCGAGAAATGGTATCGGCCATAAGCATTATGCGGCGTATACGTAACATTTTAAAATTTCTTGTACTTGCTCCAGTACGACCGCGGGCAGCTAAGTTGCCATCAAAAAACCACCCAATATTCGACTTAATAGGCTAGATCTGAACTCGCGCCAACTGCTTGCATCAAAATCCAGTCGTGAAAGTAGCTGTGTGAGTCGAGAAATGGCTTCGGCCATAAGCACTACGGGGCGGATACGTAACAATTTAAAATTTCATGTACTTGCTTCATTACGACCCCGGGCAGCTAAGTTGGCATCAAAAAACCACCCAATATTCGACTTAATAGGCTAGATCTGAACTCACGCCAACTCCTTGCATCAAAATCCAGTCGCGAAAGTAGCTGTGTGAGCCGAGAAATGGGTTCGGCCATAAACACTACGGGGCGTATACGCAACATTTTCAAATTTCTTGTACTTGGTTCATTACTACCCGTGCAGCTAAGTTGCCATCAAAAAACCAATGGTATCGGCCATAAGCATTATGGGGCGTATACGTAACATTTTAAAATTTCTTGTACTTGCTCCATTACGACCGCGGGCAGCTAAGTTGCCATCAAAAAACCACCCAAGATTGGGCTTAATAGGCTAGATTTGAACTCGCGCCAACTGCTTCCAACAAAATCCGGTCGCGAAAGTAGCTGTGTGAGCCGAGAAATGGTATCGGCCATAAGCACTACGGGGCGTATACGTAACATCTTAAAATTTCTTGTACTTGCTCTATTACGATCGCGGGCAGCTAAGTTGCCATTCAAAAAAAACCCAAGATTTGACTTAATAGGCTAGATCTGAGCCCGCGCCATATGTTTGCATCAAAATCCAGTCGCGAAAGTAGCTGTGTGAGCCGAGAAATGGTATCGGCCATAAGCACTACGGGGCGTATACGGAACATCTTAAAATTTCTTGTACTTGCTCTATTACGATCGCGGGCAGCTAAGTTGCCATTCAAAAAAAACCCAAGATTTGACTTAATAGGCTAGATCTGAACCCGCGCCATATGTTTGCATCAAAATCCAGTCGCGAAAGTAGCTGTGTGAGCCGAGAAATGGGTTCGGCCATAAACACTACGGGGCGTATACGCAACATTTTCAAATTTCTTGTACTTGGTTCATTACTACCCGTGCAGCTAAGTTGCCATCAAAAAACCAATGGTATCGGCCATAAGCATTATGCGGCGTATACGTAACATTTTAAAATTTCTTGTACTTGCTCCATTACGACTGCGGGCAGCTTAGTTGCCATCAAAAAACCACCCAAATTTTGGCTTAATAGGCTAGATCTGAACTCGTTCCAACTGTTTGCATCAAAATCCAATCGAGAAATGGGTTCGGCTGCAAGCACTACGGGGCGTATACGTGACATTTTAAATTTTTTTGTACTTGCTCCATTACGACCGCGTGCAGCTAGATTGCCATCCAAAAACAACCCAAAATTTGACTTAATAGGCTAGATCTGAACTCGCGCCAACTGTTTGCATCAAAATACAGTCGTGAAAGTAGCTGTGTAAGCCGGGAAATGGGTTCGGCCATAAGCACTAGGAGGCGTATACGTAACATTTTAAAATTTCTTGTACTTGCTCCATTTCGACCGAGGGCAGCTAAGTTGCCATCAAAAAACCACCCAAGATTGGGGTTAATAAGCTAGATCTGAACTCGCGCCAACTGCTTGCATCAAAATCCAGTCGCGAAAGTAGCTGTGTAAGCCGAGAAATGGGATCGGCGATAAGCACTACGGGGCGGATACGTAACAATTTAAAATTTCATGTACTTGCTTCATTACGACCGCGGGCAGCTAAGTTGCCATCAAAAAACCACCCAAGATTGGGGTTAATAGGCTAGATCTGAACTCGCGCCAACTGCTTGCATCAAAATCCAGTCGCGAAAGTAGCTATGTTAGCGGAGAAATGGGATCGGCCATGAGCACTACGGGGCGTATACGTAACATTTTAAAATTTCTTGTACTTGCTCCATTTCGACCGAGGGCAGCTAAGTTGCCATCAAAAAACCACCCAAGATTGGGGTTAATAGGCTAGATCTGAACTCGCGCCAACTGCTTGCATCAAAATCCAGTCGCGAAAGTAGCTATGTTAGCCGAGAAATGGGATCGGCGATAAGCACTACGGGGCGTATACGTAACATTTTCAAATTTCTTGTACTTGGTTCATGACGACCGCGGGCAGCTAAGTTGCCATCAAAAAACCACCCAAGATTTGGCTTAATGGGCTAGATCTGAACTCGCGCCAACTGCTTGCATTAAAATCCATTCGCGAAAGTAGCTGTGTTAGCCGAGAAATGGGATCGGCGATAAGCACTACGGGGCGTATACGTAACATTTTCAAATTTCTTGTACTTGGTTCATGACGACCGCGGGCAGCTAAGTTGCCATCAAAAAACCACCCAAGATTTGGCTTAATAGGCTAGATCTGAACTCGCGCCAACTGTTTGCATCAAAATCCAGTCGTGAAAGTAGCTGTGTAAGCCGAGAAATGGTTTCGGCCATAAGCACTACGGGGCGTATATGTGACATTTTAAAATTTCTTGTACTTGCTCCATTGCGACCACGGGCAGCTAAGTTGCCATCAAAAAACCACCCAAGATTTGGCTTAATAGGCTAGATCTGAACTCGCGCCAACTGTTTGCATCAAAATCTAGTTGTGAAAGTAGCTGTGTTAGCCGAGAAATGGGACCGGCCATAAGCACTACGGGGCGTATACGTAACATTTTCAAATTTCTTGTAATTGCTCCATTACGACCGCGGGCAGCTAAGTTGCCATCAAAAAACCACCCAAGATTGGGCTTAATGGGGTAGATCTGAACTCGCGCCAACTGCTCGCATCAAAATCCAGTCGTGAAAGTAGCTGTGTTAGCCGAGAAATGGGCTCGACCATAAGCATTACGAGGCGTATACGAAACATTTTAAAATTTCTTGTACTTGCTCCATTGCGATCACGGGCAGCTAAGTTGCCATCAAAAAAACACCCAAGATTGGGTCTAATAGGCTAGATCTGAACTCGCGCCAACTGCTTGCATTAAAATCCATTCGCGAAAGTAGCTGTGTTAGCCGAGAAATGGGATCGGCGATAAGCACTACGGGGCGTATACGTAACATTTTCACATTTCTTGTACTTGGTTCATGACGACCGCGGGCAGCTAAGTTGCCATCAAAAAACCACCCAAGATTTGGCTTAATAGGCTAGATCTGAACTCGCGCCAACTGTTTGCATCAAAATCCAGTCGTGAAAGTAGCTGTGTAAGCCGAGAAATGGATTCGGCCATAAGCACTACGGGGCGTATGCGTGACATTTTAAAATTTCTTGTACTTGCTCCATTGCGACCACGGGCAGCTAAGTTGCCATAAAAAAAAACCCAAGATTTGACTTAATAGGCTAGACCTGAACCCGCGCCATATGTTTGCATCAAAATCCAGTCGCGAAAGTAGCTGTGTTAGCGGAGAAATGGGATCGGCGATAAGCACTACGGGGCGTATACGTAACATTTTCAAATTTCTTGTACTTGGTTCATGACGACCGCGGGCAGCTAAGTTGCCATCAAAAAACCACCCAAGATTTGGCTTAATGGGCTAGATCTGAACTCGCGCCAACTGCTTGCATTAAAATCCATTCGCGAAAGTAGCTGTGTTAGCCGAGAAATGGGATCGGCGATAAGCACTACGGGGCGTATACGTAACATTTTCAAATTTCTTGTACTTGGTTCATGACGACCGCGGGCAGCTAAGTTGCCATCAAAAAACCACCCAAGATTTGGCTTAATAGGCTAGATCTGAACTCGCGCCCACTTTTTGCATCAAAATCCAGTCGTGAAAGTAGCTGTGTAAGCCGAGAAATGGTTTCGGCCATAAGCACTACGGGGCGTATATGTGACATTTTAAAATTTCTTGTACTTGCTCCATTGCGACCACGGGCAGCTAAGTTGCCATCAAAAAACCACCCAAGATTTGGCTTAATAGGCGAGAACTGAACTCGCGCCAACTGTTTGCATCAAAACCCAGTTGTGAAAGTAGCTGTGTTAGCCGAGAAATGGGATCGGCCATAAGCACTACGGGGCGTATATGTAACATTTTAAAATTTCTTGTAATTGCTCCATTACGACCGCGGGCAGCTAAGTTGCCATCAAAAAACCACCCAAGATTTCGCTTAATAGGCTAGATCTGAACTCGCGCCAACTGTTTGCATCAAAATCCAGTTGTGAAAGTAGCTGTGTTAGCCGAGAAATGGGATCGGCGGAAAGCACTACGGGGCGTATACGTAACATTTTCAAATTTCTTGTACTTGCTCCATTACGACCGCGGGCAGCTAAGTTGCCATCAAAAAACCACCCAAGATTTCGCTTAATAGGCTAGATCTGAACTCGCGCCAACTGCTTGCATCAAAATCCAGTCGCGAAAGTAGCTGTGTTAGCCGAGAAATGGGATCGGCGATAAGCACTACGGGGCGTATACGTAACATTTTCACATTTCTTGTACTTGGTTCATGACGACCGCGGGCAGCTAAGTTGCCATCAAAAAACCACCCAAGATTTGGCTTAATAGGCTAGATCTGAACTCGCGCCAACTGTTTGCATCAAAATCCAGTCGTGAAAGTAGCTGTGTAAGCCGAGAAATGGATTCGGCCATAAGCACTACGGGGCGTATGCGTGACATTTTAAAATTTCTTGTACTTGCTCCATTGCGACCACGGGCAGCTAAGTTGCCATAAAAAAAAACCCAAGATTTGACTTAATAGGCTAGACCTGAACCCGCGCCATATGTTTGCATCAAAATCCAGTCGCGAAAGTAGCTGTGTTAGCGGAGAAATGGGATCGGCGATAAGCACTACGGGGCGTATACGTAACATTTTCAAATTTCTTGTACTTGGTTCATGACGACCGCGGGCAGCTAAGTTGCCATCAAAAAACCACCCAAGATTTGGCTTAATGGGCTAGATCTGAACTCGCGCCAACTGCTTGCATTAAAATCCATTCGCGAAAGTAGCTGTGTTAGCCGAGAAATGGGATCGGCGATAAGCACTACGGGGCGTATACGTAACATTTTCAAATTTCTTGTACTTGGTTCATGACGACCGCGGGCAGCTAAGTTGCCATCAAAAAACCACCCAAGATTGGGCTTAATAGGCTAGATCTGAACTCGCGCCAACTGTTTGCATCAAAATCCAGTCGTGAAAGTAGCTGTGTAAGCCGAGAAATGGTTTCGGCCATAAGCACTACGGGGCGTATATGTGACATTTTAAAATTTCTTGTACTTGCTCCATTGCGACCACGGGCAGCTAAGTTGCCATCAAAAAACCACCCAAGATTTGGCTTAATAGGCGAGAACTGAACTCGCGCCAACTGTTTGCATCAAAACCCAGTTGTGAAAGTAGCTGTGTTAGCCGAGAAATGGGATCGGCCATAAGCACTACGGGGCGTATATGTAACATTTTAAAATTTCTTGTAATTGCTCCATTACGACCGCGGGCAGCTAAGTTGCCATCAAAAAACCACCCAAGATTTCGCTTAATAGGCTAGATCTGAACTCGCGCCAACTGTTTGCATCAAAATCCAGTTGTGAAAGTAGCTGTGTTAGCCGAGAAATGGGATCGGCGGAAAGCACTACGGGGCGTATACGTAACATTTTCAAATTTCTTGTACTTGCTCCATTACGACCGCGGGCAGCTAAGTTGCCATCAAAAAACCACCCAAGATTTCGCTTAATAGGCTAGATCTGAACTCGCGCCAACTGCTTGCATCAAAATCCAGTCGCGAAAGTAGCTGTGTGAGCCGAAAAAATGGTATCGGCCATAAGCACTACGGGGCGTATACGTAACATTTTAAAATTTCTTGTACTTGCTCCATTACGACCGCGGGCAGCTAAGTTGCCATCAAAAAACCTCCCAAGATTTCGCTTAATAGGCTAGATCTGAACTCGCGCCAACTGTTTGCATCAAAATCCAGTTGTGAAAGTAGCTGCGTTAGCCGGGAAATGGGTTCGGCCATAAACACTACGGGGCGTATACGCAACATTTTCAAATTTCTTGTACTTGGTTCATTACTACCCGTGCAGCTAAGTTGCCATCAAAAAACCACCCAAAATTTGGCTTAATAGGCTAGATCTGAACTCGCGCCAACTGTTTGCATCAAAATCCAGTCGTGCAAGTAGCTGTGTTAGCCGAGAAATGAGTTCGACCATAAGCATTACGAGGCGTATACGTAACATTTTAACATTTCTTGTACTTGCTCCATTGCGACCACGGGCAGCTAAGTTACCATCAAAAAACCACCCAAGATTTGGCTTAATAGGCTAGATCTGAACTCGCGCCAACTGTTTGCATCAAAATCCAGTTGTGAAAGCAGCTGTGTTAGCACAGAAATGGGATCGGCGATAAGCACTTCGGGGCGTATACGTAACATTTTCAAATTTCTTGTACTTGGTTCATGACGACCGCGGGCAGCTAAGTTGCCATCAAAAAACCACCCAAGATTTGGCTTAATAGGCTAGATCTGAACTCGCGCCAACTGTTTGCATCAAAATCCAGTCGTGAAAGTAGCTCTGTAAGCCGAGAAATGGTTTCGGCCATAAGCACTATGGGGCGTATACGTGACATTTTAAAATTTCTTGTACTTGCTCCATTTCGACCGAGGGCAGCTAAGTTGCCATCAAAAAACCACCCAAGATTGGGGTTAATAGGCTAGATCTGAACTCGCGCCAACTGCTTGCGTTAAAATCCATTCGCGAAAGTAGCTGTGCTAGCCGAGAAATGGGATCGGCGATAAGCACTACGGGGCGTATACGTAACATTTTCAAATTTCTTGTACTTGGTTCATGACGACCGCGGGCAGCTAAGTTGCCATCAAAAAACCACCCAAGATTTGTCTTAATAGGCTAGATCTGAACTCGCGCCAACTGTTTCCATCAAAATCCAGTCGTGAAAGTAGCTGTGTTAGCCGAGAAATGGGTTCGACCATAAGCATTACGAGGCGTATACGCAACATTTTCAAATTTCTTGTACTTGGTTCATTACTACCCGTGCAGCTAAGTTGCCATCAAAAAACCACCCAAAATTTGGCTTAATAGGCTAGATCTGAACTCGCGCCAACTGCTTGCATTAAAATCCATACGCGAAAGTAGCTGTGTTAGCGGGGAAATGGGATCGGCCATAAGCACTACGGGGCGTATGCGTGACATTTTAAAATTTCTTGTACTTGCTCCATTGCGACCACGGGCAGCTAAGTTGCCATAAAAAAAACCCAAGATTTGACTTAATAGGCTAGACCTGAACCCGCGCCATATGTTTGCATCAAAATCCAGTCGCGAAAGTAGCTGTGTTAGCGGAGAAATGGGATCAGCGATAAGCACTACGGGGCGTATACGTAACATTTTCAAATTTCTTGTACTTGGTTCATGACGACCGCGGGCAGCTAAGTTGCCATCAAAAAACCACCCAAGATTTGGCTTAATGGGCTGGATCTGAACTCGCGCCAACTGCTTGCATTAAAATCCATTCGCGAAAGTAGCTGTGTTAGCCGAGAAATGGGATCGGCGATAAGCACTACGGGGCGTATACGTAATATTTTCAAATTTCTTGTACTTGGTTCATGACGACCGCGGGCAGCTAAGTTGCCATCAAAAAACCACCCAAGATTTGGCTTAATAGGCTAGATCTGAACTCGCGCCAACTGTTTGCATCAAAATCCAGTCGTGAAAGTAGCTGTGTAAGCCGAGAAATGGTTTCGGCCATAAGCACTACGGGGCGTATATGTGACATTTTAAAATTTCTTGTACTTGCTCCATTGCGACCACGGGCAGCTAAGTTGCCATCAAAAAACCACCCAAGATTTGGCTTAATAGGCTAGATCTGAACTCGCGCCAACAGTTTGCATCAAAATCCAGTTGTGAAAGTAGCTGTGTTAGCCGAGAAATGGGACCGGCCATAAGCACTACGGAGCGTATACGTAACATTTTCAAATTTCTTGTAATTGCTCCATTACGACCGCGGGCAGCTAAGTTGCCATCAAAAAACCACCCAAGATTGGGCTTAATGGGCTAGATCTGAACTCGCGCCAACTGCTCGCATCAAAATCCAGTCGTGAAAGTAGCTGTGTTAGCCGAGAAATGGGCTCGACCATAAGCATTACGAGGCGTATACGAAACATTTTAAAATTTCTTGTACTTGCTCCATTGCGATCACGGGCAGCTAAGTTGCCATCAAAAAAACACCCAAGATTGGGTCTAATAGGCTAGATCTGAACTCGCGCCAACTGCTTGCATCAAAATCCATTCGCGAAAGTAGCTGTGTTAGCGGGGAAATGGGATCGGCCATAAGCACTACGGGGCGTATACGTAACATTTTCAAATTTCTTGTACTTGGTTCATGACGACCGCGGGCAGATAAGTTGCCATCAAAAAACCACCCAAGATTTTACTTAATAGGCTAGAACTGAACTCGCGCCAACTGTTTGCATCAAAACCCAGTTGTGAAAGTAGCTGTGTTAGCCGAGAAATGGGATCGGCCATAAGCACTACGGGGCGTATATGTAACATTTTAAAATTTCTTGTAATTGCTCCATTACGACCGCGGGCAGCTAAGTTGCCATCAAAAAACCACCCAAGATTTCGCTTAATAGGCTAGATCTGAACTCGCGCCAACTGTTTGCATCAAAATCCAGTTGTGAAAGTAGCTGTGTTAGCCGAGAAATGGGATCGGCGGAAAGCACTACGGGGCGTATACGTAACATTTTCAAATTTCTTGTACTTGCTCCATTACGACCGCGGGCAGCTAAGTTGCCATCAAAAAACCACCCAAGATTTCGCTTAATAGGCTAGATTTGAACTCGCGCCAACTGTTTGCATCAAAATCCAGTTGTGAAAGCAGCTGTGTTAGCACAGAAATGGGATCGGCGATAAGCACTTCGGGGCGTATACGTAACATTTTCAAATTTCTTGTACTTGGTTCATGACGACCGCGGGCAGCTAAGTTGCCATCAAAAAACCACCCAAGATTTGGCTTAATAGGCTAGATCTGAACTCGCGCCAACTGTTTGCATCAAAATCCAGTCGTGAAAGTAGCTCTGTAAGCCGAGAAATTGTTTCGGCCATAAGCACTACGGGGCGTATACGTGACATTTTAAAATTTCTTGTACTTGCTCCATTTCGACCGAGGGCAGCTAAGTTGCCATCAAAAAACCACCCAAGATTGGGGTTAATAGGCTAGATCTGAACTCGCGCCAACTGCTTGCGTTAAAATCCATTCGCGAAAGTAGCTGTGTTAGCCGAGAAATGGGATCGGCGATAAGCACTACGGGGCGTATACGTAACATTTTCAAATTTCTTGTACTTGGTTCATGACGACCGCGGGCAGCTAAGTTGCCATCAAAAAACCACCCAAGATTTGTCTTAATAGGCTAGATCTGAACTCGCGCCAACTGTTTGCATCAAAATCCAGTCGTGAAAGTAGCTGTGTAAGCCGAGAAATGGTTTCGGCCATAAGCACTACGGGGCGTATATGTGACATTTTAAAATTTCTTGTACTTGCTCCATTGCGACCACGGGCAGCTAAGTTGCCATCAAAAAACCACCCAAGATTTGGCTTAATAGGCTAGATCTGAACTCGCGCCAACTGTTTGCATCAAAATCCAGTTGTGAAAGTAGCTGTGTTAGCCGAGAAATGGGACCGGCCATAAGCACTACGGAGCGTATACGTAACATTTTCAAATTTCTTGTAATTGCTCCATTACGACCGCGGGCAGCTAAGTTGCCATCAAAAAACCACCCAAGATTGGGCTTAATGGGCTAGATCTGAACTCGCGCCAACTGCTCGCATCAAAATCCAGTCGTGAAAGTAGCTGTGTTAGCCGAGAAATGGGCTCGACCATAAGCATTACGAGGCGTATACGAAACATTTTAAAATTTCTCGTACTTGCTCCATTGCGATCACGGGCAGCTAAGTTGCCATCAAAAAAACACCCAAGATTGGGTCTAATAGGCTAGATCTGAACTCGCGCCAACTGCTTGCATCAAAATCCATTCGCGAAAGTAGCTGTGTTAGCGGGGAAATGGGATCGGCCATAAGCACTACGGGGCGTATACGTAACATTTTCAAATTTCTTGTACTTGGTTCATGACGACCGCGGGCAGATAAGTTGCCATCAAAAAACCACCCAAGATTTGGCTTAATAGGCTAGAACTGAACTCGCGCCAACTGTTTGCATCAAAACCCAGTTGTGAAAGTAGCTGTGTTAGCCGAGAAATGGGATCGGCCATAAGCACTACGGGGCGTATATGTAACATTTTAAAATTTCTTGTAATTGCTCCATTACGACCGCGGGCAGCTAAGTTGCCATCAAAAAACCACCCAAGATTTCGCTTAATAGGCTAGATCTGAACTCGCGCCAACTGTTTGCATCAAAATCCAGTTGTGAAAGTAGCTGTGTTAGCCGAGAAATGGGATCGGCGGAAAGCACTACGGGGCGTATACGTAACATTTTCAAATTTCTTGTACTTGCTCCATTACGACCGCGGGCAGCTAAGTTGCCATCAAAAAACCACCCAAGATTTCGCTTAATAGGCTAGATCTGAACTCGCGCCAACTGCTTGCATCAAAATCCAGTCGCGAAAGTAGCTGTGTGAGCCGAAAAAATGGTATCGGCCATAAGCACTACGGGGCGTATACGTAACATTTTAAAATTTCTTGTACTTGCTCCATTACGACCGCGGGCAGCTAAGTTGCCATCAAAAAACCACCCAAGATTTCGCTTAATAGGCTAGATCTGAACTCGCGCCAACTGTTTGCATCAAAATCCAGTTGTGAAAGTAGCTGCGTTAGCCGGGAAATGGGTTCGGCCATAAACACTACGGGGCGTATACGCAACATTTTCAAATTTCTTGTACTTGGTTCATTACTACCCGTGCAGCTAAGTTGCCATCAAAAAACCACCCAAAATTTGGCTTAATAGGCTAGATCTGAACTCGCGCCAACTGTTTGCATCAAAATCCAGTCGTGCAAGTAGCTGTGTTAGCCGAGAAATGAGTTCGACCATAAGCATTACGAGGCGTATACGTAACATTTTAAAATTTCTTGTACTTGCTCCATTGCGACCACGGGCAGCTAAGTTGCCATCAAAAAACCACCCAAGATTTGGCTTAATAGGCTAGATTTGAACTCGCGCCAACTGTTTGCATCAAAATCCAGTTGTGAAAGCAGCTGTGTTAGCACAGAAATTGGATCGGCGATAAGCACTTCGGGGCGTATACGTAACATTTTCAAATTTCTTGTACTTGGTTCATGACGACCGCGGGCAGCTAAGTTGCCATCAAAAAACCACCCAAGATTTGTCTTAATAGGCTAGATCTGAACTCGCGCCAACTGTTTGCATCAAAATCCAGTCGTGAAAGTAGCTGTGTTAGCCGAGAAATGGGTTCGACCATAAGCATTACGAGGCGTATACGAAACATTTTAAAATTTCTTGTACTTGCTCCACTGCGACCACGGGCAGCTAAGTTGCCATCAAAAAAACACCCAAGATTGGGTTTAATAGGCTAGATCTGAACTCGCGCCAACTGCTTGCATCAAAATCCATACGCGAAAGTAGCTGTGTTAGCGGGGAAATGGGATCGGCCATAAGCACTACGGGGCGTATACGTAACAATTTCAAATTTCTTGTACTTGGTTCATGACGACCGCGGGCAGCTAAGTTGCCATCAAAAAACCACCCAAGATTTGGCTTAATAGGCTAGATCTGAACTCGCGCCAACTGTTTGCATCAAATTCCAGTTGTGAAAGTAGCTGTGTTAGCCGAGAAATGGGTTCGGCCATAAACACTACGGGGCGTATACGCAACATTTTCAAATTTCTTGTACTTGGTTCATTACTACCCGTGCAGTTAAGTTGCCATCAAAAACCCACCCAAAATTTGGCTTAATAGGCTAGATCTGAACTCGCGCCAACTGTTTGCATCAAAATCCATTCGTGAAAGTAGCTGTGTTAGCCGAGAAATGGGTTCGACCATAAGCATTACGAGGCGTATACGAAACATTTTAAAATTTCTTGTACTTGCTCCATTGCGACCACGGGCAGCTAAGTTGCCATCAAAAAACACCCAAGATTGGGTTTAATAGGCTAGATCTGAACTCGCGCCAACTGCTTGCATCAATATACATTCGCGAAAGTAGCTGTGTAAGCCGAGAAATGGGTTCGGCCATAAGCACTAAGGGGCGGATACGTAACATTTTAAAATTTCTTGTACTTGCTCCATTACGACCGCGGGCAGCTAAGTTGCCATCAAAAAACCACCCAAGATTTGGCTTAATAGGCTAGATTTGAACTCGCGCCAACTGTTTGCATCAAAATCCAGTTGTGAAAGCAGCTGTGTTAGCACAGAAATTGGATCGGCGATAAGCACTTCGGGGCGTATACGTAACATTTTCAAATTTCTTGTACTTGGTTCATGACGACCGCGGGCAGCTAAGTTGCCATCAAAAAAACACCCAAGATTGGGTTTAATAGGCTAGATCTGAACTCGCGCCAACTGCTTGCATCAAAATCCATACGCGAAAGTAGCTGTGTTAGCGGGGAAATGGGATCGGCCATAAGCACTACGGGGCGTATACGTAACAATTTCAAATTTCTTGTACTTGGTTCATGACGACCGCGGGCAGCTAAGTTGCCATCAAAAAACCACCCAAGATTGGGCTTAATGGGCTAGATCTGAACTCGCGCCAACTGTTTGCATCAAAATCCAGTTGTGAAAGTAGCTGTGTTAGCCGAGAAATGGGACCGGCCATAAGCACTACGGAGCGTATACGTAACATTTTCAAATTTCTTGTAATTGCTCCATTACGACCGCGGGCAGCTAAGTTGCCATCAAAAAACCACCCAAGATTGGGCTTAATGGGCTAGATCTGAACTCGCGCCAACTGCTCGCATCAAAATCCAGTCGTGAAAGTAGCTGTGTTAGCCGAGAAATGGGCTCGACCATAAGCATTACGAGGCGTATACGAAACATTTTAAAATTTCTCGTACTTGCTCCATTGCGATCACGGGCAGCTAAGTTGCCATCAAAAAAACACCCAAGATTGGGTCTAATAGGCTAGATCTGAACTCGCGCCAACTGCTTGCATCAAAATCCATTCGCGAAAGTAGCTGTGTTAGCGGGGAAATGGGATCGGCCATAAGCACTACGGGGCGTATACGTAACATTTTCAAATTTCTTGTACTTGGTTCATGACGACCGCGGGCAGATAAGTTGCCATCAAAAAACCACCCAAGATTTGGCTTAATAGGCTAGAACTGAACTCGCGCCAACTGTTTGCATCAAAACCCAGTTGTGAAAGTAGCTGTGTTAGCCGAGAAATGGGATCGGCCATAAGCACTACGGGGCGTATATGTAACATTTTAAAATTTCTTGTAATTGCTCCATTACGACCGCGGGCAGCTAAGTTGCCATCAAAAAACCACCCAAGATTTCGCTTAATAGGCTAGATCTGAACTCGCGCCAACTGTTTGCATCAAAATCCAGTTGTGAAAGTAGCTGTGTTAGCCGAGAAATGGGATCGGCGGAAAGCACTACGGGGCGTATACGTAACATTTTCAAATTTCTTGTACTTGCTCCATTACGACCGCGGGCAGCTAAGTTGCCATCAAAAAACCACCCAAGATTTCGCTTAATAGGCTAGATCTGAACTCGCGCCAACTGCTTGCATCAAAATCCAGTCGCGAAAGTAGCTGTGTGAGCCGAAAAAATGGTATCGGCCATAAGCACTACGGGGCGTATACGTAACATTTTAAAATTTCTTGTACTTGCTCCATTACGACCGCGGGCAGCTAAGTTGCCATCAAAAAACCACCCAAGATTTCGCTTAATAGGCTAGATCTGAACTCGCGCCAACTGTTTGCATCAAAATCCAGTTGTGAAAGTAGCTGCGTTAGCCGGGAAATGGGTTCGGCCATAAACACTACGGGGCGTATACGCAACATTTTCAAATTTCTTGTACTTGGTTCATTACTACCCGTGCAGCTAAGTTGCCATCAAAAAACCACCCAAAATTTGGCTTAATAGGCTAGATCTGAACTCGCGCCAACTGTTTGCATCAAAATCCAGTCGTGCAAGTAGCTGTGTTAGCCGAGAAATGAGTTCGACCATAAGCATTACGAGGCGTATACGTAACATTTTAAAATTTCTTGTACTTGCTCCATTGCGACCACGGGCAGCTAAGTTGCCATCAAAAAACCACCCAAGATTTGGCTTAATAGGCTAGATTTGAACTCGCGCCAACTGTTTGCATCAAAATCCAGTTGTGAAAGCAGCTGTGTTAGCACAGAAATTGGATCGGCGATAAGCACTTCGGGGCGTATACGTAACATTTTCAAATTTCTTGTACTTGGTTCATGACGACCGCGGGCAGCTAAGTTGCCATCAAAAAACCACCCAAGATTTGTCTTAATAGGCTAGATCTGAACTCGCGCCAACTGTTTGCATCAAAATCCAGTCGTGAAAGTAGCTGTGTTAGCCGAGAAATGGGTTCGACCATAAGCATTACGAGGCGTATACGAAACATTTTAAAATTTCTTGTACTTGCTCCACTGCGACCACGGGCAGCTAAGTTGCCATCAAAAAAACACCCAAGATTGGGTTTAATAGGCTAGATCTGAACTCGCGCCAACTGCTTGCATCAAAATCCATACGCGAAAGTAGCTGTGTTAGCGGGGAAATGGGATCGGCCATAAGCACTACGGGGCGTATACGTAACAATTTCAAATTTCTTGTACTTGGTTCATGACGACCGCGGGCAGCTAAGTTGCCATCAAAAAACCACCCAAGATTTGGCTTAATAGGCTAGATCTGAACTCGCGCCAACTGTTTGCATCAAATTCCAGTTGTGAAAGTAGCTGTGTTAGCCGAGAAATGGGTTCGGCCATAAACACTACGGGGCGTATACGCAACATTTTCAAATTTCTTGTACTTGGTTCATTACTACCCGTGCAGTTAAGTTGCCATCAAAAACCCACCCAAAATTTGGCTTAATAGGCTAGATCTGAACTCGCGCCAACTGTTTGCATCAAAATCCATTCGTGAAAGTAGCTGTGTTAGCCGAGAAATGGGTTCGACCATAAGCATTACGAGGCGTATACGAAACATTTTAAAATTTCTTGTACTTGCTCCATTGCGACCACGGGCAGCTAAGTTGCCATCAAAAAACACCCAAGATTGGGTTTAATAGGCTAGATCTGAACTCGCGCCAACTGCTTGCATCAATATACATTCGCGAAAGTAGCTGTGTAAGCCGAGAAATGGGTTCGGCCATAAGCACTAAGGGGCGGATACGTAACATTTTAAAATTTCTTGTACTTGCTCCATTACGACCGCGGGCAGCTAAGTTGCCATCAAAAAACCACCCAATATTCGACTTAATAGGCTAGATCTGAACTCGCGCCAACTGCTTGCATCAAAATCCAGTCGCGAAAGTAGCTGTGTGAGCCGAGAAATGGTATCGGCCATAAGCACTAGGGGGCGTATACGTAACATTTTAAAATTTCTTGTACTTGCTCTATTACGACCGCGGGCAGCTAAGTTGCATTCAAAAAAAACCCAAGATTTGACTTAATAGGCTAGACCTGAACCCGCGCCATATGTTTGCATCAAAATCCAGTCGCGAAAGTAGCTGTGTCAGTCGAGAAATGACTTCGGCCATAAGCACTACGGGGCGGATACGTAACATTTTAAAATTTCTTGTACTTGCTCGATTACGACCGCGGGCAGCTAAGTTGCCATCAAAAAACCACCCAAGATTGGGCTTAATGGGCTAGATCTGAACTCGCGCCAACTGCTTGCATTAAAATCCATTCGCGAAAGTAGCTGTGTTAGCCGAGAAATGGGATCGGCGGTAAGCACTACGGGGCGTATACGTAACATTTTCAAATTTCTTGTACTTGGTTCATGACGACCGCGGGCAGCTAAGTTGCCATCAAAAAACCACCCAAGATTTGGCTTAATAGGCTAGATCTGAACTCGCGCCAACTGTTTGCATCAAAATCCAGTCGTGAAAGTAGCTGTGTAAGCCGAGAAATGGATTCGGCCATAAGCACTACGGGGCGTATGCGTGACATTTTAAAATTTCTTGTACTTGCTCCATTGCGACCACGGGCAGCTAAGTTGCCATAAAAAAAAACCCAAGATTTGACTTAATAGGCTAGACCTGAACCCGCGCCAACTGTTTGCATCAAAATCCAAAAATTGCGGAAAGCACTACGGGGCGTATACGTAACATTTTCAAATTTCTTGTACTTGCTCCATTACGACCGCGGGCAGCTAAGTTGCCATTCAAAAAAAACCCAAGATTTGACTTAATAGGCTAGACCTGAACCCGCGCCATATGTTTGCATCAAAATCCGGTCGCGAAAGTAGCTGTGTCAGTCGAGAAATGACTTCGGCCATAAGCACTACGGGGCGGATACGTAACATTTTAAAATTTCTTGTACTTGCTCGATTACGACCGCGGGCAGCTAAGTTGCCATCAAAAACCCACCCAAAATTTGGCTTAATAGGCTAGATCTGAACTCGCGCCAACTGTTTGCATCAAAATCCATTCGTGAAAGTAGCTGTGTTAGCCGAGAAATGGGTTCGACCATAAGCATTACGAGGCGTATACGAAACATTTTAAAATTTCTTGTACTTGCTCCATTGCGACCACGGGCAGCTAAGTTGCCATCAAAAAACACCCAAGATTGGGTTTAATAGGCTAGATCTGAACTCGCGCCAACTGCTTGCATCAATATACATTCGCGAAAGTAGCTGTGTAAGCCGAGAAATGGGTTCGGCCATAAGCACTAAGGGGCGGATACGTAACATTTTAAAATTTCTTGTACTTGCTCCATTACGACCGCGGGCAGCTAAGTTGCCATCAAAAAACCACCCAATATTCGACTTAATAGGCTAGATCTGAACTCGCGCCAACTGCTTGCATCAAAATCCAGTCGCGAAAGTAGCTGTGTGAGCCGAGAAATGGTATCGGCCATAAGCACTAGGGGGCGTATACGTAACATTTTAAAATTTCTTGTACTTGCTCTATTACGACCGCGGGCAGCTAAGTTGCATTCAAAAAAAACCCAAGATTTGACTTAATAGGCTAGACCTGAACCCGCGCCATATGTTTGCATCAAAATCCAGTCGCGAAAGTAGCTGTGTTAGCCGAGAAATGGGATCGGCCATAAGCACTACGGGGCGTATACGTAACATTTTCAAATTTCTTGTAATTGCTCCATTACGACCGCGGGCAGCTAAGTTGCCATCAAAAAACCACCCAAGATTTGGCTTCATAGGCTAGATCTGAACTCGCGCCAACTGTTTGCATCAAAATCCAGTCGGGAAAGTAGCTGTGTAAGCCGAGAAATGGTTTCGGCGATAAGCACTACGGGGCGTATACGTAACATTTTCAAATTTCTTGTACTTGGTTCATGACGACCGCGGGCAGCTAAGTTGCCATCAAAAAACCACCCAAGATTTGGCTTAATGGGCTAGATCTGAACTCGCGCCAACTGCTTGCATTAAAATCCATTCGCGAAAGTAGCTGTGTTAGCCGAGAAATGGGATCGGCGGTAAGCACTACGGGGCGTATACGTAACATTTTCAAATTTCTTGTACTTGGTTCATGACGACCGCGGGCAGCTAAGTTGCCATCAAAAAACCACCCAAGATTTGGCTTAATAGGCTAGATCTGAACTCGCGCCAACTGTTTGCATCAAAATCCAGTTGTGAAAGTAGCTGTGTTAGCCGAGAAATGGGATCGGCCATAAGCACTACGGGGCGTATACGTAACATTTTCAAATTTCTTGTAATTGCTCCATTACGACCGCGGGCAGCTAAGTTGCCATCAAAAAACCACCCAAGATTTCGCTTAATAGGCTAGATCTGAACTCGCGCCAACTGTTTGCATCAAAATCCAGTTGTGAAAGTAGCTGTGTTAGCCGAGAAATGGGATCGGCGGAAAGCACTACGGGGCGTATACGTAACATTTTCAAATTTCTTGTAATTGCTCCATTACGACCGCGGGCAGCTAAGTTGCCATCAAAAAACCACCCAAGATTTCGCTTAATAGGCTAGATCTGAACTCGCGCCAACTGTTTGCATCAAAATCCAGTTGTGAAAGTAGCTGTGTTAGCCGAGAAATGGGATCGGCGGAAAGCACTACGGGGCGTATACGTAACATTTTCAAATTTCTTGTAATTGCTCCATTACGACCGCGGGCAGCTAAGTTGCCATCAAAAAACCACCCAAGATTTCGCTTAATAGGCTAGATCTGAACTCGCGCCAACTGTTTGCATCAAAATCCAGTTGTGAAAGTAGCTGTGTTAGCCGAGAAATGGGATCGGCGGAAAGCACTACGGGGCGTATACGTAACATTTTCAAATTTCTTGTAATTGCTCCATTACGACCGCGGGCAGCTAAGTTGCCATCAAAAAACCACCCAAGATTTCGCTTAATAGGCTAGATCTGAACTCGCGCCAACTGTTTGCATCAAAATCCAGTCGTGAAGGTAGCTGTGTTAGCCGAGAAATGGGTGCGACCATAAGCATTACGAGGCGTATACGAAACATTTTAAAATTTCTTGTACTTGCTCCATTGCGATCACGGGCAGCTAAGTTGCCATCAAAAAAACACCCAAGATTGGGTCTAATAGGCTAGATCTGAACTCGCGCCAACTGCTTGCATCAAAATCCATTCGCGAAAGTAGCTGTGTTAGCGGGGAAATGGGATCGGCCATAAGCACTACGGGGCGTATACGTAACATTTTCAAATTTCTTGTAATTGCTCCATTACGACCGCGGGCAGCTAAGTTGCCATCAAAAAACCACCCAAGATTTCGCTTAATAGGCTAGATCTGAACTCGCGCCAACTGTTTGCATCAAAATCCAGTTGTGAAAGTAGCTGTGTTAGCCGAGAAATGGGATCGGCGGAAAGCACTACGGGGCGTATACGTAACATTTTCAAATTTCTTGTACTTGCTCCATTACGACCGCGGGCAGCTAAGTTGCCATTCAAAAAAAACCCAAGATTTGACTTAATAGGCTAGACCTGAACCCGCGCCATATGTTTGCATCAAAATCCGGTCGCGAAAGTAGCTGTGTTAGCCGAGAAATGGGATCGGCCATAAGCACTACGGGGCGTATACGTAACATTTTAAAATTTCTTGTACTTGCTCCATTACGACCGCGGGCAGCTAAGTTGCCATCAAAAAACCACCCAAGATTTCGCTTAATAGGCTAGATCTGAACTCGCGCCAACTGTTTGCATCAAAATCCAGTTGTGAAAGTAGCTGCGTTAGCCGGGAAATGGGTTCGGCCATAAACACTACGGGGCGTATACGTAACATTTTAAAATTTCTTGTACTTGCTCCATTACGACCACGGGCAGCTAAGTTGCCATCAAAAAACCACCCAAGATTTCGCTTAGTAGGCTAGATCTGAACTCGCGCCAACTGCTTGCATCAAAATCCAGTCGCGAAAGTAGCTGTGTTAGCCGAGAAATGGGATCGGCGGAAAGCACTACGGGGCGTATACGTAACATTTTCAAATTTCTTGTACTTGCTCCATTACGACCGCGGGCAGCTAAGTTGCCATTCAAAAAAAACCCAAGATTTGACTTAATAGGCTAGACCTGAACCCGCGCCATATGTTTGCATCAAAATCCGGTCGCGAAAGTAGCTGTGTTAGCCGAGAAATGGGATCGGCCATAAGCACTACGGGGCGTATACGTAACATTTTAAAATTTCTTGTACTTGCTCCATTACGACTGCGGGCAGCTAAGTTGCCATCAAAAAACCACCCAAGATTTCGCTTAATGGGCTAGATCTGAACTCGCGCCAACTGCTTGCATCAAAATCCAGTCGCGAAAGTAGCTGTGTGAGCCGAAAAAATGGTATCGGCCATAAGCACTACGGGGCGTATACGTAACATTTTAAAATTTCTTGTACTTGCTCCATTACGACCGCGGGCAGCTAAGTTGCCATCAAAAAACCACCCAAGATTTCGCTTAATAGGCTAGATCTGAACTCGCGCCAACTGTTTGCATCAAAATCCAGTTGTGAAAGTAGCTGCGTTAGCCGGGAAATGGGTTCGGCCATAAACACTACGGGGCGTATACGCAACATTTTCAAATTTCTTGTAATTGCTCCATTACGACCGCGGGCAGCTAAGTTGCCATCAAAAAACCACCCAAGATTGGGCTTAATGGGCTAGATCTGAACTCGCGCCAACTGCTCGCATCAAAATCCAGTCGTGAAAGTAGCTGTGTTAGCCGAGAAATGGGCTCGACCATAAGCATTACGAGGCGTATACGAAACATTTTAAAATTTCTTGTACTTGCTCCATTGCGATCACGGGCAGCTAAGTTGCCATCAAAAAAACACCCAAGATTGGGTCTAATAGGCTAGATCTGAACTCGCGCCAACTGCTTGCATCAAAATCCATTCGCGAAAGTAGCTGTGTTAGCGGGGAAATGGGATCGGCCATAAGCACTACGGGGCGTATACGTAACATTTTCAAATTTCTTGTAATTGCTCCATTACGACCGCGGGCAGCTAAGTTGCCATCAAAAAACCACCCAAGATTTCGCTTAATAGGCTAGATCTGAACTCGCGCCAACTGTTTGCATCAAAATCCAGTTGTGAAAGTAGCTGTGTTAGCCGAGAAATGGGATCGGCGGAAAGCACTACGGGGCGTATACGTAACATTTTCAAATTTCTTGTACTTGCTCCATTACGACCGCGGGCAGCTAACTTGCCATTCAAAAAAAACCCAAGATTTGACTTAATAGGCTAGACCTGAACCCGCGCCATATGTTTGCATCAAAATCCGGTCGCGAAAGTAGCTGTGTTAGCCGAGAAATGGGATCGGCCATAAGCACTACGGGGCGTATACGTAACATTTTAAAATTTCTTGTACTTGCTCTATTACGACCGCGGGCAGCTAAGTTGCATTCAAAAACCACCCAAGATTTGGCTTAATAGGCTAGATCTGAACTCGCGCCAACTGTTTGCATCAAAATCCAGTTGTGAAAGCAGGTGTGTTAGCACAGAAATGGGATCGGCGATAAGCACTTCGGGGCGTATACGTAACATTTTCAAATTTCTTGTACTTGGTTCATGACGACCGCGGGCAGCTAAGTTGCCATCAAAAAACCACCCAAGATTTGGCTTAATAGGCTAGATCTGAACTCGCGCCAACTGCTTGCATCAAAATCCAGTCGCGAAAGTAGCTGTGTGAGCCGAAAAAATGGTATCGGCCATAAGCACTACGGGGCGTATACGTACCATTTTAAAATTTCTTGTACTTGCTCCATTACGACCGCGGGCAGCTAAGTTGCCATCAAAAAACCACCCAAGATTTGGCTTAATAGGCTAGATCTGAACTCGCGCCAACTGTTTGCATCAAAATCCAGTCGTGAAAGTAGCTCTGTAAGCCGAGAAATTGTTTCGGCCATAAGCACTACGGGGCGTATACGTGACATTTTAAAATTTCTTGTACTTGCTCCATTTCGACCGAGGGCAGCTAAGTTGCCATCAAAAAACCACCCAAGATTGGGGTTAATAGGCTAGATCTGAACTCGCGCCAACTGCTTGCGTTAAAATCCATTCGCGAAAGTAGCTGTGTTAGCCGAGAAATGGGATCGGCGATAAGCACTACGGGGCGTATACGTAACATTTTCAAATTTCTTGTACTTGGTTCATGACGACCGCGGGCAGCTAAGTTGCCATCAAAAAACCACCCAAGATTTGTCTTAATAGGCTAGATCTGAACTCGCGCCAACTGTTTGCATCAAAATCCAGTCGTGAAAGTAGCTGTGTAAGCCGAGAAATGGTTTCGGCCATAAGCACTACGGGGCGTATATGTGACATTTTAAAATTTCTTGTACTTGCTCCATTGCGACCACGGGCAGCTAAGTTGCCATCAAAAAACCACCCAAGATTTGGCTTAATAGGCTAGATCTGAACTCGCGCCAACTGTTTGCATCAAAATCCAGTTGTGAAAGTAGCTGTGTTAGCCGAGAAATGGGACCGGCCATAAGCACTACGGAGCGTATACGTAACATTTTCAAATTTCTTGTAATTGCTCCATTACGACCGCGGGCAGCTAAGTTGCCATCAAAAAACCACCCAAGATTGGGCTTAATGGGCTAGATCTGAACTCGCGCCAACTGCTCGCATCAAAATCCAGTCGTGAAAGTAGCTGTGTTAGCCGAGAAATGGGCTCGACCATAAGCATTACGAGGCGTATACGAAACATTTTAAAATTTCTCGTACTTGCTCCATTGCGATCACGGGCAGCTAAGTTGCCATCAAAAAAACACCCAAGATTGGGTCTAATAGGCTAGATCTGAACTCGCGCCAACTGCTTGCATCAAAATCCATTCGCGAAAGTAGCTGTGTTAGCGGGGAAATGGGATCGGCCATAAGCACTACGGGGCGTATACGTAACATTTTCAAATTTCTTGTACTTGGTTCATGACGACCGCGGGCAGATAAGTTGCCATCAAAAAACCACCCAAGATTTGGCTTAATAGGCTAGAACTGAACTCGCGCCAACTGTTTGCATCAAAACCCAGTTGTGAAAGTAGCTGTGTTAGCCGAGAAATGGGATCGGCCATAAGCACTACGGGGCGTATATGTAACATTTTAAAATTTCTTGTAATTGCTCCATTACGACCGCGGGCAGCTAATTTGCCATCAAAAAACCACCCAAGATTTCGCTTAATAGGCTAGATCTGAACTCGCGCCAACTGTTTGCATCAAAATCCAGTTGTGAAAGTAGCTGTGTTAGCCGAGAAATGGGATCGGCGGAAAGCACTACGGGGCGTATACGTAACATTTTCAAATTTCTTGTACTTGCTCCATTACGACCGCGGGCAGCTAAGTTGCCATCAAAAAACCACCCAAGATTTCGCTTAATAGGCTAGATCTGAACTCGCGCCAACTGCTTGCATCAAAATCCAGTCGCGAAAGTAGCTGTGTGAGCCGAAAAAATGGTATCGGCCATAAGCACTACGGGGCGTATACGTAACATTTTAAAATTTCTTGTACTTGCTCCATTACGACCGCGGGCAGCTAAGTTGCCATCAAAAAACCACCCAAGATTTCGCTTAATAGGCTAGATCTGAACTCGCGCCAACTGTTTGCATCAAAATCCAGTTGTGAAAGTAGCTGTGTTAGCCGGGAAATGGGTTCGGCCATAAACACTACGGGGCGTATACGCAACATTTTCAAATTTCTTGTACTTGGTTCATTACTACCCGTGCAGCTAAGTTGCCATCAAAAAACCACCCAAAATTTGGCTTAATAGGCTAGATCTGAACTCGCGCCAACTGTTTGCATCAAAATCCAGTCGTGCAAGTAGCTGTGTTAGCCGAGAAATGAGTTCGACCATAAGCATTACGAGGCGTATACGTAACATTTTAAAATTTCTTGTACTTGCTCCATTGCGACCACGGGCAGCTAAGTTGCCATCAAAAAACCACCCAAGATTTGGCTTAATAGGCTAGATTTGAACTCGCGCCAACTGTTTGCATCAAAATCCAGTTGTGAAAGCAGCTGTGTTAGCACAGAAATTGGATCGGCGATAAGCACTTCGGGGCGTATACGTAACATTTTCAAATTTCTTGTACTTGGTTCATGACGACCGCGGGCAGCTAAGTTGCCATCAAAAAACCACCCAAGATTTGGCTTAATAGGCTAGATCTGAACTCGCGCCAACTGTTTGCATCAAAATCCAGTCGTGAAAGTAGCTCTGTAAGCCGAGAAATTGTTTCGGCCATAAGCACTACGGGGCGTATACGTGACATTTTAAAATTTCTTGTACTTGGTTCATGACGACCGCGGGCAGCTAAGTTGCCATCAAAAAACCACCCAAGATTTGTCTTAATAGGCTAGATCTGAACTCGCGCCAACTGTTTGCATCAAAATCCAGTCGTGAAAGTAGCTGTGTAAGCCGAGAAATGGTTTCGGCCATAAGCACTACGGGGCGTATATGTGACATTTTAAAATTTCTTGTACTTGCTCCATTGCGACCACGGGCAGCTAAGTTGCCATCAAAAAACCACCCAAGATTTGGCTTAATAGGCTAGATCTGAACTCGCGCCAACTGTTTGCATCAAAATCCAGTCGTGCAAGTAGCTGTGTTAGCCGAGAAATGAGTTCGACCATAAGCATTACGAGGCGTATACGTAACATTTTAAAATTTCTTGTACTTGCTCCATTGCGACCACGGGCAGCTAAGTTGCCATCAAAAAACCACCCAAGATTTGGCTTAATAGGCTAGATTTGAACTCGCGCCAACTGTTTGCATCAAAATCCAGTTGTGAAAGCAGCTGTGTTAGCACAGAAATTGGATCGGCGATAAGCACTTCGGGGCGTATACGTAACATTTTCAAATTTCTTGTACTTGGTTCATGACGACCGCGGGCAGCTAAGTTGCCATCAAAAAACCACCCAAGATTTGGCTTAATAGGCTAGATCTGAACTCGCGCCAACTGTTTGCATCAAAATCCAGTTGTGAAAGCAGCTGTGTTAGCACAGAAATTGGATCGGCGATAAGCACTTCGGGGCGTATACGTAACATTTTCAAATTTCTTGTACTTGGTTCATGACGACCGCGGGCAGCTAAGTTGCCATCAAAAAACCACCCAAGATTGGGGTTAATAGGCTAGATCTGAACTCGCGCCAACTGTTTGCATCAAAATCCAGTCGTGAAAGTAGCTGTGTTAGCCGAGAAATGGGTTCGACCATAAGCATTACGAGGCGTATACGAAACATTTTAAAATTTCTTGTACTTGCTCCACTGCGACCACGGGCAGCTAAGTTGCCATCAAAAAAACACCCAAGATTGGGTTTAATAGGCTAGATCTGAACTCGCGCCAACTGCTTGCATCAAAATCCATACGCGAAAGTAGCTGTGTTAGCGGGGAAATGGGATCGGCCATAAGCACTACGGGGCGTATACGTAACAATTTCAAATTTCTTGTACTTGGTTCATGACGACCGCGGGCAGCTAAGTTGCCATCAAAAAACCACCCAAGATTTGGCTTCATAGGCTAGATCTGAACTCGCGCCAACTGTTTGCATCAAAATCCAGTTGTGAAAGTAGCTGTGTTAGCCGAGAAATGGGTTCGGCCATAAACACTACGGGGCGTATACGCAACATTTTCAAATTTCTTGTACTTGGTTCATTACTACCCGTGCAGCTAAGTTGCCATCAAAAAACCACCCAAAATTTGGCTTAATAGGCTAGATCTGAACTCGCGCCAACTGTTTGCATCAAAATCCATTCGTGAAAGTAGCTGTGTTAGCCGAGAAATGGGTTCGACCATAAGCATTACGAGGCGTATACGAAACATTTTAAAATTTCTTGTACTTGCTCCATTGCGACCACGGGCAGCTAAGTTGCCATCAAAAAACACCCAAGATTGGGTTTAATAGGCTAGATCTGAACTCGCGCCAACTGCTTGCATCAATATACATTCGCGAAAGTAGCTGTGTAAGCCGAGAAATGGGTTCGGCCATAAGCACTAAGGGGCGGATACGTAACATTTTAAAATTTCTTGTACTTGCTCCATTACGACCGCGGGCAGCTAAGTTGCCATCAAAAAACCACCCAATATTCGACTTAATAGGCTAGATCTGAACTCGCGCCAACTGCTTGCATCAAAATCCAGTCGCGAAAGTAGCTGTGTGAGCCGAGAAATGGTATCGGCCATAAGCACTAGGGGGCGTATACGTAACATTTTAAAATTTCTTGTACTTGCTCTATTACGACCGCGGGCAGCTAAGTTGCATTCAAAAAAAACCCAAGATTTGACTTAATAGGCTAGACCTGAACCCGCGCCATATGTTTGCATCAAAATCCAGTCGCGAAAGTAGCTGTGTCAGTCGAGAAATGACTTCGGCCATAAGCACTACGGGGCGGATACGTAACATTTTAAAATTTCTTGTACTTGCTCGATTACGACCGCGGGCAGCTAAGTTGCCATCAAAAAACCACCCAAGATTGGGCTTAATGGGCTAGATCTGAACTCGCGCCAACTGCTTGCATTAAAATCCATTCGCGAAAGTAGCTGTGTTAGCCGAGAAATGGGATCGGCGGTAAGCACTACGGGGCGTATACGTAACATTTTCAAATTTCTTGTACTTGGTTCATGACGACCGCGGGCAGCTAAGTTGCCATCAAAAAACCACCCAAGATTTGGCTTAATAGGCTAGATCTGAACTCGCGCCAACTGTTTGCATCAAAATCCAGTCGTGAAAGTAGCTGTGTAAGCCGAGAAATGGATTCGGCCATAAGCACTACGGGGCGTATGCGTGACATTTTAAAATTTCTTGTACTTGCTCCATTGCGACCACGGGCAGCTAAGTTGCCATAAAAAAAAACCCAAGATTTGACTTAATAGGCTAGACCTGAACCCGCGCCATATGTTTGCATCAAAATCCAGTCGCGAAAGTAGCTGTGTTAGCCGAGAAATGGGATCGGCCATAAGCACTACGGGGCGTATACGTAACATTTTCAAATTTCTTGTAATTGCTCCATTACGACCGCGGGCAGCTAAGTTGCCATCAAAAAACCACCCAAGATTTGGCTTCATAGGCTAGATCTGAACTCGCGCCAACTGTTTGCATCAAAATCCAGTCGGGAAAGTAGCTGTGTAAGCCGAGAAATGGTTTCGGCGATAAGCACTACGGGGCGTATACGTAACATTTTCAAATTTCTTGTACTTGGTTCATGACGACCGCGGGCAGCTAAGTTGCCATCAAAAAACCACCCAAGATTTGGCTTAATGGGCTAGATCTGAACTCGCGCCAACTGCTTGCATTAAAATCCATTCGCGAAAGTAGCTGTGTTAGCCGAGAAATGGGATCGGCGGTAAGCACTACGGGGCGTATACGTAACATTTTCAAATTTCTTGTACTTGGTTCATGACGACCGCGGGCAGCTAAGTTGCCATCAAAAAACCACCCAAGATTTGGCTTAATAGGCTAGATCTGAACTCGCGCCAACTGTTTGCATCAAAATCCAGTTGTGAAAGTAGCTGTGTTAGCCGAGAAATGGGATCGGCCATAAGCACTACGGGGCGTATACGTAACATTTTCAAATTTCTTGTAATTGCTCCATTACGACCGCGGGCAGCTAAGTTGCCATCAAAAAACCACCCAAGATTGGGCTAAATGGGCTAGATCTGAACTCGCGCCAACTGCTCGCATCAAAATCCAGTCGTGAAAGTAGCTGTGTTAGCCGAGAAATGGGCTCGACCATAAGCATTACGAGGCGTATACGAAACATTTTAAAATTTCTTGTACTTGCTCCATTGCGATCACGGGCAGCTAAGTTGCCATCAAAAAAACACCCAAGATTGGGTCTAATAGGCTAGATCTGAACTCGCGCCAACTGCTTGCATCAAAATCCATTCGCGAAAGTAGCTGTGTTAGCGGGGAAATGGGATCGGCCATAAGCACTACGGGGCGTATACGTAACATTTTCAAATTTCTTGTAATTGCTCCATTACGACCGCGGGCAGCTAAGTTGCCATCAAAAAACCACCCAAGATTTCGCTTAATAGGCTAGATCTGAACTCGCGCCAACTGTTTGCATCAAAATCCAGTTGTGAAAGTAGCTGTGTTAGCCGAGAAATGGGATCGGCGGAAAGCACTACGGGGCGTATACGTAACATTTTCAAATTTCTTGTACTTGCTCCATTACGACCGCGGGCAGCTAAGTTGCCATTCAAAAAAAACCCAAGATTTGACTTAATAGGCTAGACCTGAACCCGCGCCATATGTTTGCATCAAAATCCGGTCGCGAAAGTAGCTGTGTTAGCCGAGAAATGGGATCGGCCATAAGCACTACGGGGCGTATACGTAACATTTTAAAATTTCTTGTACTTGCTCCATTACGACCGCGGGCAGCTAAGTTGCCATCAAAAAACCACCCAAGATTTCGCTTAATAGGCTAAATCTGAACTCGCGCCAACTGTTTGCATCAAAATCCAGTTGTGAAAGTAGCTGCGTTAGCCGGGAAATGGGTTCGGCCATAAACACTACGGGGCGTATACGTAACATTTTAAAATTTCTTGTACTTGCTCCATTACGACCACGGGCAGCTAAGTTGCCATCAAAAAACCACCCAAGATTTCGCTTAGTAGGCTAGATCTGAACTCGCGCCAACTGCTTGCATCAAAATCCAGTCGCGAAAGTAGCTGTGTTAGCCGAGAAATGGGATCGGCGGAAAGCACTACGGGGCGTATACGTAACATTTTCAAATTTCTTGTACTTGCTCCATTACGACCGCGGGCAGCTAAGTTGCCATTCAAAAAAAACCCAAGATTTGACTTAATAGGCTAGACCTGAACCCGCGCCATATGTTTGCATCAAAATCCGGTCGCGAAAGTAGCTGTGTTAGCCGAGAAATGGGATCGGCCATAAGCACTACGGGGCGTATACGTAACATTTTAAAATTTCTTGTACTTGCTCCATTACGACTGCGGGCAGCTAAGTTGCCATCAAAAAACCACCCAAGATTTCGCTTAATGGGCTAGATCTGAACTCGCGCCAACTGCTTGCATCAAAATCCAGTCGCGATAGTAGCTGTGTGAGCCGAAAAAATGGTATCGGCCATAAGCACTACGGGGCGTATACGTAACATTTTAAAATTTCTTGTACTTGCTCCATTACGACCGCGGGCAGCTAAGTTGCCATCAAAAAACCACCCAAGATTTCGCTTAATAGGCTAGATCTGAACTCGCGCCAACTGTTTGCATCAAAATCCAGTTGTGAAAGTAGCTGCGTTAGCCGGGAAATGGGTTCGGCCATAAACACTACGGGGCGTATACGCAACATTTTCAAATTTCTTGTAATTGCTCCATTACGACCGCGGGCAGCTAAGTTGCCATCAAAAAACCACCCAAGATTGGGCTTAATGGGCTAGATCTGAACTCGCGCCAACTGCTCGCATCAAAATCCAGTCGTGAAAGTAGCTGTGTTAGCCGAGAAATGGGCTCGACCATAAGCATTACGAGGCGTATACGAAACATTTTAAAATTTCTTGTACTTGCTCCATTGCGATCACGGGCAGCTAAGTTGCCATCAAAAAAACACCCAAGATTGGGTCTAATAGGCTAGATCTGAACTCGCGCCAACTGCTTGCATCAAAATCCATTCGCGAAAGTAGCTGTGTTAGCGGGGAAATGGGATCGGCCATAAGCACTACGGGGCGTATACGTAACATTTTCAAATTTCTTGTAATTGCTCCATTACGACCGCGGGCAGCTAAGTTGCCATCAAAAAACCACCCAAGATTTCGCTTAATAGGCTAGATCTGAACTCGCGCCAACTGTTTGCATCAAAATCCAGTTGTGAAAGTAGCTGTGTTAGCCGAGAAATGGGATCGGCGGAAAGCACTACGGGGCGTATACGTAACATTTTCAAATTTCTTGTACTTGCTCCATTACGACCGCGGGCAGCTAAGTTGCCATTCAAAAAAAACCCAAGATTTGACTTAATAGGCTAGACCTGAACCCGCGCCATATGTTTGCATCAAAATCCGGTCGCGAAAGTAGCTGTGTTAGCCGAGAAATGGGATCGGCCATAAGCACTACGGGGCGTATACGTAACATTTTAAAATTTCTTGTACTTGCTCCATTACGACCGCGGGCAGCTAAGTTGCCATCAAAAAACCACCCAAGATTTCGCTTAATAGGCTAGATCTGAACTCGCGCCAACTGTTTGCATCAAAATCCAGTTGTGAAAGTAGCTGCGTTAGCCGGGAAATGGGTTCGGCCATAAACACTACGGGGCGTATACGTAACATTTTAACATTTCTTGTACTTGCTCCATTACGACCGCGGGCAGCTAAGTTGCCATCAAAAAACCACCCAAGATTTCGCTTAATAGGCTAGATCTGAACTCGCGCCAACTGCTTGCATCAAAATCCAGTCGCGAAAGTAGCTGTGTGAGCCGAAAAAATGGTATCGGCCATAAGCACTACGGGGCGTATACGTAACATTTTAAAATTTCTTGTACTTGCTCCATTACGACCGCGGGCAGCTAAGTTGCCATCAAAAAACCACCCAAGATTTGGCTTAATAGGCTAGATCTGAACTCGCGCCAACTGTTTGCATCAAAATCCAGTTGTGAAAGTAGCTGTGTTAGCCGAGAAATGGGATCGGCGGAAAGCACTACGGGGCGTATACGTAACATTTTCAAATTTCTTGTACTTGCTCCATTACGACCGCGGGCAGCTAAGTTGCCATTCAAAAAAAACCCAAGATTTGACTTAATAGGCTAGACCTGAACCCGCGCCATATGTTTGCATCAAAATCCGGTCGCGAAAGTAGCTGTGTTAGCCGAGAAATGGGATCGGCCATAAGCACTACGGGGCGTATACGTAACATTTTAAAATTTCTTGTACTTGCTCCATTACGACCGCGGGCAGCTAAGTTGCCATCAAAAAACCACCCAAGATTTCGCTTAATAGGCTAGATCTGAACTCGCGCCAACTGCTTGCATCAAAATCCAGTCGCGAAAGTAGCTGTGTGAGCCGAAAAAATGGTATGGGCCATAAGCACTACGGGGCGTATACGTACCATTTTAAAATTTCTTGTACTTGCTCCATTACGACCGCGGGCAGCTAAGTTGCCATCAAAAAACCACCCAAGATTTCGCTTAATAGGATAGATCTGAACTCGCGCCAACTGTTTGCATCAAAATCCAGTTGTGAAAGTAGCTGCGTTAGCCGGGAAATGGGTTCGGCCATAAACACTACGGGGCGTATACGCAACATTTTCAAATTTCTTGTACTTGGTTCATTACTACCCGTGCAGCTAAGTTGCCATCAAAAAACCACCCAAAATTTGGATTAATAGGCTAGATCTGAACTCGCGCCAACTGTTTGCATCAAAATCCAGTCGTGCAAGTAGCTGTGTTAGCCGAGAAATGAGTTCGACCATAAGCATTACGAGGCGTATACGTAACATTTTAAAATTTCTTGAACTTTCTCCATTGCGACCACGGGCAGCTAAGTTGCCATCAAAAAACCACCCAAGATTTGGCTTAATAGGCTAGATCTGAACTCGCGCCAACTGTTTGCATCAAAATCCAGTTGTGAAAGCAGGTGTGTTAGCACAGAAATGGGATCGGCGATAAGCACTTCGGGGCGTATACGTAACATTTTCAAATTTCTTGTACTTGGTTCATGACGACCGCGGGCAGCTAAGTTGCCATCAAAAAACCACCCAAGATTTGGCTTAATAGGCTAGATCTGAACTCGCGCCAACTGCTTGCATTAAAATCCATACGCGAAAGTAGCTGTGTTAGCGGGGAAATGGGATCGGCCATAAGCACTACGGGGCGTATACGTAACAATTTCAAATTTCTTGTACTTGGTTCATGACGACCGCGGGCAGCTAAGTTGCCATCAAAAAACCACCCAAGATTTGGCTTAATGGGCTAGATCTGAACTCGCGCCAACTGCTTGCATTAAAATCCATTCGCGAAAGTAGCTGTGTTAGCCGAGAAATGGGATCGGCGGTAAGCACTACGGGGCGTATACGTAACATTTTCAAATTTCTTGTACTTGGTTCATGACGACCGCGGGCAGCTAACTTGCCATCAAAAAACCACCCAACCTTTCGCTTAATAGGCTAGATCTGAACTCGCGCCAACTGTTTGCATCAAAATCCAGTTGTGAAAGTAGCTGCGTTAGCCGGGAAATGGGTTCGGCCATAAACACTACGGGGCGTATACGCAACATTTTCAAATTTCTTGTACTTGGTTCATTACTACCCGTGCAGCTAAGTTGCCATCAAAAAACCACCCAAGATTTGGCTTAATAGGCTAGATCTGAACTCGCGCCAACTGTTTGCATCAAAATCCAGTTGTGAAAGCAGGTGTGTTAGCACAGAAATGGGATCGGCGATAAGCACTTCGGGGCGTATACGTAACATTTTCAAATTTCTTGTACTTGCTCCATTGCGATCACGGGCAGCTAAGTTGCCATCAAAAAAACACCCAAGATTGGGTCTAATAGGCTAGATCTGAACTCGCGCCAACTGCTTGCATCAAAATCCATTCGCGAAAGTAGCTGTGTTAGCGGGGAAATGGGATCGGCCATAAGCACTACGGGGCGTATACGTAACAATTTCAAATTTCTTGTACTTGGTTCATGACGACCGCGGGCAGCTAAGTTGCCATCAAAAAACCACCCAAGATTTGGCTTAATAGGCTAGATCTGAACTCGCGCCAACTGTTTGCGTTAAAATCCATTCGCGAAAGTAGCTGTGTTAGCCGAGAAATGGGATCGGCCATAAGCACTACGGGGCGTATACGTAACATTTTCAAATTTCTTGTACTTGGTTCATGACGACCGCGGGCAGCTAAGTTGCCATCAAAAAACCACCCAAGATTTGTCTTAATAGGCTAGATCTGAACTCGCGCCAACTGTTTGCATCAAAATCCAGTCGTGAAGTAGCTGTGTTAGCCGAGAAATGGGTGCGACCATAAGCATTACGAGGCGTATACGAAACATTTTAAAATTTCTTGTACTTGCTCCACTGCGACCACGGGCAGCTAAGTTGCCATCAAAAAAACACCCAAGATTGGGTTTAATAGGCTAGATCTGAACTCGCGCCAACTGCTTGCATCAAAATCCATACGCGAAAGTAGCTGTGTTAGCGGGGAAATGGGATCGGCCATAAGCACTACGGGGCGTATACGTAACAATTTCAAATTTCTTGTACTTGGTTCATGACGACCGCGGGCAGCTAAGTTGCCATCAAAAAACCACCCAAGATTTGGCTTCATAGGCTAGATCTGAACTCGCGCCAACTGTTTGCATCAAAATCCAGTTGTGAAAGTAGCTGTGTTAGCCGAGAAATGGGTTCGGCCATAAACACTACGGGGCGTATACGCAACATTTTCAAATTTCTTGTACTTGGTTCATTACTACCCGTGCAGCTAAGTTGCCATCAAAAAACCACCCAAAATTTGGCTTAATAGGCTAGATCTGAACTCGCGCCAACTGTTTGCATCAAAATCCATTCGTGAAAGTAGCTGTGTTAGCCGAGAAATGGGATCGGCCATAAGCACTACGGGGCGTATACTTAACATTTTAAAATTTCTTGTACCTGCTCCATTACGACCGCGGGCAGCTAAGTTGCCATCAAAAAACCACCCAAGATTTCGCTTAATAGGCTAGATCTGAACTCGCGCCAACTGTTTGCATCAAATTCCAGTTGTGAAAGTAGCTGTGTTAGCCGAGAAATGGGTTCGGCCATAAACACTACGGGGCGTATACGCAACATTTTCAAATTTCTTGTACTTGGTTCATTACTACCCGTGCAGTTAAGTTGCCATCAAAAACCCACCCAAAATTTGGCTTAATAGGCTAGATCTGAACTCGCGCCAACTGTTTGCATCAAAATCCATTCGTGAAAGTAGCTGTGTTAGCCGAGAAATGGGTTCGACCATAAGCATTACGAGGCGTATACGAAACATTTTAAAATTTCTTGTACTTGCTCCATTGCGACCACGGGCAGCTAAGTTGCCATCAAAAAACACCCAAGATTGGGTTTAATAGGCTAGATCTGAACTCGCGCCAACTGCTTGCATCAATATACATTCGCGAAAGTAGCTGTGTAAGCCGAGAAATGGGTTCGGCCATAAGCACTAAGGGGCGGATACGTAACATTTTAAAATTTCTTGTACTTGCTCCATTACGACCGCGGGCAGCTAAGTTGCCATCAAAAAACCACCCAATATTCGACTTAATAGGCTAGATCTGAACTCGCGCCAACTGCTTGCATCAAAATCCAGTCGCGAAAGTAGCTGTGTGAGCCGAGAAATGGTATCGGCCATAAGCACTAGGGGGCGTATACGTAACATTTTAAAATTTCTTGTACTTGCTCTATTACGACCGCGGGCAGCTAAGTTGCATTCAAAAAAAACCCAAGATTTGACTTAATAGGCTAGACCTGAACCCGCGCCATATGTTTGCATCAAAATCCAGTCGCGAAAGTAGCTGTGTCAGTCGAGAAATGACTTCGGCCATAAGCACTACGGGGCGGATACGTAACATTTTAAAATTTCTTGTACTTGCTCGATTACGACCGCGGGCAGCTAAGTTGCCATCAAAAAACCACCCAAGATTGGGCTTAATGGGCTAGATCTGAACTCGCGCCAACTGCTTGCATTAAAATCCATTCGCGAAAGTAGCTGTGTTAGCCGAGAAATGGGATCGGCGATAAGCACTACGGGGCGTATACGTAACATTTTCAAATTTCTTGTACTTGGTTCATGACGACCGCGGGCAGCTAAGTTGCCATCAAAAAACCACCCAAGATTTGGCTTAATAGGCTAGATCTGAACTCGCGCCAACTGTTTGCATCAAAATCCAGTCGTGAAAGTAGCTGTGTAAGCCGAGAAATGGATTCGGCCATAAGCACTACGGGGCGTATGCGTGACATTTTAAAATTTCTTGTACTTGCTCCATTGCGACCACGGGCAGCTAAGTTGCCATAAAAAAAAACCCAAGATTTGACTTAATAGGCTAGACCTGAACCCGCGCCATATGTTTGCATCAAAATCCAGTCGCGAAAGTAGCTGTGTTAGCCGAGAAATGGGATCGGCCATAAGCACTACGGGGCGTATACGTAACATTTTCAAATTTCTTGTAATTGCTCCATTACGACCGCGGGCAGCTAAGTTGCCATCAAAAAACCACCCAAGATTTGGCTTCATAGGCTAGATCTGAACTCGCGCCAACTGTTTGCATCAAAATCCAGTCGGGAAAGTAGCTGTGTAAGCCGAGAAATGGTTTCGGCGATAAGCACTACGGGGCGTATACGTAACATTTTCAAATTTCTTGTACTTGGTTCATGACGACCGCGGGCAGCTAAGTTGCCATCAAAAAACCACCCAAGATTTGGCTTAATGGGCTAGATCTGAACTCGCGCCAACTGCTTGCATTAAAATCCATTCGCGAAAGTAGCTGTGTTAGCCGAGAAATGGGATCGGCGGTAAGCACTACGGGGCGTATACGTAACATTTTCAAATTTCTTGTACTTGGTTCATGACGACCGCGGGCAGCTAAGTTGCCATCAAAAAACCACCCAAGATTTGGCTTAATAGGCTAGATCTGAACTCGCGCCAACTGTTTGCATCAAAATCCAGTTGTGAAAGTAGCTGTGTTAGCCGAGAAATGGGATCGGCCATAAGCACTACGGGGCGTATACGTAACATTTTCAAATTTCTTGTAATTGCTCCATTACGACCGCGGGCAGCTAAGTTGCCATCAAAAAACCACCCAAGATTGGGCTAAATGGGCTAGATCTGAACTCGCGCCAACTGCTCGCATCAAAATCCAGTCGTGAAAGTAGCTGTGTTAGCCGAGAAATGGGCTCGACCATAAGCATTACGAGGCGTATACGAAACATTTTAAAATTTCTTGTACTTGCTCCATTGCGATCACGGGCAGCTAAGTTGCCATCAAAAAAACACCCAAGATTGGGTCTAATAGGCTAGATCTGAACTCGCGCCAACTGCTTGCATCAAAATCCATTCGCGAAAGTAGCTGTGTTAGCGGGGAAATGGGATCGGCCATAAGCACTACGGGGCGTATACGTAACATTTTCAAATTTCTTGTAATTGCTCCATTACGACCGCGGGCAGCTAAGTTGCCATCAAAAAACCACCCAAGATTTCGCTTAATAGGCTAGATCTGAACTCGCGCCAACTGTTTGCATCAAAATCCAGTTGTGAAAGTAGCTGTGTTAGCCGAGAAATGGGATCGGCGGAAAGCACTACGGGGCGTATACGTAACATTTTCAAATTTCTTGTACTTGCTCCATTACGACCGCGGGCAGCTAAGTTGCCATTCAAAAAAAACCCAAGATTTGACTTAATAGGCTAGACCTGAACCCGCGCCATATGTTTGCATCAAAATCCGGTCGCGAAAGTAGCTGTGTTAGCCGAGAAATGGGATCGGCCATAAGCACTACGGGGCGTATACGTAACATTTTAAAATTTCTTGTACTTGCTCCATTACGACCGCGGGCAGCTAAGTTGCCATCAAAAAACCACCCAAGATTTCGCTTAATAGGCTAAATCTGAACTCGCGCCAACTGTTTGCATCAAAATCCAGTTGTGAAAGTAGCTGCGTTAGCCGGGAAATGGGTTCGGCCATAAACACTACGGGGCGTATACGTAACATTTTAAAATTTCTTGTACTTGCTCCATTACGACCACGGGCAGCTAAGTTGCCATCAAAAAACCACCCAAGATTTCGCTTAGTAGGCTAGATCTGAACTCGCGCCAACTGCTTGCATCAAAATCCAGTCGCGAAAGTAGCTGTGTTAGCCGAGAAATGGGATCGGCGGAAAGCACTACGGGGCGTATACGTAACATTTTCAAATTTCTTGTACTTGCTCCATTACGACCGCGGGCAGCTAAGTTGCCATTCAAAAAAAACCCAAGATTTGACTTAATAGGCTAGACCTGAACCCGCGCCATATGTTTGCATCAAAATCCGGTCGCGAAAGTAGCTGTGTTAGCCGAGAAATGGGATCGGCCATAAGCACTACGGGGCGTATACGTAACATTTTAAAATTTCTTGTACTTGCTCCATTACGACTGCGGGCAGCTAAGTTGCCATCAAAAAACCACCCAAGATTTCGCTTAATGGGCTAGATCTGAACTCGCGCCAACTGCTTGCATCAAAATCCAGTCGCGATAGTAGCTGTGTGAGCCGAAAAAATGGTATCGGCCATAAGCACTACGGGGCGTATACGTAACATTTTAAAATTTCTTGTACTTGCTCCATTACGACCGCGGGCAGCTAAGTTGCCATCAAAAAACCACCCAAGATTTCGCTTAATAGGCTAGATCTGAACTCGCGCCAACTGTTTGCATCAAAATCCAGTTGTGAAAGTAGCTGCGTTAGCCGGGAAATGGGTTCGGCCATAAACACTACGGGGCGTATACGCAACATTTTCAAATTTCTTGTAATTGCTCCATTACGACCGCGGGCAGCTAAGTTGCCATCAAAAAACCACCCAAGATTTCGCTTAATAGGCTAGATCTGAACTCGCGCCAACTGCTTGCATCAAAATCCAGTCGCGAAAGTAGCTGTGTGAGCCGAAAAAATGGTATCGGCCATAAGCACTACGGGGCGTATACGTAACATTTTAAAATTTCTTGTACTTGCTCCATTACGACCGCGGGCAGCTAAGTTGCCATCAAAAAACCACCCAAGATTTCGCTTAATAGGCTAGATCTGAACTCGCGCCAACTGTTTGCATCAAAATCCAGTTGTGAAAGTAGCTGTGTTAGCCGAGAAATGGGATCGGCGGAAAGCACTACGGGGCGTATACGTAACATTTTCAAATTTCTTGTACTTGCTCCACTACGACCGCGGGCAGCTAAGTTGCCATTCAAAAAAAACCCAAGATTTGACTTAATAGGCTAGACCTGAACCCGCGCCATATGTTTGCATCAAAATCCGGTCGCGAAAGTAGCTGTGTTAGCCGAGAAATGGGATCGGCCATAAGCACTACGGGGCGTATACGTAACATTTTAAAATTTCTTGTACTTGCTCCATTACGACCGCGGGCAGCTAAGTTGCCATCAAAAAACCACCCAAGATTTCGCTTAATAGGCTAGATCTGAACTCGCGCCAACTGCTTGCATCAAAATCCAGTCGCGAAAGTAGCTGTGTGAGCCGAAAAAATGGTATCGGCCATAAGCACTACGGGGCGTATACGTACCATTTTAAAATTTCTTGTACTTGCTCCATTACGACCGCGGGCAGCTAAGTTGCCATCAAAAAACCACCCAAGATTTCGCTTAATAGGCTAGATCTGAACTCGCGCCAACTGTTTGCATCAAAATCCAGTTGTGAAAGCAGGTGTGTTAGCACAGAAATGGGATCGGCGATAAGCACTTCGGGGCGTATACGTAACATTTTCAAATTTCTTGTACTTGGTTCATGACGACCGCGGGCAGCTAAGTTGCCATCAAAAAACCACCCAAGATTTGGCTTAATAGGCTAGATCTGAACTCGCGCCAACTGCTTGCATTAAAATCCATACGCGAAAGTAGCTGTGTTAGCGGGGAAATGGGATCGGCCATAAGCACTACGGGGCGTATACGTAACAATTTCAAATTTCTTGTACTTGGTTCATGACGACCGCGGGCAGCTAAGTTGCCATCAAAAAACCACCCAAGATTTGGCTTAATGGGCTAGATCTGAACTCGCGCCAACTGCTTGCATTAAAATCCATTCGCGAAAGTAGCTGTGTTAGCCGAGAAATGGGATCGGCGGTAAGCACTACGGGGCGTATACGTAACATTTTCAAATTTCTTGTACTTGGTTCATGACGACCGCGGGCAGCTAACTTGCCATCAAAAAACCACCCAACCTTTCGCTTAATAGGCTAGATCTGAACTCGCGCCAACTGTTTGCATCAAAATCCAGTTGTGAAAGTAGCTGCGTTAGCCGGGAAATGGGTTCGGCCATAAACACTACGGGGCGTATACGTAACATTTTCAAATTTCTTGTACTTGGTTCATGACGACCGCGGGCAGCTAATTTGCCATCAAAAAACCACCCAAGATTTGTCTTAATAGGCTAGATCTGAATTCGCGCCAACTGTTTGCATCAAAATCCAGTCGTGAAAGTAGCTGTGTTAGCCGAGAAATGGGTGCGACCATAAGCATTACGAGGCGTATACGAAACATTTTAAAATTTCTTGTACTTGCTCCACTGCGACCACGGGCAGCTAAGTTGCCATCAAAAAAACACCCAAGATTGGGTTTAATAGGCTAGATCTGAACTCGCGCCAACTGCTTGCATTAAAATCCATACGCGAAAGTAGCTGTGTTAGCGGGGAAATGGGATCGGCCATAAGCACTACGGGGCGTATACGTAACAATTTCAAATTTCTTGTACTTGGTTCATGACGACCGCGGGCAGCTAAGTTGCCATCAAAAAACCACCCAAGATTTGTCTTAATAGGCTAGATCTGAACTCGCGCCAACTGTTTGCATCAAAATCCAGTCGTGAAAGTAGCTGTGTTAGCCGAGAAATGGGATCGGCGATAAGCACTACGGGGCGTATACGTAACATTTTCAAATTTCTTGTACTTGGTTCATGACGACCGCGGGCAGCTAAGTTGCCATCAAAAAACCACCCAAGATTTGTCTTAATAGGCTAGATCTGAACTCGCGCCAACTGTTTGCATCAAAATCCAGTCGTGAAAGTAGCTGTGTTAGCCGAGAAATGGGTGCGACCATAAGCATTACGAGGCGTATACGAAACATTTTAAAATTTCTTGTGCTTGCTCCACTGCGACCACGGGCAGCTAAGTTGCCATCAAAAAAACACCCAAGATTGGGTTTAATAGGCTAGATCTGAACTCGCGCCAACTGCTTGCATTAAAATCCATACGCGAAAGTAGCTGTGTTAGCGGGGAAATGGGATCGGCCATAAGCACTACGGGGCGTATACGTAACAATTTCAAATTTCTTGTACTTGGTTCATGACGACCGCGGGCAGCTAAGTTGCCATCAAAAAACCACCCAAGATTTGTCTTAATAGGCTAGATCTGAACTCGCGCCAACTGTTTGCATCAAAATCCAGTTGTGAAAGTAGCTGTGTTAGCCGAGAAATGGGTTCGGCCATAAACACTACGGGGCGTATACGCAACATTTTCAAATTTCTTGTACTTGGTTCATTACTACCCGTGCAGCTAAGTTGCCATCAAAAAACCACCCAAAATTTGGCTTAATAGTCTAGATCTGAACTCCTCGCCAACTGTTTGCATCAAAATCCAGTCGTGAAGGTAGCTGTGTTAGCCGAGAAATGAGTTCGACCATAAGCATTACGAGGCGTATACGTAACATTTTAAAATTTCTTGTACTTGCTCCATTGCGACCACGGGCAGCTAAGTTGCCATCAAAAAACCACCCAAGATTTGGCTTAATAGGCTAGATCTGAACTCGCGCCAACTGTTTGCATCAAAATCCAGTTGTGAAAGCAGCTGTGTTAGCACAGAAATGGGATCGGCGATAAGCACTTCGGGGCGTATACGTAACATTTTCAAATTTCTTGTACTTGGTTCATGACGACCGCGGGCAGCTAAGTTGCCATCAAAAAACCACCCAAGATTTGGCTTAATAGGCTAGATCTGAACTCGCGCCAACTGTTTGCATCAAAATCCAGTCGTGAAAGTAGCTGTGTTAGCCGAGAAATGGGTTCGACCATAAGCATTACGAGGCGTATACGTAACATTTTAAAATTTCTTGTACTAGCTCCATTGCGACCACGGGCAGCTAAGTTGCCATCAAAAAACCACCCAAGATTTCGCTTAATAGGCTAGATCTGAACTCGCGCCAACTGTTTGCATCAAAATCCAGTCGTGAAAGTAGCTGTGTAAGCCGAGAAATGGGTTCGGCCAGAAACACTACGGGGCGTATACGCAACATTTTCAAATTTCTTGTACTTGGTTCATTACTACCCGTGCAGCTAAGTTGCCATCAAAAAACCACCCAAAATTTGGCTTAATAGTCTAGATCTGAACTCCTCGCCAACTGTTTGCATCAAAATCCAGTCGTGAAGGTAGCTGTGTTAGCCGAGAAATGGGTGCGACCATAAGCATTACGAGGCGTATACGAAACATTTTAAAATTTCTTGTACTTGCTCCACTGCGACCACGGGCAGCTAAGTTGCCATCAAAAAAACACCCAAGATTGGGTTTAATAGGCTAGATCTGAACTCGCGCCAACTGCTTGCATTAAAATCCATACGCGAAAGTAGCTGTGTTAGCGGGGAAATGGGATCGGCCATAAGCACTACGGGGCGTATACGTAACAATTTCAAATTTCTTGTACTTGGTTCATGACGACCGCGGGCAGCTAAGTTGCCATCAAAAAACCACCCAAGATTTGTCTTAATAGGCTAGATCTGAACTCGCGCCAACTGTTTGCATCAAAATCCAGTCGTGAAAGTAGCTGTGTTAGCCGAGAAATGGGATCGGCGATAAGCACTACGGGGCGTATACGTAACATTTTCAAATTTCTTGTACTTGGTTCATGACGACCGCGGGCAGCTAAGTTGCCATCAAAAAACCACCCAAGATTTGTCTTAATAGGCTAGATCTGAACTCGCGCCAACTGTTTGCATCAAAATCCAGTCGTGAAAGTAGCTGTGTTAGCCGAGAAATGGGTGCGACCATAAGCATTACGAGGCGTATACGAAACATTTTAAAATTTCTTGTGCTTGCTCCACTGCGACCACGGGCAGCTAAGTTGCCATCAAAAAAACACCCAAGATTGGGTTTAATAGGCTAGATCTGAACTCGCGCCAACTGCTTGCATTAAAATCCATACGCGAAAGTAGCTGTGTTAGCGGGGAAATGGGATCGGCCATAAGCACTACGGGGCGTATACGTAACAATTTCAAATTTCTTGTACTTGGTTCATGACGACCGCGGGCAGCTAAGTTGCCATCAAAAAACCACCCAAGATTTGTCTTAATAGGCTAGATCTGAACTCGCGCCAACTGTTTGCATCAAAATCCAGTTGTGAAAGTAGCTGTGTTAGCCGAGAAATGGGTTCGGCCATAAACACTACGGGGCGTATACGCAACATTTTCAAATTTCTTGTACTTGGTTCATTACTACCCGTGCAGCTAAGTTGCCATCAAAAAACCACCCAAAATTTGGCTTAATAGTCTAGATCTGAACTCCTCGCCAACTGTTTGCATCAAAATCCAGTCGTGAAGGTAGCTGTGTTAGCCGAGAAATGAGTTCGACCATAAGCATTACGAGGCGTATACGTAACATTTTAAAATTTCTTGTACTTGCTCCATTGCGACCACGGGCAGCTAAGTTGCCATCAAAAAACCACCCAAGATTTGGCTTAATAGGCTAGATCTGAACTCGCGCCAACTGTTTGCATCAAAATCCAGTTGTGAAAGCAGGTGTGTTAGCACAGAAATGGGATCGGCGATAAGCACTTCGGGGCGTATACGTAACATTTTCAAATTTCTTGTACTTGGTTCATGACGACCGCGGGCAGCTAAGTTGCCATCAAAAAACCACCCAAGATTTGGCTTAATAGGCTAGATCTGAACTCGCGCCAACTGTTTGCATCAAAATCCAGTCGTGAAAGTAGCTGTGTTAGCCGAGAAATGGGTTCGACCATAAGCATTACGAGGCGTATACGTAACATTTTAAAATTTCTTGTACTAGCTCCATTGCGACCACGGGCAGCTAAGTTGCCATCAAAAAACCACCCAAGATTTCGCTTAATAGGCTAGATCTGAACTCGCGCCAACTGTTTGCATCAAAATCCAGTCGTGAAAGTAGCTGTGTAAGCCGAGAAATGGGTTCGGCCATAAGCATTACGAGGCGTATACGTAACATTTTAAAATTTTTTGTACTTGCTCCATTGCGACCACGGGCAGCTAAGTTGCCATCAAAAAAACACCCTAGATTGGGTCTAATAGGCTAGATCTGAACTCGCGCCAACTGCTTGCATCAAAATCCATTCGCGAAAGTAGCTGTGTTAGCCGAGAAATGGGATCGGCGATAAGCACTACGGGGCGTATACGTAACATTTTCAAATTTCTTGTACTTGGTTCATGACGACTGCGGGCAGCTAAGTTGCCATCAAAAAACCACCCAAGATTTGGCTTAATGGGCTAGATCTGAACTCGCGCCAACTGCTTGCATCAAAATCCATTCGCGAAAGTAGCTGTGTTAGCGGGGAAATGGGATCGGCCATAAGCACTACGGGGCGTATACGTAACATTTTCAAATTTCTTGTACTTGGTTCATGACGACCGCGGGCAGCTAAGTTGCCATCAAAAAACCACCCAAGATTTGGCTTAATAGGCTAGATCTGAACTCGCGCCAACTGCTTGCATCAAAATCCAGTCGTGAAAGTAGCTGTGTTAGCCGAGAAATGGGCTCGACCATAAGCATTACGAGGCGTATACGAAACATTTTAAAATTTCTTGTACTTGCTCCATTGCGACCACGGGCAGCTAAGTTGCCATCAAAAAAACACCCAAGATTGGGTCTAATAGGCTAGATCTGAACTCGCGCCAACTGCTTGCGTTAAAATCCATTCGCGAAAGAGCTGTGTTAGCCGAGAAATGGGATCGGCGATAAGCACTACGGGGCGTATACGTAACAATTTCAAATTTCTTGTACTTGGTTCATGACGACCGCGGGCAGCTAAGTTGCCATCAAAAAACCACCCAAGATTTGTCTTAATAGGCTAGATCTGAACTCGCGCCAACTGTTTGCATCAAAATCCAGTCGTGAAAGTAGCTGTGTTAGCCGAGAAATGGGATCGGCGATAAGCACTACGGGGCGTATACGTAACATTTTCAAATTTCTTGTACTTGGTTCATGACGACCGCGGGCAGCTAAGTTGCCATCAAAAAACCACCCAAGATTTGTCTTAATAGGCTAGATCTGAACTCGCGCCAACTGTTTGCATCAAAATCCAGTCGTGAAAGTAGCTGTGTTAGCCGAGAAATGGGTGCGACCATAAGCATTACGAGGCGTATACGAAACATTTTAAAATTTCTTGTACTTGCTCCACTGCGACCACGGGCAGCTAAGTTGCCATCAAAAAAACACCCAAGATTGGGTTTAATAGGCTAGATCTGAACTCGCGCCAACTGCTTGCATTAAAATCCATACGCGAAAGTAGCTGTGTTAGCGGGGAAATGGGATCGGCCATAAGCACTACGGGGCGTATACGTAACAATTTCAAATTTCTTGTACTTGGTTCATGACGACCGCGGGCAGCTAAGTTGCCATCAAAAAACCACCCAAGATTTGGCTTAATAGGCTAGATCTGAACTCCTCGCCAACTGTTTGCATCAAAATCCAGTCGTGAAAGTAGCTGTGTTAGCCGAGAAATGAGTTCGACCATAAGTATTACGAGGCGTATACGTAACATTTTAAAATTTCTTGTACTTGCTCCATTGCGACCACGGGCAGCTAAGTTGCCATCAAAAAACCACCCAAGATTTGGCTTAATAGGCTAGATCTGAACTCGCGCCAACTGTTTGCATCAAAATCCAGTTGTGAAAGCAGCTGTGTTAGCACAGAAATGGGATCGGCGATAAGCACTTCGGGGCGTATACGTAACATTTTCAAATTTCTTGTACTTGGTTCATGACGACCGCGGGCAGCTAAGTTGCCATCAAAAAACCACCCAAGATTTGGCTTAATAGGCTAGATCTGAACTCGCGCCAACTGTTTGCATCAAAATCCAGTCGTGAAAGTAGCTGTGTTAGCCGAGAAATGGGTTCGACCATAAGCATTACGAGGCGTATACGTAACATTTTAAAATTTCTTGTACTTGCTCCATTGCGACCACGGGCAGCTAAGTTGCCATCAAAAAACCACCCAAGATTTCGCTTAATAGGCTAGATCTGAACTCGCGCCAACTGTTTGCATCAAAATCCAGTCGTGAAAGTAGCTGTGTAAGCCGAGAAATGGGTTCGGCCATAAGCATTACGAGGCGTATACGTAACATTTTAAAATTTTTTGTACTTGCTCCATTGCGACCACGGGCAGCTAAGTTGCCATCAAAAAAACACCCTAGATTGGGTCTAATAGGCTAGATCTGAACTCGCGCCAACTGCTTGCATCAAAATCCATTCGCGAAAGTAGCTGTGTTAGCCGAGAAATGGGATCGGCGATAAGCACTACGGGGCGTATACGTAACATTTTCAAATTTCTTGTACTTGGTTCATGACGACTGCGGGCAGCTAAATTGCCATCAAAAAACCACCCAAGATTTGGCTTAATGGGCTAGATCTGAACTCGCGCCAACTGCTTGCATCAAAATCCATTCGCGAAAGTAGCTGTGTTAGCGGGGAAATGGGATCGGCCATAAGCACTACGGGGCGTATACGTAACATTTTCAAATTTCTTGTACTTGGTTCATGACGACCGCGGGCAGCTAAGTTGCCATCAAAAAACCACCCAAGATTTGGCTTAATAGGCTAGATCTGAACTCGCGCCAACTGCTTGCATCAAAATCCAGTCGTGAAAGTAGCTGTGTTAGCCGAGAAATGGGCTCGACCATAAGCATTACGAGGCGTATACGAAACATTTTAAAATTTCTTGTACTTGCTCCATTGCGACCACGGGCAGCTAAGTTGCCATCAAAAAAACACCCAAGATTGGGTCTAATAGGCTAGATCTGAACTCGCGCCAACTGCTTGCGTTAAAATCCATTCGCGAAAGAGCTGTGTTAGCCGAGAAATGGGATCGGCGATAAGCACTACGGGGCGTATACGTAACATTTTCAAATTTCTTGTACTTGGTTCATGACGACTGCGGGCAGCTAAGTTGCCATCAAAAAACCACCCAAGATTTGGCTTAATGGGCTAGATCTGAACTCGCGCCAACTGCTTGCATCAAAATCCAGTCGCGAAAGTAGCTGTGTTAGCCGAGAAATGGGATCGGCGATAAGCACTACGGGGCGTATACGTAACATTTCCAAATTTCTTGTACTTGGTTCATGACGACCCCGGGCAGCTAAGTTGCCATCAAAAAACCACCCAAGATTTGGCTTAATAGGCTAGATCTGAACTCGCGCCAACTGTTTGCATCAAAATCCATTCGCGAAAGTAACTGTGTTAGCGGGGAAATGGGATCGGCCATAAGCACTACGGGGCGTATACGTAACATTTTCAAATTTCTTGTACTTGGTTCATGACGACCCCGGGCAGCTAAGTTGCCATCAAAAAACCACCCAAGATTTGGCTTAATAGGCTAGATCTGAACTCGCGCCAACTGTTTGCATCAAAATCCAGTTGTGAAAGTAGCTGTGTTAGCCGAGAAATGGGATCGGCCATAAGCACTACGGGGCGTATACGTAACATTTTAAAATTTCTTGTAATTGCTCCATTACGACCGCGGGCAGCTAAGTTGCCATCAAAAAACCACACAAGATTTGGCTTAATAGGCTAGATCTGAACTCGCGCCAACTGTTTCCATCAAAATCCAGTCGTGAAAGTAGCTGTGTTAGCCGAGAAATGGGTTCGACCATAAGCATTACGAGGCGTATACGTAACATTTTAAAATTTCTTGTACTTGCTCCATTGCGACCGAGGGCAGCTAAGTTGCCATCAAAAAACCACCCAAGATTTGGCTTAATGGGCTAGATCTGAACTCGCGCCAACTGCTTGCATCAAAATCCAGTCGCGAAAGTAGCTGTGTTAGCCGAGAAATGGGATCGGCGATAAGCACTACGGGGCGTATACGTAACATTTTCAAATTTCTTGTACTTGGTTCATGACGACCGCGGGCAGCTAAGTTGCCATCAAAAAACCACCCAAGATTTGGCTTAATGGGCTAGATCTGAACTCGCGCCAACTGCTTGCATCAAAATCCAGTCGCGAAAGTAGCTGTGTTAGCCGAGAAATGGGATCGGCGATAAGCACTACGGGGCGTATACGTAACATTTTCAAATTTCTTGTACTTGGTTCATGACGACCGCGGGCAGCTAAGTTGCCATCAAAAAACCACCCAAGATTGGGGTTAATAGGCTAGATCTGAACTCGCGCCAACTGCTTGCATTAAAATCCATTCGCGAAAGTAGCTGTGTTAGCCGAGAAATGGGATCGGCGATAAGCACTACGGGGCGTATACGTAACATTTTCAAATTTCTTGTACTTGGTTCATGACGATCGCGGGCAGCTAAGTTGCCATCAAAAAACCACCCAAGATTTGGCTTAATGGGCTAGATCTGAACTCGCGCCAACTGCTTGCATCAAAATCCATTCGCGAAAATAGCTGTGTTAGCGGGGAAATGGGATCGGCCATAAGCACTACGGGGCGTATACGTATCATTTTCAAATTTCTTGTACTTGGTTCATGACGACCCCGGGCAGCTAAGTTGCCATCAAAAAACCACCCAAGATTTGGCTTAATAGGCTAGATCTGAACTCGCGCCAACTGTTTGCATCAAAATCCATTCGCGAAAGTAGCTGTGTTAGCGGGGAAATGGGATCGGCGATAAGCACTACGGGGCGTATACGTAACATTTTCAAATTTCTTGTACTTGGTTCATGACGACCGCGGGCAGCTAAGTTGCCATCAAAAAACCACCCAAGATTTGGCTTAATAGGCTAGATCTGAACTCGCGCCAACTGTTTGCATCAAAATCCAGTCGTGAAAGTAGCTGTGTTAGCCGAGAAATGGGTTCGACCATAAGCATTACGAGGCGTATACGTAACATTTTAAAATTTCTTGTACTTGGTTCATGACGATCGCGGGCAGCTAAGTTGCCATCAAAAAACCACCCAAGATTTGGCTTAATAGGCTAGATCTGAACTCGCGCCAACTGCTTGCATTAAAATCCATTCGCGAAAGTAGCTGTGTTAGCCGAGAAATGGGATCGGCGATAAGCACTACGGGGCGTATACGTAACATTTTCAAATTTCTTGTACTTGGTTCATGACGATCGCGGGCAGCTAAGTTGCCATCAAAAAACCACCCAAGATTTGGCTTAATGGGCTAGATCTGAACTCGCGCCAACTGCTTGCATCAACATCCATTCGCGGAAATAGCTGTGTTAGCGGGGAAATGGGATCGGCCATAAGCACTACGGGGCGTATACGTATCATTTTCAAATTTCTTGTACTTGGTTCATGACGACCCCGGGCAGCTAAGTTGCCATCAAAAAACCACCCAAGATTTGGCTTAATAGGCTAGATCTGAACTCGCGCCAACTGTTTGCATCAAAATCCATTCGCGAAAGTAGCTGTGTTAGCGGGGAAATGGGATCGGCCATAAGCACTACGGGGCGTATACGTAACATTTTCAAATTTCTTGTACTTGGTTCATGACGACCGCGGGCAGCTAAGTTGCCATCAAAAAACCACCCAAGATTTGGCTTAATAGGCTATATCTGAACTCGCGCCAACTGTTTGCATCAAAATCCATTCGCGAAAGTAGCTGTGTTAGCGGGGAAATGGGATCGGCCATAAGCACTACGGGGCGTATACGTAACATTTTCAAATTTCTTGTAATTGGTTCATGACGACCCCGGGCAGCTAAGTTGCCATCAAAAAACCACCCAAGATTGGGGTTAATAGGCTAGATCTGAACTCGCGCCAACTGCTTGCGTTAAAATCCAGTCGTGAAAGTAGCTGTGTTAACCGAGAAATGGGCTCGACCATAAGCATTACGAGGCGTATACGAAACATTTTAAAATTTCTTGTACTTGCTCCATTGCGACCACGGGCAGCTAAGTTGCCATCAAAAAAACACCCAAGATTGGGTCTAATAGGCTAGATCTGAACTCGCGCCAACTGTTTGCATCAAAATCCATTCGCGAAAGTAGCTGTGTTAGCGGGGAAATGGGATCGGCCATAAGCACTACGGGGCGTATACGTAACATTTTCAAATTTCTTGTACTTGGTTCATGACGACCGCGGGCAGCTAAGTTGCCATCAAAAAACCACCCAAGATTTGGCTTAATAGGCTAGATCTGAACTCGCGCCAACTGTTTGCATCAAAATCCAGTCGTGAAAGTAGCTGTGTTAGCCGAGAAATGGGTTCGACCATAAGCATTACGAGGCGTATACGTAACATTTTAAAATTTCTTGTACTTGCTCCATTGCGACCGAGGGCAGCCAAGTGGCCATCAAAAAACCACCCAAGATTGGGGTTAATAGGCTAGATCTGAACTCGCGCCAACTGCTTGCATTAAAATCCATTCGCGAAAGTAGCTGTGTTAGCCGAGAAATGTGATCGGCGATAAGCACTACGGGGCGTATACGTAACATTTTCAAATTTCTTGTACTTGGTTCATGACGATCGCGGGCAGCTAAGTTGCCATCAAAAAACCACCCAAGATTTGGCTTAATAGGCTAGATCTGAACTCGCGCCAACTGCTTGCATCAAAATCCAGTCGCGAAAGTAGCTGTGTTAGCCGAGAAATGGGATCGGCCATAAGCACTACGGGGCGTATACGTAACATTTTAAAATTTCTTGTACTTCCTCCATTACGACCGCGGGCAGCTAAGTTGCCATCAAAAAACCACCCAAGATTTCGCTTAATAGGCTAGATCTGAACTCGCGCCAACTTCTTGCTTCAAAATCCAGTCGCGAAAGTAGCTGTGTGAGCCGAAAAAATGGTATCGGCCATAAGCACTACGGGGCGTATACGTAACATTTTAAAATTTCTTGTATTTGCTCCATTACGACCGCGGGCAGCTAAGTTGCCATCAAAAAACCACCCAAGATTTCGCTTAATAGGCTAGATCTGAACTCGCGCCAACTGTTTGCATCAAAATCCAGTTGTGAAAGTAGCTGCGTTAGCCGAGAAATGGGTTCGGCCATAAACACTACGGGGCGTATACGCAACATTTTCAAATTTCTTGTACTTGGTTCATTACTACCCGTGCAGCTAAGTTGCCATCAAAAAACCACTCAAAATTTGGCTTAATAGGCTAGATCTGAACTCGCGCCAACTGTTTGCATCAAAATCCAGTCGTGCAAGTAGCTGTGTTAGCCGAGAAATGAGTTCGACCATAAGCATTACGAGGCGTATACGTAACATTTTAAAATTTCTTGTACTTGCTCCATTGCGACCACGGGCAGCTAAGTTGCCATCAAAAAACCACCCAAGATTTGGCTTAATAGGCTAGATCTGAACTCGCGCCAACTGTTTGCATCAAAATCCAGTCGCGAAAGTAGCTGTGTTAGCCGAGAAATGGGATCGGCCATAAGCACTACGGGGCGTATACGTAACATTTTAAAATTTCTTGTACTTGCTCCATTCCGACCGCGGGCAGCTAAGTTGCCATCAAAAAACCACCCAAGATTTCGCTTAATAGGCTAGATCTAAACTCGCGCCAACTTCTTGCTTCAAAATCCAGTCGCGAAAGTAGCTGTGTGAGCCGAAAAAATGGTATCGGCCATAAGCACTACGGGGCGTATACGTAACATTTTAAAATTTCTTGTACTTGCTCCATTACGACCGCGGGCAGCTAAGTTGCCATCAAAAAACCACCCAAGATTTCGCTTAATAGGCTAGATCTGAACTCGCGCCAACTGTTTGCATCAAAATCCAGTTGTGAAAGTAGCTGCGTTAGCCGAGAAATGGGTTCGGCCATAAACACTACGGGGCGTATACGCAACATTTTCAAATTTCTTGTACTTGGTTCATGACGACCCCGGGCAGCTAAGTTGCCATCAAAAAACCACCCAAGATTTGGCTTAATAGGCTAGATCTGAACTCGCGCCAACTGTTTGCATCAAAATCCAGTCGTGAAAGTAGCTGTGTTAGCCGAGAAATGGGCTCGACCATAAGCATTACGAGGCGTATACGAAACATTTTAAAATTTCTTGTACTTGCTCCATTGCGACCACGGGCAGCTAAGTTGCCATCAAAAAAACACCCAAGATTGGGTCTAATAGGCTAGATCTGAACTCGCGCCAACTGTTTGCATCAAAATCCATTCGCGAAAGTAGCTGTGTTAGCGGGGAAATGGGATCGGCCATAAGCACTACGGGGCGTATACGTAACATTTTCAAATTTCTTGTACTTGGTTCATGACGACCCCGGGCAGCTAAGTTGCCATCAAAAAACCACCCAAGATTTGGCTTAATAGGCTAGATCTGAACTCGCGCCAACTGTTTGCATCAAAATCCAGTCGTGCAAGTAGCTGTGTTAGCCGAGAAATGAGTTCGACCATAAGCATTACGAGGCGTATACGTAACATTTTAAAATTTCTTGTACTTGCTCCATTGCGACCACGGGCAGCTAAGTTGCCATCAAAAAACCACCCAAGATTTGGCTTAATAGGCTAGATCTGAACTCGCGCCAACTGTTTGCATCAAAATCCAGTTGTGAAAGCAGCTGTGTTAGCACAGAAATGGGATCGGCGATAAGCACTTCGGGGCGTATACGTAACATTTTCAAATTTCTTGTACTTGGTTCATGACGACCGCGGGCAGCTAAGTTGCCATCAAAAAACCACCCAAGATTTGGCTTAATGGGCTAGATCTGAACTCGCGCCAACTGCTTGCATCAAAATCCAGTCGCGAAAGTAGCTGTGTTAGCCGAGAAATGGGATCGGCGATAAGCACTACGGGGCATATACGTAACATTTTCAAATTTCTTGTACTTGGTTCATGACGACCGCGGGCAGCTAAGTTGCCATCAAAAAACCACCCAAGATTTGGCTTAATAGGCTAGATCTGAACTCGCGCCAACTGTTTGCATCAAAATCCAGTCGTGAAAGTAGTTGTGTTAGCCGAGAAATGGGATCGGCGATAAGCACTACGGGGCGTATATGTAACATTTTCAAATTTCTTGTACTTGGTTCATGACGACCGCGGGCAGCTAAGTTGCCATCCAAAAACCACCCAAGATTTGGCTTAATAGGCTAGATCTGAACTCGCGCCAACTGTTTGCATCAAAATCCATTCGCGAAAAGAGCTGTGTTAGCGGGGAAATGGGATCGGCCATAAGCACTACGGGGCGTATACGTAACATTTTCAAATTTCTTGTACTTGGTTCATGACGACCCCGGGCAGCTAAGTTGCCATCAAAAAACCACCCAAGATTTGGCTTAATAGGCTAGATCTGAACTCGCGCCAACTGTTTGCATCAAAATCCAGTCGTGAAAGTAGCTGTGTTAGCCGAGAAATGGGCTCGACCATAAGCATTACGAGGCGTATACGAAACATTTTAAAATTTCTTGTACTTGCTCCATTGCGACCACGGGCAGCTAAGTTGCCATCAAAAAAACACCCAAGATTGGGTCTAATAGGCTAGATCTGAACTCGCGCCAACTGTTTGCATTAAAATCCATTCGCGAAAGTAGCTGTGTTAGCCGAGAAATGGGATTGGCGATAAGCACTACGGGGCGTATACGTGACATTTTAAAATTTCTTGTACTTGCTCCATTTCGACCGAGGGCAGCTAAGTTGCCATCAAAAAACCACCCAAGATTGGGGTTAATAGGCTAGATCTGAACTCGCGCCAACGGCTTGCGTTAAAATCCATTCGCGAAAGTAGCTGTGTTAGCCGAGAAATGGGATCGGCGATAAGCACTACGGGGCGTATACGTAACATTTTCGAATTTCTTGTACTTGGTTCATGACGACCCCGGGCAGCTAAGTTGCCATCAAAAAACCACCCCAGATTTGGCTTAATAGGCTAGATTTGAACTCGCGCCAACTGTTTGCATCAAAATCCAGTCGTGAAAGTAGCTGTGTTAGCCGAGAAATGGGCTCGACCATAAGCATTACGAGGCGTATACGAAACATTTTAAAATTTCTTGTACTTGCTCCATTGCGACCACGGGCAGCTAAGTTGCCATCAAAAAAACACCCAAGATTGGGTCTAATAGGCTAGATCTGAACTCGCGCCAACTGTTTGCATTAAAATCCATTCGCGAAAGTAGCTGTGTTAGCCGAGAAATGGGATTGGCGATAAGCACTACGGGGCGTATACGTGACATTTTAAAATTTCTTGTACTTGCTCCATTTCGACCGAGGGCAGCTAAGTTGCCATCAAAAAACCACCCAAGATTGGGGTTAATAGGCTAGATCTGAACTCGCGCCAACTGCTTGCGTTAAAATCCATTCGCGAAAGTAGCTGTGTTAGCCGAGAAATGGGATCGGCGATAAGCACTACGGGGCGTATATGTAACATTTTCAAATTTCTTGTACTTGGTTCATGACGACCGCGGGCAGCTAAGTTGCCATCAAAAAACCACCCAAGATTTGGCTTAATAGGCTAGATCTGAACTCGCGCCAACTGTTTGCATCAAAATCCAGTCGTGAAAGTAGCTGTGTTAGCCGAGAAATGGGCTCGACCATAAGCATTACGAGGCGTATACGAAACATTTTAAAATTTCTTGTACTTGCTCCATTGCGACCACGGGCAGCTAAGTTGCCATCAAAAAACCACCCAAGATTTGGCTTAATAGGCTAGACCTGAACTCGCGCCAACTGTTTGCATCAAAATCCAGTCGTGAAAGTAGCTGTGTTAGCCGAGAAATGGGCTCGACCATAAGCATTACGAGGCGTATACGAAACATTTTAAAATTTCTTGTACTTGCTCCATTTCGACCGAGGGCAGCTAAGTTGCCATCAAAAAACCACCCAAGATTGGGGTTAATAGGCTAGATCTGAACTCGCGCCAACTGCTTGCGTTAAAATCCATTCGCGAAAGTAGCTGTGTTAGCCGAGAAATGGGATCGGCGATAAGCACTACGGGGCGTATATGTAACATTTTCAAATTTCTTGTACTTGGTTCATGACGCACGCGGGCAGCTAAGTTGCCATCAAAAAACCACCCAAGATTTGGCTTAATAGGCTAGATCTGAACTCGCGCCAACTGTTTGCATCAAAATCCATTCGCGAAAGTAGCTGTGTTAGCGGGGAAATGGGATCGGCCATAAGCACTACGGGGCGTATACGTAACATTTTCAAATTTCTTGTACTTGGTTCATGACGACCCCGGGCAGCTAAGTTGCCATCAAAAAACCACCCAAGATTTGGCTTAGTAGGCTAGATCTGAACTCGCGCCAACTGTTTGCATCAAAATCCAGTCGTGAAAGTAGCTGTGTTAGCCGAGAAATGGGCTCGACCATAAGCATTACGAGGCGTATACGAAACATTTTAAAATTTCTTGTACTTGCTCCATTGCGACCACGGGCAGCTAAGTTGCCATCAAAAAAACACCCAAGATTGGGTCTAATAGGCTAGATCTGAACTCGCGCCAACTGTTTGCATTAAAATCCATTCGCGAAAGTAGCTGTGTTAGCCGAGAAATGGGATTGGCGATTAGCACTACGGGGCGTATACGTGACATTTTAAAATTTCTTGTACTTGCTCCATTTCGACCGAGGGCAGCTAAGTTGCCATCAAAAAACCACCCAAGATTTGGCTTAATAGGCTAGATCTGAACTCGCGCCAACTGTTTGCATCAAAATCCATTCGCGAAAGTAGCTGTGTTAGCGGGGAAATGGGATCGGCCATAAGCACTACGGGGCGTATACGTAACATTTTCAAATTTCTTGTACTTGGTTCATGACGACCCCGGGCAGCTAAGTTGCCATCAAAAAACCACCCAAGATTTGGCTTAATAGGCTAGATCTGAACTCGCGCCAACTGTTTGCATCAAAATCCAGTCGTGAAAGTAGCTGTGTTAGCCGAGAAATGGGTTCGACCATAAGCATTACGAGGCGTATACGAAACATTTTAAAATTTCTTGTACTTGCTCCATTGCGACCACGGGCAGCTAAGTTGCCATCAAAAAAACACCCAAGATTGGGTCTAATAGGCTAGATCTGAACTCGCGCCAACTGTTTGCATTAAAATCCATTCGCGAAAGTAGCTGTGTTAGCCGAGAAATGGGATTGGCGATAAGCACTACGGGGCGTATACGTAACATTTTCGAATTTCTTGTACTTGGTTCATGACGACCCCGGGCAGCTAAGTTGCCATCAAAAAACCACCCAAGATTTGGCTTAATAGGCTAGATTTGAACTCGCGCCAACTGTTTGCATCAAAATCCAGTCGTGAAAGTAGCTGTGTTAGCCGAGAAATGGGCTCGACCATAAGCATTACGAGGCGTATACGAAACATTTTAAAATTTCTTGTACTTGCTCCATTGCGACCACGGGCAGCTAAGTTGCCATCAAAAAAACACCCAAGATTGGGTCTAATAGGCTAGATCTGAACTCGCGCCAACTGTTTGCATTAAAATCCATTCGCGAAAGTAGCTGTGTTAGCCGAGAAATGGGATTGGCGATAAGCACTACGGGGCGTATACGTGACATTTTAAAATTTCTTGTACTTGCTCCATTTCGACCGGAGCAGCTAAGTTGCCATCAAAAAACCACCCAAGATTGGGGTTAATAGGCTAGATCTGAACTCGCGCCAACTGCTTGCGTTAAAATCCATTCGCGAAAGTAGCTGTGTTAGCCGAGAAATGGGATCGGCGATAAGCACTACGGGGCGTATATGTAACATTTTCAAATTTCTTGTACTTGGTTCATGACGACCGCGGGCAGCTAAGTTGCCATCAAAAAACCACCCAAGATTTGGCTTAATAGGCTAGATCTGAACTCGCGCCAACTGTTTGCATCAAAATCCAGTCGTGAAAGTAGCTGTGTTAGCCGAGAAATCTGCTCGACCATAAGCATTACGAGGCGTATACGAAACATTTTAAAATTTCTTGTACTTGCTCCATTTCGACCGAGGGCAGCTAAGTTGCCATCAAAAAACCACCCAAGATTGGGGTTAATAGGCTAGATCTGAACTCGCGCCAACTGCTTGCGTTAAAATCCATTCGCGAAAGTAGCTGTGTTAGCCGAGAAATGGGATCGGCGATAAGCACTACGGGGCGTATATGTAACATTTTCAAATTTCTTGTACTTGGTTCATGACGCACGCGGGCAGCTAAGTTGCCATCAAAAAACCACCCAAGATTTGGCTTAATAGGCTAGATCTGAACTCGCGCCAACTGTTTGCATCAAAATCCATTCGCGAAAGTAGCTGTGTTAGCGGGGAAATGGGATCGGCCATAAGCACTACGGGGCGTATACGTAACATTTTCAAATTTCTTGTACTTGGTTCATGACGACCCCGGGCAGCTAAGTTGCCATCAAAAAACCACCCAAGATTTGGCTTAATAGGCTAGATCTGAACTCGCGCCAACTGTTTGCATCAAAATCCAGTCGTGAAAGTAGCTGTGTTAGCCGAGAAATGGGCTCGACCATAAGCATTACGAGGCGTATACGAAACATTTTAAAATTTCTTGTACTTGCTCCATTGCGACCACGGGCAGCTAAGTTGCCATCAAAAAAACACCCAAGATTGGGTCTAATAGGCTAGATCTGAACTCGCGCCAACTGTTTGCATTAAAATCCATTCGCGAAAGTAGCTGTGTTAGCCGAGAAATGGGATTGGCGATAAGCACTACGGGGCGTATACGTGACATTTTAAAATTTCTTGTACTTGCTCCATTTCGACCGAGGGCAGCTAAGTTGCCATCAAAAAACCACCCAAGATTGGGGTTAATAGGCTAGATCTGAACTCGCGCCAACTGCTTGCGTTAAAATCCATTCGCGAAAGTAGCTGTGTTAGCCGAGAAATGGGATCGGCGATAAGCACTACGGGGCGTATATGTAACATTTTCAAATTTCTTGTACTTGGTTCATGACGCACGCGGGCAGCTAAGTTGCCATCAAAAAACCACCCAAGATTTGGCTTAATAGGCTAGATCTGAACTCGCGCCAACTGTTTGCATCAAAATCCATTCGCGAAAGTAGCTGTGTTAGCGGGGAAATGGGATCGGCCATAAGCACTACGGGGCGTATACGTAACATTTTCAAATTTCTTGTACTTGGTTCATGACGACCCCGGGCAGCTAAGTTGCCATCAAAAAACCACCCAAGATTTGGCTTAATAGGCTAGATCTGAACTCGCGCCAACTGTTTGCATCAAAATCCAGTCGTGAAAGTAGCTGTGTTAGCCGAGAAATGGGCTCGACCATAAGCATTACGAGGCGTATACGAAACATTTTAAAATTTCTTGTACTTGCTCCATTGCGATCACGGGCAGCTAAGTTGCCATCAAAAAAACACCCAAGATTGGGTCTAATAGGCTAGATCTGAACTCGCGCCAACTGTTTGCATTAAAATCCATTCGCGAAAGTAGCTGTGTTAGCCGAGAAATGGGATTGGCGATAAGCACTACGGGGCGTATACGTGACATTTTAAAATTTCTTGTACTTGCTCCATTTCGACCGAGGGCAGCTAAGTTGCCATCAAAAAACCACCCAAGATTGGGGTTAATAGGCTAGATCTGAACTCGCGCCAACTGCTTGCGTTAAAATCCATTCGCGAAAGTAGCTGTGTTAGCCGAGAAATGGGATTGGCGATAAGCACTACGGGGCGTATACGTGACATTTTAAAATTTCTTGTACTTGCTCCATTTCGACCGAGGGCAGCTAAGTTGCCATCAAAAAACCACCCAAGATTGGGGTTAATAGGCTAGATCTGAACTCGCGCCAACGGCTTGCGTTAAAATCCATTCGCGAAAGTAGCTGTGTTAGCCGAGAAATGGGATCGGCGATAAGCACTACGGGGCGTATACGTAACATTTTCGAATTTCTTGTACTTGGTTCATGACGACCCCGGGCAGCTAAGTTGCCATCAAAAAACCACCCCAGATTTGGCTTAATAGGCTAGATTTGAACTCGCGCCAACTGTTTGCATCAAAATCCAGTCGTGAAAGTAGCTGTGTTAGCCGAGAAATGGGCTCGACCATAAGCATTACGAGGCGTATACGAAACATTTTAAAATTTCTTGTACTTGCTCCATTGCGACCACGGGCAGCTAAGTTGCCATCAAAAAAACACCCAAGATTGGGTCTAATAGGCTAGATCTGAACTCGCGCCAACTGTTTGCATTAAAATCCATTCGCGAAAGTAGCTGTGTTAGCCGAGAAATGGGATTGGCGATAAGCACTACGGGGCGTATACGTGACATTTTAAAATTTCTTGTACTTGCTCCATTTCGACCGGAGCAGCTAAGTTGCCATCAAAAAACCACCCAAGATTGGGGTTAATAGGCTAGATCTGAACTCGCGCCAACTGCTTGCGTTAAAATCCATTCGCGAAAGTAGCTGTGTTAGCCGAGAAATGGGATCGGCGATAAGCACTACGGGGCGTATATGTAACATTTTCAAATTTCTTGTACTTGGTTCATGACGACCGCGGGCAGCTAAGTTGCCATCAAAAAACCACCCAAGATTTGGCTTAATAGGCTAGATCTGAACTCGCGCCAACTGTTTGCATCAAAATCCAGTCGTGAAAGTAGCTGTGTTAGCCGAGAAATGGGCTCGACCATAAGCATTACGAGGCGTATACGAAACATTTTAAAATTTCTTGTACTTGCTCCATTGCGACCACGGGCAGCTAAGTTGCCATCAAAAAACCACCCAAGATTTGGCTTAATAGGCTAGACCTGAACTCGCGCCAACTGTTTGCATCAAAATCCAGTCGTGAAAGTAGCTGTGTTAGCCGAGAAATGGGCTCGACCATAAGCATTACGAGGCGTATACGAAACATTTTAAAATTTCTTGTACTTGCTCCATTTCGACCGAGGGCAGCTAAGTTGCCATCAAAAAACCACCCAAGATTGGGGTTAATAGGCTAGATCTGAACTCGCGCCAACTGCTTGCGTTTAAATCCATTCGCGAAAGTAGCTGTGTTAGCCGAGAAATGGGATCGGCGATAAGCACTACGGGGCGTATATGTAACATTTTCAAATTTCTTGTACTTGGTTCATGACGCACGCGGGCAGCTAAGTTGCCATCAAAAAACCACCCAAGATTTGGCTTAATAGGCTAGATCTGAACTCGCGCCAACTGTTTGCATCAAAATCCATTCGCGAAAGTAGCTGTGTTAGCGGGGAAATGGGATCGGCCATAAGCACTACGGGGCGTATACGTAACATTTTCAAATTTCTTGTACTTGGTTCATGACGACCCCGGGCAGCTAAGTTGCCATCAAAAAACCACCCAAGATTTGGCTTAGTAGGCTAGATCTGAACTCGCGCCAACTGTTTGCATCAAAATCCAGTCGTGAAAGTAGCTGTGTTAGCCGAGAAATGGGCTCGACCATAAGCATTACGAGGCGTATACGAAACATTTTAAAATTTCTTGTACTTGCTCCATTGCGACCACGGGCAGCTAAGTTGCCATCAAAAAAACACCCAAGATTGGGTCTAATAGGCTAGATCTGAACTCGCGCCAACTGTTTGCATTAAAATCCATTCGCGAAAGTAGCTGTGTTAGCCGAGAAATGGGATTGGCGATAAGCACTACGGGGCGTATACGTGACATTTTAAAATTTCTTATACTTGCTCCATTTCGACCGAGGGCAGCTAAGTTGCCATCAAAAAACCACCCAAGATTTGGCTTAATAGGCTAGATCTGAACTCGCGCCAACTGTTTGCATCAAAATCCAGTCGTGAAAGTAGCTGTGTTAGCCGAGAAATGGGTTCGACCATAAGCATTACGAGGCGTATACGAAACATTTTAAAATTTCTTGTACTTGCTCCATTGCGACCACGGGCAGCTAAGTTGCCATAAAAAAAACACCCAAGATTGGGTCTAATAGGCTAGATCTGAACTCGCGCCAACTGTTTGCATTAAAATCCATTCGCGAAAGTAGCTGTGTTAGCCGAGAAATGGGATTGGCGATAAGCACTACGGGGCGTATACGTGACATTTTAAAATTTCTTGTACTTGCTCCATTTCGATCGGAGCAGCTAAGTTGCCATCAAAAAACCACCCAAGATTGGGGTTAATAGGCTAGATCTGAACTCGCGCCAACTGCTTGCGTTAAAATCCATTCGCGAAAGTAGCTGTGTTAGCCGAGAAATGGGATCGGCGATAAGCACTACGGGGCGTATATGTAACATTTTCAAATTTCTTGTACTTGGTTCATGACGACCGCGGGCAGCTAAGTTGCCATCAAAAAACCACCCAAGATTTGGCTTAATAGGCTAGATCTGAACTCGCGCCAACTGTTTGCATCAAAATCCAGTCGTGAAAGTAGCTGTGTTAGCCGAGAAATGGGCTCGACCATAAGCATTACGAGGCGTATACGAAACATTTTAAAATTTCTTGTACTTGCTCCATTGCGACCACGGGCAGCTAAGTTGCCATCAAAAAACCACCCAAGATTTGGCTTAATAGGCTAGACCTGAACTCGCGCCAACTGTTTGCATCAAAATCCAGTCGTGAAAGTAGCTGTGTTAGCCGAGAAATGGGCTCGACCATAAGCATTACGAGGCGTATACGAAACATTTTAAAATTTCTTGTACTTGCTCCATTTCGACCGAGGGCAGCTAAGTTGCCATCAAAAAACCACCCAAGATTGGGGTTAATAGGCTAGATCTGAACTCGCGCCAACTGCTTGCGTTAAAATCCATTCGCGAAAGTAGCTGTGATAGCCGAGAAATGGGATCGGCGATAAGCACTACGGGGCGTATATGTAACATTTTCAAATTTCTTGTACTTGGTTCATGACGCACGCGGGCAGCTAAGTTGCCATCAAAAAACCACCCAAGATTTGGCTTAATAGGCTAGATCTGAACTCGCGCCAACTGTTTGCATCAAAATCCATTCGCGAAAGTAGCTGTGTTAGCGGGGAAATGGGATCGGCCATAAGCACTACGGGGCGTATACGTAACATTTTCAAATTTCTTGTACTTGGTTCATGACGACCCCGGGCAGCTAAGTTGCCATCAAAAAACCACCCAAGATTTGGCTTAATAGGCTAGATCTGAACTCGCGCCAACTGTTTGCATCAAAATCCAATCGTGAAAGTAGCTGTGTTAGCCGAGAAATGGGCTCGACCATAAGCATTACGAGGCGTATACGAAACATTTTAAAATTTCTTGTACTTGCTCCATTGCGACCACGGGCAGCTAAGTTGCCATCAAAAAAACACCCAAGATTGGGTCTAATAGGCTAGATCTGAACTCGCGCCAACTGTTTGCATTAAAATCCATTCGCGAAAGTAGCTGTGTTAGCCGAGAAATGGGATTGGCGATAAGCACTACGGGGCGTATACGTGACATTTTAAAATTTCTTGTACTTGCTCCATTTCGACCGAGGGCAGCTAAGTTGCCATCAAAAAACCACCCAAGATTTGGCTTAATAGGCTAGATCTGAACTCGCGCCAACTATTTGCATCAAAATCCATTCGCGAAAGTAGCTGTGTTAGCGGGGAAATGGGATCGGCCATAAGCACTACGGGGCGTATACGTAACATTTTCAAATTTCTTGTACTTGGTTCATGACGACCCCGGGCAGCTAAGTTGCCATCAAAAAACCACCCAAGATTTGGCTTAATAGGCTAGATCTGAACTCGCGCCAACTGTTTGCATCAAAATCCAGTCGTGAAAGTAGCTGTGTTAGCCGAGAAATGGGCTCGACCATAAGCATTACGAGGCGTATACGAAACATTTTAAAATTTCTTGTACTTGCTCCATTGCGACCACGGGCAGCTAAGTTGCCATCAAAAAAACACCCAAGATTGGGTCTAATAGGCTAGATCTGAACTCGCGCCAACTGTTTGCATCAAAATCCATTTGCGAAAGTAGCTGTGTTAGCGGGGAAATGGGATCGGCCATAAGCACTACGGGGCGTATACGTAACATTTTCAAATTTCTTGTACTTGGTTCATGACGACCCCGGGCAGCTAAGTTGCCATCAAAAAACCACCCAAGATTTGGCTTAATAGGCTAGATCTGAACTCGCGCCAACTGTTTGCATCAAAATCCATTCGCGAAAGTAGCTGTGTTAGCGGGGAAATGGGATCGGCCATAAGCACTACGGGGCGTATACGTAACATTTTCAAATTTCTTGTACTTGGTTCATGACGACCCCGGGCAGCTAAGTTGCCATCAAAAAACCACCCAAGATTTGGCTTAATAGGCTAGATCTGAACTCGCGCCAACTGTTTGCATCAAAATCCATTCGCGAAAGTAGCTGTGTTAGCGGGGAAATGGGATCGGCCATAAGCACTACGGGGCGTATACGTAACATTTTCAAATTTCTTGTACTTGGTTCATGACGACCCCGGGCAGCTAAGTTGCCATCAAAAAACCACCCAAGATTTGGCTTAATAGGCTAGATCTGAACTCGCGCCAACTGTTTGCATCAAAATCCATTCGCGAAAGTAGCTGTGTTAGCGGGGAAATGGGATCGGCCATAAGCACTACGGGGCGTATACGTAACATTTTCAAATTTCTTGTACTTGGTTCATGACGACCCCGGGCAGCTAAGTTGCCATCAAAAAACCACCCAAGATTTGGCTTAATAGGCTAGATCTGAACTCGCGCCAACTGTTTGCATCAAAATCCAGTCGTGAAAGTAGCTGTGTTAGCCGAGAAATGGGCTCGACCATAAGCATTACGAGGCGTATACGAAACATTTTAAAATTTCTTGTACTTGCTCCATTGCGACCACGGGCAGCTAAGTTGCCATCAAAAAAACACCCAAGATTGGGTCTAATAGGCTAGATCTGAACTCGCGCCAACTGTTTGCATCAAAATCCATTCGCGAAAGTAGCTGTGTTAGCGGGGAAATGGGATCGGCCATAAGCACTACGGGGCGTATACGTAACATTTTCAGATTTCTTGTACTTGGTTCATGACGACCCCGGGCAGCTAAGTTGCCATCAAAAAACCACCCAAGATTTGGCTTAATAGGCTAGATCTGAACTCGCGCCAACTGTTTGCATCAAAATCCAGTCGTGAAAGTAGCTGTGTTAGCCGAGAAATGGGCTCGACCATAAACATTACGAGGCGTATACGAAACATTTTAAAATTTCTTGTACTTGCTCCATTGCGACCACGGGCAGCTAAGTTGCCATCAAAAAACCACCCAAGATTTGGCTTAATAGGCTAGATCTGAACTCGCGCCAACTGTTTGCATCAAAATCCATTCGCGAAAGAAGCTGTGTTAGCGGGGAAATGGGATCGGCCATAAGCACTACGGGGCGTATACGTAACATTTTCAAATTTCTTGTACTTGGTTCATGACGATCGCGGGCAGCTAAGTTGCCATCAAAAAACCACCCAAGATTTGGCTTAATAGGCTAGATCTGAACTCGCGCCAACTGTTTGCATCAAAATCCAGTCGTGAAAGTAGCTGTGTTAGCCGAGAAATGGGCTCGACCATAAGCATTACGACGCGTATACGAAACATTTTAAAATTTCTTGTACTTGCTCCATTGCGACCACGGGCAGCTAAGTTGCCATCAAAAAAACACCCAAGATTGGGTCTAATAGGCTAAATCTGAACTCGAGCCAACTGTGTGCATCAAAATCCATTCGCGAAAGTAGCTGTGTTAGCGGGGAAATGGGATCGGCCATAAGCACTACGGGGCGTATACGTAACATTTTCAAATTTCTTGTACTTGGTTCATGACGACCGCGGGCAGCTAAGTTGCCTTCAAAAAACCACCCAAGATTTGGCTTAATGGGCTAGATCTGAACTCGCGCCAACTGCTTGCATCAAAATCCAGTCGCGAAAGTAGCTGTGTTAGCCGAGAAATGGGATCGGCGATAAGCACTACGGGGCGTATACGTAACATTTTCAAATTTCTTGTACTTGGTTCATGACGACCGCGGGCAGCTAAGTTGCCATCAAAAAACCACCCAAGATTTGGCTTAATAGGTTAGATCTGAACTCGCGCCAACTGTTTGCATCAAAATCCATTCGCGAAAGTAGCTGTGTTAGCGGGGAAATGGGATCGGCCATAAGCACTACGGGGCGTATACGTAACATTTTCAAATTTCTTGTACTTGGTTCATGACGACCCCGGGCAGCTAAGTTGCCATCAAAAAACCACCCAAGATTTGGCTTAATAGGCTAGATCTGAACTCGCGCCAACTGTTTGCATCAAAATCCATTCGCGAAAGTAGCTGTGTTAGCGGGGAAATGGGATCGGCCATAAGCACTACGGGGCGTATACGTAACATTTTCAAATTTCTTGTACTTGGTTCATGACGACCGCGGGCAGCTAAGTTGCCATCAAAAAACCACCCAAGATTTGGCTTAATAGGCTAGATCTGAACTCGCGCCAACTGTTTGCATCAAAATCCATTCGCGAAAGTAGCTGTGTTAGCGGGGAAATGGGATCGGCCATAAGCACTACGGGGCGTATACGTAACATTTTCAAATTTCTTGTACTTGGTTCATGACGACCCCGGGCAGCTAAGTTGCCATCAAAAAACCACCCAAGATTTGGCTTAATAGGCTAGATCTGAACTCGCGCCAACTCTTTGCATCAAAATCCAGTCGTGAAAGTAGCTGTGTTAGCCGAGAAATGGGATCGGCCATAAGCACTACGGGGCGTATGCGTGACATTTTAAAATTTCTTGTACTTGCTCCATTGCGACCACGGGCAGCTGAGTTGCCATCAAAAACAACCCAATATTTGACTTAATAGGCTAGACCTGAACCCGCGCCATATGTTTGCATCAAAATCCAGTCGCGAAAGTAGCTGTGTTAGCGGAGAAATGGGATCGGCGATAAGCACTACGGGGCGTATACGTAACATTTTCAAATTTCTTGTACTTGGTTCATGACGACCGCGGGCAGCTAAGTTGCCATCAAAAAACCACCCAAGATTTGGCTTAATGGGCTAGATCTGAACTCGCGCCAACTGCTTGCATTAAAATCCATTCGCGAAAGTAGCTGTGTTAGCCGAGAAATGGGATCGGCTATAAGCACTACGGGGCGTATACGTAACATTTTCAAATTTCTTGTACTTGGTTCATGACGACCGCGGGCAGCTAAGTTGCCATCAAAAAACCACCCAAGATTTGGCTTAATAGGCTAGATCTGAACTCGCGCCAACTGCTTGCATCAAAATCCAGTCGCGAAAGTAGCTATGTTAGCCGAGAAATGGGATCGGCGATAAGCACTAGGGGGCGTATACGTAACATTTTAAAATTTCTTGTACTTGCTCTATTACGACCGCGGGCAGCTAAGTTGCATTCAAAAAAAAACCCAAGATTTGACTTAATAGGCTAGACTTGAACCCGCGCCATATGTTTGCATCAAAATCCAGTCGCGAAAGTAGCTGTGTTAGCGGGGAAATGGGATCGGCCATAAGCACTACGGGGCGTATACGTAACATTTTCAAATTTCTTGTACTTGGTTCATGACGACCCCGGGCAGCTAAGTTGCCATCAAAAAACCACCCAAGATTTGGCTTAATAGGCTAGATCTGAACTCGCGCCAACTGTTTGCATCAAAATCCAGTTGTGAAAGTAGCTGTGTTAGCCGAGAAATGGGTTCGGCCATAAACACTACGGGGCGTATACGCAACATTTTCAAATTTCTTGTACTTGGTTCATTACTACCCGTGCAGCTAAGTTGCCATCAAAAAACCACCCAAAATTTGGCTTAATAGGCTAGATCTGAACTCGCGCCAACTGTTTGCATCAAAATCCAGTCGTGAAAGTAGCTGTGTTAGCCGAGAAATGAGTTCGACCATAAGCATTACGAGGCGTATACGTAACATTTTAAATTTTTTTGTACTTGCTCCATTGCGACCACGGGCAGCTAAGTTGCCAGCAAAAAAACACCCAAGATTTGGCTTAATGGGCTAGATCTGAACTCGCGCCAACTGCTTGCATCAAAATCCAGTCGCGAAAGTAGCTGTGTTAGCACAGAAATGGGATCGGCGATAAGCACTTCGGGGCGTATACGTAACATTTTCAAATTTCTTGTACTTGGTTCATGACGACCGCGGGCAGTTAAGTTGCCATCAAAAAACCACCCAAGATTTGGCTTAATAGGCTAGATCTGAACTCGCGCCAACTGCTTGCATCAAAATCTAGTCGTGAAAGTAGCTGTGTTAGCCGAGAAATGGGATCGGCCATAAGCACTACGGGGCGTATACGTAACATTTTAAAATTTCTTGTACTTGCTCCATTACGACCGCGGGCAGCTAAGTTGCCATCAAAAAACCACCCAAGATTGGGGTTAATAGGCTAGATCTGAACTCGTGCCAACTGCTTGCATCAAAATCCAGTCGTGAAAGTAGCTGTGTTAGCCGAGAAATGGGCTCGACCATAAGCACTACGAGGCGTATACGAAACATTTTAAAATTTCTTGTACTTGCTCCATTGCGACCACGGGCAGCTAAGTTGCCATCAAAAAAACACCCAAGATTGGGTCTAATAGGCTAGATCTGAACTCGCGCCAACTGCTTGCGTTAAAATCCATTCGCGAAAGTAGCTGTGTTAGCGGGGAAATGGGATCGGCCATAAGCACTACGGGGCGTATACGTAACATTTTCAAATTTCTTGTACTTGGTTCATGACGACTGCGGGCAGCTAAGTTGCCATCAAAAAACCACCCAAGATTTGGCTTAATGGGCTAGATCTGAACTCGCGCCAACTGCTTGCATCAAAATAAAGTCGCGAAAGTAGCTGTGTTAGCCGAGAAATGGGATCGGCGATAAGCACTACGGGGCGTATACGTAACATTTTCAAATTTCTTGTACTTGGTTCATGACGACCGCGGGCAGCTAAGTTGCCATCAAAAAACCACCCAAGATTTGGCTTAATAGGCTAGATCTGAACTCGCGCCAACTGTTTGCATCAAAATCCATTCGCGAAAGTAACTGTGTTAGCGGGGAAATGGGATCGGCCATATGCACTATGGGGCGTATACGTAACATTTTCAAATTTCTTGTACTTGCTCCATTACGACCGCGGGCAGCTAAGTTGCCATCAAAAAACCACCCAAGATTGGGGTTAATAGGCTAGATCTGAACTCGCGCCAACTGTTTGCATCAAAATCCAGTCGTGAAAGTAGCTGTGTTAGCCGAGAAATGAGTTCGACCATAAGCATTACGAGGCGTATACGTAACATTTTAAATTTTTTTGTACTTGCTCCATTGCGACCACGGGCAGCTAAGTTGCCAGCAAAAAAACACCCAAGATTTGGCTTAATGGGCTAGATCTGAACTCGCGCCAACTGCTTGCATCAAAATCCAGTCGCGAAAGTAGCTGTGTTAGCACAGAAATGGGATCGGCGATAAGCACTTCGGGGCGTATACGTAACATTTTCAAATTTCTTGTACTTGGTTCATGACGACCGCGGGCAGTTAAGTTGCCATCAAAAAACCACCCAAGATTTGGCTTAATAGGCTAGATCTGAACTCGCGCCAACTGCTTGCATCAAAATCTAGTCGTGAAAGTAGCTGTGTTAGCCGAGAAATGGGATCGGCCATAAGCACTACGGGGCGTATACGTAACATTTTAAAATTTCTTGTACTTGCTCCATTACGACCACGGGCAGCTAAGTTGCCATCAAAAAACCACCCAAGATTGGGGTTAATAGGCTAGATCTGAACTCGTGCCAACTGCTTGCGTTAAAATCCATTCGCGAAAGAGCTGTGTTAGCCGAGAAATGGGATCGGCGATAAGCACTACGGGGCGTATACGTAACATTTTCAAATTTCTTGTACTTGGTTCATGACGACCGCGGGCAGCTAAGTTGCCATCAAAAAACCACCCAAGATTTGGCTTAATAGGCTAGATCTGAACTCGCGCCAACTGCTTGCATCAAAATCTAGTCGTGAAAGTAGCTGTGTTAGCCGAGAAATGGGATCGGCCATAAGCACTACGGGGCGTATACGTAACATTTTAAAATTTCTTGTACTTGCTCCATTACGACCGCGGGCAGCTAAGTTGCCATCAAAAAACCACCCAAGATTGGGGTTAATAGGCTAGATCTGAACTCGTGCCAACTGCTTGCGTTAAAATCCATTCGCGAAAGAGCTGTGTTAGCCGAGAAATGGGATCGGCGATAAGCACTACGGGGCGTATACGTAACATTTTAAAATTTCTTGTACTTGCTCCATTACGACCGCGGGCAGCTAAGTTGCCATCAAAAAACAACCCAAGATTTCGCTTAATAGGCTAGATCTGAACCCGCGCCAACTGGTTGCATTAAAATCCATTCGCGAAAGTAGCTGTGTTAGCGGGGAAATGGGATCGGCCATAAGCACTAGGGGCGTATACGTAACATTTTCAAATTTCTTGTACTTGGTTCATGACGACCCCGGGCAGCTAAGTTGCCATCAAAAAACCACCCAAGATTTGGCTTAATAGGCTAGATCTGAACTCGCGCCAACTGTTTGCATCAAAATCCAGTTGTGAAAGCAGCTGTGTTAGCACAGAAATGGGATCGGCGATAAGCACTTCGGGGCGTATACGTAACATTTTCAAATTTCTTGTACTTTCTTCATTACGACCGCGGGCAGCTAAGTTGCCATCAAAAAACCACCCAATATTCGACTTAATAGGCTAGATCTGAACTCGCGCCAACTCCTTGCATCAAAATTAAGTCGCGAAAGTAGCTGTGTCAGCCGAGAAATGGTATCGGCGATAAGCATTATGGGGCGCATACGTAACATTTTAAAATTTCTTGTACTTGCTCCATTACGACCGCGGGCAGCTAAGTTGCCATCAAAAAACCACCCAAGATTGGGCTTAATAGGCTAGATCTGAACCCGCGCCAACTGCTTGCATCAAAATCCAGTCGCGAAAATAGCTGTGTTAGCCGAGAAATGGGATCGGCCATAAGCACTACGGGGCGTATACGTAACATTTTAAAATTTCTTGTACTTGGTTCATGACGACCGCGGGCAGCTAAGTTGCCATCAAAAAACCACCCAAGATTTGGCTTAATAGGCTAGATCTGAACTCGCGCCAACTGTTTGCATCAAAATTCAGTCGCGAAAATAGCTGTGTTAGCCGAGAAATGGGATCGGCCATAAGCACTACGGGGCGTATACGTAACATTTTAAAATTTCTTGTACTTGGTTCATGACGACCGCGGGCAGCTAAGTTGCCATCAAAAAACCACCCAAGATTTGGCTTAATAGGCTAGATCTGAACTCGCGCCAACTGTTTGCATCAAAATCCAGTCGTGAAAGTAGCTGTGTTAGCGGAGAAATGGGATCGGCCATAAGCACTACGGGGCGTATACGTAACATTTTAAAATTTCTTGTACTTGCTCCATTACGACCGCGGGCAGCTAAGTTGCCATCAAAAAACCACCCAAGATTTCGCTTAATAGGCTAGATCTGAACCCGCGCCAACTGGTTGCATTAAAATCCAGTTGTGAAAGTAGCTGTGTTAGCCGAGAAATGGGATCGGCCATAAGCACTACGGGGCGTATACGTAACATTTTAAAATTTCTTGTACTTGCTCCATTACGACCGCGGGCAGCTAAGTTGCCATCAAAAAACCACCCAAGATTTGGCTTAATAGGCTAGATCTGAACTCGCGCCAACTGTTTGCATCAAAATCCAGTTGTGAAAGTAGCTGTGTTAGCCGAGAAATGGGATCGGCGATGAGCACTACGGGGCGTATACGTAACATTTTCAAATTTCTTGCACTTGGTTCATGGCGACCGCGGGCAGCTAAGTTGCCATCAAAAAACCAAACAAGATTGGAGTTAATGGGCTAGATCTGAACCCGCGCCAAGTGGTTGCATTAAAATCCAGTCGTGAAAGTAGCTGTGTTAGCCGAGAAATGGGTTCGGCCATAAGCACTACGGGGCGTATACGTAACATTTTAAAATTTCTTGTACTTGGTTTATTACAACCCCGGGTAGCTAAGTTGCTATCCAAAAACCACTAAAGACTTGACTTAATAGGCTAGATCTGAACCGGCGCCAACTGGTTGCACCAAAATCCAGTCGTGAAAGTAGCTGTGTTAGCCGAGAAATGGGTTCGGCCACAAGCACTACGGGGCGTATACGTAACATATTAAAATTTCTTGTACTTGCTCCATTACGTCCGCGGGCAGCTAAGTTGCCATCCAAAAACCACCTAAGATCTGACTCAATAGGCTAGACCTGAACTCGTGCCAACTGTTTGCATCAAAATCCAGTTGTCAAAGTAGCTGTGTTAGCCGAGAAATGAGTTCGGCCATAAGCACTACGGGGGTATACGTAACATTTTAAAATTTCTTGTACTTACTCCATTACGACCGCGGGCAGCTAAGTTGCCATCAAAAAACCAAACAAGATTGGAGTTAATGGGCTAGATCTGAACCCGCGCCAACTGGTTGCACCAAAATCTAGTCGTGAAAGTAGCTGTGTTAGCCGTAAAATGGGTTCGGCCACAAGCACTACGGGGCGTATACGTAACATTTTAAAATTTGTTGTACTTGGTTTATTACGACCCCGGGTAGCTAAGTTGCCATCCAAAAACCACTAGAGACTTGACTTAGTAGGCTAGATCTGAACCCGCGCCAACTGTTTGCATCAAAATCCAGTTGTCAAAGTAGCTGTGTTAGCCGAGAAATGGGTTCGGCCACAAGCACTACGGGGCGTATACGTAACATTTTAAAATTTCTTGTACTTGTTCCATTACGACCGCAGGCTGCTAAGTTGCCATCCAAAAACCACCCAAGATTTGGCTTAATAGGCTAGATCTGAACTCGCGCCAACTGTTTGCATCCAAATCCAGTTGTGTAAGTAGCAGTTCTCGGCTGCTACAGATACTTTCGCGACTGGATTTGGATGCAAACAGTTGGCGCGAGTTCAGATCTAGCCTATTAAGTCAAATCTTGGGTGGTTTTTTGACAGCAGTTATCGCAAGTTATCGTACTCGTCCCAACGCAACGCCTAGGAACACGAAGTCTATCGCATTTGGCAAAAAAGCCACGGGCAGTGTATTTCTTCGCATACTGCTTTAATTTACATATTAATGAGTAGCTGATATTCTCCAGCGCACAATGTTGACGGTTATAACGACAAATCTAAGCGAATTACAAAATTAGGCAAAATAATAGCTAAACCAAAATATTCTATTCTGGTAACACATGGGGCTTAGTCCGTGCAGGGACGGGTTAAGAATATCCCTGCAGCGATATCTCTCGCTTGTCGTAAAAGGCGACTAAAACAAAGGTAAACAAAAATCACATCTAGGCAATTTAGAAAACACCAAGGTGAGCCTAGGGACACATATACCACCATTAAACTGCCCCACAAGTGTACATGCAAATCAGTGGGTTGACACGACTGGAGATCACCGGTGTTGTAAAAGTCAGATCAAACAAAAAAAATCTGGAGCATGCCCGTGTCACAAAAAAAAAAGGCAGGCCGAAAAACAATTGGTGCAAACAAATGCAAAAACACCAGCATTTGATTGGCCTCAGCGATAAAGTAATCCCAAACCGGGAAGCCTGCCGCTACTTTCTGAGGTCAAACCGGTGGACCCCACAAGCGGACCAGTAGGAATGCAGTTAAGTGGGAAGGTTATGGTCCTACACTTCTGACCATAACAACGCCGGAAAAAGGAAAAGAAGAAGAAGAACACATGGGGCTTAGTCCTCTTGGGTCGTCCTGAGAGCTTGCCAATTACAAATAGCCGAATTATTGAATTTATCTGCCTTTTTAATGAGCCATCTTGTGATCCAATGAATTCCCAGGTCTGACTCTCACTGCATCATTCCCTATAGTTTTTTTTACTAAGATCACTTTAAGGCATTCAATTGCATGCAATCAAAATAGCGTTATCTTTGGTCAACAAATTATAATAATAAAACCCTTTAGATATAATCTGACCCGTTTGCTTGTACACTTTATTGTTTGAATGACAACAAAAGACACTTAGAATATCTAATCACTTTGAACTTCGTTCGCACATTTACAAAAAATGTATAAAAATATTCCAAATTATTATCTTGTCACGTCATCGGCATACAACACAACATGTTGATCTCTGGCGCCCTTACGACACCATGCCCTTGACAACTCTATTATTCTCTTGTCATCCACGTCTCTTGATCTCGTAACATTTTAAATGAAAGGAAAAAAAATCCATAAAATTAAAGAAAAAACCTGTCGTGCTTCTGTTGATGGACTATTTTTATTGTTTGCTTGCACTATTTTACTAACTTGTATCACCATTTCCACTTTAGTTAATTACCATGTACTTCGGATTCAAGCCCATCATGATACAAAAAAAAACAAAAGAGTGATACGGAAAACATCCGTATCGCCTTATACAGACGATATAAGGAAGCCACACATAAAAGGAATCATTGAAATTCACAAACTTAAAGAAAATCTCGACTTTTCGAGTAAAATACAATGAATTTGCAAAAGTAAGCAAACAGGATGAAAAATGAAAAAGATAAAAAAAACATCAAGTACCCGTAGTAAAATCACGACAACCACCGCAACTGTCGAATCTTATCGTAGATGCTAAAGTAAAGCGCTGTTGTCAAACTAGATTTCAAAAGTGTTGGCGCCATGCCTTTGTACAAGCCACGAATGCCCTCCTGCTGCACAGTTATTCTTAAGCAACTGACCACACCTGTGCATCGAATGTTCTGCCCGAATGTCTGCCGATGATTTTCAAATCCCTGAATCTGTAAACGTTTCTTCACTAAGTCGAACGGGTATACCAACATTTTGGACACCATTCCCGATGACGCACCCATCACCAGAAGGGTCCATGTAGGTAGTTTACTGCGAGCAAAAATATATATAAATATGAAAATGAATGCTATAAGTACATTTCCTTACCTCCGGTCTTCGACTTTGTATACCTTAATAAGCGATTTACTGAACAACCGATAAAACATAAAATTGCTTCCCATCAATGGGGCAATCTGCAGCAGAGCCGAGGACAGACCCCTATAGAGGCCAGCTACACCCTCCATACGTACAATCGCCGACACTGCCCGAGTCGCGTTACGATAACCTTTACTAGAGTCTTGTGCCACCAGCCGCGTACGTATAACATCAAGCGGTGTTGAGATGATAACGGCCGTGCCACCGGCCACAGCTCCACACACGAAATTCGAAAAATTCGGGCTGTCTTTGAAGAAGTCCGTCTGATTAGCAAGCAAACTCAGTTGTTCATAGGTCCAAAACTGGGAAATCCCATACAGTATACTAAGCACTTGTGCCGGATTGTGTCCTTTCCAAAAGGCGGCCAGGCCCTCTTCCCGGAATATCACCTTACACGCTTGGAATATCGAAACATACTTTGAATGCGCACCTGCATGCACGCTCAATGGCTCCACTTGCAGCTGAAAGCGTATCTTTAACACATCCAACGGCTGACATGTTGATCTGGTAATGGCTGCCGACAAGCCACCAGCTAGAACTTGTTTCAATTGTTCCTTGATTGTATAGGTCTTCCTCTTGGGCGATATTGGTGCAGTCTGGGTCGGGGCTGAGGTTTCCATTGTTCCTGTTGTCAAAAATTCTTTTCGTCTACTTTCAATTACTCCACAATATCGCTTCTCTTGAACTCCTCCGTTTGATGACTACAATCAATCGAATAATTGTGAAAATAATTAGAAAAAAAAATCGGGAAAAAGCATGAAAAATGTTTTCTTTTTAATTATTCACTTGACTTACGCATTTGTGTATGCAGAGCAAATCAAGCTAATGGAACGAAATCCCGCTTTCTTATTGCTGCTGTCTTCTGCTGCTTCCACAGTTGTCTATTTGTTCAAATAAGATAAAAAAAAGTCGAAATGAAGAAACTTAAATTTCACCTTTCAACCTGATGTCGCTCGCGTACTCGTATGTTCCAACTACGAAACCGTCTTCTCGCTGCGGCTGATTCGCTGTTATCGCTTCTGCTTCACCTTCACACTCGCTGGTCTTCTTCGATGACGACGACGACGACGACGACGATTCACTTTGGGGGAATAACGTTTGTTGCGGGAAGAAATGCATTGACTGTTTTACAAACCTCATTTAATAACAAGTGAAAACTTTCTTTTTTCATTCAAAACGAGGCAGAAAAATGTGTAAAATTCCAAAGAATACGGGGAGAAAAACAAAGGCCAGATTGTGATCAGCTGTTCTTGACGTTTATCACAAAGTCGAAAATAAAATTGAGTGGAAACGAAATCACTCGAGTGTGGAGCATTGCCATTCACTTTTTTTTTTCAATGCCCTGAGAAAAATTCTGCAAAACATTTCGAAATAATCAAAGTGGTACTCTCGATAATCCGCTAGGACATACATATATACCTTCTTATGTAGATGGCACTGTAGTTTAAGGTGACCTAGGCCGCAATTAACAAGCCTCTCTAGCCAGCTATTTTCAGTGCCTCATGCCGAGGTTGGTTGAGGTTCTGTGTGCGCCACGAGTAGAATCGAGTAGTCTTCACGCCGGAGTAGTGATGTGTGTTCGTTTATGTAGACAGTCGTGTTAGAAGTTGGATCCTTAACCCGATGGTGCTATAGAGCCCGTCTCCTCCACTACACCAACCTCTAGCTTACCACCAGTCGGCACAGGTAAACGAAATGATTATCGGTGTTATTCTTGTTTTTTAAGACATGTCGTCTTATGTAACATTTTATGATCCTATAATATTTCCTATAAATATTTCGGAAGTAAACTAGTTTTCCGAATGGATTTCCGTTCTATCAGGGAGCTATTCAAGGGAGAGCAATCCACGCAGCTTGTACAGACCAGGTTCTTTACAAGTAATACTCAAAGAAATTAGTGAGGTCGGAGTACACTATAAAGATGGATTTAGAAGAAGAGGCTTGGTGGTCAACGAGGCTCCGAACTTCCGAGTCCCAAATGGCCGATAACAATAATAGTAATAATAACAGCTCGTTTTATATTTCATAGAATTTAAGAAAAGGGTATATACTACAGTGCGCGAGAGATTATTTCAAATGTCAATATCTCAAAAACCGTTAGGTGCATCTAATTAGAAAGACCATCTTGAAGACCATCCAATAACCTACAAAATCTGTTTGTTTGGCCGTTATTGTTTTAATCCCTTGTGTCTTTGCTAGTTTGCAAATATATTGCGTCGTACGCAAACGTGATTAGCATGGGGTGTTGCACTGTCAGCATAGGCTGTGTATATCAAGTGAAGTTGTGGCCCCAATACGCCTGGGTAACATCAAGCTGCAACGATATGCAATATCCTCGTTTTTTACCTACAAATGATGTTGGTCGCGGTAGCTCTTATATAGCAGGTAAAAGTCTAATGGTAAGGCTTTGCCGAGTTTGTAAAACGGTCCCGTGAGTCAGACTTTATCAAAAGTTTTAGATACGTCGAGAAATACAGTTGAGCAGTATCTGAACCCGAATTTGTGATTTGGCACAATATTGCTATGGTCGAGTATTGGTTGTAGTCTTTTGTGAAGGATTTTTTTCAGTTTGTTCAGATTTTGTTATGTCTTTTCCTGGTTTCGGGATGGCGTGTACTTCAGCTACCTTCCATGTTTTTGGGAGTTATTTTGTTCTAAATATGGCGTTAAATATATTTCTAATGTAAATAATTCTATGGTCAGATAATTCTTTTACAAATTTTTCCGTCTATCAGGACATAACCTGGACATTTATTAGGTTTAATATTATTTTTTATGTGAAAACTAATTTCTTCTTTATTCATCGGTGTGATTGGGAGTGGTTCGTTTGCATTTTGAAAGGATAGGTTGTGTGGATTCTTGTCTTTTTCATTTGCGCCTAGTGATGCAGCTCTAGCAGAACCCGCTATGTTTTCTGCGAGGGAGTATGTTCTCCGTGAACTTCCGACAACAGTCAGAACTTAGATGACAAGTGTTAGAACCCCGAAACAACCAAGTCATCGAAATCGTATTGCGCGGTGCTTATCAATATTGGGGTACTGACACAACTCCCTATACTCGCCGTTCGTATAAAGTAGGTAAAGTAGATATAAAGTTTCTCTCCACACTGATTGAGGGAAGTTCTGGCCCGTTCCTCCACGGGTTGCTAAGCCAATTATAATAATTAGCCACACTTCTAAGACACGCACACTTCAGTTACGGGGAAATATCATTGCAAGGTTAAAAAGATATCATCAGCTTCCAGAAAGTGAACCAATAAAGTTTACAATTCTTTCATTTTATTTATTTCTAATAAAATCGCAAAAAGTATAATTTATCCTTAGCATATAATATAGTGGTAGGGTCTTGAAACGTTACTCGTTAGGATTTCCATCCGATTTGTGGAGAATTTATGTTGCCAGAAGCTTCATGTGAGCTCGGTTGAGGAGAAACGGGGTATGGAGCCGCTGCTGGACTGGTATTTGGATATAAATTGCCTGGAGGATTTCGAATTGTTCCTGCCGAAGCACCCTTAGAAGAATATACAGGGTATCTTGGAACGAATGGATTGTCTTGGAATTTCTCCTTTGCTGTTATATCCTCCTCGAACAACGGTGGTTCTAAAGCATGAGTTCAAAAGAATACATTAGTAAGGAGAACTATATATTTTTAAGTAAATATGATGTTTCTTACGCAATTGCTGATAGGTCCCTCCAGCACCAGGTTGGCCAACTACAGTTCCGTTTTGTTCTTCCTGAAAACTTCCATATAAAGGAACAGTTCCTATAGTAAGAGGAAAAATGACATCCAAATCAGTATAAAAGCCCGCCAGTTTGACACTGAATTTAAGCGTGTAACTGATTTTGATTATCGAACAACTCTCCAACGAAGATGGGACTGTGGATGGAATCTCTAGATACTCGTTCATTTCTGCTTTATTATGCTTTAACACACCCCCTAAAGAGCTATGAGCAACTTTGACTTCATTCCACCTCGACTTAGTTTCAGGTGAACGACTTGTATAAGTTGCTTTTCTAAGAAGTTTGACTTTGATGTCAGTGCAGTTGACATCCGATTGATTGTCGAGTACGACGTTAAATCGAATTTTTTGTCCCGGCACGTAGGCGGAGAAAAGAATTCGCACCTTAGCTGTCAATGGGTTGTTGGCGCCACAACACAAACTCATGCAAAACACCTTTTGTTCTTCCAACTCCATTGGATTTGCATTGGCTGGATTCAGATTCAAGTCGAATGGTGAAAGTACAGTAAATCCTTGTTTAAAAGTGTTGTTGTAGCGAAGGACACGATCGATGACCATTGTAACTTCGTATTGGATTTGACCATCTGCTCCATTAAATGAGGTTGGAGCATTTGGCGGTATTGTTGCCTGGAAGGGGTAAACATACTTTCCAGCCGGTAACTCTAGCTGAGTGCCTCCACTCTGACCATAAACATACTTTTCGGATGTGAAATATAACTCAGACGCGGAAAAAGTTTGGATTGCATTTTCGCGTTTTCCCTCCGCGTTCACCTTAGTAATATTTTCGGTCCAACGTACTTCCGCGAAGCCATTAATACTGATGTAAATAGCTAAAAATGATTATGTTCGTTATTCTTATAGGATTGATTAATTCCGAGTTAAAATAATTAAAATGACGTATAGATGATGAGGATGAATGTTTGAGGCTTTTTCAATATTTACAATGTTTTGAATTTTTTGGTTGAAACACTTTTTTTTTTTTTGGTTTTTATTTATTTCTCCTTAACAATTTAATAGGATTTGAATACATAACAAAAAAAAAAAAGAGAAATATTAATGACATTAGATATTTAATTAAAAATAGAGTTTAATGCCATTACAAGAATTCTGATATAACATAACGAAAATGGGTGGGGTGACCTGTAAAAAGTGGTATAAAAAGCAAAAGTTTAAATAATAAAGTATAAAACACAAAGTATAAGCACAGGCAATAAATTAACTGAAACTGGAAACAGACTTTTATTCAACATGGGCAAAATGTCAGAAAAAAGTTATGATGCAACGCTAAAAAGAGATTGCATTCGAGCATAGTCAAAATAAAAAAGCCAACGTTTCAGAATTTTCTCGAATCTGCTAGGATGACGTATTTTAATGAAAGAGGCAGTTGATTGAAAAGACATGAAACTACATTATAAAAAATCCGAAATGCACTGATACGAAATCCAGGTATATTAACTAAGTATAGTGAGTTATTTCGCAGAGGGTGGCTGTCAAGTATTTTATAGTTCCGATTTCCCGATCTTAAAAAAAAATTCCTTGAAGCAATATAGATGACGAACAGGAAGAATCTTCAAATGCTGAAATAGAGAAAGACTAGGATGCAGACGGTGCTTATTGCTAATTCTCCTTATAGCTGATTTCTGTAAAATAATTAACGGCGTTAATCTAGTGACATAAACCCCTCCCCAACAACTAATACCATATTGCAGTTTTGAGTAAAAATGCCGTAATAAATGGTTTTTAAAAATTCGAGTGAGCAAACTCTGCGAAGGTAATACAGATTTCATAATGTACAACGAAAGTAGTTTGTAAGAGAAGCTACTCGTATATGCTTTGAATTATTAAGTTTGTTATCAATAAGAATTGCCAAGTATTTGAAGTTATCAACAGCTTCGATCCGGAAACATTTATCACTGCAATTATTGCTTTCTAAAAAAATTGGAAAAGTCAAAACAATTTAAACTTAGGACATTCAGGAGCATGCAAGAAAACGTCACATCCAAAGTTGATCCGGTCCGAAAGACTGTAAACCAAATCCTCAATAGATGCAGGTCGTAATAATGTCAGAAGTTAAGTTTAGAGGACTAACTGAACCATATACAAAAGCGACATCGTCCGCAAAAGCAGTGGGTATACCTTTAAATTTCAAAAGAAACAAGGAGTCAATGTATATTAAGAATAACAATGATCCAAGAACAGACCCTTAAGGTTAACTCGGAAGGATCTCTCATAATAGTACAAATATTCGCTCTCCATCTTACAAATTTTTATGACTCAAAACATTACCCTTCCTTATTTTATACGCATAAAAAAGAATATGTAAGTTTCCGGACGTTTTTTATCCTATTCTAGACGTACATACTTCGTGGAAATTACTTTCTTTTCATGTCTCTGTATCCAAAATACTGCATAGATTTTTGATAGGGTTTATCTTTGGTGACTGGCTGGGGTAACCCAAACCCTTGGTCACCCTTGTAGAATATTTGGGATCATTATCCTGTCGGAACGATAATCCTTTTGAATACTTAATTTGCCAGTTATGTCGCGACATATTCTACTAATATTTTACTAATATATGGAAAGTTACCTACTCCGGTGTAAGGTAAGAACATCATAACAAACCCTCACCATGCTTGACGGCAGGTTTCACATTTTAACTGTAGAGTTCAGTGTTTGAAAATAAGCTCTTAAGGAGAATCTATGGTGGAAAACAGGACGAAAAACAGACGAATGGAGAAAACAGCACAATCAAGAGTTCGAAGAACTTTGTTTAGCCCCAAGCATTGTCCGACTGATAAAATCACGAAAACTATTCTAAGATGGCCGAGACACGTAGAACGAATGGAGGGTGGCGAACAGCCAAAAGAATAATAAGTGGAAATCACGAAAGAAAAAAACTGCCAGGAAGACCTTGCCGCAGATGGGAGGAAAATATAATATGAGGACGGATCTAGAAGAGATGGAACAGAACAGCAAAACATGGAAGGAATACACTCAGGACAAGGAGGCTTGGCTAAGGGTGTCCACGAGCTTCTAATTATAACCCGTCTGATTCTCGTTGTTAGAATCAATGTTTGTTTGGTATTGTTCTGATCCCTTGATTCCCTTTTAATATTTAATTTTTTTAACGTTTGGTTATAAATTGTCAAGAATTTTTTTTATTACTTCGTGCAACTGACCACGACTACATTTTAGACTACGAAGAGTCCAATTTCGACGACGTCGAAACAATATGCGTTAACAGTACGCGTAATGTTGTCTTCCAAAGCTGCAATTGACGCTGACGTATCGACATAGGAGACCTTATAAAAATAGTCTAAAGTCGTCAAATCGCATGATCACTGAACTTAGTTGTCAATTGATCCATCAATTCGAGTACTGTGTGGCATCGAAATCATCGGACGACAGCAGGCGTTATCAACGGTTACGAATGCTTGCGTAAACTCTTTCACGTCGAATAACACAAACCCAATTTCTGTCAACCGCGACTAAGGACAAATGGACAAATCACATTGTCGGATACGGGTAATAGAGTGAAATTTGGTCTTTATAGCTCGAATTGCTTGCTCAGTAGGTCGATTATGACGACCCGTAAAATGGTCGAAGTGGGCAAGAAATATTTTTGCCATAGCGCGAACTTTGATAATAAAATTTAAAAATTTGAGAACATTTTCGGACGCAATTCCGCCATCAATAAAATGGCAATGTCAACTGAATATAATTGAATTCCACACAAATCATACCTGAGTTGTCAACAATAAAACACTGAAAAACCAAAAAGCGAATAAATCACTTTTATAATGTAGTGAACAGCAGAAAAGGAAATTCGAGAAAATTTACTATTTCCCGACAGCCTTTAGCGCTTTCACTTAAAAAAAAAAAAACAAAAAGTTTTTGGGTAACCAAGGATATTTCACGATTTTTTGGCAAAACCTTCAGATATGGGCGCTCGAAGTATGCCACTCGGAGGTTATAGGACTTATTGTAGGAAAACACTAAGCTCAAGATTTTACAAAAGTAATGGCATACTTAGCATTTGTATTTGTCGGCGATCACGATAACCAGCTCCTATTTGCAAAAAAATGCCTTATTTACGGAGATACTTATAGTGTGCCATTTCTGAAAGAAGATTTTTGAAGTTTCCGATCAGTGCAAAGAGAATTCTCTATAGGAAAAAATCAGAAGAAAAACGCTCCAAAATCTCCTTTTTTTTAAGACAAATAATGAATGCATTCAGAAGAGAACGAATTGGTAACATGGTCTACAAATACTTGTTTAAGAATTGCTTTGTTCCTTTTTTCTTTGGATAATGTTTTTTTATCAATTTAAATAAAATTATTCTAGAAAGTCAAGTTGTTATCTGCCGCTTTCCCTGTCTTTACACTCAAAAACAAAGTCACCAGAACGTGGTGTAGAAATACTTTTTTTACGCACTGTTTACCTACATATACATAAGACTACGCTTTTTAGCGTATTTCAACAAAGACATCGGTGGAGTATATGTAATTATAGAATCATGGAGTCAGAATGTTGCTTGATCAGTTTAGAAAATGGTAGAAGAACAGGTCCAATGCATTGTGAACTTTACACATTTTCGGTCGGAATTAAAACTTTTTTATCAATTAGCTTTACGCTTCTGAATCAAAATATTTGTTATTCTAGACGATACTACATATCACCTTGCCAACATAGTGATAATTTACGAAGCTGAAAACACTGGAATTTGACTTATGTTTAGAAGAAACTATGACGATTACAGTTGACTTAGATTTTTTACCTAAGTTTAGATAAGCCTTTTTACGCTATACTGTTAAGTCACTTATAATTACCCAGTGTAGGCTTTGGCCCCTTCCTATCAATTAATTTTGTTTCAAAGTATCACGAAGGCTAGAATTGCTCTCCTTTGACTACTTGTTACATACTGTAAAAATGTGCGTCCATGCATGGCCTACTTGAACTACGAGTATATAGGTCACACATTTTCCAATATTAGGAATGATGATACATACTTCGGCTAATTGATTTTATAGAAAAGAGCACGCATTAAGTCATGCGTCTTTAATCTATTTCAACGTACTTGTACATACTCGTATACTGGTACCTCTAACGAAAAAAACTCATTTCCCACGACAATTTTATATTCACAACTGGTTTCCGGCAACTTAACTCAGGTTTAAAACGCGTGTCACCGGCAGAATGTAGCCTTGGTTCTTTAAAGTTGATTACGTCAACCTCGCAGCCGAATGGAGGAAATACCACAAACGAAACCTTTGTTTCATATTGTATACATATATGAATGTGGTATGTAGACAGATAAAATTGTCTGCAGAATGGTGAGCACAACTTGCATTTTTTGGTTACAAGCATTCGGCCACTTAAGCTAGTCTTAGGATCCATTAAAGATATTTAATTATTACTTACACCGTATTGTTTTCGGCCTTGTTGTTATAAGCTCGGCTACTCCAGATACTGTTTGCCCAGCGTAGTAAACGCAAAATGGATTATTATCGAATATAATTTTACACTTACTCCCCATGGCTTTGATTTAGCTACTTATTTTTGGGCACTGTCAGGATCCCACGATTCATATCACAAAATAAATCAATTTTCACGATTCCTATTTGCACTACCAGTCCTGGATTATATGTATATCCAAATAGTTGCTATCAAGTTTAAATAAACTACGTTTATTCACATAAACAATAATCGAACCGGATGGGGAACGTACATAGGTAGTGCTTCTTCACAACGCGTTCGCAACAAAACTAAACTCAATTAATTGGAATAAAAAGCCTGTAGATGCTCGTCTGACCGTAGAGATCATTCCCATAACAATAGCGGATACACTATTCCATGCTACACAGCTCAGCCCATGACGGTGCTGTTTGTTCTCAGAAGACAACTGTTCTGTATCAAATTTAATCTAATAAATACGAGTACTTCGATATCTTCTCACTTACTTTTTAATCTTAATTTATTTCAATTTTTCACAATAATTATTCTTCAGAAGTCTACACTAGTTGCTTTGAAGTTTGTCCTTCTCCTCCAATTATTCTCTTTCGATACGTATTGACAATATGATATCGCTAAGCATAGATAGTATAGTATGTGAACATATAGCATACACATTGCGATCATCACTATAGTATCCGAGGTGTGCATATTAATTACATCAATTTAGTTCCACATATTCTTTATTCGGTTGTTATATATGTATACGAATGGGATTGTTCCCATATTCATGTTGCGTTACGATTTATTATTAATTTGATTGTGTAATCTAGAAACGATTATAACGCGTAACTTTGAGATGAAAAAAAGCCAAATAAGAAAGTCTATAAGCTTGCGTAGACAAAAGACAATTTTCAATACGATTGCATGTTCAAGAACCCAGATTATGTCAACTCTTTTTTTTAAAAGCAGAAAGCAGTCTTAACGTAACGTTCTTTTTATGAACAATGAAAACTGTATAAGGGAGAAAGCTCGGCAAGTGAGAGTGATTGCTGATTCCTATCATGTTAAGCCTTGAAAAAAGAATAACATGCGAGAACCAGGCAGCTTTGCATTGGAAAATCGTTTTTCAAGCTTAGACTTCTTCACCTAAGACTGCCAAGTTATCTATATAACCTCATTCATACAGTTTAAATAACGAAGAACAGTTCGACACGTCCTCGGAATATCGAAGTGCTCATCTTGAGTAATCAACATAAAATTATGAACACGTTAGACGGCGAGAAATCCAAAAATGAAATACAAAGTGTGTTTTCAATGCCAAAATCCATCGCCAAATTTAAAAATTCTACAATATAACCAAAGCGCGATAAAATTCCCACGGAAGAGTCGAGTTTTGAAACGTAAGTTATAGAATAGGCAGACAAATCCTCGATCCTATCCTAATAATTGGACCATTGTTGAAAGGAAGACTTTGCTACAAAATTGGTAACACATATAACATTTTATAAAGCACGATGATATAGCTTTCAAAAAACCAAACATATCAGGTGGGAAATAACTCCCCCTTCTCATCATTAGAAAACTAAAGCGATCTTTTCCGACCGTTCTATGTCACTTGTCAAACACCGAGTCCTTAAGCCGCTTGAACAAAAGAGACTGAAACTATGTGTAACTCGCGCTCATTCCGAACAGATTATCGCCCCTGTGGCTAAAGATGTCGCGGATGAGTCGTCAACGTCGGCTTGATGTTGCCTTTCAAGGTGCAGGCCGTGTACATAAAGGGTCCGCCATCTAACGTTTTTTTTTTCAAGTAGTGCTTATTTCGTGAATGGTAACACTTAGCTCGTGTCTGATTTGACAGATAATTAGTTTTATCCAGAAACCACCAATGAGACGTCCCACTCAAAATGGCCACCGACGTTTGCCTACAAGCTCGGGCGAGCACGTGGGTACCTCAAGTGCTGTCAAAAGAGCACGTGGGTACCTCAAGTGCTGTCAAAATTTTGTAAACAATCACGCACATTGTTATAATTCCAAGAGTGTGTGTGACGGGAGTACACTGCGATAAAATGAAATGAGCTCACACGTATTCACGGATAGAAGCTCGTTTGTAACGGGTTTTGTCGCTACGCACCTGAACCTCTGTCAAAATTTCAGGGTGTCACGGCGGAAGACGTACGAAAGACGCACGTCTCATTCTGGTTTCTGGTTTTATCCTTCCGCTGAACGAATATGGTTGTGTATACGCTTGAACAACGCTGGGAAATATTGCGACATTACTTTGAAAATCATGGTAATGTTGCAGAATGTGTGCGAAAATTGCGTACGGATTTTGGAAGAAGGGAAGCACCGTCAGCTCCGTATGTTCGTTATCTTGTGAAAAAAGTGAAAGAAACTGGCATCCTCATCGATAAACCAAAGCGTGAAAAGCCAAAAACAGTGCGTACACCCGAGAATATTGCTGCTGCGGCAGAAAGTGTGCGTGAAGCGCCATCAACATCAATTCACCGTCGTTCTCAACAATTGAACATTTCGGAGACATCATTGAGATGAATTTTGCATAAAGACCTTGGTATGACGCCATACAAAGTCCAATTGGCTCAGGAGTTGAAGCCAACTGACCATCCAATGCGTTTTCGCTTCGCTAAGTGGGCCTGCGATCGACTTACAGAAGATGCCGATTTTGCCAAAAAAATCATCTTTTCAGATGAAGCTCATTTTGATCTTGGCGGGTATGTAAACAAGCAAAATTGTCGCATTTGGGGCACAGAAAACCCGCACGCATACATTGAAAAGCCGGTGCACTCAAAACGAGCCACTGTTTGGTGCGGATTTTGGTCCAGAGGCATAATTGGGCCATTTTTCTTCGAAAATGAGCAAGGAGTGGCCGTTACAGTCAATGGCGATCGTTATCGGGCCATGTAGAACGAATTTTTGTTCACAAAAATTGAAGAGGAGGATATTGGCAACATTTGGTTTCAACAGGACGGCGCTACGTGCCACACAGCCGAAGCTACACTCGATGTTTTGCACCCTGTTTTTGAAGATCGCATTATCAGCCGCAGAGCTGATGTCGTTTGGCCACCTCGGAGCTGCGATTTGACACCGTTGGACTATTATTTGTGGGGTGCCGTCAAAGATAAGTTCTACGCCGACAAGCCAGAGACAATTGACGCTTTAAAGGACAATATTCGTGAAGCCATTGGTGAAATACAGCTGCACACAATCGATAATGTGCTTAAAAATTGGACCGATCGTGTAGGCTACTGCATGGCCAGCCGAGGCAGCCATTTGAATGAAATTATTTTCCATTATTAACCGGAAGGATTGTGCTTTCAAATAAAAAAAGAAATTTGAGAAAATATTCAGTAGTTTTTTTTATAGCATTTTCAAAAAAAAAAAAAATTATTTGGCGGACCCTTTATATGCAACTGCTTATTTCAAGTAGTTTTAGTTTCAAATTCATTTTTATTGATTCTATTTAGATCTGCCTTACCCTAGCATACAGAATAACTTAAGGCTATGACTTTCGATCTTCGATTAAATTATTAATTGTTAAAGACAATGACCAATTAAGGCTAAGAAGGCTTATGAGTATTTGCTTTTAAAGGGATACGTGAACAATAAATTATGTCCTCGGGCGACTGTGGGGCAAATAGTTCCAAAAGGACAGTGTAACTGCACACAGATGTTTTAGTATGAGGACTCTATCTGGTGATAACGATAGTAATAAGATGGCTTAGTTGGCCAAATTATTATTTATTTATTGGTTGAAGAATGTTGATTAGGCAATCAGTTTGAAGCGAAGAAACTTTTAACATTGAAATCTGGTCTGCCCAAATCGACTAACCAACATTTGCAAATATGTGCGATTGCCTGCCAATAACAAGAATTAACTTCTAGATGACTGCACAGGCAGTTATTGGGCAAAAAAGTTGTTAAACATATTCTTACGTGGTTACCAAAGATATTGTGCCTGAGATAAACGTGCTTCTAGCCATTATATGAAAAATTGATTTAAGAAGATGCATTAAAAAAATGTTGTTTTTTTTTCAAATAGAATCGTTTCTTGTCAGGGCAAAATGTTGTTGAAATTGGGCCCAGTAGCTTACAACAGCAGTTATTGCGGCAAAGATGGAAACTAATGGCATACAAAAATAAAGAAAATTCTAAAGAAGCAACAAATTGTAAATGCTCTAGAGAAGCTCCACCGGTTTTTAAATTTTCGGCAGAATTTATGCATAAAATAAGAAAATACTTGCAAATAAGTATCTGTGCCAAATTCAATGGAAAATTTATTTGCATTTCTATCACTCTTTCTCTTTTTCTGTAAGTGGGAAAAAATGTAATAAGAGAAAAAAAAAATTCCGATCGTTTGACACTTCCTTCATCCAAGTTTTACTGAACGTCCTCCATTAGAACAAGTTTGGTGGTATATGAAGCCCAAAACCGAAAACATTGCGTTAATGAAATTTATTTCCTTCTCAATTGTTTTAAACTTCTGCGATAAAGAAGACTAAAATCCTTTTTTCCCCCGTTTTTCTCTCATTATTTTTTTGACTGGTCGTCCACTGTCCATTCGTTCTACATGTGATTTTATAAATTCTCTATTCACTTGTTTCTTCGTCCTATTTTCCATTATAGATCCTTTTTATGATCTTCTCCCCCAATACCTGAAATCTATTTTCCTCCTAGTCAGTCAGAGACGAAGCTTTTATCGAGAAGAGTTAGATGCGTGTGACCATGTATTTAATTTTCTATTAATTTACTTCTAATCCTACATCCATTATTAGATTTTCTACATTTCTTAGAACTATTTCTTCACTATCTCCCAGAACGTTCAGATCAGCGGCGTAAGCTAAAGCGGGCAAGGCGTCTCCTTGTTTTATTCAAGTTGCACATATTTCAGATAAAGCATTTTGTATTTTAACTCTTGTTTTGTTTCCTTTAGACATTATATCAGTTTCACCAACTTATTCGAAATTCCCGGCCTTACTCGTACAAGGATATGATACATTTTCCATCGGCTTATAGAGTCATACTCATTTTTAAAATCTACCTCGACCTTGTCTTTAAAAGCTATCTTATATTAAAAATTTGGTCACTCGCCAAGCCTTTCCTCCTGAAGCCAGGTAGTCTTCGATTATTTCCTTTGCGTATGATAGGATATCTCTTAAAGAACATTTTAGACAGCACCTTGCAAAAACTTGATAGCAGTGATGTTGCTTTTTAAATATGAGAGTGATGACCGAGTTTTTCCATTCCTCACGGATAGTTTCATTGTTCCATATGTTTAAATGTTGCTAAGATTATTTTTTTTGTACCGTGAATTTTGTTTCACATATGAATCAAATACAAACATCTGAGCACCACTGTGGCTGTCACTTCTGAACTCCACACATTTTCGAATTGACATTTGTCCACACATTCCCATCCATTCACAATTCAGCATAAGTCATCAATCCCAAATCCACAGAAGACGGTCAGTACGAGTACAGAAGTTTCCCTGGTCAGGGAAGTGTACAATTTGTGAGTTTTCACCGCAGTAGATCAAAGATCAATTGGCCATTTCTTTGTTTGTAGACTGACTGTCGTTCTTCGGGATTCCTTTGATCAATACGCACAAAAGTGTATTCAAATATAATGCCAATAAGAAGAATGATGAAGCAGCAGTGAAAGGCGGACATGGAAAAAGAAAGAGTGGAAATCAAGCTAAATAGTCCCGAAAATATATACTTCACCGGCCAGCTAATAAGCGGTGAAATACGTTTTTTTCTTACGAAAAAAACCAAAATTCGTGGTAGGTTGTGAGGATTTCTAATCAAAAGTGTTTTGAAAAATCATAGAATAATTATTTTGTTTTTTTTTCATGTTGACTTTCGTTCGTTTTGCACTTTCTTTCCCCATTTTTGACAGTCCTTTGTTTTGTGAATATTGTGAATGAGTCACACTAGCATATATTTGAATTCTATCGTATTTGGATGTTGTGTTCGGGTTCAGCTCCTTTAGACACCGATATTTCAATGTGTAGAGTTCTATCTCCATGGGTTTATATACTATGTTATTAGGAATTCCGATGCACTCTAGGGAAATTGCGATTAAAGTATATCCTGAGAGATGATAGAACAGATTTTATGAATTGCGGTTATAGTAGTCTTATTATGCAAGGCGTAAATGCTCTTACTACATTGTGGCCTAGATACGATTCGTTTGAAGTTTTGTGAAGATCGCCTCGGTTCAGGTTTGCGTCATAAATTAAAATGTTTTTAGAAACATTTGGGTTGAGCACGAACTTGGCCGTTAGCTCACCGCTTTCTTTACTCACTATTCTATAAGGAAGTCGCTTTCGTTTTTTCCAATAGTATGATGCCGGTTTCTCAATTGGAAACTATTCCATGCGCCTAACCGTCGACACATTCCCTTCAAACCCTATAAGGCTCCTTTATATTCTCGGGCAGGGGATATTAGCATATGAGCTATACTCCATAGTAGAAATCGACTTGAATCACTGCAAACATTTTTGCTGGATATTCATACGTGGCGGAGAGCTTGTGTGATGCGCGTAGTATTTGTTTAACAATGGCATCAACAATCATTTCATAACCAGATCCATCTGAGTTTAGTCGAATTATATGTGCAAAATAAAAATCCTAAAATAGAGAACAAACAGTTACACCATCGTCACGCAAATGATATACGAGTACGTGCTTCGAAAAGGGGTGAATGCAGAATGCTGGAAATGCAACAACTTTCGGAGCGTTTATTCGGATCGTGCTCTTGCTCGTAGGACAGTGGGAAACGAGTTTGCCAAATGTTAAGCACATTCCTTATTACCATACGTCATTGACAATATTATGAAAGCATTAGCGGATTATAAGCTTTGTTCAAAAAATAAGGTGACTTTATTTTTCTCGAAAAATATATATTTATTCATCAATATCTAGTTTACCTCCTTCAACGTAATCCCCCTCAGGTATAATACACTTGCGCTAGCGCTTATTCCAATCCCGGAAGCACTTCTGATATGTGCTTTTTAGAAGGGTCTAAAGCTCTTCTTTTCTATCTAGAAAATTCTCTTTTTAGTTTTGGGAAAGAAAAAGTCGCAGAGGCCCAAGTCCGGTAAATACGGTGGCTGAGGTATGATTCGTACTATTTTTGCCAAAAAGTTACGCTCCAGCTAAGCAAAAGGCGCATTACTTCACGATAATATTCCTTACCGTACGATCTACCGTCTAAAACTTATGATGAACCACGCCATTGTAATCGAAGAGAACAGTGAGCCAACTTTCATATTTGACCGAACTTGGCGTGCTATTTCCAGTCTTGGCTTCTCTGGTCACTTCCATTGGGATAATATATCCATATTTCTTCATAAGTGATAACCCTTTTTAGAAAATCTGGATCGTCGTTCGCGTCATACAATCACTCGTGAAGGATTCTCATGGTTCTTTTTGTCGACATTTTTGACCAAATTCGCCAAATTTTTTTGACATAGACTTTATGACCAAAATATCTGGAAAAAAAATCATGGCATGAGCCAGCTGCCAAACTTCTCAGTAATTTGCCTGATCGAGATTCAATTTTCTTCACTGCTTCAATGTTTTCATACGATGCTCCAATTTTTTTCAACAACAAAAAACCGCCAAACACGTCTAACATCAACATCGGTTAAAAACAAGCGAAATATCCAAAATTCCTGACAATGTTAATGGAACATGTGTGCCAACAAAAACAAATTTAAATTTAAATGTACTTTACTCACGAGATTCAACAAGTCACCTTATTTTTTGAACCATCCTTATACAATCGAAATTGAGCATCCGTCAGCGTCTCATCATTTAAAGAAATTCGGATTAACGGGGAAAAAATAAACTGGACCGCGTCTCCACGGTCAGTCGTAATAGGTGTCGAGAAATAAATCATGTACATACATAAGAATTGAAACCAAGCAGGTGAAGTTGCTCAGCTCGTGGCAAAAGTCAGCTTGCATCCAATGACTGGTTCGGTCTTGGTCAATTGAAAAGGTGTTACCTTCTATAATGATAATGCCAGGCTACATGTCGTGAGATGAAGAGAAGTCATCATCTTCTTCAGACCTTGTTCCTTCAAATTTTTGTCGGTTTCAGTCTCTTTAGAGCGATTTGAAGCAATTTTGTCCCTTCGAAGCTGGCGAAAACTACCTTACAACGGTTTTCTTGTTAAGGAAAACCATGCAGTTTCTAGTAAAGTTGATGGTTATTGAATATAACGGGGATCATGTCCAAGAAAACCCATTTCTTTTTACTTTTTTTATGCATTTCTGAATGAAATCAGGGCTCGAGACACTTAGCCCAACGACATTCTAACTTTTTCAAAACCATCCACCAAATATGAATTGTCGTACCTCCTCAGGTATGGCCTCGACTTCCGCGGCGACAACTTTCTTGAAAATAGAAAGAAATGATGTGGATTTATGATTCCTATGATTTATGATGACCTATGATTCTTCCCTTAGTATTATATTAGATAGTTTAGTAATGCGTCCACGTTTCATCAACAGTCACGAAATGCTGTAGAAACTTTTTCGCCTTGCGCTTAGCCATGTCAAATTGTGCTCCGAAGTTGTCATACTCCTATCGCGCTAATAGCTTTTTCATGTAGGATATTTAGTATGCGCTCATTTGGGATGTCTAATGTGTCAGCAATGTGTCTGAACTTGACTCGGCGATCTGCTAATACGATATCATGGACTTTGTTAACCATAGCCTTCGTAGTCACCTCTGTCGAACGACCTGGGCGGCCTTAATAAATAAAAGGGGTGTTGAATTCCCTAAACCAATATCTGTTGGTAGGCATCGAAAGTGCATGGTTTTTTAAGCAGCACGAAACTTCACTTTGATCTCCTCAGACGTCTTCTCATTCGAAAAAAGAAATCGAATCATTTATCGGCATTCCCCTTTCTCAATGGTTTGCATACAAACATGAATTTTACGACTTTTAACAGCTATCAAAACAAACCGTTTATCGATGACGGCATCCACTTTTGCGTCAGTGGTGCGATCATTCAAGTCGTTTTTTTTCGTTTTCAACATACGAGTGGTATTCTCAAATTCACAGCAAACGTAGCAGCACTTGTATTTCTATCGATTCATGCTACTTGGAATACCTGCTTTAATTTCTCCTTTAACTAAACATCAGTCGGACATTTATTTTGATGCGAAATATTTCTTCTCTTTTAGCGATCCATCTCCAAGTGGTTGGCAAGGGTAAATGCAAATGGTTGGAAATATTTCACAAAGATAGCTATGGAAACTTCAATACTCGAAACGTGTTCTATTCCGGCAAGGAGGTACTTCTTAATGATACCATCAATTGCCCCTATGTACCCGCAAGAGGCATAGAACTATCACCCGGCGAACTACCGATCGGCTTTAGATATTTATTATCAAAGCATCTGCCATCGTCGTTTAAAGGAAGCTACGGGTCGATCAAGTATAAACTGAATGTTATTATCCAAAAACCTTGGGCCTTTGACGAAAAGTACACAATCCCGTTGACGATTATTCGACACAACCTTAGCCCGCGTATTTCAATCAGTAATCCACCACAACCACAGGTGTTTCAATTGACCAGGAATGTCAGTGTATTTGCCAGTGGTCCGATATCTCTAGTCGCTAAGATATCTAGTAATTTCGTCGTGCGAAACGAAGCGGTTACGCTCGTTGTGATTGTGGACAATCGGAGCAGCATACATGTGGAAAAACTTCGTTTTACAATTGTACAGAAAATCGCCTACATTAGCTGGAAGCCGATCGAGAATCATAAAGAGGAGTCTGTAGTAATTTTCTCAAAGGAAACCGGAGGCGTGGATAAAAAATCCGAGCGCTCATTTGCCCATGAGCTCTTAGTTCCCGCTTGCCCACCTACCGAAACGACTAAATTGTTTCGTTTTCATTATTCATTAAACGTTGAAGCTATTCTACCGGCCTTTTACAAAAATCTGTCTCTTTCATTGCCTATTATCGTGTACTCCGTGAACGGGAATAGAACGCCTGGCAATCCATTTGAAAGCAGTGACGAGGCCATCGATAATTCTGTCTTCCCCATCGACAACCACCTGACTACGTCTCGAGCGACGGAAAGCCCATCTCACTCACAACTGCAATCAGAAAGTGAAAGCAGTTCTCTGTACTCAACTACCTCGGAATCGTCAACGGCGACTCTTAGTCCGGCATCAAGAGTCGGTGATTCTGCAACCCTCAACAGGGGATCAACACGAAGTAGCTTTCGACATTCAATCGGTTATCCATGTCCCACGTTGCCTCAGCAAACACAGCCACTACCTGTTCAGCACGAATCAGGCGCTCAACCGCAACCGGTAAATGAAATTTATGCTCCGCCCGAAATGGATAGTTCATACCCTCCACCGAGCATATCAGCACTGTCGTATTATCAGCAATCATCGGTTCGTTTTGAAGTGCAAGCCAGATATCCCGTACATGAATTACGTAAGCCTTAAGTATACCATACGTACATGATCGTCCAACAAGCATTTCTTCTTAACTTTCAGCACCTTCGTATGAAGAACTGTTCGGGATTACAACCACTCCGACAGCGCCATCTCCTGAGACACCTGTTTGAAAATCTCCCTTTTGAGTCGCAGCAATACAGACACAATGTTGGCATTTTATATACATATATACGAGCATACTCTGTGACAGTTTCTATTGCGTCCATGCCTTGTTTAACGATCGCAGCATAACTATTCTAGAACCGTTGGCACAAATCGCTCTCGCTAAACTATAATCTCAATCGAATTTTATTTTTCTTTAGTTTTTATTGTATTATTTATTTTGCGTCCTAAACAATAACACATATCCCTTCTTTGACTTGCTTTCTTAAAACACTAAAGCACACTGCATATTGTTATACAAGAAAAAAGCGAACGTACCTTCCAAGAATGGGAATCGAATCGCTTTTTTTGTTTTTAAAATAAGTGAATAAATCCACATTTTTGTGTTTATAATACAATGCGAAGGCCTTTTTTACCCATTAGTTAGGTTAGCTTACAGCCCGAGGTGGACATGTGAACTATCCCCAATGACCTTACTGCCGCAGAAGAGTAATAAACTATCCACGGATGCATACACACATATATCTACTTTATTAAGGTCATGTTACTGTATAAAACATTTTTTTGAGACGGTACATACTGGAACATGCATACTATTTACGGACTTACACAATATATTAGGCATTAAAAGAGGTCTATTTTGATGTGAACATTATCAGTGAGATCATATCTGTTTAGAGCAAGCCTCTACTTCTACAGAAGTAAGTCGATCTCTGTCGCGGCGCTAGTTGAAGCTTTTTGAGCTTGGCTTCCACTTGCTAGACTCTGTTGACCTGCGGTCAAATCTATCCCAAACAAGCCCAATTCTTTCATTAAATCTTCGTTAGCATGACTGGAGGCTTCCACGCTTGTGTCACCTGTAGTTGTAGTCGAGTTTTCAATGGAATTTGTATGTGACTGTGGTGTTAGATCTTGGTCCGAGCTACTGAGAAAGTCAATTATATTACTAGGACTCTCGACAGCTTCGACGCCTGTGGCCACTTCTAAGAATTCATTGGGGTCCTCCTCGTCGACATGAGGCGTCAGCACATCTGACTTGTATTCGAATGCAGACGCTTTAAAATCAACTTCGATTGGAAACAGGTTCGGTGTTTGTTCCAATCGTATCACGGTTTGCCGATGAAGTTCTGCAAAGCAGTCCATAATACCTCGAAGTTGCTTCGATAAATCATTTACGTGCTTACATTCCAGGAGTTCCATCTTTTCAAGCACATCATTCCTCAATTGAGCGAATTTTGAACGGGCTTCTTGGCGACACTTAAGTATTAAGCGATATTCGTAGTTTCCCGTTTCCACCCGGTACAACGGTTCTTGAAGAGCAGCAAAGCTATGCTCCTCATCGTCCATTTCCTTCACTTTCAGACAATAGGACAAGTAGGTGAATTTTGCATCGGCATATTTCTTAACAGTAAGTTTTGTATCTGGAATGGCTTTGTTCAAATAAGTCCCGATATCTGCTAGAATCGGCTTGATCGACTTCAGCATTGCCACGCCATCTTTTTCAAAGTTTCTATGAAGCTCTCCGAATATGCGAAATGCCTCCGAAGCCCTTAGTTGTGGTTCCTTAACACTTATCTCAGCAAAGATGTCACCAAATTGCTTATAGGTCACCAGTAGATCAAAATAAGCTTTCAGCATTCTTTTCGCGTGCTCTACCAATCCTTTGTACATGTATTCGGTGCCCTCAAGTTCTTCCAAGCGTTTAACCAACGAATCGTTGCACAAAATCGCCCGCGATAGTCCCAAAGAATCTGCAGTGCTACTAGACATTGACTCAACAAAGCGATGTTTGATTTTCTTCAATAGAATATCGAACGACTTGCCCTGCTCCAAGTCCGCATGCAACTTATTGTAATTGATTGATACTTCCGTGGTTGCTACTTGAATCATTTTTGCCACTTCCACTTTTGTTTTGCCCTTTACGTTCACGCCATTCACCGAGACAATTTCATCACCACTTTGAAGAGAGCCCTCTTTGGCAGCTGGTGTTCCATCGAAGACCTTTAGAAAATACAATCCTAAATTGTAATCGTTCCTAAAAACAGAACTATTCGCGATGTATTCTTACCTGAACTATGTACAAGCATGGACATAGTGGAGCACCTCCGCCGATACTAATGCCAATCAGGTTGGTTTGGTCTTTTGTTATTACGACTGTGCCGGTTGTCACTGTCATGCCCCTTATATGAAGAAATATGGATTGATATACGTGAATTAGTCACATGCCATAGTAAATGAGAACTGAAGCAAAAATACATACAAATATGTATGCACGCAAAATTTGGTTGAGATCAGAATATAGAAAGACAAAAGTTGATTAACTTCCTACCAATCATGCATTGCAATTTACAGAGACTGTCAGGCTTAAATATATAAAATCTGCTTCATCATAACACTGTCCGAGTGCCTTCATCACAGGATTATTAATCAAGAAAGGTTAAAAAAGAGAAATAGTCCAGACTCTCGTCGACTAGGGTAGAATAATTTAATTTGGTGGCGACAATACCTCCATTTATTCAGCTTAATACAACCTAGTCCTCTATTTTAATAAAGTTAGTGGCAAAGAGTGGGTATAGAAAGGGCGACTGAGAAGACGGAGTTTGAAACTACTTAATCTGAAATCGAAAATGTTAATATTTGAAATGACTCTCCGCAGCATAGGTTCATTGGAAGGTATGGGAAGTGGGTAGATAAAAGGAACGAGTATTTCCTATATTACAAGGGTTAGTGTTAAAGAAGAGAGCTGTAAAGGGTCGCGCATTCAATGGTACTCATAAGAGTCAATAAATAAAGAGGGTGTTGGATATCTCTCTTCGTTTTTGTAACGATTTCAGGTTGTTAGCTTAAGAGAGTCTTAATAGGGAGATGGAGACACAGGATTGTTCCAGGACAAAGCTCGAAGAGCAAATTATAGGAAACAGCGAAATGTGAATTTGTTGATGAAAAGACCACACTTGAGGGGACGAACAATTGTTTTGTTGAGGGATCGGATCAGGGTTTGAGAATTCCTTAGACTGTCATTTCACGACATCGAATGCTGAATTGGCTTTAAGAGTATTAGCGATATGTGTAAGGAAATTGAGATCCCGGCCACATAATACACCTAAGTAACGGATCACCTGAACGGCGGAAATGAGTGGAGGAAGTAGAGACGGGAGATTTGATACGTTTTTGTGAAAAAGTGACTGATACCTACTTGGGGATGTTAAGCTCCATACAGCAGCGAAGAGTCACGTCTCGAGGAAATGGTCTTGAACAATTTGGGGTCGTCGGCGTATAGTCAAATGTGGGAATGTTAAATGAATATGTCATTAATGGTAAGGATGAAAAGAAGTGGACATAAATGGCTGCCTAGGGGGATGTCAGATGAAGCTATGAAAAGGCTAGAAAATGCAGATCTTCAGCGGACAGGGTAAAAGCGGTTTTTCTGGTAAGAAGAAATCCATCTCAATAAAGTGGGTTCAAAGACAAGGGTAGACAATTTGAAGAGTATACATTTATGAAATATTTTACACAATGTGGCAATGAGGACGGCTGATATAGTGTCGACTTCTATATCATCCTCTTGGGCTGAGAGAGTAAAGGACACAAAATCAACAAGATTTGTGACTGTAGACCTACATTTGTTGTCTAGGGGAGATTAGGGATTTGCAGGTAAGATTTAAGATTTAAGCTTTGGTATACGTGAGTATAATGGAAGGCCCAGGAGACATTTACATTGCTCTTTGAACCTTCTTTGTGTATGGGCGTTGTAAAGGAGGTTTTCTATATTAAGGAATAAACTGAAAAATGTTGAGGGAGGGGCAGAAAGGGTGGCGGATCATTTTTCTAGAAATATGACAGAAAGTTCATCGGGGCCAGGAGTGAGCTTATAATTAAGTTGATTTAATATATTTTCAATGAAGGGAGAATGGTCCAAGAGAAAAATTTGATAAGTAGTTAAAGTAACAGAATCGGGTACAAAAGAGTCGCTTCAGAAAGATTATTTAACTAGGATGGTGAAAAAATTAGCGATAGTGTTGGGATCATTTGAGGTGTCATTATTGAAAGAGAGAGATTTTTCTTTATAGTTAGCAAATAGACAGAAGGACTTGGGATAATTTATAAGGTTGGTTTGAATCTCTGTTAAGTTGTTTTGTTAAGCTTGGTAAAGTCCAGATAGGCACTCAAATAGATGGAAAAGTCATTGGGGGATCGAATATGAAGGAAAGTGCCGATATTGTAATTTGTTTCTTTTGTTTCTCAGAGAAGGGAGCCTGAATTATACCAAAGAGAGGAGACGAAGTTTTGCTGCGAAAAAGGGGAACGTAAAGAGCGACACTTCTCTGTAGAATCATTTACAGTTAACTTATCAAAACTTAAAATGGCTCTATCGAGATATTCACTGATTTGGCGGAATCTTGATTTATGCAGGTCGTATGAAGTAGGGACTTTTGGGCGACTACTCTGTTTAAAAGAATCTTGAAAGAATATAAGAAGAAGAGACTGGTAATTGTCGATGATAGAGAGGAAAAGGGGGCAAAGTGTCGTGAAAATGAGGTCGAACCTAGCCATGTAATTTTAGATGCCACTAACTTGGAAAAGGTTAGCATCAGCTAGACGATCTAGTAAGGAACATTCTTTCGCAGCAGTACGATTAGAGACAATATAAAACTGATGACGTCCATTTAAGGTGAGGGAGGTTGAAGTCATCGAAAAGGAGAATTTCATCCTGGGTATCCCGATGTTCAATTGAATTTATGACGAGTTTTGGAAAAGTTGTTTCGGAAGGACGTAGAATTAAATTATGTAAAACGCCTTTCGACGTAGTACAGCTTTAATTGAAACAAAGTCGAGATGAAAGGAAGAGGATATTATAATGAAGCATGACTCAATAAAGTTAAGGAACGCTAGTAAGACGCCTTGACAAGCGCTACTAATTGTAGGTTACATTTTTATAAGAATAGTTCCAGGTTATTTATACTGGAAATTAGGTTTCAGTCAATGCAAAGACTTCCAAAGATAAAGTATGAAACTGCAAAAGGGGAAAATTGCCTACATTTTTAACGTATACCCTTTACATTCGGATAATAGAAGATAGAAAGTAGGTTTTAGGAGAGGATGGAGGAGGCAGGCACGAAAAATTCTATCGTTGTCAACGCTGCTACGCTGAAGATGAGATTTTTGAGTGTATATATTGTCGGAAGGTATTGATACCCTCTGGAGGGGAAATAAACAAATTGTATAACAGAGTTTATGGACGGAAGTTGTGTACGATGGTGTATTTAAATGGCTTTTCTTAGTATAATTGGCTTAACATGACAATAGAACAAACACAGAAAGGCCAATTTGACAGCACATACTCCACTTTCTTAAATGAGATTATACATTTATATGTACTTCGAGAATTTTGAGTATCATCATATGTCACGTGAGATATCCCCATGGTATGGACTATGGTAATGGAAGAGACAATCGACTGTGGGCAATGTCTTCGATTTAGTGTTATTCTATAACAAATTTAAGAAATCAAAAGAATAAAGTTACTTTTAAATGGTTATACAGAAGACTAAGTTAGTTAAAAAGTTAGAACAATATATGTATGGTTCCACGTGATTTTCATCCGGTAGTGTTCAATATGGCAGTTATGAGAAGATGAGTGAATTACTTGCATTTTTTTCCTAAACACCATGCAGCAACAGGGATTTCGATATTTAAATCTCGAAATTAGAGCTCTCGAAGTGTGCACTTAAGAGCAGTTTTAAGCAAAGGGATGTATGCAACGTGGTCTACATAGCGCCCTAAAAATAGATTTAACTTTTCATTGGTAAGAATAATTACAGGAAGATGCCCTTTAGGCGAAACCACAGTATCACAGAGTTCCTTGTCAACAAATACAATACATACTTTTAGGGTCTGGTCTAATGTGAACTTTCACACAGTGGATTCCGATAGTCTGTGGTACCACATCGCTTCAAGAACTAGCATACTTCTATAAATTAATGAATTTACTTACAATCTCTCTAACTCTGCACTCTGAGTGTAGACAAACTTTCTTTGGCTAACGCCTTGATCTTCCAAGCAAACGACTTCAATCTCGTTAACATGCTCGTCTGATTCGTTCATGTCTTTGTCGCCTTGCAATAAATTGTTTTCAGCTCCATCCTGACTTTGTATAGAGTGATATTAAGAAAAAATATTAATTTCGTTTACACTACTCAGCTTTGTCTACGAGTGGATTTCTATATTTTAACGGGGCATCTAGTATCTAGCTATGTTTTCTTATGTTACATAGAAACGAATGGAAAAAGGAATCGAGGTCAGTAGATCACACAAGCCGGTCTCACATTAGGAAATATTCCAATTCATCATATTTCGAAAGAAAAGATTCTACAAATATGTGCTCTCACTAGTGCTAGACAATCTATGTTCTTGCATAAATCTTTAAAGCGGATCTTGTTCAAATCCGTCCAATGTAAAGCGTTCGGAAAATAATCCAAAATAAAAACAATAGTTTAAAAGACAAACAAAAAACAGGCAACGAAAGCAATTTATTCACACAACGATAGCAACAGGTAAATATTTACATTTTGTCCTCCTCAAAGAAGAAATCCTCGTCCGTGTCCGTAAGCATGACTGTTGGAATTAGCTTCAAGATATCGTTTCACTTTAGTTTGGAAGTAGAATTGTAGGCCACATACATATGTCTTATATTGAAAGATCAATTTCTTACATTCACTTAGTGTACTTGACAATCCAGAAGCAGAAATTCCTTCAGTGTGTCTATGTCCTCAATAAATCTGACAATTTTCTCTATATTCCGCAATATCCTTACAAATATTTATATCAGTTCAGAGATTCCAAACAATGAAATATTTTCTAAGCGAGAAAACGACTACACAGGTAGATAGTTGATAAAAATGTCATTTACCAACTAATGTCAAAAAAATTATACGTCAACTTGACATGCGACATTTCGATGCCAACTTCATTTATAGTATGTTTAATGAGGCTGTTTCGGACTGTTCCGGACAGAAAAGTACACGTTTTGCTGTTCAGTGAGAAAAATTTCTGTCCGAAAATGTTCTGGTTTGTGTTCAGTGAGTGTGTTCCGGACACTTTTTCTGCACCTATTCTTGAGTCAGAACAGATTCGTGAAAAGTCAAAAGCAGCTGTCATTGAAAAAACACTATAGTCCTCGCTAAAACACTATCATCACTGAAAAATGTTGTTGACAACTCACTAATCACACTAATTTCGCTATAAGTACCCACCACAACGCAAAGCACCAAAACATTTTTATGTGAATTCATTTTAGTTTATTATTTAATTCTAAAGCATGTTTAATACTATCTGACAAATAAGATGTTGTTCGTTTTTATGACAACTGGCATACGGCGGTACTTTTCTGTTCTAATTTGATCTGACAGTTTTAACGAATCTGTGCTGTTCTGTTCTGATTTTTTCGTCATTGAACACAGCTTTAGTTTAGAACAGTGGGGCTCAGTTAATTTGGACAGAGACAGATTATACCTCCACTCCACCTTATACTGGACTTCAAGATTTTGTCGAAGACTTTGCAGGCTTGTCAGAAAAACCCAGTTAGGTTAGTGGGTGTCGATCAAATTTTTAGGAACCCATGCCGAATGGGAGAGAAGATGAGCTTGCAGAGAAGAATATTATAACGTAGACGATACTCTCAGAGAGCTTGGCAATGGGGCAATAGCTGATTACCTAATTTTTTTGTCCTTTTTTTGTGAATTGGGATAATGTAGTGTAAAAAAGTTGGCGAATATTTTTGGATCATTGGAAGGAGTATTGGAAAAATAAAAAGTGGAGGGATAGTTATCGGCTTTAGTTTTTTCATGTATAAAGTGGTAGAAGCTCTTAGGATCAGTGATGATGATTGGGATCAGTGATCACAAATTGTGGCGAATTGCGGTATGTAGAAAAGTCGAAAGATGAGCTGGATTTACGGTAGGCCTACCAACGTTTGTGTCCTTTGTTACTCGTGGAGCGTAGCTTCTTGTTGTTCCAGGATGGAAATAAGGTGCAATTAGTTTTGCTTTTGCCGTCATTGCAGATGAAATCAGTAACCATGCCGCTAGTATGTATATTTACCCGAATATGTCATTTTAGTTTGAATTTAGCTCCACATGTAATCTACGAGGGGTGATCCAAAAGTAATGATAATCGGTTAAAAATCCGCATAAAAATCCAAAAATTTTGCTTTCATAGCGCAAAAAATCATATAAAAGACCACGATTTCCAGAAGTTATATTCATTTGAATATCAATCGTCAAACGGATAAGTTCAATATAAATAAAAACCAAATTAGAGTTTTCATCAAGTACCTCTGCTCGAAAAACTGCCTATCAAAGACATACAATACGACTTGGTGAAAACATTGGGAAACTCTTCTCCTCCAGTAGCATGCTGGGCCAAGGAGCTTGAGGTGGGTAGAACATTCACGGAAGATAAACATCGCGAAGGAAGCCCATCCACGTCTCCCATTGAAGATAACGTAAAAAAGCTGTTTCGAAAATGTTGTGTTGAGTGACCTTATAGCTAAAGTCACAGGGATTTCACATAGTAGCGTTCAACGATTCCTTCTGAACGAATCGCATATGAAAAAGGTCTCTACACGTACCGAGAATGTTAGCCGACAAGAAAAAAAAAACGAATCGATATTTTGAGAGTGAATCTTGAAGAGTTTCAAGTAGATGAGGACATGTTTTCGTGACCAGGATCCACCATTTTGATCCTAAAACCAAAAAACAATCGATGACATAGAAGGAAGCCTCCTCAGCGATGCCAAAGAAAGTTCGTCGGGAAAAGTTATCCGTTTTTTGGGACTCTGAAGGATAATTATGGGGAAATACGCGCGTGGTCCGATAAGTACTTAGCCTACAAAAGAAAAACAAAAATTTTCAATCTCATGCCCAAAACTTCATGCAGGATATGACCCACGCGATCTTTTGAAATGCCTACTATCTCAGCTATTTCGCGCACTTTCAACCGGCGGTCTGCCAATACGAGATAGTGGATTTTTGTCACGTAATCCTCCGTGGTAGCCGTTTTCGGGGCACCTGGACGTGGCTCATCAAAAAGTGCGACCACGTTGAAACTCGTTAAACCAATTTTTGATGGTTGCCATCGAAGGAGAAGAGTCAGCGTACACAGCATCCAAACGCTCTTTGATTTCGCTGCGCGATTTCCCTTCCAAAAATAAGAATCGAATCACCGACCGATATTGCTCTTTTTCCATTTTTCTGAAATCCGCGGACACTCCCACTTCCACACGCGGTCAAAACAAAACTAAGAGTCCGATCCGGCGAAAATTTCGACAGTAGCCGTCTACTAGAATTTACTACGCGATAGTAAGTGCAGATCTATTATCCCTATTTGCCAGTTCTAGTGACTTCTAGTGCAGTCACTCACAGGTTAAAATTAGCATTTACCTCAGTGATCTGATAGCGCCCAAAAATCGACTTTCTGAAATAATTTCTTCAATTTTGGAAACAGTTGAAAGCCTGAGGGTGCCAAATCAGGAGAATAGGGCAGATGGCCGCGCAATTCGTACCCCAAAACTCCCATTTCCCATCGCCAACGTACCCTTGCGTACATGTGCGTTAATCAGCATTCAGCAAGTGCGGCACCCATCTTACGCAAAACTTTCGCATGCCTAATTCTGATGCAAAATTCAAGATCGCATACTTTCTTCCGACAATCCCCCAGCTTCAGCTATGTCACTCTCCTTCACTTGCCTATCGTTCACCGGTTTTTGACCGTCCCTCACATGGGTAATTTTCGTGGTCGCAAGTTTCAATTCAGCTACCCACTTTTTAACGGTTGACATCGAAGGACGTCAACTTCAAGTTTATCAATTTTAAAGAACAAGCAAAGATTCATGTAAACAGGCTACTTACAGAACAACTTGAACCTTGTCATTTTTTTTTCGTTGGAGGTTTTGCTATCTGTTGTAGCACTCAGACACAAATAGTGGTCCATTGTGCTGCCAGGCAGACACCTTAGATGGCGTTACAGCTCATGAAGAGCCAGAGCCAAGCTTCTTTTATTCACTTCTGTTGTGTGCAGAAACCACCAATGAGACGTGCCACTTAAAATGGCCCCCGACGTTTGCCTACAAGCTGCGGCGAGCACGTGGGGTTCTGTCAAAATTATGTAAACAATCACACACATTGTTATAATTCCAAAAGTGTGTGTGGCGGGAGTACACTGCGGTAAAATTAAATGAGCTCACACGTAGTCACGAATAGAGTTTGTTTGTAACGGGTTTTGTCGCTACGAACCTGGACTTCATTCAAAATTTCAGGGTATCACGGGGGAAGACGTAAGAAAGACGCACGTCTCATTCTGGTTTCTGCACTACCCACTGCGCCACGGCTTTCTCTGAAAAACTCGTCATAGGAACTAATAAGTGCACCCATGGACGAAAGGTAATATCATTTTCCCTCGTATATAGCTGAAAAATTCTCACTTTTTATATAAAATACATCTTGAAAAAAAAATAAGTTAAATTGGGTTCTATTTAATTCTCTATGGGTTTTACTGAAACCAAGTGTGCTAGTTTCATGATCGAGTGTCAATGGACCGCAGTACGCTAAAAACACGAGAATAATCAGCACAACGTCGAAATTATTGAATAGTTAACTCATTTCTCTTGTTGTCATTTTCAAACGCTAAATTATTTTCTGGCTCACTATATCAATCTTAAGGACGAATGAAATTGTTTAATTGTTCTTTAATTCATTTACTTGGCATCACTATAAACACAAATTCGAAAAGACATATTATGCGTCACTCGTTTACATTGCATTACGTCGAACGTCAATAGTGCTCATCGCACTGTCATGCATTGCCTCCAAAGCGACAGAAAAAAAAAACTTCACTGGGTGTGTTGTATATTTGTGTATGCCGTGGTGCGTGTTTTTCTTTTTAGTCGTCTCCCACTCTCAGACAACAGGAAATTCGTCGCCTGAAAGAAAGTCGAACATTTTCTTCATTTCATATATTAATAACCGACAGTTGATAGAATTATAAATACTTTACATAATGGGTCTTAAAGGATGTCAAATTCAATTGGACAATCCATGGAACACTTACTACGCTGGCCAGACCATTAATGGCCAGGTTACTTTAACATTTGACTCGCCGAAAAAAGTCCGAGGTAAGTTAGAAAAAAAAAAATAATTTATAGGTGCTCTGGTAGTGAACAGAGACAACCTCATTGCGGGTGGTATGTGTCTAAAATCGAAGAAGACGGGATAGAAAAATGGGTGGCGGCGGCGGCATCTGTCCTGATAGGATGATTTCTTATAATATGAATGCATTTGGAGAAAGTGTAAATAATTATTTTTTGTGTGATCCTCGATTTAAGCTTCCATTAGTCTTCGATTTTAAGATGAGAGCTCGTTCACCCCGGAGAAGTTGAGAATGATATTTTCACAGGTCTCGCCTGCATTGAATACAAATGAGATAAGAGATAAAAATGTGAGGAATGTAAAAATATTTGAGAAAGACAAAGCATTGGGCCATTGCATGCTGGCGTTCTACTTTATTGTATCATTTCGGCTTTGCTTGCTCTGTTCTGGGAGAATCTCGCTTCGTATTTGTGCATACGAAAATAAAAAGAACTTGATTTAGCTGGGCAATCAATGACATCATTGCATATTTATTTTTCTTACGAAACACCATGCTGGATAGTACGGGTTGCTATTGTACTTAGAGTGCATAATGATGTCTGAATAGAAGGGATGAAAAAGTCATTTTATTACTCATGACTGTGTTAAAGTGTGCTCGTCGCCTCTTATTCCGCTGGCAATATGACGTATTTGTGTTAATTTTGGAATTTAAATATTGGGGCATCATGTATCAGTTTTGAGAAAATATTGTGTATTTAGGTTAAAAAAAAATGTACAGTTCTACCAAATTCCGATGCAAATTATTTTAAATGCTTTCTAATTATCAGGAATAATAATACGTTTCCTTGGCGAGGCCAATACCGAGTGGTCGGAATCGAAGAGAGTGACGAATAGTGAGGGAAAAGATGAATCCGAGACTGAACATTTGACTGGCCATGAGGAATACTTTCAAATACAGTATTACTTGCTCGGTGGCAAGAACAGTAAGTTTATTTCTGATCGTATGAGTGGGCTCAGGTTATATGATATGATTATTCGCCTAGGTTCGGAAATTGAACTTCCAAGTGGTACTCACAACTATCCATTCACATGTGCTCTGCCTCCTACATTACCGTCTTCATTCGAAGGCGAGTTTGGCCATGTGCGTTATACAATCAAAGTTACTCTTGATCGTCCATGGAAATTCGATCAGGATATGAAAATGGCATTTACTGTTATTTCCCCGGTTGATTTGAATCTCAATCCCAGAGTAAAGGTAAGATAAACACGGAAAATTTTGAAATTGTTGTAATAGTACGATGTGCTTTCGATTTAAGGAACCCTTTAAACTAGAGCTAGAGAAATCGTTTTGCTGTTTTTGCTGTCGTTCTGGACCGTTGTCCGTAATCGTTAATCTTCCAGTGACCGGTTATGTATCAGGTCAAATTATACCAATCACTTGCGAGTGCGATAACGCCAGCAATGTTGGTATCAACTTGGTAAAGTTCATTCTACGAAAAGTGGTCGCATTTCATACAAACCAACCACGTCGTGAGACTAAAAAGGATAAGATCACAATATCGGAATTGAGTGTAGGTCCTGTTGGCCCAACTGAGTCAAGAACATGGACTCAGCAGTTGGAAATTCCACCGTTGCCACCGTCGAGTTTATTGAACTGCGGGATTATCGACTTGGACTATCAGCTTCATGTACACATGTGATATTGATCGATGTGAAGAGTGTACTAATAGTACTTGTAATTCTAGGTGGAAGTTGAAGTCAGTGGGCCACATAGAAACCTGACCGGGAATATACCGATAACACTGGGAACTATCCCGTTGGCTTCATTCAAGTCGCCAGCTCCGTATACAGATGTTCCTCCACCAGAGGATCCTTCTATGGCTCCAACTCAACCTGTAAGTCCGGCTAGTCCTCCAAATGGAGCTGGCGGTGCCTTGGGCTGGAATGTTGCTGATAGCGCTGGGGGACAACTTTATCCTAATATCCGTGAGTTAGAAAATACGAAGTTGCTCTCATTTTACTTACATCTGATTTGTTTTTCTTTTTCCATTCCAGCACCTCCGCAATTCTCGGAGAGTCAATTCAAAGCATCTACTCTACACAACAAAGACGACTCGGAACACACTCAACTTCTTGACACTGGCTTTGCTCCACGGTATCCAACGTTCCAATTCAATCCAAGTGCTCCACCAGCTAATTTCTAAAGTGCTATTACCATTTCCCCAAGAGTTTTTTTTACCAGAAAGCCTATTAGTACGGATTAGTAGACAAAACTCATACACTAAGAGAAAAGTAAAGCGCACAAGTAACGATATATTTTTTTATAAAGAAGTAAAAAAGGCAGGATGAAAAGACGAAGTCCCAAATTTAATTTTACTCGTACAGTATAAGTGCTTTTTATTTTTTTATACACGTAATTATGATAATATTTTATTGAAGAATAGGTGCTGTGATCGGAATTGTCATCACAATTTATTTCAACATTTATTTTCCAATGATACGTTAACTCTTGGTGTATACCCTTACTGGCGGCTTTTATTTTGTTGCAATATCTACTCAATTTTTTTGTTTTTTTTATATATACATATTTCTACATACCTACTCAGCAAATTATAAAATGCGAAAATGCGAAGATATTTATTTAAATTTTTTTGGCTTCCGTCCAAGTTAACTTTAATTTGCTTCTTTGAATCTCAACTGTTGGAAATTTCGCTACCATATAAACAAACAATATTACACTTATACACTTATTAAAGGAATATTTAAATAAATAAATCTAACTAATGAACATAAACTTATATGCATTAACGAACATTTTAATGATACAGAACATGAGTGCCTAAACACATACTTTTTTTTACATATTTATTGTATAAGAAAGATAAGTGTAACAATGAAAGCAAATAAATTTATGGAAGAAACGGAATCACACTAATCGGATGATAACTATATCAAAATTACTTTATTTCGCTAGTCAATTTATTGGGAATGCGCTCTCGAACAATTGTAAAACAGAGACTATTCTGTTGTGTATACAGCTTTTTTGTAATGTAATAGGACGTTTCGAACATTTGATGGGAATTTATATACCGTATTTGGCTTTTTGAATGTTTCGATAATGCTTTTTATCTTGTCACTATGGCGTGAAATGCTCTGTATTCAAAAAAAAAATCTTATTCATAATTTTGTACGGGATCTATACAAATAAAGAGATGAACTGAAAATACTACTGTGTTTGTGGAATTAAATGTAGCAATGTTGCATTAGTCAGTATTTTTCACATCCTTTTCGATTTTTGTGGGAAGGAGTTTTTAGAAAGAGTTTGAAAGCTGGAATGTACTCGTATAATTGATGACCACTTTGCTGGAAATTTTATGTAACGATGTACACATGTATAAAGGCTGTCGATATCCAACTTCAATTCGTTCAATTCGATTGTTAGGAAATGCAATTGCCGTCAAAGGTGATGCTATTGCCAAGTGCTATAGCGATCTCAGGTAGAAGAGAGAAAAACCCTTAAGTTAGGTATAAGGTTAAAGAAGGGGAGTGTGATGGTTAAGCATCACTTCCACTCGGAGGCCAAAAGGCCCATTGGGTTTCCCTTCATTTGTGGGGTACACATATAATTAACCTGTCCTATCGCGTGGTCGCTGAAACTATCCCGTGCTCTTTATGAATTTTAGAAGATCCGATATATCTACATTTGCCACATCCTCAATCTCTGTAAAGAATCTTTGGCCCAGCGACGCTAGGCGGTTACCTGTAGGTGTTTGGCTGCTTTCTCTATTGCTAGGATTTCTACTGCACAGATCAGGGAGTCTGAATGATTCCTCTTTGTGGAGGGTATCAGAGTAGACGACCCCAGTGCGTGTGTCGATTTTCGATCCGTCGGTGAAGAGTGTGATCTCGTGGTCGTTGATCACAGTGTTTGATAGCTACTCTTCTCTGTTGGGGAAAAGGATTGGTATTCTGAGAGAGAAGTCATTTTGGGCGGAAATATAGTCAGTCGTAGCTGCGAGGCTACTAAAATCATGTTTCTTTCTCAGGTCGTCTATTATTCGGAGTATGGCCGCATGTCCATAGTTGGCTTGCTTCCACAGAGAGGACTCCCTTAGTCTGAGAGCGCTCTTTGCAGCGCAGCCTTTTATGAATAGATCCAGGGGGAGGAGATGAAGTATCATGTCCAACCGTGCTTGCGGCCTGCTTCTCATGGCTCCCGTTGTACAAATAGCGACTGACCTTTGTACTTTGTTGAGCATGTTCATATAGCTTTTCGTGCTGCTAGCAGTCGACCAGACTAGGGCCCCATAAGTTAAAATGGGTTTGATGATTGCTGTGTACATCCAATGAATGATGTAAGGACCATCTTTTGCCGAAGGTTTTTTTGCATGCATAAAAAGTATTCAATCCTTTTTTCATCCTTTCCTCCAGGTTCCTTTTCCAGGAGAGTTTGGAGTCAAGAATGATGCCTAGATACTTGGCTTCCGCTTTGAGTTTGAGTGGAGTACCCTCTAAATTTGGGGGAGCAAATATCGGGATTTTCCTTTTCCTGGTGAACAAGACCAGCTCGGTTTTCTGGGGGTTTATTCTCAGTACGTTCTGTCTTGCCCACGAGGAGAGTTCCCTGATAGTTGGTAGAAATTTACCTTTTATCAAGATAACTAGGTCATCCGCGTATGCTATTGTCTTTGTATCTTTCTCTATAAAGAATTTGAGGATCTTTTTAACTGTAAGAAGCCACAGTAGGGGGAGAGAACTCCCCCCTGTGGTGTGCCTCTAGTTGTCACTTTCCTTATAGAGCTGTGTCGAATGTCAGCATTGATAATTCTGTTCTTCAACATATTTTCAATCCAGATTACAATGGATTTGTCTACTTTTATGTCCTCTAGAGCTGTTATTATAGCCTCTGTGTTTACATTGTTGAAGGCCCCCTCTATATCGAGGAAGGCTGCTATTGTAAACTGTTTTCGATTCAACGAGCTCTCAATTTCACGGACAACACTATGCAGAGCACTTTCCACTGATCTGCCTTGAAGATAGGCGTGTTGAGTGTTGCATAAGTTGCGTGAGTTGATGAGTCCTCTGATGTATAGGTCAAGGAGTCTTTCCAAGGTTTTTAATAAAACGACGGGAGACTAATAGGCCTATAGTCCTTTGCGGCAGTATGGAATGGTTTACCTGCCTTAGGTATGAAAATTACCTTTATTTCTTTCCACTGTGTTGGGATGTACCCCGCGCGCAAGCAATAGGAAAAAATGCTTACGAGGTGGTGTACAGTGTGGGTTTGTGTTTTTTAAAGCATCGCTGGCAAGATATCGTCCGGCCCCGAAGATTTAAAGGGTTTGAACGAATTTATTGCCCATGATACTTTATCCGTTGTGATAATCTTGTTTATTACTTCTTCGAAGAGAACTGTGTTGTCAGGGATTTTACAGCCTGGGAATTGGGTTTCAGTCAGCAGTTCTAGGGACTCCTGACTGGATTCTGTCCAAGAACTATCTGGTTTAAGGATGAATCCTGGGACGCAGAGGTCCTTGGATAGGATCTCTCTGAGCCTTGCGGCTTCGTTGGGATCCTCTATTGATTCGCAGAACTCCCGCGAGGATTTAGACTTTGCTGCTCTTGTTTTGCTCTTGTATTCGTTGAAGCTGGAGAAAAACCCTTAGCTAAAGGCTTGTGCTAGGCTCCCGGTGTTGTCACAATGCCATTGGGGATCATGGAATGCATATGTGGTGGTTCCAATGAATAATCGGACAAAGGTTTTTTTTATAAATTAATGAGAAATAAGTGAAATTTGAAAATTTGATTTTTTTTTATTTAATTTTTATTTCATATGTATATCCTAGAACTATCTTACGCTAGACAAAAATGCTTAAGACCGGCTTGAATAAGATACCTTACTGGACATATACGGACACTCTAAAGTATACAGAACAATATAAACTATGCCTTTCCGCTTTATGATTAACTTATATTGATTAACGGAAAGAATTTTTTAATTTTCGTGGGAGCAAACACCTCCAGCGATTCTTATATTAAAAATATAAATAGTTTCTTTTAATGAAGTCAAAAGGCCGAGAGAAAAATTTTATATTTTTTACTTTTTAAAGTTTTTCTTGTGTCGGAAGACACTCGCGGACCCTAACTGCGATAGGTAACTACTTAAATTACATTTGTCTTAAGTATTATCCGACAACGCATAGAGCTTCTTGTATGTACAAGGTGACGCAAGATTTATCATCCAATTTTGTTTTCGAATAACTTTTTTGCTAAATAATCTAAAATGACTTTGAGTGATGGAATCTTTATTTGGACCTTTACAATTTTTTTTGGTATGTGGAAAAGATGATATCCATCCAGTGGCTACCGCCAGTGTTGATACACATTGGTACCCGTTTTATCGCATTTTCCATAACTTTCCGCAAGTTTTCCGGTGATAAATGTTCGTATTTCTGTCGAATATTCTTCTTAAGGGCTGCGAAAGCGAACGTCCGAGGCTTCTTGGCATAAGTCCGCGATCCAAGTAGCCCCAGTAGGCCATGTCAAATCGCCAAAACAGGGATCAGGAAAGGTTTACTTCACAATATCTATTGTGGCTCGTGCTGTGTGTGTAGTTGACACCAAATGTTCACCAAGCCCCGCCCATCTGATTCCAGCAGTAAGAAGTCGTTTATCATGGCCCTGTAGCATTCCCCGGTAATAGTGAGTGATTGCGGATGGCTTTCCGTGTGACCGTCACACCACATAGTGCTTTGAGTGGAAGTAATGCCTCTTCGTGCATCACACGCGGATTTTCAGTTCCCCAGAAATTAAGATTTTTTTTTTTAACGCAACCACTTACATAAGTAAAAATGCGCCTTGTCGCTCATGATGATTTTCGAAACAAAATCGTCCTCAGCGTTAATGAGATTAAGGGTGGCTGGACAGTAATTCACACGCGACTGGCGATCAGCAGGTGATGCACTTTATGCACTTTGTATGGGATCATGTATAAGTCTTTCACTGAGATTCGCTGTAGGGTAGGGTCCTGGAGATGCCCAATTGCCTGGCCTGTCGCCTGACTGATATTTCTTCGTTCTCAGCGATATCGACAGCCACAGCCGCGATATTCTAGGCCGAACAATCAGTTCGGTAGCGGCCACGTCCTGCATGGTCTCATATGGTTCCAGTCTGTTCAAGTCGAGTAGCTAAACGGAATGTTTGCCCAGTTTGCGTGACACGAATAGGAAATCGACGTCAAAATTCAAGAAATTCCACCGACCGATTATTGGTCAAAAAAATCGACACAATTATTCCACGCTCTAGCGAAGTATTGCACTGGAGCGCTAATCTGTTTGTATTATATACTGCAGCTGTCTACTTCATTAATGTCAAATATGATTGAGGTGCGACCCCATTTGCATAAATTATAACATCTTCCGATAGGGTGATTCATTTTGTGCCATTTAAAAGAGGCCTTGAAATGCCTGAACAGATCTTTATAAATTGTATCTAAAAACCTTCTCGATCATGTAAGCTTTCAAACAAAAAAAAAATCATCGAAATCGGTTCAGGAGCTACGTCAAACGTATTACACCCCTCTTTTTGATCCGAGGGTTAAAAATAAATTATTTTTCAATCGGCGCGGGTACATTTTGGTGGCCTGTGGCGGCCATGATTTTTCACTCGAGAACATCGCCGCGGTCCGTGAAACTGTACAGCAGAACCTGGTAGTCAATTCCGTGCCGTGCACAAGAACTCGGCCTTTTGCCGACTTCAACTAGATATACAAGATATAACTGACCGAGGAGCTCAAAGTTCATGACCATGCCGTTTGTTCGCTGACTGGGCTTTGGAGGGCTTTAGCAACGAAGCGCATTTTTGGCAGAATGCCTGTGTTAACAAATAAAATTACCGTTTATGGGATGACACCAACTCACACAAGGTTCACCAGGTGACAATGCATCTTCAAAAAGTTACCGTTCATTGCGCCGTACCATTTCGAAAACGACCTTGGTGAGGCGGTCACTCTACATACCACACAGCGGACGCCACGATTGACATTCTGCATGAACGATTTGAGGGTAAGGTTATTTCTCGGAGAGGTGATGTAAATTGGCCACCAAAGTCATGCAATTTGACCCCGCTAGACTTTCTTTTGTGGTGCTACTTGAGTCCGCAAGTCTGTGCGAATAAGCCACGTGGAAGATGAGCGTATTCTTCAATTCAACCTGGATTAGCCCTTCTTCTTCTTCTTATATGGCGTTATAGCTCACGGAGAGCTTCTTTCATTCACTTATGTTGTGTGCGATTTGTTTTTCACTCAAGTGAACGGGACCTACAGTTTAATATTGATCCCGAACGGCGAGCGCTGAGGAGCTTTTTCAAGGCAAGTGTACTACAGAGTGTTCTGCCAGTACCCCTCCGAGGAGAGAAGCCGCATAATGAACATTCGATGGCGTTAGTGTTATCGGGATCCGAACACGATCATCGTGCGTCAGAGGCCGATGCACTACTCACTGCGCCACGGCGCTCTCTGGATTAGAGGAATGCCTCCGGTGGGGTAACGCCGTTGAGAGATACCCTTTTGTGGTAGAAATAGTTGAAATAGCCCCGCAAATCAGGTTATTGATCGAAGTCATTGCCTCTGCAACGTGGCCCTATTGTATAGGATCTCGGGTGTCCGTTAAGCTGGCTCTAACAGGTGCATGGTCAAGGCAATGTAGCAGATTACCTTCAGCCTGGAATCAAGTTGGCTGTTACGAAACAATAAAAATAAAATAGTTTCTGATAATCACAATACTGCTACATATGGCGACGCTATCATATGGTGACGAGAAGCTACTAAACCACCGCAGCTAATGCTGAACGGAATGGCAAGTTCACCACACCCTGTTGAAGTTCATTGTTAATATCAAATGTTTGTGTAGAAGTCACGATATTTCATAATATCGTGCATTTGTTTGAGGTATCTGTCAATTTCGTAGCTTGGCAAGTTCCTATTAGACGAACAGGCACACGAAGTGAATAATCTCGTCAGATTACTGCCAAAGCCCGGCCAATTCGCCATACTTTAATCGTAGATGCGCGTATTCCCTTTGTACACATTTTCACACAATTATGCATATAAGATATCATTTAACGAAATAATCAAAATTCCATAAGTGTAGTCGTGAAAAAATAATTCAAAAAAACATTTTTTGTACTTTTTATCTAAAACCTAGTACAAAAAATCCAAGTAGGCGTTATCTAGAATAAACCAACTGATTTCAATAAAACGAGAAATAACCGAAAAAAATCGCGAACGGGAAGCAAAGCTTCGCCCAAATGTTTTTAATTATACGTACCTTAATTCCCGGACTCTCGCTTAGAACAAACTTATCTTATCACTTTAATTGTTTCTCGCGCCGAATCTGCAACGTAGATTGTTCCGTATGTGCATGCACATCCGCTAGATGCATGTTTCATAGGCTACAATGCATGTATGAACACGTGAACTAACGAGAGCCGCACAAAATGATGATAGAGCGAATCCTATTCGTTACTCAGTTTCCATCTTTGCCCTTGGCCTCGGTCAATGATGTTGATTAACCGCAACACAAACTTATTCGAACAAAAATAAAAATAAGAAAAATTACATAAAATAAAGTAGGTGGGTGGCACATCAATATTTACGTTCTGCACAATTTTGTTGCTGATGAAAAACCCTATTCCAAGTTTATGGACATCTGTACCGCAGAAACAAAAGTATACAGGGGCTAATACCCTGTTCATTTCGACGGAAGATCTCCAGATGATCTTTCAGTCATGAAGAGGAAAAAATCCGCGGGTATCGACGGTATATCCAATGTAGTGCTTAGTGACTGTAGAGAGGTACACCATCCTGTTCAACAATGCACTGAATAATGCATATTATCCAGTGCACTGGAAGACAGCGGTGGTGCAACCAATCCACAAGAGGGGTAAGAACACCTCTAACCCGGCAAATCTCCGGTCAATAAGTCTCCTTCCGAGTATCAGCAAGGTCTTCGAGAAGGTGGTCCATAGGGCCCTGTCTAAATGGGTTGAGAACAATAAAATCATCCTGGATAACCAATTCGGTTTCAGAGCGGGGCATGACACAATTCATGTCGCGTCGAAACTCGTGTCGGATATCCAATGGAATAAATGCAAGAACCAATGCACGGGTACCTGTCTGATCGACTTGGAAAAAGCCTTCGACACCGTATGGCTAGAAAGTCTTTATTACAAGCTCAATCAACTGAACATAAGTAAACCATTGCTATATATGATTTTTGACATGTTAACAGGTAGAAAGTTCGTAGTGAAAAATGCCAACGTGACTTCTACCCAAACATTCGATATTAACAACGGACTGCAACAGGGTACGGTGAACTCGCCGATCCTTTTCAGCATTTACTTCAGTGATTTGATAGCTTCTCTTCACCATTCAATAGCGTATGCGGTCGATCTAATCGCGTACAGATCAGGTCCAACGATCGACGTCATTGTCACTCTCTTGCAGCGTAACTTCGAAAAAGTTCAGCAGTTGAAGATCAACTGCCAGAAATTTGAAACTATTTTGTTCAGAACGCCTTTGTCTAGGGCCTCTGGAGACACTAGAAAAAATTGGCGCGGGTTCTCAATTCTTGGACAGGACGGGCGCCCACTGGCGAAACAAAGTGTAGTCAGATACCTTGGGATCTGGCTAGACCAGTATCTATATTTTGACAAACATGTAGATGCTGCTCTGGCAAGGGCCCGAGGCCCTTTCGCTCTGACAAGATGGCTGTTTCATTGCAGCCAACTTGATCCCAGGGTGAAGGTAATCTGCTACATGGCCTTAATCAGGCCCATGATTGCCTATGGATGCCCCGTCTGGTTCAATGTGAGAGCCAGCCTAATGGAAAGGATTCGGGTGTTTGAGAGACAATGTCTCAGGACTTGTCTCGGGTTACATAGGACACCCGAATCTGATTACACGAAATTTTACTCGAACGAGGTCCTATACAATAGGGCCAGGATTGTACGGGTGGATAACTTCCTGATCAAACTGATTCGAAACCACGTTGCAAGAGCAATGACTCTCCGGGGCTTACTACCCCAATGATTTATATCACGAGAGAGTGCGCCTTAACGGCTTAGCATTCCTCTATTTAGATAGATGTGGGCTGATCCAGGATAGATTGGCGGTACCGCTAATCTTCCATGTGGGTCGTAATTCCGTGGAACGGCGATTCCTCTACGGACCCGATGTCGCGCTCAGGTTCTGTAGATCGGTCTCACGCCGGGATCGAGGAGACGTAGTCCGCCAACATCAACGCTTTTGGTGGCTGGAGGGAGCTGCGTCAGTGGACATTTCAATAGCTTCAGCCTCTTCAAGAAAGGGCTTGCCTAACACCAATGGCAGGCTTATATAGGGTAGGGTAGGTTAGGGTAGGATAGAACAAAAAAAAAAAAATATTAAAAACCAAAAAAAGCATAAATATATTAAAACCAAAAAAAAAAAGAAGATATATATGTATATATATATATAATATATATAAAATATATATTTATATATATATATATATGTATATTAGCTAAGTTAGAATAAGATATGTTTAGTTAGCTTTAGGTAGGTTTAAGGCTTATATAAAAATATATGTATAAAAGAATGATCATATGCTAAGTCTTTTGAAAAAAAAAAAAAATTTTTCTTAGCTTAAGTTAATTATAATAATGTTAATTGTAAGTTATTTATATAGTAGTCGAAAGGCATACGTAAAAATTATACAGTTTGTTTTAGAGTGTCCGCCTAGGGCCTAGGATAAGATAGATCTAAGAAACTATAAATAAAAATTAATTACAAAAAAAACAAAAAAAAAGTATACCCGTCCTTAACGGTTGTTACATTGGAAAGTTGAACTTCTTGTACCGCTGCTATACCCGATTTGTACTTACTTTCATTGAGTACAGCTCGGAAAGCAGCCGATCTGTACAAACTTCGTACGTTCAATGAGCCTATCGTTGATTTTCCTTGCGCCGAGGGTTGAGTTTACTTGCAGAATTTACATATTGAATAGCCAATCCTTTACTTTTTTAGAAATGCATGAAAATTATTTGTTTATCTTAACTAGTTTATTAAAACTCGTAGGAGCAGTGAGCAAATTTGGTTTTATGTGCGACAGGAATATTTACCAATGCTTGATTGTTGACACATAAGCGGTAATAATACGATGTCCTATTCGAAGTGCTACCACTGCGCTTTTACCGCAAATTATTCTAATTAAACAATTTTGAGTTTTAAATAAGGGATCAAAAGTATTCTCATTCCAATTCAAGTTTTAATTAGTTAAAACACTTAAATATTTATATTCACTAACGGATTCAAATTTAAAACACTTAGGTATTATAGTTTGCCAGACCACAACTATGAACTGGTAAATTAAACTTTCTGCCGTCATGTGAGTGAAATACCATGTTAAGATCAATATGATCATTGCATATCATGTTAAAAGGCATAATCAGTATTAATTAAATGAATTCAGTAAAAGCAATATCATCTGATAATGCGGTGGGCTACGCATTAAAAAACTAAAAACAGCAGAGGACCAACAAGAGAACCCTGAGGGACACCATGAGTAAGAGAATTGCTTAAAACCCTATTGATTTTTACTTTTGCTTCCTATCTTTAAGATCGGAATGAAGCCATTTTAGTACAACTTCTCTAAAACCGGTTGCATATAATTTATTGTAAAGCAAAGTGTGATCTACTAAATCGAAAGCTTTTGACATATCGATAAACAGCGCCGTAGAAAGTTTCGAACTGAATTCGTTGTACAATTTTGAACACAGCATAAGAATCGCATTTTCCGTGGATTTTCTTGATCTGACCAAACTGATTGTTGGGGAACAATTTTTGATGTTCGTAAAATAAAATCATACATGATTTCAAAAGTTTCTCGAACAGTTTCGAAAATGTCGTTTATTAAAACTCAGGTAATTTTTTTTTCATATATTTGAAAATTCTTAAATTTGGTATAGTGTTAAACATGGGACGCAACAGTCATTGCAACGGTGATGAATACCGCATAGTTCAACATTTGAGAGACCAAGGAAAAACCTTTAAATTTATTACCAACATATTGGGAAGATCAGTAATTTTTGTTGTAAGCGCTTTCTCTAATTTCACCGCGGCTATGTTCTCCGAATCCTTTTACGTACGAATGTTGGTTGATTGATTACCGAACCAGCCATCTTAAATTTTGCCACCAAACGTTTAACAGTTGACCGCGCTAGATTTTTTCTTGTTAGGATTTCTAAAAATAAATTTATTTTGTTTTGATAGCAGTAGATATGCTTAGCGTCCTCAAAGAAGAGCTTCCCATTGCCGGTTTACTAAAAAAATTGTGAAGACAAAATGCTATCAAAATGGCACTTTCAACATAACAATGATCTCAAGCGCTTGAATGAATGAGTGCTTGGTAACAAGACAATCAAGTGTCAGGGATTCTCTTAGTCCCCCAGTCTCAACTCCATTGAAAATTTTTAGGTGGAAGTAAAAAAGTCTTTAGCGCGACAGACTTTTCCAAACAAAAATTAGTTGTGGATTTCCATTCAAAACTCTTGGAAAAATATTCCAAATATCGACTGCTTCAATATTTTATCAAATAACTGCTGTTCTAAAACAACAAAAGGAGTCATTCTGTATATTAGTCGACAGATCGAATCAATTGCATTTTATTTCACTTGTGTACTTTAAGTGAACTGATTAAGACAATGTCTTCGCTTTTTTTTTCTCTTTTTGAAAATTTTTCATTTATTCTTAAAAAAAACTACAACTACAAATTAATAGAGATAAAAAATGAAGTGATACAATATACATATGTACATTAAAAAATACCTATTGTAACTGTAGCTGTCCGATTTAAAAATGTTGAGAAATCTATGTATAGTAAAATATTCGCTTAATGCCTTTCCTTATTATCTCGAACTCTGTATGTTGCTTTGTATGTTGTTTTATGGCCCTTTTCTAATGGTAAAGCGACCGACTATATATTGGTGCTTCCCATTAGTTGCAATAGGCGTCAGAAGCCAGTATACCGTCTACTGAATCAAAGCTCTACTATCAGACAGGGGCTTAGCTTATCAATTTGCACAAAGGTTAACTTGAATTGTAAAGCCATTCAATTTCTATTAACAGTCCAAAAGAAAATAAATCTTATTTGTTAATTAACTTTAGAGTAGAATTGCAGAAAAAGAATTAAAAAAGAACTCCAACCGACTTCTACTCAACTTGCGAGTGGATGCAAATCTGATTCACTAGTTTAAAGCACCTTTCCAGTCATTGCTTCCAGTACAATGTATGTACATAAAGTGGCATGGAGTTCATGACCTTACTATGATCCCAAGGCGATCTATATACACAAAATATGTGCGAGTGTGCGGAGCTGTGAGTGGCTTAGTAAAAGTGCAAGGGCATGTGTGATAACAGTGTTTAGTACATTTTTTTTTTGTTGAAAATTTTTTTATGACTATGTTTACGTAAAATTGTCCGAATCGTTGACGTAAATGAAATTCATTTTATTTTTGACTTTGCTGGTCGCACAACTTGCCACTTACCCAAAGCCTTAAATAAGCTTTCTGATCGTAATCATCAAATTGCAATCACCGCACTATGTACATACAGATAACGATGCACATAGCCACCGGCTGTGTTTGATATTACATGCACTTGCTAATTGCGAACACTATCCGCCTTAAGAATATGGATTTTCCAGTGTTCTTATGATAATCACGTCACGTCTTTTTTTCTTGTAGCTGCGGTTTAAATACTTGTTTTCACTGATAACTTTTCTTTTTGTTGTCAATCGTGTTTATTTATAAACAAACGTGTGTCGTTATGTGCTCATGTGCTTGATTGTTTTGCCGACAACGCTACTCTACTTCATCTAAGGAGAGTGTACGACTGACATAGAATCAACGTAAAAACAAGTTCTCCGACTAACACAGAGTTAGGTCCTCTTCTTCAGATATCTAATTTCTAGTCAATTGAAAAGCGGAAGGCGTTAGTGTCAAAAAAGTGTGAGATGCACACACCCACCGATCAGTTGAAATAAAACAGCCAACTTAGCAAGTCGTTCTCCAGAGAGCAGGGAAATATTTTTCAAATTTATTTCTATTTCGTTAGAATTCAAAGTTGTAAAAGTGAATACTAAATCTAACTATGGCAAAAGATAATCTCACGGCAGTGTTATACGGCATTGAGGATTTGCGACTTGTAAGTTTGCCTATCCATTAATCCATTATCCATTAATCCACATAACATTAAAAATAGTCACCACTGAGTGGCAAGTATTTTATATGACAAAAAACGTGCTAGTCGAAAACTACTGTTCGTTGTTACTGTTTTATTTCTGTTTTCGTTTTGTTTTATTTTTAAATGATTTTCTTTAGGCATGCGCCGATTAGATAACAAATACATAATATGCATTTGAGCAACATTTTCATATTTACATAATGCTGCTCTTATGCTGCCTTGCATTCCAAAGTATACTATATATATACTATAAATAAAGAAATATTAAAAAAGTTCGATTTACTCATATTACGACCAAATCAAGTGCATCGATATGCTTAGTGGCTACTGTAGATCAATTATTGAATGTTGCATTCATGTTTTTTTTCTGTATCGATAGGAACAACGTCCCATTCCGGAAATCGGCAGCAATGGTAATGTAAAGCACAAACCTTCCCAAATAGGGCTTTGATTCAAAATTTTCTTTATTTTCAGACGTACTCTTGGAGATGGACTGCGTTGGTATCTGTGGCTCAGATGTACACTACCTAGTCAAAGGAAGAATTGGAGATTTTATTGTTACCAAGCCCATGATTATCGGGCATGAGGCATCGGGAGTAGTGGCAAAAGTCGGAAAGGATGTTAAACATCTCGTTGTGGGCGATAGAGTAGCAATTGAACCCGGTGTGCCGTGTAGGATTTGTGATTTTTGTAAAACTGGAAAGTACAATCTCTGTCCGGATATGGTTTTTTGTGCCACTCCACCATATGATGGAAACCTTACAAAATATTATCGCCACGCAGCTGATTTTTGCTTCAAGCTTCCGCCGCATGTTTCAATGGAAGAAGGGGCACTTTTAGAACCCCTATCGGTCGGTGTGCATGCTTGCCGAAGAGCCGGCGTTGAACTTGGTTCGGTAGTGCTCGTCCTTGGCGCAGGTCCGATTGGTCTCGTTACATTGCTGGTCGCCCAGTCCATGGGAGCGTCGAAGGTTATCATTACGGACCTATGTCAGAATAGATTAGATGTTGCGAAGTCGCTTGGTGCCACCCATACTTTACTAATCTCAAATGATAAGTCCGAAGCACAACTTGTGTCTGAACTTCATAAGCTAGCAGAGTGTGAGCCCGATAAAGTGATTGATTGCTGCGGGGTGGAGGCGACAACAAGGCTCGCTATTTTGGTATGGCTTTATCTGCACTGACTGTAGCTGTTGTTATATCATACATGAAATGTTTGTATTTTTCCAGAGTGCTCGATCGGGAGGTTGTGTTGTTATCGTAGGTATGGGTGCGTCTGAAACTAAGGTACCATTGGTAAATGCCTGCGCAAGGGAAGTAGATATTCGCGGAGTATTCCGATATTGCAATGAGTAAGTTCGGATAATCGATATCTGCAATCTATAAGTACCTACCATTGCCTCTTTAATTTTATTAAGCTATTCGGCTGCTCTGGCTCTCGTTGCGTCCGGGAAGGTCAACGTAAAGAAATTGGTAACTCACCATTTCGATATAAAAGAAACAGCAAAAGCATTTGAAACGTCCCGCTATGGTCACGGTGGCGCCATAAAGGTCATGATTCATTGTCAACCCAGAGACAAAAACAACACTAAGCCGTTTTAAACCAACTTGGTGATTGTCAGGAATAACTTTGAGAGAAAATTCTATATGTAAAGAAATGTATATAATGATGGTAAAAAGTAATAAATTGTAATATATTATTGAATTTAATCTGTTGATGATAAGATAACAAGTACTAGGGTATGATGGAGTATTTAAGGCAACATCATAAATATCTCTGTAAAATAAAAATGGTAAAAGGTCATTAAGTAGAAAAATTTCGTCACAATCATCCGGGAAAAATGTGTAAGTAGTGTAGTGTGGGGTTCGTGTTATTTATTTTTGTTGTCAAAATTATTTTATCATCCGCATATTTACTGTTAGGCCATTTAATTATATTGTTTGGACTTATGATTTGTTCTAGACTATATATAGGGAACCATCATGATGTAAAGAAATAGTTTATTAGGTAAAAAATTCATTCGATTGATACATCTATCATTTTAGACAGGTCTAGCATACAGGTTTTTAACGATAATGACACAGGGATCGGAACTCATAAATAAGTAATTGAAATTATGTTGTCTGTGTTCCTCGGCTTTTGGAGTCGTAGCACAAGGAATGTAATCAAGAGAAGTATTGGCTATAAACCTCCCTTGGCTTGAAAAACCAGTAATATGTGTACGTCTCGAACTCGTCATCGGTTTTAAAAAGCTCGTAAGTATTTGATGGCTGACTTTCTTGTTGAATTTTACTTTATAAGCATTATGTTTTAACCTCAAAAAGGGGCTACAATTGCATTAACTGACCAATCTATTTGTTAAATAGCGCATGAAAAAATAAGTGAGCCACTCTACAACGAAAAAAAAAAGAAACGAAAAACTGGTTAATTGGAAGGGAAAAGGAGTCGGGAAGAAAAAGGTGTACCGATTGAAGGAAAGACCAACCTATTTTAAGACAAAGTAAAAGGTCTTGAAGTTCGTTTAATAAATCAGTCAAGATAAGATCAGTTTTCAAATCAATATTTCAACACAAAATGTTCAAAATCGATTGATGAACATGCCTATGAGGGCAAGAAATCCTACAAAAAAGCCTCTTCCGAGAGAATGTGAAGCTAACCATTTAAATTGGGCTAAAAACAGAGCCTCGAACGAGTTTAATCTTATAACGTAAATTGTAGACGAGGTAAGTGCCATGTGATAAAATTTATTTTTCCCATTTAGTCATGTCATTGTATTGGAAAGCATTTCCGAAACATACGAGGGGCAATCAAAAAGTAACAATAAACTGGTATCATTGCAGGGCCTAATTACGTGAAATCTATTGTTTTCACTCACGTATACCCTCACTAGTAGCGAGCAAAAAAATCATATAAAAAGTTCATCTTTTCTGGAAGATACATTCATTCAAACACGAGCAGTCGAAGAGATCACATCAAAATGGAGAACAATTAAGTAAGAGCTGTCATTAAGTACCTCTGCCTGAAAAAAATGTCTACGAAAGAATTCACGCTGACTTAGTGGAAACATTGGGGGACTCTGCTCCTCCATATTCCACAGTTGCACGGTGGAGTAAGGAGTTCAAACTGGGCAGAACGTCGACTGAAGACGAAGGCGTCCATCCACATTCCGCACCGAGGATAATATCAAAAAAATCGAAGAGATCGTGCTAGATAACCGACGAGTGACCATTAAACATTTAGTTAAGATCACAGAGCTCTCATTTGGAAGCATTCAAAGTATCCTGACAGATGATTTGAACATGAAGAAGGTCTCCGCAAGATGGGTCCCAAGAATGTTGACCGACGAACAAAAAGAGAAGCGATGTCGCATTTCAAGAGCGAATCTTGAAAAATATCAAAAGGATCCGGCGGCTTTTTGCACTCGTTTTGTAACGATGGACGAAACCTGGGTACACCACTTCGACCCCGAGACTAAACAACAGTCTATGGCCTCGAAAAGAGCTTCTTCACCGACCCCTAAGATGTTCAAGGTTCCAAGCTCGGCAGGCAAGATTATGGCGTCTGTTTTTTGGGATGCCGAGGATGCTATTAAGGAAAAAAGGAAAAGGCGGGGCAGACTGTGTGCGAAGGTGTTGTTTCACCAAGACAACGCACCCTCTCACAAAGCTCAAGTTGCGTTGGATGCCATACGGGAAGCGGGCTTCGAATTGGTTGAGCACCCTCCCTATTCTCCAGACCTAGCCCTCAGCGACTTCCATCTCTTTCCTCGCCTCAAGGAACACCTCAGAGGCCAGAAATTTGCCGATGATAGTAAAGTGATGGCTGCCGTACTAGCGTTTTTCGAGGAGCAAGATAAAGATTTTTTTTTAAATGGAATACAAGCTTTAGAGATGAGATGGACTAAATGTATAAACTTATTAGGAAATTATGTAGAAAAGTAAATTTAATTTGAAAGAATAGATGTTGTATTTACATTGATTATCAATACTTTTTGATTTGAAAAAAATTTGATGTCCTCTTAGAATTAATATAGAGTAGTGCCTATGTGGGAATTTAGCTCGATCGGTAAGCCCCGAAAAACAGGTTATTGGCCTCGCAATTTACCTTTGAGGCATTTCAACAATGAAATGTTCGATTCTGTTTACGCTTGCTCTGTCGCATGGGATCTTATTGGGGGTTTTGTTGCTCTGTACCTTTTAGGATAGACCGTAAGGGCATGAGTCTTGAAAATATATTAAACCACACTGGATCATCGTGTTTGGTGATAAACCTTATTAAGGCCACGTTTCATGTGATATTATCCCTGCCTTCCAGTTGACAGATGTGAAGCAGGTTTTTTGTCGTACCAAAGATTTTCTGAGCTCTAGCAAAACAAGCATCAACATGTCTTCTCACTGAATTTTTTACAGTCTTCTCTGGCTTTCCTTGTGGCCCTATACAACGGAATCCTAAACTATATCTCTTAATATGATCGAAGTCATACTTCAACTTTGTATCGATGACTACAATTTTTAGACCTGATCTGTATGTTACTAAATCATTTACGTATGCAGATGATGGGTGGCTGAGAAAAGCTATAAGATCGCTTGTGTTAGATAACTATCACACAAAACCATTAAATGCTCTCTGGAAAAAGTTGGGGTCTGTGCTAGAAGTTTCGTTCTAATGTTTAATGTAAAATAACATACAAATGCAAATAAAAAAATTATTTTTTCATCATATTCAAAATATCACCGACCACATCTTTTCAACACTTTTTTTTCAACCACCAAACCACCGAGTGCCACCAAACGCTCGAGTATAACAGAACAATTTTTCAACATTTTCTCCTCCTTGAGTTCTTGAATTTTCTGTTTCAAATCCGCAGCTGCTTTCTTTTCTTGCTTTTTAGTCAATCTGGCTGTAGTGACTTTTTTCATCTTTGGCAGTTTATGCAAAACGCGGTGAGTTTTGAAGGAAGATTTTTGATGTTCTTCGGCAGAACTCTGCGATTCCTTTATTCATCTTCTTTGTTTTCTTTGCATTTTTAAGTATTTTAGCGTCTGTTTCATTTAGTTTCGGACGGGGTTTGTCAAGGCAAATTAATCTTTCAGTTTGATGAGACACTGGATAAAATGTACACCATGAAGTCGAAGGCATTTTGTGACCGAAAATTGTTTGTGACTGTAGTGAAAAAAGAATTCTCTGCATTTGGCGCGAAATTGCTACGCCCAGGTTTGGCGCCTTTTATATTTCAGTTGTCAAATGCTCGACCATTGTTGGCTGTTATCTACTAATATTACACCATCTAAACTTGTCATTTATCGAAAAAATCTTTATTCATGTTAAACGTAAAATAAGGAAATTTATAAATAAAACAGATGAAATACGACTTGAAATGAATTACAATTTCGTTAGACGATCCAATTCTTTTCGTTTCACCTTGAAAGCTTCCTTTGAATTGATTCCCAAAATGCGTTTTGCTGGAAAATCTGGTTCATAAATCAATCCTTCAGCAGTTTTTACCCGAGAACAGGCAACATATGTTCTTTGGTACCAAGATTCAAGACTGCTTTCGACAAAGTGATCCCTTGCGAACGGTGAATGCTGATAGCGTATGCCAGAGAGAGAGGAAATTGCTTCCGAGTACAGTTAACGTTATTCTTATTTATTTTAATTTAATTTTAATTCTTGGATAACGAAAATCCAAATTTCGGCTTCGTAAGAACCCGAAGAATTATCACTTCCAGCTGTAGTAAAAATTTCGTTGATTTAAGTTGAACCGTTCAGGCGCAGAGACATGCTAACATTGTGCATTGGAAGTCTAGACAAAGAAAGCTCATCTTCGATTCGCTTTGATAAACAACACATGGTGTGCCCCAAGGTTCACAATTGATGTCGCAACAAAAATTATGCAACGAGAACCCGCTGTCATCACAAGATGGTCGCTTGATAAAGGACTCACAATTACCTCAGAAGAAAACTTATGCATATAATCCAACCCACTTTATGTATCATGGCTTCCAAATAAAATTTCATAGCCTTCTATGTCTCCATGCCAACACGAAAACCAAGGGCATCCCAAATAACAAATGTGACACCTTCTTCGAAGTTGTAAATTGTTACAAATAGTTTCACAGTCGACTCATCAACGTTTGGTGGCCAAATTTGAGACGACCGATTCGGTAATCAATCAGCCAGAAACGCAAGATCGGCCAAGAACATCGTCGCAGTCCGTGAAAGTGTATAGCAGAATCCAAGACAGTCGGATTTTTGCAGGCTTCATCTTGTCGAATTTTGCATCGAGACTTGGGCCTACATCCGTACAAGATAAAACTGACCCAGGAACTCAGAGTTCATGACTGAAGAAAACGCCGTTTGTTCGTTGTCTGATCTTTGGAGCGTTTGAAAGAGGACTCTAATTTTGCCATATATGGGACGACACCAATCCACACGAGGTTCACTAGGTAACAATGCATCCTCAAAAAGTTACTGTTTGATGTGGATTGTGGGCCGGCGACGTCATTGGTCCTTGTTTTTCGAAAACGACGTTGGTGAGGCGGTCACCGTCAATGGCGAGCGCTATAGAACGATGATAACCAAGTTCTTATGGGCCAATTTTAACCATGACGCTACGTGCCACACTGCGGACGCCACGACTGACATTATGCATGAACGATTTGAAGGTAAAGTTATCTCTTGCAGAGGTAATGTGAATTGGCCAGCACGGTCATGCCATTTCATCCCGCTAGACTTTTTTTTGTAGGATTTAAGGTCCTAAAGTCTATCCGAATGAACCACAATCGACCAATGCCCTTAAGGGAAACATAACTCAGGCCACCGCTCAAAATTCAACCGGATCTATGCGGTGGAGTCATTGATAATTGCACCACTCGGATCCATGCCATCGTAAGAAGCCAAAGAGCGCATGTGAACTATGTCATATTCCAGACATAATGGCATATATGTGACATTCAAATAAAAGAAGAGTATTGTTAATACTTTACACACAGCTTGTTTTATTCCATTTCAACATCGAGTATTATTGAAAGACATTTTAAAATTTAAGATATCCACACTCAGAAAATAACTTCCTAACGAGACATTATTTTCTCCTAAAAAAACCGAAAATATCTATAGAATTTTAATGTGGTCGCATGCCTTTGCATACATACATATAGTGCCAGTCTAGATTGCTATTAAAATAGGTCTCATTCAAGAGGTAACATATTTCCTTGCAAAGTTGTTGAGATTTACTTTCTTAAGTGGTCGGATTGGCAAATAGAATACAGACGATTTGTTTTTTCTGTAAATGTGTAAAGTAGAACTGATAAAAACAGAATTACGTGCAAAGTTTTTTTAAATAGTGCAGATAAATAAACTAATCTAACAGTGAAAGTAGCGGTCGCAAGCTCGTTCCTACGTTTTTCAAGTTTTATCAAAGTATAAATAATATAATATGAAATAGATTAACTGAGATTGGTTTTCACGAAGTTTAGTAGAAACGATAATCAATCGTCTACTTACGTACCTGAGCACAGTAAATTACTGACTACTTCAACAGTATGTTATTAAAGATTTAAGATAGCAAACGGAAATTAAGTCAGAATGTGGAACAAGTGCATTGGGCTATGGAAGGTATAAAAAGCAGGGAAATTGAGAAACTTGGTTCTAATTGATATTTGCCAATCGCACGCTATGGCTCGGTTGACGGAAGGATTTCTATTGTTAACGGTGTTCTTCCTTGCAGGCAGTGAGTGTTTAAAAATTTTAAAAAAGGTTTTAGCAAAGATCGAGGGATTAATTGTTCATTAGTGACTTGAATAGTTTTTCCTATAAATTACACAATTTTATTAAATTTGATATAACGGTTTCGTGCATTGATTTAAGTGAATAATTTTGAATTTCTAGGTAATGCCCGACAGGGTTTTGGGCCTGGTGAGCAAGACTGGGGATATGTCGATGTAAGGAAGGGTGCACATATGTTTTATTGGCTTTACTACACTACCGCTAACGTGTCCACATACACCGAACGTCCACTTGCAATATGGTTACAAGGAGGTCCAGGAGCTTCGTCGACCGGTTATGGAAACTTCGAGGAATTAGGCCCTGTTACATTGCGTCTACAGCCCCGAAACTATACTTGGGTGAAAGATATGAACGTGATTTTCATCGACAACCCAGTTGGGAGTGGATTCAGTTATGTTGACAACATACGTTATCTGACGAGAACTAACAATCAAATCGCTCTGGATCTGGTCTCTTTTATGAAAGGATTTTACAATCTTCATCCAGAATTTAAACCAGTTCCCTTGCACATTTTCTGCGAAAGTTATGGTGGCAAAATGGCACCGGAATTTGCCTTAGAACTGTATAGAGCTATAGAAAGGAATGAAATCGAAAGTAACTTGCAGTCGGTAGCTCTGGGTGATCCATGGGTATCGCCCATTAATTCAGTAAATGCTTGGGCACCGCTCTTATTAAACATGGTATGTTTCATTATCCAACGAATGTTCAAATGTCACTTCAAAATACATCTTTCTTGCCATACTTGCAGGGTATTGTGGACGAAGATGGCTACAGGGAGATTACAAAATCAGCGGAAGCTACCCAAAGAGCTCTTGATAACCAAAAACACACACAGGCTACCTTACTCTGGAGTAATACCCAACAAGTTTTACTTACTGAATCGAAAGGTGTTGATTTCTACAACATTTTGAAACCAACAAGTGGCGAATCTAATCTTCGGGCTTTATCCAGAAATCAAGGTACTGATTTAAATCAATTGTAGACACACTGATTATCACCTATTTTGTGAATAGATCTCATGTATAGGACTTTAGTGCGTTACGGATATGATATCGATGAAGATCGTGACGCAATTTTAAGCAAGCTGATGCGGGGCCCAGTCACCGAGGCATTAAATATCCCGTCAAAAGTAAAATGGGGATCGCAAAGTGGTTCAACTTTCAATGTTCTCATGGGCGACTTTATGAAACCTGTTGTCGATGTTGGTAAGAAATACTTATGAGCTTCGAATTCACTAGTTTTAATGTCGCTATCCCTTTGCAGTGGAAACTCTATTGAATTCAACAACAGTAAAAGTCGCGGTATTCTCAGGACAACTGGATCTTATTTGCGCAACTCCTGGCACAGTTAAATGGATTAATGACATGGAATGGACTGAAAGTGATGCATATAAAAATGCCCCAAGAACGGGTATTGTTGTAGATCGTGTATTGGAGGGCTATCAAAAAGAAGCTGGAAACTTTGCAATGTTTTGGATTGACCGAGCTGGTCACATGGTGCCGCATGATAATCCGAGGGCGATGGACTATATTTTGAAGAAATATACTCATTACGACACGCCACAATAACCAAGTTGTTCGTTGCCATAAACCATAAATATAAATTACTATTTATTGGTTTTGGAATTGTTGTTTAATTTTCTTCGTTAATGAAGGTTGAGCAGATAAAGAAATTAAATTACAACGCCATTCTTGCTGCATTTACGAAAAGTACTCTCCAGCCGGTACGATCCTTTACTAGCTGCTTTCAAAACTTTATTCTTACAAATACAAGGGACGATCATGCCTGGCAAAAAAACTATAAAGTCTGGCTTTTATCGTATTTTTTTCTTTTCGTCGATCCTTTTTGCTTCGTTGATTACACTCGTATTTGTCCCTTGTTTATTAGACAACGGTAATGCGTAGCCTACCGGTAATTGTGTATGCGATATGAGTGTATGTGGTATGAGTATGCGGTATGAGTGTGCGAAAAAATGCTATTGTTCTTAATTTGTTGAATTTTTCTGTCCGTGTACATGAAATCGTCCATCCTGTGGCAGCCAGGGTTGGAATTGAAGAGCCTTCAGGCCAAGGCAGCGGTGCCAATCGCCTAGACTCCCAATTCTAGACATCGTAGACACAGATTAGGCCGATGTGGCCTTTTAGCCATTAGTCATTGGTTTTATCTTCACTTTGACTCTCTGTTAATACAGTAATGGCCAAAGGTTGTGCGCAGAATTATTCTCTCGAGTGCGCAAAAGCATCTCATCAATAACTTGCGATAATTTACAAGCCTCCGATCGGAGAGTAGGGTTGAGTTGATTAAAGTTTTGAAAAGAGTTACCTCTTAGTCTAAGATATTTCTTAATCGCCTCTTAAGTCCAAAAAAGGAGTGGCGGTAAAAGTTGTTCTTCTAATTTTAAGTCTGCTGTCGTTGCCACTTATCAAATCTTAGCTTCGCGTAATTTTCTGATGGCAGCATATATTTGATCCTGCCCTCATTTACCAAGGACGCTAGTAATATTACCCCGACTAAATGGCATTACCCATCAATGCTAGTATCCAATATCCAATGTCGAAAGAACATTGTCATGCTCTTCATGTCAATGAGTTAAAGTGTCTTCTGTCAATATAGGTTTAATCTCTTCATACATGGTACTATGATTTTTGTTTCCATTATCAGTTGCAGTTGCCACTTGATTGATTGACGTAGAATAAACGCTTAGATAGTGCCCAAACTTTTGTGATAGATACAAGTGGGTGATAAGGCGGCGAGGCAGCGATGACGACACATGTGAAAGAGAATTAGCGAGATGTGAGGAACGACTAGATCTGCAAGAAATGAGGTATGGAAACTGTACGAGTAGAATAAAAGTACAAGCACACACAAGGAGGCCACCAAGATGGCTTACCCACAGACCCCCACGCGTTAAAAAAGACCTTTATTCAGTTTCACGAAAGCCTTAATATCTCTCCCATTGACGTAAATAACGACCTCTCCACATTCGCCGCCCATGTCAGTTCAAAGCGCATCGAACACTTGCAAAGTACCCGCTCTAATCTCAAAGACAATTTTAAATTCAAACCTAAACACCACTACATCTTCCCACCCATCGAATATTTCTTACAAAAACATATCCCTGTACTATCAGAACGTCAGAGGATTACGCACCAAAACCTCCGCAGTACTCCTTTATTCCCAAAACCTACCCGATATATTTGCCTTAGCCGAAAGGAATTTATGCTCCAGCATTGGAGACAGCGAGTTATTCACCTCAGATATCATTCTGTTTCGGGCCGATGGGCGCGACAACTCTGCCGATCCGGATGGTCGAGGAGTTCTCTTAGCAATCCACAGGCGCTATTATCCCTTGCTCTTCAAATCGTCGAATTCCGCTGACTTCAACTTCACTAGTGCCTCAGAAAGTCTTCCTAAACGGAAACTTTATTTTGCCTGCTGTTACTAAAGACCCTCACAGCCCACACATTGCCACCAACTCGCCGCATCCAATGACATCATCATCATCATCTGTGGCGATTTCAACCTCCCACACCTGAAATGGATTCAATCCTCAGGTAAAGAAATCCTTTTCAAGGATCATTTTTCTGACTCCGACCTTTTGCAACTCAATAACATCACCAATAACATGGACAGACAACTCGACCTGATTTTCTCATCTGATGCCGCTAACTGCGTTGTTACCCCGAGGAACCATTTTCTTTCTATTTTAAACCCCCTTCATCCACCTCTATCGGTAACTCTTTCACTCGAAACCCATTTCGCTATTCTTCCCTCTGAAAATATGTACTGTTTCAATTTCTGGAAAGCTAACTTCGCGAACTTAATAATCTGCTCAACAATGTTAATTTTATCTTCCTCCTTAACCCTAACTCACACATATCCTTAAACGAAACCCTTGCGCTATTCTACTCCAAAATCCTCAGCTGCTTCATTCTATCAGTCACATACTCACCAAAAAAGAACTACACTTTATCTCCGCCCTGGTATACCAAGGAACTACGCTCCTTGCGCAATAAAAGAAACAAAAATTGGCACGCCTATCTTAGATCCTCCTCTGCATCTGACCTTTCTAATTACATGCAGTCCTACACTAAATTCGCACAGCTATGTGAATCACTCTACCTCCGATACCTGAACAGACAGCAATCATCCCTTATCTCTGGCCCCAAGTGTTTCATTAATACAAAAAGAAAAACCGATAGCTACCACGCTACATTTAATTCTCTCAATAACTCTTCAAACGAACCCGAAGTAATCGTCAATTTCTTTGCTCATTTCTTCAGCCAATCATTCACCGACCAGGATCTTCAACCCGATCACGATTATTTTCGATATTTGAAAGACTGCCCCCAGAGGTCTCTTGTTTCACTGAACATAACTCCCGTCCTAATCGCCGAAAAAATACGCAACTTAAAGGGTGACTACTCTCCCGGTCCTAACTGTCTGCCTGCCGTGGTCTTAAAAAGTGCGCGAACCATCTTATTTTACCTCTTACCGCTCTATTCCAAAGCTCTATCTCTCAAGGACTCTTTCCTAAGCTTTGGAAATATGCTTATATCATTCCAGTGCACAAAAAAGGACTAAAAATGATGTGTCCAACTATCGTCCCATTGCCAAGCTCTCATGCATACCCAAACTTTTCGAGAGCATCGTTTATGATGTACTATTCTTTCACTGCAAACCCACATGATCTCCTAACCAAAAAGGGTTCTTAAAAGGTCGACCATCAACCATTAATCTAGTCGAGTTTGTTTCACAGTGTTTGTGTGCACTCGAAGCTGGCAAAGAAGTAGACGTTGTCGCCACTGACTTCAGCAAAGTCTTTGACAAAATTTCTCACCAAATTATTCTCCATAAGCTCACTGCCTTGGTTTCTGTCTCGGTTTTATCTCATGGATCAAATCTTATCTTGAAGATCATCAATATAACGTTATCTTCAGATCTTCTATCTCTGATCCAATTAATGCTACCTCCGGTGTTCCGCAAGGTAGTCATCTCGGCCCATTAATATTTCTTGTAACCATTAATTATGTTGACAGCGTTATTCTGAACTCTCAGCTCTTCATATATGCCGATGATATGAAAATATTTAAACACATATGTTCCCCTGTCGACTCGTGCTCTCTCCAATTGGACCTTAATAGGTTCACTACTTGGTGTCAAAAAAACCATCTAGAGCTCAATGGGCCTGCACACACGGGAGTAATCCAACCTGCTGAAAATTGATTTTATGAGAGAGGGAGCTGAAGTGTGAAGTATGAAACGGAGTAAAATCTTCAACCGCGTATCGAGTGGTTGAAGAGAGAGCAAAACTAATACATACACAACTCTTTACTTTTCGAGTCGGCACGTTTTTTGTCTCGTGTTGCGTCTCAATCGTAATTCGCCCTTCAAGCAGTGAACACTGTATAAACCAAATGGAGAGGAGACGTCTTTTGCGAAATATCTCTGTCAAATGAAATGTCAGAAAGACGAAAACACTAACAAAATGAAACGAGGTTCACATATACATTTTTTTCAGTTGGAGTAGTTCATTCCGTATAAGCTTAGAGCAGAGCATTACACCAGTTTTACTCCTGATAAAATTACTCCTGTGCGTGCAGGCTCAATGTTAGGAAATACCAAACCTTCACTTACTCCCGCAAGCGCTCTTCCTCACCACCCAGAACCTACATTGTTCCTAATGAAACCGTTCCCCCCGTCAGCTTCTTGGTTGATTTAGGGATTATTTGTGACCGTAAACACCACTTTCGCCTCCATATCGACAACGTTATCAAACGTGCTAACTCTGCCCACGGTTTCGTGAAACGTTGGTCCAAAGAATTCTCGAATCATTACGTTACGAAATCATTATACATCACATCGTTAGGCCCCTTCTCGAATGTGCTAGCCAAGTCTGGTCCCCCTCTTATGAATCCCATACGCGTATTGAAGCCATTCAACGCAGGTTTATCCGTTTTGTCCTTCGTGGCCTTTCCTGGGCTAACCCCCTTAATTTACCACCTTATACGGATCGCCTAAAATGAATCAACCTCCAACCTCTTAAAGAACGACGTGATGTTGCAGATATTCTATTTATTCGAGACCTTCTCAGCGGTAACATTGACAGCCTCCTCATTATTGCACATTATTCCCCTTAACACCTACCCACGTAACCTTCGGTCCACGCCCCTTTTTCGTATAAACACTCTCCGCACAAATTATGGCTACCACGAACCAATGTCCAGAATGCTTCGCAAAAGCTAACACAAATCTCTCCGACCATCACCTCAAAAAGTCCAGCCCTATACCACAACCCTTCACACTCTCCTTATCGTTATAGTTATTTGGCTTGCAGTTGTTAAGGCTTGCATCAAGCTAATAAAGTGCCCCTATGGGGACATCAAATCAAATCAAGGAGTGGTCGACAGATAGGTCTCATAGAAGGGAATAGAGTCATAGCATCAGATCACATGAGTAATGTAGTTTACAATATTTCGGTTTATTATATTTATAATATTGTTCGTCCCATGTCAAAACTCCGCGTGGCGAATTCTTGAGATGCTTACACTAGTAGGTTAACACTCCGGTGAAAAGAGATTAGGCTGTGTTTTTATTGCTTTTTAATAATAAATACGTGCTAAAGGATTTATGATTACCTTTAATAGACGACTATCAAGACATGGAGATGCTAAATATGCCACAATGTTTGTAAAACCTTAATCTTCATACTTTGGCATATAAGCCCAATAAACCCGAAACGCCATATTTCAAGAGCCCATATCTCAGTAGATAAATCTTTTTTTGAAGGTATGAGCTGAATTGAAGCCAAATTACAAAGCGATTTTAGCGCTTTAATATAAGTTAAAATAAAAGTAGAGTATTTTACAGCATTCTTGGCGTCCTTGAACATGTGGTCATTCCAACTAATTGCTTTATTATCGCACATACTGAGGATGGATAATTTTTCGGTTTCAACAACATGGATAATGGCTGATTAGTGACAGTAGACAGCATATCTTTTTATGCAACTTCAAATCCATCCTTTTTTTCCGGAATGGCTTGCTGCATAAAAAATCCCAATAGCCTTTTGACTCAAAGTAGTTACATAGAATGATGTGACTCAAATTGTTCAAGTTCTTAAATCTGAACATATAAGTATACTGGCTTTAGAGCGAACCGTAGCTCTTCCATAGGGGTGGTAAATGTACAATATAAGATTTCAACTTGATAAAGACATATTAGCGGTTTTGTGTTTTCCTGATTTTTCCAAGGCATGCGACGTGGTAAGTCATGGTAAGTCATACCAAATATTTGCTGTTGTTAAACAGTCTTTCGCCGACGAATCGTTTGCTCCAGACTTCTCATACTTTGATTATCTACCCTTTTTCCCTTCGACCATTCTTCCACGCACAGTCGATTCTCATGTCATCGAAAACAAATTAAATCTACTTAATGATGAATTCACTCCTGGATCCGACGGTCTCGCTGCCATATTTCTAAAAAAAAGTTCCTCAACCATCTCTCGCCCTCTCTCGAAAATCTTCACTCTATCCATATACCAAGGTGAATTCCCCCGCTTATGGAAAACCTCATTTATCACCCCTATACACAAAAAGGTCCGAAGAACGTTGTTTACAACTATCGTCCCATTGCCAAACTGTCACATATACCCAAACTTTTCGAGAGTATTTTGTACGAAACTCTAAGTTTTCGCTGCAAATCTTTAATCTCCCCTAGACAACACGGTTTCCTCAAATGCAGATCCACAACCACTAACCTTGTTGAATTTGTGTCCTTTACCCTATCAGCCTTAGAGCACGGCAAAGAATCCACGTTATCTCAACCGATTTCAGTAAAGCTTTCGATAAAATCTACCACAGACTGATACTCTTCAAATTGTCCTCCCTTGGCTTCGACCTCATTTCTTTGAAGTGGATATCTTCTTACCGCTATTACAGTGTTCGTTTTAGATCTGCCTCCTGTAACCCCTTTTTAGCTTCCTCCGGCGTCCCCCAAGGCAGCCACTTAGGTCCACTTCTTTTCGTCCTTTCCATAAACGATCTTGAAATGGTGATCAAACACTCCCAAATCTCATTATACGCCGACGACACCAAGTTCTTCAAGACCATTTCCTCCAGTCATGACTCTTCCCTTATTCAATCTGATATCAATAGTTTTTCCATCTGGTGTTCCAAAAATTGCTTAGAACTTAATATTTCCAAATGCCAATCAATTCCTTACCGACAAACCCACATTTCTAGAATCGAGAGCATCCAACTCCGATTCCTACGTTTTGCTCTTCGAGGTCTCCCCTGGAGCAATCCTTTGATTTTACCACCCTACCAAGCCCGCCTTAAACTAATCAACAAGAACACGTTGGAGGAAAGAAGAATTGTATCTGACATTCTGTTCATCCATCGTCTCCTTTCAGGTACCATTGACTGCGCAACCCTCTATAATTCTGTCTCTATAAACATTAACCCCCGCAATGTACGAAATCCCCGTCTCTTCTATCTACCCACCCCCCGTACTGCCTATGGCTCCAATGAACCCATTACTCGTATGCTGGGAAGTGTTAATTCGAATCCTTACTTCGATTTCAACCTCAGCACTCGATGCCTAAAAATCCGCCTTTTCAACCACCCCCCACCCTGAGATTAGATTAAGATAGCTTGAATTAAGCCCAATAAATAGGGGCGTTTGCCCCCACGAAAATTAAATTAAAATTGATTTTCGGTTTAGTGATTTGATTTGATTTGATTTGATTTGACGCCCCCATAGGGGCACTTTATTAGCTTAATGCAAGCCTTAACAAAAATCTGATAACTTAACTATAACTTATTAACTAGGTGGCGGCGTGGAGACGATTAAGGAGGGTGAGAAGGGTGGTGGTATAGGGCAATTCTAAGGCTGGACTTATTAAGGTGAAGGTCGAAAAGATTGGTGTTAGCTTTTCGAAGCATTCTGGACATTGGTTCATGGTAGCCATAATTTGTGCGGTGAGTGCTTATACGGAAAAGGGGTGTGGACCGAAGGTTACGCGGGTTGGTGTTAAGGGGAATCATGTGTAATAATGAAGGGCTGTCAATGTTACCACTGAGAAGGTCATGGATAAATAGAATGTCTGCACCATCACGTCGTTCTTTAAGGGGTTGGAGGTTGATTAATTTTAAGCGATCCGTATAAGGTGGTAAATTAAGGGGGTCGGCCCAAGGAAGGCCACGAAGGGCAAAACGGATAAACCTGCGTTGAATGGATTCAATACGCGTAGTATGGGATTCATAAGAGGGGGACCAGACTTGGCTAGCATATTCGAGAAGGGGCCTAACGAAAGTGATGTATAATGATTTCGTAACGTAAGGATTCGAGAATTCTTTGGACCAACGTTTCACGAAACCGAGGGCAGAGTTAGCACGTTTGATAATATTGTCGATATGGAGGCGAAAGTTGAGTTCACGGTCACAAATAACCCCTAGGTCAACCAAGAAGTTGACAGGGGGAACGGTTTCATTACGAATAATGTAGGTTCTAGGTGGTGAGGAAGAGCGTTTGCGGGAGTAAGTGATGGTTTGGCATTTACTGATATTGAGCTCGAGATGGTTTTTTTGACACCAAGTAGTGAACCTGTTAAGGTCCAATTGGAGAGAGCAGGAGTCGACAGGGGAAGATATGTGTTTAAATATTTTCATATCATCAGCATATATGGAGAGCTGAGAGTTCAGAATAACGCTGTCGACATCATTAATGGTTAGAATAAATATCAGTGGACCGAGATGACTACCTTGCGGGACACCGGAGGTAGCGTTAATTGGATCAGAAATAGAAGATCTGAAGATAACGTTATATTGACGATCTTCGAGATAAGATTTGATCCATGAGATAAAACCGGGAGAGAAACCGAGGGCAGTGAGCTTGAGGAGAATAATTTGGTGAGACATTTTGTCAAAGGCTTTGCTGAAGTCAGTGGCGACAACGTCTACTTCTTTGCCAGCTTCGAGTGCACACAAACATTGTGAAACAAACTCGACTAGATTAGTGGTTGTCGATCGACCTTTTAGGAACCCATGTTGGTTAGGAGAAAATATGGGTTTGCAGTGAAAGAATAGTGCATCATAAACGATGCTCTCGAAAAGTTTGGGTGCGCATGAGAGCTTGGCAATGGGACGATAGTTGGACACATCATTTTTCAGTCCTTTTTTGTGGACTGGAATGATATAAGCATATTTCCAAAGCTTAGGAAAAAGTCCTTGAGAGATAGAGCTTTGAAATAGAGCAGTAAGGGGTAAAATAAGATGGTTCGCAGAGGAGGATCTAAGATAGGCGTGCCAATTTTTGTTTCTTTTATTGCGCAAAGAGCGTAGTTCCTTGGTATACCAGGGCGGAGATGAGGTGTAATTCTTTTTTGGTGAGTATGGGACTGAAAGAATGAAGCAGCTGAGGATTTTGGTGTAAAATAGCGCAAGGGTTTCGTTTAGGGATATATGTGAGTTAGGGTTAAGGAGGAAGTTAAAATTAACATTGTTGAGCAGATTATTTAGTTTCGCGAAGTCAGCTTTGCGGAAATTGAAACAGTACGTATTTTCGGAGGGAAGGATAGTGAGTTTGGTCTCGAGTGAAAGAGTTACCGATAGAGGTGGATGAAGGGGGTCTAAAGTAGAGAGAAAATGGTTGCTTGGGTTAACAACGCAGTTTACGGCATCAGATGAGAAAATCAGGTCGAGTTGTCTGTCCATGTTATTGGTGATATTACTGAGTTGCAGAAGGCCGGAGTCAGAGAAATGATCCGTGAAAAGGATTTCTTTACCTGTGGAGGGGTTAGCGGCGATGTAGTGAGTCTCATCATCGGAATGAACCCATTTCAGGTGCGGGAGATTGAAATCGCCACAGATGATGATGATGTCATTGGGTTCGGTGATATCAAATATGGAGTCGACGAGATCAACGACGAGTTGGTAGCAGTGTGTGGGCTGTGAGGGTCTTAAGTAACAGCAGGCAAGATAAAGTTTCTGTTTAGGGAGTTTTATTGAGGCACTAGTGAAGTTGAAGTCAACGGAATTCGACGATTTGAAGGGCAAGGGATCATAGCGATTGTGGATTGCTAAGAGAACTCCGCGACCGTCAGGATCGGCAGAGTTGTCGCGTCCGTCGGCCCGAAACAGAATGAAATCTGATGTGAATAACTCGCTGTCTCCAATACTGGAGCATAAATTCGTTTCAGTTAATGCAAATATATCGTAGGGTAGGATTTGGGAGTTAAGGAGTACTGCGGAGGTTTTGGTGCGTAATCCTCTGACGTTCTGATAGTACAGGGATATGTTATTATTTGATGGGTGAGGAGATGTAAGTGTATTTAGGTTAGGATTTAAAATAGTTTTTGAGATTAGAACGGGTACTTTGCAAGTGTGCAATGCGCTTTGAACTGACGTGGGCTGCGAAAGTGGAGAGGTCGTTATTTACATCAATGGGAGAAATATTAAGGCTTTCGTGAAATCGTATAAAGGTCTTTTTTAACGCGTGGGGGTCTGTGGGTAGGCCTTCTTGGTGGATTGAAACTAGGACGTTGGTTTTAGTTTTGCCGTCGATACAAATGGAGTCAGGTTTGTCGTGGAGGTAGGCCAGATAGAGGCGTACATTTTCGTAGATTCTTCTGTCTCTTAAACGTGACATAACATAGCGGTCTTCGGCGTTTAGCTCGGCAAGATGTTTGGTGAGTTTGGCTGTGGGAGGGAGAAGTGGATCTAAGAAAGAGGGGGAGGTGAGAGGGAAGGTCGAGTTGTGGGAAGCTGAGGAGGTGGAGGGGCTGGAGGGGGTGTTGTTAGAAGCTGAGGAGGTGGAGGGAGTTGGGTTCAGAGTGTGAGAGTGTATAAAGTTTGGGTACTGAGGATACGTGCGGCTGTTACGTGAAGCCTGGGTGTTGGGATTGGGTATTGAATTAAGAATGTTCGATGAGGGGGATGAGGGTCTGGAGCCGGGCGCAAGGTTGAAGGATACGCGGTTGTGGTTACGTGATCTATTAGGAGAATTATTGGGTGGGGGGATGTTGAGGTGATCTGTTGATTTGGGAGCTATTGAGAGAGGAAGAGGTCGGGAGAAATTGGGGACTATTCCAGTCTTTAATTCCCAGTTAGTTCCTAAATTGCGAGGGGTTTGAGAAAGAGGCGAGGGTCCAGGTTTGGCTTGGTTAGGGGATTTGGGAGTGTTGAGCTTAGGTTTATTTTTAGGTTTAACGTTTGTGTTGTTCTTACGATCCCTAATGGTAATCCGCATCCTGTCGACTTTGATTTCCTTATTGGGGAGGCAGCGAAAAAGCCATTCATATTGTGGAGGGATGGTAATTTCAAAGCAGTTTCTGCGATGGAATTTGGGAGGAGTGAGCTGCGTGCACTTAACGAGGTTGATTGCATATAGAGCTACTAGTCTAACAAATACTTATCAAACTGAATCCAGAAAGTGGTGGTTGAAGGGGCAAGTTGAGTACCTAGAATATTTCCCATTTGAGTACCCCAGCATTCGATATTGGGCCCAAAGATCTTGTGTATGTTCATAAATCACTAACCCAGGGTCTGCAAAAATTTCTCTTCTTAACAGACTAAAAATTTAACAATTATAATACTAGCAGATTTTACAATACAAGTTTTGCTTGAAATAGTATAAAATACACTCTGTTGCAAAGAGACAAGAGGCGAGTGCATCTATTCATTATTATTGATGGGGATAATAACAAGTAGCAAAAATAGACAGAGAAATAAAATATTATTAACTTTAATTAAGTTTAGAAAAGATTTAGAAGATTCAAGCAATTTAATTTAGGTTTCAGGTGCAAACAATTTTTCGATTGACGAATAATTGAGAGAAAATAGTCATTTTTTGATGTCTTGTAAGAAAACTTTTTTCACCCTTTCGCATCTGAGGCTTTCAAGTAGAAAATTAAACAACCGAGGAGCAGTAACCAAATAGAACCATGAAAAATGTGACTTATTAATTGTCGGTAGCGTTACAAAATGTCTGGTATTTACTCGCAAGTTGTGATTTTCATCTAATCTAACCGCATAAAAACAACATTTTTCAAAAAAAAAATTTAACACTTTGTAACAGTATAGGTTCCTCAAAGGTAGAATTTTAAGAGCCCTAAACAAATCAAAGCTAGGGGTACAATGATTAACTTTGCACATAATCCGAACCGCATGTTTTTGTTTAACAAACAAAGGCTAATGAAGGCAATAAACCGTTATATACTAATTTCAAAATAGGTAAACTGCAATAAAGGCTGAGGTAGAGTTGTTTAATTACTCTGTTTAGATACTGCTTAAGATGCTTAAGATTGAGAGTATGCTCTTTTCAACTAAGTTTGCTGTATAATGTAACACCCAAGTATTTAAAACTGATGATACGCTCAATTTCGAAGCATGCATTACTACAATTCAATGAATCTTTGAACGCCATAGAATGAAGGTGGCAACCGCATAGACTAAAACGCAAACAGCTAGGTGAACGATAATATAAGGAAAATCATTGCAAACTCTACCTTTGATGTTGAAGAATATAAATTTCGTTTTTGGGCTAATTACAAGCCTATGCTGCTTAAACCAATTTCGCAATATCTCTAGGTCGTCATTGACAGCCAAAAAAAAGATGAAAATGATTCGAACAAGAATATGAAAGGGCAGTGTCGTCAGCAAATGCAGTTAGTTTACCTTCAAATTGTTGAGAAAAAAGGGCGTTGACATAAATTAAAAACAGAATGGGTCCTAAAACAGAACCCTGTGGGACACCCATAACAATGTCTTTCCGCGAACTTAGACAGTTTTTAATCTTTACCATTTGCTTTCGGTTTTTTAAATATGACACAAACCAATCATAGACAAAACCTCTAAAGCCCGCACGATAAATCGTATCTAAAAGTAGGGAATGTTCCACCATATCGAAAGCTTTGGTAATATCTACGAACAGTGCAGCTGAAGTTTTAGATGTGTTTACACTGTTATATAGTTCACACGTTAATTTAAGTAGGCCACTTTCTGTAGATCTGCCACTTCTAAAGCCAAACTGGGAAACACTGAAAAAATTAGACTTATTTAGAAACGAAAGGGCCCTAGATTTCACACCCCTTTCCAGAATTTTTGAAAAATTGACAGAAGGGAAATAGGACGGTAATTGTTTAATGCCGTAGTATCGAGTTTTTTTATGGAGTGGAAACACAATCGCTGTTTTGAGGATTTCCGAAAAAATACCCTGCTTAATACTGAAATTAAAGATATAGCTTAAGACATCTGAGATTTGAAAAGAGATTTGATTCAAAACGTAGCTGAAAATGCGGTCAAATGAAGATGAATGAGATGTTTTTAGAGACATAATAATTTTATTAATTTCAAGTGCCGTAAAATCTTCAAAGACAAAAGTTTGTGATTGGTGAGATTCCGGAATTAAACCATAAGTACATTGGTAAAAGGAAAGGCTCAGACACATAAGTATTATTATGGTTTAAGGTTATATCAACATTGTCTTTTAGAGTTGTCCATATAAGCTGCTAATTTATTTCTGAAATAGATCTTGTACAGATCTTGTAGTAATATTTTTTCAGTCTAGAATTGTTGGGGTGTTTTTTAACTTGTAGGAAAAAGTGTTTTTTCTTTCTTATTTTACTGAGTAAGGATTGAGTCATCCATGACTTCAAACATCTAGACTTATTATTTTTAGGAACCATACTCCTACTACAATTGGATAAGTGGGTTTGTAACTTATTTAGAAATATATCGAAAGCAATTTTTTTTTTTTTTTTTTTTTTTTATAATTCGTGCAGGTTCAAGAGTTACGCTCTTTTGATGTTTGTCACACAACCTGGACGGGGTGCAGATGGTTTGTGTCGAAGATGTTCGTTCACTACTCTCCGGGGGTGGTTGTCTTGGGATTCGAGAGATTCGACTGAATTTGTCGCGTTGTTTGTAGTTTTACAGTAACTTTATTCCATGCCATTAAGATCTTATATTGGAAATGCACACGCAGAGTATGAATTTTGAAGTGATCTTATACTGCGAGTGTTATGCCTTCGTCGTGATGGATCCCGTGCTTCGAAAACTTCGTCCCAGTGCCCAAAACTCAAACTTGCATAGTTAAGAAGTTGCCTGCCTCCGCTGAGCTGGAGAAAATGTTTATATTTAAGTCACCCAACAAAATCACATTTTTACAAGACTGACACCCTAAGAACTCCGAAAATTGGACATATGATTCCTCAGAACAAAATGCCAATGCTAATTGAGTATAAATGATTTAAACATATGTCAAGAATCATACGTAAGCCGTCAAAAATAGAACACTGGAAAACCAAAAACAAAAAAAATCACCCGTTGTTATAAAAGATAAAATCAAATTGAAATTGAATTGAGGCATTAAATGTGGGGTTGGAATTTAATGTGTATCTAACATATGTTGCGGTTGTAAGTTTATGGCCGAAGAGCAGGAACGTGAGTCTTGGGATGAATATGAAAAGGCAAGAATACTGTCATTGGATTGGATATAGCGGGGGAGATCTTTTATAAATGTGAGGGAATGTAACATTTATTTGGCGAATATCAGATTTAAAACCAAAGGAAACGAAAGGTAATCTGTAATTCATAGAAGAAGATATTCATCGATACCTTAAGTACACGTTTTAGACAAACGGTTTTAGAAATATCAAGTGCATCGATCTGACTTTCACAAAAAGGGTTGCACAAAGATTGGTTCCACTTTTCGGTGAGAAATGTTATCAAATAACGAGTCGACCTGTTGCTATGGAAACCGTACTAGCCGCCATTAAGAGTTTTCGCGATTTAATAAGCTGATGATTTATCATTGTTTTTATGACTTTAGAAAGACGTGACGTTAATGCTATCGGTCGATAGGTCGATAGGAGGAGCCGAAGAATCGCCCTTTTTAGAGACAGACGGGACAAATGATGTTTTCAATCTACTCGGGTAGAGACCAAAAAATTAAGATATACGAAATGCTTTCTTGAGTCTTTTGATAACACAAGACGAGTATCTGGTAAACGAAACCGATCGAAAAACAATAAAAATCCACCAGAAAAAAAATATTTTATTTTGTGATCCCAAATTATTATAAAAATGTTACCCAAAATGCATTTACATATAAACAGTGATTTACGGAATAAAGATATTACATCTACAAATGCTTACATAAGAAATAAAAAAATATAAATAAACTTATCTGATAGCATTTAAGAATAGATCACCCTCCCACAGACATATATTTATTTGATTCCAACATACTGTTTTAATTACTTTTATAGTAACTAAAATTTCTCTTCATTTATCGAATGGAACAATTGTGTTTTGATCTTGATCTCTTGCACGATATTATTAATTAAAAACATTTGCGTATACATACATACATATTTTAAAATATTCATTAAGTTTTATAAGCGGGGTATAGCAGAAGGATAAAGGTCCAAGCAACCACATCTTAAAATAATTCAATATGTATTTACATCATTCAATTCTACTGGGTATGGTTTAGTGTTAATAAAAAAGTCCTAAAACCTACAAATAACTAAAGGTCCATTTCTTTATCACCATTGAACGAATTGAAACCGTCATTTTATTGTGCTGCATACTAACTAAATCCTAACTATGCAAACTGACGGTTTCGAACGCATGATCTACAAAATTCCATTGTTTTTACAATGAAAGCTCTTCAGTCAAAGTGTTTGCATGCGGCTGCTCCTCGGGAGAACGAATATCTGTCAATATAACAACTTCATATGGGCTACAATCCGATAGATGTAAGAAAGCACATAGCCATCCGTAGAAACCCTTTTCGATATCCGAAATCTCGTTCAACCAACTGTTGAGCTGAAGGCTGACCTGTACAAAGCCAGCATAAACACCTAGTCCAATTGTACAGACTATTATTCCAATAGGATATGATAATATAAGTATTGGCGACATGAAGAACTTAAGCATGTAGCTTCGCTCTTCACTGAAGTAAGTGAACATATTGTACCACGTTAGAGTGCCGATGTAAAAGGAGTAAACTCCTGAGATCAAGATCACAAATGGAAGACTTATAAGTGAGAGCATGAGAATGTGAAGCCCTGTGGTCGATGAGCACATACAACAAAGATTTCTTTTCTTCTTTGTCTCGATCGCAATTGCGGCGGCATTGATTTGTTCCAGCTCTTCTCGGCTTATGTTGATCTGTAAGTCAACACACTGCCCCTTCTTCCGCCCTCGTTTTATGGTACCTTGCAGAAAAAAGAATTTACTTTAGGTTTTGTTTGGCAATAAATTCAAGAAGTGATTCACCTGTCATTGTCAAATAGTTACTATCCATTGATCTCCTAGTATTGTACCTTTCCAGACTATGATCATCCGTGTTGAGAACACTTGTTTCACCTGACTCCAAGTCTTCATAGTTAACAACCTCGGGAGAATTTCTGCAACTGCGTACGTGCAAAGTGTCTGTTCGAATATTTACTCGTTTTTTTGACGAACGCGTACTGAGGCAATCCTGCGATTTACTTAGCTTTGCATCTAAACTACTTTCAGAATAACTACTTGGTGTGACGGTGGAACTCTCACGTCGATTTGTTGGCAGCAAAACGGGAGGAAGATTTTCAAAATGCTGTAATTCGTTATCTTCTCCTTCATAGATATTATCGGAACTTGCAGCGATTTTCTTATCTTGCACTTGATTCGGTGAAGTTTTGATTTCGTTCAGTGGTAATTGTGGCAGTGGTTGTTTGTTTTTGAGGATCAATGACGTTTTTAAAAGATCGTCTTCTAAACTTGGCGATGAGGGAGAATGTTTTTGGCGATTCTATAAACGATACCGAAAGTAACATTTAATATTTAATTTTAAGAGGTCCACCAGACAAGCTTAAGCTTGAAGCATTAAATATTAATCGTACAAATAAGTTTTGTGGGACTTATAAAAGATGGCGTCGCTAGTATTAAATTGCATCGGACCACTTTTTAACTATATTCACAAGAAAGCGTCATCATTTTTCTTTAATAATCAGTATGTATTTTGTTGAAGTGTAAACAACTGGAATTTTTTGTTTTCTAAACATGTCAACTTATATTCAACAAAACAACATTTACGGGAAGCGCTGCTTTTTTGCTTCAATTTGAAGACAAATGCAGCTGAAGGGTATGGATTACTATGTTAAGCATATGGGGAACATATGCATCAATAACAACATGTGAGTACTGGTTCCAGCGTTTCAAAAATGGCGATTTTGACGCCAGTGACAAAGAACGTGAAGGGAGGCCAAAAAAGTTTGAAGACGCTGAGTTGGAGACATCCAGCTGGGATCAGTTCGGAGGGATCTACTATGTGCTACTCCATCTTAACGAAACCATCACCGCGGATCGTTACCAACAATAATTGATGCAATTAAACTTAGCTTTGAAGCTTTAATGCCACCAATATGCTAAAATACATGACAAAGTGATTTTTTTGCACGACAAAGCTCGGCCACATGTTGCTAAAGTCGTCCGGGAAACTTTGGAAGCACTTAGCTGGGATGTCCTACCCCACCCGCCGTATTTTTCAGACATTGCTCCTTCCGACTACCACTTGTTCCGGTCGATGGCTAATGACCTGGCCGAGCAGCATTTCACTTCTTACGAAGAAGCCAAAAATTGGGTCGATTTTTGAATCGCCTCAAAAGATGAGGAATTTTTTGAACCCGGAATCTGTATGCTGCCTGAAAGATCGTTAAAGGTAGTAGAAAACGATGGACAATATTTGAAACAGCCCTTGTTTACTTAAAAAAAAGTGGCTCAGTTTTGACTTTGTGTTCTTCCTCATTTTCGATGTTTATATTGTTCGGAGTGGTTCGGGGTGAATGACAGAGTATGCGGAAAAGTGGTATGTGGGGTGAACGATTGGCTCTGACTTACATAGGATAATTATGTTGTTGGGTATGTGGGTTATTTGTGTTTATTGACCACGGATTGTGTTACATGTATGGATTTTTGGGTGAATTAATGGCTGTGGCTTACAAAGCATAATTATATTATAGGGAATTTGCACTTGGTCGTAACATATAAGCTTCGCTAGACTATACCAGCCACTTGCGTCTATGTGCCTGAACGACCCAGTCCTTGACGGACAATCGACCAACAATTACTATTCACGTTTCGTCAAAACTAGTCTCCGACATTCAGTGGAATAAATCGAAAAACTAATGTACGAGTGCTGGTCTGGTCGACTTTGATAAGGCGCTAACACCGAATGTTTGAAAGTCTGTTATATTCTATATAATAATTACGTGAAAGGAGTTTGTTGTTAAATGTGATATAATTACTTCGAGCAGAATCTTTGATATTAAAAACGGTTGGCAACAGGACGCGTTTAACACTTCGATACTTAGCAACTCAATAGCTTACGCAGATGATTTAGCAGATCAGATTCAAAATTTGAGATCATCAATCACGTATAGTTGTTCGCTGTGTTTTAATCTAGCTCCATCTTATATGGAAAATGGGGATATGTCTATGCCAGAACTTCAGTTAATTAAGTATTACTCTATTTAGGCTCTCTACGACGGAGAAGACTGACTCAAAAGCACATTGTAATTGCTACAACCAACGACAATAATAAATTTTCGGGATTTGCTACCTCGATTATAGATACCACGAAAGGACACTCCGATCGGGCTTTATTCCTCTTTATTCCTATTGACTCCGAAAGTTAAGTGCCACCAGGGACAAACAACTCATTCGCGACATTGATAAACAACATGCCAGGTTAAGGTTATCCAGTAAGATCCTTCTTACTCGGAGATTTTGAAGGCTTTGCGCATGACCAAGCTTAAATGAACCTGAGAACTGACTGAGCCTTTTAGCCTTTGTGGGGTGGGTCCTGAAAGCGAAGCTCAATCGCTGAAAAACGCAATGCTAACCAACCTCATCATATTTAAGATTAGAATTAAGCAGCTTAGGGTAGGTTAAGTTTTTGAAGAAGAAACAAAACTAATCAAGGTTTTCCAATAAAATAAGGATAAGGCAAGTTGCTAAGAGCCTCAAATCTCTCTCCGGATTTGAAGCCGTTCAAAAAAATGTCATCAGTGGGCCTTATTATGACACCTCTCCTACATATTATTCCTATTATAAAAGAATTAAAAGTCTGAACAACTGGAAGTAGTTTATGGTTGGCGATTCCCTTCTAGTCCCACACTACAATACATTTGGTTAATCATTCCAAAGATCAACATTTTTTTAAAAATCACTGTTAATGCCCATCTATGTCAGTCTTTGCCCCATATTTTAATTTATATAATAAAATCGTTTTACTGAATAATTATAACATAGTGTGCAGTGAAATGACAAAATCAACATTCTCACCTGTACTGCAACGATGTGGTCGACATAGTTTTGTGTCCCATTTGCCTTTTTCGAGGTTTGTCGCTTTCGTGGCGGTATAAAGACTGGACGTTCTTTAGCCATATTAATCTCAGGAGTTAATGATGTCTTTCCAACCATTTTTCTCGCATTAACTTTGATTTCCTTTCAATTCGCCCATGCGTTTATAAACAAAACACGAAACAATGAAAACAAACGCAAGCGAAGGCGCATGTGATTTATTTTTTTACACTTTACATAAATTTTTTCGAACTTGAATTCACAAACTTGAATAAAATATTCTTACGGGGAGTAAGTAAAAAACGGGTTAAGCGAAAATGCACATGGGAAAAAAAATATGTGCCGCGAGGTGCTTTTTGTTTGTGCACTTTAGCTGCAGTGCTTTCTTAGTGTATTGATTTTTCATGCAGTCTTTTATGATGCCCCACAATCATCACGGTTTCCACCCTCATTGTTGTCTGAAGTAAAAAACGTCTGTCTGACATTGTTGCATTACCGGCATTCAGAGAGCCATACATCATGCACCTGTGTGGCTCCCAGAACTTAGGGCTTATTTCCTTTAACTTCTCGAAAATGTGAATAAATGTTATTAAATCAAGTTAATATAGGAATTTATTAAAGAAGGAAACAGGAAATGTATTAGGATTTGAAATTTGCAAGATATGAAGGTACTAGATGGCCATATCTAAAAGTTGTGCAAATGACGAAACGTCATAGTATTGATCAGGTACGTTTTCACGTAACGTCACTCGGCTGTCAATTTTGTGTATAAACGAATTACAATGTGCATCAAAGGCGTACGAAAGGAAAAGAGCAATGGAAGAGGAGACTCAAACACGAAGTACTCAATTCCATCGGGAACAACAATTTCTCATTCAACTAGAGCGCGAGTTAAATACAGTCCTGGCGAAAATAGACGATAACCTGAACACGTTAAAGGTGGATATCACTATTTAAAATCATAGCAATCTTTCAACCTTTTCCTAAAATTCTAGGTGGAAGAGCTGCAATTACAATCAAACGCATTGAGTTCTACGGGCGGAGAGATCATCCCCAGTAAACAAAGTGAAGAATTAATTACCAAAACCGAAGTTTTTGTCGATAATCCCGAAGTTGTGAATCAACAGGAACTTGATTTGGGCGTAATGCTCTCTAATTTCAATGAAGAGAACGATGAATGGAATTAAAATACATGCGTTGATTTATTTTGTTTAAAAAAGAGAAAAAAAAACGAAAAAGGAATTATGCTTAGGTGTAATATTTTACTGAATCTGTGGGATTTTAATCGTCTTTGTCAGATGCTGACGATGAACTATGTTACTGCTACTGCCGCTTCTTTTTTTCCCGGCTGCCTCGTCCGACGAAGACGATGATTCGGATGATGATGAACTTTCCGACGAGTATGAAGATGTTGATGATTCAGACGAGTCTGATGATGAACTATCGTCATCACTATCAGAGGAGTCACTGTCATTGGAACCTGAGCTCGAGTCCGAGTCGGAGCTCGAGCTGGATTCCACCCTCATTGTTGGCTGAAGTAAAAAACGTCTGTGTGACATTGTTGCATTACCGGCATTCAGAGAGCATCATGCACGTGTGTGGCTCCCAGAACGTAAGGCTTATTTCCTTTAACTTCTCGAAAATGTGAATAAATATAATTGATTTAAGTTAATATGTGAATTTATTAAAGACGAAAACAGGAAATGTATTAGGATTTGAAATTTGCAACATATGAAGGTACTAGATCGTCATATCTAAAAGTTGTGCAAATGACGAAACGTCATAGTATTGATCAGGTACGTTTTCACGTAACGTCACTCGGCTGTCAATTTTGTGTATAAACGAATTACAATGTGCATCAAAGGCGTACGAAAGGAAAAGAGCAATGGAAGAGGAGACTCAAATACGAAGTACTCAATTCCATCGGGAACAACAATTTCTCATTCAACTAGAGCGCGAGTTAAATACAGTCCTGGCGAAAATAGACGATAACCTGAACACGTTAAAGGTGGATGTCACTATTTAAAATCATAGCAATCTTTCAACCTTTTCCTAAAATTCTAGGTGGAAGAGCTGCAATTACAATCAAACGCATTGAGTTCTTCGGGCGGAGAGATCATCCCTAGTAAACAAAGTGAAGAATTAATTACCAAAACCGAAGTTTTTGTCGATAATCCCGAAGTTGTGAATCAACAGGAACTTGATTTGGGCGTAATGCTCTCTAATTTCAATGAAGAGAACGATGAATGGAATTAAAATACATGCGTTGATTTATTTTGTTTAAAAAAGAGAAAAAAACGAAAAAGGAATTATGCTTAGGTGTAATATTTTACTGAATCTGTGGGATTTTAATCGTCTTTGTCAGATGCTGATGATGAACTACTGCTACTGCCGCTTCTTTTTTTCCCGGCTGCCTCGTCCGACGAAGACGATGATTCGGATGATGATGAACTTTCGGACGAGTGTGAAGATGTTGATGATTCAGACGAGTCTGATGATGAACTATCATCATCACTATCAGAGGAATCACTGTCATTGGAACATGAGCTCGAGTCCGAGTCGGAGCTCGAGCTGGAATCTGTGGAACTGGAGTCATGTCTGACACGTTTAGCCTTTGGTTCTTTCACAACAGAAGCGCTTGATACGTTTTTCTCCTTCTCTGCTAGTTTATTCTTCAGCTGTTTCGTTCGTGAACTGCGATGAACGTACTTTCGTTTTGTTTCCTTGCACTCATAGCTCCAATGACCAAATTCAAGACATTTCTGGCAACGCACTCCGTTGGGGAAAGCTGCAGCTAGTTTCGCGTTTCTACATAAGAACTATTAAAGAAATTGTTTACGGACGTAGATTGTCAAGTTTATTTACCTTTTCTTTAGGGACAGTTTTCTAGCCGCCAACCCGACTAGCGTCATTTTGCACAGGTATTGAAATTTGGTCGACACAATTTTTATATTTTTATTTAGTCGCACACTGTGTTTACAAAATGTCGCTATTAACACTTTGCATAGAGAAACGTTTGGTTTTTTTAAAAAGTCGGATAGCAGGAAGATGGCCGGCTGCGAGACAACAAAGATTCAGTTGCACAGTAGATAATGCGAGTTTTCTTAAATCTTGAGTTTAATTTGAATCTTAGCTTAATTCCTTAGCAACTTTAAGCCAAGCCAAAACGAATATGAACAGAGTTGCCCATTGCAAACGTCAAGGAGGTTGTCACTCTGATATTATAATGTAATTGTGATACAGTAATAGATTATCGTTCCTCTGTTTATCGATAACTGCTAACATCATTCGCTTCATATTTTATAAACAATTTTCCGAAATTTTTCACATTTTTGATTATAATTTTAAATAAATCATCATTCGGTATACTGGCACAAGTTTACTATGTAATTACAATATTGATTCAATTCAAAATTAAGAATAGTTCATGATTGTATGGTTTTGTTCGCTTATCAATTATCAAATTTTTATTCGTACTGTACCCGACGAATTGTCAGACATTTTCAGTTGAATACGCAACCATTCATTTATATCAAAACAAAGTAAGAGATAATTTTTTTATGCGACGTCGCAGTGACTAGAAAAAGTGATATTGAGATTTGATGCATGCGCGAAAAACAGCGTTCGAGCTTGCATTGTACAATCGCATATAACGTCTACAATCAAAGGAGAAGGAGTATACAAATTTTCCAATTATTCTCACCAAAGTCGACATACTTTTCTTCTGTTCCAGCAGTTTTAAGAGGACCTTGGCTTCGTACAGGACACAGTTCCATATTATTCATTTCAAAGGCAATAAGGAAGATTGAAAAAAGGATATCTTCTTCAAATTATTGGGTTTAAATCAGATTTTTTGATCTTCTTCCCATAACCCGAAGTTGAAGTGTTTTGTCTTGATACAAATTGTCGGACACTGGAAAGTTGCACCCTTTTTGAATTAGAGAACTATAGGGGTTTATTGAAAGTTTTCCAAGTGCAGTGATTATCAAATTCTAAATAATTGGAAAACTCGAAATACGGTAATATGTTTTCGGGCCTTACAAATCAAGTAACATCTTGGATTGGTGCTGCGAAGGGTGAGCCTCAAGACGAAGATGTTCCCGCACCACCACCTTCAGCAGCTAACACAACAGAGCAGCCGGAACCAGCTGCAGCTCCGATTGATCCCGAACAAGCTGGTGGCGAGCAGCCTGTTGAAGATGACGGCACTCCAAAAAGGTAACTTCGTTTTAAGAATATTTTTTGAAATCCCATCAAAATGTTTCAAGGACTAGAAAAATTCATATATTCCATTTCTCCATCGTCATTGCGGAAAAATCGATTTTTCTCTGCCTCGTGGACGTGCGAGTTTCCAATAACGTTCTCTTGAATGGATTTCTCTCAGTTATGTAGTACATGCTTTTATCTTGTGTACATTCCAATTGGGAACAAGAAATTGCGTGGATAGCACTTTTTTTTAAGTCCTCCAAGAAGAAATTCTTCTCTCCAGGTAGAGATTATGTCAAAATAAGATTTTTTTTTCGTTACACATAGGTTGAAGTTTTCAAAATGATTTTTCTTTACCATCTCATTGACGCAATTTCAATATGTGACCTTTGAGGGTATCAAGGCCTGTGGACGACACTATTCCAGGAATTATTTGACCTCCACAACAACTGGAAATGACTTTGCTCTTTACGAGTACCAGTTTTTTTTGTTTTTTTTTTGTTTTGGTGTTTCATATTTACTAAATGGAAAACCTATATTGACATCCACATATGTGCATTTTAAACAAAAAGCTAGTCTGCAACGATACATAGATTTTTTATTCCACGTACATATGTACGTACAAATATTTTTTTTTTTATTTGCTGGGATTGTTTATGATGCTCTCTTCGTAAAAAAATAATTGATTAAACGTAATCCCCGATAGACGTGTTTTAATTACAAAAATAATTGCATACGAGAATGAGACGAACAAGAAGGAAGAATGTTCTCTTTATATTCAGGACTCTTTCCACTACCCTTAATCCTACTCCAATCGATTTCCAAACGTCACACAGTTCCACACGAGAGTTCATAATAAGGTAGGAAAATATAGCTAAAACTCTCTAAGGCTACGTTACCTTCAAATAATGTAATTAAAAGGATTAAAAGGACAATTTGCATATGACGTTTCCATATTTCATTGAAAATAAATTTAGATTAAAATTTAAATTCAGTAAAATGAATGAAATTAAACCAAAAACCAAGCGTTCTATCTGTTGTATTTTCAAAATAATCATGTTAATAAAAAAACCGTTACGTATTGGACTTAAAAATCAAAAAGAAAACCTATCACAGATAATAAAAAAAAAGAAGGGCGTATACATTAGAATGCGGGGCGTCAAATCCTCTCAAACCTATAAGCATGTATTATACATGCGAATAAAATCCTATTAAATAACGAACTAACAAATGGTTACGGCTTATATAAACCTTTACCATATTGATGCCATTTCCACATGTTATGTAAAGCATTTGGTGCCCCATTGTCTGTTATCATAAGCAGTCCTGCAAGGCAAAATGTTTTCTTTGACAACAACTGACACGTGATTGAAAAAACCTTTCCTACCTGTTTTGAGTTTAGTTCGTACACATAGTCCTCAAACTTTTTATTTAGTTGTATGTATATTTAGGAATACATATTACATATTATACGTGGCTGAAGCTCTGTTTTTGAAGACAGCGCTTAGCCTTTTGTTATGGAATTTTTATAAATATATTTTTTTTACTAGATTATTCAAGTTACCAGTTTGTGTAGATTTATTTCTATTATTTCTGTTTTAATTTTATTATTTTTATTTTAATTTATTTTCTGTTGATTTTTATTTTCCATTTAGAAATAAAATTGTAGAATCATTTTTTGAAAGGTGAGCACATTTTGGTTTATTTTGAAAATATTTTTAAAGAGTTTTTGTTTTTCCTTTACATATCCTCATATCATGTGGATAAGGGAACAGCGGATTTAAATAACTTTTTTAACATGGTTTTTCGTTTCTTGTTTTACAGTGGAATGTTTTCAAATGTGAAAGGATGGCTAGGCAGTGCTTCCATTCCATCAATGCCAACTATGCCATCAATGCCGGCGATGCCGTCAATGCCAGCAATGCCATCCATACCATCAATTCCTGGCTTGAGGAAGGGTGCTGGCGAAGAAGGTAACGTAGAAGGGCTTGCGGAACAGAGTACTAACGAGGCTGCAGCTGCAGTTAGTGGGGATGATGAAGACAAGTCGAGGTATATTAGGTATGGGCCACACATTTAATGACGGAATATTGGTATTTACTTTTTACCCTTTCTTCCGGTTTCTTTTAATTTTTTTTTTAATAACAATAATGAATAATAAGCATTTGGCTTTTTGTTCTAGCTTTGATTTATGTGTTTTGAGTTTTAACTTCGGATTTTTATATATAATGTACCCACAGTACCTTGAAGAGTTAATTGAATTTTTTTCAAGGGTTTTTGTTATTTATTTATTAAAATTTGCGTGTTTTTGATTTGAGGTATTTATATCTTTCAAAGTTTTCAACTTTTTTTCGTATAGATATAAAATTATTAAATTTTCGATTGTTTTTACATATTTGAAAGAACCTCTTATGTTATTTAAACTATATTCGTTAGTCACCAAAGTATTCAAACCGACTGGATATTCGGATACTTAATAGTACATTTTATCCTTTTTCACTGGGTCATTTAAAAGAAACAAAAAAAAAACATATATACATATAATCCCATATGTAGAAAAAAATATTTCTATCATCTTTAGGCAAACCCATGGAAAGATAAATTTGATTTTTAATTTCATATGATGATCCCCGAAGTGAGTTTTCCAAGGGCAACAACTTGCTAATGCTTTTTCTCAAAGGGGTCCCTTTCCGTGATCGCTGAAGGAAGTGCCAAATATACACTTGCTTTTGCAAAATCATGATCTTAACATTTTAAGACACAGCCTTTTGGAAAAAAAATACAATAAGTTTTTTTTTTAGACGATGGAGAATAAAAATGCAGTTCATAAACAAGAAAAATACGTAATCAGAAATATGTGCTGCACTTAGTTTCGATATGGCCAAAAGGAGGCTAGGAAAACATATAATGCCTAAGGCCAGCCAATCAAAGATTTCCCTTAACACCAATCCCCGAAACCTCCAATCTACACCCTTCTTTCGTCCTCTTCACTATAGCCATTTTCCCCCAAATCCGTCAAGGACCCTTCTATCTTCGCCTTTTTTTTTCAGGAAAGTTGAGTAAAAGTTGTTACGGAGTAGGCTAATACACCTGTAATACCTACCACCTGATGTTCAATTTTAGCAACATTTTAATTGATACTTGACCTGAAGTTCATACTAATTTGCTTTAATTTGATTACTTTATTAAATATATTCCGTAAAAAGTTTTTATAAGATTAAATTATAGGCCTTAGTCATATATGCAAATACATACGGTTATCCAGCAAAAGGTGTCATTTTGAATCAAGAAGAAAACATTTTCATAAAAGGTGATAATAGTTCAGTTCAAGGCACAGAAACTGTCTGGGGTTAGCAATAGCTACCAAATGTGTGTCGCGGCTATGCCTCTAAGAATTTTTTTTCAGTGCATGAATTTATAGTGGAGTCTTGGCGTAGTCTTTTACTTTTAATTTTGCCCAGAAGTAAGTTTAGTGATGTTAAATCGGATTATCTCCTGTCTATTGAAGTTTTCGCTTCGAAAAATCACACACCTAGGAAATTAAAGGCCAGTGGTACTATCCTGCCGAAAATATAATTCGTTTCGTCCATGACATCAATTTCTGCATATAGAATTTAGCTGGCGTTAAAAACATGCCGAGGACCAAAGACGAAGCTTCTTTCAACTACCTAAGATTTGAACGATTCATTTTTTCCAAAGGTGAATGGATCTACTGTTAATTGCCGACTTCATCCGGCGAATTTCCCAGACAAGTTTTAAATACGAAGATTTGTCGAAACAACATTCAGGCGAAACATCAAGAAATAAAATATCGATGACTTGAGATTTTAGCCCAGTGTCGTAGACTAATCATTATACCATGGTCCCCTAGGATAAATTTCAGGCAAAAGTCATCAATCATCATGGCTTTGTCATCATCTAGACCACCACCGAGCAACATATAAAACACCAACAAATTCTCGCTTAAATTTCTTTTTCAAAATCGCCTAAACAATACCTGACATTGACTACGTTTAGAAACTCTCGATTAAGATACATTTTTGGGTATTTTCGGGAAATGTTATTGCATGCCCACAGAACTAGAAAGCAAGGTGCAAACCGAATATCAATAGTTGAACGAACACACATTGTGCTTGGTAATTTAATCCTATAGTCCTATATATAGTCATTTAAATGCACCTTTTGTTTGATCTTAATTTCCTATTTAAAGCAATATTTTCGGACATAATAAAATCTCTTAAATTCTCACTTCCTTAAAAGTAGTTCGTTCTTATGATAGTAATGGATTTTTCTTACATATTTTGTATATTCCTATATTATTTCCCATTTTTTTAGTTTTTTGAAGCAACACAGCAAATTAATTAATGAAGACGATAAAGCACATAATATCAAATTCCATCATTTGTGTACGGCCCATTAAAATCATCTGTAGAATTGTTGTTAGTAGTATGATTGAAAATATTTAATTTGTTTTGTTTTCTGTTTATCCATTAGAAGTAGTTTTTATTTCTTTTTGATATTAGTGTATGTTGCTTCGAATTGGTTTATTGTTCGTTTTGGAGTCAGCTTGTTTATAGTATAGGTTGTATCTTGTTTTGTACGTTCATTTGCATGGACTATACTCATGTTGTTTAATATTTATTTTAATTTCTTCCCCGATAAATGGCATTCTGAACCTGTTGAACTAAAGGGGGAAAACCAAATAGAAAAAAAATGTCTTCTGTATTTTTTTAATGTATTACTCGTCCTTCCATAATACATCCCTTGCCGATATCAAGATAGAAAACCGCGTGCTTACTACCTCTTCAAATTTCTTATACATACTGTAGTTCTTACTCTATCAATAGTACTGCACTTGTTATTAGCATGGTTTCCATTGTGTTTGAAAACAACTAGTCATGTTAAGTTTTCGGTGTAAATATCTTGTTTTAATTTGTTCGTAATGGTAGACAAAACTGCTTGCGTCTAGCTTAACTGTTTTAACTAACTAATACTACCTTACTGGTCCTATGCGGACAACTCTCAATTCCCAAATTTATGTCTTACTTGATTTTAGCAAACGACTTCTTTAGCTAAGGAGATTCATTTAAAAAAAATCACTCAGCATATGAAATGTCCTATTTTATTGAGTTCATGTAAAATGTTGATAAAACTTTACTTAATATCTATCTGCATATACAAATGTTTCCTCATGTATGTATATTTAGGAGTGTACCTCTCCATGCCTTATCTTGCAATGTGTTTACTATCTTATCTGTAAACCTTAAAGAGCAATTAAATAATAAAAAAAGTCTTAGAATAGCACGTGAGTAAACTTATCTGTAAAATTCTGTAAAACTAAAAGAATGCATTGATTTTTATAATTCGAAAGATATATCATTAGTTATTGGCACGACTGGTTAAATTACTGTACATACAAATATATGTATACATTTAAATATTGAGTTATTTGGTGTACATTGTATAGAGAAAATGTGTTCTGCTAAGCAATTTTTTGATGATAATGAAATTTGTTTATTTTATTCAGCGCCACAGAGGGTGCAGACTCGCATCCAGCTTCAGGTGGTGGTACTCCAACAGATGAAGGCCAGATCGGACAAGGTAAGGGAAAGGATAAAAATATGTGTCGGTTTTATTTTCTTTATTTCCAATCGATATGACCGCACACATGCATTTATTGCCAAGTGGTTTTGCCAAAAAATAAAAGCTTAGGAAATTAAGTTTTAAAATTATATATTTTTTTAAATATACATTATACAGATACATTAACAAAATGTATAAAATCTAACTTATGCGCTTATAATTTATGTCTAAAATAATAAATTTGCTTCTTTGTAGTAACAACAAAAGTCACGCAAGGTGCCAAACATTTTGGTTCGTTTTTGTATTCGGCTGTCAATAAAGCTGGAGCTAAGATTAAGGAAACTGTCAAGGATAACGTAAGCATGCTTTTACATAAGTTTATATACGTATGCAGTTTATTATGTTTGTTTATGCATGAATGTACATATGTAGTAATGTGCAAGGTTATACATGTAAAGGTTGTATGCTCCCTTTTTTGTTTTCATTTTATTTCACAGTTTCAAATTAATATTCAGTATTGGCAGAAACATCTGCAACCAAACTGCATTCCTAAGTCAGTAGCTTGCCAAGCATATTTTTTAATCTGAATGCCAAAAGTTTGTCTTGGATGTGTTCTTTAAAAATATTGAAAAATGTATGCATCATTTTTAAAAATGGCCACCATGCACACACTTCGTAAAACTCTTAGCCGAGACATATGCAATTCACATTAAAAGAAACAGAAATTAAGTTTTGTATAATATTTGGCCAAGTGGCGTTCCAGGTTTGTGGGCTTGTTGAAGAGAATCGTCCTAGTTCCGAAAACAATTTCGATAAATTCTTCGTTCAGCAACATAACAATGTCCCGTACGGTCTCAATCGAGTTTAGGTCTGGAGATTGGACAGCTATTCCATTAACCTGACATTGATGTCTCTGAAACATTGCTGTCTTGGATAAGTGTTTTGGCTCATTGCCTCTTTGGAAAGTCCAACTTAACGCCATTTCCCTCTAAGCATTAAGCAGCAAGACGTTCGCTAAATTATTTGTACTATTCATAATTCCTTTTGAGTGGTAAATGAATCGACTTTACTATGGGGAAAATATCCCCACACCATTATATTGCCTCCTTCAAATGTAATTGTTTTCTTGCAAAAGGTGCTACTAGGTGGTTTGCCAGGGGTTCTTCGCACTGTTGCCTTTCCATCACTCCAGTTTAGATGCTCTTTAACGAATTTATGTCGTTTCAGTTGGTTTGCTTTAGAAATTAGTGGCGGGACTGCTCTTTGGCTTACTGTACCAGAATATATCGGTCGCTGCAGCTTTCTGAAAAGTTAATTCGAAGACAGAATAGATTCTTTTTTTATTATCTGTCGAAGCAATGCATCCTGTCTTACCTTTGTCTTGAGTTTTCTTCCACCTTTGTGAACTACTGCAACACATCCCCTTGAATTTAATTATTCATGAAAGTAAGCTATTTTTTTAGAAATCCAGTTTGGTTGCATTGGTCCTTGCTAATATTGCATATATATGTAGAAGTAGAAGTAGATTAGTCCGTGCAGGGACGGGTTAAGAATATCCCTGCAGCGATACCTCTCGCTTGTCGTAAAAGGCGACTAAAACAAAGGTAAACCAAAATCACATCTAGGCAATTTAGAAAACACCAATGTGAGCCTAGGGACACATATACCACCATTAAACTGCCCCACAAGTGTACATGCAAATCAGTGGGTTGACACGACTGGAGATCACCGGTGTTGTAAGAGTAAGATCAAACAAAAAAATCTGGAGCATGCCCGTGTCACAAAAAAAAAAAGGCAGGCCGAAAAACAATTGGTGCAAACAAATGCAAAAACACCAGCATTTGATTGGCCTCAGCGATGAAGTAATCTCAAACCGGGAAGCCTGCCGCTACTTTCTGAGGTCAAACCGGCGGACCCCACAAGCGGACGAGTAGGAATGCAGTTAAGTGGGAAGGTTATGGTCCTACACTTCTGACCATAACAAAGCCGGAAAAAGGAAAAGAAGAGTAGAAGTAGAAGGAGATTAAAAAACTTTATGGATACTGAGTAAATCAAGTTTTCCTAAATCTTTCAGTTTTCAGTATATTATGATTTTTATAATATACTAGCTGACCTGGCGAACTTCGTACCGCCTCAGGATCTGAATAGTACTGAAAATTAAATAAGTTAAGAAAATGAAATAATAGTTAAAAATCAAAATCATATACTCTTCTAACGGGTCCCGGCGTGCTTCAAATTCATTGGTTTCTTTTATTTTTTTTATAAGAAAAAAAAAGAAAAAACAAGTAATTAATCAGTTCAATACAATAGAGTATACAAGGTTTTTTGCTTGATTGTGTGGTTCATAAATTTTTGGGTGCTCCCACTCTGGAACATGCTACGTATAATTGTACGTCAGAAAAGCACGGTTTCTCCGAATTCACTCCACACACTTGAAACGTTTGTCCTTGAGTTTTATTAATGGTCATAACAAAGGATAAACGCATGGGAAATTGTCTGTCTGTTGGAACTAATGTGATCCGTGGTATCAGTACAACTTCTCCTTTTGATTTCCCGGTGAGAACTGTTGCTTCGATCAAATTGGGCATTAATTTTTTGCACGGAAAGTCTCGTTCCATTGCAAAGTTTTGGTGAATTGAGATTTCGGAGAAGTATGATCGATCAAAAATTTTCAAAAATTCAATCGGATAATTAACCGCGTCTTCTTTATTCGTAGCGGTATAAATTGATTTGGAATACCAGTCACCTTGCAATTTCTGTTGAAACTTGCAACAATTTTTTATATATGTATACTATAGAAGATATAGATTTGTCTGAAAAAAAAACTCCTCGAAATCTGCCGTTCTTAGTCGGCAACAACTAGTAGAAAAATTTTACTAACGGCATGCAAGTTTATCAAATATCAGCGATCCTAAAATTGTGAGAAAAAAATTATTTATGAATGGCTTTTCTTTGCAATTATCATATTTAAATTTTCCAACTTGGTTTTGTCCTGGGAAAATCGACTACAACAACCTTGTATTTAGCTACCACATATGTATACTGTTGTAGTCGAAAATAGATTTCAAACTGATATTATATTTATTTACCTTGTCAAGGACTTTAACAAGGCTTATTATGAGGTACTCGTGTATAAGCTATCATGTTTTGGATCTCATTCGAGTTTCTGGCTATATCCTATGTTATTACGAACTCAAACACTCCAAATTAATGATTGCTTCTCCTACAGCTTTCTGGTGCCTTCTGGCGTCCCACAGGGTATTCAGCCCGGACCGTTGCTGCACCTCTTATTTACATCATGACTCGATGATTTGAAACTCTTTCGTAAAATTAGTTCGGAAGATGACTGCCTTTTTCTACAGAATGACCTGAATCGCCTCGCTCAGTAGTATCAAATGGCTCAAGTTCTCTCGTGTAGTAGGAAAATAAATTATCTAAGAGTTTCTAAAAAGAAATTCCTTGCTGTGATTTTTGATTGCAAGCTTTCATTTCTGCCGCATATCGATTACATAGTAAGCAAAGCCAACCAAGTGTAAGACTTTGTCTTTTTTTCCTTAAGTTTACCAAACAGACGCACAAATTATGGCCAAAATTAACCCATTACGCGTTGCATCTAAGAAACTAATTTGATTTGTGCCAATGTTGATTTTTTTTGCAAATTTATCTGGAGAAGAATTTAGATCATGTATCCTATCTGTTTGAAATGTTTAAACAATGATTGTAATAGTATACAGGATTTAATAGTCTGTTATTGACTTTCTAGTTATTGTAAACACCGCCCTATTTAAATTTGAACTTTTTAAAAATAGTATTAAAAAACAAAAATGTAATTCACCTCTAATTTATACACGTGGTGAGTTGAGCAGCACACAAAAATGAATGTAATGTCAAATAAATCGAGTACATTCAATATTTGTTTCTCAGAGCTTGTGTGAAATATAGAAAAAGCAATCTTGCAAATAACTTTTTGTACCGCATTGTACACTGTAATTAAAAGAAACTACGGAAGATCTTAACTACACCCTTCTTTTTTTGCAGACAATTCTTGGCGAATTCAATAAAGAACAAGAAGCTTTTATTAAGGGTCAGCGTGGTAATGAACCTGGTCAAGCCCCTTGGATTGGTCATAGTAATGAACAAAAAATTAAAGAGGAAATCCTTGGCCTTTCACAGGATCGGCGCAACTTTGTGCGCGCACCACCAGCTGGTGTAGATTTTCAATTTGACTACAATACCGCATATCTGACAGCTATTGCTATTATGGCTGAAGATCAAGCGCTCGAGAAAATGCGATTTGAACTTGTACCTAAAATGTAAATTGATTTCATTCGCTTAGGCATAGTTTAATTTATTTAAAACTTTTATATTCTTAAATTACTTCTCAGAATAACGGAGGAAAATTTCTGGAGAAATTATTTCTACCGCGTATCATTAATTATCCAAGCAGCTGAATTGGGTACCTTGGGAGCTGATGGCGTTGGTCAAGCCTCTAGTGAAGACGGTAAGTTTTAATCTAGACATATGACTGATATTTATTTCCTTTCGAATATCTTTATGAAAACTTTGTTTAGGAAAATGAGGAAATCTTGAATTTAATTTAATTTCTACTAAGCATTTTTTTTTATAAATTTGTTTTTTTTTTTCTATAAAGTCAAATCTTAATGAGAAATAAGTTTATTTTGCTTTTTTACTTCTCTTCTCTCCTATCATAAGAGTATGATTCAAATATATTTATAACGTAGACTCTTTAGAAGTTAGAATTGCTCGCTTATAATCTCTACATGCATTCAAACACTATTTACATTTTATAAAATAGCTAAGAACGAAATAATTTGAAGGATTTTTCTATAAAAAAAAAGTTGTTACAGGAATAATATTATCATCATTATTATTCATTTCATGTCATATATTAAAAGATATTTCGAAAAACTATTGAATGATCCTCCTCCTAAGGTGGAGTCTAATTATGGTTTTTATCTATTATATATTGATATAAGTTCATATAAATCGCCTAAGTTAGATACCATATTCAGCTATTTAATTCTAACTTGGAAAATACTTGTCTTCATAAAATTAAATAGACGAGTTTTTAAAATAGGTTCTTGTGCTAGTATTGTAAATAAAGAGGACAAGAATTTATATAACTCTAGGAGTTCAAAAAAAAAGTGTCTCTTTAAGTCACATAACTGCATGTGCCAATTTTTTTTTTGTTTTTGTTTACAAATGTATAAGTACACGAATAGCTATAAAAGGTATACATTTTTAAGCCTAGACATAACGCTTACTTGTGGCCCTTTATTGTGATATATGTATGTATTGAGAGACTGTTCCAATTACAATAGATTAGATTTGTTTTAAAACTTCTTTAAAATTCATTATCATCTCACAGTTCTACGGCATTTCGGAATTATTATTTTTAACCAATATTTTTTTTTTCTAATTTATTTATTTTTATTATAATTTCCTTATGTTGTTTTTGGTTATTTTTTCAACACAAACCATATGGTTATACAATACATTGGAAACCGCTACTGACTATATTAAATATATATGCAAAACAAAAAAAAACACAAACAAAAAAAAGCTAAAATGCAAACTTCCGAAACAAATTCACCAAGTTTAAATGTTGTCCCCCCAGAACTGGGACATGTAGACAGCAAAAACGTTTTAGAAAATTCAAATTTTCAAGCTGCAAATAAGAAAAGTGATATTAAAAATGAAAATCTTAAGAAAAAGTCCAAAGGGGATGTGAAAGCAAAACAGCTTTCCGAATCAGAATTTGTTTCGGATACTTTTCAAACTACAGAAACTGATTTAGAAGAAGTAAAGGATGGAATGCGAAGGCTTGGTATCGACAGTATGACTCAGCAAATTCTAGATAGCAACGGTAAGACAAATTTCTACTATATTTTCAAAGATTGAATTTTATTTCATTTTGATTCGGTTTTGGTTTCGTGTTGATTTAATCGCTCTCATGAAAAAAAATTAAATCGCAGATCATTAATTAAATATTGTTTAAATTTCGATTACAAACTAGTACGGTGACGAAAAACGTATGTACTTACGAAACTATAATTAAGCTTTAAGGTGAGATAAACACGTAATGCAAAGTCAGGTTTTAAGTATATAATTTCCAATACCATTGTACGTACTTGACGTAGATTTCGAGTGTAATATGTTGGAATATGTTTCTCTTCGGTGTCCTCTTTCATCTACTCATCATCCTTAAGTTGAAATGCTTTCCATATTGTATTAACGCGCATATGGAATTAGGAATACTTATAGAATTTGAATTTTCATGTATAAAGAATAAATGTTTACCCGTATGTATTCCTTTAACTGATGAATCGTCTATTAATATGTATAATTCAAAAACGTTATTTCTTTAGACTTTGGAACTATAGACTATATACGTAATCCATTTACCAAGCTGTATAAAATAGAATGGTTTAAAAAGCTTTCATGCTGAGAATTTGTTGTGATACATAAGAAATGAGGCCACCAGAGAATGATCTTCATTTAGCTTCATGTGTAGTCCTTTCCTCTACATTGAAAAATGTACCGAAAAACTACTGGGATGTTTGGAAAGTAAACTCCTTTTTTTTATGTAAATGGAAGACTGAATAAATATTTTATTGAATTGTATATTATCCATTCTGATCCATTATCTTTTTCTATCTTTCTGGCAGTACATGATTCCATTCATAAACTTTTGTTCTTTACTGACATAGAACGGATTCTGTTGATTTTTGACCTTTTCATTTGAAGTAAATATTTTACTGTTGTCTGTACTGTAGTTTACTGTAATCATAAGATTGGAAAATATGGTGGGTATGGCAGTACATCCCACCCAAACCGTACAAGCTTTTGGCGAGCCAGCAAATTTTTATAAGGTTTTGCATTGTTTTGGTGGAACACTGCACCTTTTCAATTGGTCAAGTTTGGTCTTTTCTGTTTAAGTGAACCATTAAAATTGATACCGCCGAACACATACAATCACCTTTTTCGATTAATACCGGCTTTTGAACCTATTCACATTTTTACTTCATGATATCTTGCATTTAACATTGTTATAGACAAACCATTTCTCATTCCCAAGTGTTGCGCTTCAAAAATTTATAGTTTTCCTGACATTTGAGAAATCACAGACGTCAACGCGACTGCACAAATTTCTTTAAGTAAGAACATGGGGAACCCATATGTATGTCGAACTTTGAGATCAAACGCAGGTGTTTTAAATGATCATGAACGGTCGAATTCAATAAATAATCTTTCATCGTTTACCGATTTGTACCAATGAATGCTATATAACGTCATCTTCAACATTAACAAGCAATTTTGGAACTGGTGTTCTATCAATGCACCTTGCTTGAACAGCGTTTTTACCTTTTCGGTAGTAAAAAAAGCAAAATATGCCGAAAATGCTGCTTTTTCGTTACTAAACAAAAATTTGCCTTAGATGGCGTTACAGCTCATGAAGAACCAGAGCCAAACTTCTCTCATTCACATATGTTGTGTGCGATTAGAGAAGCTTTTTTAAGGCAAGTGCACTACGGGGGTTTGGCAAGTAACCCGCTGAGGGGAGAGCCGTGAAATAAACATTCGATGGTGTTGGTGTTATCTGGACCCGAATTCGCTCATCGCGCGTCAGCGGCCGACACGCTACCCACTGCGCCACGATGCTCTCACGCAAACAAAAACTACTGTGAAAGATCGATTGAACTTTTTCATAAGTAAGACTTGCTATGTCAGCTGTCAGAGGGGCTTAAGTGTGAAGTTGGCGTAATTGGAGTAATAGTAATCATCACCGACTGTTGAGCCGAAAGTCTATAGTTCAAGTCCATCCATAGTCAAGAACAATTCCTATATCAAAAAACTGTGCAACAACATCAGTTGTAAATGAGAGATGATCAAAAAGTGCTGATGAAGGCATAACACTCGCAGCATAAGATCACTTCAAAATACTCTGTGTGTATTTCCAATATAACACAAAGACAAACACAAAAGAGTTACTATGAACCTCGACCAACGCAAAATACGTCATATCTCTCAAATCCTATCTAGGACAACCACCCCCGGAGAGTAGTGAACAAACATCTTCGACACAAACCATCTGCACCCCGTCCAGATTGTGTGACAAACTCCATAAAAGCATACACTCTTGAATCTGCACGAATTATAAAAAATAAAAAAAATTAAGTCTTCTGTTGAGAAAAAAAAACAAAATGATTTCCCGAACAAACTTAAAAATGACTACACTTCGAAACAAGAGTTTCAACCAACAATACGATGTTTTTTGAAATCAATACCCCATCGCTCTAATACTCAAGGCTATACCAATACGGGTATGTCAGAAGTGCTCTGAGGATTGGAAAAAAACGCTGGCGCAAGTGTATTTTATCTGATGAGGATTACTTTGAATAGAGCAAAATAGATATTGAGGAATAAATAAATATTTTTCGAGAAACATTAGGTCACCTTATTTTTTGAACAAACTTCATATCAATCTTATTATCTACGTGTGTCTAAAAAAAACATTCACATCATTCAATATATGTTATCAACATGAGTTCGTACAGTAGGTAAACTTTAGTGTATATTGTTTAGTACTTTTATTAAGTGAGGGGCTTACGCATGCAGTATAGAGTAAGAGTATAAAATGGCATTGAATAAAAATTTAGAATGCAATTGGAAGTAAGTAACATATGTTGTATTGCGTCATCAAATTAATCAATATGAACCTCTTCAGTAGCAGATAATGAACTGATAATATCACGATCATAATCACACCTTAACGAAATAGTTTTCCCATAATCTCTCTTAACCAACCAACCATTCATCAGTAAAACTGAGTCTTATATTTCATTACAATAACATTACTCGTTAATGGTCCTTTGTTAATACTCGCCATGTTGCACTTACATGACATTAACTATATACATATTACAATAAATAGCCGGTTAATTTGGCGTATATACATCCTAACATATATGTATGTGTAAAGTAGTTTAAATTGTTTTAAGTAAATGCTCGCATTTCAATCAATGTTACTTCACCATTCATATTGGAATAAACTTATAATGGCCATGCTTATTTTTTACAAACGTTTGAACACTAGATGTACTTATACTATTCTATCCAAGCTTGCAGAAATCTATTAATAATATTCGCTGAATGTTCGTATATAGCATAGAGAAGTAAACAGATACTTTAGACTAAACTTTTCTTTTGACAGTTCAATTAAATAAGCGGAGTATTGACATTCATACTTATGTATTGCTCTTAAGTCTATGCGAAACAAAACAAAAAAATTATGCATAAATTTCTGCAAACAGTTTATTTCTTTATTTTGTTTTGTTTTCAGTTTCTACTTCTTGTTTCTGAGTTATATTTGTCTTTTATGCTAAACTTTATCAATAAGCAGCGAGAAATTTACAACATTCAAATCAAAGTCAGAAGTTTTTTGTCTGAGCAAATTCTGCAACTTTTTGTCCAACTCAAAAATGTATCGAGAATATACGAAACGAATGAAACATTCAAATTGATTACTGAAACCAGATGAAAAACTTTTGGTCTTTACTTAACTGGATATAATTTGTATTCTCGCTTTAAGCATTACAAATAAAATCGGATTATCACAGGATAAAGTGTTTGTTAGACATACATACACTATGTTTTTCAATATGAAATAAGAATGGGAGCTACCAGCGATAAGCTTCTATAATACCTGCATATCGGCATGCAGGATATGAAAGTCCAATCCTCATGTAATGAGTTAAAACTTAAAGCCTATTACTTTAGCCTGTGAAAATCCGTTAGGAATAAGCTTGCATACAGTATTTTCCTCGTACATAGTTCTTATGAACCTTGTACATAAAATCATAAACTATTTTCTTCTTTTCTCTTTCCGCAGCTTAAGATACATAAAACCCAATATAATGTTATCTAAAATATAACTGTAATAATTTCTTATAATACCAATCCTCAAAGAAAATATCGTTAATGCTCATATACACGATTACTGAAATATATATGTATGTACTAAATATAAGTTCGAAAATAACATCAACAGAGAGAAAAACCTTTGAAAGAAAAACTACCGAGTACACGTATGTAGTTAAAGCAAAATGAAATAATATCATGAAAAGGTTAAAAAGGGTTTAAGAAGCTCCTTTGTACAATCGAAGTTGGAAATGCAAAGTATATATAGATTTACAGTCAATGTCTAGATATACAAAAAACAAAAAAAAAACTGAAAATCAATTAAATCTTTAGAAAAATTTACAAAATCAATTGAGTGTTCTCATAATTTGAATTCCACAGCAAAGTCGAAAAGTACCCCGTAGTACTTGGGAGCATTTTATATTAAACATATGATAGATATGTACGAGCATATATCAAACATACATTGACTAAACACAAATTTTATTTTTGTTTTTTTTTTATTTATTTCTTTTCTTCCTATATTATTTGGTTTTTCTTTTCTACATATTCCGAATTATCAATTAAGAAATCATGATTTATGAATATTAAATGCTGTAGGCACTTGTGCCCTAACTTATCGGTCATATGATGTATGCATACATATTTATTTTTATTTCTTATCATTTACTGCAGCGAATAGGTTTTACATGATATCGGGTTTATGCATTCATTTTAAAGGATTTTTTCGGTGAAAAAAGCTTTTATTTGATAATAAAACGGATGGCTTAAACTCGTATAGATCCAATTTCCTTGCTTTTGAATCATTCCCAATGCATTCAATGGTCTAGAAATATGAGTTCTTCTTGTGTTTGACAAGAACTGGATCTTCATCACGTATTGCTTCCAATTGTTCATCTTCACAGATCGAAATCGATGGAGTATGATCACCATAAGTATCAATTTTCTTCGAATTAAAGAAAACTTCCCGCATATGCTCTTCCGTTGGCAACAAAATATGTTGTTTACACATTCACAAATTTAATAGCTAAATGCAGATGAAATAGCTTTAATATGACGCAGTTACAGTATAGTCGGATACATGTATTACTAGTAACGTTATCTCAAATAAGTCCTTTAAAATTAATGCATACACACAATAATAGCCGAAGTAAGATTTGCTTAGGATTTCTATTTAAAGTTGAAGAACAGAAAACAAAAAATAGAATAAATTTTGGTATTTATTGCCAGAATATTTGTTTTAACCTTTTATAGTATACATAGGACGGTATAATTATTATTTAAATGGTGTAGCTTATTGCATATGTGTATACTGTGTCTGTCGTATAATTACAACTATCGTTTCTCCGAATTTTCCCCATTTTCCAATGTTTTATTATTGTTGTGTCTTTATTATTTCATCTTTCCTGCAAATGCGACCAAAATTAAAACAAATATAAAAATTATTTATTTGTATTGACATCATTTATATTTGTTTCTTTTTATTTCGATTCATCTTTCAGAAGATTGAATGGATTAACGGTTAATTATAAAGTAAAATAAAATTTTAAACACATATAAAAAGAGTATATTTATAATAAAAATACAAATATAGTATATAAATGCAAAATTTTGTGTGGTAAGTTCACATTACATTTATTTCGTTTATTAGAACATAAATACAAAATTATTTTTAATATATTTTTGCAAAATTCAAAATTATTTATAAGTTATTTATAGCATAAAACAATTAGTTTTATTGTCTCTGTGTGTGATATTCTGTTAACGTTTGTTGTTCTAGAACTGATGGAACTTACAATGAAGAAAAAAAATTTAATGTTTTTGAAATAAGTGCTCTGTTATATTATTTTTCTCAGTATTCACATTAAAACATATGTTGTTTAGAAAAAAAAACTGTTTAACTTATTTTTATTGGCATCTGTTTTGTTTTCGTGTTTTGTGTTTATTTTCTGTAGACGTACATATATCTCGTAACTGGTGTTCAAAATCCAACTACTTTCTTTGCTATGTGATTTCTTTTCTCTGTGTACGCTGTTCTGCTAAAAAAATGTTGTTCAATAAATTACTTTTAAAATGCGAATAAAAAATTACGTAATTTTTTTTTAATTATTAGATCGCTTCAATTATCTGAATATAGTCATAACATGTTTTTTTTTCGCAGTAAGAGAATATGCTTAAATTTATGCATACATCTATATATTTATTTTCTTTTGGTTAGGTGTTTTTTCATTTTTTTTTATTTCATTTTAAAGTCGGTTAGGTGGTTTTATTTCGAACAACTTAAAAGTAAAATAATTTCCAAGATAATCGTTAATCGCTGCTTCCCGATTTAAAGCTTGCAGATTATCTTTCGCAATCTATTTTCATGGGCCAATAGTGAAAATACTGGTGTCAAATGAAGTGATGAGGAAGTTTGGTCTTCCTGAGACTCCTACAAGTTGTTGTTTTTCATCCCTTTGTCAATTAATGATTTTAGTTACGTATTGTTTCATTGGTTTACGAATTTGTTTTAAAAACTCACCACACAAAATACCTATTGAATATCATTTTATAAGTATTTATCTTTAGTTAATATATCATTTTTTTTATCTCTTATTTATGATTTTTTCTTTCGAGGAATAGTAAAACTAATATTGGTTTGTTCAATCCATATGAAGTGCGTGTGCTTCCGCTTGATCCTCGTTATTGAGCAAACTTTAAACAACTTTACTGTCTTACATCGCTTTTATGTTTTTCTTTACAATTTGAAATCGACTTAAAACTTGTATTCATTTAACATTTTAGCTATCTTCTCTATGCTATTGTTTTATTTGTGTATGTTAACAACATTATTTCATATTTAAACTTTAAAATGTACATAGCTACGAGTTCAGTTCTTGTATGATTCTGGTATCATCTGAATTGCGCTTTTTTACATCCATACATGCATATTTGCTTTTTATAATTCGTGATTATTGAAATTATACGTTATTATTTCAAATTTGGGAGTTGTCTGGAGATGATTGGCCAAACAAAATTCTACGAACAATAGTTCGCAGCTCTCGTAAGATTGACGTTTGGCGAATATCAAATATCAGGTCAGTCTAAAGGAGCGTTCGTTAAATTTACTAATTTTTTACAGTGTTGTTCTAGCCGTATGCGGCCTAGCGTTTTCATGGTGAAACAACACTTCCTGTATAATCACTAATCGCGGGCGTTTTTTAATTGATTCCAAGTTTAAACGAGAAAATTGTTCACTGTAAACATCTGCATTAATGATTTGATTTGGTTCTAAAAGTATATAATTAACCAAACCATACATATCCCATCAGACACTTAAAACTATCTTTTTAGGATGTAAAGACACCTTTGCTGTTGGAATTGGCTATTTATCTTTGTCGTCATTTGTCGTCACCTTTTACCAAACGGTCTAAAAATGTTTATTCGCTGTTGGCAATTGGCTACGGATAGCTCATGCGATACCCAGCTTGGATACTTTCCCAATATCCTTCAAATGAATCCATAATTTCTGCGATCTGATCCATTGTAGCTCTGACTATACAAGATTTTTGAGAACGTCGATGTCAAAATTAACAGAATGTGCTGAACGGGGTTCATCATAAATGCTGCTCTCACCAACTTTAAATTTTTTAAACCACCTCTGGGCAGCTCTGGCACTGATAGTATATTTACCATGTATGTTATTAATTTTTGTCGCTGCAGCTCTGGCAGATTCGCCATACGAAAATGGAAAAATATGGCAAAGTACGTTTATATTGATTATAGATATTAATTTTTTGCGGGTGCTAATATGAGTCCAATGTTTATGAAAATTTGAGACTGATTAATACATTAGTCGGTTTATCAGTTTAGTAATGAGTCAAAGCAAATCTCATGAATGTTATTAATCCGCACGAACTTTTTGACTGACCTGATATATGCAACATAGCAGTGAAAACCTACACAAAAGGATATGACCGTCAAAGGGTTTTATTTGTTGATTTTTGGGTTTTTTTAGTTTTTGGTAAACATAGTATATTTCATGCTAATTATATGTATTAAAATATAGAAGAAAAAAGAAAAAAACAAATTGTGTTTTAACCCCACCGTTCCAAGCCTATTCGGTATTCTCCAGTGTTCTGCCACTTACCAATTTAGTGAGATAAAATTTATCTCATGAGTATTTCAGTAGTAAAGTAATAAAACAATTAGTTTTTGTTTGTACGAATATTAAATGCTTACCGCATTCTAGTTCTTCTCAATTATTAGGTATTGAAGCAGGAAACTGTTATAATAATAATTTTCTTTCGATAAATTTGATTAGTTTTGTTTTTTGGTTTTTGTTCATTTTATTAGAATGACTACCATATACCTAAATTCTCTCGTTTATTTCTCAATAATTGAAATTTTGTTTTTTTTGTTATTACTTCTTGAGTTTGCGTGCGTAATCATTTCATTGTCCCAACTTTCCATATACAATATAAATAATTTAAGATTATTATTCGTACAGAAATTTTGTTAGTAAAATTAAAGTTATGATTAACGTTACTAAATCTAAGATAGAAAAAATGGAATAAAAATATAAAAATAAATGTTGATTTAAGTAAATAAGACGAATAAATAAATGCCAACCATATTTAGAGGAGCAGTGGGAAAAGGATCTGGAAGCTGAATTACAAGAATACGAAGTTGTTACGGACGGCGGTGCATCTGGAGGCTGTGAAGGCGGTGGTGAAACATCAAAAACGACGATACGCAATCGGAGTCCTTCGAACAATGATTGGGAACAATATGCTGATCTTATTGACGAAACCGATGATTTAAAGTAATTAAGAGCTTATATCGTAGTTTCTTCTAAGTTCGTTGAGTTTTTCTCATTTTATTTTTTATATCTCCCCTTTCTTTCCCGGAATATTTCTTGTTAATATCGTTTTATGCTTTTCGCAACAACTTTATTCTATGACATATATATATATATTCTCTGTCCTTATGTTATTGATAATTACGTATAATAATTTTTGTTGATGCATTAGAACCTTAAAAAGTTTGAAGAAGGTAATGTTAGGCTAGAAACAAAATTACACACCGCCACTCAACCTCAAGAACTGGGTTGAAGTTTTACATTTAGCGATAGTATTATATGATTTAGCATTTATTTCATAAATATACAAAATGTAATTCGGAACTAAAATATAAATAAAATGTTCATATAATGATAATTAAGATCGACTATCACATTTCCAGAAAATACCCCTTTTTTTGTTTGAGCAAATAACTATCAGTCGAAATAAATTATAAAAACAAATACCTTTTCATATTAATTACCCATCGTATGTATAATCTACTTGTGGCAAATGTTTAAGGGACAAGCAGTCATGTGCATACAAATTTAACAAACATAATCCTACATCGGTTTTGTGTATTTTAAATTTATTGTATTAAAAACAAAGTATTGTATGTATTATATGATTAAAAAAAAATGCAAAATAAAATATGATATAATTAAAATACCTAAATAAATATTAAATAAAATTTAAAGCTCATTTTAGCTAATTTATGTTGTTATAGAAATATAAATAAAAACGTAACCACAAAAGTCAAATATTTATTGCAAATTAAGGTTATATATATACAGAGAAAAGATGTTTATATATAATTCTTAAATGTTAAAAAGTATTTAATAACATTCAAAACTGTAAATATTACTAAAAACAAAAACCGAATTAAATGCAGTTGATCTACAAAGCTTTGTCTTTAGTTTTTTCTTTCCTTGTAAGTTACAAACTGATGACGTTGATATGGTACACATGTAACAATTGCATTGACTATGAAACAGAGAGTTCGTTAAGAATGAACAATTATTTGACAAATAAATCATAAATAAAGTTTTCCGTATTTGTTTTATTTAATTGCTTTTTGTTTATCAATTGTTTTCTATTAATAGTGCAAACAAGGAAACATGATTCTTCCCTCATAATTTGTTAAAATAAGTATAAAAAAATTGTATAAGTTTAAAATTATAATCTACTCTTAATATGTATATTGTACAATTTTCAAATTTTGAATATTAGTAAATTATGAAGAAAAATACATTTGGGAATATACCTTAATATACATAGTAAAACATCAGATGCATAGTTTATTTCTTTTAGATATTGGAAATTTATCAAATATAAGTATGTACATCCGATATATCGTTATGACTGCTATGTTTTGACGTATTTTTGAAAGGAGAAAAAGTGCTAATTCATGCATGAACTATGAGACAACATATATTTCCGACGGATAATGAAAAAAAGAATGAATAATCCCAAGCAGTCGTGTGAAAGAAAAAGAACTCAGAAATGTATCAAAATAAAAAGAAAACGTGTACAACTTTTATGAATGAAAATAAAGCACATTCAACTTATTCTATTTGTTTCTCGACTACGTTGGGAAGAAGAATCTATATATTGGCATCGGCATCTGTTCCTGTGATTTCGTTGATGGCCAGCTTTTTATCGTTCTCTTCATATTCATCTTGCCACTTCTACTTCGCTTGCGTTTCTTCACTAAATAAAGTCTGCCAGCGCCATGCTTTATTTACATCCTATTATAGTATTTTCTGTCCTCTATGCACCGTGAAATACAGCTTTACAGTACCTATTGTGCCAGCTATTGTGAGGCCTAGATTCTCATGTCAACAGAGTCTGCGGCCAATACAGTACCCAATGAGCCATGGCGTTCCCACTTACATGAAGCCATCAGAATTAATCATTTGACGAAAAAATTCAGTACTGAAACCTATGCTTTCTACCACGTTCCTCCCACTAGGGTGTGAATACCCCAAACATTGTGTATTATTATTATAATTATTACCAGCCATTAGAAACTCGGAAGTTCAGAGCCTCGTTTACCACCCTTCGCCAATCCTCACTGTCATGAGTGTGTTTCTTCTATGTTTCGCAGTTGTGTCCCATCTCTCCTAGATCCATCCTTATATTATTCTATCATTTACGGTGTGACTTTCCTGGCTGTCGTTTTCCTAGGGGTTTTCCATTCCTTACTCATTTGACTTTTCGTCCACCGTCCATTCGTTCTACTACTGCCCATTTTAGTCTTCGCGATTCAATTACGCGGACAATGCTTGAGGCTGAGAAAGTCCTGATTGTGTAGTTTCCTTCACTCACCTTTTTTTCGTCATGTTTTCCACCATGGATTCTCCGTAAGATCTTATTTTCAAAGACTCGAAATCTATTTTCCTCCTTTGTCGGAACCAGGTTTCACATTCATGCAAAGGAATTGTTTTCAATAATTAGTTCATCGCGGAGAAGCATGAGTTGCCCATAGGTATGTAGCTTTTTATTTATTTCGATTGTTATATCGCTTTTGGCAGTAAATATTTTTGGGACCCGGATGTTTGAATTCGTCCACTCTCCCAAAGCGATTATGAAGTTCAATCAGGTGCGAGGTTTGGATCGATCCAAGTCGGTCACTGATCATATATTTGGTTTTCTCTTAATTCGCTTCTAAGCCTACTTCCTTTCCTGCCATTATTAGATTTTCAACGTTTGTTTTAAAGAAGGTGACAAGGCATCTCCTTGTTTTAATCCTACACATATCTCGAATGATTCCGATTCGACATTTCCTATTTAACTTATCTTTCGTTTTCCTTTAGGCATACTTGTATCAGCTTCACTAACTTTGTTGGGATTCTTAGGCGTATAAGGACGTGATATATTTTCGATCGATTTATAGTCATATGCCTTTTTAAAATCTGCGAATAGTTTGTTGTTGTGTAGTGAAAATCTTGTCACTCGTCGCGCGATTCCTCCTGGAGCCACAATGGTAGTCTCCGATTATTTCCCTTACATATGAAGTCCGTCTCTTAAGAGAATATTTGACAGCACCCTGTAACAACTTGATAGCAGAGATATTTCTCGGTAATTGTTGAATTCTGCTTTCTATGTGAACTTGATGCTGGCTCGCCATGTACATTCTGCAGATTATCGAAATATCTCCTCCGGTGGGCTGCAACATTGTTCCAAATCTTGATCCAGCCTGGTATCCTTTTCGTGTTAGCCCTGCATACATTTCCCTCGCGCTTTTAGCCGCATGTTCTTCCTGAATTTCAACAAACTTTTTCCGTTGTTTCTTATCCCGAAGGAAATGGCTCATTTCCTTTCGAAGGGTTTGCGGAGGTTTGTTCGGTGCACCCACGCTTTCGTCACTACTGCTGTCGTTGTCGTGATCATCTTGATTTTTTATTAATGAAATAATTTCATCATCGTCTAAAATTTGATACCCGCGATCCTTAGAATTGTGGTTTAACTGTGGAATACTGCCGAATAAGTCAACGAATTCGTCAATTTCGTTTTTCTCTGAGTTGTGTTAACACTTCTTCAACTTCCCGCTCTTCAGGAAAGGTCCACAATTTTTTCCAAGCATTTCGTAGATTGTCTTCGGTCAAAGAATAGCAGCAGTGCTTCAGGTTTAGCGCCTTCGAGAACGTAACGACGCTACCTTCAGTGCCATCATCTAACAAAAGTCGTCTTAAAACTTGCTTCCGGTACAATCTTTTCAGTTTTTCGATGACACACTGGTCAGTAGGTTGGATTAAAGATGTAACGTTTGCATTATCTAAGAGAGGCAGCACATTACCAGTTTTGTTATGATCCTATCGCCACTTTTATACGGTTTTTATAAAAGCGTGTACCATTCGATGATAGCGTTCTTTTGCGCTGTGTAGGTTACAGACAAGTTTGTGATGTTCTTGAAACACCGCGGTTTCTTGGTCGTCCCGATAAGTAGCAATGGCAATCAATGAGTTCCAAGAAGCATTAGCACATGTATAGCTGTCACCCTTTCTTTGGACACCTTGAAACTCCGTGCGGCAAATTCTTGGCGAGATGCAAGCGACTTGCTTGGCAGTGATTTCCAGTTAAGACCGGTCTCATCTGCATTGTAGACATTATCGCGAGTAAGTCCATCTTCTTCCAAAAACGACTGAAGTGTCTTCTTGAATTGTTCAGCCGCACTTGAATTCGCTGATATTGTTTCACCTTGAATTTGTAGTACACGTATTCCATGCCGCAACTTGAAATTGTGAAGTCAATCAGCAATGGCCTTGAAATTCTCTGATCCACCGAGTTTTTTTATTCAACTCAAGAGATTTCTCACACAAGAGTGGGCCAGAAATCTGTTCTCCCAAGTTACGCCGTTGTATGAACCACGTTGGAACAGCATCATCTACACAGTTCTTGATCTTTCGCATTTTTCATCACTTTTCTTTTCTTCACTCCGTCACCACTATCCATCGTAGACGCAAACGTTGTGAGAGCCTCTCGATTTTTTTATATCGATGATTGTTGCTTTTCCAACACCATAAACAAGTCCTAGAGATGTGCAATGTTAGAAACAGGACATTGCGCACGGAATCTCCGTAAGCGGACTAACAACGGTCGATGAAACAAAACGCGTTTCAACACGCTCGATACCTACCTATGCACAGCGGCAGCGAGCAACGAATTGTCGCCAACGTACGGATAATTGAGGGTTCGGATAATCGAGGATCTACGTATTTAGATTTTTTTTTATGGTGGTTACCCATTTTGAACGTTTAGTTTGTTTTTCACAGATATAAAGGTTAGGATTTTGGTGTGCTTCGCAATTGTTTGTTATTAAAAAAAAGGGGTCAAGGAATTTGTATTAAATTTTATTTGAAAAATAAAATTAAATGCTAGGTACTTGAAGTATCGTCGAATATTAGTGAAGTTACTGAGGATATTGATATATCGGTTGGCTGATTTTTTTTTTAGATGTTTTGGGCCTAAAATCTGTGCCCGCAAAGCTTGTTCCGAAATTGCTAAATTTTGATCAAAAGAACCATCGCATGAGCATCGCTTAGGAGCCACTGAATGATTTGAATGACGATCCAGATTTCCTGGAAATGGTCATCACTGGTGAAGAGACATGGGTATATGGTTATGACATCGAAACCAAAGCCCAATCATCCCAATGGAGGCCGCTAAGGTCGTACCGTTAATAAGGAATATTACGTTGAAGTTAAGTGCCGCTTGGGTGAAATAATACGAAGGTTTTGTGGGAAACCGAATTTCAATGGACTTGGTTACCTGCTTCTTTTTTGCTCTTTCCAAAACTGAAAATATTGATGAAAGGACAGAGACTTGTTACGATAAGGAGATGATGATTGAGCTGGAAGAGCTCAACTCTATACCAAAAAAAAAAAGAGTATTCTAACTTAGGAGGATTATTTTGAAGGGGAAATAATAGATATTGATGAGCGAGTAAATATTTTTCCGTTTATTTTTTAAACAAATCTGGTATATACATACGAAATGGACAGTATTCGAACTGAGTGTAAAGTGATTTGCGATTTATGATGAAGGCTACCCATGTTTTACTAATGACAATAAGATCAAAAGGATGTTGTGAAATAGTTACTCCAGTGTAATTTGGCAGCTTTCTTTACACCACTGAGATACAGGTGGCCAATAAAAGCTTTCACCTCGTGCTTCAGTAAATGTCTGTCTGTCGGTCCGTGGTATGGTAGTAGCTTTTAATTTTTTTCGAAACATCGTCCTACTTGCTCATTTGTGTAAGCAATCAGAATTATCAGAATTTCATTCGCGAAAAGCTAATTCCAAACTTCTCAGAGTATGTATCTTTAGCAGCATCCTTTGGGTCTGGAAAATAGAATACCAACCAATGTCTGCCAACCACGCTTCTCGTGTGCAATAGGACTCCACTCTTTACCGGCCTTTCCTTTGACTTCTGTCAGCTTCTTCTTTTTCTGTAGTGCAGATTGTTCCTGCAAATTTCGGCTTAATATACCTTTCATCAGCACGGTCAATTAATTGTAACATTTCGTAATTTATTTTTAATCAGATGCTGGATAATTAACTAAAAAAGGGATTTACTACAAAAAAAACCTTATTTACAAGATGTAAAAAAACCTTGAACTGCTCACTGGGGTGTATTATACCTGGTATAAATTATATGCGTGTAGCCATAAAAAAATCGAAATTTTAATGGCACACATTATCTTTTTTTTGGGGTTTTCTTATACTCCAGTGTGAGGACGGCCCAGATTAAATTAACGCATTATCGTCACTTCCGAATTTAATTGTGATGCTAATGAATTCGACATTTATACAGTCGCAAAGTAGCATTGACTTTTGAAATGATTCAGCCGATTGAACGATTGACTAATTGGTCAAAGATCCCATTGTGCCTTTATGACAAGGGGAACATCATCTTCTTCTTTTCCTTTTTTCGGCATTGTTATGGTCAGAAGTGTAGAACCATAACCTTCCCACTTAACTGCATTCCTACTGGTCCGCTTGTGGGGTCCGCCGGTTTGACCTCAGAAAGTAGCGGCAGGCTTCCCGGTTTGGGATTACTTCATCGCTGAGGCCAATCAAATGCTGGTGTTTTTGCATTTGTTTGCACCAATTGTTTTTCGGCCTGCCTTTTTTTTTTTTTTTTTTTTGTGACACGGGCATGCTCCAGATTTTTTTTTTTGTTTGATCTTACTCTTACAACACCGGTGATCTCCAGTCGTGTCAACCCACTGATTTGCATGCACACTTGTGGGGCAGTTTAATGGTGGTATATGTGTCCCTAGGCTCACCTTTGTGTTTTCTAAATTGCCTAGATGTGATTTTTGTTTACTTTTGTTTTAGTCGCCTTTTACGACAAGCGAGAGGTATCGCTGCAGGGATATTCTTAACCCGTCCCTGCACGGGCGACAAGGGGAACATCATAAAGTCATGAATATGAAAACAACTAAAATCTTCTATCTTGACGAACATATTTGATCACATTTCTTCGTAATTAAGATTTTCGACTTCAAAACAGAGGTTCTCAAGAAACTGCCCAAACTTCAAGTTGGTCCAAAAGTCCGTAATTACTATGGTCTAAGGATTTATTTTGCGTGATTGCAAAAAATTTTTCGAACCATTAAATTGTTCGTAGTTGTCGGGTAACCTTTGAGGCATTATATTAAAAAATACATTCAGATCTGTGAAAAAGTGATTTTTTATATTTGCCTTTAAATACAAGTTAACCTCTACTGATTTTGGCTTAAAATGAATGTCAACGTTGCCTGTAGCATGCGACATTTAACAAATGCAGTGCGCATGCATATATTTTATTAAAATTTTGTAAACTTAATTAGTTGTCCAGTTGTAGTTACATTTATGATTTAAAGATCATTATTAAAAGTCGTTTCTGTACGTTAGTCTTCGACTTGACCGCGTATTATATATGGGAACCATCGAAGTGTTGTCCCTTTGCTTAGAATTTCCCCGTATATCCCGCCAAATCATCGCCAACAATATATAAAATCCACCAATAACTTTGCCGAACAGGTCAATAATGCGCAGAAGTATTGGAGTCGTTGCAATAAGGAGTTTTCGAAATTCCGCCATGAAACGAATTGTAAAAATGCCAGCGAATTGAATAGTACGTCCCGCTAGAGCAATGAGCGAAATAACCAATAAAGAGAGAAACGTTAGCACTGCTTTAAAGTTCTCTTTTGATATATCGTGCGACATGAAATCGTAGACTGTTTTCTTTATATTTGCTCCCCAGCCGTTAAAGAGCTGGACAAAGTCCTGCACCGTGATACTATTAAGTTCATTATCTGACCGTCCGATAACCCCCAGATTGATTTGTTTCTCTTGTGGATCATCGTCTATAGCACGAACAGGCCTAACTTTTATGATTATTTCATTTTGCCTGAATTGTACTCCTCTTATACTGAACCAATAATGCCCAAATGCCAGCTCATCCAATTCTGCCCAGATGCAAATATCATGACCGGTATCAGACTCATTTGCAGATACCCCTATCCATAATGATGACTCATTGCTTTGCAGCTGCGAAAATTTGTTTATAATTGTCTCCAGTGCCAATATAAGATCTTTCTCTGTCCGGTTTATCGCTATCAAATCTCGGTAACCACTAACTGCATCAATATAACACCTTTCTTTGTAAAATCCTTTGAACAACTTAGATTTCAATGTTTGTTTACAAAACATATAAAAATCGTATTCGCCAGAATTTGCAAAGGATGGAGCAGGTGATTCTTGGTGCATGTTTGCAAATATTTCTGAAAATGCGAGAGCAAACGATTGTTCTTTACAACAGGCGAATTTAACTGTCTTACTCATATACTGACATTGCTTTATTCAACGATAAGATCTCACCAAATAGTAATTATAAGATAAATTTTAATTATTCTACTTAAATATTATTACACCCATACTGATTGTAGATGAATTTTGTCTTGTCAATTTGACAGGTGAAACTGACATTTCGCAGGTTTTGACTACATTAAGGCTATATTGCAATAAATATTTAGAATTCAATTATTATTGTTGTTAACATCCATTGGGAGGTAAAAGTTCGGGGCAAGTCGCAAGTTTTTCGAGAATTTTTGACAAACAGAATCGGTTGCCATGGACATGAACAGGTGATAATCACTAGGTCCGGACTACGCGGAAAAGGTGAGCAGCTATCGTTCTGACACAGAGATGGCGCCCCAATCCGCAAAAATGTATATTTCCTGCCTCGGTGTCATTAGTTTGTATGACAGGTTTTAACTTCTATCACGAATTTGTGTAGTAGATATTTTGCGGGCTTTTCGTTGAAATGGATAAACTTGAATATTGTGCGGTCATAAAATTCCTCGTTTTGGATGGATTGACTCCTAAAAAAATTCATCCGAAATTGACAGAAATTAACGGGGATCTACTTCCTCGATGTTTCGATGTCAGCCGTTAAAATGTCGGCAGCTGTATTTAAACATGGTCGCACATCCGTCGAAGATGACCCACATGAAAGACGGACAAACTCCGCAGCCACACCGGAGACCATCGAAGAAGTACTTGATATTGTGTTGGACGATACACGAGTGAAGGTTAGTGAGATAGCTGAGGCTATGGGGATATCGGAAAAAATGGTGTAAAACATCTTGCACATATTATAGAATTAAGGATAAGAAAGCTCTGTGCCCGCATTTGCTGAATGCCGGTCAAAAGCAAATGCGCAAACGATTTTCTCATCAATCTCTGAACCCATTCAATAGAGAGTCGACCGATTTTGTGCGGCGATTTGTTACCATCTGACAGGGTTCCACCACTATATGCCATAAACATAAAACACCAAAAAAGCAGTCTAAGTAGTGGGTAGAAGTCGATGGTTCAGCACCAAAGAAAGTGAAGTTAGTCATATCTGCCGGATAGGTCGTTGCGAGTTTGTTTTTGTATGCGTAAAGCAGAATTGTAAAAGGCAGAATAATTACAAACGAATAGTATTCCGACATTCATGTCCAGCTAGATGCCAAAGTCCGCGAGAAGAGGCTTGGTTTGAAGAAGAAAAAATCATCTTTGACCAAAAGAACGCACTTGTGCGTGCGCAAGGGTGCCTTGACGATGGGAAAACTGTGGTATTCGAGGTACGATTTGCGCGGCTATCCCTCCTATTCTTCTGATTCGGAACTTTCAGACTTCCATCTGTCCCTAAACTTAAAGAAATTTGTTTCTGAGCAGTGCTTCCAATTCTATGAATTTGAGAGGGCCGTAGATAAATATTTATACAGCCCCCAGACTCTCACATCCGGGAAGAAATACTGATGTTGGCGAAACGCTGGACCAAGTGTGTCTAGAGTATCGAGTGTAGAAAAATAAAATCACTTTTTACCTGAAAATTGCAGTCTTTCATTATCAGGCTGAGTACGTTTCGCCTTACCGTCGTGTAAGGTGGATAAATAAGAACCTCAAAACTTATTGGCCAAAACTGGCCGCTTGTGGGCGTTTGCTTCCTTCAGACAGTCAAAATGTTGACAGTAGTTTTGACTTTTGAGTTTTTGAGGAGCGTGGCTCATAGTAGTTGATTTCCTGGCAATACTAACAAACACAAAGCAATCCTGGCTGTCAATACTGTCTTGACCACCATTCGCGTTGTTGTAAGTGCTCTTTTCATAATCAATCACCATCCCCGTCAGAATCAGCCGCCTCACCGCATTTTCCCGTGAATCTGTTGAAGAAATTTCGTCATCTTTACTACCACTAAAGTCTTCTGTTTGACAAATAATGGATTCGCTCTTTTGATACATGTTTGATCAGTTTATAGAGTCGTATCATGGAATTCTCATTTATTTTCTGAAAGCCACTGGTCGAGTGATTCCTCATGAAACCTGGTAGTATTCACTTATTTATCTAGCGTATGATGTCAGTCACCTAGAATAGAGAATATTTCCAAGTGCCGAATAATTTTTTATATCATGTCTATGAGTATTTCAATTTAAATTATTTGTAATCCCCTTACTTTTGATCTTAATTCTCGAGAGAAACATTAATTAATTAATGATCAATTAATTCATCAAATATTAAGTTTTCTAATTAGTAATAAGAATGTAGTATTTTGATGAACAGCGTTTGCAGGTTGTTTTCCACCTGATTCGCATGTGGGTAACTATAGAAACGTGAAAGGCGCATATAAACAAAAGATTGGCTTGCACACAAATACTTCAAGCATTTAAAATAACAATACCTTATCCCTTATTTCAATTAAGCAACATACATAATACGATGGCCTTTATAGATCATACGTTAAAATTATTTATTTTACTTGCAAAAGTCATTGCAATTTTGAGCGAAGCGCCTAACTCTACTTTATTTCCATTCATCCATCCTTATAATTGCAAGCAAAATGAATATTACGACTTGGATTATTTTTCGTGTTCGGCCTGTGATGCGGAAGGAAATTTGCATCCAAGCTTTGACAGTAAGTTTGACTTTTATATCTTCAATCCGTCTCTCCAAGTTGTTCAGGTAATGATTTTTTCAATAATTTTATTTTTCCTTTCAGAGCTTAATTGTGAGTGCAAAACAAACTCTTCGATTGTTGCATATTACGATTCACTGCTTCAGCGACAAATCTGCTCAAAGCCTTGTATAAACTACAAGAATAATAAGTGCCAAACGCAAAAAAACAATGATTGCAACATAAAATTTGTTAATTATACTACTTCAAATAAGTATATTCGAATAACTCCCTTTTCAGAACTTCTAAATCAGTCTTGCGTTTGCGAACGCAAATATAATTTTCAATTCAGAGATTATTGCATTTGGGGAGATCTTCTCAAAGCCTATACGAAATATGATGTCTTTTCGCAAATGAGCTATTTTTACTCAGACTTGAAAACAATTGCATTTTTTTGCCAGTCACTGCAGAAAAAAACTGCTTGTAATCAGCTAGCCAATTTCTGCGTTCATTCTTTCTTCGACATAGGCAAGAACTCACCATGCAGTATATTCCTGCTTACCCAAGCTACAGATGCGGCACTGTACACAAATGTACCAATAGAATTACGCAACCTTCGACCTTTTCTGTTCTACAGAAAAGGGAAGGACACTGTACAGGTGCTAAAACAATCATTCCCTTATTCTTTACATAGTAAGACAGAGAATACGGTAAATGAATATGGAATTTGATGCGGTTGTTAATGTACTTAGTTTTTTTAATTTTAAATTTAGGGTGAAAATCTGCAGTTATTTTCCACAACTTACTCATTCAACGGGCAACTGGAGCGGTGGGGACCATTTAGGCCTGATCATGTCAATTTATGTAGTCCATACGTACATGACGTAGACACTGCTGACTTCTTTAGGCAACTTAAAATTTCATGTAAAATCTCTATGGAAAATATCATTAATATGGCATCCCATTTCGCTGATAAAAACTTCATAAGCGTATTTGTTAATTCTACGGAAAATAGCTGCAACCGGTTCCCGTTCTTATTAGAGAAGCCTTTGAGGGGAATTGGGTAAAACATAGTTTTTTTTTAAATAGTTTATAGGAAACCATGTATTTTTCTATTTTTCAATAGGAGTCAAATACCGGCGAATGGCAGCTGGTTAAACGATTTCAACTCATTGGTGCCGAAAAACGTCCAAAGTCATCCAAAATTCTTCCAAATACATTTCATTTTGAAGACAATTATAAATTAGGAATTTACAAATTCGTAAGAGTATTACGAAAGTTCGAACTTCGCCTGTTTTTCCTCCATGACAAAAGTCTGTTGATGCCTCTGATAATTCTTAACTATCACAACCTAAACATAACAACTAACATATCGCTTAGCCAAATGTATACATTCGATCTAATTGTTAAACACGAAAGTGCAGAATCCTTCGGTTTGTTTTATAAAATCGGTCTTCCAATATTTTTAACTATAGCTTTCGTACTAACATTTTTTAAAACATATTTATTTAAAATTCATCGGAATTTGAGGTATTGTGATATCATAGTAGTGCTGCAGTGTTTGTTGTATATCATGTCTTATGTGGGAAATGCGTTTCTATTTACCGTTGTTCTGGATGCGTTCTATTCAATAATCATAATAAATACCAAAGCTCATGAGCGGCCAATGATAGGTCAATACGACGTTCATATTTTTCAGACATTAGTGTACTTTACAGTTTTCTTAAAGGTTAGTTAAATGACCGATTATGACGTTAGTAAACAACTCACTAATTTTATTTCTTCAAGGGCTTTAATTTTATCATCAATAGCTGGCAAATAGCCAAGGTGGATGTTTTCTTTGTAGACTGGGAAAAACCGAAGGGCGGTGATGGGTCCGTGCATTTCAAAAACAATTTAGAGTCTTCTTCTCAATGTTCTAATGTAAGTTGGTGTTGAGTAATTTTAGTCAAACTCATTTTTGTTATTTTTACCAAAGTTGATGGAGAATAATGTGTCAGCTTGGAGGATCTTCTTCATAGCTAACGAATGGGTTAGTTTATGTGGAAAACAGAGAATTTCGAATTTCCTGCATGTGATCTGCACCTTGTCAATATACTGGGTAACGTTTAAAATATTGGTATTTACAAATTATTTTAAAACCATTTTTTTCCTTTCCAGATCACAAAGAACACGTTTTTCTATCATTCTTATAATACAGTGGTTGAACTCTTCCTATGCATTGTAACTTCCATAATAGTTTACGTCGTTCAATGCCTGATTAAGAGCTTCCTACTAGATAAAATACTAGGAAGCCCACTTCAGAAGTTTATGGACACTTGTACTATGGCAAATATATCAATAATTGCATTTCTAAATCCTTCATTCGGCTTTTATATCCACGGAAGATCACCTCATGGTTTTTCAGACACTGATATAAATTCAATGATCTGGCAATTGCAACGTGAATCCCAAAATATGTGTGGCAAGCGAGGGCTTTTAATTGATTCAGACTATCAAACTTACATAATGCTGCCGCCATTAAAGCTTAAGTAAATTTAAAACAATGTGATTGTCCATATGCTGGCAATGTTTATATTGTTGTTACAGACAGCAAGCGGGGAAACTCCTTCCTCGGAGGCAGGCAACATACAAATGTATGCAAAACTACGATGAAAATTTCGACAGAAATACCAATGTGTACAACAGAATTAATCGATTCTTCTGTGCCTTCATAGATCACGTAAATGCTCATATTAATCGTTAGTTTAACATTAGAAACTTATAGCAAGTTTACCTTCAGGCTATCAAGGACTTGGATTATATAATCAAGGAAAAAAGTTTTATTGAAGAGATATTAGGCTGTGAATTTAGCAGTTACACATCAGAACGTATGTCCCTTATCGGTATCGAATTTTGAGTACTGCTACATTTTATTTTTCAGATCAAGGAGTTTTCTATATAGATAAAGCTTTAACTTTTAGTTCACTCTTTCTTTACGGCAATTACAAGTCAATTTTTATGACAGAACTCTCCTTATTAATTGCGTTAGTAGTTTTAATCGAGAACGTAACGATATCCTTAATAGTGGTATGCATTTTGAACAAGGTTTGAATATATTAAAATATTACTTTTTTAAGACTATACATTTTTTTTCGTAGATTTTTGAGGAAATTTTTCGTCATTGGGTTCGAACAAACATTGCACTGAAGACTTCCGTAGATAAACGATTTTTAATGTAAATTTAGTAAAACGTAAAATAAAAAGTACCTATGCTTCCTTTTATTCATTTTTTTTTATTTATAATGTACGAAACATTTTAAGTTGGCCTGATTAAGGTGAAAACTATCAAAAAATACTGAAACATCAATAGCATTTGTAAAGCTTTCTTTATTCTATTAATTAAATTAACTAAATTTAACACATACCATGTCGTAAAGAATGCAACTTGACTTACTATAAGCCAATCTTACCATGTTTTATATACAAGCTTGCTTCTAAGAATACGAAAAACAAGTAGATGTGATTCATCAGTGTTCAGATCGAACATTGTAACTGTGGTAGACGCAGAACCATCGGTCACGAGGACAACCTCTGGCTAATTTAAAAACAAACATCTTTTAACATCTTATTCCAAAATAATAAAGGCCTCGTCTTTCTACGTAATCCACGAATCGAACCCATTTCCGCAATTCTCCTCAGAAGTAAGCTTCTGCTCGTACAAGCCATCGATTAAAACAAGTGACAATCAGAAGAAGTAATTGACCAATAATGCGGGTGGAATACGACTTCCTACGTTTGCGTTTTAGGGCTACCAAATCGGTTTGTCGTGCTTTCGGACTATTCCGACCGTTGTTCCTTCAATATGCAAATCGATTTATCCGATTTAAATGGGAAACTGACGCCTAATGAAGATTATTTTACGGAAAATATTCAGCGTAGGCAATAGATGAAGAATGTGCTATATACATATGCTATTTCAGGTAAGACAATATGAATTAATTCACACACGCAAAAAAGTTTTAGAGGGTGATCGTGGTGCAATGGTAATCATCACCGACTGTTGAGCCGAAGGTCTACAGTTCAAGTCCGTCCATAGTCAAGAACAATTCCTATACGGAAAAACTGTGCAACAACATCAGTTGTGAATGAGAGATGATCAAAAAAGTTCTGACGAAGGCATAACATAACATTCGCAGCACAAGATCACTTCAAAATTCATACTCTGAGTATGCATCTCCAATATAACACCTTAATGACATGGAAACAAAAGAGTTACTGTGAACTACAGCCAACGCAAATTCAGTCGAATCTCTCAAAATTCTATCTAGGACAACCACCCCCGGAGAGTAGTGAACGAACATCTTCGACACAAACTATCTGCATCCCGTCCACCGTCCAGGTTGTGTGACAAACACCATAAGAGCGTAACTCTTGAACCTGTACGAATTATAAAAAAAAATTATTTTTGGCAATAGAAATCGAAAAAAGAAAATAATGTCCGACGATCATGGAGGATGGATCATCATTGGGGTGTTGTTTTTTTTTTGCCAAACCTCTACAAACAAACACTGGGAATAGGAGCATTATTTTGGTGCGAAAGTCATAAATTAGTTTGCTGCAAGCCCGAACGTTTTTTTTTTTTCAAATTTGTACCAGTAGACTTCATGGAGAACTGTGGCGTTTAATCTAAAAAACGCAGTCGATATGACCTTTGAGTGATACTGACTGATTCTACTTCAACGAATGTTGAACCTCAGGCTCGCCATCAGATTCGATGATTTATGTTAAAGCAGTCATATAACGTTATTGACTTCATTTAGCGACTTCTGAACAACTTCCAACTTGCTATTAAGGGCAATACGTTTTATACTCACAATAGCTGTGTTCAATGACGAAAAGATCAGATCAGAACAGTACAGGACAGCACAGATTCGTGAAAACTGTCAGATCAAGTTAGAACAGAAAAGTACAGCCGTATGTTAGTTGTCAAAAAGCGGAAAACATCTTATATGTCAGATTGTAATAAACATGTTTTAGAATTAAATAATAAACAAAAGTGAATTCACATAAAAATGCTTTGAAAGACTTGTGGTGGGCACTGATAGTGAAATTACTGTGATTAGTAACTCGTCAACAACATTTTTCATTGATGATATGTATGTTTTAGCGTTAACTTTAGCTGACAGCTGTTTTTGACACTTTTCACGAATCTGTTCTGACTCCAAATTAGGTGCAGAAAATCGTGTTCTGAAGTGTCCGAAACAGCGTCACTGAACAGACTAAATATCTAAAAAATATCCTGACGTTTCTTGCTGGAATATGTCAATCTCTTCTACGGCTTCTCTGATTGTGGCGCTCGTCATATTCCATCTCATCAGGGTCCCCTTTAAAATGTTATAATATTTGATTTTCTAAACGTTTGGTTTTTAATTATCACAAACAAAAAGGAAAAACGAGAAACTATATAAAATTATTTAAGTTAAGTTATTTATATTAAGTTACTTTCTATTTATTTTTCAAAGATTATTTTATGTAAATATTTCACGACTGCGTCAAATTTTGTGAGTCACTTTTTCGAGCAGATTGGCTAGTATCTTAAATTATTCTGCCGGACCATAAACCACGGTAAACATTTTTTTTTGTATGTTTGAGTAAAATCGTATATGATCAATACAATCAATACAATACAACGACAATGGAAGGATAAATTATGGCCATTGTTATAAGATGAATAATGAATAAAAAATAAATAAAAAAAAAAAAAAAGTCAACATTGAAAGGTTAAAGAACATATAAAGCATTAATACCAGGACAAAATAACAACGGGTTGGCCCTAGTAGACGGAAACTAATAACGAAGCAAGACAGGTAGAATTAGTATGGTTAACAAGACAACAAACTAAGCTATTGCAATGCTCCCAAACGAAAGCCTTGGTTCGACGAAAAACGTAAAGAAAGTAAAAGCCCGAAATGTTCTACAACTTCAAGCTCTAAAAATAGTGAAGAGATCAGGCGTACAAGGTATAAGAAAGGAAGCCAGCCATCTGCTTCAGGATAAAAAACGACAATGGCAAATGAAAAATTTGCTAACATTCAGGAAGAATGTGCGGCTAACACGAGAGCAATGGAGGGCTAAGCGCTGTGCAAAAATTATCCCAGGCCAGATCAGATTTTATACGCAAAGATAATTGGGAGCTCATTTCAGACAAAGGAAAGGTTACAGGCCAATGGAGGATATATCAGTGTTATCCACATAGCAGAAGTTGAGGTAAAACTGTTATAGAGGAAGTAAAAGAAGAAATTCATCGGCTTAACAATAACAAAGCCACAGGCATTGATCGGCTTTGATAAAATATGTTGGAAAGGAATTTACGGTGAAGTTACATGGGCTCATCGCAACTATTGTATATAGAAGAGTGAAACTATCTCCGCGGAATAGGAAAACATGGTCATCATACCCGTATTTAGAAAGGTTGACCAAGCACGATTACCGAAAAAAATATCTCTGCTATCAAATTGTTACAAGGTATTGTCAAATATTCTCTTAAAGAGACTGACATCAGACGCTAAGGAGACTACAGGAGGTACCGCCCGACGTTTAATCTGGTTACTGGTATTGCTCTATAAACCGATTGAAAATGTATCCTCTCCTAGTTAGGCTGGTCCGAAAAAGTTAGTGAAACTGGTACAAACAAGGACAAGTTTAATTAGGAGATACCTCATCTGAAACATTCAAGACACTTGGAGTATTAAAACAGGAGACGCCTTGTCACCATTTTTGTTTTAATTTGGAATTTTTTGCCGACCTGGCGAACTCCGTACCGCCTCAGAATTAATCCAGTTTTTTACTAAGAGTACTGAAAAGAAATAAGTTCAATAATAGTTAAAAATCAAAATCATATACCCTAGCGGATCCCGGCGTGCTTCGCTTTGCGCGAATATTAACATTGACTCACATTCATTGGTTTCTTTTAGTTTTCTTATTTGGAAAAAAAATAGTTAATTAATTCAATACAATTTTATATACAACATTTTTGCTTTGATTGTCTGTGCATGAATGCACGTGGCATTTCAAATGATTTCTACAATATGTATAAAAAATGTATTCATTGACTGATACGTACAGTGAGTGTCAGTAATATTCTGTTTTGAATGTTGATTGAATGTTGAAAGCAAATATCTGCATCAACTGTGCGTCGTACTGTTAAAGCACGTGGATATAGTTTTATTACGATTCTTTATTATTTCTCTTTACAACTAATTACATTTATTTTCTTAAGTGTGTCTTCCTCGACGTCCAACAGAGAAGTGACCTTAAAACTAACTTAAACCTAGCGGAGAGTTTTCTTCTCTTTAATTCCTCTGTGCTTATCTTCTATCGAAGATGATTTTTTGTAATGTGTATATGGGTTAAAGTTGCTGGAAATTTGGTAATTATAAAAGATATTATGAATAAGAAGATTTATTTATACATACTAAAGAAAAATTTAAGAGTAGGTGCGGAAAGAATGGGAATTTTGCAAAACTTTAAATTTTATCAGGACAACGACTCGATACATAAAACTCATATCGTTCGTGAATGGCTACGTAACAACTGCCATTAAGTAATCCAAACACCTCCACATTCACCGCAACTAAACCCCATTAAAAATGCATCCAAACGCAAACGAAAAGTCTGCACGGTTGATAATGAAAGTTGGAAAACAATACCATAAACAATTAAATAACAATACTTACCGGCAAGCGCTGTCACAAACACGTTCGGGCTTAAGCAAATAAATTCAAAATATTTCGTTTCAAATCGGAGCTCGATACAAAAAAATCGTATAATAATCACAAGTGTCAATGTGCGCCTACATATTTTTTTTTTATATGAGCAGAGTCAGATATTGATATAAAAGACCATAACTCACGAACGCCTCAACCAATTTCGTTCAAACTATAACATAAACCATCTACACGACCATACAAACAAACCCTGAAAGTTTGATCAAATTCGGTTAGACCGTTCGTGAGTTATAAAGTCACACCAAAACTTGCAACAATTTTTTATATATATAGATTATTTAAGTTAAGTTATTTATATTAAGTTATTTTCTATTTATTTTTCAAAGATTATTTTATGTAAATATTTCACGACTGCGTCAAATTTTGTGAGTCACTTTTTCGAGCAGATTGGCTAGTATCTTAAATTATTCTGCCGGACCATAAACCACGGTAAACATTTTTTTTGTATGTTTGAGTAAAATCGTATATGATCAATACAATCAATACAATACAACACAATACAACGACAATGGAAGGATAAATTATGGCCTTCATTAACACTGATACAGCATCAATATTATCCCTCCGGCACTCACTACGGATACCTGTAGGTGACTGTATAACTCATAAGCCCCAGGAGGAGAATTGTGATTCAGTGGTTAAAATGTTGGCCCCTGACGCTGATAACATGGCTTGAATCGTGCAACAACCACTTAATCGAAATTATTCTCCACATAAATACAACATCTTTAGAGCTTTAATTTTTAACCTAGATAGACCGAAGTACAGTATCAAACGGTTTCGTAGCCTTACAAAAACGTGATTACATTTTCGATCGGTTTATCGGTTTGTAGTATGCTTTTTTTCTGAAAGCACACTGTAAAGTGAGAACCTTGTTACTCCTCGAGCGGTTCCTCCTGAAGCCACATTGGAATCCCCGATTATTTTACTTCCTTGGTGGCAATGAGTATCTGGGTTTCTGCTGTGTAACATAACATCGTTTTCCGAGGCTACTTGCTCTCCTAGAGTTCCGTCAAAGCGAAACTACTCGAATTCGGAACTGGGGGCTCTGTGAGATATATGGAAGATGACTGCCGATTTATCGAAATATCTTCCCCATTGGGCTCCCCATTATCGTTACGTATTAGTCCTGATTTCACTTGTGTGGAAAAAATTCCGCACACAACATAAGTGAATGAGAGAAGCTTGGATTTGGCACTTCATGAGCTGTAACGTCATCTAAGAAGAAGTGAAGAAGATGATTTCACTGATATCTTTTTCGTACAGCGTTTAGCCTTGCATACTTTGCTTTCGGTTTTTTAGCGTTCATTCTTCCCGAATGTTAGCAAACTTTTTCCTTTACCATTGTCAGTTTTTATCTGGAAGGAGATAGCTGCCTTTCAAAGGCTTGCCTTTGGAAACTTTGCAATAACTCAGTTTGTTTTTGGCAATTTCCTTCACAATAATTTTTATTGTTGCCCATACTTTTGTTGCTAGTCTCCATGCCACCTACCTATAGTAGGGCAAATCGGTTATTAAGTTCGCCCTAGTGTAGGCACTAAATACATTGAATTTTTTTATAATAGAATCGCAATCCACTCCTCTATATACTTTAACTTCTATTGCGTTTGTATGGTGTTTTCTATCCATCAGTTAATTATCTATTTGGTTCTGGTAGTCTTGTGTATTCTCTTGTGTTTAAATGGTGTAGTTTTCACGATCATATTTTTTGAGCTGGCGAAACTTATTGTCCTACTACCCTTATCATTTGATGAGTCATGAAGAATTCCTTCTTTTATTGTTGGCAGATATTTTCAATAATTTCTAAAAGTAGGCGTCGATATGAACATCATTTATATTTTCTATATTTTTATCTTCATATTAAATATATTGTTAGCCATAGCGAGACCCAACTTGAATCAATATTGTTTGTGGCCATAATATACACAAGAACATATGCGAGTGTTCGGTAGGGCAATACTATTGTTGTCAATAGCATTCTGCTGCAATGTAAAAATTGTTTTGAAATGTTAGTTAATTATATATTTGTTGTTAGATCCCCATAACAACTATTATTGAATCTCTTTAAGCCTTACGAAAGTGGTTCGTATTATCAATATTTAATTTTTTTAATTAAGGCTCGATTTTGAGCAAAAAGCAAGTGCGAACATTTAAGAAAAAAATAATATTATATATTGAACATAATATGTATGGTATGTCGGTCAGAAAACATTTTTGAGTTTTTTTTTCATTTTGCAGTTTTCGAGCTGAACGCATTCATTTGCCGACATGTCGCCGGGCTTAGTCTTGAACAGCGCCAACGATTTATTTAGGAACTATATTCCATAATCGTTTACTAAACGTCAAAGTAATTTTGTTTTTTTTTTACTGACAATTTCGACACAGTCTGCAAATTGCTCGCTGATATTTATATTAAATAAATATTGATACAGTACACTACAATCCTTCACAAGAATGGACAATCTAGGCAGTGAAGTTGGTCAGAAAATGAGGGTAAGTACATATAGAAAGATGTTTTGATTCCATGGCATAAATTATTTCAATATTAGAGTGCCGTCAAAGCGAAACTACTCGAACTCGGAACTGGGGGCTCTGCGGGATATATAGATGATGAGCTGCCCGATTATGTGATGATTATGGTAGCAAATAAAAGATCTAAACAACAAATGACTGCCGATTTAAATCTTTTTCTTGGATCTCAAACCGAATTGTTTGTTACGTGGTTACATGAAGTGTTGCAGAAACTGCAAGAAGTTACCCTGCCAGCTATAGGTACGTACCGAAAGAAATTTCTATTTACTATTATTGATTCTCAACATGAATTTTTATCCAGCTCTTCAGAAGAAGCGGAAAAATAGTCAAAAAGATGAGGCTTCGACCAATAAAAAAGATAAAAAAGAGAAAAAGAAGGACAAGAAGGCCCAGAAAAAATCTATTGATTCAGAAGCTACAGAAATTACATCTATCACCGAGGTTTTTGCTGGCGAATTTTTTGAGAAAGCTAAGAAAACGTTTGAATATGACAGCAGCGTTGTAAAAGATAAAAAAACAGAAAGCCACACTGCAAGCAATGAAACAGATGATTTCGACATACCCACAATCTCAGAAATATCGAATAAAAGTGATGTTACAAGTGAGAATCGTGAAAAAGACCTAGCGGAATTAGCAGAGATTCAAAAGAAAATATACGCTGCCAAAAAACAATTAAAATTGCTTGACGATGCCGATGAAAGCGAAGATGAGGATTTCCTAAATATAAAAGAGGATGGGGAAGAGTTTGAGGATAGTGGTGATTTGGTCAGGGATAAGAAAAAGCAACGTAAACAAAAGAGTCCCATAGTGTTCGAAACCAATCAAGATCCGATAGTAGACGTGTCAAAGGAGTCCGTTGAGGCAGCAAAAGAACCGGACGAGCAGCATTCCCCTGTTGACACCACTTCAAACAGGCACAGTCCCATTGAATTCAGACAAAGGCGTGAATTTGAGAATGCTCCATTTACAACATCTAACGACAAAATGCCTAGAAAAAGGTCAATCCATGAACGATTGGGGCATGTGTCGAGAGGTAAGCATTAACACAATAGATTGATGAATCACACATATATTCCTTAATTAATTTGTCTTAGAAAACCGACCATCCGAATCGTCACATCAACTCCGCAGAGTGGAGAAAGAAATTTACATACCGGCATTTCGCCGCCGCGAAATGGAAAAAGAAAGAAGAGATGAAAAGCTAAATGGAATGTTGGATACGCGTTCCAAGCGAAACAGATCAGTATCGAAAGAAAGAACAAAGCGCGACAGTTCGCTGGACAAAACAACACAACAACGAATTGGTTCGCGCGTCGTTGTTGCTCCTCCTAAGCCGGAGACTACAAACGATGATGATGTTGATAATTATCCTGAGCGACCTGTTAATTCGGTAATAAAAATAAAACCCCGCCCCTCTATATCGCCAAGCAAGCAGGCTTGCAAAAACTTACTCTTACGTGCAGTAGCTGAAGCCCAAAGATCTACGATTTTGATAAAACCAAAGAGGGATATTTCTATTAACAAGAAATCATCAAGTTCTCCTACAAGGAGAAATACAAAATTCTTTACGAAGTCTTATCGCGATCGAATCAACAGAGATACGTTGCTACGAAGGACGACAAAAAATCTTGTGATTGAAGTTAAGGCTGACGTAAATCGACGAGCGGAAAGAAATGAAGAAGAAATGCAAATTGAGGAGTATGTCCCAGAACATATTTCAGATAAAGGTGAATCGGACATCGAACTGGTCTATGTCCCTCAATTAATCAACTCACCAAATCATGAGGAAGAAGGGTTTGTTTTTTAAAAACAAATTATTGCTCACTTATGTTTTAATTAACCGTTTCTTGTACGTTTATTCCAGAGTCGAACCTGCAGCAATTGTTGGTGAGGCAGTTGAAAATAAAACGCAGTTTGTTGTTACCCTGAATGGTAAGTATTTTCAATTAAAAACTGGAAGCTATTGATTCATGGTAAAATATTTGTAGAAAAAAAGGCTTCGATATATAAACCGAAGTCTAAAACATCTCGGGTAAATGGTGTGGAAAACAACAACCGACAGGGGCCTAGGAGTAACAAACGTGAAACTGGTGACATACGAAGTCGTTTAACTCTAACAAAGAAACAAGCTCGCAGCGATCGTGACACGAATTCATCTCCCTCGAGCAACACACCTCCCAGACCATCCTCAACCACATCATCCAGTCACAAAACAGAACTCATTAAAGTCTATAGGAAGCCAAAAGAAGTTAAAAAGATCGTCATTAAAAATGATTCTGAAGATGACGATTTCCAAAGCCCCACAAAAGAATCAGTAACAAAGCCGAATATATTGAAGGAGAAAAAACAATTTTCTGATTCAAAGGATACAAAACCGCCTTTTGGTTCTGAAGAGGAAGGCTCAACAACACCGCCACTCCCCGTTCGTAAACCCGACGATAAAATTCCCGAGAATACACCAAACAAACGCAAGCGGCAGCTTATTAAATTCGACATAAGCAAACAGATAAAACTGGAAGAAGTTGTTCCAGCTAAACGGAGATCTAAGAGCGGTGATCGTGACAGAGATAACACGGTTGAGAGCAATTGCGACGAAAAGCATAAAATCTCCATTAAAAATGTCGAATCGAAAAAGTACGACAATGTGCCATCGTCATGTAAGTCGATTTTTATCTAAAAATTATTTGCATATTATTATTTGCAGGTTTTCATATTTTTCTAAAATTCTTAGTAAATTCTGTGCCCATCGATTCCTTTGTCATAAAAGCAAAATCTAAGGAACGGTGCAAGTACTATCCGGGCTGTACTAAAGACACTTGTGAGTTCTACCATCCGGCAGCACCGTGTAAGAGCTTCCCGAATTGCAAATATGCTGACAAATGTCTTTATGTACATCCAAAATGCAAGTTCGATTTGACTTGTAACAGGGTTGGATGTAACTTTCAGCATAGTGCCTCAGGTGTTGGTCAATGTATAGCGCCGCCTTTATGTAAGTTATGATATTTATGAAAGTGTTGATTACTCAATAACAAGTAATTTTTTTCAGCTTCTCATGTAGTACCAGTGCAAAATTATAAATCAATTTCAGCCGCTTCAAATTCTACACCTTCTATGTGTAAGTTTTATCCAAATTGCTCGAAGCCCTCATGTCCGTTTTTCCATCCAAAAATGTGTCGATTTGGACGGAATTGTAACAATAAAATGGAATGTAATTTCTATCATCATGATGCGGCCAGTAATAAGTTTAAATGGGTCGCATCTGTTGTATAAGCGTATAATAAATACAGACTAGTTACTAGTTTTAAATGTTTCGTTTTTTTTTCTTCTTGTTTTGTAAGACTTTAAAATCTCAATTTATAAGCAAAAAAAGAAAACCTGAGAAGAGACTTTTACTATATTTCGGTTTAAATAATTCGTGACGCATTTAACAACAAAATAAATCCTTACATCCTCATTAAACATTTTTGATTACACTCGGTCAATTGTGCAATTTAGTTAAGCGGATTGGAGTTGGCTCTAGTTTATATTATTATTTTCACTCTTTGAATCTAAATTATTTATATTTATAGAAATACAAAAAAACATTAGTTTTAAATCAAATAAAAAAGCAATTTAATATAAAAAAAATATGTTTTTAACGTTAGCATTGAAAACTTGTCTGGTTTAGCGTCGAAATTTCGAGTTTAACCACATGACCAACAATTATGATTACCAGCATTGCTCTTCTCATTTCAAGGCTAAGATTTCAATGAATGTTTTTGAGGGTATATCAGTTCTCTTACGGTCAATTGTCTTCCAGTATATTGTCCTATTTCCTAGAATCGAAATAATATATTGGCTAAAAAGTAATTTCGTATTTTAGTGTTTATTTCTAATATAATTTTAACAAAGTTGTAATTTACGATTCAGACTTTACGAGTATATGCTATATTTGGTTTGATTGTTTGTTGTTCCCATCGCGATGGCACTTTCCTCCTATTGGTAAAAAACTCCGCCAACCATATTTTGCAAGCCTGTTTAATGGACAACAAGGAAATAAACAAGTGGTAATCGCTTGGTGCAATGTTCGGGCTATATGGTGGATGCGTAAGAACCTACCATCCAAGCTCCCAGAACTCCTGGCGCGTTACTATAGACGTGAGTGGGCTAGCGTTTTTATAATGGAACAAGATTCTCTTCCTATTGATTCGTTTTGGCCGCTTGTCGGTTTCAACCGGTCTAGTTGCAGCAATTAACAGTGGATCATCCCTCACTAAACACACCAAAATCGTACCGGCCGATAATCCTGGTTTTGAAATGTTCTGGTAGGATTGGCCGTCCTAATTTTTCAATAATTCGTGTTGCATCAAAACGCGGTACTTTTTGGTCAATCCAACATTTTGAAAATGGTCCAGAACCATTTGGTGGTAGATTTTTAACTTCTGAGTAATGCTACGATTTACATTTCGGCTCTTCCGAAGCGCGCTGCATCTTCAACGTCCATTAAACCAGAACGGAATTGCTCAAACCATTGTTGAATTATTAGGAACGTAAACTTCAGCGATTTTTTCGTCGCTTGTGTTGAGTTTCATTTTGCAAGTAGAGAAAATGTAAAACATTGCGAATTTCTTCGTTTGAGACTTCCATTTTTGATGCGTTATAATTTGAAACTATTTTAATTAATTATATAGCTCTTAAAGTGACTTTCTATGTTGTTACCAACACCTTCAGCGAGTGTTTGTATGTACCGATGATCTCATTGAAATACGAGATATGTACATTCAACTAGAGACATTTAACGAAAAAAAATACAAAATTACCTTTAGCCAATCAACAAGTTTGAATTTTGAAAAACGACCTTAACAAGTTATAAGTCATGCGAAACAGTTGGTGGATACCTGAAGGTCTGTTTAACTTTAAATAATAATTTGCATCAAATGCAAAAATCGTCAGTGTTATATTCTTCTCTGGACAACACTTTTGCCCTGAGCCTGTAGGACATCATCTCGAGATCCAACATTTTTTCCATCAAAGAAGATTTGCTTCCGGAACAAGGAAATCTGGAGAATAAGATGGAAGCACTATTTTTTTCCGACTCAATTCCTATTACTTTGTGCAGGTCATCCTGTATAAGGGTAAGCGTTATCCTGATGGAATAGAACCCCTCTTCGACTAAACAATCCTGGCCGTTTCTGCTCTAATGCAAACTTAAACCTGCGCAGTTGTTAACAGTAGACCTCCGCGGTCATAGTTTGGTTATGAGGCATCATACACCCAATAACACTTTGAGTGGGTCTTTAGGCTGTTTTGCTGGTCGGTCTTGTGGACTAAACCATTGGTGGTAGCGTTAAATTCTATTCTAAAGAACCCATTTGTTATCTTCGGTAGCAATCCAGTTTAAAAATGGTTCTTAATTGTGGCGTAATTGGGTGGGCGGTTATGTGGCATACGTTGAGATCGTGATTTCTTTTGACTGTGGAGTTCAAGAGCTCATCGTCTAGCTCTTCTGGCCTACCCGAACGAGGTTAATCTTTTAAGTCAAAATTACCATTTCTAAACTATGCAAACCAACGTCGACGCTCGAACTCACCCAGAACACCCTCTCTATACACATTTTCAATTTCTCTAGTGGCTTCACTATCTTCTGGTTTATCCAGAACAAAAACAATAAAATATGCAGAAAGTCGTCCGACCCATCCATTACAAAATTCAGTTAAAAATGCTTACAATGATGTTAACACAATGAAACTTGCAGGTTGAATGAGCAATATATCCCAAATACAAATTTTAATGACGGTTTCACTATCATTTTGTTTTTGTGCATTTTTGGCTATAAGAAACTAAGCCCCACGGACAATCAGTTTGGTTTTAAGGCGAGGCATAATACTATTCGCGCTGCGTCAAAACTGGTATCCGACAATGTACGCATGTTTGTCTGGTCGACGCTGAAAAGGCCTTCGCCACCGTATGGTTAAATCACCTTCTGTACATAATTTACGTAATGACTATGGGAAAGAAGTTTGAGGGATCTTTGACGTTAAAAACGATACCGTTTAACATCTATACCAGCGATCTCATAGGTTTTCTCAACCATTCAATAGCGTATGTGGATGATTTAGTAGCGTACAGATAAAATGGAGGTCATCAATGCAATCCTGCAGTGTGACATCGATCATATTAAGAGATATAGATATGATTGGAAGTTAAAAATAAAAAAAAAAAAAAACTTTCAAAAGTCGGAAACGATACTGCTCCGTTTTACAGGGCCCCAAGGAATACCAGAATGAACTGGAGGAAATTCGTGATCATTGGGCAACATGGACAACCATTGGCGGTAAGAAACGAGGTTAGATACCTTGGCATCTGGCTTGACCAGTAGAGCTGTCTTGGTGGCCCTAATAAGGCCCATCATCGCCAATGATTTTAAGGTGTGATTTAGGTTAGGCCATCTTATGTGGAAAAAAAATTGTATATTTGAGAGGCAGTGCCTTAGGGTCTATCTTAGAATGTACAGAACGCCAGATTGGATCAGGTCTAAATAGAATCGACAATTTTCTTTTAAAAATAATTCGAAAGTCCATCGCAGAGGACTAACGAAATTAACTTGATCTCCGAGGCTTACTACAACAGCACACTCCGACACGGCTTTATTCTTCCAGAAGCATTTCTCCATATCGAACGATTAGTGCAAAATAAAGATGGCGGACTGGGATCTCGCCAATGTTGCAAACAGTACGCCGATTATAGGATTATTGGAAAACACTTCCCAGAGCGGTGCGTCACTCCGATGAGATTCTCTTAACTCCTTAGTTTGAAAGTTAGATAAGGGTTAGGATGTGTCATCATGCTTAGATGAGCCTGAGAACTGACTGAAGCCTGTTAGCCGCGGAGAGGTCTCGGACATGCAGAGTGAGCAAGATAGCGAGGCCCAGTTGCAATCAGGAGGGTTACCACTCGGAACGAAACACACGAGTGCTAGCCAACCTTATTATATGTATACTATACGACTAGAATTAAATAAGTAGGTTAAGCTTTAGGATAAGAAAAAAAATGAATCTAGGTTTTTAGCAAGCTTTTCCTAGAAAACCCAATTCTGGAATGTAGTCATAAAAAAATAAAACCGAAACTGCATTGGCAGTTAAGACTTAGAGTTCGCGCACAGGGCCAATAAGACACATTAAATATTAAGATGTTTTTCAGTTAGATTTAAATATTTTTGTCTAGTAGGTAAGAATAGAATAAGAGCAATAAAAAAATGGATTAGAAAAAAAGAGAAAATAACCCCAAAAAAAGTGCGCATGATACAAACCTCCCTGTTGTGTAACACCAAAAATATATGCTCAAGGAAGTACATTGCAATTTTTCAAAAACTATAAACCGACCCGGTGATATAGTTCCCGATTCTAAGAATACTAAATAATACCACTTAATGGAGGAATGTTGACTTTTTAACCCACTACTGCAAAATGCTGCGTAGTTCTTTATTCTTTAAAATTATCACAAATATTGCGTATAAATATAAAATAGGGTTTTCTAGAGTCATTGAGTTCACCCACATTATGTGTTTTAATATTTTTTGTTCATTGCTATCGAATTTAAAATTTACAAGAATAGTTAACTCCGTTAATCTATACAACTGATATTTATCCCGTTTCATATGGTATTTCTCTAAGTCTCAGCAATTTTTTGTAATAACTTTTAATATTTCTCTGATCATTTGCTATCTACAAAAGGAAAAAAAACACAATTCGTATTAAGTCATTTAACAACAACGGATAATATTGCCTCGTTTTTAAAGTGAAACGTCGGTTACTTCTTATTTGTTAATCTAAGGAATCTTAAAATTGATGCTTATTTAAATATGGAAGGATTTGTTTCTCGTATCGCTTATAACATTAATATCTTATTAACATTATTTTGGTTAAAATGAATTATATTCATTAAATGTACATACATGACGGAATGGTAAGTTGAAAGTAAAGGTTAAAAAAAAAAACTCCTAATCTATAAATAATAAATTATGTTTTAAAAGTATTGAGTTTTGAAAATTAAGTATTCGAAAATGGTAGTAAAAAAACTTAATTCGTACAAAATACTTAAAAAAGAAGATTACGAGTAAAACGTGCCAATTTTACGCATAACAATAGACAAAACAACCGGTTAAGTAATGCATACACTCTATGCACTAGATAAGTCGTTCTTCGGGCGGTGGTTTAAGTACGTTGTCCATTTCCAAACGCGGATTACAATATTCTTGTGCACTGGGACTGTACGTGCCTCGTGTTGCTCGTTTATTACGGGCCATTACCAAGAACGTTCCCAACAACGCAGCTGCTATTAATAACAGAATAACCACGACGGGAATTACTATGATTGCAATATCAGCTGTCGATGGCCCATCATCCCTAGCGACAATCTGTTCATAAAATTACAAGATAATTATACACAAAAACCTGCAATTTAGAAGAATACTGTACCATTGCAGAACAGTTTTTGCCGGTGAATCCATCAGTGCAGTTGCAGAAATAGTCTGCTATGTCTGTACATGCCTCGACGCACACCCCGCCATTCATACACATGTCTTGTTGTTGGCAAGGATCCATTAAATTACATTCTGTGCCACAGAGCTTAACTTCGCATAAACATTTGAATGAACCGCGGGTGTTCATACAAATCCCTCGTCCACCGCATGTTATCTGACCCGTTTGGCATTCATCAATATCAATTTCACACATTTGTCCTTCGAAGCCAGTTCCGGAACAATTGCAAGAGTAGCCACCTACGAAATCAGTACAATCTCCTCCATTTTGACATGGTTGCGGCTCACATTCGTTAATTTCTGCTTCACAAAATCGGCCAGTGTAGCCTATGCTGCACTGACATGTTGGTGGCTATGAAAGATGAAAAGTTTGAAAAGTTTATAATTATCAACCAAAATGTATAGATATAATGAGCTTACAGTTGGTTCACTCGTTAGGCAAAAGCCTCCGTTTTGGCATGGCTCCAAATGACAAAATGGAATATCGCACAATGGTCCTTGCAGTCCTTGCATGCAGTAGCAGGTAAAATTATTACCCGTCGTAGCATCTAAATAGTAAGATGTAATGGATCATTGGTACATTGAAGCATTTATTTAACTTACTGAAGCCATCCACACACGTTGAACCATTTCTGCAAGGCGCGTTTTCGCACGTTACTAGTTTGAGTATATCGCATTGCGGACCTGCATAATCTTCCGTACAATCGCATTTGTAAGCAGCAACTAAGTCGGTACAGTTTCCGCCGTTGTGGCATGGCATCGATGCACACTCATCAATATTATGTTCGCAAAACTGCCCGTCATACCCCGGTAAGCAGCTGCACACAAAACTTGCTACCTTGTCGATGCATGTAGAATTATTTGTACAATTCGCTGAAAGACACTCGTCGATGTCAATAGAACAATCATCTCCTTCATAGCCTGGACGACAATCACAAGCGTATTGCTCTGAAGGATTTGTGCATAGAGCGCCATTCTTGCAATCCTCCTGAAAGCATAATACACAACCTTCGTCCGGTTTCGTAGAATTGAGACGAAATTGCGAAAGGGGTTGAAGGTTCTCCGAGTACATTTCGTTGTTCAGGAAGTAAGGTAACAAGAGGTCTCCAAGTCTGGCTTCACCGAGACAACCCTTGAAAGTCGCGCCCGAATTAATTCCTCGCGAAAGTAGATTATCCGATAGTGGCATGCCACCCAAATAAACCAAATATTTGCCCGAAATCAAATCTTGAAAAGCGCTCTGATCGATGTCGACGGAAAATGCCGGTGAAGGGTCGGGCGCCTGCTCCCAACCTTTCCAACCACCTTCGAGTTTTCCGCTTTCCACTTTTAAAAACACACGACGCCAATCAAAGTCTGTTTTATCCTTGGTAAATCGTTTCGTTTCGGGTAATTCGGGGCTAAGCTTCCATTGCACTGTTACTTGGTCTCGATAGGCTGCAATTTCAAAGTACCTGTCGCCATCTTGAATATAAAGCAATGTTCCTCCGGTCTTTGTGCGATAAGAAATCTCGACAACTGGTTTTAAGGTAGTTTCTTCCTCTGGATTAACTGAAAAATAGGCAAACGAGAGCGGTTGTTTTTCATTTCCTTTGAAAGTCATGTTTGTTATGCATTCGAAACCGTCATCCAAGTTTTGACATACGCCATACCCTGGACATTTGTTCAATTGACAAAACTCAATATCTTGACAGAATTTGCCTTTGTAGCCTTTCGGGCAAGTGCATTCAAAATCATTCCATGTATTCCTGCACTCGGCATTGTGTTGACAGGGCTTTTTGCGGCAGAGGTCATCGGAAACCTCGCCTTGGAGTACAGAATTACGATTAATTGTAACTTCGCCAAACGGTTTCGGAAGTTGCAAACCTTCCTCATTCAAAGGATAAAGTTCAACGATCATAGTATGGGAACCATTGCTAATCTGGACATCCTGAATGATTCCCTTGAAATATAGTTTATCTTCTTCTTCTTTAGTCATATTAGCATCCAGAGTATCGACAGTAGGTGGTGGTCCACCTAAATAGAGGACTTGAGCATCGAGTTGACCAGTAGATGACAGTGTCTTTCGGAAATATTCTGTCCCGTTTAGCTTAACTTGTACCAATGTCTGGTTGCGAACGACCTCGATAAGGTGGTTATAGCCGTTATCAAGTTTGTTTCCGCCAACCGTGTATTCTTCTGGTGTGCCATTGAATTGCATTTTGACAAGCAGCTCTCCGCCATGAAGCCTTGCTGATACATACGAGTCACCAATTTCATCTAAAAGAAGAGAGTAATATCTCAGAGAGGTGTCATTTCTAATTTGTATTCAATATTACTTCGTGATGATGCTACAGCTCTTCTCGTGTCACTGCCGAGATAAAATATTTGTCCCGAGGACTGTCGAGTTCTTATGAACATCGATATATCCAAAATAGATCGGATTGCCCGTCGAGCTGACTCATTGGTTTCAACTATTACAGCTGAGTGTGTGGTGTTTTCTTGGCCAAATGTTGCTGCCGTTATATCTAAACAGAGAAAAAGTTATAAAAACATTAATCTTTATCAAGGTTCTTTACATACTGTATTTGCAAGTTCGTCCCAGATGTGGTCGTTGACATCGACATGAAAACGTATGCCACAGATCCTGGCACTCGCCATTTGAATGGCATGGATTCGGCTTGCATTGCTCCGATCTAGGACATCCGCTTTGTATATTCACTAAAGATGTATTATAGTCCGGCTCTTCGTTTGGGAATATCCATTTCCCATTTATCACGATGTCTTGCATACAGCCAACGAAACTCGAAGGACGATGTGTTAGGTGCCTCAGATAGGATTTTAGATTCGGAATTGTTCCCCCCAAATACGTAAGCGGAAAGTAGGGTTGACTTCCGTTTGCACTCTCATATGATCCTATAGGATATATAGCTTGTTCATCATTTGCTGACAACACCAAATGTGATGTATTGATAGCAACGAATACTTTATGCCAGTTACTGTCATTTAACTTTGAGCCGATAAATACGCCTTCCCACTTATTCAGTAGCGAAGAGTGCAGATTTAATCGGCCATTTATCAGTTCGAGTATATAACTAACAGGCTCGTTTTGGCTTCCGGACGTGCCAAAGGCTAACACTCCGTTCGGTAAGGTTGTCCGAAACTCCAGGTTGATATCATAACCCTCTTCACGCGTTGTTTTTACAGTTATCAAACTACTAACTACCATCGAAATAGTCGTTGTCTTTTCACAAATTGATCCTTGGAAACCATGTTGGCAGGAACAGTTGAACAGATGCTCTGTCTCGTTGACAAGGTACGGCTTACAAATACCATTGTTGAGACACGGTGCGCTAGTGCACCCGATCAGTTCAACCGAACAGTTTTTACCACCCCAGTTGGCGTCGCAATCGCATATATAGTCGTTCGTTTGATCGATGCAGGTGCCGTGAACGCATGGTGTATATCTGAAATATTTAAGCATTTCAGAGTAAGATGTGGGATAAACAAAAATCCTCTGACCTGTCGCATTCATCTATATTATTCTCACAGTGGATCCCTTCGAACCCGGGATCACATTCGCAAGTATAATTACCAATCTGCAATAGTAAAAACGCGTCAGATTAAGATAGGGACAAGCAAAGTTTGCGCAGTTTTACCCCGTCATTGCACGTTCCATGTTTTGAGCAAGGATTGCTTTCACATTCGTTAATATTTATCTCGCAATTTTTTCCCATTATTCCTGGCACGCAGATACATTCATACCTAAGCATAAAAAAGTAATCATACAACCTGTTTACAACAAATTCAGAACGATTTGGGCACTTACCCACTAGCATTCTCGTAGGCAAAATCATTTGAAAAAATAGGCGGTAAGTCGCGCTTGTCTGTCATATGATATAAAGTTATGTTTGACCTCTCTAAGCAAATGCCATTGTATTGGCAAGGATTGCTCTCGCATTCATTTACATCAATCTCGCAGTTAAGTCCATGGAAGCCAGGAAAACAATTGCACTTGTATCCATTGATTTGATCAATGCATTCGGCACCGTTTGTACAGTTACTAGTCAAGCATTCATCAATATTGATTTGACAAAGTTCTCCAGTGTATCCGGTTGCAGTACAATCGCAGTGGAATCCACCTAGTTCGTCAATACACCTACCATTATGTTGACAGGGTTGTGACACACAATCGTCGATATCAATTTCGCAGAGACGACCAGTCATGCCGGGAATACATGAGCACGAGAAGTTGTTAACCATATCTATGCAAGTCGACCCTATAGCACATGGGTTACTCGCGCATTCATCAATATTAACATCGCATTCCTTGCCAGTATAGCCAGCGGGGCAAATGCACTCATAATCATTAACCTGCGAACAATGAAATACATTCAAGCTATCCTTAGATTTATATCAAGAAGTTAGTGATAGATCCGATGAAGGAATGGCAAATGGAAACGAAAAGAAGCGGTTAAGTCTGCCGGGTCATATACAAAATAAAGATAAATATAAAATGCTCTCTCACAACAATGTATGTTCTAATCAAACGTGATGCGATGAATCTTTGAGAGCTTCATAAGCGATAAGGCATCAGGGTTCTACTATACTTACTTCTCTCAAAATTTTTCGATGCTTTCCGTATTTAAAAAAAAATAACTAACTCAAGTTTAGTAAGAAGAATTCAGAGAAGCCAGTAAATAACTAGAAAATTTACCTTATTTACGCATGACGCTCCATTTTTACATGGTCGGCTGAGGCATTCATCAACATCTGAGTCACACCGCAACCCAGTGAAACCCGGCTCGCAATAGCATTTAAACGAACCCGGTCGATTCACGCAAATACCATGGCCACATGTCGAAAGCTGGGCACATTCATCGATATCGGTATCGCAGTTAGTTCCGTTCCATCCTTCCGCACACATGCACTCATAACCAGAACCTTTATTTCGACACAAAGCACCATTATGACAGGGATTCGAACTGCAAGCTGCACAATTTGTGTTGTCCGGACAAATACATTTATTATTTAAGCACATCATCGGCTCCTCGCATGTGTTTGGGGTACACGGCTCGAACTTTTCACATCGATCTCCGTCGAAACCTGAAGGACAGTAACAGTGCGTGCCATTCAAAGAGCAAGTCCCACCGTTCAAACATTTGCATCCATCCATCGATACCGGAAATTCACAATTGAAACCTAAAGATTAGAAAAACAATCAGTTACTAGCATATATACCAGTTGATGATATCAAATGATGTAAATGATTTTCTAAGGACGTTACAGTGTTAGTTGTATGAACGCTTCAAGGTAAAGTCAAATATTTATTAAGCATAGTACACCATAATTTTATCACTTAGTTTGTAAAATATTTAATTTGTTTAATTTCAAACCTGAGTATCCACTAGTACAAATACAAGTGTAATTTGAAGCATTTCCGACACAAGTACCACCGTTTAAGCATACAGAATAGGGGCATGCATTCAACTGGGCGGAGCGTGACTGGGGGGTTGGGGTTGATATTGGGACACAATGGCCTATTGGGCCTGGATTAATCAATATTAAAAATAAGAGTTTTAAATATTTTTTTACATATATACAGTTTAAGATTAGAATATAACCACAACTACTTAACTTAAAACTTAGTGTACGAGTATGTAAAACTAGTAACTATTTATGTATAATATGTATGCGTATCTACAATGCTTAGTATGTTAATGCTTTTTACTTTTATGAGATTTAACTAATAACTATTGACTTGGTAGCCACTAGCAGAAACATTATTTTTCAAACCCAACTGAATTTGGGTGAACATTTGCGATTGTTGTTCCTTATCGTTAAAGGCTTATGGTGTGGTATGCAGGCTTAAACAATCTTTTCCTACCAAATAGCAAACATACGGGCATGTATTGGGACGAACTGGTCAATAAGTCTTTTTATTTATTCTTCATTCTTCTCGTAAGCCACATTTTATCTAAATAACTTGCATTTAAAAGCACTCAACTTTGATATTGGGACTTAAAATAATAAGGCTAAGTGGCTAAGTAATATTAAGGTTTGGAATGCTGCTGAAATTTCGCTTTAAAACGAAATCAATCGGATTAATAGCTTATTAGTAATTCTCGAATTTCTTTTAGGCTTTGGACATTGCCTAAAGTTTAAATTGACCTCAGATTAGCAGGAGTTTAACGCATATTTTGTTTCAAACATTTCTAAATGAATTTACACCTTATGGTACATGACAGCAAACATTAGTATAAGCTAGGCGTGCAGGACGTACATAATCGACAACACATTATTTTGCCATGAGATCTCCCTTAGGAGGAAGAACACTTTGAACTAATTATTGTGATTTCCGCATGTTGGTTGCACACGAGTTGCACATGCATGTTTACAGTGACTACAATTGATTTCAATAGTGGTATTGAAAGCAGCTAGTAAGAGCGAGTGCTAAAGGGTCGTCCGTTAAGACGACATTGTTGTAAGTAAAAAAAACAATAAGAGGCTAATAAATATAGGTAGATGCGCACTCGGATATTATCTTGAAATGTGTCCTAAAATTCATGCTGCTTTTTGTAATCATTAAGCGTCTGTTCGCACAGCAGTAGTAAATTAAATCGATAAATTCGAGCGTTTCGGTGATGTGAAAACTTCAAATCGACTAAGATTAATGCCGCAGTAATTAGGTACATCTATTTCGATCACAGGAATTAGGTTTATCTACAACCATTTTGGCTGCCTACATACATAACTATCCAATTGAAACGTGGATTGAAACTAGTAGACAACGAGCAACGCGGTACTTTCGATTAGGTTCCAGCACCTGAATGAAAAAATTCATGTTGAATGATGGGGTTCATTTCGAAACAAAACTGTAACATCTGGCTCTGAAAACCCAAAAGAAATATTGGAAGACCATTCCCATCGTACATCTGGTAAGACAAAGACTATCGCATGCAGGTTTTTTGCAGCTGTGGCTTCTTGAAATAAAGAAATAAAGTTTATCCACCGATGATTCAGGTTTCTAAAGAAAAAAACAATTAAGCTGTGATGCGCGTAATATTCTTTGTAGACAAAGGAAGGACATTTGGGAGGTATTATATTTCATTTCAGGGTTTTTACTTGTTTTACTTAAATAAATTACTAATTTTTATAAAAATGTTTCGTTTTTTTTATTAATTCAAAATGATACCTTTGCTTGGACGACCTTTATAGTAGTGTGGATCATGGTTGTTGGGGGGTCAAAATCATCTTAAACTATAGAGCCATGCAAGTCGTCTAAGATTAGGATCGTGAATAAATAGCAAACGTCCCAGAAAATTCCTTAATAATCTAGCTTTCTTGCAATGATTATTTTGAGGAAGCTCACCATCTAGTATATGTCTAATGGGACGTTGGATACAAAATAATTCATTCAGAGTAATGTCTAAGCTAGCTATGATTTTTACCCATTTTTATGGTAATTCATGAATTCCGGTCCCAAAAAAACTCCTCACTTTTTGATCCTATGAGCGAATCGAGCTAATTTTTGATACCTTCAACTGAAGTGAAGCGTAGTCCAGAAGGGGCCTTCTGCATGGATCGAAACAATGAACGAAACATGGATCGGCAATCGGATGGCGCAAGAAATGGACTATGTGGCGGGTGGGGCAAAACTTCACATCCGATATTTTCCAAGTAAATTTTAACAGGCTGCACAACATACGGTCGAGCATTGTCATGATCAAAAATCAATTTGATGTGCCTAGTCCCCCATTCCGGCTGTTTTTCTTTATTGCTTGGTTCAAACGCATCAATTGTTGTCGATAAAGAGGTCCCTTCTGATCCAAACAAATACACGGCATTGCCTTGGCAGCATGGATATTTGCCTTTGCAGTCGATTTGGCTGGTTGGCCGGGTTTGACACATGACTGTCTGCACTTCGGATTATCACAATAGATCCCTACGGATTCCTACCATAATACAGGTACTTTTCTGGCAATCTGCCCCGAAAGGTTGGGATTCTGTTCACCATTTGATCATACACGTAAATCGTCCTGAAGGAAAAAGGCAGACTTCAGGTTTTGCCTAAAACACTATGCGGTGATCTGTGGGTGTTGTCGTTTTTTTTTTTTTTTGGATAATAGCTGCCTTGATAAGTTCGTCGTCCAAATGAATTTGTCCTAATATACCTACAAGTTTTGCAGTGTGCTTTTAGATTATGGACTGTTTTTTTTTCTTCTGAATAACAGTGCGCTTTACCGCCCATTATTTGCACTTTATTCTAGTAAAAATTTAATTATAAGTCCAATTCCACAGCCTCAGAAAACTTACCTCCAAATTAATAAATCGGAACTGACATAATATATGTAAATGAACATTTTTTTTTAATTGACTGCACACATATTGTTATGACCAGCTTTATCAAAATTTTGAAATGTTTATATTAACTGTAATATTATAAATTATCACTATAGCACGAGTTTCATTTTAAAATAACCTTCACCTTAGTTTTTCGTGAAATTTCAAAGAGCAGTATCTCATTTGTTTCATTGAAGAAGTGTGTATATAAGCCATTCAATACTTTAAAACAGGGGTAGATAGTGTGTTGAATTTCGAATGGATGGGAATTGAATCCTATGTTGTTTAAAGTAAATAAAAATATGGCAGATTACATGACAAAATTACAAGATTAACAAGTATTAATAGGTATATGTCACTGCCTCTTAGTTAGGAAGAAAATGATGTAAAAATAACTGATTCTAGTCCTTCACAAAAAATGTGCCTCATTAAATCCCGATATCAATTTGATACAAGTGCTCTCAACCAGTTCATCACAAAGGTTCACATAATTTACAAGGATTTCTAAAAACTATATTCGACTCACGTGTGACACCTAGCATAATTTAATTAAATTAACTGTATACGCACATCTTTTATTTTTCAACCAATCTGGCGGAATCGCTCTTTTCTGTCGTATTTTCTCTACTTCCAGTAAGAAACGTTGATCCAGATGCGGGGCTTTACCAATAGAATATATTAATAGCGAGAATTTTCTTTTATATACTATTTACTTATTCTTTTCGGGATGTACTACTTAAAAATATTCAAAAATAAATATATTATGAGCTTTTAAAAAGAAGGTTTATATGTGCATAATATATACATAAAACGCCGACGGCGTAGAATAAGTAAACTTCGTGCGGTTATAATTAATAGAAATAGATATTAGTTGTGTTTAACCCCTAAGAATTGCCGAAACCTCTACAATTAGGGAACTTAGTTTAAAATCAGCCCACAAAAAATCTGAATCCGCAATACAATATACTAAACGCCTAGTATTTATATATTGTATGTACATAATTGATAAATAAAAGTAGAAACTCACCACTTGTCCCAGGCTTGCATATACATTTGCCACCAATGCAATCGGAATCGATTGGACATTGGGGGCAAGGCGGGCCTTGCTCACAAAAAATTCCCGAAAATCCCGAAGGGCAGATACATTGAAAATTGTTTTTCTTATCCAAACAGGTGCCACCGTGCTGACAGGGTTGAAACTGACATTGATTTATTGGCTGCTCGCAGTTATTACCTCCCCAGCCTGGTTGACATTCGCAAGTATACAAACCATATGTGTCGAAACATTTTCCACCATTTTGGCACGGATTTAGTTCACACTCATCAATGTTGTTTTGGCATAACGTTCCCGAGTATCCTGTCCCGATACACTCGCAGGAAAAACCATTAACCATGTCCACACAACGACCGTTGTTTAAACATGGTTGTGAAGCACAATCATCGCTATTTATCTCACAAAATTGCCCCGTAAAACCCTTCACGCAGTCGCATTCTGTCGTTTTTGAATTTGCCGGCATCCAACATGTTCCATTATTTAGGCAAGGATTTTTCTCACACAAAGGATGAATGTTGACTTCATTTTCGCAAAACTGCCCCGTGTAATTTGGGGGACAATAGCACTGGTAATCGCCTCTTTCGTCCTCCTGACAGGTGCCGCCATTCATACATGGGTGCGATGAACATGGAGGTCCAGTGTCTACTTCACAATTTTTTCCGGTATACCGTGTGGTACAATGGCATTCGTAACTATCCATTCGTGATATGCAAAATCCATGTTGCATACATGGATCATGTAAGCAATAATCAACTTGTACACGAATAAGGGTGTCGTGGTCACCACAGGGACCAGGTGCGAGCGGACAAGCACCAAATGCGACACCTTGAGCATGCATAGAACTGGCATTAAATATCAGTCCCGGTCCATGGAGCAAACATCCGGAGTACGTATTTCCTAAAATAAGGATAGCTGCTTCGTTTTTCACATCCTGATTCGTTAGGAATTGTGAATTGTATGTTGAATTCGCTGGAGAAAACAAAGGAATACAATAAAAGAAAAGAAGAAAAAAAAAAAGAAATCTGTCGCATCAACAGCCAATCTTACCAATGATCATCGATGTACGATCGACAATTAAATTTAAATTCCCATATTCATATTTAAATTGTATTGTGTGCCACTTATTGTCTAATAGCTTAAAAGGTAATCGTGCATCAACGCGCGTATTTGGTCCCATAAGGGACACTTGCACGAACTCGTTAAGCACTGAGAGCCACAGAGTGTGTCGATTGTACTGTTGCGAGAGGATTTCACCACCTTAAAAGAATTGCGAAATGTGAAATGTGGAATGTGAAATGCAATAGATGAATTGTTCTCATTCATGTGGAATCATTACACACGCACCTCTGCACGTCCTAAAACTAATTGCTGAATGGCCCCATATGGGCATAGGCGTTAGCAGTCTCAAATATGCAGATCCATTGAAATATGCCTCTTTGGAATCGCCAGTGGCTTCTGTTTCATGTACAAAATTTAATGCTGAAATTAAAAGTTTGGAAAAAGCGTAAAAAATGTATCTATATCTGAAAGAAAATACTATCTCTATGGGCACGTATCATACCCGTATACTCGCACCATCTACGTGTACGAGTATATTTCTTTATGTCCGACTGATGAGCAATCGGAGATACCTCTCCGGCTGTTCTCGTTTGTATAGCATTTCTTTCTGCTTTTAGACAAATGAAAGTTGTTGCACACAGCATGGTGATGCTGAACGACATGTCGGGTATTTGGCAAAACCGATATGAGGAGCAGTCAGTTGATTATTGATGCAACACAAGTGTCTGCTAAAACCGCTACGTCTCGTTCCTGTTTCGCGGACATGATTTCAAATGTTAATGGTGTTAACCGTTACATTTAATTACATTTATTACCCACATTAATAATCAATGTTAACTGCGGTGTTAAAGCCTTATTCCCACCTTAAGTAGTACAAAAAAATAATCATGTATGCCTACCACTCGTATTCATTCCCTTAAACAAATGCTCCCACGTATGATGGAAAGTGTTACAATGAGAAGCAAGAATGTCTTGATGAATGAGATTGGATTATATGCACATGAACGTATAAGTATATTGCTGTTCTGAAATTATTCAAATTTGGAAAGACCCGTAAGATGTGTATCATTAGTACCATTAACTTACTCGTTACATGTTGCACGCAATAGTAAAGGGTCAATTTGCTTAATTTGATTTGATTTCTAATTATTTTACGATAATATATTTCCAAATCATATACTTCTTATTTACACAAAATTTCAAAACTAAACCTTATCGTCTAAAACACTAAAATTTGAATGAAAACCGGACAAGCGGTCTGTTGTGGTGTTATGACTTTTTATATTAAGACCCCCTGCCACAAATATTATTATTCAATAAATAAGTATACGGTAAGTCACAAAGGTATTTATCGTGCTTGACCCAATCTACATATCTAGAATTTGCAACAAGTTCAGAAAACTTAACTTTCAATCATTTGTTTTCAGGGCATCCTGCCTACACAATTTCATTAAAGATCTTAGCTTACATAATTGTGATAAATTAAATCGCATCAATAAATTCGGAGCAAATTCGTACAAGGTTATATTGTTTCCTAATACGATTCTAGGACCGTCTCTAAGAAGTATTATTAAATCGATAACGTCACCACGAGCTTTTTATGTATGACAGCATATTCCCAATGAAGTTCTAGGTTAAAAAATAGGCTTAAATGTAGTTCAAGGCTACAGATTATTTATTTAGCAGAAAGAGCCAAACGAAGCATACATACATATGTACATATGTTTTGGTTTATTTTTTCTACGTTCTGATGAGAATCCATCATCTACGTTATCTGACATGAAGCGACGTAATCACGTAATCAAACCAGAAAACATTAACGTTATCACGTCTTACAAAAAAAAAAAATTATTGGAATCTTGAATAAGTTCACGCTGTCCCCCAACAGATGAGCAGCATCTACAAGGAAGTACTGTAAGCAAGATTGAAATCAGTGTAGTTTTTGCGAGAAATTTCAAGGGACTATTTTACAATCAACATTTGTAATCTGAAGCACACAAAACTCTTCTTATGTGTCTGAATTGATAAAGAACACTTTGGCGCACCGAGTGCATTTGAAAAAGACGAATTGGAGGCATTACTTCATGAGGACTCATGTCAAACGTTAGCTGGACTATGACACAACAATTTCGAAAGATTTGAAAGCATTAGGAATAGTTCAGAAGCAAGAACCTTAAATGCATAAAAGCTGAGAGACTTCTAACGGCGTTTTTTCAGACGTGAACTGTTACCTCAACCGCAAACATGAAAAGGTTTTTTGTATCGTATCATGACTGGAAATGAAATGGCATAAAATATGTCCTGCCATTCAAGTGAATATCTCCTGCTCCGAACGGTAGTGCATGGACCGGCTGAGTAGCCCTTCCGGTCTTTCGAAAAAGGTCAGAATTCTGTAAAATAACGTGCAGTTTTTTCCAACGTGGAATTTGTAAACTGCCAGAAAGACGGCCAAAAGTTATGGCTTTTTTTTTACTTTCTAACTATGCGAGAACTTATTTGAGGTCTTAATACAAAATTAAATTAAAAGCATAAGGGGGGTAGTTAGAATATGCTTCAGCAGTTGAGGTTCCCAATACATATTAAATTTTTAAATAGTAAAAGATGCTGCAAGTGTTATCAGTACGAAGAGACAATGCAATTAATGAAAAATAAAACAATTTCCTTGAATGCGCAGATTCGCGGACCGACACATTACCAGCGCAGCGGCAATATTTGTAACGTTGAAAATCCCGAAAAAGTAGATGAAATTGATACAAAGGATCAGTTAAAGTACAATATGAAACACATTCAAGATAAGTGTAGGATTAAAACTGGGAGACTCCTTGTCACAACTCTCTTTGATGTTATTTGACAAGGTAATGACATTTCTTCAGGAAAATATTAGGGGATCAACCCTTAATGTAGTCACACCCGCTCTGACGATCTGGGCTTTCTAGGAGATAGTGAAGAAACAGTTAAGAGGTACGCATGAAGTCTAATAAAGGTAGTCTAAAGAAGGTTTAAAAGTAAATGAAGGGAAATCCAAATATATGATCACTGATCAAGTTGGAGAGATTCAATCCCCACACCTACAGTTATGTTCATGAAAATAGTAGTGCACCATCTCATAACATTTAAAACCGTTTTTTGAAATGATCTATCTTGCAAATTGAACACGTGCGGAGTATTTTCTTAGAACAGAAAATCAAAAAAAAAAACCGTCACTTCTGCTCCGTGATCAATGGTTTTCGATGTAGATACATATGTATGTAGAAGTTAGCATGTAAAATCTGCTGTTCATTAAAATAGTAGTATCTGACGTCTGAGGTTGACAATTTATAAGTTTTAAAAAATATAATCGCCATAAGTAAGTAATTAACTAGTTCAATAAGTTTTTGATATAAATTTATGGAACTTATTTATTTCTGCTTTTTTTAGTGGGTAGAGGAAAACATTGTTCCGTCGAAAAGAGGGAATTAATAGTAAGGCTAAGAAATCAAGGCTTAACCTATAATTAATATTGAAAATATGGTTGCATGTACTGCACCAATGATATTTAATGCAATAAACTACAGTGACAAACCAGAAACTCGCGGTGGTAAGTGCAAAACTACCTCTTTAGACGACAGGAGAATTGTGGATATAGCAGGATCAATCCCTAGGCGACCTCAATAGACATTAAAAAGGAGCTAGAACTGTCGGTCAGTGCGGTGACAGTTCGTCGTCGATTACTGGAAAATAATTTTTGACGAAGAAGCACGTTGCTGCATGATTGCAATTTGCAATGGATCACTTGAATTAGCCTACCAAAATGTTGCGGATGAAAGCAAAGTAGTTTTATATGGTGGAACAGGCTCCAGACAGTTGTTCGTCTGTCCTACCCTAACTAGGTATGAAGGCAAGTTCAATCGCCTATCACCTTACGTCATAGTACATTGGACATAATATTAATTTTAATAAAGAACTTTAGCATCCAAATTCGAACCGATGCTGTAATTTCTCGGTACAGACAACTATGCATTTTGTTATGTTTAAATTTTAATCAAGATTTGGAAATAGGGAATTCCTCTAGCTATGATTTCTTTGACCTGAAAACGAAAATCCATAAGTATTCGTAAGTGTTCTCTAATCGGCAGTAAAATGCACATTATCGCATTATTCGGTAGCAACCGGAGAATAAGAACAAAGTAAATGACAACTTTGCTCCAGAAATGTGCAATTAGTTGACCGTCTTAGAGCTAACGATGAGGAAAACGCAACCCCTTTCTAATGCTACATACACGGTATAAGCGTTTTCCCCTTCATTACACACTCCACTAGTAGTTGTTATAAAGTGACTGCGATTTGTCTTTCGACGAAGTGCATTGGAAAGTGTTTCCCATAGCAGTTCTTATTTTATTCACCTTCAGTGTGCTACACGTATTCGTATTCACATAGATCTACGTTCATAGCGCATACATAAAAACAGTGGGAACTAATAGCAGCTTTGTTATTTGTAGGCTATAATAGAATAGGGTTGTGTTCTGTTGAATCTAACCGATTATTGATTTATTTCCATTCTCTTTTTTTAGTTTAAAAAAAGACAACCCTGCCATGAGGTTACTCTTAGGTTAATAGGCTTTTTTAATAAAGAAACAACGGGGTGATATCGATATCGAGTGTTGCAACGTTTTGTTTATACTTAGAACGAAACCCTTTCGTCTAAGGAAGGGTGACAACGGGAGGAAGTAGTAAATAAGGTTGAAAGGGACTCGAAAAACACAGGCTAATATGGCCTTGCAGTCTCATGAGTTCATTAGGCCATGTAAAGGGATTGACTCTATTTTCCTTCGTTCACTTTCCCTCGATTTTATGAACTGTCCGTTCGCACACCTATTACTTAAGCAACGTCTGTTTGTGAAATGAAATACCTCAACAAGTAGTGTAGACGTGATAGAACGTTTATTTAATTTTAAGCATATTTCCAACAACAATAAGAAACATTGATAAAATATTCATCAAAACAAACATTTTTTTTGGTATGATTGCTCTTCTTATTAATACCTTTGAGGCAAGTCATTTTTCAGCTGTGCCCTCGTAAATCAGTTTTATTTTACATGTCATTTTGGCGGGACATCTAATTGTACAGCGAACAGTTGTACCTTAAGAAACTAGTTGTTTGGGTCTACAGTAAACAACATTTATTCATGGGAAAATACATGTTAAATATGGCACAAGACATTTGACATCTTTTTTGCCATACATAAACGCGTCTTTTGATGTGCAAATGTAATGTTCAACTTAACATAGAGGTAAATGCAGACCTATGTTACTAAACTAGAATAAAGACAAGAACGTAAGTGTGCACAAATAGGAAGAGGCGCCTTTAGCTCGGAGCGTTTATATTCATGTTCTCCCCTTTGCTATCGTGTCGTGAGACTTTGTAAATCAGAGCCTCTATTTACTGTCACTGTTTATTTTATTACGCAATTTATTTGATTTATCAATATGAATTGTAGCTTCTTCGGCTTCTTCTTAAAAGATTGACATTATTTAAATTATGGAGGAGAATTACGTTTATACGAGTATATACTTTCTCTGGTTCTTAAAATTGCGGGAACCGAACAATTATTTTCGATATTTTGAAAATAGTTGTTTCACTTAAGAGGGCAAAAAGGGTTCGGTTTACATACAATAATTATTTATAGCTATGTTGTTAATAAAAAAAAATACTGTATAAGTTTATTTGATCATGGTGAAAGATTGTGGCGTATATAATCTACGGCCGCTATATGACAAGTTTGTTTTACAAACCTGATGTATACCAGTGAATGACGGCAGTAGTCATTGTAGTGCTATACGCAATTTAAGTCAATTTGTGGATGAAAAAAGAAAAACTTTAAAGTTATACCTTTATGACTATACTACCACTGCTTTTAGGACCGTTGAAAGTTGTTTTGCCGTACTTCGTATGATGACATTAACTTGGATGATCAACCCCGTCCTGGACCGTCTTTCTGCACTGATGACGACATTGCTCATTGTATTGTGGAATATAACCCTAAGAATTCAACTAAGAAGGTGGTCAGAAATTTAATCATTTCTCAAAGTATCGCCGTTTACAGAAACTTGGATTCACTTTCCAGTTCGATACATGGGTGCTGTATTTTTTGACGGAAAGTTACAGAATTTTTCAATAAGGACGTAATAATTTTATATTTAAACATCGAACTGAAATTTAGTCCATGTACACATGTTAAGTTCAAGTATGAAACTAGATCTCGTTCATATGACCACCGCAAGCGCTCTTGAAGCGATTGATTTTTTTGGAACCAATTTTTACCAGTCTTTCACACACATCGCCCGGAATGTTGGTAATTTAGCGCTCGATATTGTTCCTGAGCTTGTTGGCATAAAGCAATAACTTAACGTAACCCCATAAAAATAAATCTCACAGAGTTAAATCGCATGAACAGAGCGGCCATTCGTTTGATCTACTTCTCGAGACCACATGATTCCAGAACTTCCCCTTCATTATACAATATCAAAAATTAGCTTGTGGTGACCTGTTGTCGGAACCACATGTTGCTGATGTCAAGTACATAAAATTCTGGCTAAAAACGTCTTCCAACATTTCACCATAACGAATTCCATTGACCGTAGCAGGGCGATAATTTCATCGACTACTGTTCAATCAATACTCTTAAGAAGTTTCTTGAAGCACATGTGGGTTTGTTCCTGTCCAATTACGCATATTTTGCTTATTGTCAAGGACTGTTGATTTTTGTTTAAATTCAGAATTTTCTTAAAATTTCTACTCAATCGGAGAAGTTTTGGTACTTCAAATGATCGAGAGGTTTAATTTCTTGAGCTAATTTGATCTGGTAAGAGTGTAACCCGATGTGGAGTAAGAGATTCCCAATTCCTGTGGAATCGACTGATAAGCCTCGTTTTGAACTAAAGTACTTAGGACTGCTATAATTTTGGTTTTTCAACCGGCATGTTGTCTCACCGGCACAGGTACATTAAATCGTGAATATGACTGAATGTGGGAGGACTATTTTGACCGGAATAAGCACCCTTAAAGTGCTGAGTCAATTGACTTAAAATGTTGGTAACTAGTAATTTTTAATAATTTCTAAACGTTACTAATCTGTGATGTAAGGCTTGACTAAAGATTTGATATTGGTAGATCATAAAAAAAGTTAAAAAGTGCGCTGGAGGTCTCTCTCCGCTTAGATACTATAGAAATGATTCTCATGGGATCAAATCGTAACAGGCAACAAGAAGTTTATTTTCAATAACAATATGCAATGAAAATGGAGCTGGCAACAAGTATGTGAGGGTGCTGTTGCTTAATGTTTGGTGAGATTCTGGAGATATAGACTGAACAAAACAAAAAAATGTTTATTGTAAAGATAATTTAATGTAATTTTCCATACACAATGCTTCTAATAGTGCAACTCAGCTAATAGACTCGGTCTCTCTACATAACCTTTGTTTGCCCTATTCTCGAATACGCCTCTCAAGTATGGTCTCCTTACTATCGTTCACACATTTCCAGAATCGAGAGTACCCAAAGTCGTTTTCTCCGTTTTGCTCTTCGTCGTTTACCTTGGGACAATCCTCTGATCCTACCTTCCTATCAAGACCGCCTAAAACTTATTAATTTGAACTCGCTGGAAGAACGAAGAAAGATATCCGACACTTCTCCGGTACCATCGACTGCGCGACCCTTTATAAGTCTATCTTTTTTAACACTAACCCTCGTAATACACGAAATCCACGTCTCTTCTATGTATCCACCTCTCGTACCTCCTATGGCTCCAATAAACCTATCTCCCTTATGCTGCGGAATGTTATTGCGAAAAACTGTTTCTACTTTAACATCAGCACTCCTTGTCTAAAACTTCGTCTCAATCGCCCAATCATTTCGCCCAATCAAGCAATTCTAGCTCAGTTACTGATGGTAACATTTTTATATTTTTGAGGAGTTATTAGCCTTATTGTCAGGAGTGTATTTTCTCACTTTAACACAGCCGTGAAAGTGAACTATAGTTAGGGCTTCTGTTGAAACATTTAACTATCCTTCAATCTGGTGAAATTTCTTTTTTTTTTTAAGCTGTATTGTCGTGCACTCCGTATTTAAATTGTCTTAAAATACATCTTTATACTATGGAATTCAAAATTGGTTTTCTACCTGACTACTTCCGGACTGAGGTTTTTTCTTATATTTAGGATACCAACTAAGGGAACTCAAACTTCAGAGAAATTCCATGGTAAGTGACTTTCGAACCATTTAACTTCTTCTTGTTTTGAACGGATTAGTTCCTTAACTCGACCACTTTAGAAATGTAAAAATAAAAGTAATTTGTTTACCTCTGTAATTTCTACACGATGTTTATATAAGAAATCTCGATCATTCTCAATGCACAACTGAAACTGTACCTACTAAAATATATCGCATGTATACAAAAAGGGTTGTTTAATACGATCGAAAGTTTTGTGTCAAAAATTGTTTCGATTAAAGATAAGGATTAAACGTTAGAACAAAAAACCTGATAATTTGATCAAAAAGTTAAGTTGGTGAAATTTTTTCGAGCATTTTTCACCCGTCAAAACTTAAACGTTCAATAGTCGTCAATCAAAAAAATGTCTTTTCGACCATGATAACGCTAGGACGCATATCGAACGACAGATGCTGCAAAGACTGAAGGATTTAAAACAACAAAATACGAGTATGTGCATGTCATATACCCTTGATACCCCCTACAAATTTTCACCTGCCCCTGTCTCTTCAGAATGGTTTGAATGATAAATAATGTGGCCCCCCTGAGGTTGTCGAAAACTACAGTACGTCGTTTTTTAACTCTTGAAAGGAAAATTCAGCAGTTTTTTTCTGAAAATGGAATCCGTAGCTTATAAAACAGTCGAGTAATAAACGGGTTGTCTTTAACCGTTTTGTTTTTCATTTTTGAATTGGCCCGAACTTATGTAATCATCCAATACTTATGAATACGTATATACGTGTATGTATAGGTATATATTTTGTCATTATTTCCCATCATAAAACACAAATTTACCATAAACTCGCATATTTTTTCAGCATTATTTAAATTGATGTTAAAAACTAAGTCATGCCCATTTGGGCAGATACAAGTCCCACAATTTGGCAAGCTAGTTGTTATGGTCAATGCCATTCAACCTTTGGCGGTCATAAAAAAAACTCAGTAGAATAACGATAAAACCAATAAGAAAAATGAGCCAAGAGTCAACGAGGTCGGGTGAGATAAATTTCAAATTGCACTTCATATTAGATAAATAGGAAAGTTAACAAAAATTTTGTTCTAACACAAACAATGTTCGAACACAATTTCAGACTTAGTTTTGTGGCCATTTGCAGATCCATGAACTTTGTTAATATGCATATCACTTCCTTGGGAAAATGCTTTCAATGGCAGAACAAATATACAGGTATGTACTTATGTATGTATGTATGAGTAAACCCTCAAAAAATAGAAGTCCGGAATAGAGAAATGTAAACACAAATGGCATACTAAATGCCATTCATTCCCTATATGTGCATAGTATGACACATCAGTAACGCCCACTATTGTAGACTTAAATAGGCAGACTAAGGTATGACGGGTTAAGGAAAATGATCTCCATTTTTTCCACATTTTTAGACATGCACGTGATGACGGTTTACAATTACGCAAGGCATCTTAGTGAACTTCAATTGATAATTAAGCGAAAGGCGCGCAGCTACGTAGCATAGCAATCGCTATGTCAATGAAGGTAGCTGGAGGTAATGAATTTTCGGAATCTAAGGAAACCAAGTATTTATGTGCGTGATCGGAGTGTTCATCTTTACAGACTAAAAGTAGCTAGTAGAAACAAATCCATAGCAATTGCAAACCCATTTATTTTACCTTTATTTCCAAGCAGCTGGATTTTGTATTCATACATATGGGTAAGTCATTACTGGAAAACCCAAATTAAGTTTTCATTTCTAGTAATCCGTAAACACAAGCCATAAACAGGGGAAATTATCTTCTCACGCATTTCCCGCTTGTCTACCTGTCGCACACTTTCCACTTGCATTGGATGACATTGTTAACGTTTTTCTACCTTTTTTACCTTTCTGAGTAATTCAACTAAACAAAAGCATAGCAAAAAGAAGAGAGCAAGACATGTAGCATGATGGCTGGGTAGCACGCGCTCATTTTATACACACACTGCACACACCCTGTGTCCAGTCCTTTGTTTCCGTAATTATACAAAAACCCAAACAAGTACTCGAAAAAGATCTTACCAATAACTACATAAACTAATGTGAAGATGATCAGCCACCGCGCATCACGCACAGGATATGTTGATGAGTAAAATCCCAGTTTCATGATGAGGTTTATTTAGGGCTGCTCACGTTTCTATCCAACGATCTCACTCCTTCACCCGAAAACTCGGTAACCTGGCCACTTGTTTCCCTCTCACTCACTCACTTTTCGTTAAAGACATTTATGTCGACATTTTTTTTTATGACTTTTCCTTCCACATCCGTACACGTTAACTTTGGCTTTTCACTTTGATTTCTGATGAAATATTTCACTTTCTCGTATTTCAGGACTAAGGCTTATTCCACATATGCAAAAGGAGTGTAAGATGGGCAGGAAAGACACGAATAAGGGCACAAATTAACTCCAATTCGTTTGTTGTTTGCATTCGTCATCCATCAAATCTTACTATCACTTACTACTACCATTGACAAAAACTAAACTAGAACAACACACTACCGACACAATACCCGCGAGAACCGAATTCAAACTGAATTAGGTTTTAAAATGAAACAACACATTCAGCCACTGTCCGCTGTCCAGCTGAGATAGCGAACACGATTCATACTAAGGTGGTTAGTAAGTTGGGTGCGGGTGAGACATCGATAGTGTGTTGACTCTGGCTTTGCGTTACCTGCGCTTCGCGAGAATAAGAAAGATTGATAGTGCAGGTGGAACAGGTAGTTGGGTGGAACGTGTTAGTAGTCTTGACATTGGTTGATGTCTGGACTAATATAATACCTTAGGCCAGTTGTGGACCGTATGTTCACCAGTTGATCAATTAATTTCAGTGGAATCTTGTTGAAATACAGTACGTCCTTAATAATAGTAATTATTAGATTTGAAGTATTAACCAATTGATTATGATAATGGTAATTTAGTTCATATAACAAAATTTAATCTAGCGTATGCGAACGATTTAGTTGCGTACAGATCGGGCCAAACGGTCAACAGAACTGCCTTGTCTAGCCCCTCACGGCATACTAGAACGGATGGACGGACGTCCACTTGCGAAACAAAGAGTAGTCAGATATCTCGGGATCCGATTGAGCCGGTATGTATTTAGTCAGTTTAATGACGCTGTTCTGGACTGTTCCGGACAGAAAAGTACACCTTTTGCTGTTCAGTGACAAAAATTTCTGTCCGAAAGTGTTCTGCTTGGTGTTCAGTGACGGTGTTTCGGACACTTCAGAACACGATTTTCTGCACCTACTCTGGAGTCCGAACAGATTCGTGAAAAGTGTCAAAAGCAGCTCTTAGCTAAAGTTCACGCTAAAACATATGTACATATCATCACTGAAAAATGTTGTTGACTTGTCACTAATCACAGTAATTTCACTATCAATGTCCACCACAACTCTTCCAAAGCATTTTTATATGGCTGTTTCATATCAGCTAACATGATTCTAGAGGAAAGGTGGCCTTTCCCATGGTTGTCTGATGTCCCATATGAAAGCCAACCTTATGGAAAGGATTCGGTAGTTTGTGAGACAATATCTTAGTACTTGTCTAGATTACATGGAACATCCCAATCTGAGTACAGGGAAAAGTTTCTATATAACCTATACAGCTAATATTTTTCGGATGATAATCTTCTGATTATATTGGTTCATTGCAAAGGCAATGAATTCGAGCAATGAGCTTATTTCCTTGGCTTACTGCCTAAACTACTTATACCACGAGTTTAGAGGCATTTCTCTTCCCACCGTTTCGTAGAGTCAAGATTCCTCTATGAGCATAATTTCGCGCACCGTAAGCCCGACAGCCTCAGGTGCAGGTAGCCGAACGCCTAGCTTACATAAGCTAGGGAAAGTTAGGGTATTCGGAAGTTTTAGTTTTAATTTTCAAAAACTCAAAAAAAGAGAATAAAAAACAATATCAAAACCAATAAATAACAAAACACTATGAATTAAAAAGGATATATTATGTGATTTTTAAGCGTTTTTTTAACTGTTAAAAAAACAGAGGAAATTGCAAAAGTGTATACAATTGTTATTTAAGTTGTCAAGTCGATGCTTGCCATTTGCTTTTTAAATTTCATCTAAATGTTGGCCATGACTCATTAATTTTTCCAGCATATTGGTTTATACGCGTAATGCTGTCTTCTAAGGCTGCAATTGACGCTAGCTTATCGGTATAGACGAATGATTTGACGTATCCCCATAAAAAATAGTCTAGAGGAGATAAATTATTCACCGAACTCATTTCTCAATTGGTCCAATGAATCGCATAATGTGTGGCATATAGCGCAATCTTGCTGGACCCACATGTCCAACAGATTCGTTCGTTTTGGGCAAACAAGAAAGTTCGTAATCTTTGAATGATAGCGATGGTGACGTTGTCACGGTCAACTTAGAAAGAAATGAAAAAAAGAATACGGGCCAATGATTTTTGGGTGTAGGTTGTTTAAATTAATAAATGTCAGTGTTAACTGAACATGTTTGATTTTAACACATATCACGAATCATGCGTGAGTTGTCAAAAATAGATACTGAAAAACCAAAAAGCGAAACAATTTAAATATTATATAATATTTTATATATTACCCAAACATTTCTCTTTATATATTTTAGTCAAGGTAGTTTGGGCTATTCTTAATTAGTTGTAATTTTACATAAAATACATAAAAATCTTATCTGATTCTAAGTTCTTAAAAAAATTGCTTAGCTATGAATGCTTATTTAACTATCAATTAGGTTTGTTTAATCATAGGGTCAGTTAGTATAGGGATATTTTTAAGTTAGTTAAGATATAAAAATCGTTCTTAGCATCTAGGTCTAGCCAGAATAAAAATTAATTTAAAACTTAAACGAAAAAAAAAAACAAAGAAATTAAAGCAGTGACAAATGCGTAGCAGTTATAAGTGCTTTACTGAATGCTTTAGAGATATTTCTCTGCGTCCTATAATTCTTTGCGCGTCATTTCACTAAATTCCAACTCGGCTGTACCTCTATCTAATTTCACGAGACGAGATCTTGATCAGATTTGATAACTATGGATCGAGTGAGTGAGCTGTAACGCCATTTAAGAGGAAGAATTATATATATATTTTTTTTTAAAGAAATATGTATATAAACTTGAGTTGCAACAAATAAAAATAAAAGAAAACTAAAACTAAAACGTCACTGATATTGGTTGTGCAAAATAACAAGTACACATTACCATAAAATCAAACTGTTTTCTTAAAATATAAAAAAAGAAAACTAATGGAGGAAAATAAAGCTATCAATAAGGCTTTGTTTTTTCAACTTTTTAATATGAGCTTATACATATCTACCCAGCTTTTAGCAAAGTGTACTTGTGATGTTATACCAACTTGTTTGAAAATGTTGTCACAGCTAAATCCTGTTTCTTCATTTTAGGGTCTTACTTACCTCTCGTTTAATAAATTCCCACCAATTTGTAATGGGAATAATGATAACTATTCAAGAATTTGGATCTTCTTCTCTGAAAAAAGATGCAGAATTGTTTCTAAGACATCCGTGTATTTCTGCTTGGTTAAAGTGTTTTGCGCAAATGGACCCAACGCCATGATAGTGAAAGCATCCTTAGACCATGCTTTTCCCACCGCCGTGTTTTGTGGTTTTCACTGATTATCTAAGATCAAATTCTTTTCCACCCGACCTTTTAACATACTGGTCCAAACAATCAATTTTGGTTTCGCAAGTGTTTTGTGCTAAAATGAATTAGTTCCTTGATATTTTTCGGAAGGCAGGCTTTTAAAATAACCGTTCTATAACCCTCCGTTTGATCTAGGTTGTGTCTAGTTATAAAGGGATTCCTTTTAGTGTCTCAAACAATGCTTAATCATTTTCTGAGGTTGTCTTGCGTTTTTAGCAACGTGTTTCTTCAATTGAATGTTTTTCCAAACTATTTACCACCATTCCTAATGAGCAAGAGACAATTCTGGTGATTTCTTTTAACAATTTTCCGTTTTTTCTAAGACCCTTGCACGGCCCATCCTTCCCTCTTTTCAATATTATGTACTTACCAATAAAAAATATTAAAATGAAAGTCTTTACAAATATTTATAATCCGAGATTTATGTTTTTCATACTTTTTTTTTCACAGGACCGAATGGATGTGAGAATTATTTCATTTATGACAGTCAATATGATACTCAACTATTTAAACTCGTCCACTTTCTCAAAGTATTTATAGAGTACAATGAGATGCGAAGTTTGAATCAATCGAAAAGGAATAAACCTATTTCCTTTCTTGCCATTATTAAACTTCATACGTTCCTCTTAACAGTTTCACTATCCTTATGACTTTCGACCAAATCGGCAGCGAAGCTAGACGGTTAAGATTACATTAAGGATTATTCCACAACCTCTTTCTGAATGGAGCTCATTACATATTTCAGTACCAAATTAAAAAGAAGTGGTGACAAAACGTCTTCTTGCTTTGATCATTTAGAAATATAAAATGTCTCAGATAAAGCGTTTAGCAGTTTCAATCGCCCTTTGTTGCTCTTTAGGTATACTTTCACCAACCTTTCCAGGATTCCCAACTTACCAAGGATATGATATTCTATATTTTCGTTAGGTTTATTAAGTGATGCATCTTTTCGTAGATTTTAACACGAATAGGTTGTGGCATTAAGGAATTTCAATTTGTTTTCTAAGAGTTATCGTATTCTAAAAAATAAATATGCATAGATAATTAACAGATGAGATACTAAAATGAGTCAAGCTTATTAGGAAAACTCGATCTACGGGGGTGGTCCGATAAGTACTTAGCCTCACAGCCAGGTGGCGCCAGCATCGCAAGAGCAAATTACTATCGTGTAGGTCATTCTAGTAGACGGCTACTGTCGTCGGATGTTTTGACCGCGTGTGGAAGCGGGAGTGTCCGCGGATTGTAGAAAAATGGGAAAAGAGCAATATTGGTCGGTGATTCGATTCTTGTTTTTGGAAGGGAAATCGCGCAGCGAAATCAAAGATCGTTTGGATGCTGTGTACGGTGAATCTTCTCCTTCGATGGCGACCATCAAAAATTGGTTTGACGAGTTTCAACGTGGTCGCACGTCGGTTTTTGATGAGCCCCGTCCAGGTGCCCCGAAAACGGCTACCACAGAGGATAACGTGACAAAAATCTCGTATTGGCAGACCACCGATTGAAGGTGCGCGAGATAGCTGAGACAGTAGGTATTTCAAAAGATCGTATGGGTCATATCCTGCATGAGAAAGCTGTCGGCACGATGGGTGCCGCGTTTGCTCACTCCGGAGAACAAGCGCAACCGTGAGACTACTTCAGAGCAGTGTTTGACGCTGTTTAAGCGCAATCCGAAGGAGTTTCTGCATCGTTTCGTGACAATCGACGAAACATGGATCCACTGGTACACACCAGAGACTAAGGAACAGTCGAAACAGTGGACCTCACCCGGCGAACGTGATCCGAAGAAGGCGAAGACTGTCCCATCGGTCGGAAATGTGATGGCCACCGTTTTCTGGGATTCACAAGGTATGATCCACATCGACTACCTGGAGAAGGGCAAAATGGTCACAGGGCTGTACTATGCCAAATTATTGGGCCGATTCGACGTCGAATTAAAGAAAAAATGGCCCCACTTGGCGAAGAAAAAAGTGCTCTTCCACCATGATAACGCACCGGCTCACACCTCCGCCCTCGCCACGGCCAAATTGGTCGAATTGGGCTACGAACTACTGCCCCATCCACCGTATTCTCCAGATTTGGCCCCGTGCGACTTCTTTTTGTTTCCAAACTTGAAACAGTCACCACGAAGGCCTACTTTGCAGACCTCGAGAAAACGTATTTTTCAGACGGGTTAAAGAAGTTGGGTCAAGTGTATCGAGCTAAAAGGAGACTACATATATTAAAAAATAAATCGCCATTTCTCCAAAATGTTTGTTTTTCTTTTGTAGGCTAAGTACTTATCGGACCACCCTCGTATATAATTCTAGGGCTACTGCATTCGCCTCACACGGCTCCGTATGACCTATGGCTATGCAATAAACTAAAATGCCACTCCGGCGACAGTATTCCGAATTCATACGAGTAAAAGAGATTCTAAATGATTCGTCGGTCATTTTAGAAATCAAGAATTGGAAAAAAATGTCGGTTTCTTGTCGGAATGAAATTATTTTAAACATATTTCGAAAAATAAATAAATATTGTAAAATTTATAAACAAAGTAAACTTTCAATTTGATTATTGTATCTAGTAAATATTACCTGCTTATGAAGAGAAGAATTTGACAAAATTTGAAAGTGAAAAAAATTATCTGTTGACAGGGTTTTCAATCTCAATAATACAAAAATTATTTAGAAAATAACAAAGTTTTGGGCGCAATATATCTTTATTTATTTAAAACATTGTTTACAAGAATTCGTAAAAAATATTTATCATCATCCGTTATCACTTAGGCAACAGAGATTTGTGCAAACATACAAAGGTAGTTATTGATATTTAATGGGAAGTGTTAATCCGTAAGTTCTTGTTTTCTTCGAAAAATACATTACCATGGATACTTAACTGATTGCAGAGCGTTGAAAAACGTCGAATAGCCATAAATGCATTTCCCTCTTTCGGAAATAAAAGAAATTGTGTTTATATGAAAAGGATATTAACTGTATTTAATATTAACACAAGTAATTTATGCAATATACATATATACAATGTGAAACAATTATTGAATACAAACTTAATTGTTAGTTTAAGCTGTAATAAAAAAAAAAACAAATAAAAATAAAAGAACAAATAAATAAAAATAAAAAAATAAAAACGTTCTGTTTACATTGGTACACTATTTTGGAAAATTATATACACAGCACTGTATTGCAAATCGTTTGTAGATAAGAGTAGTTGTAGCGAATAAATAAACTTATACTTAATATAATACGTAAAAATGTGCACACATATTACATATTGGAGTTTATTTAAAAGAGAGGAAAATGTATTATAGATAAAAATACAAAAATAATTCAAAAAGTTGAATTTTTTGCTGTGCAAAACATTTGCAACCAAGAATCGTTGATGCCTGGTTTGGGACTAAGAAGGAGAATAGATTCGAGTCTTTAAAAACCAGATCTTAAGAAGAATTTAGGCTGGAGAAAAGTAAAACCAAGAACTCGTGGAACTTTATTTAGCCCCGAGTATTGTCCGAGTAATAAAATAGCCAGCATTAAGATGGGCAGGAAATGTATAACAAATGAGCTGTGAACGAACAGTAAAAAGAATAGAGAATGGGATACTCCACCGACAAGGAAGCTGCGCTATATGTGGGAGGACTATACTAGAAGAGATGAAACAGAACAGCGAAACATGGAAGGAACGCACTCATGCCAGGTACAGGCTCTGACCGAATTCCTAATGGTGGTTAGTACTAATAATAGCAGCCCTTCTCTTTAGGATTATAAGAGATAAGTCTTCCATTTGATTAAGATTTGGCGACACCAAACCAGCGGCATTTCTTATTCTGCATGAGGCGCCATGACAATTTGTAAGGCGATTATGTATTCTTCGGGCCCCAATCCCTGCGAAGAGAAGCGGCCCCAGTTCATAACATTTCCATATCCGTACTTGGCAGTTCCTTTTGGTCTCCTCAAGCATGCCTTCGTTTGGTTTTCCATTTTTGATTAAATGGATAAATGAATCGCAATAAGTATTTTATTGGCTGGTTTGGAGTTTCGAAGACAGGTTTGCCGAGCTTCGCGTAGTATTATTTATGGCTTAATATCTCGTTGTAGATATGGCTCCTTGTCGGGCGACCTGCATTTGCCGTGCACTGTATTGCATCGATAATAACTAGTTCATTGTAGCTCCGTATCGCTCAGCAGTAAAAGTAACAGTGTTACCCATTGGTTCTCGAAAAACTGAGATCCGATGACATATCCGGCGTAAATAGCGCATCAAGCAGCGATTTTACGTGAAAAAATAAATTACTCACTTATTCGTGAGTAATGGGTGGATTCTCAGCCCCAGTCGCACTCGTCGCTCATGATAAATTTTACCCAAAAATCGTCCACTAGGTCGTTGAACTTAAGAGAGCTGCAGCTGATGGATACTGTGAGGAAACACATGTTTTTCACCAAACCGCGCTGCAGAGATGGACTTGTAATAGCCAAATGACGTCCTCAGGCGCAGTGACGATATTATCTTCGAAAATAGATCGAGTAGGCCTTTTAGTCCTCTTCAGTCGAGTGTTGTTCCAGTTTCTTCCAAGCGAGCGTCTAAACGGCTTAGTGTTCGATCAGTTGGCATAGGGCGGTCAGGATATCTTCCCCGAAATTCACGCTGTGCCAAAATCAGTGACGAATTATTCCGTAAAAAAAATGTGACAAGCATTCCACGATCGAACAAATGGACAGTGGACAAATAGACAAAAGAATAAAGAGTGAAGACTCGCAGGTAAAAGATCCCGAGGGTTTCTTCTTATTAAATTACGGTCTGATATAACAATTTCAATTTCTACAATGCGAAAAAAATGTCGACCGAATAATATGGCTGAAATTTCCCGTTATTAAAATCGATTAGAATTTTTGATTTAAATTCCTGATAAAATTTGTGTTTTTTATAAATAAAAAACAAGAATTTTCATCATATAACCTGAGAGTTTGTAAGCTATTATGGGTCTATCATTTATTCGCCTCAGATCAAGAGAAAGAATGGAGGGAAGAATGTAATCAAAAACGATAGCAAAAACAAACTTTACAATTGATAAAATTAACGTTTTGAATTGATCAGAAGTTGCAAAGGTTTGCGCAAACAAAATAATAAGTTTCGTTGCATATACTCCAAGTTTATTTTTCCTTGTCAGGAAACATGTTTAATTTCATTATTTTTTTTTAAAGTAAAATATAAGGATAATCTACTGGTATATTCCAATTTAAATATTACAACTAACAACTAGGTTAAAAATGTTGTCGTAATTGCAAATATTTTGCGGAGCAAAATTTAATTTGTCGTCAATCTTTATGTTGATTTTCCGAAATATTTGTGTAAGTTATAGGCACAAAAGTTAAAGGCTCGTTAAAGAAAAAGCATTAAGCCATTCGAAAATATATTTGAATATACGGGCAAGTGTACATTTGGACATTACCCTCAAACATTTGCGCACGCAAAAAATTTTAATTTTCGCTGAAAATCTTAGGGATGAAGCTTTGGCTAAAACCATACCTTTGGTTTATTGTTAAATTAATTTTAAGAGCACGAGTATGTAAGCATTTGCTGCTGGGGTCTTATTTTAAATTTTCTTGAATACTATTGTATGATACAAAAATTATTAAATTATTTCGTTAATTCAGATACAAATCCTCACAATATTATTCGTACAGGGATTCATAGCCGAATTTATTTAATATTTTTTTATATACAATTTTAAAAAGTAACTGTCGTTTTGTATTGTACATCTAGTCATATTAATGTTTCAAAGTTAGTTTTCGAAGGCAAAACCAACCGAGAGGATGGTAAACTTGTTGAAAACCTTAAACCGTAGTTGTTCATAAGTTCAAAAATGAGGGCCGATTAGAAAATAATAGAGGTATTCTGAAAAAAAAAAAATTATCGGAGGTAAATGAGGTGCATGTTGTCAAGAAAATCAAGCAAACTCTAAGTCGCCAGTAAAATGATTAACCCCTGAGATGTTTTAAGGTCAAATAATTTTAACAGCCAAATCGCTTATTGCAAACGCGCAAACGAATATGTTAACAAGACTCTAGTGACTTAGTCGGGACTGACGGGAAACAAAGGGGTTTAGTGAAAACCAAATATTGAGCTGAAAGAAGCTGATCCTCAAGCGAAGGTAAAATATGGCAGTGGTAATGTAATGATGTATGTCTGTGAGCGGGGTTGGTCAAATGTAGTTTTTTTGACTACATAATGAATTCATGATTACCTCAAAATAATAAAAGAAATCTCCAGCAAAGCGACACGAATATGAGTTACGGTTCAGTTATGTCTTTCAACAAGGCAACGACCCAAAGTACACTGCTTTCAAAATGTGGCTGCTTTTTAATGCTCGCTCTTAGTTTACAACGCATAGACATCAATCCCATTGAATATTTGTATTGTACATAGTTCGAGCTTAAAAAATAATATTCTAAATCAAGCTATCAGCAGCAAGGAGAATTCGACGCCCCATTCGGGGCACTTTATTGATTTAATATTCAGCAAGCATTTACAAAGAACAAAATAACAAATAACATGGTAGTTAGGAGTTGATGCGGAAGAGGAACATGGACCGAAAGTTCGGGGATTCATGTTAAGGAGAATCATTTGAAGCAGTGAGGGGCGCATAGTGTGGACACCGTAATATTGGGACCAGGCTTGACTAGCATATTTAAGAAGGTTAGGGGTTTCGTGACGTAAGAATTCGAGAAACTTTTGGACCAACGTTTCAGAAAGCCGAGGACGAAATGTGCACGTTTGATAATGTTGTCGATGTAAAGGCGAAAAATAAGTTCCTGGTCGCAGATAACACCTAAATCAACCAAAAAGTTTATAGGAGGAACAACTCTATGACAAACAATGTAGGACCTGGGAGAAGGAAAACCCATAAGGGAGTATGTGATAGTTTGACATTTGCTAACATTGAGCATAAAAGGTTTTTTTTTTACACCAAATAGTGTACCGGTTTAGTTTGGATTAGAGGGAGCAGGAATCAGCAGGGGAGAAATATACATATGTTTGGCGATTTTCATATCATCAGCGTATGCGGAAAGGTGAAAATTCTTGATGACACAGTTATCATTATTAACGGTTAGGATATATCAGTGTGTCGAGGTGACTGCCTTAGGGGACTCGTGAGGTGGCATTAATTGTATCAGAAGATAATATTGTATTGACGGTTTTCGATGTAGGATTTGATCCATCGGATAAATCCGGGGGAAACGCAGAATATTTAAGTTAAGAAGCATTATTTGGTGTGAGAAGAGAAGAGTGCACACAAGGATTGTGAGATAAAATCAATTATGTTAGTGGCAGTCTATCGACCTTTCAGGAACTCATGTTGATTTGGGATGAAGATAGGTTCTGCAGTGGAGAACTGTTGTATCGTAGACTATACTTTCAAAGAGTTTAGAATAGAATCTAGTTATAGGGCAGTAGTTGGACATATCATTTTTTGTGGATTGGTATGACGTAAGTACTTTTCCAAAGCGAGGAAAAAAAGGCCGTGAAAGTACTCACGGACCTTTTAATTACGTATTTTCACGTCCGTCGTCCTTTAAATTACGTATTTTCACGGCAGGAGTTATATTCACTGAGACTTCTGAAGGCAGTCTTTCATATAACAAAAGTATTCCTGATAGAGTTGAAAGACTGTTCGCCCAAGGACTGGCTGACGAAATAGACAAAAAAATTGGCAGGGCGATTATTTTCATATTATTGGCAGAAGTATTGAGAAAATTAAAAGTATAGGGATAGGTATTAGCTTTAGTTTTTGCATTTATGAAGTGGTAACTTTCAGGTATCGGAGGTAGAGAGATTCCATATAAGGCTACAGGTATGTAGAAATGTTGAAAGCAGAACGGGATTTAAGATGGGCCGGCCAACTTTTTTTTCTTTTGCTGCGGAGGGAATTCCTTGGTGTACCAGGAGCAGATGAAGTGCAATTTTTTTTGGCGAATATGCAACGGAGAGGATAAGACAAATTATAATTTTAGAATAGAGTAGGTCAAGAGTATCACCTATGAATATGAGTTTATAAGTGAGGTTAAAGTTAAGATTGTGAGGAGCATTTTCGGGGTGGAGAATGGAGAAGTGATTGTCGAGTTGAAGTGTTCCCGATATGGGTCGATGAAGCGGATCCCAGTTATGGAGGTTAGTTGCGGAAATGACGCTGTATTCGGCATCAGATGAGAAGATCAGGCCAAGTTCTTTATTCATGTTGTTGGTGATGTTACTGAGTTGAAGACCAGTGTCGGAGATACCACTAGGATTCCTACTAAGAGGATATCCTTTTAGGAAGGGATGCCAGTCGTATCAAAGTGAGTCTTACCGTCGGATGTAGTCCATTTCAAGTAAGGAAGGTTGAAATCGCCACAGATAATGATAATGTCGTTGGGGCCAACGATTTCAAATATGGAATATATGAAGTCGACGGCAAGTTGATAACAATAAATGGGAACGAATGTAACAGCAGGCAAGGTTATACTTCCGTGTCGAAAAAGGTATTATGGCGCTAGTAAAGCTGAAATCAGTGGAGTTTGACGTTTTAAAGAGTAAGGGATCATAGCAGCTGTGAATTGCTATGGCTCCGTGACTGTCCGTATCGGCAGTATTTTCGTGGCCATCAGCGCGAGAGAGTAAAATCTGTTGCGAATAATTCACTGTCTCTGATAAATAAAGTCAGGCAGTTTTTAGGAATTGAGGAGTACTGAGGAAGTTTCTGCCCTCTGACATTCTGTTAATAGAAGATAGATTTGAATGAACTAAGGCGGAGAGGTGTTTATGTTAGGATTGAAAATAGGTGTGAGAGGTGAGAGGCGCTCGGAGCTCATGTGGACACTTGACACCGCATAAAGACTTTCTTAAGTTCATGAGGGCCTCTAGAAAGGTTATACAACGAAAGTGGGATTTCTGCAAATAACTTGTCGATAGTATGTCAAAACATTTAATAGCCATCATTTATTGGAGTGGCGCAACTACAGTGGCAGAAAGAGAAATAGCACTTTTCCTACAAATCTTGTAATAATATAATGTTATGTAAGAAAAAATACGATTACGTTCATAAATACTTATTCGATGTTTTCGTTATTACCTTAAGTAAGAATTCAATAACAATTTTTAACCTTATTAATTATGTGGGGCGGACCCCACAAGCGGACCAGTAGGAATGCAGTTAAGTGGGAAGGTTATGGTCTTACACTTCTGACCATAACGACGCCGGAAAAAAGGAAAAGAAGAAGATTAATTAAAAATTAATAAAAAAAAACAAAAACTTCAGAAGACTTGAAAAATTGATGAAAAAGAATTTTTTTTTTTATCTTTTCATATTTTTACCTTCAGTATTTAGAGGGGTACCCTTTATTATTTAGGACAGCAGCCAATCTCATTGGCAAGCTCTCCACAAGCCTTTGGCAACGTGTTTGTGGAAGGAAATACCAAGCTTCTTGGATGGATGCCCATAAATCATCTAAATTTCCAATTCTTTTAATTTTAAAGCCTTGTCCACATCAATCCACAGATTTTCGATTAGATTTAAGTCTGGAAACTGTAGCGGCCATCTTAAAACTTGAACTCTGTTATCCCGAAGCCAAACTTGTACAGTCCAAGGTCAGATTTTCGCAAGCATAAGGCTCCACATGATTTTGCAATATATTTTTGTACTGATGTTGATAGGACCATGCTGCCCAAGCCATTACGTTCCCGCCACCGTGTTTGACCATTTTTATTGTGTATTTTGGGCGACGTATTTGGGCGTGTATTTTTGACCTTTTGGGCGACGAACGTAGATACACTTTGCCATCAGATCCAAGTCTATTGAACTTGAACACAAAACATTTTTCCAAAATTGAAGAGGTTTATTTAGATGCTCTTTAGCTGAAACAAGTGGCTTCCTCCTTGCAATGCATCCATTCAACCCTGCCTCTATTAACCGGTAGCGGACAAGTCTTGACGTGATATTAACACCATATTCATCTTGGATTTGGTTCCTTTTGTCAGTTGACGTCTTAAATTGGTTTTTCGACTTGCCATTATCATTGTGTCCATGACTTTTGTTGTTTTTCTGGCAGGTTTTTTTCTTTGAAGCATCTCAAAGGTCTTGTGATCTTTAACATTTTTAAGTTTTAAGGCATAATAGACCTTTTTTTAACAATTCAAATAGTTTGCAATTTGTAAAATATGCCTTCCACTTTCAAACATGTTGAAGATTACCTTCCTTTTTTTCAGTCGAGCAGTGAATTCCTCTTCCCATTATTAAACTAATACGAATGTTTTATTACATAAAATTAAATTAAACTTACAATAAAAAAATTATGAGAATTAATTTTTTAATGCAAGAAAGTAAAAGTGCTATTTCTTTTTCCAGCTGTTTCAATGACTTCACTTACTCAAATGAAGACACGTGACTTTGTGATTTGTTTCAACGGTTGAAATTAACTGTTTTATACGCGGAAATGTTCGAAATATACAGGGACGCCAAAAAAGTTATTTTAGTTTTAGCTTAAAAAGTGTGAGTGATAATAAGGTTGTTTATAACGGTGCTATTTCTTTTTCCGCCACTGTAGGTACTGATGTGCCCATCTACTTTATTTTATGCAAATTTTCTTATTTTGATTTGTGTGTGAATAATGTTTTGGGTTCTTTTGTTGAAATCAGTTTGTTTATTTCTGTTTGCACCCAAATCCAATTGGATTTAATATTTAATAAGTACGGAAATGAATCTTAATTTGTTGTTTTAAATTATTTTTCACGACTAAACTATTGGAATTTTGCTCATTTCGTTAAATTTAAATTATTTTTTTTCTTCGGTTTTTAAAATGCATTTTTAATGTCAGAAACTAAGAAAAATATTGACAAATGATATAATAAATCACAAAACTCATATTCCTGCCTAGTAAACACATGTACATATACATATATAACGCAATATCAAACCCACTCTTTAGCCTCACAAATAGAATTATAAATACATGACAAAAAACATAAAAAAAATTATATTGATCAGTTTTAAATATTTGGCGGGTTAATTTTGTAAGCTCTTCTCTTTAACACATTTAACAGGACTAATGTGGGCGTAGTTTATTGCACGAAGTTGACAAAATCTTACCTCCACCAGGATTTTCCGACAAGTACGAGCTATTCAGATTGATCTCAAGGCTCACAGTTGAGTCATTTCTCGATCGATTATTCAAAAAGTCTCTTATATGCTGTACAATGAGATCAATAGCAACTGAAAAGAAATCAATCGAAGAACATTTAAATCAAAATCAATAAAATGTACATGAAAAGAAGGGTCTTCATACAAACATAATTTGTTTTAGCATACAACTAATGCAACTAGTACATATGTTAGAATAAAAAAAAAAAAACACATCATTGATGAGTATTTCTTTACCTGGTTTGTCGTCGTTTCGTCCCGAGGTCTAAATTCTAAACGGTTAAGAAAAACAAATCGCTTCTAAGTGAAAGAAACTGCAGTGTCCCCTTGAACTGACATATTATATTACATCTGTTTTCTATAAGTTTACACCACAAAATCAAATCGATATTGCGACAGATTCCACACAATCAGATGTAAAACAAATTACTCCGATATAATAGTCGCTTTTATTTGTGCTTATATAACCAAACTGGATTGTGTACAAAAACGCTTGCTTCAGGAAGGCTTAAAAATATTACTGAATATAAAAAGTAAGCCAAAGAATTGTATATTGTATTGCCATGCATATTTTAAAACTATTGTAAGATAATGGAAATAAACAACAACATTACTTATTAGTACACAATTTAGGAGTTCGAACCTAATTAAAATGAATGATGAAAGTACGAAACTACACACGTAGTAACTACAATTGAATACTATACATTTCTGCTGCACCCGCTTTTCTATATTTTAGAAGAGATCTAATTTTTTCGAGCAGTTCTTAACCAAAAGCCTAAGAAAGAACTTAAAATATGCTTTAATTATAAAACAAAAACAAAAAAACAAAACAAGGTAAGTACATATGTATATGCAGAGCTGAAAGTGTTTATCCTTTCTATTCTTTCTACTTATTGAATGAATTATATTAATATAAAGTGTATTTTTATAGACTTTCTCGCATCGAATGGTATAAGTGATTCTTATTCTCCATGTTTCATGACAAAATGTGTTGTTGATGCTGAATTATTTGATGTTCCGCCCGGTCTAAGTATTTCTCCAATATGATGGACAATAAGATCAATAGCAACTGTAAAGAATAATAACAAGCAAAGAAAACTGCTGGAGCTTTTTCGTTTTCGTTTTTCTTCTCCAATTTTTTACTCTATAAATATTTGGTTTTTGTTTTATTTGCAAATTCAAATGGGACAATTAGTGAAGGATGAATTAATGAAATGTGATCAATTCTAAAACTTTAAATGCTGTTAATTAAATCCGTATTGTTAAACAACTTAAATACATTAAAAAGAAACAAAGTTAAAAATTAAACAATCAAACTACTTGCATATTAATTTGATTTTGTAGTTTCACATTCGACTTACCTGTGTTGTCAGCTCCTCGAGGAATTATAACGTCGGCGAACTTTTTCGTCTGTGAATGGAGACAAAAATTAATTTCATCGTTTACTGTGTTTCTTTAAATAATCTTACCGGCGAGCAGAATTCCTCAAAAGCTGGTTTCACAAATGTCATATACTGGTTAAGGACCTGGTCTAAATCACGCCCGCGTTCATTAATGTCCCTCGGAACTGAAACCAACCAGGTAACATAAAATGGGGAAAGTGGAAATAAGACAATTTTAGATCTTACCTCTTCTGGCTAGTCGAGTATCCGAATCGGTGTCGACAAATAATTTCATGTGGAACAGGTCTCTTATTTTAGGAAAGTAGAATACAAGTATTCCTTCAAAAAGAACAACATCGGCCGGATAAATTGTCTGTGTGTTTTCAAAGTCTCTACAAAGGCAAAAATGATCTTCATTTGTACAAAGAGATTAAGCATTCACTTACAAAGAATTTGATTTGTAATCATATGTGGGAATGTCCACTTTATGTGCTTTTAGAATTGCTTGTAACGTGTCGTACATAAGATTCTCGTTGAATGCATCTGGATGATCAAAGTTGAACAATCCTTTTTGAGCTTTTTTCTTCTCGGCTGGTGTCAATTCACGATAGAAACAATCCTGACTTATGGTTACAACCTAAGGCACGTATGAATAATAATAGTTTTCCTATTAATTACTCAAATATAAATGTTACCTGACGTTGGGTATGGTCCATATCGGCTTGGCCTAGTTGCTCCATAATTTTCTTGCATACTGTCGACTGTAATCGTACCTCTGTCATGTATACTATATAAGGCTGATTTCTATTACTTACCTTGCCACTCGCAGTCCCTCCGGCCACTCCGATAAGGAACGGCGTTTTAACTTCATCGCCATGAGTTTCGCCATTCACAGCACGTTGGCTAATTTCGTTGGCCATAATTTTAAGACTTTGTTTGTTTCGTAAGAATTTCAGATTCGCCTTCGCAGGAGCGCAAATACTACCAATTCAGTAGAAAAGTGACAGCGAGGTATGGTCAGCTGATTCTGCTGTCAAACGCAAATGATAAAAAACAATTTAAAATTAATTCGAAAATGAACGACGATTTTTCGATTATTCGATGTATTATTCCTGTTTTCGAGCAAATCATGCTGTTCTGATCCCGTTAGTCACTCTATTTATTAGATTTTCCCAATTCATTTGAAGCGAAACACATTTTGAAAACAAATCGTTGAACCGCTTTTGACGTTTTCTGTCTTAACTGAAAATGTACTAGATTTTTCGCAGTGCATTAAGGTTATAGAGCGTTTATATGATATTGTAGTAAATTATGAGTCACAGGGTGATTATTGACAAATAAAGATTTTTAAGTATTTCTTTTTTTATGTGGAAGACTAGACTCGAGATATTCGATAGACGAGGTAATTGAAAAAAGCTAAGAAAAGCTCAAATAAACGTTGACACAAATGGCCCGATCATATCTAAAGTAGTAAACACTACTAATGTGATATGACAAACGTCTTAGACAGCACATTAAAAGCAACAAATTGGGATACACATAGACTCAATTTAATATGATACCGATGAGACAATTTAGAAAAACTTAAAAAAAAATATTTATACCCATAGCCATATTTTTAAAGTAACTATCCCTTCTGATGTTTCATTCAAACCGCTTTGAAAAGCAGATTGTTAGCAACATATTGTCTGGTTTTATATGTTTCCGATTGTTTATAGCCGAATTCAAACTGCGAAGTTTATGAAACTCTTTGGAGTTCTTTCAGTTCATCTCTAAGTGGAAAAATCCGGGAAACACTCTTTCGATCTCTGCGCTTAAACTCGGTAGAAAACTTCCGGCCGGTGATTTGAATGAATATTGCAATTGTGAAAATAACATTCCTGACACTGTGCGAGGCCTACTAAGCCATTGGTGGATTCTGCAGAGCATAGAGTACAGACTCAAGCTACTCGTAACGGATAGTCCGTCGTATCCTAGGAGCGGCTCCTATCAGGATCTCATGCTGTTTGAGCCTCGATTGAGACGGGCTGACACGAACGAATGGCCTACTAACTGTCTACGGACCTTCGTATACGACAGTGACCATTGCGGACTTACCGCCGTGAATAAAATACCATACGAATTCGCGGAGATGTTAGAGTATGTCGAATCGTACCCCTACGATTACAGTGCACATTGGCCTCGCTTTGCCAGTTCCCTGACGAGAACGCTCACTTCGAGTTTCTCCTTCCCACCGTCCAAGAAAAACTGTCAAAAAACGAGATTGACAGGTACCTTAAAAAAAATGGCCGATATATTTAAATAGACGGTGGACAGTACGATACCACACCAACGGCATCGCGACACCACAAACGTGTACGAAAACACTATAAACGACGAAGACAGAAAATTAGACTACTGTCAAGGCGGTTTACTGTCAGACAAACCTCGGAGATCATGACACTGAAGTCACCGATTAAAAATCTCCAACAGTTAATCAAGAAAATTTACAGAATATCTGTAAGTTTGGATTGGAACAATAGAATTCATGCTGTAGAATCCAACAGCTCAAATATTTCCTCGCAAATAAATAAAATATTTCGGAGAAACAATCAGAATGACATTCAGACTCTGAAGCTTCCGAGAGCGTCAGACAATGAAAGCTTGCTACGAACAGTCAGTATAGATCCAGAGAGCGCCGTCATGGATGACGATTTTTTTGTGATCGAGGATTCCTAGGAGAAGGTGGCGACAGTGGGAGCTATCTTTCAGGATGTGTATAAGGTGAATGACAGCATTCGCTCGAATCACGACTTGGAGGAGAGAGTCCCACTACATCACTTCTACCTTCGCAATGATATCGATCAGTGGCGATCAGAGATTCTTGGTTTTACCAGGTTCAATGGCGATTTTATGGCAAATAATGCCATCACCAGTGAAGGGGCTAAAACTCTGTTCATTTCGATCAACCCGGCAAATATCCGGTCGATAAGTTTCCTTTCGAGTGCCTCCAAGATTTTTGAGAAGGTGGTTCATAGAACCCTGTCTAAATGGGTTGACGACAATAAAATCATTCCGCATAGCCAATTCGCTTTCCAAGCAGGGTATGACACTATTCATACCGCGTCGAAGCTCGTACCGGATATCCAGTGGAATCCAGAGGTCTTTATTTCAAGCATAGCCGGCTGGACATAAGTAAACCACTGCTATATATGATTTTTGACATATTAACCGGTAGGAAGTTCGTTGTGAAAATTGCCAATGTGACTTTTTCATTTGAAATCAATAGTGGACTGCAACCGGATACCGTGACTCGTCGATCGCCTTTTTAGTATTTACCTGAGTGATAGCTTCTCTTTACCTTTCAGTAGCGAACGCGAACGATTTTATTGCGTACAGATCAGGTCCACTGATCAACGTCATTTTTACCCTTCAGCAGTGTGACTTCGAAGAATACTCCTGAAGTATTGCGATGACTGGAAATTGAAAATCAACTTTCAGAAATCAGAATCTATTTTATTCAGAACGTTTGGGGCCTCTCGGGACACTAGAAAAAAATGGCACAAGCTCTCAATTTTTATACCGGACGGGCGTCCACTAATAAACAAAATGTGGTCAGATACTTTCGGATCTGGCAAGACCTGTAGATACATCTCTAACATGGGCCCGGAGCGCCTGCGCTGTGACAAGATGGTTGTTTCACAGCAGCCAAGTTGATTCCAGAGTGAAGGTAATTTGCTACATGCCCTTAATCAGGCCTATGGATGTCCCGTCTGGTTCAATGCGAGAGCCTGCTTAATGGAAAGGTTTCGAATGTTTTACAGATAATGTCTTGGGACTTGTCTCGGGTTACATAGGACACCCGAATCTGAGTACATTAAATTTTTTCCCCAAAGAGGTTCTATATGATAGGGACAGGATTTTACGGTTAGACAATTTTCTGATAAAACTTCGCTCAATTACCTGACCTCCGGGGCTTACTACTACAACTTCTTGTACCACGAGAGGGTGTGCCTTAACGGCTTTGTCCCTCCAGAGACATTCCTCTATTAGATCAATTTGGGCTGATCCAGAATGGATTAGCGGTGCCGACAAACTAACTACAGAGCTAAGGAAGTGCGTCATCACTTTGGTTTTAATAAACTCCTTGGTGAAGTATTTAAATTTAGAAAATTCGAATTTTATTTTATTTTCAAGACGAAGACATAGAATTGTTTTGAATATATTTGCCCGCGACTAAATATGGATATAAATAATAGATCTAAGGCAACTTCCACCAGTTTTAAGCATTCAAACGCATTCATACAGAGTAATGAAAGTGTTGTCATATTCAATTGTCTCGGTTCATTTGCGTTAATTCCACAGCAGGTATATAAAGATTAATGAAAGTAATTAGCTGTCATGTGATAATGAATTAAGACCATTTTCAGAATGGTAATTATTGTTACATACTTACAATTTCCTAACTAGGAAGAATCCATTTTAGTCGTAGCAAATATGGGAAGAGGTAAACAGTGAGGCAACGATTTTCTAACTGAAACTAATCATTATTCCATTCCTCCATGTTATTAAACTATGGAGTCTGGGCCGATATTTCATAAACTGTATATACGAATATGATGCTCATGCATCTTTCCAGGAAGTTTTCGAAGTTATTTTAATGGAGGCACTGGAAGTAATTTTGTTTATTGTGCGCTTTAGCTAGTTTTGTTATTATTCGAGTAGGTCACAGGTTAACCGCCCACTTCAATGATGTGTCATGCCACTGCTTAAGACTTAGTTTCGATCCAATATTTGTATAGAAAACCGCCATATCATCTTTTTCTCTTTTGGCATTTTGCGATTAAGGATTATAATTTAATACTTATTATTCAGCTTAGTAAAAGAGAAAAGCAAGAAATGTTGGTCGTATGAGAAAACTGTTGTTATTGTGCGATTTAGAATTTTGTTGTGTTTCTAGGTTTCGAAATGGTTATGAGGTAAAATTGTTCAGCCATTTCGTTAATGTAATTTTCTTTGAAAAAAAAGTCAAGAAAAACTTTAACACACCTTAAATTCCTTGGCCTAGCGTTCTAATATGTAATATTGAGGAACACAGTCCCCCATTGTTTTCGCTGTGTGTATTTAGTAGAAAGTTTTTTTCAAGCAGAAGTACTTGATGACAGTTCTTATTTCGTTTTTCTCAAATTATATGATTTTATCGCTAACTTAGTAGGTATATAAGAATTATTTTTTTGATTTTTATGTGGACTGGAAACAACCGATTATCATTCATTTTGGATCACCTCTCGTACAATGGTGGAATCGATCGCCAGGATTTCTACTTAAAAAAACACTGAATGCATCAGAGTCTCTATGATCCTTGCTTATTCAGTTTTTCCGAGTTGATCCCGCTTCCCGTACCTGTATTAATTTTCGAACTTTGAAGGATAATCTCATAACATATTCGTTGATCAGTTGAGAAAAGGATATTCTTCCTTTACTGCCGAGTCCAAGCTACCGTACAACTTTCCTTTTTTTTATCAAAATTGTGTCCGAGTAACCATATTTAGATTGTTTCCACAAAAAGGATTCTCTTAATCTAAAAGAGTTTTTGCTGCAGTCTTTTGTGAACAAGTTCAGACGAAAGAGATGAAGTATTTGATTTGTCTATGTTTCTAAGTTTTATTTCTTAGCGTCGTAAACAAAGAGCTGTTGCGCACAATTCCATCTTAATTTCAGAATCCTCCAAAGGTTCTGTGGGATTAGAGCCTTGACTATAAGTGAGCCAATCCAAAACTTGAGACTTTTTTCGTCACAGGTCATTCTTTGGTTTGACGAGAAGAACGGATGTCATGCTGAAAGATGCATTCCTTTCAGGATATGCTACCTCTTAAATCTAGTAAAACTTCTTCCAGGAGCTCAATGGAAGAGTTCATTTTAGTTGAAATCCAGTAAATGCGTGTCTTATCCACGTAACAAAATGTTGCCGAAACCATTATCGAATCATCTCGTCAATTTTGGCTTTAAAAAGTTTCTGGTTCTTTAACTAAGAAATAAAACTGATTGAAATAAAATAAAACTCGTTGCTTTCGGAACTGATTGCTTTTCACTACTGTGCGAAATTTGCTAGACTCGAGGCGCAGCGGTCGGTAAATTCATCTGGGACGATGTTTGCTGAATTTAGTTTTTTTGTGAAGCACTTTTGCCATGATCACCCAAATTTAAGTACCTTCCAACAACACCGTGAGATCTTTTAATTTTTTTTTTGTAATTTCGCTATTGTAGGCTTTAATTTGAGCCTGCAGAGGATCACTTGATCCTCCTGGGCATCTCTACTTTGAAAATGAAATACTACCAAAAATGTCTTAAACACCTCTAGAACTCTCTAAAATGCTTACTTTAACTGGTACGTAATAAAATTGAAGCACATAGGGTTCATTTTGTCAGGGAAAGTTTTGCGAAGTGCAAAGCTTAACACTTTTACTGTGAAAACTGGATTTTTGTGATCGTATGAAACAAAGATCAATATGTTTGGTTCTGATAGGAAAACTCACGTGAGATGATAAATTAAATTCTGAATTTGACTCAAAATACAGAGAAACAACTGTAATGAATGTAATCTTATGATTTTGGGTTGCTTCTCAGCATCTGGAGCTAGGTCACTTTTCTGTATAAAGAAAAGAATGTGTACTTTTAGCTATGTTGACATTCTAATGCGGTTATTCTACTATTTATTGAAGAGTTTATGCATGATAATTCTCCCAAGGACATGTAAAGAAATAAAATTGTTGTTGTGACGTGGCCATCACAGTCCCCCGATTTTGATTCAATATAAATTTTGTGGGGAGTTCTTAAACCCAAATTCGGGGAGTGTAAAGCCAGAAACAAAGAAGAATTATGGTCCAAAACCATGGTCCAAGAACCACACTCGTTTACCGTTAGACTATTCTATGAAGCGAAGATGTGAAACAGTGATAAAAACAAATGACAAGAAGCGAAACGGTCTCAACTTCAAATTGTTCAATGTAAAATATCGTAATTCATTATCTACCAAAACTATTTTATTTTACTTTATTTAAGTTATACTATGAAAAAATTGATATTGTGGGACAAAGGTATATAATATACTAAGTATATTTAAAAAATAAAGTGACTTTCCGAATTTCACGGGCAAATACGGTCGATTTCGATTGCTTAGTTAAGTTTGCACACATGGCCCCTAACATATGTTGACATGTCAGTCATTTTGGATATATTTCTTTTTCTTGTTACAGGCTGCTACTATCTGTTGGAGCACTCATTCACAAATACTGGTCCATTGTACTGCCAGACAGGTACCTTAGATAGCGTCTCAGCTCATGAAGAGTCGGAGCCAAGCTTCTTATTATTCACTCATGTTGTGTGCAACCGAACCGAACCGAACCTAAAGCCTAATGCCGATCCCGAACGGCGAGAGCCGAGAAGCTTTTTCAAGGCAAGTGTACAAGGGAAAGTTTTGCTAGTACCCCGCCGAGGAGAGGAGCCGCGAAATAATCAATCGATGGTGTTGGTGTTATCGGGATCCAAGCTCGCCCATCTTGCGTCAGCTGCCGACACACTACCCACTGGCCCACGGCGCTCTGTCATTTTGAATATTTAGTTATGAAGGTTGGAGGTTTTTTGATGTCCGAATTTTTATCATTGACAAAAATGGATCAAGGAATTTGTATTAAAGTTTATTCGAAAAATAAAATTAAGTGCTCCAATGTATTTGAAATGTTGGCTTTGGCATTTAAGGGATCTACTCTGGGCAAAAAGCGTTTCAAGCTCTTCGCAGAAGGCCGACAAAATGTTAATGGATGAAAGCGTGAAAGCTGTGAAGAAAATTGGTACGGAGAATTGTCGAATCACTATCAGAAAAGTTGCTAAGAATATTAGCATTTAAGATATTTTAGCCATGAATCGTGTGTCAGCGAAGTTTATTCCGAAATTGACTAATTTTAACGAAAAGAATATGGGTATATCTTTATGACGTCGAAACCAAACCCCAATTATCCCGATGGAAGCGACCAGAAGAGCCAAGAATGAAAGCAATACGACAAGTTCGGTCAAATGCGAAAGTCTTGCTCACTGTTTTCTTCGATTACAATGGCGTCGTTGTTAATCATGAGTTCTTGCCTGAAGGTCGTACTGTCAATAAGGAATATTGACATTATGCGCCGTTTGCATGATACGAAGGTACATATACATATATGATATTTTGAAAAAAAAAAAATCATAGCCGTTGTATAATACGCTTGTTCACTTACTGTTCACTCATTATTCACCGAGCTTGGCCTCCTACGACTTTTTTCTCCCAAAAACTGTAAGAAGATAGAGAATGTATCGCTGCCATGACAGTACAGCTAAAGCCTCTTCCGAAAGAAGCTTTCCAGAAATTCTTCCAATAATGGAATCAACGTTGGCATAAATGCATCTTTAGGCAATGAGGGTATTTTGAAGCGTATTAAATAAAATTTGAGCTTGTTACTTTGTTCATAACCAAATTTCACCGTATTTTTTTGGTCACACCTCGTATGTTTGCTTTCAGGTTTCTTATATTTTCTTTTTTTTTGTAATTCATTTTTATTCTACTTTTACTTACTGCTATCTTACGCTAGACAAAAATGCTTAAAACTAGCTTAAATAACTTAACAAACTTAAAAATTCCAATTCCAACATAAATGTTCAAAAATAACATATTGTATAGTTTTCTTAAACATTCACTTTGATTTTGAGAGTTGAGATAGTAGAACTTACTTGGCAATTGGAGAATAAGTAGCATGTATATCTGTATCCACATATGTATCTTAGATTATCAAATCATCACCTGTTTTGATTTTATTCTTGTTTAACTGCTTACTGTTTAATGCAACATATACACAATATTAAAGTGAGTGCCATAAATACCACATACATATGTATATGTACGAAGGCATATAAAAATTATGTCAAAGCAATTTAATATATAGGAACATATAACATCCGAGCGGGCTGTAACACAAGTGACGTACTTTATTAAATATGTATTTAATGAATGAATTACAGTCTCGGAGCAGACAAGATGAGAGGTGTTCTCCCGCTGATCGCAGAAGCCAAAAAGGCGTGTGCTATAAATGGAGATCATTAATCATGTCCAAACATGGAGAGCCAAGCAATATGACACGAAGTTGTCTGATTAATTCCACAAGAAAGTTCATCATAATTATTATTGAAGTCTTTTCTCTTTCTTCACAAAACAATTAGTTCCTTATGCGTAAAATAACAGACCGCGGACAGTTCGAAAAATTTAACTAAAAATTATCCTTAATCAACTCTTGTCGCCTATAATAACATAGTACAAGTCTATATGAATCTGTTCAAGTCATAGTTATACGAACATTATCACCATAGTCATGGGCAGCCGTGAAATATATTGAATGTGATGTGCTATTGTTTTCAAGTGTGGGTCAAACTATGTATTGACACCATCCTCACCACGAATAAATTGCCTGCCTGTTGCTACTGTTGAGTGCTGAAGGAAATGCCACATCCACTCGATTCAGTAGTTTCCATACAGAAACTTCGCTAATCACACAAATGAATGGCTCTGTTTACGAAGATTTTTCGGGTGTAAATTGGTTGGCAGTTTTGGACAAGGTCTCTGATTGGGTCAATAGATGGCTGGGCACTGCATTTTCATATTTGTTGGACATACAACATACTATGTTGACGCAGTTGGCTTGCAGTTGTTAGGTTGGCGGTTTGATTTAATGACACGATGACCAGAGAAATGAATTGTCAAATGTACAATAAGATTTGACATGTTTGTTGTTTCATTTCTAATATGATTGATTTTTCGTAATATGAATGAGGCTAGCATTAGCAGTTGTATTGGTTACGGCTTAATGGTTTTGTAGGCTTATTGAAATGTTGACAGGAATATGTTTTGCTGACTGAGTCCGATGTACCTGCTTGTTGCGGGTTTTCGGAAAAAAATGTTATAATTTGTCCATATATTTGTGTATGTTATGTCATAAACAACCATATATGCACCACCCCATCTAACCGGTTTGCTGCCCACAAGGCGCTACCGCTTTAACACTTTTTTAGAAGTGACCAGATTTGTCTATTATATAACACGGAATTCACAGTCCTCCCCCCTGTCTCGACCTTGACGTTGGCAATCAATGTGCCAGTCGTTTGATGTCTTCGTACCAAAGCCGTGCGTGTAATATCGTGTATATTAGTTCCCTTTATGGTCTTATGACAGCATTTAATATTTCCCTTCCTTACCGTCAGATCAATTTTTACTCACTTCATGTCAACAGTCCGGAAAGCTATATTGACGGTTCACCCAGTCATTACGCATGTTTATGTACATACATATGTATGAATATCTGATTTGGTTGAAATCCTGATAAAAGCCTTGAAAATTGTATATTAAGGGACTTGATAGAGTACTGACAAGCTTCTATCGTTGCTCGGAGCCAATTTCGTAGGCCAACTCCAGCTTTTTTGATCGAAGCCCACAGAGTAATATAAGTTGGTCCAGAAAGATGTAAGATTTGAAAAATGCTACTGATTCGAATGGCAATATAGCATTTTATGGGTGAGCAATGTGCCTTCAAAAATGGCGATTCATTCAATGTTGTGCGGCTTTTATTTCCCTCTGAATGAAGACTCATAACATATTACAAATTAGTGTCCTAGTGAAAGTATAATCAGGTCTAACGGGTAAGGATCAAATAGTGATGAACTGTTCCAAAAGGTCTCTCTGTCATTTGTCTATAAGGTACAAATGTTCAAAAAAATATTTAAATTTGTCTTGAGAATGCCATACAATGTCATGCCACTCGTCTTGACCCTGTTTATGTATACCTAAATGCATATTAATGTACGCCAGGGATAAAAAATGACGGTCATAACCAAAACCCCTCTTATAGGTGGAGGCCAATAAAATAATTTGTATTGAGATATATGATCACATGTTTTTTGGAATTTGTATTTAACGACGATATTATTTATTCCAAATTTGATTCCAAAATACAAATGCTGCGATTCGCTTATCATAATAAGGATAATAATATATTCAGATATATTTTGTAAATTATGTTTCCTAGTATCTTACAAAATAATGTGTTTTTGACCAACCATAACATTTTCTTTTGTTAACAAAAAGTACTTGTAGGCAGTTTTGGCTTTTGGGTCTTTTAATATTACGTATGGGATTCTCCAACTTACTCGTAGACGTGAGTTAAATCAATTAATTTTCGAAGTTACGATTCTGTTTGCATATAATCCCAACTGGGTGTAATTTCACCATTGTATTTTCATTTATCATTAGAACATGGAGAGTGGTTCTCTATATGGAAGCAGGATAATAAGAAAAATACACCCCAAAGAAGAAGCCTGAAAGCCATTTTGTGCCGACTCCGTGAATTATTACAAAAATGCTCCGTGTCGTTTTGAAAGGAGAAACAACTTACCACTCATGGAATCCGCGGTACGAAATCTACCACAGTCCACAAGAAGCCCAAAAATCAATTCGCATGGAAGATTCATTAAGCCAAGGTAGCTCACTTATATAACGAGACCCTGGATTATCAATTCGAAGATGAACTTACCTTATCAAGAATATCTTTGCAGAGTATTTTTGCAAAAGATTTAAAATTGCACCCGTAGACACTCAAATTAATGTAAGTCCAATGACTTCAATCGACGTTAATCGTTTTGACAAATGGATCTTAAAGCGCTTTCAAAGTTTGAAAAATACGTTTTCAGACGAAGCTTTTTCGCCTTAATGGTCGTGTAAACGAACAGATTTGTCGCTATTTGAACGCATAAAATCCTGAATCAAAACACCAAAAGCCTCCGTGTGATTTCTTTTTCTGGGGATTTAACATCAATAAGATAACTGTGGTGGCTCAATTGAAGACGAATATTCATAAGAAAATTATTGTTATTTTACGTACAATGTGCTGACAATTCTTCACAAATTTAAGTTCCAGATTAGAAGGTTGTTTGCGTCAAGATGGCGAACATCTGAACATTTTTTTTTTAAATAAATGCCCTGTTTGTCTATTTTAATTTAAATATATAGTCAGCGTCAAAAGTCAAAGCGTCAAAGACTGTAGAGTGCTGTGCAATAGCCATTCTCAAACTGAGTATGATATGTGCTTAGGGTTGTTGTCGTGTTGAAAGATCCCTTTCTTGGGAGACCCAAAAAATGTTCAAAATGTTCATGTTCCCTCGCTTATCTATTTCTGAATCAATGAATACCAAATTTCACACGGGCGCCATACACCCCCATATTTGTAAAATATTATGAGATTCCAGTTCCTTATTTATGCTTCTTCATACTTTTCCCTTTCCTTTTGACTCAAAAAATTCCAAAAAGATTCATTTAAATGTTTGTTCTTTTTTGCTATTCATATGAAGACGAACTTTCAACTAATGACTGTACACTCACTTTAGATTGATTGCATATTTGATACTGCTTTTTGTTTTTTTATCTACAAATTTTCCATTTTGAAGGCAACATTAAGGATTGTTAGACCTTTTGTTGTGAACGCATTGATATATTGTTATACCTGTAGAAGTTGAAGAAAAACAATAAGCCATTGTGCCTTAAAATAATTTGATACACCGTAAAGTAAAAAATTAAAGAGGATACTACTGCGCGTAGCATAGATTGTACAAAAATTAAACAAAAAATTAACTTCATTTTTACGATTGCCGGGCCATGTAATGTCGAACTACTTTTATTAAAGCCGCAATAATTTTCACACTGGAATGTAATTTCGTCAAGTTTGTGTGAATAAGCTGAGTGCAAATTCATAAAAAAGAAGAAGTGAACTGAAATGTATTGATTAAGACTCCTGTATCAATTTCCTTCAAACTATGGTACATTGGCTTATGATGTTCTATGCCCTCGAATTACATATGTACATATAAATAAATCAAGAACTCTTTTGTAGTATAGTAACTCATCACTGGTATCCCAATCCGTATGAAGCTAAGGTACTAGAGACTTTTAGACATTTAAAGGAATACTGGTCCATTTCGTTCCGTCACCAATCTCACAGTTCACTCAAATACATTTCCCTCTTTTACCAGAATGTTAGATGATTGCGCACCAAAAGCGCAGTATTAATTAATTAAAAAAATCTGCCTTATGACATTTTTGATTTAATTGATGGTCACGACAATTCTGTTGTCCCGGGCGACTCCCTTACGCCTCAAATCGTCGAATTCTGCTGATGTCACAAGATTTATGTTGGCTGCTATTACATTTGTACCTCACAACCCGTTTGTAAGGGGTTATCAACTTACCATTGGCTTCATAGACTCCGTGTTTGATATTGCTGATCCCAATGGCAATCTCCCCAAGCATCATTTGAGGCGATTTCCAACATGTATACATGAAATGGGCTAAATCCAACGTCGCCCACTCATTTGGTGAGTGAGTTAATTCTCCATACAGATCGTCTCTCAGACTCTGACCTCCTTCAATTCATTAACATCACCGACAATATGAATAGGCAACTTGACCTGATCTTTCTATCTTATGCCAAAAATTGCGATATTACCTCAAGTGATCGATTCTTATCGGAAACACTTTTACCACTCCTCCATTTTCTACTCCGAAAAGCAGAGTTCCAAAAACTAAATAACCTGCTCAACTTCACTTCATCTCCACCCTGGTACACCAAAGAACTGCTCCCCCTGCGAAACAAAAATAGCATCGGTGGCGAGCCTACCCTAAATTTTCTCAATATTTGTATTACCTCCAATGATTCGAAAATAGTTTTCAACTTTTTGGCCACTTCTTCAGCCAATCGATCACCGAACAGGTCCTTCAACCCGATTATGACTATTTTCATTATATTGTATGAATAACTGCTCTCAGACCTCTACAATGTCAGTGAATGTAACTTCTGCCTGTTTAAAAAAAAAAATCGCCAACCATCTGTTCTTACCCCTCACGGCCTTATTTCAAAGTTTAATTTCACATGAACTTTATCCTCATCATCGCGATCCACAAAAAAAGGACAAAAGAATGAGGTGTCCAATTATTGCTAAACTCTCTTGCATTCCCAAACTTTTTGATCGAGCGGAGCGTAGCGGAGCGAGAGCAATCACCCACTTTTTGGCCTAGCGCGTGCATGTACGGGGAATATAGTGGTCCGAAAACGATTTCGGACTAATCTTGTACGCACTAAATGTAGATATCGGCTATAACCACACATGTGTGCAGCATGTCATTCGATAGATCTAGGTCTGTAGATGAGCCATAAATTATCAAATGAAATTGTTTGATTGAAAAATAGTGAGAAATAACGAAGTAAAATTTAGAAAAGTGCCATGCGGAGCGAGAGCAAGGTTGATAAAACAACAAATTTGCTCGCTCGATCAAAAATTTTCAGTAGCGGAGTTAAGCCCGCGCATACTGATCTGCCTAGTTAAGAGTATCGTTTACGATATAATGTCCTTCCACTGCTCTCTAAATCAGCATGGATTCTTAAAAGGTCGATCGACAACCACTAACTTGACTGAGTTTGTCTCACAATCCTTGTGGGCAGGGAGAATGGCAATGAAGCAGACGTTGTTGCCCTAGACTTCAGGAAGGCCTTCGATGAAAACCCCGTATTAAATTATTCTTCTTAAATAGTATCAACCTCGAAGGCCGTCAGTACAATGTTGGTTTTAGATCTTCTATTTTTGATCCAATTATTGCCAACTCCGGAGACAAAGCAACCACTTCGGCCCCCAGGTGTTTATTGTAACCATTATTGATGCAGCTAACAAAAACTCTGACCTTTCCGCATATTCTGATGATATGAAAATCTGACCTAAACAGGCTCACTATTTGGTGTAAAGAAACCGTTCTCGTATTCAAGGTTAACAAATGTCACTTACTCCAGTAATCGCTTCCCCCAACCTCTCAGAACCTTCGTTATCTGTCATGAAGTTGTTCCCCCTGTCAACTTTTTGCTTGACTTAGGTGTTATTTGTAACCGAGAACTTAACTGTCGCCTTCACATCGACAACATTATCGAATGTGCCAATTTTAAGGAGTTTTCGAATGCTTCCTTTCGAAATCCTTATACATGACCTTCGTTCGGCATCTTCTTGGATGTGTTATTCAAGCCTGTTTCTTCTTTTATGGTATCAACGCCATGCGCATTGAAACCGTTCCACGTAGGTCTGTTCGCTTTGCCTTTTGTGGGCTGATTTCTATAATTTATCGCCTTATAAGGACTGCTTAATCAACCTATAACTCCTAGAACAATAACGCACATACTTTTTATTTATGACCAGCATCGATAATATTTACATTACTGCCCAACAGTGCTTCAAACGATTTCCCTTAATAATAAATACGAAAACTTCGGCCCATGATGCTCCTCTCCCGAATCAACTCTCATCGAACGAAATATGGCTACCATGAGTTAATGAAGCAAACTCCGCTCTTTCGACTTACACCTCACCAAACCCTGCATTGGAAGTGCCTTTACAGCCGCTATTTACCCTCTTCTTAATCTTTTTTCTTCTAATAGCTATTAAGTTTATTTTAAGTTTAGATTGCTTAAGTTATTATTGTTTTTTTCGGTTAAGGCCTACACTAAGTCAATTAAGTGGTCCTACGGGAGCGTCAAGTCGAGTCAGATGATTGTATATTTGACTATAAAATGAACATTGAAAAAAAAAATTATAAAACAAAAGGAAAGCTCTTTGTATACAAATGTGTGTTGTTTTTATTTTGCTTAAGTTTTTTTTATAATTTGTTAAATCCTACGAACCTATCCATAACAAAAATAAAATACATTGTTTGAACAAGAATTTTATCCTAAAAATAAAAAATATATTTGTTTAGTTAAATTATTTTATAGTCTTTTTGTTTTGCCATGAACGGAAGTGAAAAGTGTTAGGTAAGCTTAAACTAAGATCAATATGACACAATGAGAACTTATGGGGTGGCTTCTTAAGTGCTAATAATTTGAAAAAAACAAAATATTTTTATAAAATTAAATACAACATGGCTTAATAAAAAAGTTGAAAAGCTTCAGTTTTTTACACACGATGAAATGCAAAGAGTTGGATTTAGAAATATGTCACGTTAAAAACAGATCCAGTGATGAGTGTTCGGAAAACTCTGTGTGTAACAAGTCGCCGAACGGATTGAATGTTTCAAGCGTGGCCAGCGGACTTATACATGTCAAAGGCTGTTGGTCGGTTGAGAATTCTAATGAATCAGAGGCTGGTTCTAATAGTCGTAGGCTTAATTCTAGTGGGTTCTCGAATGCTACTCCGATGGGGGAGCTGCGAGCAGCATTTTCAGTTTCGTCAACAGATTGCGTTCCTAGGTAATAACTTCTATTCAGTGGGCTGAGGCATGGTTCCGATAAATGTAATGACTCTCCGTCCGATTCCAGAATCATATTGCTTAAATCAGTCATTGAGTGAGAGTCGGCGAGAAGTGGGGACGTCGACATGGACGCGTATGCTGAGGAGGAACTAGACGAGAGAGACGATGAATAGGTGGGGGATGATACCATATATGGTGAAAGAGTATTTTGAATTTTCGTTTTTGCCCGCTGCCGCTTGGTCAGCGTTTTACTGGGCTGTGATTTCGTTTTCCGGGACTTGGGTCGCGACTGAGTCATGGAGTTGGTGGTACTAGAGGAATCCGAATGAGTTTCTTCTTTTCTGAAATCAGGCGTTTCATTCGTTTGCACCCAATCCGGTGTGCTGAAGCGATGGTCGCCACTGTTTTGACATTCAAGTAGAAAATCTTCTTGGAATGATGGATTGGTTAGGGCCTCAGACAGTGTTCGAATATATTTCATAGCCAGACGTAACGTAGTGATTTTTGTCAGTTTTTCATTCGATGATGTGGATTCGTCGCCGGTTATCGAGTGTGGGACGCAACGTCTTAGATTCTCGAAAGCCGAATTTATTTCACGCATTCGCGTTCGTTCTCTGGCATTGGCGGTTTTTCTTCGATATTTACTAAGTGGTGCAGCTTTATTTTTTGCTTTCTCTTTCGAAGCCACTGAATGTGGCGTGCCGGTTGTAGTATTTGTGCGTTTAAGACCTGAGCTACAACAACTACGACTTCCGCTGTTATCTAGTGTTGAATTGTCCTGGAGCGCTGTAGACTTTAACGTTACGGAGATGGCCGCCACAGCTGCTGCAGATGATGGCACAGCAAATGCTCGTTTCTGTCTTTGTCGTAGGGAGTATTTTTCAATATTTTTACTTCGATTTGGAGCAGTGGAAGCCGGCATTTTTGTTGTTGTTGCAGTTGTCATCGATGTCACAGACAATAAACGTGAGTTGTCATTATTATTCGCATCACTTGGCCTGAGTTTTATGCTGTCCCGGTTGCTTGTACTGTTGTTCCGGTAGGAGATATGATGATGACGATTATGACTGGCAGCACTGGACGGAGTATGCGTTGCTGATGTCAACGACTGCGATGACGTCGTCGTCAACTGTTTATGAATAGCCGTTGACTTCATGGATATTAAAGTGTCCTTGATGAATAAACCTTTTTATCAACCTGAAATTATTTAAACATAATTATAATTGAGCTACTAGGTAATCAGTATAATTGCTACACTAGAAATGTTATATACAATGCAGATATTCCGTATGAATGAATTTAGATGACCAACTTGTCAAACGTCTTACTGAGAAGTTTATTTAATTTACTGTGCAATATTGTACCTTGAGAGTACTGTATAAGGACATTGCAGACAAATCAAGTTGTTAAGAACATTAACCCACATACAATTACAGACAGGTTTGCCAATTACGACTTTTGTTCCATTTACTTCAATCTACTGTGCGAGTACCCGTGTGCGGATAAACTTGCTCGACTATGATATGTGTGTACAGGCGTACGTATAGTAACTCCCTAAAAATGGTTATACACAGCTATTTATTTGCAGTTATATAACTGTGGGTATGCTTGGAGTCATTACATTCCATGGTCTTGGATCCCTTACTTGACTATAATAAATGTTGGATCAATTCAGCACGAGGATGGTGTGAACGCTTTACTATGGTAATGCACAAGATTTCTATTAAGTGTGTCAGTTGCAAGCGCAAGTATGTGAGTTGATTGCAGGCATATTTGAAATAGTGCAGAATCCACCCTCGTATTGGCTGTACTTTATTGTTAGATGATGATGCTCTTAACGAAATTCAAACCCTATTCTGTGATGTTTTTTACTGATTTTCTATTGATTGATTTCAATTTTTTTCATTTCGTATAGATCAGTGCCGCGTAAAATGCATAATATCACGGTCACCGCCAATTGAATTAGAAATGTCATATAAAATACCATGGAGGCTTGTATTATTACCATTGTTTCAACGTTTCACGTATTGCTTCGCTCACATATTAAATTTCATACATCAAGGGCACAAGCTTTTAATGGTAACATTAGATTTATGCAGATATCCTTGACTGCTTCTATTATCTAAAGAAACAAAACGTATGCTGAGGCATTGTTGTAATATAATTACGGCATTACGCAACTATTTAGGTTATCTAAGTAAATAGAGTGCATGTACATTTGGCAGCGTTTGTTCTTATATCTAAGAGTGAATTTAAAAGCCTATTGCGGCGTTTTTTCTTTCTAATTCCAATTAGACTGGTGTATGAAAACTGACTTAAATCGACACGGTATTGATTTTTGTTCACAAAGCACTTAACTTCAGAACAACCTTTAAAAGCGGTCTCAACTACTAGTATCTGCACGGGTGGTTGAGAGTCGGGACCACCCGTCCACATTTAGCTTTTGTCGGTTTTTGTGATTATGGCATGAAGAGGGGATGGTTCACTTCGTTCTGCATAATTGCAAACGTGCCCCAGGTGGTGCTGATAAGAAAGGACATGTCGTCAGGTTTCATGGTGCATTTCAACGCGGTTCATGCTAATCCCAGTATAAATGTTAATCTCTTTACAGCATGCATGTTGGAATCAAATTCAATTCGGTTGGATTTTTTTCGATCGCTTTCAATAGATTAAAACAATGAAAGGTACCATAAAAACAAAACGGTTCTCCCCTTTGCTTGTTCAACCGAGGGGAAAAAAGAGGCTTGTATGTCAGCCAAATGGCCGGAAAATTGACGAAATTTTCTTTAAGCACCATTGGTTTTAAGGATGGTCTGCTGGGTGACAGATTACTCTTGAAATGTCTGGCACCCGCTACTTCTAATATGTTGAAAAGTTTGACAAAAGCAGATAAGATGAGTACTGTAAGTGGGTGTGTATAATTTTGTTAATGACTTCAATACGATCAATTTTTTAATTTGATTCGGTTGGACGTTCTGTTATAAAATAAGGGGAGGCCAAAACACGAACGCGAAGAACTGAAATTCATAGACGGAGCCAGATGCTCGTATGTACACATATTAATGATAGATAAATGCAATCTTTCAGAGTAAACAGCGCAAGTCTTGTCCTTTGATTTGAAAGTTTAGACACGATTTTAATGTCTTACACTACTGTACTGACATGTTTGCACTGGGCAAACATATAATAAGGACTCAACAAGTTAATTTCAAGGAATATGAATTTGCTTTGCCGTCAAGTATCACACATGTTGTTTTTGTGGCAAGCCTGTTAAATATTGGCATTAATACGCCGACTTGCTGCTCGTCGTGATGGCGGGCTGTTGCACGGATACAAGTAAAACACTTGGAAAATTTAAGTTGCACAGCGTTTGATAGTACACATTTGAGGCAAGCTTTAGAGATAGTGGGTGGTGTTGATGGCATGAAGCGGAAGATAATTATGTGCTTAACATTGCCGATACGTGAGCTTAGAGGTTTACTTCTTTTTGGAGAGAAAAAGAACATGATTGCGCGAGTTTAATTGCCTATGTAGCGTGGGTGTTAACACCGATGATAGTATCTGTTTGAGTACCTGTTGCGAAGTGTAACAGTTGTACGGAAGCCTACTAAAGAAAATAAGCAACCAATTGCTCTCGAAACCTGTAGAAAGGAGAAGATAAAAATTAGTGGCAGCCGTTTGGTGAAGCACAGTGCTTTTCTGTATTTTAGTGGAATAAATGTTCGATCCGTCTACATGTGTGCACAGATGTGTATGTGAACGTATAGCGCCGACATTTGATTCGTAGCGCTACATTCTTATAAATCAAATGAAAGGAAGTTTGTATGTATGATACATATTTCGAAAAACCACGCTTAATAGAAACTCCCACCCTGTTGCTATGTTTGGTATTCCAGTAGCAAATTGCATTTCGGCATCAAAATTAAAATAACGAGTCCAATTCCTCTGTCGTATGCTACTCAAAAACACACCAACCAGACGCATGTATCTGAATGGGACAGTATAATTAAAAGCTAAAAATAACAAAGAGCATTTACACTTCTTGGAGATGTCTTTTCCGTCTCTCCTCTAAATTGTGCTATAAAAATGTGAGGATATTTTTGAAATTTCTTCGCTACAACTAAGTATGTATGAATGTGTTGCCACACTTCCATGGAATTAGAAAAGGAAATGAAAGGATTTATCGATTAAAGTAACGTACGTACATATATTGGCTTGAAATAAGTCGCCTGCTCAGCAATGCCCATATGCAGGCTAATCCAATAGCTTTGTAGAAGTAATATACAATTTTTAATATAAATATCATATTTTGTTTAATGACACTATATTATAGAATATCTATGACATTCTAGGGGAACCACGTGAATACTTTCGAGTCCGAACCGTACACTTAATGGTGAGGAAGTTGATTCATCATTTTTCTATAAAAAATCACTTTAACACGTTTCCATGTGCGTATGATCCCAACCGTCGCGCACGAAATTTAAAAAGAAAAGATAAAAACTTTTAAGAAGCCATGAATCGCGCTTTCTGTTTATAAATAAATCTTGCCTCACACTAGGCCCTTATCATCAGAGGGAATTGCAAAGATAACAACGGGTAGTAAGTCAATGATCAACAAGATCGATAATAGAAGCTTGTGTCTTCACGCGACAGTCGTCCAATCTACACTGAAATCTCGATAAAAATACGTCGGAAAAATCATTCAGACGCGTTACACAGCGAGACAAACGTGCGAGATATATTTTAAAGCATTGCACATATGCATGTAGATAGATAAATGTTTTATGCGGCCAAACGATAAATGGGAAAACACCATCGCGCTCGTGTTCCTCACCAGAACGAATGTTTAGACGCACGCTGGCGTTGCAAATGATATACCCACACCAGAGCACCAACAGAAAACCTTTAATTTATGTTATGTGGGTGTCGAATCTTTTTTATATATGGGCAACGAAGCAGAGGCAGCTTAGCCGAAGTGAAATGAAAGAAAAAGAGTGAGGTTCCGAGCGGCGCATTGAGTGGGGTGAGATGATGTTCTCTCTCTTTGAGTTTAAAGTCTTATAACCGAACTACGTCCGATCAATAACAGAGAGGAGGTATCTTGAGAAATCACTCACAGAATCCAGAAAGTAAACTTGACAAAAAGTCAGCAAGAAAACAAAACAACGTCGGATAAAGTTTTGTTTTTATTATTTTTTCTTTTTGTTGTTGTTATTGTTTCTCATTCAGCTGAGGTAACCGCGCTATTCCCACACGATAACATTTCACCGGATTAGGTAGGTTGAATGTACATACTGGATGCCCACCATATGTATGTGCGAGTACATGTAGGTTTTCACATCACCTTCTTAACAAATATGGCAAGACAACTATTTGACAGTGGAGTAGGTTAATCACTGCGTCAGAATGAGTAAGTCAGTTATATATTCATCAAGACTGGCTATGTTTCCATTCGACGAGTATATGAGTGGTACACATCTACCATGAACTAATCGAAAATAAATTTCTGGTTGAATGATTTGAGGAAAGAAATAAAAAACAGGCCTAAAAAGGCCTGGAAACATATACATATCTACTATATACATATGTATAGACGTGCATGCACACATGTATTTTAGTGGAGTCGTTCTGCTCCATTAGCTGATTTTTATAGACACAGGAGAAGAAAAAAAACAGAACCAAGAACCGAATGTAAAAGGAAAAGCCTGTCCTTGTATATATTTTTCTTTCAAAACCTTGGTTAGGAAGTGTTTGAAATGCTTTTCATGAGCGGACCGAGGGCTTCGAGGAAAAACCGAATCATTCCCTCTCAATTGCCGCATTCATACGTCGAGTTAACAAAATGCAGGCTGCTCCCTCATATACTTTTATTGGTATTGTCCACTTAAAACTTTTTCTCCAATAATTCCAGCCGTAAAAGAAAGTGGGAGGATAGTGATTTACTTCTCCACCTACCACAGCTCATTGAAGAATTTCCGTTTTCCACCCACCTTCTCCGTACGTCTTGATCTCCTATTGTAAATTCATTTCCATGACTGAAACAAACTAAAACAAAGGGGACACCGCAAAGCCAAGTACTAAAAAGAACTTTGCCAAATGCCTTCCGGAAATTATCCAATCCCACTTCGCTATACAGCAGAATTACAATATTTTTAATATATACGAGTGTGATATAACCGTGCCACCAGAATATAATCATGGATTCATGTATAGGTGGATTTCGTGTATTCCGAGCCAAATTAGCATGGATATGGTTTCATTGCACGCCGCAAGTCAACCCAATTTTTTATTGCTGTTTTGAAATACAGATCTTTAGGTGGAATTGGAATGTGTCAGAGGAACTTTTAAATTATTAATTTTTAATTTCTTTCAAAGCCTATAGGCAGACGTTCCAGCGATTTTATTAGGAAGTCTGATACTAATAAAATTGAAACATATATGTATCTACTGTAAATATATTTCCCTTAAGACGTGGGAGGGTTTCTCATCACCCACATATAGAGCTGCCTCCGGTTGAATTGAATTTTGCGATCGTCTGGATACTAGAAACAATAAAGTTAATTAAAAGTCGATCGCTTTTCTTTTAATCAATTTAAAGGCAGTCTTCCTACCCTAGTTTTAAAGCGATGTTAAGAATTTTAAGTGCACATGCCTTTGTTTCGTTGCTTAGAATGTTTCTTAATTACTTTATTAAAAACTCAGTTGTACTGCAATGGAGGCAATAGACAATAGGCTAATCTTACGTACATTTGCTTCCTCATGTTAATATATGTATACGATATCATACACTTAAGCTTATGAAAAACCGATATTTACTGAAAAAAATCATATGAAAAGATAAACGATTCAGTCGGGAATCGAGAAAAACAGATTTTTTTTTCTGCAAGTAAAAGCTCTGTTCTTAAAAAAAATATTTTGATTCCAATTTTTCCTCGTTCACTAATATCTAAATACATTTTCACAGTGTTTTTAAGGTTTAATTAATTTATTTATTGTTCTTATTCTATTCTTATTTACTAGACTAACATGTTTAAATCTAACTTAAAGAAGTGTTAGTGTTTAATATTCCTTAAGTCTAGCTATATTTCTTAATTACTAATACTTTTCGGCTTAAAATTATCGATTTTACTTCCGTATTTTATTAAAAGCCGAAAATTATTATTTTTTTCTTATTCTTATGCTTAATATTAAGCTTAGGTAAATTAGCTGTTAATTCTATATATATACCCTCAAAGCTAAAACGCTTTAGTCCGTTCTCAAGTTCGACTAACCCAGCCTCCAAAAGGTATCCTAGGAAACTCCTTCTCTAGCTTAAGAACAAGAGAGTGAGGAGAACTTTACCGGTGTAACGCACCGTTGTTGGTAGCTTTTTCATGTGACAATCACCAAGCAACAGGAGCGAGATCCCAATCTGCCATAACGGTACTAAAACAGATATGCTCATGAGCACAGTCTGTGCGCAATAATTGGGGTAGTAAGCGCCGATGATCAGATAATTGTCGTTAGTCATAGCCCCCCCTTGTGCTGTCAAGCTAGTTTAATTAGAATGTCGATTCTGTTTAGGCCTGCTCTGTGTACAGGGCCTTATTAGGGTAATACTTAAGGAACTGAGATTCTGGCGTTCAGTGCATTATCAAACAGACAATGTGGCACTGTCACTCTTAAACGCATTTTCTACATATAAGGTGGCGCTATTAGGACTACATGGAATATGATTTTTGCGGTCAGGTTAACGCTGTGAAACAGGTTCCTTTTCATACCGTAGGCTTTCTCAATTTCAGCAAGTTAAGTGTCTACTTCTCAATTATAGATACTTCTCGTAGTTAAGCCAGAGACCAAGATGATGGTCTAATGATTTTCCATGTTGCTCAATGATTACGAATTTACTCCAATTTTTCCTGGTAACTTTTGATTTGTTATACATGGACTGGTGAGCTTGAAAAATAGATTTTCTGTTATACGGGGTCAAAGGCCTTTCAAAGTTGACCGGATAAGTGCTCGTACATTGAATTGTTTGCCCCATTCTACTGAATTTGGCGAACAACTTTTTACGCAGCTTGAATAGTGTCATGCCTCGCCATAAAAGTAAATGGGTGACCCGGTATTATATTTTTTACATCAATCAATTCGATCAGAGCTTTGTTTCCTATTTTTTCAAAAACCTTTCTAACATTGGTGATAGGAGTTTGATCTTTCCTTTGGGGATAGAGACCATCACTGTTTCCTCTGCGCTGGATAGTGAATATTATTCAGATCGTTATTGAACAGCGTGGTGAGAATATTCACTGCTTCAATTGGAAGTGTCTGAAAACGTCCATCCCCTTCCCCTTCGACACAGTTCAGAATGCACAGGAGTTCATCCTTTTCAACAATGAGGTAAAAATTCGGCGGAAATATGGTTATTTTTTCTATTGAATACTTTTCAGATCGCCACTTATCTATTTTTGAACGAACCTGTTATTGGTTGAAAAAGACAGCATTTTCAAACTCGGGATTGTGGTGAACATTCATTTTGTAGACTGACTTGCTTGTGACGTTTTTCATTTTAGTTATTGTGGGAAACAAAAAAAAAATTAAATGTATACCTCCAGTACAGTCTCGATTAATAAGATGCCATTAAGTATCCCAGTAACTCAGTTGTTGTACAGTTAATTTGGATAAAAAGTTCATACAGCATAATGTATCGTAGTTAGATAATATAAGTAGTTTCCTGTACTGATCGTGATTAGGCGCAATCGAAGGTATTGTATTTGAATTTATTCTATCAAAAACTCTTCTAGCTCCAGGTGTAACACAAGTTCCAATATCCAAACTAGTCATGTCTTAATGATAAATAGTTTGCTGCCTATTTTAATGCTTACCATTTGTAGGAGGGTTTTGTAATAAAGGGTGTTTTTGTTCTATTATATTACTAACTTTCATTTTGAACAGAATGCATTCAATTCTATTAAATTCCCATTAATTTATGTTCAATCGAGAGAATACAATCAATAACGTTGATAACTTTAGTTTCCAATTCCTTGATTGTCATTGGTTTGTCAGAGTAGATTAGCAGTTTTAGGTATACCCAAAAACCAAATAATTAAGGAGCTTCAAATCACAAGATCTTGGAAGCAAAATAACAGGTCCACTATGTGAAATTTATAACTAGATTTCTAAAATTTGATTGAATCTAGTGTGTCATCACAATACAATTGCATAGACTATCGAATAAAAACGACACTAACAGTTTGCAATCGGACAATTACTGGCTTTAAAAAAATATACATATATCATGCCAGCTTAAATTAATTATTTTCCCAACCATTTATCTCGCCTTTTGAGGATTGTTGGCCTCCCTCTCAAGGTGCTCCTTAAATCATATCAACCCTTGTTAATCGATGTATCTGGGAATTTAAGCGTTTAAAAATCACTGGGGTGATATTGAACCAGATGACATAGATGAAACTTTTTATTCCTTCTTTCGGGTGCTTCGGGTAGGTGGAGAGACGGTGGATAGATACATCAGCATCATTCATACATACCAAATGCGAGTATACTGATATTAGTCTGTTTGCCAACCTTACAGTCCTTTAGTCGTCAGGAAGGCAACAGCTGGGCTGAATACGTGCATATTTACATATTCAGTTATTTAAGCGGTCTTTTATTGACAGCCGCGGATAACTTTTTTCATTTAGGGTCTTGTAGGCACGTTGTCCTTACTTCTTTTCGAATTGTTTCCCCTTATTCACTGCAACGGAACATTTGTCCGACTGAGATGTTTCTAACTCTATAGCACAGTGGTTTAAATGTCTATGTCCATACAAATAAAAAAATGTTTGCAACAGAGTTTGGTGTAAGATTCACCACCGGATGTGGAGGTCAAAGTATCGCTTTTAGGTCAATGAAAACAAAAAGCAGAATAACATCTGACCTAGTAAAACCAGCTGTCTAACTGCGTGTAACTGTGTATCGTCACAGTACAAAAATGGCAGGTTGATTTGTTGTATGCTGGCAGTATTGTATCAAATAAGTTATTCATGTGGTATCATCTTAACGAAAAGCGACTGTCCATATTTAGACATCGTCAAATAAATGCAACACAGCTTGATAAGAAAATCCTCCACAATTGGAGTGGAGTTAAGACAGCACAAGGACACATTGGCGCCATCGCCATCATGCAGCAGGCACCAACGAACTTATACGTATACGTTGGCACTTTTTTTTGTCGTTTTTGTGCTTATTGTTGTTGGTGCTATTGCCGCCGTTGCGTTGTAAGCTGCAACGGAGTAAATCTGACGTAATCCACCAAAGCACTCGTTCAATTTGAGCAAACGTTTTTTCTTTCCTTTTTTTTAACGTGTTCTCTTTTCCTAATGCACTTCTTAAGGAAGGCTACCTCGAGGTGGCAAGTGCTGCAAGTGATGCTTATTGCAACAAGTGATCAAGCACGGGATTTTGTATATGTCGAAGAACACCGAAGGCTGTTAAAAGACGTGTAGGTGATCTGGAATTCGTATTCGTCTAACTATGAATACACTTAAAGTTAATGCTTGTTTTCAATTATAATGGGATTTTGCGTATGAGTTTCTGACAATGCTGCTACTAATGGACATGACCAGTATGAAGTCGCTATTTTGTACAATCGAAATTTCCTTCTGATGTTAGGAAACGATAGATGCGATCACAACTTGCATGGTACTGCATGGTATTGCATGATACAATAGAAAGCATCGAATCGGCAACTGCTTGGAGTACTTGAACATATACATATACATATACTGGATTATTTGGGAGCATCTTTTCACCAACAGTCTCATTCACGGCTGCACAGCAAATGCATATGCAATGCAAATGACATTCAAAGCACCTCGTCGTTGAGCAGTAAAGAGCCTGACATTGGACGGAAAACTTTCAATGAAACAAAAGCTACCTCCATCGAAGTATGTAGGTCAATTTTATGCCGCTTATGCAGCAATATTCCTTTTCTGTACAAGTACGTTCAAAATGCTCCTTTTCACGAGCCTTGTGCATACTCTTTCGAACGTTTCCATTCACTATAACAGTATCGAACATAAAAAAACCGATCGAAAAGTCACGTGAAAGAAATAATTGCATTTGCCCCGGTTCCCTTCTTTCATACATAATTTTCGAAGACAACAATTTCCCCGCATAACCACCAATCAAGCAAGTGTCCCATAAAAGGTCATCTTCACGAAAGGCGAATAAAGTTTTGGTCAAGGCGACAAGTGCGATACATTTTTTATTGTTATTACAGTATTTTATTTCTCTTTGGCTTTGTTTTTCATTCTCCCAGAAAAGCCAGGCAACTTGGAACCGAAATTTATTTTCATTGCACAATGCAGCAGCAATTTTACAAGTTGACGTGTAACCAACATCGAAGGTATGCCATTATTTATAACAATCGAGATTTAAAATTATACTGACAAGTGAAGTGCGGTGGCTTCCATCGTTTCTCTCACCGTTGTTACAGAGAACAATCGCTCGATATTGATCCGAAGAAAAGTCAAATTTAAATTGATAATTCGCCTTCTGACACGACGAACGATGGAGGAACCAAAGGAGCAACAAAAGGCATTATACCGGTCACTTGGCAATTTGTTGTCTTTTCACCACCACAGTCTGTATGTGGTCGTTGAGCGTACGTTCATATAAATCAAAAGCAGACTCCCGCACAATAATAGTTACTATGTATATAAACACTACGCGTACATATAGCGGTATTGTGGATTTGGTCGTTCAAGAGATGCTTGAGTCTGAGGCAATATGTTGAAGACGCACACGCTTTTCAATTGTGTCCAGCAGATTTATTATATAAAAAGGCTCCCTCGGGTCTTATATGCCATGAATGCATTACCAATTAATTTGAATGGGCGGACAGGGAGTGCGTGCTTATGGTTCCTCGGCCTATCTTAGTTAAGTGTGTCTTTCTAGAAAAAAAAATCTGATCTCTGTTTAACTGCAGTCAATATTGAATTTGGCAATCTGGCGCAGAGCTGTGAATGATCTAAAGTTAAGTAGCGCGTTGGATCTTTATTTATGTACTATACCTTACTTATGTATATCGATGCTTGTTTACTTTCACTTTAAAAACCAAAAAAAAAAAGTGAATGAAATGGGAGGGTGCGATGGTGTCAATAGAAAAATATTGGCTTTGGTCTTGAAAAAACGTTATATAGTGTCTCATGGAAGTTCGGTAGTTGTTTCCCGAAGCATTCTCTTAATCTTAGTCATAGTGCATAGTATGATCTTGTATCAAATAAACTGCTCCTACAAATTGCTAATTATGGGTAACATCTGGCGATGGCAGGGAGCAGCATGGGGGCGATGTCTATACACAACTTTTACTGTTTTGTTCCGCACGGCACTCTTACTGTTTACAAATAGTTTCTAAAAATCCTCTTCCTCTACCTTATTCCTACATCAATAGTTAGGACGGACGTGCCTACGTCATTCTTGCTGGGACGATGAATATGATTAGGTAAACGCAACAAAACTGCTCTTTGATTCCGTGAGGATATATAGTATAAATTGTACATGAGTTATGTACATATGTATATGCATGCCAGTGTGTTCCTTGGCATTTGTACGGGTATTTATAAATTATTGTGCCACTTTTGCTCTAGGGAAACGTGTCATAAAATGAAGGAAAGTGAAGGTAATTAGGCTAAGTTTCTTTACTTTGGCTGGTGTGTTTGCACGTAGGGTTGCATGTAGGAATCGCTTAAAAGCCCTAATCGTTTGTGAACAAAATGCGATGCGGTTGTGGCTAACAAGAAACTTTATGCATTCGTAATGTCAGGAACTAATTGCTTTGACGTTTGACGATTGGATTTAGAGGGTGGATTAGGTAGGTAGTTGAGTTTATGTTGTCAAGTTACTTTGAGTATTGTGTGTTCAAGGACATGTACTGAGTGCTTTATTTGAATATTAATGATGGTGTCTCACAACCACAATCACACTGAAATTAACACAAAATATAAAAATCACTGTAGTTGTTCTGATTGCTTCCAAATATTTGGTTACGATTTTATCTATTTTTTCATTCCTTTAGTAAAAGAGATAGGAAAGTTCGATTCCAGTTCACCAGATTGAGAAATATTTAATCTTGGATCAGTAAAATGTAAGGCGAAGTTGGCGTTGGAGCCCATGGAATTGATTTAGTATCCCGTTGAAATACAAATCCGTTTTCTAGACATGGAAATCAGAAGCTATATTATATCTACCGTGTCACGAAGCTTTATTGTTCTCAAGCTCCTAGACAACTTAATTTTCATTTTTGCGGAAACTAGGTAGGATTAAGCAAAATAAATACGAAAAGGAAAATATTTTAAAACTCTTAGAAAAATTTATAATTTTTTTTATATACATATAAATTTTAATTACTACAAATAAATAAATAAATAAATACAATAAATAAAAGCCATTTTGAGGAAGAAAATTTCAAGCACTTTTGCACATAATCGTATACATATATTAAAGGAGAACTGAGAACCAACTGTGTGCCCATTAGTGCAAACTAAATACTGGCAGGCTCTATAACCCATTCCATGAGATGAATGTAACTAATTTCACGGTGAAAAAGAATCCTTTGAACCTTATCAAAGGAGAGATTAATTCCAGATGGACAAATAGCCACTAAAGCAGGTCTATTAAATTACTTTGCTCAAGGATGGACAATCAATTGCCGGCGGGACTGCTCTGTCTAGAGCACTAGTTCACGCCGTCACTGGTGTAATTACAGTACATAGCCAAACGTAGTGGAATGATGTTTTAGAATGTTGAAGATCCTCATATATGTAGTTGTCAGATTTGATGAGAATAAAACATACATATATGCAGATAACAACCATCTTCATTTAAGTGTAGCTAGCAGGGTTCCTAAATGTACATACACATATGTACATATATTCCTCATATTTACACGCAGGTGCTAATCCTCAAACAAACGTATTTCGTCTTACTACTCGGTACATACATATATTCGGATTGAAACATGTTCACATTTTAGAATTCCCCGGACCAGGTACTCGTAAGATCAAATTGAAAGGTGACTTTCTTTATAAATTTTGCATTCTTTTTTATTCTTCCCCTTCAAAGTAGTCTACAAAATACACTTATGCCCACATTTTTTTCTAATCTTCAAAACAGTATTGAAAAGAACAAAGTCACATGCAGCTAAATCAGTCGAATACGGTGATCTGGGCATTATATGGGTTGAGTTTTTGGGCAAGTGTTATATATGTATAGTGTAGTTTGGAGTATCGTAGATAGATGGACTTTATCTCCAGCTTTCAGAAGACCTTGTAGACAATTATTTTTCGAACGACTTTTAGGGTAAATTTAAAGAAGTGTTAAGTTTCTGGAGCTACATATGACCATCTCTGCTTTTTTATTGGCTTTGGGCTTTAATCATCTAAGTCTGCCTTCTTTTAACACTCTATAATAGGGCAAAAGACGTATTTGTAGTATATCGTATGAAGTGTTACATATCCAAGTGCAAGGGTGGTTTCGCCTGGTATGGCATGCACAGAAAGCAATATATTAAGATTCCATAGACCCCTAAAATATAGAAAACCCAAACAGTCTGGTTTAGTACTGCGTTCGTAAGAGTCAAATTTGAAAACAAGGTATGTACTTGCTCTGGGTAGTAAATAACATGCTTGTAAACTATCGCTCGTTCTACAGGACAGATTAATGTAACTTTATCTGATGATACGGTAAATCGATATTGAAATGAATGATGGCCAGCAATAAGCTATGTATGAAAAAGTGAGAAGTGAGTGAGTCTTCGCTTCTTAACAAAGTAAATTAAAACGAATGATATTAAACATATTTACAAGGTCTCCGGTTACGTCTATTGAAACTATTGAAACTAAGTACTTTCTTAAGTTGAACGCTTAGTTATTTCCGATTATCGAAAGAGATTTTATTTGATATTGTGTTTCCATAGCACATAAGGGTAAGGGTAAGTTAGTGTACTTCAGAAAAAAATAAATCCTTAAACTGTCTATTTCAATAACTTGCATCCCCTATCTCCTTACCTAAGGCTTTCCCGTTGTTCACAGAATGGAGTAACTAAATAATTTTGCATAAACTCGAATTTCATAAAAAAACATGAACTGAATAATTGAACCAAACTAAGACCTCTTTCTTAGAAAGAAGCTCGTTACCGTGTTCATCGAAGCCTGAATGGGAAAAAAACGTCGAATTGTCAACTTGAAGAGCCAGTATTTTCCTAACGAAGTTTTCTGCGAATACCAAGAAATTAAGTATAGCCTCGTCGAACATACGACGGTATACTGATATACATAGACTTAGTGCTTTTCAAACAGTACCCAACGAAATAAGAAAATATGAATTGAAATTGAACATCACCGCAGTATAAGAAATTCAACTTTCAAATGAAACAATTGTTACGGACGGCTACACTTTCGTTTGTGGATGTATGGATATCCACAATCCACGTAATGAATGCAGTATTTTACAACGATCGAATGTCAATGGCGAAAATCCGGGGTCCCCGCTTCAACCATGTACTTCTGAACGTACATTTTCCTATTGAAATTAAAGATGAATAGGTAAAGGAAATATTTTCCGAAAAAGGGATTTAATATTCGAACATTTCTCGTCCTTCGATGTTAAAATCGTATTTGGTGACTTTAACGTGAGAAAAAGGAAAAGGAAAAGAGCGGTCCGATAAGTACTTAACCTCACCGCCAGATGGCGCCAGTATCACAAGGACTATTACTATCGCATAGTACATTCTAGTAGATGGCTACTGTCGAAATTTCAGCCGGATCGGACTCGTAGTTTTGTTTTGATCGCGTGTGGAAGCGGGAGTGTCCGCGGATTGTAGAAAAATGGAAAAAGAGCAATATTGGTCAGTGATTCGATTCTTGTTTTTAGAAGGGATATCGCGCAGCGAAATCAGCGTTTGGATGCTATGTACGGTGACTCTTCTCCTTCGATGGCGACCATCAAAAATTGGTTTGACGAGTTTCAACGTGGTCGCACGTCGGTTTTGATCGAGCCACGTCCAGGTGCCCCGAAAACGGCTACCACAGAGGATAACGTGACAAAAATCCACGATCTCGTATTGGCAGACCGCCGATTGAAGGTGCGCGAGATAGCTGAGACAGTAGGCATTTCAAAAGATCGCGTGGGTCATATCCTGCATGAAATTTTGGGCATGAGAAAGCTGTCGACGCAATGGGCGCCGCATTTGCTCACCTCCGGACAACAAGCGCAACCGTGAGACCACTTCAGAGCAGTGTTTGACGCTGTTTAAGCGCAATCCGAAAAAGTTTCTGCGTCGTTTCGTGACAGTCGACGAAATATGGATCCACTGGTATACACCAGAGACCAAGGAACAGTCGAAAGAGTGGACTTCACCCGGCGAACGTGCTCCGAAGAAGGCGAAAACTGTCCCATCGGCTGGAAAGGTGATGGCCACCGTTTTCTGGGATTCACAAGGTATGATCCACATCGACTACCTGGAGAAGGGCAAAACGGTCACAGGGCTGTACTATGCCAAATTATTTGGCCGATTCGACGTCGAATTAAAGAAAAAACGGCCCCACTTGGCGAAGAAAAAAGTGCTCTTCCACCATGATAACGCACCGGCTAACATCTCCGCTACGGGCTACGAACTGCTGCCCCATCCACCGTATTCTCCAGACTTGGCCCCGTGCGACTTCTTTTTGTTTCCAAACTTGAAAAAGTCACTCGCCGTGCAGAAATTTCAGTCGAATGAGGAGGTCATCGCCGCCACGGAGGCTTACTTTGTAGACCTCGAGAAAACGTATTTTTCAGACGGGTTAAAGAAGTTGGAGCATCGCTGGGTCAAGTGTATCGAGCTAAAAGGAAACTATATTGATAATTAAATCGCCGTTTCTCCAAAATGTTTGTTTTTCTTTTGTAGGCTAAGTACTTATCGGACAACCCTCATACAGGTCTACAAGAGGAGAAGAAAGTGACCATGTATTTTCAAGCGATAATGGTTTTAGGACAATAAGTTTCGCCAGCTCAAAAAAATTGATAGTGAAAACCATAACAATACATGCACAAGGCAAACTGGATATCACTCGAGGAAATAACCAAATTGATATAATAATTTTCTTATAGAAAACACCACACCATCGTACTAAATGTTAAACTACACATATAGAGGAGTGTATTACTATTCTGGCCACATTTCAATCATTGCTAAAATCAAAAGCCGATCCAAATCCACAGAAGCGGAGTCTAGGAATCTATAAAAATCTTCAAGGTTGAATAATTAAAGGATGAATTTATATGAATTTATTGACTGGTTTATTTTGCCGCATAGAAACTAACGGCAAAGTAATGCAGGTAGAAGCAGTATAGTCAACAATATAAAGTAAGCAGCGAAAAACAAATTAGGCTATTGCAAAGCTCCCGAAAGAAAGTCTTGGTTCGACGAAAAATGTGAAGAAAAAGTAGAAGCCAGTAATGTTCTAAGACTTCAAGCCCTGCAAAATATAGAAGCAGTAACGTATCAGACCCTAGGACAAGAAGTCAGCCGATATAATTGGCAGCTTGTTTATAATAACGAAAAGTTGCAGCGCAGGAGATATTTAAATACGCTGTTTAACATATGTAGATGGAGAGCAAGTAGCATTGGAAAACGATGCAGCAGAAATTCAAATAGAACTGCTAACCATCTAGAAAGTTAAGGAAGCAATTCATCAACTTAAGAATAACAAGGCCTCATCCTATATCGTTTAAAGTAATAAAGAATGCTTGAGATGAATTAATGGAGAAGTTACATGGGCTCATCATAACTACATATGTATGTATGTATATGGTATGAAACTCCGACATCATCTCCGTATATAAAAAAAGTAACAGGACACAGTGCAACAATTACGGAGGAATAGTGCTGCCATCCAACTGTTACATGGAGTTGTCAAATATTCCCTTAAAATGACTGACATCACATAGCGGAAATATTGATAGTCGTAGCAGTTTGGCTTCAGGAGGTATCACTGAACGAGTGACCAAATTAGCATTATACGACGTCAATTCTTTCATCATAAATCGTATTGACTGCAAAAAACCACATTAGTATAACACGTGCTTTTCCTCGATAAAAGAACTATTCAAAGCAAATCCTTTATCCCGCGGTGTCAAAATCCATTTTTATAAAACTATAATAATGCCAATGATACTTAACCGATGTGAAACTTGATCTCTGAGAGAGAAAAATAGATTTGTGGTCTTTGAAAACAAGATCTTAAGGGGAATTCTCGGTAAAAAAAACAGGCATATGGACAAGAGTACACAGTCACGAACTCGATGGACTTTATACAGCCCTCAGTATTGTCCGCGTAATATAATAGCGAAGATAAGAATGGGGAGAACACGTAGAATGAATGATCAGTGGACGAACAGTCAACAGAAAAACTAGTTGAAAACCCAAGGGAAAAAGACAGTCATAGATGGAAGGACATATGAAAGTCCCTACAAGAAATATAACTGAACAGCGAATAATGTAAAGAACACATTTATGACAGGGAGGCTTGGCGAAGGATCGTCAACGAGCCTCTGAACTTCCAAGTTCTAAATGGACAGTAATAATAAATCATAATAAAAATAACCTTCCTTAGTTTTTTAGTTTTTAAGTTTGATTAAGGGTTTAAAAGTTATTATGGGATTAGATAGAAGATGCACTCATACCCCCGTAACTAACCAATTTTTTCCCAGAAAAGCACTCGTTTCCACTGAGGCCAAATATTTAAATGCTTTGACAATATCTCAAACCACAATATTATAGAAAAACAAACCTCTCCCAAATTGAAGTCATTTTTAACTAATTGTACTTTACAGTCCCTCTCCCTTGCCTCCTTACCTGCTCTTATTTACTTTATGAAAGATTATACTACACATATTATTTTATACAACACATATTCCATATAGCTTCGGATTGAAAAATATTTCATTAAAGTCATTTTACAACAGATGATGTTCATCTGAGAATTTAAAAGATAATACACAGTACATCGACTGAAGCCAGACAAGATACGAGTAGATAAACAGTAGCAAATCAATAGTCCTTGTGACGGGTTGGTACATGCTCTACATCCGTTAGCATGTAAGTTATTCATCCGTATCATGTATATTGGCAGGAGTTTTTACGATTCACTGTTCACACATTTGTAGAAAAGGCACTCAGCTCTTGACCAATAGGTAAACGTACGAAAGGAGACATGACCGAAAGCCCGAAGAAATGTCTGATGTGAATTTTACAATGCGATGCTGGTCTTGTCTTCGGTGTTGCTGTGATTATTGACCTTCATAAATATTCCTATTTTTTTATTACATTTGAAACTGTTTTTCCAGCTTTAATATAACTATTTGTTCTCATTTTTTATATAGTTAGGTATGTATTATGAACGAATAAAAATCTGCCCCGATGGCTAGGCTCGAACAAGTCGGCACGTGTTTCCAGTGAAGTGAAGCCTCATATTTGATTTTAGGAATCTATACTTTTGGATGATTCGTTTAAGAAAAATATGATTTCATAAATACACATATCCAGATATGTTTGTCCTTTTATATGTACTTATATATCTTTTTAAATACATAAATGAGCTTATGTATAAAAGTTCTAATCAAAGAACAAAACTGCTGGAGCCACCAGACGTGCCTCTTTAAAGCTATTGGAGATGGCTTGGCTTAAAACATTCATAACGTTAAGATATGGCCAGAAAATTGTACTTCTTTTATTTCCTGTTTAGTTTGCAAAAAAAAAGGAAGACATAAATATTAAAAATCAAAATAATATTGTAGTACTTCGTACTATGCTGTTTCTGGAGTTGAGTTTGTGTCAAAGCAGTAGATGGATGTTACCGTTAGCGCAGATGTAGATAAAAACAGGGCTGCTCTTAAGGGACAAGGCACATGGCAAAATATGTTGGGACGCTAGGACTAGATTTCAGCTTCACACTTTTATCAGCCACATTACAGCACGGAAATTAAACTTAGAATTACTCTTGCCAATCGCTGTTTTTAATCTACAGGACATATGTATATGAAAAATATGTTGACGTTTTTAATACAATGTTTTTAATAAGGTTAATGCATTACCGATCTGCGTAGCTATATGACACTGTCATATTCGGTTTTAAAGTTGACAAGAAGTCATGCTGTGACTCCATTTGAAATTCATGAATCTTTATCAGTATTATGCTACTATCTATCTACATTTGAAATCAGAAAACTTGGTATGAGGACAAAGTAAGGTGTACAGTAGTTTTCAATACTCATTTCTTGACCATCCGTTATATGTAGTCTAGTTCGTCATCTAATTGTACAATTAAAAGCAAGTACTAACGTCTTTCTGGTTTCAAAAGGCAATCGAGTAAACTCTTAAAGAAACGAGAGGATTTGTAGAAAATACACAAATATGAGCATGTACCTGTGTACTAGCAGGTGAACTGTCTATGTCGATGTTGTGTGTCATCATTTATATGGCAAGTAGTATCAGAATCAATTATTCTTAAAGCAAATAACTACTATTGCCATTGGGTGATATTTTGATATGATGATTCTTCAATTTAATATCCATGCCCTGCGCCACCATATAACAAGTAGTTTGTCAAAACTTCTGCCAACATTGTAGGCGTATTGGCATGTTTCATCTGTAGTATAAAAGGCAATATCGCCATGAAACTGGGTTGCCCGGTTTCTTGTTGAATGAACCAAGAATAAAAGATGAAACTAGTTTATCGTCCCACACCGCTTGTTTTTCTCCTTTGTTGTTCCTTTTAAATTTTAGTTTTTTTATTTGGAAACTCCATTGCGATAACAACAATAAAAGCCTCTCTATCAAAGAAAGCAACGAGATTAAATCGAGTGGGCGCATCATGAGTTGGCTGGAACTGCATTTTACGCCTAAATACGAGTGCACTCGAACATGTAACGTGCTGGTTGAGTGTACCGCATTCACTATTCCTTCTGAAGCGAAATACTTTACGCATACAAAAAGTATCTTTCAATCCATCTACGTTTACATATGTACATATGTGCCAGAAGGGTTAAAGTACGATTGGCTTTTTTGTGGAAATACTCTTAAATATACACTTTTTAAAATGTCCGCGTAGCTTATAACTTTAAGGTGACAGATGTAAACACACGTTTGCAAAGGATGCAACTTCAGGGTGAAAACACTGTTTTAACTTGGGGATCGGAGCAATATAAAAAAGAAAGAATTGAAAAGAAACTGATTTTTTATGTACTCGTAGAAACGTCTGTAGGAGTTTTATCTATATTTGTAAGATTGTTGTGAAGTATTCGGCTAATAAAAATGTATCCTTATCTTGTTGGTATACTCCTAATATAAGCCTTTGGATCGAATTGGAACGTCTAGCTTCATGAAGACATTAAATGTTTATGAGGGCACCATTGAATACGAAAAAAAAAAGTTTGCCGTGCTCAAAATTTACCCATGATTTTATTAACCGCAAGATTCCAATGAGTAATATTTATGGATTGCTTGAGTATGAAGCTTGGTGGAGGTAAATATTTTGAGCCTCCTTATAGGTGTAGGTATCATTAGTAGGTTTCAAATTTTTATTTCTGAACCAATTGTTTATTATGGATATTTGCTATTTGAGAAGAATAAGTGCAGGATGAATCTATCGTCCCGCTTGATTGAATAAACGAATATACTGACCGCGGTAAATGCTGTATGTGATTTCATGTATGATAAATTCTTTGATGCCTCAGAATTCAAGGGTGCTATTACGGAGCATATAAATCCCACCTTATGAAAGGTACTCAAATGGTAGTTTGAGAAAATACAGCTTCGTCATACAAACATAATCGTAATCAACTCCTACCAGAACCCAACCTTCTTTGTATAAACAATGATCCACTTCTTTTCATAAGCATGCCATTGTTCATTTTCACACATGGTTTCCTCCGAAAATATAGGTTTACGGAACTGTGTCCTTGCTGCCAACAGCAACGTGGTAAACCTACCTATCCTTGTGCTATTCAAACAAGTGTAATCGATCCTTTTAGCGAGGCAAACGTGAACGTGATAATTAGAAGCTTTATGGTTCCTTCTCAGTTGTATGAACATACGTACATATGTATATGCAAACTCGGTAAGACCCGTTGCATGGGAAAAGCACCAAAACACTGCCCGATTAACGCCACGGATATGTAAATTCAATATCGTCTCCGGTCGTTTGCGGCGTCGTATCGTCGTCAGGCACTGGACACAATTTACCATAACAGACAACCCACTTGTTTGCACTTTGGCACGCGATTAAGTAAGTATTGAAACAAAGTGCTAAACTAGGAAATGCTCAGGCTCACCCACTTCTCTTGAGCTCGCCGGCCGCCACAAAGAGCAGGTTTATCCCCAGAGGTTGAATTGAAGTTTGTATTTTTGTGCGGCACTGCCTCCGTTTGCGATAATTTTATAACAATACCAATGGCTGCTTCAACTCAAGTGGAAACCTGTTGGCGGCGACAAAACGTTTTTAATTAATGCACCAACAAATCGTGCCAGGCTGATTAATTTGCCATGCGCTTGCGTTCTCTTTGTCTCGGTGGCTAATTCTAATAGTGGGAGCTGCCACCAATACCATTGTTTATCTATCTGTCTATCTATCGGCATTACCACAGCTGCCACAGGTGCTGGGGCAACAAAACTTTACTTCAGTTACTACAGATTCTAGATACTCATGAATGAATTCCAAGCAGTAAACTTGAATTATAAATAATTTCTAATATCGATTCATGAATGGATACGACGACATAGGGAACACCTTATAGTGAGCTTACGTTGTAAGGTGGAGAACTCTTCAAATCCAGATTTGATCTTTTGAGACTGAAATTTCAATAAATTTGCATCCAATTCCTTGCGGAATGGAATGGAGCAGTTCTTCGATTTAACGGTTTCCTTAAGGCTGAAAGATGAAAATCTTTTTTATATTGAAACTCTTAACTCAAATTCACAGAACTACTGCACTATATTGATTTGCTCTGTTATCATATCTATGGAAATCCCTTACCGAATATACGTTGTATGTAATAGGCCTGGCGACCAAACTTTATCGCCTCTGGTGCTCTGTCGATGTCTTGAGTCGAGAAAAAATGCATGGAGGAAAAAAAGTGTTTTTTTTTTTCTGGAAATAAATGGAGCAGCATGAATTTGTGATTATGCACTTAGATCCTTTCCAAGGCAAAATGCCAGAAAACAAATATTCCTCCCAACATGGGAAAAACGTAAGAGGAAAATCGACCATTCATCATTTATTCTCGTATTTGCATCGGATAGATTCCGGATGGCGGTCACATTAGAAGGACAAAATGGGATTCAATTACTGATTCGTGCATGCATCTCAATAGCTCCATAGAGGAGTACAGCAACGGGTGTTTGCTTCCCTCATATACCTTCTCGAGCGAAAGTGATGGTTTTGTGACTGTACGGCGTACTCCTGTATATGCAGCAGCATAAGTCATAAAGTTTAGTGTCTGCTTTTAAAAGTCGCCTCGCCAACTTCCTAACTTCATCCTTCGCTCAGCTAAACTCAATCCATTCAATTGCTTCATCATCCTACAATATAGTATATCTTTGTCGCTGTGTAAAAGTCATCCATGCCATTTGCCACTGTTTAGACATTCAGTTCACAGCGGGACCCATTGTATGTGTTACAACGATTTTACGTGCACAAATTGCATGCAAATGCTACTTAGAGGGTGGGTGGTTTCAAGTCATCGTGTATAGGTTACAGATATCATACCGACCAACATCACCACTACGACACAAGGAGACCACTATAGACCACTTTGTTAAAACAACTTGAAATAGAACGGGAGGCGGGCGGTACTAGTCGGACGGTGAATGACATGACTGAAGGTGGGAGGCGGGTAGGCGGGTAGTCGGCAGTCAGCAGTCAGTAGTTTGTAGTCGGCAATCGGTATGGGGTGGCAGGCAGAAATAGATAGCAAGCGGGTGCAGTAATTTTGTATCATCCAACAAAGGCGACCGAACAAAACTGCTGAAACCGAGAGCAGCGAATTACCGAGAACGTGGTTTGAGTGTTTAATTAGTTGGCATGACTTTATTGAAACTGCATTTCTTTTTCTCGTATTCTTCGCCATTGCGAACACTGGAAATCTGAATGTGTGCGAGTGCTTCAGTCGTCGTCGTCGACGTCGACGCAGCGAATTTGAGTACTATGTTCTTAGAGCTGCTATTTCATGGACAATTTTTTTCCATCTTTTCCTCTCATGTGAGCAAGTCCTAGTTGTAGTGATGTCTGTTGCAGTTGTCCCGCTGTTCAGCGGAACTAGTTTACAACTTGACGGAGGAAAGGAACTTTGAAACCAAGGAATGTATGTACATGGTTATGCAGATGTATGTATGTATAAGGATGTGTTCGAGTTACAAGGAGGAACTCTCACCGTTTTTAATGCTCATTTTGATGTTCGTACAGCTTGCGTCAGTGCACAATTGCCGTCGCCCTATAGCAATTTGAAATTTGCCGCTCAGTTCTAGCGATTCCGAAAGTTAATGTGACACGTTCTAATGGTAAAGTGCATAAATTAATGGAGTTTACAAAGTGAGGAGGCTTGATGGGTCTGCTTGATGGTAAAGAGCGCCATGAGGACAATAATTTAGGACAGCATATTCTAAAGAGATGACAGCAATGACAGCCAAGTGCTATCATACAACTTGAAAACTTTCGGAATCATGTAAGAAAGCATTCCTCGAGCACTTGAGGACTTCAACTTCGTGGTGCAGTATTCCACAATACAAGAAACCTTCATTCTAAATGGATTGTATGGGAAACTTATAATAAGGAGAATATGCCTGGCTATGATAACAGATATTAAATAAATTCCCAGTTTAAGTAATAATATTGGCTTTTATAGAAGCATTGTCTTATGTAAGCATTATGTAAGTAGTTCACCCATTTCTTCTTGACAATCCTAACAATGGTATGTTGAACTGTAACATTATTAATATCTTTTCCTGCGTTTTATGCATAACGAGAACACTTTAAATCAGCATGAATTTATGAATTGCGAGTAATAACGTCGATGTCGACTACGTACATACATATGTTATGTTGTATATGTATATTAAAGTAAGTAAGAACATTTGTATGTGCTGCTTCGGCAACTCAGACTTTCGCATGCATACAAACCGTATTAATATCGACAGTAGGTTAAGTGCGATTCCGAAAACCTCTACAAACATTATTTCCGCAGCAACAACTCCGCTCACAACTCTACTCTTAGCAAAGTTTCATTCATTCATTCATCTCGAGAGTTACACAGACGGTGCTTCCCGCGCACCGCTCATTATAACCAACCCACAGCGACTGACCTTCTGGTGCAATCTCGCGCCTATGACAGAAAAACTTGAACACCTTGCCCAACAAACTTGTCCAATGTTTGTTTTTTTTTTTTTTTCGTATTTGCTGTTCATTTTTTTTTCTTAATGTTAAAAAGCGGGACCAAATCGTCGACTCGACGGAAATGCTAAATTTTATTGAAGGTCTCATATTTTCAGATTAACTGATGGTGATGACGTTATCCCCCATTGATGATCTGTGTGATTCACTGAACTGGTTTCATGGGTGATTCTCTCAGAATTGATATCTTAATAATATTCAAATTAAGAGTGTTGTTTGATAATTATAGCGGGTTTACTACTCATTCATAAGTAAAAAAAAAGTATAATTTATCAAAGTAGACATATTCTTATATTTATATTTTCCATTCTCATTTCCTATTGTTTCCAGTGATATTAATAAATCAAAATATTTTAAAAATTATAACGAACAAATGTTGACAACGATCAAGTGTTAAATTGTCCATAGGCAGAATCCAATTTTGTGTCCCTTGTTCAAGTCTACTAACTGGTATTTCGCTGACAAAAATGTAATGTTGTCTTCCAATGCTGCAATTGGTCGTATCCCGGTGGTGGTTGTCCTAGATAGGATTTGAGAGATTCACAGTAACTCTTTTGTTTTCCATGTCATTAAGGTGCTATATTGGAAATGTATACACAGAGTCTGAAATCTTCGTAAAGTAGTTTAACTTATGTTTTAGTGTTTATTCGAAAAAAATATTAAAGTAGTAACATCAAAATTTTGTGGAGTATATTGCACCAGTTTCAATCGTGAGTTAATAAAAAAGTTAAAGAAAGGAAAGACCCAAAAAAGTAGTCTAAATGCGTTTAATCGCACCAAATAGCAGGCTATTCAGTGGCCCAAAACGGGAGATAGATTGCTTACCGAACTCATTTCTCTATAATGTGTGGCATGTAGCGCCATCTTGCTAGATCCACATTTCCACCAGGTTCAGCTCGTCTGGACCATAAACAGCTTTTGCTCGGATGCTTTCGCAGCTCTTCTATTGTCTGAGGTCAGAAGACAGTTTTTTTTTGATAAAAAATTCGAAGCTGTGAAAGGTCATTGGGCTTCAGTTTTTTAATTCAAAAACCTTGCGAAGTATCGTCCATGTACATAGTTATGTAGCGTAATCCCAAATGCTACTTACGGTGGTGAATGTACATATAAATTAGGGTCTTCTTTAGCACTGCTGGATACAGCGCAGAAATTGCCTTGGTATGTACTCTACGCAAATGGGATAGGTGGCTTGATGTTGTGAAATTGGACGTGCGGAATTTGCTCGTTATGGCCCAAAGTGCTTGCGCAGTAGTCGCTTTGATGACCGTAAAATGGTCGAAGAAAAACATTTCTTAAAGAGCATGAATTTTGATAGTAAAATTTGTGAGCGTTGTTTGGATGAAAGTCCTTTCATGATAAAATTGCAATATAACTGAGCAATATTGAGTTTAATACATATCACGAATCATGCATGGACTCAAGAATAGAGCACTGGAAAACCAAACAGCAAAACAAACCCATAACCTCACAACTGAAAATTCATAATATAAAAATTTTGCGATTGACATTCGTCATAAAAAAACCTGACTGATGAGAATATGGAATTCATATTTTTACGAAATAAATGCAATTCTTCTGATTTTTATTAATTATAACTTAATTTAAAAAACATTAAAAAAATAAATTAATTTTTGTAGGCAACCAAAAAATTTGCGTATAAATTTAACTTTATAAACCTTTTAGTTGGGAGCAAACCAAAGAGGTTATTTGTCCGTAGTGCGAAATTTTCCAAAATATCTATATATAAATAAAATGCCATGAAATTGAAATTGTCAAGAGGAAAAAATGTAATAAAACTTCGCAAAGAAGGAAAAACACTTCGTGAAATTAGGCATACAATAGGCGAGAGCCCCTTCACAAAGAGTGATTCAAAACCTCGAATAAACAGGATCTTTACTATCAAAACACCGATCTGGATGCCTCTCCATACTAAGCAAACATTAAGATTGTATGTATTAAGATGGTACGATTGAATTCAAGGTTTACTGCTCACCAAATAAAAATAAACACCAAAGAATGTTTTCCAAAGACGTTTGTGATGCTACTGTTTGCGAAATTCCCAAGAAACATGTCTACAACAGCCGTATTGCCCGAAAGAAGTCGTACATATCAGATGCAAATAAAATGATAAGAATGGATTTTGCAAATGAGTACATTGGAAAGCAGCAAGAGTTTTGGAATAGGGTTCATTTTTTTGGGGAGTGTAAGCTTATGCATATTGGGATCATAAGACGAAAATTGTCGTGGAGAAAACATGGTTCAGTTCTTGAAAAAGAAAATTTAATGTTAATTGTAAAACATGGTGTGGGTGTGGTGATATGGCGATGTGAGGGTGTGGGGCGATGAACGGTGTTGGAGATCTCGATAAAGCCACCCAACGTGCTTCTAAATTGCCAAAATCACGAAAACTCATTTACAACGATTTTATAAGCAAATACAAATACACAGACTTTTTCATGAGAATAAATTATTCTTGCTTATATTGTTTTTCAATTTAACGGTAGCTAATTTTTTCGGAATAAATTATTTTTTGTTTTATTGTTTTTAAATTTAACGGTAGATACGGAAATCTGGCAGAAATGTGAAAAGTTTGTTCTCTTGTGAAATTTCACACTGAATTGAATTGAATAACTCGGGATGTGCTACCTGAAGACACTAGTACTGCGACCATAAAATCTATTGTATCCTCTTCTTGGTCTCTGATTTGAGTGCTGCCTTCAAGAATTTGACTACTTCTCTAGATGGGTTTTCTTGGAAGTCTTTGCCTGTAATGGTTGTGTTACTTATCATTTTGAATATTTTTTGGGCAAGGTTAGGGCAGGTGGTCAGTATGTGTTTCATGGTTCCTTGGCCTGTCCACATCGCCTGCAGGTTTCTGTGCTACTAAGGCCCATATTATATAGGTGGTAGTTGCATGCCCCGTGTCCTATTAGTGCCTCATATGTACTCTTAGGTCGGCTTGATTTAGGGCCCATATAGCTTTGATCGTCTTTGAGTAGGTATGTACCAATATTCTGTTTATGTGTGCATTTCAAGATAGTTTTTGGTCCAGTGTTATTCTTACCTCCTTTACCTCCTCCTTTAATGGAATGCGGGTTTCTTTGATTTTTAAAGTGATGATTTACTCATGTTTTCCTTTTATGATTATGGTTATATCGTCAGCATATCCGATGGCTGTTAAGCCCGTGTTATTAAGTACACAGAGAAGTTCATTTTACATACACACATATTTTCCAAACTTATTTTTCTTTTTTTCCATCCTAAAGCTTTTAGGAAGATTTATTATTGTCGGCGTAAATTTTATAGGCAATTCACAGAAATGTCCAACGATTTTTTTTTTATAATTCGTGGAGGTTCAAGAGTGTGCGCTCTTATAGTGTTTGTCACACAACCTGCACGGGGTGCAGATTGTTTGAGTCTAAGATGTTCTTCTCTCCGGTGGTGGTTGTCCTAGATAGGATTTGAGAGATTCGACTTAACTTGGGTTGGATGTAGTTCACAGTAACTCTTTTGTTTTCCATATCATTAAGGTGCTATATTGGAAATGTATACACAGAGCATTTTCCTGGAAAAAATAATAGAAACAAACCATTACCACAGTCTTCATTCGAGTTTCTGAAGTAAACTACGGTCTTGTTTTAATTGAAATCTTCGTAAAGTAGTTTAACTTGTGTTTTAGTGTTTATTCGAAAAAAAAATTAAAGCAGTAACATCAAAATTTTGTGGAGTTCATTGCAGCAGTTTCGATCGTGAGTTATATTATAATGAAAAGGTTAAGGAAAGACGGAAAAAAATTGTTGAAATAGCTGAGGTGTTGGACTGTTCTACAAAAAAAAGTGCTTACAGCTCTTTATTCAAGTCCCAAAATGAAAACCGGGTGCAAAAAAAGAAAAACATCTTCATTCAACAAACTGATGATGTGACTATCCAATAATAAGCCGTTTTTTCTTTCAACAGAATTAAAAAATGAGTTGAACGCACCAGTTACAAGTCGTATAATTAAAAATAGATTAACGGAAGCAGATCTATCTGGAAGAAGTCCCAGAAAAATTCCATACTTGAGCAAAAACAAAAATTAAAGCAGAGACTCGTTTTCGCCAAAAAACACCTTCACCGAGCTAATTGGAATAATGTCTTTATGGTCGGATGAAACCAAAATCAATCTGTTTGGTTCTGCTGGAAGAATGTACGTCAGACGATCAAAGAACTCCGAATGAGATCGAAATATACTAAAAAGACTTTTATACATGGTGGAGGCAATTTAATGATTTTGGGGTGCCTTTCAGCATCTGGCGTTGGTCCAGCTTTATTAATAAAGGATAGGATACATATGTGTTAGAGACTATGTGGAAATCCTAAACACCGTTATTCTGATATTTGCTGGAAAGGACATGCATACTAAATGGGGTTTATACAGAATAATGACCCACACTTCAAAGTTGGCTTAAAGATGGTTCCATCCCCCTATTTTAACTCAATAGCTGTGGGGCCTTCTTAAGCGCATGATCGGGGACTGCAGAGGCAAAAAATAAGAAAGAACTTTGGTCCGAGATTAAAGATGTATGGTACTCTGTATCACCCGAGATTTGTGCCGAATTGGTTCATTCCACGGGACGAAGATGTGAAGCGAAGTTATCAAAAATAAAGGTGCAACAATTAAGTATTAAAAGGATATGAAACAAACTGTAAATTAATTCAAAACACAAACAAAAAACTAATTTGTTTCTATTATCTTATTGTATCCAGGCAAAACAAAGGAAAAACAGAATCGACATTTTTTTTTCACCATTTCTCGCCTTTTTTTTTATTAAAAATTTAGTATTACATATAAGTATGTTTCTAATTCATGTTTTTTCCCGAATACATTTTTTTTTAACGATGAAAGTTGAAGAACAAGCTTGACTACAACACGTTACGCGTTAAACGTTACACGTTTACGCCTACAATAATATTAAAAAAAAAATACGGCTTCGTCCCAGTATTTTTCATAATTTTGCTCAAAAAGTGTAAGAACCTGGTGAAAATCAGCACAGTCGGCAGCTTTCTTTTTTTTTTGTCTAAGACCTCTAGGATAACAAGTCGTAGTGAATTCCAAACAGATTTTTCAGTATCTGAAATTTTTTTTTGGATTTGCGGTTCAACAAAAGCACCTTCTTTTAGTTTCGCCTCGGAAAAACTTGAAAATATAGAACATACATTTTTAAAAGCTGCACTAGTTTTGTCCAAAGTCTTGAAAAAGTTTTTCACCAAACTTAATTTGATGGTGATGATGGATCTTACGGGGGTATCAGACATTTATACATTATATAAATTTACCAGGGACATACTCGTATTCTTCTCTAACTGGCCAGTCTATAATGATCTTGTTTTGCTCTCGAATTCCACAAACCCAAAAAACAACAATATTTTGTGTAGCCGCTGTACAAGCAGAAAAGTAAGGCAACTACTTTTAAATCAGCACAGACAATTCAATTGTGATCTTTGTATTTAATAAGTTCAATTAGTGTTGACATCGTTTCATACGTCTTTATTCACTGCGTGACCTATCAGAATTGACAACTTCTCGTTACCAGAAGGACTGCTCTTAAACTAGTCTTCGATTAATCAACGAATAACCGCCATTCTTCTGGCTTATAAGGTTGCTGCATTTTTTGGAAAAGCCCAACAGTAACAATATTCGTTTTCTGTTTTAAAATATGTAGAAAAACGATACGCGTACGATACATTGTAACTCTTGTGTTGGGAGCAAGTAACCTCCATTGTTGCAAACGTGACCTAGTAAATAAGCTTTGGATTTGGCTAGCTGTTCAGACTGAGTTATTATACATATGTAGTTTTTCATCAAAAGGAGGTTCTGAAACTTGCTGCTTGTCTGAACTTTAGATAGGTTTAGTTATCGAAGGAACGTCTGCATATATAATTTCATATAGTTTTTGTGATTAAAACCAAATGCCTTGGTGAGACAAAAGTAATAGTAATTTTATTGGTTGAATGGCTCCCCCCATTTAGTTGTCATATTAATATTCAATGATGCAGCAGCTCTTCTATATCATTCACAAGATACGTGAGGAGCCCACTTTTTGTCCTGGTGATATTTTGAAATAACTAAAATATGGTACATATTTTGAGATATACATAATAAGATATGTATATATAATAAGTTCCCCAGAAACGTGACAAAAACGGCCAGGAAAAAAAATATTTATTTAACTTAACACTACACTCCATCAACATTTTAGAATGAATTCAGAACCAACCGTTGGGCAGTTTGACAATAAAATGTTATAACTTTAAATTTGGACGTGATACAGATAAAACAATTATTTGCTTGCGTTTAGTTATTGCAATTAAAGAATACTATATAAAAATCATACGAACGACATCATTTTTATTTTATTTTGTAAGCTATGTAGTTTCACATAAATACGATAAATGTTTAAAGCTGGGCAGCAAACATTGGTCTGAATATTGCTAATTAGCTCTCCTTCGCACTTTGAATGCGCCAGAAAATATCACTATTGTCCAATCGTTGGCGGTCCTGTTCTGTTTGGCCCACATCAAATTGTTTCAAATAGAATTAAGACTCCTTGGCAGTAGCGAAGTGGTCCGTGACCCCAAAATCATATCGTGCCGTGTTGTTATTTTTTGGGTCTTCATCCCAAGTTACAGGGAGGCATGTAATGCAGGTCGGCCTTGATTTCTTCAGAAACCGTCTCACCGTGTTTTCGTCTGTGATTCGTCTGTCTGAAACTGTGAAAATGTTTCGCCGCGAAGAGCGAGAATAAGTCCTTTATTTGAGTAACACAAAACCACTGTAAGATTCTTAAAAAAATTACAAAATAACTTGTCGCGAATCGCAGACCTTGACTTGAGGTTATTTTCTTATATACATATGTATGTATAATAAAAATTTAAGCATACCATAAAAAATTACAATCCTATTTTTTAGCACGAGATGTACATTACTGCACAACTGATGTCTAATGACCTATACATATGTATATTTAATGGGTTCACGAGTAATATTAATTTTATCAATTTGAGGTCAGTTTGAATGTTGTACTTAATGGGCTTTCCCAATAAAACTAAACTCAAGTTCAAGAGATTGTGTTCGTTAACCCAAATAGTCTATCCTTTCGATTGAATATAAGAATTCACCTCCTTAGTATTGAGAAAATGATGATTCATATATTTATTTATTTTTTAAATACAAGTATGTATTGTATTTGGTTGCTAATTTTTGTGTCATTTTAAGAGCATAAACTAAGTTTATAGTTATTAGATATTATTTACGATGAACCTATATATACGATATAACGATATCAAACGCCGCGCCATTGGCGTTGGAAGTCATTCGCTAGCACGTTGCTCCACATCTTTATCTCCGTAAATAAAAAGTTAAAATAACCATCTGAAGAATAAAGATAATTTATTTATTTCTGTAAATATAGATACTATTATCTAAAATTGCTAAAAAAATAAGATCACAGAATTATACCATAACAGAGCGGTATGGCGTGTAAAAAAAGCCCTTATCCAGAACGCAAGAAAGCTTGAAAATAAAATAGATAGACACCATCCAGAAACTTGTGAAAAATGTATCTAAAGGAGGTATTTATTCGCTTTATTTTATGTGAGAAGTACAAACTAAAGGCAACAGAAAAACCTATTTTCCAATACCTACGCTCATATGTTTGGAGTTATGCGTGAAACTTTTTATCATGTTTAAATGTTAGTCAAGTAGTAAAAGCATGGAACAATTTTTTAGACAGCGAAGAAGAAAATATCACAAGTCGCTGTAAGAAAAAGTTCTACGACTTAATTTTTTTTTTATTTCTTCCACAACTTTGTTTCATATTTGGTACTCTATATGGCAGCTTGGAACTAGCAGAGAGTTGAAGAGAATTTGGTTTCATTTGAATTATGGATAATCCTTATATCTCATTAAAATTATACTCATGAGTTAGCATCCCTAAAGAACTTGGTTGCGTGACGAACCTCCTAAAGATTCCCTTTCAAAGATAAATACGAAGATAAATTAAAGAGACCGTGTAAGCAATTGTACGAGTATGTGTATGGTCTAGCCACAAGGACCGGAAAGAGAAATCGGTTTTAATAATGGAAAAACTGAAAGTAGTGTACTTGTCTGCATTTTTAAATTCAAGTATAAAAAAGCATTCCAGGTGTGTACTTTAAAACTATTTCTATGAATGTGTATCATATTCACAAACCAAAAAAGAAAATAACAGCAAAAAAGGCTGATGTATGTTTAATCGAAGCGTTTATGTGAAAGCGGATTTAAAAAAAACACTCAAATTAATGATAGTATGGAATTACAACAAATCCACTTCTACTGTAGCAAATGCTAGTTTAGTGGCTTACTTATTCTGCACTCAAAACAGATTCCAAAACGAAAAGCAAAAAACAAAATGAACAAAAAAAAATAAAACAACCATCTGCCTACAGCTCATAACTTTTCATAGCCCACAGTTTTTAGCTTCGACTCACAATGTCAGATACTTTATGACAGACTCGATGTAATCCTGCAATTATTTAACTGTGTTTGCTTCTGACGGGCCATTAACCTGAATAGTAAGTGGTGGCGTTTAAAGTGCTTAAGCATCTCTTCTCGGCTTCGGTTCTAGATTGGAAAGAGGCCTACGTGAACATAATACTCGAGTCATCAGGGGCAATTTAGACGTTCCTTAATGCTTTCGCACATTTTTTTCGTTTCCTGTCACGTCCTTTGAGAGGATTGTTATGTAATTTTACAATGTTATGAGAAATAAACGGATTCCTCCGCTTGAGGACTACTGAGTGAATTCGAAATTCTTCCTTTGTTAATTAAAAAAAAATCTTTTTTATTACAGTGCATGAATAATGACACTAATATTTTCTCTTTGTAAAAAGGGAAACTTGTCAAAACAGTATAATGCAGCAAGACATGCTTGTATTTAACCGACCGTTTTTTTTGGTTTCCTTTTTAACTAAACCCTTCGATTCGAATTAAGATGAAAAAATCAGTCAAAAGTACTTTTTCCTAAAGACGTGCCAAATAATTTACGCAGGCTAAAATTTGTTAGAAATAAATCTCGCCGAAGAGGGATGATGGCGGTGTCATGGAGATGTGCCACCCCTACAAAGCCAACCTGCTTTATTATCTCATCTTGACATATTTGACGTTGAAGTGTAATGTATTTTGGGTTCTCGAGTACTCGTGTTATTATCATAGACCGTTGAATCCGAATAATTTCTCTTCATGTAGGAGTAGTAGACCTCAAGCTAATGATCATTTAAGTGCTGTTTTCATGAGAGAGTTTAATTTTTACACCATGTCGCACCAATGTACTACTTCAACCTGCACACGTACCGACTATTAAGCTCTTCGGAGGTGAAAATAATCTTGATTTACTTACACAAGGAGGTAATCTTCATGGGATTTTGCTTAGGGTTGCTTCAATGTTGGCATGTCTACCCGCAACATTTCAGCGGTGCACATTATTTTGATGATTGGTTATGGTAATTAATTACTTGTAGTACAAGCAGATTAGCGGACAGATAATACTCGACCGATTACGAGTGAGTATCTGCATCGGCAATTTTAAATTACTTTGAGGTGTTTTTATGGGATGTAAAAAGTGCGTTCGGTACCTCCATGATCATATCATTACATTCATTAATTCGGCAATTATTAGATATGAAGCAGAATAAGACGGTGAAAGTTGTTTTTTTTTTTATTAATAACACAAACAATGAAAAGTAAATAAAAATGAATGAACAGTTTACACGTTGCAGATTAATTCCACAGTAGTTAAAGCTAAAAGTGTATTTTACCCTATACTCCTTTAATCCCAAACTTTACCTATAAATTTGAGCAATTTGTTTTTAAGGTTTAAGATGAACTATTTTGGGGTACATGATTGTAATAGCAAAATTTCGTTGGTGGTCCCCAAAGATTTTACACGTCTCCCATGGACTGTTGGGATACTTTGGAGCCTTCAAAATATTCTTTTTTTGTAACTAATCGATTCATCCACTAACTCACAAACCAGGTGTCTACTACATCAGCAGCGTACTCGTATAGAATAAATAATTGCAAATGCTACTACAACAAAAAGTTGTCTCTATCCACTGGCAATGTCAAAAGCGACAAATTCGGGAAAATTGCCTAAATTATTTTTTAGTCCTCTCGTCGATTTACGTGCGTTGATTTATTAGTAATAGACCAGTAACCAGATTATTAAATTGATTCCATCAACTAGAATGAAAGTTGTCGTTGCGTGTTTAGATATGTATATGGGTACGTATTTAGGCAAATGAATATATCAGCAATGTTTTTTTATTGCTTTCTAATTACGATTAAGAAATGAGCATTCACCAAATCTCTTGACACACTGAGGTTTACATGGGATTGTTAATGTATAAATGAATACTTAACAGTCGGCAAGTAACTCGGGCGTCGGTGAGGTGCTTTTCGCTCATTATACTATATACATATGTATACAGTTTTCTCCTGTTCTTGTCTATGCGGCCTGTTTGATGTGTTCTCTAAGCATTCGTCGTATCCATTAGCACATTTCGCGATAGTCTCTTGATTGGCATCTAATATATAATGCAGGTATTGTTACAAGTGCATTTAAGCATACGTAACATATATGTAATAGGTTTAGTTCTCCATTTTTGTCGGACAAATAGAGCAAGGTCAGCGTCCACTGGATAGATCGCAGATATGTCAAGTGTGTTACTTAACTCTATAAACCCAAAACTTTGTTTGTAAAATATATGTGTATAACATTCAATATCACCGTCTTGAAGTTTGTTATGTAATGTCATCCAATAAGGGATGTCGTTTTAAAAGATATCAAAAGGACAAGTAAAGTAATATGTGCATCGGCTCTTTCTATAAATCGTAGACACTATTCTAATGAAGCCTTTTATCACGATTTCGTATAATGTTGGGCGTATTTCATGAATAACAATTTTGATATTTTCATGCATTAATCGTTCGTGGTGTAGATTTTATTTCTAACATAACCCTTAAGAAAAGGTCTTAAGTCTCCGTTTCGAAAAATCACATGTCCAAGAAATTCTTCACACAATAGACCCATTGTTTCGCCAGCTTTGCATGTTCTGGTGAAAAAAAGCAAAGTAACAAAAGTCTGTCATTATCGTTCGGTAATGTAATCCATTCCCTGAAACATCTGTCGCATCAGCATCAATTTCGAAGATATGGCGCAGAGATACTGCCATCCGGAAAACAGCACCTTTGGGGATGCGAATTTTTTATACTATCTCTCTTCGATTTTTGGAGCCAAAATTTCAACAGTTTTGTTTGTTTACCTACCCAGAGAAATGCAAATGAGCCTCATAACTGAGAATGGTTTTGAATAAAAAATCATGATCTCGTTCCTGTATTATCTGTACCCAGATCGTTATGTGTGGCTTTGTCGTCTCAAATTTCTTTAGGCATAATGCTGTGCAAATTAGTTGTGGATAGACCCAGCTCCTGTAAGCGCATTGAAATTACCACATTTGGCTTTTCAGTCACATGCAAGAGGATTGAATTATTTTATTCACAAGAAATCTGCAGCTGAAGCACACAGAATTATTGTCAAGGCTTATTTTGAGCATGCGCTGTCGAAAACGACATACAGAGATGGCTTCAGATCGTTCTATCGCACCGAATAAAAAGTTTAAAGTTTTTGTTACATGACAACCATTGAACATTTATCTAGAAACCCTGAAATAGGATGTCTTGCTTCACCTGTAGTACTTTTTAGACAATGCTCCTTCCGACTACCACCTGCTCCGACCGATTACGCATGAATTGGCTGAGCAGCATTTTCGATTTTCGATCTTTCGAATAAGTCAAAAATTCAGTCATTCAGTTATTCGTGGATCGCCACAAAAGACATATAATGTTTTCAACGCGAAATTCGTATTCTGCCAGAAACTAGCGAAATACAATATTTTAAATATAATCTTTTTACATAAAGTACTAACTTTTGTAAAAGAACTTACAAGCTTAAGGTGAAAAGTTCCCGGCCTGAGTATGAAAGACTGCGGTTTTCAGTGGAAAAATGATTTCATTATTGTACATAATCTCCCTTGACTTCAACACACAGCATTTCTCCAACATCAATGATCTCTCCCGGAAGTAAGGCTATGAAAACATTCATCTACACTCCTCTCAACTTCGTCATTGAATGTGAAGCGCTTTTCAAAAACAAATTTCTTAAAGTTCGGGAACAAACGCCAACGCTAACTCACCCTTGTGTGCAGGTGCGTTGTCCTGGTGAAAGCAGATTTATTTTTTCTTCAAGCCAGACCTCTTTTCGTGAATTTTGACATCCACCTGGTTAATTGTTCTGCCTTTTGCAAGGTAATTCATTAACAGGATGCCTTTCGCATTCCAAACCCGCTGGCCATAACCTTTCTGTCAGATGCAATGGACTTCGCTTTCTTTGGCGCTGACCCCCCACTGCTTGGACTGCTGTTTAGTTTCTGGCGTGTAGTGGTGGACCCATGTCTCATTTAAGGTGAAATAATTCAGCTGCACACTTATGTACATATTACCGGTTGATTTGGGGGGAGAAGAGTCTCCGTAAACTTTTGTCAACTTCGGATAAATTTCCTTAGAGGTGAGTCCATCCAAAATGAAGAATTTTATGGTATGACCGCACGGTATTCAAGAATTTTTGAATCGTTTTTTGTACTATTAGATTAACTTCTTTATATGTATATGGAAACATTTTTTTTGTCAATAAGTAGGAGGCTAAATAAACGAACATAGCAATGTTGATGGAATCGTATATCTACCTTTACAAATTGCACAACTAATACGTTTTGTTAAATGTGCCTGAGTTGAGGCAATTACCAGCAATTTATTAATGAATAAATATTATATATATATATAAGGGAAGCTCATATATCTGTAAACTCATGTAATGTACCATTCCAATGCTCTCACGGCACAGCTTAACATTTGATTTCAGCCTCCATGTAATTTTCTTAATTCGATCCTTAAAACACTCGAGCACTTACGAGCATGAAATGGCCATTCCACAGCTCGAAGAACTTAATTCACTTTAGTAAAACAGCAATCATAGTCACTGCGACTGATTAATCAATAAAGCCACTGTCGTCTTTTTGTATTTATTCGCATTTCCCCAATTTGACATCGATGGAAATGTTATTTAATTTACCAAATACTGTCTGAGTGGTCAACTCAATGCCGTCATTCATCTGTCCAATTTTCTCTACGAAATACCGAAGCGTGACATCAACATTTGATTCTGCTACCGATATCTCCTGTCTGTAGTGATTAATTTAAATAAATTAACCATGCACACATACAGGCACGGGCACACCACGCCAGATGTACAACCAGCGTTGTCCATGCTGCCACGCCGGCCCAGAGGCGTACAATCACCTATTCTGTAAGCAGGTGCGGTGCAACCCATTCCGGTCAATAAAACTTATCAAAATCACTTGTCGAAGTCAAAGTGGATACGAATATGTGTGTTTGCATTTTCGATTTTAGTTTCTAAGTAGTTTTCTTGATCAATTAAGTTTTGAATTGCCACTCACACAACTTTTTTGCATCTGTCTCCGTGCGATATTTACATCTCTGCCTCAGAGTGGAAAACAAAACAAATACGAATAGAAACTTCTGCGGTAATTTATGTCTAATGCGGCAAGTCAAGAGAAGAAACCGACTCCTCTAGGCTTTATTGCTTTATTTCTATTTCTTGGTGATTTCATTTGATTTTTACGAGTACTCGTAAGTGTGGTTCGTTGACAATTTGTTATTATGGCCAGTTGCAATAGATAATTTTTGTGGTTATTATTACGTCGTTTTGTAGCTAAGAACGAATGAGCCGGAGTCTGTCAGATTACCATATATGGACGTATCGACCGGCGGTGTTGTGTGGAAAAATGTGAGTTGAATTAGAAATTAGTGGCGCCTACGCTGGAACGAATTGTTTTTTTGCTTATTGTTTGTCACTTCAAATCCATCGGCAGCATTGGGTATCTGTTAGGACATTGCTGGGAGATGTTAGATAAGTTCTGATATTGATTCAATCAAATATTTCAATTAAGGGAGGATAATGTTTCATAATAATATAATTTCCAAGAAACCTGATTAAAACAAGACTTCTGATTAGCATCTTCCTTAGTGGCCTGTATTGTATATGAAGGCAATTTGTAGTTATACTCGTAGTGATGGTGAAACAATCAATACAATATATTCATATAACTTAGTAACTAGTATTTAGCTTCTTGTTCAAGATCTGAGTAACTAATATTCTACATAATCAGATTATAAATCATCTTCTAAAACCCATGTTGTCGATATAGCCCATAACGATTCAGACTTTAAATTAATTTTCAGTATTTGATCTTAGATCACTGCTTAAGAGGCAAATCATTAATAGTGAGCCACGTCACTCTCGGTAAAATATTGTAGTTTAGCAACTAAATAAAAAACACACTTTTTTAGCAACTGCGAAATTTATTTTTTCTTAATTCCAGGTACAATACCTACCTAGAAGTTCAAAACATTACGAGTATATTACCAACGCGTTCACTTTGTAATATCACGCCATCATTTACTCTAAATTTGTGAAATCAATGCTGTCACTTACTGTCATTAAAAATTTAATTTTGTTTCATTTTGCTAATTTGATTTTGTTGTTCTGTTGTTCATGTCGTGGTGCAGCCAAGTCTCTATTAGCACAACCTTTAAAGATATATGAAGTATAATAAAGATTATTATTGACGGAAAAGCAATAACATGAGCTACTCGGTGACGTGTTTCTTGTTCAACGCTTGCTGAACTTTTCGAAATTTAATTGGCTCTTATTGTTAGTTGTAGTAACTTTTTGAAACTTACTTATAGTAGCTTTAATGTTATGTTCACTTGATAAAACGATACGACTGATGTAATGTATTAAACGTGCTAATTGATGGTAATAAAACGTTATGCTTATTCCTCGGCTATTTGTGTGACTGGTGACATTGGCAAATAAATAAAGTAAAGACTTTAAATTAATTTGTAATATAGTTTTATGCGAGCATCGTAGCTCATAGTACAAGGACAAAATCCGCGACACTTATTGTTCTCTTTCAATGTGATGTCGCTAAGTGGCGGAAAATTCGTAAACGAAGCAATCCATCGATTTTGGGGCACGACTGCACGAGTGCGATAACTTTGGGGGGGTCCATCTCGTCCCGTTTAGGAGGTAGCGGCAATTAAAAAAAAAAAAACTTAAAATGAAAAAAATATATATATAAAAAACAACGGCAACACCTACAATAAAGTACTGTAACGGTTTTGAAATCCAGAAACTTATTCTTTAATATTAAATTTAAGTTATATGATTTGTAAAAATAGTTTTTGAAAAATTCGCATGCAAACTCAAAAATTTGACTAAAAAATTGAGAAATAAAAGTATAGACCTTTTTTTTTTAAAGTATGAATAGAAGTGCTAAATTTGCATTTTCTGGTCAATGCTCATATCCATTCTGAATCGAACACAAAAAACCGAATGGTTTTATGTCTTCTAGTTTTTGAGAAAATCAAAAATTACTAAAAGTACTTTTTTATGGAATTTTTTGTTTTTTGCTATTTACGGTGATAATATGTATGGGGGGGCATGCTGCCTCCCTGCAACTCTCCTGCTTGGCCCAATGTAGGATTTGGGGTAAGAGCGAGGTTAGATGTACATATGTACATACATATATACTTCCGTTGAACTGATGCAAGACTTCGATATCAATATATTGATGATGGGTTCATCTTTTTAAGTAAAGTACAGCAATTCCTTTAGCGTTACCCAGAATGCACCACAAGGAGGTAGAATTCCATTGCATTCCACGTCTTAGTCAGTCGGGGTATAAGTAAGTCTGAAGTTAGTTACAAATAGTTAAGTCAATTTTCAATGTATTCAAAAGGTATGTGAGTCTCGTCAATGAAGTCATCGTCCGTACTGGTGTTACTGTCGAGTTCGTTAAGTTCATCGCTGATAGTGAGAAGCCGAGGTTGTTTTGGCGGTAAAATAGCCTCTAGGTTCTCACTGTGAATGGTGGGAGGGTCGAATTCCTTTAGTTGCATGCCCACACTTTCTTCACCATCGATAAAACCTTGAAATACTTTTTTTAAGGTCTAGTAAAAATTCCACGATTTGGGAGCCCAAGTCGTCCTTATAATTTTTTTTAAGGCAGTACTTTCGATAAAAGGAAAGTGCCATATACTGGTGAAGGTGGTGCGTAGTTTTGCGGCATAAAAGAGATTTTTTTCAGAAGCTTGTTCTGATTCTCCAGATCGTTAATAGTGTTGCTTGCATCGGTCTTATCAACATTTTCCCCTTTGCTGTGGTTCGTTACTTCATGGGTCGTAGAACTAGAAAACATGTTCTCAACACTTATATACTGGCGTGCGCTATCGGTACAAATACGACTGGTTAACGTATTTATGGATAAAAGGCCATAAATCTTCCTTACATTTAGAGTTCACCGACCTTATCTTCTTTGCAAAACAACCCCAATACTACGATTGTCATCAGTTTCGGTAACACGGCCTCTGTGATATTTTTTTTTGTAAGAAAAGTCTCCTCGATTTGCACAGTTTTTTCTTCGCCGCCAATGCTGACATCAACGTGAGACGCTATTATTTCGGCTATTTCACGACAATAGTTAAAGTGATCTATTATAGTAGATTTACTTAGTTCGCTTTTATTGTCGTGATGGCGCCAAGCGGTTAAATGCTAATTTTAAATTAAAAAAAAAAAATTATACGTTAAGATATAATTAATTTACCTGGAAGACCGTGTTCACAGGCATTTTTATGACAAAAGAGATAATTATCGCAAGCACCTCGTGCATCTCTAACCGACATTGAGGCCCATGGAAAAATGTGCCGATAGATGGGTTGATTGTATTCCTACAACTTTTGTTTGTATTCCTACAACTTTTGTCACCATTTTTTTTAGAGCTTTTTGTTGAGCACCGCCACATCCAACCGAAGTTAATGTTTTTACATATTTCCACCTTCATAGGTAAGTTCCAACACAGTGGGAAAGTTGAAATTTTAGGAGGAATTATACCAATCTTCTAAAAACGCAATGCTTGTTTCGTTGGTCGACACCAAATCCAACCAAATCCAAAAACAAAAACAAAATATTGAGAAGTTTTGTAATTTTGGATGGATTAGAGGATGCTTAGCTGCAATCACTTAATCAGATAAAAATCACTCGATTCGCACTAAGGTTGAACACAGAAGGACCTTTGTAAATATCAATAACTACACGCTTTACCACATGTGTATGAAAAAACAACAACTGTACAAAAGTGAAACGTTTGTTTGGGGAGCAACGAAGTTGTGACAGCGAGACCTGCCACATGCAAAAAGAGAGTTTAAATTCCTTAATTCGCGAGGCGAAATTATCAAAATTTATTATCAAATTTATGGCTAGTTTTGTAAAGCAAAAATCCATAAAATATTTTGGATATGCAAGTGTGGATTCAGGAAAAAGTTGGTGAAACTGACCCAAGTATACCTAAATGGAATCAAAGGCCGAGGTAAAGTAAGATATGCCCCCATCTGAAACATAAGATATATTTACTTATATCTACTCCTTAAATCAAAGGGGTAACTTTTCATCACTCCTCTTTATTATGGTCCTGGATTGCGTAGTGATTTTCCGTTAGGGAAATAACCCGTAATGGAATCACATCCGCTATAGCTTACGTTGACAACCTGGACTTTCTGGGAGATAGTGAGGCAATAGCTGAGAGAAACGCAGAAAGTGTAATAATGTCAGGAAAGGAAGTAGATTTAGAATTAAATGAAGAGAAAACCGTACATATATTATCACTGACTGACGCAAATCGAACCAAGCCTCGCAGCTGATTATACTCGATAAACGCTTTGAGAAAGTGAGCGTGTTTAAATATCTACGAACCCTATTGATTTCCAGAAACTAAGTAAAGATTGAAATAAATGAAAGGCTGCAGATGGGATTCGGGTCTTTGAAAGCACGATCTTAAGGACAATTCATGTAAGAAAACAGGACACGGAAGTAGGAGAAATGGAGAAACCTACACAATCAAGAATTCGAGGAACTCTATTCAGCCCAAAGCACGAAGACTAAGATGGACAGTATCCGTAGAACGAATGGTAAGCGGGCGAACAGTTTAAAAAAGAGAATAAGAGACAAAAAGTCCGTCAGGAAGGACGCCTCATAAAAAGGAATACAATATAAGGATGCTAACCTCATAACAGGAAGGTTTAGCAAATTATTGACAACGAGGCTCTGAACTTCCTAGTTCCAAAATGACCCTTAATAATAATAATGACCAATGCTTCTGAATTATCTCCTTCCAAGTAGAATGTAACAGACCTTATTGACTAACGGTTGGTAAGCCAACAGTCCTGACAGTACTATATGATATGAGATGTCAAGTATAGCAAAGTCAATACTAAAATCAGCCATATTATCTAGGAACGAGCCCGCTTGACAAATATTTTTTTTCTTTTGGTTTGTTTTGTCAGACATATATATACTAGTATTTACAAAATAGTACTCTTAACTACACATTATATTGTAGTTAGTATGTTTCTATTTTCGATGTTGCTTTATAACTGTTAAGGTCCAACAAAAACGTAGCTACGCGAATTGTTTACGATTTATATCTGTAGAATTAGTGAGATACCTAATGAAAACACAAAAACTAGAAGTTTTTCTTAATATAGGACTTTCCTTATATGGTTATACTGTCACTCACCCACAAAGCGACCAAGCAGTCGACATATTGCCTCATACACTTGAGTGCTGCGAGTCCGCGCAGTGCGCACGATGTCTTTCTTTACTTGGACATGTTACATGACAAACCATTTTTGGTAAACCAATAATTATGACTGTCAACTGACCACCAAAATCACACGGTCGTGCAGTCGTTGGAACCTTCGGGTCACTAATACATACATTCAATTGAGCTCATTCACTGAAAATGCATGCGTATGTAGCTGCAACTACGGAGATGGTCGTGGCGCCACGGTAGCCTCAAATGGATGTGCGAAAAAGTCAATGATGACCTCAATGTGGTATTCAATTTAAGTTTTCTTTAAAACTAAGTGAATAGAAAATCAAATTACAAGCATGAGCAATTGGCAATTGGCTTTGAATTAAAAATCAAATGCAAATTATCTCTTGGCTAAATTATGTAAACGCTAAAATTATTGAATTTTATTTAAATAAAACAAATATTAATTGTTCAGAAAATCCCCAGAGCATGCCGAATTCAGCTGAAATTAAAGACAATCGCCCGACTGATTTGTGATTTCCTTTACTTTTCATTTTTTACGGGATACATTGGTACATTGTTTTTTATAATTTAAAATTAAAAAATTAAGTGTAAACGATTACTACAAGGTCCTGCATGAAATAAAGGCCTTTCAATTGTAATACAGTGAATTGGTTACCAACTCAACCCAGAAATCTGCTGGATTAGAGTGCATGCCCACGTACTTCATCAAGTTGAGCAATAATAAGTGAATATCAAAGGCTTTTGGTAAATCAGTAAACAGTATCTACTTGTAGCTTGTGGTCAAGTGCCTGCGGGCGGGAGTGGGAAATGATGCGCATATTCATGACTGTGGGAAGCAATGTCAAAATATTGTGTATGCATAATCGCACTTCATATGCAAAAAAAAATATATTCCGGTGGTATCCTCAACCCTCGCTGAAAGAGATTCTGTAATTGACACACAAAATTGTTTACCCCCACTCTAGTAGTTTCTTTGACAACTGACTGGATACGAATGTGGTTTCAACTTAAACCATAAAGTAGATACATATGGGAATAGATTTAGGCAGAGTAAACCTTGTTTATATTTATACATACATATGTAAATATAAGTACATGGAGTGAATATTGCATTGGACAATTTCACTAATGAAGAATTCTCTGCTTGGTTTCCTGGTCAAAGTTAAGTTTAATTTTCAAACATTCAATAAGCTACACTTACATATATAATAAGTGTACGTTTATTTAAAGCTGCCCTTATTTTGAATGACGCCTGCTGTATCTACGCCAACCTGACTGTTGGCACTGATGTACTGCTATAGAAGATGTTTATCCAAGGAAGGACTTATTGCAAGTCACTTTAATACTATCAGGTTTAGTGCTCTTATGGAGCTGACAACAAAGCTTGCTTGTGAGAGTCAAATCCAGGTATGAATAATGCTGATCTAATCGAATATGCTTCTCTTTAATGTTATTAATGAGTTCGGATCCTTGGGTAATTTATTTATTTCCTTGAATGCATTACAAAAAATTTAAATCCGCTTTTAGTAAAAATAGACAAAAATATACTTTTCTTACGAATATAATATCATATAATTTTTACGATCGGAATGGTTATATTAAGATATATGTACAATATATGAAGTAAAAATAATCTTTAATAACCGATACAGCAGTATACTTTGGAACCTGGGCTTGAGAAACCAACTTGGATCATCCAGTCCAGCCCCTTCTGCTTTGTGTACAGCAGTAAAATTGTTAATTTCTGACTTTTTAAGAGGATATCTTTAATCAGTGTCAATTACAGGGCGAAATATAGAGTCATTCAACAAGAGGTGTTATTTGAATACTTTCAACAAGCGCAACATTTATGTGCAAAGTGGTGATGTTTTAATCTTGCGAATAACAGCTCTTATATTTTATATTACTAAAAAGTTCATAAATCGTTTGTGGAATATTATTGTAGCATAGACTTTATCTTTAACATAGTCTTAATCTAATAGAAGCACTCATTTCAAGAAAACACATGACTAGGAAATCTGTCACGAAAGAGAATCATTGCATTTTCAACATAGTTCGGTAGCGCGATGAACGTATAATGTTGAGCGTAGGCTACGAAATTGTTGTACATAGTAGGGCCCAATTCCTGCGATCATCTCGTTTTTAGTCACACTCCAAGCTACGAGTGCAATAATTTCAACTGTGGTAACTTTTGGCACTCGTTTCCGAGAGGTTAAAATTCATTGTTAAATTCACTGTAACTGTGAGATAAGGCGCTTGATGATGACTAAAAACAGTACGTATCTTACGAAACGTTTCTGCGTTTCCAAGGCTTTGTGGTAATGAATTCTGGCTATTTGTGGAAGTGTTTATCGATACATATTAAATAACCTCCTAGATTTTACTTGTCAAAAGTGTTAGTTGAATGTTGACAAATGATATCTCTTTGTGGATGATTCTTTGCAATCATCATCCTCCCGAACAACACGCTGAATAATGCATATTATCCAGTGTACTGGAAGACAGCGATGATGAAAGCAACTCCCAAGAGGTATAAGGGCAAATCTCCGGTCGATAAGTCTCCTTCCGAGTAAAGTCAGCACTGTCTTCAATGGATTGAGGACATCAAAACAAACAAACCATTCCGGATAACCAATTCGGTTTCAGAGCTGGGCATGACACTATTCATACCGCGTCGAAACTCGTATCGGATATCCAATAGGGCAAATGCAATGACCAATGCACGGGTGCCTGTCAGATTGACTTGGAAAAAGCTTTCGACACCGTATGGTTGTAAGATTTAAGATAAATATAATTTTTGAAATGTTAACAGGTAGAAACTTGGCTATGAAAATTGCCTTCGTGACTTCTACGCAAGGGCCGGTAGCGCTTTCGCTCTGAAAAGATAGCTGGCAACTTGATACTAAAGTGAAGGTGATCTGCTTTATGGCCTTAATCAGGCCCATGACTGAATATAAATGTCCCAAGTGGTTCAATGTGAAAGCCATTTTAATGGATAAGGTTTTGGTGTTTAGGAGACAATGTCTTAGGATTTATCTCAGATTACATACTCGTAGTACACGAAATTTTACCCAATCGAGGTTCTTCAAAATAAGGCTAGTATTTTATGAGTATGGGTGGACAATTTTGAAATAAAAATGGTTTTAAGGCATTGTCCTAAATTGTTCTGTTTACTTTAGAGCTTCTTATAATTTCGTTAAGACAAGTAAGCTAATTTTAATTCTTTTTTTCTAAAGCAAAAAAGTTTTAAGGTAAATTCATACATTCATAAAAAAAAAGAAACTATCAAATAAAAAAAAACATCGGGTCTTAAAATGTTCAGGCGCTTTGTTTTCTAGAATTTAGCATTCTTCATTGTTATATTGCTTGAAAAGGTAAAGAATCCTCGTATCACAAGACAGGTAAAAGTAGCGTGTATTGTGAAGAAAGTAGCCGAAAACGAACTAGGCGATTTTAAAGCTTCCAAAGGCAAGCCTTGATTTGACAAAGAATACGATGAATCTTCCCTAATGTCCTAAGACTTCAAACCTTCAAAAGACTGAAACAGTAATTCAAACATGATATCAGACTCGACGAAGGAAAGTCACTTTCGGACTAAAAAAACTACAATTGCAAGGGAAACAACCCCTTGTTCAAATACAGGAAGAATGCACCCCGAAAAATACGAGAGTAATACGAGTATAAGCAGGGATAAACGCTGTAAAGGATACCAGCCCAGAAAAGGATTTATACCCAATAATAATAGAAAGATCATTTCGGACAACGAAAGAGTTGCAGCCTAGTGAAGGCGATATTTTGATAAACTGTTTAATGTACGTAGATATAAACAGCATTAGCAAGCGATATAATATGTATATACACTATAAATTCAGGTAAAACTGCCAACCATCGAAGAATCCCGAAAACGTTGGTTAAACTGATGCAAATATGTTTAGAGATGCATTGTCACCACATCTTTTTGATTTGATGTTCGAGTACCTAATGAGATCTCTTCAGAATAACTTAGAACTTGGTATCTGGCTAAGAATGAGGAAATATATTTAGGGTGTTTGAAAACAAAAAATATTCGATTAAAAACTCGAGGGACTTTATTAAGTCCTTCATTGTTCGAGTAATAAAACCGTTAAAACTAAGATAGGAAGAACAAAGGGAAAGATTGGACAGAAGTTGAACAGTCAAAAGGATAATGAGGAAGCTTGAGGGAAAGAATACCGCCAGGAAGGCCGCGAATCCATGGGAGGACAAAAGGTGCGCATGCCTCCCTGTGCTTGGCGAAGGGTTGTCAAAGAAGCTCTGACCTTCCCAGTTCTAAATGGCCGTTAATAACAGTAAAAAAAATGATTTCTTTGTTCGCTAATCATACGCGTAAGAGACTCATAAGTATACGAGTTATATGATAGACAATTCTGAACCGAATGCATTGTCTTGGGTGAAGTGAAGAAGAAATGAAGAAGCTATTTCTCCTTTGAAATCTCTGTAAAGCACTGTATACTTGCACATAAATCAATTTTCCATGTAGTAGTTTATATTAGAAAAGTCTAGTATTTGTTTTCTCACTTTATATTTCTTTTTCTTGGAACTTAATACAATAAAGCAAGCTCGTTTTTATAGAGCTTTGCTTTCTTTACGTATTTTTTTCTATAATTTCAATTTGAATTTAGATTTATTCAACGTTGCATTACATAATCGAATTTCTGATTTAACTGATTGTTTACCCACTGAGAGTCTAAAACAGATTGGGCACCAGTATGACCTTTATAACCCTGTATTATTATCAAGACTAATTACTAGAACGACTGTGTTAAAACGATTTTCATTTCATTTGAATAGAAAGCCTTCTGAGAACTAAAAATCTTTAAGTACTGATAACCTTCTAGTTCATCATTTTAGTATTATCAACTGACTCCTTAAATCGTTCGTCTTATCTGATGCTCGCCTATAAATCTGTGCTCCAACATGTACCTCACATTAGACTATTCCCAGACACCCTGCAGTAAACAAATCTAAAAGTATGAACCATTTCGAAATTAAGAAAAACCGAATTAAATTATTTAAAAATTATTTTCGTTTATCTATAGAATGAATTTTTCGTGGGTCCTTCTTGTCGTAATGGCTTTGGTGGCTGTTGTTGCTGGTGTAACGTGTCCTGCTGGATTTAACAAAGTTTCAGGGCAATGTGCTGCCGAACGCCCCATTCATGGCGAATGTCCAAAGAATTCCGAGTATAAAGTGAATATTAATAAATGTGTTTACCAAGGTTAATAAACCAGTGATATCCTAAATTTTCAAGTTCTTTCATTTGTGTCTGTGCCGAGTTTTCAGATCGGTCATGAAATATATATTTATACAGGGTGTCCCACGAGCAGTGTGCCAAAAATCTAGAGCGTGTAGGTCTGGTCAAGACAAGAAAAAAATCGTATGGGAGGGGGGGGTCTATTCCCCCCCGTTTAGCCGGGAGGGGCAATTTTCTAAAAAATTGACTTAATTTGGAAAAAAAATTATTAAAAATCAACAGTTACATCCACAATGCCGTGATATACTTTTTTGTAAAGGCAGAAACGTCTTCTTTGCTTCTTTGATATTGTTTCTAAACGAAGCTGTTTTAAGGAATTGTTTTTGAGAAATTAATTTTCAAACTCAAAATTTTGAAAAAAAAATGAAAAACTATTTTTTTTCAAAATTGTATGTAATTAAGTACTAATTTTTTGTCCAAAATTCAATTCTCTTATTAGTTTTTAGTTAAAAACAGAAAACCGGATGCAAAACTGTTTTGTAGTTTTCGGGAAATTAAAAAAAAACCCGAACCATTTTTTTCTAAGAAAAACCTTTTTTTTTGGTTTTAACGCGGCTGGACTTGTAGGCAAAATAATGTATGAAACATTGACATCTTTTTTATTATTTTTAAAAAAATTGGAGTTTTATTATAATCAATTTTCAATATGATCCCCATTTTTTAGAAGGCAAAGATTATATCTCCTTCTAATAGCTGCACATAAGTCAAACAATTTGACTCCAGCGACTTCAATCCGTGCTTTCAGTCGTTCCAAAGATACTATTTCCACTTCGTAAACATAATTCTTCATGAATCCCCACACATAAAAATCTAGAGGAATTAAATCTGGTGATCTAGGTGGCCATTCCGTGGGGCCCTTTCTTCCGATCCAACGGTCACTAAAATGATCATCCAGCCAGTTTCTAACCCGTAAGCTGTAGTGTGCTGGTGCTCCATCTTGCTGGTAGATTAAATTATCTGCTATGGCCAAAGGAACGTTGTCCATCAAATCGGGCAAAAGGTCTTGTAGGAACTGCAAGTATGATTCTCCATTAATAACGGCATTCAAAAACCGGGGCCCGATTACAGTTTGTCCAACAATACCAAGCCAAACATTACAGCTAAAGCGGTGTTGTGATTTATTTTGTTTTTTGTTGTGTAGATTGGTGCTACTCCAATGATGCAAATTGTGGAAGTTAGTAACCCCATCTCTGGTAAACTGTGCTTCATCCGTCCAGAATATCCTTCCAAAATTGTTTCGTTCAGTTTCATTTCGAAGCAGTAATGATCGACAAAATTCTGCTCTCAAAAACTTGTCGTTTGAGGTGAGTTCCTGAACTGTCCTAAAATGGTACGGGTGTAAGTTTTCGGTATGAAGCACTCTCCGTACTCTAGATTTGGGCACTCCAAGCATAATAGCTATCCTCCTTGTACTAAGGGACCCATTGGCGGCGGGCGGACCCAGACGAAATTGGCAGGTCAGTTTTCAGGCGTTATCAATGAAAAAAAAGGATTAATCCAGGGTTATTCCAATACTGTGTCAGTTTATTGAATCCTCATAAAACTCCAATTTTTTTAAAAATAATAAAAAAGATGTCAATGTTTCATACATTATTTTGTCTACCTATTTTGTCCAGCCGCGTTAAAACAAAAAAAAAAGGTTTTTCTTAGAAAAAAATGGTTCGGGTTTTTTTTTAATTTCCCGAAAACTACAAAACAGTTTTGCATCCGGTTTTCTGTTTTTAACTAAAAACTAATAAGAGAATTGAATTTTGAACAAAAAATTAGTACTTAATTACATACAATTTTTAAAAAAATAGTTTTTCATTTTTTTTTCAAAATTTTGAGTTTGAAAATTAATTTCTCAAAAACAATTCCTTAAAACAGCTTCGTTTAGAAACAATATCAAAGAAGAGGTTTCTGCCTTTACAAAAAAGTATATCGCGGCATTGTGGATGTAACTGTTGATTTTTAATAATTTTTTTCCAAATTAAGTCAATTTTTTAGAAAATTGCCCCTCCCGGCTAAACGGGGGAGAATAGACCCCCCCCCTCCCATACGATTTTTTTCTTGTCTTGACCAGACCTACACGCTCTAGCTTTTTGGCACACTGCTCGTGGGACACCCTGTATACATATACTCAATATACTCAAAGTATTCCTCCCACTGGTTTAGCTTTCGTGGTAGTTTGGTGGTTATTCCTTTAGGTCTTCGATTTTGTTTTCGATTAAAGTTTGAAATCGTTTCCAAAACAAGAACGTGCAAATATGCTTCCAAAATAAAATGGTTCTTTTCTTCCGTCTACATACGAACGTGTGGGTACAAGTATCTGTAGTTATTGTACATTCACAGTGGTATTGTATTATGTGCCGACTGTTCTCTGTGTTGTAGATTTTTTCTCAGTTTCCACACAAATTTATTTCGACTCAATGTTAAAAACAATAAATGAAATTCGCCTGGCCGGTTGCGTTGTGAAGTTGGACTGGCATTTTGTAGGTTTCCACTAGAGAGTCATAATCCAGTTCTGTTTATTTTTCAATGCTCTTTTTGAGCATTTTATCTGTTTCTACTAAGGTTTTTTTTCTTTCAGTTTTTAGTTCGTGCTATCACAGAAGAAGATAGCGCGGAGAAAACGGAAAGTAGGACAGGTATTTAGAAAATAAGTTTTGCCTTGCAGTCAAAGTTTTTCATTTGCAGGAAATTGCTACAGAAGCGGCTTGTTCATCTCGTCTGATGGAACTCTTTGTCAGAAATTCAGTTGAATTTGGTTTTAGAAACTGAAATTAAGTTTACCCTTAGCACTTGTCCAAAGTCTCGTATTATGTTTGGTTTTTTTTGTTGTTTCCTATCTGTTTTGTGTCATTATTGCAATACGTATATGTTCTAGTAAATGGATCCACCACATCGTATACCTATATTCGTATACATATTATTAAAAAAAAAAAAAACTGCTTAAACGAGAATAAAATAAAGTGGATATTCGATTAGAAGAACGATTTCGTTTTCAATGCCCACAAATACTATCTGAATCCTTTTAGAAACCGAGAGAATATCGCATTAAAAGTACATCCTGAAAGTCAGCTGCAGAGAATGAAACAAGTTAGAGTACAAACTAGTGCATCCGGACGAAAATGAGAATTACTCCCGTCACAATCACATTTTTGCAACTACGGCAAAGACTTTGACAGGACACTGGAAAAACTCGAATTATACCATATAGAGCCAAATGTTGGTGGCAGGAATCAGGTTTTGCAATAGAATTCCGTTCTACGGATTTAAGGAATTTCCTTGCACACTGGAATTTGGTTAAAAGGGTCTCTACGAAAAGTTTTCTCCACAAATCCCTCAAGCGATGTTTCTCCTTCTCCGGAAAATCAAGCATACAGTAAAACATTCTCCCAGCGGGATAATGGGTTTCATTGCGGCGGTTTGCTCCAAAGTGCTAGATGTTCACGAGAACTTTCCTTGTAGTCGCAGAACATTTCTTTTTTTTTAAAGGAAGGTTCAAAGTTTCCACAGTTAACCGGAATTCCATCGCCATTAACATGGCCCGCTATAGCTACCGCCGTCGCCGCTACTGAAGTCGTCGCCCATCATAAAGCAAACAAAAAAAATCTTTTCCGAGACAAAATAATCTTTTGATAAATGACATTGGCTGGAAATATCTGCTCTCATACAGTAATTGGAAAGACGAAACTATTTGAAGTATGCACTTTTTCCTTTTCTTACTATGAACTTGTAAGATTTGTTTTGTTTTTACCTCTTACCCCAAGAATGTCAAAAATTGGACAGTTTTTAATTTTTATAGTAGGACGGGGACCTTAAATCGCATTTTTATTATGATTGATGGTTCGCAATAAAGCCAGCAATATCTATGTGGGAGAGTTCCATAAATTGAGGAAAAGTTTGTGTACTACACTAGTACTGATATCTTTGTTTTACCCTCTTGGCGCAACAGATTATGTAGACTCGAGCATTTAGCTTCCACAATCACTTCACTCATTGTTTGCACTATTTGTTTTTCATAAGAGTGATGCTTTCATCCATCTAGTGTTTTTTATTTTATGTCATTCTAGTGCATCATCTGTTGCTATATCATCTCAATGAGATCATGTTCCTCTTAATGGCAATAAGCGCCAGAAGAAATCTTAAAGTATGATGTAACGGGTGTGATAAGAAATTGTGAAGAGCAGGTCGATAATAAAGCCAGTGGTTTTTAATGCTCTTGAATACTGATATCAAAATAAAAATTGTTCAAATTTATTTATTTTAACAGATTACAACAAGTGCCAGTGGATCACGTAAAATAAAAAAAAACATTTTACCACAGCATTAGGTCTCTTTTTTACATTTTGTATATTTTAAAACGCACTTATAAGGCATAACAAAAAGTGAACTTTCTTCATAAGAAAACTAAGCATGGGCATCAGATCGTCCATATTTTTCGATTTGAAATTGCGCAAGCTTCCTGTTGTTGGGCAAGAGTAAAATAAATTACATGGGGAACTTGTATTATTGTAAGAAGACCATAGAAACCTTAAATTAATCGAATAAATGTATATCAGAAAATAAAATATCCTTACTTTGGTAAGCTGAGTGAGCCTAGACTTTAAGAGTCTTGTTAAAGTCATCACGGTTTTCCGACAGAGGACTCTGTTAATCGCTTTCTTCCGACTTAATATTTTTAAGCACATTAAACGGCCTCTTGCCGAATTGAAGCCTACGATCGTGCCCCGATATTGATTGCTAGGTATTACACAGCTTTTTCAATAGTGAAAGTCTTCAGATTTTGACCGGTCTTGATGGATTGGGGAGAGTTCTTCATTGTCATGCTGACCAGTCTGACGAGTTTCACCGGGATGGAAAACCTGACAACAGAGGAGGAATATACAAGAAACCAATTTCTTTATAGTATTAAGCCAAAGATGTGTCCTTACTTATGGATGAATACCACAACAAAAACACTACTTACATATGAGCTGGTTTACGTTCCTAATCAGATAATCTCCAGCTGGTTTGAAGAGATCAGCAGGGAGTTTGTCTACACCAGCACACTTGTGAGACTTAAGTACAGATATTGCAACCTTAGTTTTGTCTCGATCAGTGGGATGCATTTCTCGGTTTTTATCATCATCATATATTAATTTGGGTAAAAAATATTGAGAGATATCTATCAACAGATGGTGTTTAGTATCATATAACCGGGGTCATGCTTCAAAGTAACGACCATTTTCTGTTTCGCCAATCGTGTCAAAGCTATATTACTATTCGACTTCAATTTCACTACTTTGTAGCACCTCTACAGATCTTAAATCGTACGCTTCTCGTTTTCTTTCTTTTTTCTTAAAATTTATTGCTCTTCCCTTGTTTTCTGTTCATAAAGCCCGTGAGCGGCTCGCGTCCTCCTTTCCTGTTAGGCTGCATTCCTATGGCTTGCTTACAACGATACTATAAATGTTCCATTGTTTTCAGAGAGACTGCAACTTTTCGTCTGCGATATTCGCAGCCATATTTGATTTGTTCTATGATAGCTCCGTTGAATGTTCGTTATCTAGAATGTTGGAGGAATGCTTAACGTTAATCGCAATACGATCAATCTGATTGACAGTTGATTGATTTGTTGACCGCCAGGTGAACATTGAGATGTGGGCATTGCGTGTTGGCAACCACTGAAACGCTTAAATGCCACTTTCTTTGTACCAGTTTCCTGATATGATGTTGTCATTATAGCTGAAGCACACCTCTATCACGTGAGTGCAGAATTCGGCCTGTTTACATGCCAAAAACGAATAACTTTTTGCCAGAGACTGCCTTGAATGACAATCCCACATTCGAAAAAACTTTGTCTACCTCATTTGTATCAGTCGTCGCAGTATACATATATGTAGGTAGGTACGAAGATTCCAGTTTTTCATCCTCTTCTGCCCGTCGTTTTTGGTTAAATACCTAAATACGTTTCCACAAGTAAGTCAATTTTTCATGGATACAAAACTGTCATGATTAGGAAAACAGCAATTCGAGTGTGAGTAATGTCCAACCGCAAGAGCGCGTGGAAGAAGAATGAGTTGTGGTGCATAAAACGAGTAATGTTCATCTACTGGGTACTATGTATTTCTAAATATTGTATAATTGCAATAATTTTCCAATATATAGACAAAGATACATTTTCATTTCGAAGAGCCATGAAACCGAGTATGCTCTAGTAAAAAACCGTATTTCTAATTAAATACATGTGTGCACGAAGCTGCAAAGAAAGAACGTAAGAAGGGCTCTTAAAGTGGTTCCACAAAATTACAATTTCACTCCGAATTGCTTGTTAAATATTCATAAGGATTGCAGTTTGCACTTACGGTCGCCTCTACATTATTGAAATATCCAGTGGAAATCAACAGTCGGTTTGTGTGCCTTGTTATTTTTTTCCCTCTTTTTGGTACAGACACACATATGAAATCGTTTTCCTGAAAAGGACCGCTACTATTAATTTTACAACACGTAACAACTGCATATTTTGACAATTAAATATTCATCAGACAACATTTAAGCAAAAATGAAAATAAAAGCTAAGTGAATATAAGGCATGTACTCTTATATTAAGCTCTCCGTTGCGCTGGTACGTGCAGTATAAGTCTATTCTTGACTGCAAGCATGTTTAATAGAATACTACACGTTGTGAAGGAATATTGCTCAAATACAAGTTTAGTGGGTTTCAATTATATCTCGAATGAAAAGTAAGATAAAATAGAAGTTGGTACTATTGTAAATGATATACATTTCCTTCTTGTTTTAGAATTCATTTTACAGAACGAATTTTCTGGTTACTATGTGTAATTGTATCCGCAACCGGGTCGTACTATTTAATACTAGAGTATCAAAATTCTTTTGAAAGCAACGCAATTAGTTTGGTATTGGAAGGGTCAAGACTTCAGGATAAAACTCAGTTTCCAACAATTGCAGTGTGCGAAAACGGGGACCCCAACATCCCGTATCCTGCTCTGACAAACTATTTAAAGCAGTAAGACAGCATACTTGTACAATATATAGAAATTCAACTAATCATACAAGCGTAGATTAGCTCAAAAATCAGGAGTTAGCCAGACGCATTACATCATCGAAGACTATATATTAGGAATTATTTTTCTGAACAATTACGCCCATGGTAGGATAAGGTCTTGTGAAATATTGCCTAAGTGTGATGGTTGCGAAGAATGCCCAAAGTCAGACTACAAACATTTGGTCCGATTGGTAATTTTCTCTGTACCATCTTAATTCATTATATCAATCTTACTTTTGCTGACTACAGGTTCGACAAAATTGCTCCGAGCTAATTGTCAACTGCAACTGGAATGGAAGACCCTTCAATTGCTGCAATTTCTTTCTACCTCTACAAACACCCGTCGGAGAATGCTTTTTCCTTAACTCCATACAGGCCACCACTATGTAATGCTCTAAGAATTCACGTACGATTGTAATAACTTAACGTCATGTATTTGTTGCCATTAGGAACGGTCCACATTGGCTGAAGGCTGAAATTGATTGGTATGATGGAATTGGTGAATTACAGATTCAGTTTACGAAGCCAGTCGAGGTACGTGACATCGAACGAAGGGCTGGAGCATACGAGCACTCATGCTAATGAACATCCTCACATATACCTATATCTTAACGTTCCGAGTATTTTAAATATGGGTTTCATTATAATTATATATAGTGTTATATAGGGATTACTTACCATCAGTAATCTAAATTACTGATTGGTTTAACTCTTCCTTCCCGAAAGACTTGCCACCATTATTCTGCAAATATAATACTTTATATCCATTACGGGGTAGTTGGGTGTAACAAGTATTTGTAGTGCTGATAAATCTTGATTTATAGCAACGAGCGAACGTTGGACACTATACGCTTCCTGGAGGAATACTTAAAGTATAAATTGATTTCCACTTGTTTTCGTTTTAGGATATTCGCAAGAGTACGGTATTTTACTTGGAGAGTGTGAAATTAGATATAAGTTGTTGTTTGGTTTCGTTACTATAGTTCAGTATGTGAGAATGCATCGCTGGACAAACGATTCTTTATTGGAGGTTACAAAAATGCTTTGCACAGATATCATTTAAGATCTTTTGTTGTTTTTAACTCAATTAATTTTTTAAATAGAATTATATATGAAAATCCTTTTGAAATGGACAATATTGATAATATAATTTTTTAGGTTCACATTATCAACACCGAAGACGTACCTGATGCCGTATTCGTTTTACGGCCGTACAAATTGAGGATTGCAAATGAAGAGAAATATCTTCACTTACACATTCTGAAGATGATTAATGACATAAACGTCCGGGATACGTCACCAGAATACCGAAGGTGTCGGTTTCCCGATGAAAACTTCAAAAATGCTTCGTACAATTACTACAGTTTTTCGACATGTATATTCGAATGTATCAAGCAGTACCAATTGAAGATTTGCAACTGCGTCAGTTTGAATTACATCGTTCGCAGTTGAGTGCAATTATAATTATCAATTTGTTTTGAATTTCAACAACGGTACTCATTGCAGATAATGACAAGTCCACAATTTGCGACTATGATGGCTATAAATGTCTAGAGCAAAACGATTTTCTGATCCTGATACCTGCCTTGATTCGACCTTGGGGCTATTCAAACGATTTGAAATGTAGATGCTTACCATCGTGTACCGACAACGAAATTAAAATCGTTCAGGAATCTCAATCGTTCGTTATTGCTTTTTCTATGTACACAAAGGCACATAGCAAACTATCAATTGCAGATTAATGAAAAACGGATCCTCTCAATTGGGACTTAGAATTAAACAGACAATAGAAACCCATCAATATAGACGACAGGCTGTTCGAGCACGCTTAGATGTAGTGGTAACCATAGGCGGAATTTTGGGTCTTTTCATGGGCGCAAGTATCCTGAGTGGAATTGAGATTCTCTATTTTTTCTTGGCACGAATTTTTTACAAATAAATCTAGCTTTGATCTCCAGTCCTTTATGGTGCAACCATCAGTTGACTACAAGTACACAGTATACATATATAATTTAAATATGAATTTTATTATATTTAGAAACGTATGTCAAATTATAGCTTGATTTAATCACTTTTGTGCGCGGTTTTTATCAATTCTACTATTGTCCGGGCGGAAATCCATTAACGTGGAAATAACTCCAATGCTTTGTTTTTTTCTTCACCTAAATAGAAAATGTAATTATTTATTTTTTTATTCTCCTAATTTTAAGTATTATACAATTGCTTTTGATATATTTTATAGTTTAAATGTCTATGTTAAGAACAGGACCTTGATAAGTTTTTTGGGTCTGCGAGGCGTAGACGTTACAGCTCACGGAGAGCCAGAGTCAAACTTCTCTCATTCTCATGTTGTGTGCCACACAAGTGAACGGGACCTACAATTTAATGCCGATTCCGAACGGCGAGCACCGAGAAGCTTTTTCACGGCAAGTGTACTACGGGGGGTTTTGTCAATACCCCACCGAGGAGAGAAGTCGCGAACATTCGATGGCGTTGGTGTTATCGGGATCCGAACTCGCTCATTGACACACTACCCACTGCACTACGGCGATCTCGGCTGATCATTTAATTATAAAATGACGAAAAGAGTTTCATAAAACTAGAACAGGTGTTTGTACGAGTATGTTCTTAGCTGGTAATAGTGAGACCACTCACTATTGTTCTTGAAGAAGTTTGTGTACAACCTATCCAATTCTTTCCCTATTTCTACTTCTTCTAATTCCGTATCTAGTATCTCAACATTGTTAGCATTTGTTGACATGTGTTTTCTAACGCCATGCTTTAATTTAAACCAGGCTAATTCCAGTCATCTATTTTGTTAATGAAGGATAATCGACAATGCTCTCTCTTCCGCAAGTTTTCATTGGGATATTTTCCTGACTAGAAAACAATACCGTATCTGGATATAACTTATTATCTCGACTTTAATATATAAGATGCTCTCTCCTATGTTGCATGTGATTTATTTTTTCCCATTATATAACAATATGGTAGAAGCTTTATCTAGACAAGTACACTACACTTGTTGGATTTTTTTTTGGTTCCCCGCTGGTAAACAGTAAAATACAATTTCGATGATTTGTCTTTTATGAGATTTGAACTCCCTGTCATTGTCTTAGGCCAATAAACTAACTACTGGATTTCGATACCCTAATATATATTGCTTTATAATATACGCCAGTAATGAAAAAGAAAGGAGAAGGATTTTGTTGATTACTGTCTTTTCAATCAGTTCAATGGCAGATATCGATTTATTCACGCTGATATATAAAACGATAGCAGAAAGCTAGGAATAGGGACGTGTTTAGATACCAGCTCACTAACAATTTGCGTACTTGTCCGTTAAACCTTTCAGTCAATAATACCAATCAACAAATTGACGGTTCTATTGAAATTTGAAAAAAGGAGCCTTAAAAAAACAAATCACAAAAGAACATTGATGCTACTCCGTGAAATATTAAACTTAATAAAGATCACAAACCGTAAAAGAAGGCTCCGGCAAAAATACAAATCAGACAACAGATTTCGAATAATTGACTATAGAAATTGTAGTAAGATAATAATTGAATATAGGAGAAATAAATTAAAGTTACTCGATTCGTATTCCAGACATTTTTGGAAAATACTGAGAAAGAAAGACAATCACAGACATATGTAATTGAAAATAAATGCACCACTGGTATCGTCCAATGAAGACAAACAGAACTTTAAGCAATTACATTCCCTAAAAATGGTACCACCACAAACTTTAATTTATCTAAAATCTAGACTGAGGATCAATGAAAAAGAGATAATTTGTCTTCGATAATTCCATCACATCTCTGCTGTCATATAACATTTCTTATCAATACCTGTTTAAAAATTTAATACTCCCCTATGATATTGAAGGAGTTGTTGTGTTACCTGAGGTATTTCATTGGAGCAAATATGGAAGAGTTGTTTACTTATACTATATAGACATTTATTCATAAAAAAATGAGTTTTTGTCCAGCGTATTTAAGGCCCACTCACCGAAAGTTCAACGCTGTGACAGGTTAAATGGCTTCAGCTCTTGCACGAGATGTAATTTGTAAAGTTTTAGCCCGAAATCTTTGTGTAAAACTTAGTCGAGTAACACAATCCCATACTGCGAATAGCGACGATTTGAGAAATCATAGTCTTCATTAACATTCGCGGATATAACATCAGAATATTCCCTCAGTAAGCACTCTACGTCCAATGGCGTGATTTTGGTTTGACATTTGGTCACTATGGCTTGAATCGCTTGTTAAGTATGTCGATTAAGACGACCCTAAAATGATCGAAGTAGGTGAAAAACATTTTCCACAGAGTATGGACTTTGATAAAAAATAAAATAATATGTAAGGGTTTTTCAGATGTAAGTCTTTCGATAATGGAATGGCACGGTCTCCTGAGTAAGCTTGGCTTCAACAGAAATGACTAATCGCTACTAATCAACACATATGACTAATGGACAGCGAAAAACCAAACAGATTAAAATCACGTTTAACTAATCAATCAATGAATGAAACTGCTCAGTTATGTCGAGCATATTTGATGTTCTTATAATTAATTTATATCATGTGAATGATATATTGTGTAGATCTTTTCGTTGGAAACCAAGTTTAAAAATCTACATTGCATCCTTTTTTGTTTTTTTTTTTTTTTTTTTGTTGGAGGCTTCTACTCTATCTGTTGGAGCACTCAGACACCAATACTGGTATGTCCCTGTATTACCAGACGGACACCTTGTCTTTATTGTATTTTCCCCGTTGTTCGGAGAAAAGTGAGGAGAGGCTTCAGTGATGTAGAGCTAAGAGATTCGGCACCCACCACGTCGGCCCCAAGGATGCGCCACCGTGCGCGAACGAAGGCGGGACAGTCGCAGAGAAAGTGTTCTGCTGTGTCACCCTCCTCGCAACATGCAGCACAGGTAGGCGTCTCACTGATGCCAAGCACGTAGAGATGCTACCAAAGACCATTCCTCTTTAGGCGAGAAATAGTTTTCAGTGCACACCCTCTGACATATATGTCAAGGGGTGGAAGATTCATCATAGCATCTAGAGCAGCTCCCGGTGTGCTGGGGAAAGCCCCCGTGCAGCTGCTCTTTGGAGTGTGGTGAGTGCAGCCACAGCGTATTTGCGTGTTAGCCTGCTCCACCAAACAACCGATGCATATGAGATTATCGGTCTTATCATTGCCGTACAGATCCAAAGGACCTTCTTCGGCGATAAGCCCCATGTTTTGCCAAAGGCACCTTTGCATTGCCAAATAGCTGACAGCGCTTTGGTGGTTTTGGACTGAACATGTTTTGACCAAAGAAGTTTGCTATCTAGGATGACTCCCAGATACTTAGCTTCCTTGGATATCAGGATGGGAATGCCTTTTAGCACCAGCTGAGTAATGCCAGTATTTTTCCTCCTTCTCGTGAAGAGAACGACATCAGTCTTAAGAGGATTAACCGACAGCCTATTTCTCGTGCACCAGTCTTCGATCACGTCTTGCGCCGCCTGCGCTTTGAGACAGACATTCGCTAAACATGAGCCGACAGAGAGAACAGCAACATCATCCGCATAGGCCTGGGCATTGAGATTATCTAGCAGAGAGTCGACCACCATGCACCATAACAGCGGAGACAAGACACCACCTTGCGAGCAGCCCCTGTTTACTCCAGACTTGACACATTGTTCGAGGCCTGCATCAGCGATCAATGTCCTGTGCCCGAGCATTGCTTTGATATACAGAACCAGTGCTTCATCTACGCCATGCCGTCTAGCAGCGTTACACATGCTGTCGAAGGTAGCGTTATAAAGCTCCCCAATGTCGACGAAAATGCCTAGTACGTACTCTTTCCTTTCGAGAGCGCATTCAATTCTCCCAACTAGGTTTTGAAGCTAAGTCTCGCAGGATTTTCCGCGCTGATAAGCATGTTGCATGTCCGAGAGAAGATGCATTCGAAGGGCAACTTTGCGCACGCGCAACTCTACTAATCTTTCCATGCTTAGACTCGGTGAAGGTACCATCAGACTTTCCGCTTTGTCGATTTTCCTCGTTTGAGAATATTAACCAACTTGCTGCTCGCGCTCAGGGATTTGATCTCTTCGCAGAAGGACTTATAGGAATCATTCTTCGATTTACGAATAAGCTTCTTATATTCTTTCTGCTTCGATCGATATTTATTCCAGTCATCTTTCGAGTTCGATTTAAGCGATCTGTTCAAGAGACTTCTGGCTTCCCTGCGAAGACATTGGAGTTTCAGCGTTCCACCAGGGAACCGGCTTCCTGCTGGGCGGTTTTTTGACAGGACATGCGAGTTCAAAACAGTTGGTGATGGCGCTGTTCAGGTTATGAAGGGCATCCTCCACCAATTGATTTGTTTTGAGTTTAGGGGGGGCTTGAGTGGATTTCTCAAGCTCCTCCCTGAATCGCACCCAGTCCGTCTTTCTCGGATTCCGCTTGGGCTGCGAGGGGAGATCCCACACTTCAATTGGAATTCGATGTATCTATGGTCTGACAGCGTAACATCTGGTAAGACTCTCCAGTTAGTGATGGCCTTTACATGCCTATTAGACAGGGTTAGGTCAATCACTTCCTGTCGTCTCGCCGTCACAAAGGTTGGTTGAGAGCCAACATTGTTGATGATAAGGTCAGACGAAAGAATGAAGTTTAAAAGATGGTCTCCTCTCCGGTTGGATTTGCTGCTGCCCAAAACTGTATTTTGAGCGTTAGCATCGCAACAGATGATGAGTCCAATCATTCTGGCTTCACAGTACTCTACGAGTTCGGAAACCGCCTTAGGTGGCGGGGGTAGTACCGAGTCGTAGGGGAAGTACATTGCATCCTTACTACTAAAACATTTGTTAAAAGTGAGCAAAACAGAAATACCCTTACGTGAAGGTAAATCTCCCATTCAAGCGAATTAGGAGAGATACGAGCATTTCCCTGGATCAATCAATCTGAAGATTGATAAAAAAAAAATAAAAATACTTCTTTCCAAAAAAATATAGTTTACATTTCTTCATCAGCCTTTTTCAGCACTTATCATCACTATCGGTACCAATTGTAATATATCGATATTAATCGTGTATTTGAATGTAAAAAGGCACACATTTCAGTGCACTTTGTATTTAAATATCCTGCTCTTTCATAGCTGGCTCCTTTTCCGGCGTGACTTTTATATCTTTTTATCAATTTATATGCTTTGTGAACAAATCTATTGGATTTATAATTCTTGATTTTGCATGTGCGTGCAATCTTACATATACTATACACAATCATTGTGCAACACACGTATAAAGTACCTACTCGTATAGATCTTGCATTCCTTGTCTGCATTTAACGTTTTTAAGATGAAATTGCGGAAAGCGATTCGAGCTTGTCGTTTTTTCCAATTGTTTCATTGAGCATCCCCTAGCGCATCGCTTCGTGTAGTCTCGTTCGCTTCTATGGCGAATGCAATGTAACATGCAGGAGGAAATTGAATAGAAATTGTGAAAATTGAAAAACTAAGCAAAAAGTGATAAAAATGGCGTTCAACCGTTTGCTCTGCATTCTGAGGACATGTGCAAATATTGGCTGCCGGTATTACCAGTTGCAGAGAATGCCATTAAGTCTCCTTCTTCTCTTTGTCCTTGATTTTTTCCCCCTTTTTTACACTTTTTTGCTTGTTTTGCCCCCATCTTCTTTCAGTTCAGCATTGTTGACTTGGGTGTTGGCAAAGCTATTTTATTAATAACTGATTATTGGTTTCTTCATTGTTTGGGGCGTCGAGCTAAACAGAAGCTAAAAGGAAAAGAATTTATTTATTAAAAATCTACATTCTTCGTACTAAGTAAATATAGTAAGAGGCTTCATTTGTTTGCGGAAAATATATGAATTCCTTAAGAAGGGACTCGTTTTCTTTTTTTTTAACTTGAATTAGAATTTTGATTAACGGAATACCAAGCATAATTCAAAGCCATGTATATGTAAGCACGTAGTAATGTAGGTTTCCCAAATACTCTTCTGAGATATCGATAATTTACATATGAAAATTGTTGTCATATTGCTTCAGAATGAATGATACATAGAGACGTGATACATACCAAAAGCATGTACATTTTTATAAAGCGGTATAACAGCAACTCATGTGTTAATCATGCATGTGAGATTGGATTTTTTGTGCACATACAAGTGCGAAAGGATTCAAGTTTCTATTTGACACAACTCAGGATTTGACAAATGACCTCAATCGGATTCGAAAACCAAAGTGGCTAGCGTTTATTACACTTTGTAGATAACACTCAATCATTCATGTGGAAAGACAAAATCCTTTACTTTTCATCGGCCTAGGTCAAATGCCGCCAATATAAGGTCCTTATCTCACCCTTCTACCACTAGCCAGTTAACTGTATACATCACCATGTGATATACTCCTATTCGGCAGATAGAGAAGCGTACAAATCGAAAGAGAAGAAAACGTACAGTCTGTCGAATACCCATGTCAACATAAATCAAAGAAGTGTGACACCCTAATCCTGAAAGTTTATGTCGAGCACTTTTTTATTTCCATTTTTTTACTTTTTCTAGATTGCTTAAATGGCTGGACATGAAAGGCGATCAATGGGCAGGATATCTCCTGATTTTTCAATGATAGTTGTGACGTGTGGGTGGGTAGTGGGTCCAAATTCTTGAATGTCACTTCAAGTGACTGGTACTTGTCAAGTGCTCTTGGCATCACTTATTCAAGCGTGTGAGTTTCTTTTTTTTAGTTTTTTTGCGACATTAGGTATTGAAGACGGGTTTTGCTCAAATTTTAGTAACATACACTCCAACATGTCTGAAGAATGAGAACACGGAAATATCGGAGTTAAATAAAAACGCTGTTTTATTGATTGCAGACTTGATGGAGCTTACCGTTTTTATATCATAAGCATGCTTCAAGATCGAAGTGAATTGATATAAAAAGGTTTCCTAATGTTGGTATGCTATCAAGAATGAGTAAATGGGAGTAATTCATCTGCCTTGCAAAAGAAAGCCAATAATTGTACCCTCTGTGAATAATTCGATACATACTATAGACCTTAACCTCATCCCATATTTTTATGGGTGCTTTTTGTCATCAACTAAACCGCTCACGCGAATCTTGTGCGTTGAACCCGCCTATGCCGCAAAGTGTTTGTGGAAAACCAGAGTGCCAACTCCATTTTCCAAATAGCTGTTGAAACCATAAAAGAGTATGTACATGTAAGAGCAATGATGCTGTAACCTATGATCTGCGACCAGTTTATTGAGCGGAGCTAATTCCTTCCCGAAATGTCCCAGTCTAATCTACAGAGAAGCTCATAATAAATTAAAAATATTTCCTGGTTCCTGTCATCTGTCGAAAATTGGATTATCGATTGGTGTACAAAAATGTGTACATACGTACATACATACATATTGCCTTAGATACATATGTCTCTAAGCACAGGGGAATGGTATTGTGAAAGTCATTTTCAGTATTATCACGCATTTACACACTAAATTCTAAGCTAATATAATCGCACAGAATTTGTTTTACAAATCGGAAATAAATATGGAAGGGATTTCCATGGTACAAGCCACGAGTATTGGGTAGGTACACTTGAAACATATTTAAGGACTAAAGATTAATAGATATAACGCTTTACAGTAAAATAAGCGACGTGTGTGGAAACTGGGGATAGAATAAATAACATATGGGTGGAAAACAAACGCAGAGATGAGTTGCAGATAACCAAGTCGCGTTGCGTATGTAGGTGGAAATATAATACATTGTGGGTATATAATGTATATTATACCCTGAAAAAGCCTCCTTACAGTGAGCAACTGGAAAATATATTTGTGCTAAACAAATGTACATACGTATCATCTGATGTGGATTCCAAGTTTAAATTGATTTCTGGGAAATGTGTACATTTTTTATTGGATAAATTTCTTAGTGTAATACTTATCTGTAATTGATATATGTTTCTATGATCGTTGTTTGTAAGAACATATGGCTGAAAATTTATACATCTTGAGAATACAATACAGACATCAGCGATTACATATATGTATGTTATGTTCTCACCATAAAGTGATTTGATGCTCCTCTGATCAAAAAAACGTCAAATAAATTGACTGTGTAAGCATAGTAATCAAAAGATGCCCAAAAATGTTGTAAACGACAATTCATTATTGACATGAACCGTTTACATGTAGCCCAGCATTTTGCGTCACAAAGGAGATGGCCTAGACAGTTGTCGGTAAGACTAGACATTGATATTGGGGTCTTCAATGACGAAGGATGAAAAACTATTATACAGTGCCGTTCGAAATATTATTGTCAAGCATTTTATTGCCCTCCTCGGGCGCAGTCTTGGAATTTAAAAATAAAATGGGCCGTCGGCATCGGTTTGAAACTTCGGTGAATCTTAGAAACGATCTGTGTCGAGCTACAGAAAAAATAATTTCGTCAAGCTCAGTGAGGAAAAGACTAAGTGTAAACTGGACTTAGAGCCTCAAGCCAGTATTAAAGCCGAATTTTCCAAAAAGATTTAGAAAAAAAACGATTGCTCTGGGCTGAAGAGCATCTTAATTGGACTCAAGACATGTGGAACAATGTTATCTTTTCTGACGAATCAAAGTTAAAGCTGCATGTTGGAGTTGGGAGGATTCTTGCGCAAAGAGAAACAAAGGAAAGACTGAGCTCTGAATGCATCTTACGGATGCCTCCAAAATTGAAGATGTTATGGCCAGGGGATGCTTCTCTGGAAATGAAGAAGATAGAATAGTCATCTTAGAATAGAAAGTCACCGCAGACATTTACCTACGGGTTCGGAAAAATGTTGCAAAAAACTTGCAGATTCATTTTTCAACATGACAATGCTCCTTGCCATACAGCCAATATATTTTATTTTAATATGAAAGACTAATCTTCTTCTTCTTCTTCTTTTCCTTTTTCCGGCGTTGTTATGGTCAGAAGTGTAGGACCATAACTTTCCCACTTAACTGCATTCCTACTGGTCCGCTTGTGGGGTCCGCCGATTTGACCTCAAAAAGTAGCGGCAGGCTTCCCGGTTTGGGATTACTTCATCGCTGAGGCCAATCAAATGCTGGTGTTTTTGCATTTGTTTGCACCAATTGTTTTTCGGCCTGCCTTTTTTTTTGGTGACACGGACATGCTCCAGATTTTTTTGTTTGATCTTACTCTTACAACACCGGTGATCTCCAGTCGTGTCAACCCACTGATTTGCATGTACACTTGTGGGGCAGTTTAATGGTGGTATATGTGTCCCTAGGCTCACATTGGTGTTTTCTAAATTGCCTAGATGTGATTTTTGTTTACCTTTGTTTTAGTCGCTTTTTACGACAAGTTCAGAGCTACTTTCTTGACTGTATTTTGATCTAAACAGTTGGCGCGACTTCAGTTCTAGCCTATAAAGTCAAATCTTGTGTGGTTCCTCCATGGTAACATAGCTGCCCGAGGTCGCAAAGTTAGCAAGTACAAGAAATTTGAAAATTGTACGTAATTGCACAGTAGTGCTTATGGTCTATCCCCTTTCTCGGCTTCAGAGCTACTTTCTTGACTGTATTTTGATTTAGGCAGTTGGCGTGACTTCAGTTCTAGCCTATAAAGTCAAATCTTGTGTGATTCCTCCATGGTAACATAGCTGCCCGAGGTCGCAAAGTTAGCAAGTACAAGAAATTTGAAAATCGTACGTAATTTCACCGTAGTGCTTATGGTCGATCCCGTTTCTCGGCTTCAGAGCTACTTTCTTGACTGTATTTTGATTTAAGAAGTTGGCACGACTTCAGTTCTAGCCTATAAAGTCAAATCTTGTGTGGTTCCTCCATGGTAACATAGCTGCCCGAGGTCGCAAAATTAGCAATTACAAGAAATTTGAAAATTGTACGTAATTGCACAGTAGTGCTTATGGTCTATCCCGTTTCTCGGCTTCAGAGCTACTTTCTTGACTGTATTTTAAGCTAAACAGTTGGCGCGACTTCAGTTCTAGCCTATAAAGTAAAATCTTGTGTGGTTCCTCCATGGTAACATAGCTGCCCGAGGTCGCAAAGTTAGCAAGTACAAGAAATTTAAAAATTGTACGTACATAATTTCACGGTAGCGCTTATGGTCGATGGTCGATCGCGTTTCTCAGCTTCAGAGCTACTTTCTTGACTGTATTTTGATTTAAGCAGTTGGCATGACTTCAGTTCTAACCTATAAAGTCAAATCTTGTGTGATTCCTCCATGGTAACATAGCTGCCCGAGGTCACAAAGTTAGCAAGTACAAGAAATTTGAAAATTGTACGTAATTTCAAGGTAGTGCTTATGGTCGATCCCGTTTCTCGGCTTCAGAGCTACTTTCTTGACTGTATTTTGATTTAAGCAGTTGGCGCGACTTCAGTTCTAGCCTATAAAGTCAAATGTTGTGTGGTTCCTCCATGGTAACATAGCTGCCCGAGGTCGCAAAATTAGCAAATACAAGAAATTTGAAATTTGTACGTAATTGCACAGTAGTGCTTATGGTCGATCCCGTTTCTCGGCTTCAGAGCTACTTTCTTGACTGTATTTTGAGCTAAACAGTTGGCGCGACTTCAGTTCTAGCCTATAAAGTCAAATCTTGTGTGATTCCTCCATGGTAACATAGCTGCCCGGGGTCGCAAAGTTAGCAAGTACAAGAAATTTGAAAATTGTACGTAATTTCACCGTAGTGCTTATGGTCGATCCCGTTTCTCGGCTTCAGAGCTACTTTCTTGACTGTATTTTGATTTACGCAGTTGGCACGACTTCAGTTATAACCTATAAAGTCAAATCTTGTGTGGTTCCTCCATGGTAACATAGCTGCCCGAGGTCGCAAATTTAGCAAGTACAAGAAATTTGAAAATTGTACGTAATTGCACAGTAGTGCTTATGGTCGATCCCGTTTCTCGGCTTCAGAGCTACTTTCTTGACTGTATTTTAAGCTAAACAGTTGGCGCGACTTCAGTTCTAGCCTATAAAGTCAAATCTTGTGTGGTTCCTCCATGGTAACATAGCTGCCCGAGGTCGCAAAGTTAGCAAGTACAAGAAATTTAAAAATTGTACGTAATTTCACGGTAGCGCTTATGGTCGATCGGGTATATTCTTAACCCGTCTCTGCACGGGTAAATATGAAGGACTAATATCAAGCTATTAATTAAGCTAGGACTTCTATGACTAACATTTTTTTTTATTTCTTAGGTTAAAAAGCACTTCCAAGAAAATAATGTCGATTTATTTCAAATTCAATCCAATTGAGAATATCTGGTTAATAATGAAATAAAAAAGCGTTCAGAGTCAATTGAAAACCTAAAAAATAATTATCCGGACCTGGAATACTATACGTGCTTCCACATGGAAAAACATATGTGAGTCAATGTCTGTAATTATTGCAGCAAAATTTGCCAAAACTCGAAGAAATGTTTGACCAACATTTTACATTTTTGAAACGATTAGTAAAAATACATGTACATAATATATAACAATAAAGAGATGCATAAATAAATACACTAGCATGTTATTAAAATGAAAAGATATAAAGCACAAAATAATATAAAGTCAAATAATGTGATCTAAAGAAAGCCAAATAACCCAATTATTGAATACAGACAACAACGAAGTCATCAAAAATCGCTATGAAATAGCGATGAAACGCCTTATCAGCAAAAGTTTCGCTAAAAAATTGTTTTCAAATTCGACCATATACCCTCTCTGACTTATACCACAATAAGTTAATAATTATTTTATGATGTGCGGAGCTAGAATTTTTCCAAAGTGATTTTATAAGAAAATACTTGTATGGCAACCTTTCAAAAATAGAACAATTTGATATCAGTTCATAAACACTCACAGAAATTGAAACAGAGAGAAACGAAAAAATAAAAATGAAAAATTATCATATGTATTCATGATAACGTTGCATGTCAAATAATATTACCTATCAGTTGTGTGGCATATTGCATCCAAATTCCTATTGATTGCGTTGTTACCAACGTACATACTACATTAAACATTCGTAAGAGTGACAGTGGTATTTTTTGCGAATCGGAAAAAGTCAAATTCTAGAAATAAATCTGAGTGAACGAAAATTTGCAATGCAAATATCATTAAAAAATGTAATGTATGTCCGACTGTGCAAGTTGATGGTGTTGACTTACTTGAGTTTGAATATAGTCGAGCTCACCCAATTCAATATGAATATTTGGTCTGCAATGAGCGTCTGACTAACACCATTGTTGCCGCAACTATGAACTATATTTCCCTTCCTCCTCTGAAATCCCGCATATTTAAATCCGAACTGCCCAATACACTTGAATCAAATGCATGAAACTGAAAAGGGATAGAGAAATAAAAAAGACAAAGTCTGTCCTCAAAGCTTGTCCTCCGAACACATCTATTAATTGGAGAGATTATGCTGAAAACTATGACACAACTACCGCCACTAATTTCGGAATCCATTTTTCGGTTGCACATTTGCGGTGTCTACATAGGTATGTGCTATTCCTGACCATTTTATCCAATTTCATTTCATTTCTGAAATGTGGGAGCCTTGTGTGAGGATGTTGGCTTGTATGCCCTTGTCCAAAGTATCTCATTCTACGTTTAAGGGGTGAGTGTTGATATGTTAAATGTACTATTATATCACACTATTGTCAATAGCCACAAGTGCACATGTGCATGTTTGCATGTTTCGAACGACGTGGGTGATTAACATTACGATAATCGTTATAATTATTATCAAATATGTTTTTCCAAATTCAAATGCCCAAATCATTTGCATTGCTATTTTTAAGTTTTAACTTCATCAATTAAGGCAAAACATTTATGAAATTTATTGAATAAATAACAGCTTTTTGTAGCTGTTTGTGCCTGAGCAAGATTTGTTTTATTGATTCGTTGGTGGGCAGTTATATTTTTGAAATATATTGAACGGCTGCATGAGATTGATAACGGTGACTGAATAATGGACGAATTATTAATGTAATTTATTTTACGGGACATTTAATAATTACAGAACTTTTGTATTGGTTGTTAAGTTCTCACCACTGAGGCCGAAATTGGAAATAGCAACCTACGAGTAGATATAGAGTTTTATTGCATTAATGTATAAATTTAAATAATCCCATATTCATATATCGATTAGGGATCATAGAAGATTCGCTCTTAGATTTATACATATTATCCCCCTGATATGGACAACGGATACAATTAAAAATAAGAAAAGCATCTGTGGTGGAAAATAGGACGATGAAAAGGGTGTTTGAAGAAAACTACACAAACAAGACCTCGATTGGTTTTATTACTCCCCCGAGAAATAAAACCGCGTTTACTAGGATGGGCAGTACACAGAATGAATAGACAGCAGACTTGCAGTCAAAAGAATAATGAGTGTAAAACTCATAGGAAGAGGACCTTAAGGAAGACTGTGCTGTAGATGGAAGGCAATATAAGGACGGATTTAAAAGAGATGGAATAGAACAGCGGTATATGGAAGGAACACACTCATAACAGGGAAACTTGGCGAAAGGTTATCAACAAACATCTGAACTTTCAAATTCCAAATGGTAGGTAATAATAAAATGTAAATAATAATAATTAAATCATTTTTAAATGAGGTTGTTCGATTTTTTGTGTAAGTAAAATAATTTGTGTGTGGAACATTTACTTGATTAATTTTTTAGTATATGTGAAAGGCCATTTTATGATATTTACTTACATTTGTTTACCTTAAATTCCTGATTTATACGGCTAAAGAGCCAAATTCTAATGCAAGTTGTAGTCGCGGAAAATTCCGTATACGTTCATTCACGACAGCAAAGTTTTTAGCAGTCATTACATTTATCCAACGGATCATTGATATTGAAAATAAATTTTCATGAATATAACGCAAATAAAACGCAATGAACATCCATGGCAATTTTCTGATTAAACTGATTTGAAATCACGTTGCAAAAGCAAAGACTTCGGTCAATAAACTGATCTAGGGGGCTTATTGCCCAATTACTTGTACACGGGTACAGAGGGTGCCTCTTAACGGTTTTTTTTCCACAGAGGTATTTCTCTAAGGATAAATTAAATTAGTGGGCCTACTAATACTCCACGTATCCTGTGATCCGTAGGAGCGGCGGTTCATTTACGACAAAATGTCTCATAGTTTAAGTTGTTCTGTCTATATTAGAGTACCCGTATAGGGCCAGGAAGGTTGTTATTCGTATTGTTAGTGAAGATGTTTGAAATAGTTTTAAGCAGCAAGGTAGTTGTAAGAAATAAGAATAAAAGTGACACTAACCATCCATGGTTATTTACTGTCCACTACCCACCAATTCACAGTTAATTTGAGAGATGTCACTCTAACAACCCCTACAATCAAATAAATTTTGAGCGACCCAATTTTTTATTTTTTTTTATTTTGTTGGATGCTTCTACTATCTACTGGAGCACTCAGACACAAGTACTGGTCCATTGTACTACCAGACAGACACCTTGTCTTTATTGTATTTTCCCCGTTGCCCGGAGAAAAGTGAGGAGGGGCTTCAGTGATGTTGAGCTAAGAGATTCGGCACCCACCACGTCGGCCCCAAGGGTGCGCCACCGTGCACGAGCGAAGGCGGGACAGTCGCAGAGAAAGTGTTCCGCTGTGTCGTCCTCCTCGCAACAAGCAGCACAGGTAGGCGTCTCACTGATGCCAAGCACGTAAAGATGCCTGGCAAAAGTGTAATGGCCCGTAATGACGCCCGTTAGCCTTCTGCAGTCATTTCTTCTTAAGGATAAGAAGAATGTTGCGGACTTTTTACAGACGTCAGGGCGTTCGCGCTTAATCATCCTGCATCCTGGATATTCCTTCCATCTGCGACTGTGTACGTTAAAGACCCAGTCATTGATGTCAGATTTAACCGTTGAAGCTGGTAGACCTAAGGCGGGTTCAGGCCCTGAGAAACTCTCCTCTGAGCCTTTTCTAGCGAGTTCATCGGAGATCTCGTTTCCTGGGATTCCAGAGTGACCTGGAACCCATACAAGCCTAAGTGAATTAAGTCTTCCGACTTTGTTCAAAAAGGTCTTGAGTTCATGCACTAGTTTGGAGTTGGACAGAGGATTGGATACAGCTTTGAGGGCAGTTTGGCTGTCACTGCAGACACATGTGCTCTTTCCCCTCCATCTGTGTTTCACAACATAGTGCATGGCCATTAGGATTGCGTAAATCTCCGCCTGGAAGACAGACGCATATTTTCCTAACGAGAAGTGCAGTCGAATGTTTTCGCGCTCGAAGAAAACTCCGGCGCCGGATCCCTGATCAGTCCTGGAGCCATCTGTGAAGATGCGAAGACATTCTATTCCAGGTTCAGTGTCTGGCCAAAGCCAGTCCTGACGCCAAGGAAATGTGACTGTGTAGTTACAGCGCAGTGGGATGGCAGGTGTCATTGCGTCAGAGGGCATATCCATGAGACAGTGATTGTAGGATATTTCTCTCTCAAGTACACTTTCACTCCACTGCGAGTTGTACCAAAGACCATTCCTCTTTAGGCGAGAAATAGTTTTCACTGCACTCTGATATATATGTCAAGGGGTGGAAGGTTCATCATAGCATCCAAAGCAGCTCCCGGTGTGCTGGGGAAAGCCCCCGTGCAACTGAGACAGACCGCTCTTTGGAGTTTGGTAAGTGAAGCCACAGCGTGTTTTCGTGTCAGCCTGCTCCACCAAACAACCGATGCATATGAGATTATCGGTCTTACCATTGCCGTGTAGATCCAAAGGACCTTCTTCGGCGATAAGCCCCATGTTTTGCCAAAGGCACCTTTGCATTGCCAGAAAGCTGACAGCGCTTTGGTGGTTTTGGACTCAACATGTTTTGACCAGAGAAGTTTGTTATCTAGAATGACTCCCAGATACTTAGCTTCCTTGGATATAGGGATGGGAATTCCTTATAGCACCAGCTGAGCAATGCCAGTTGTTTTCCTCCTTCTCGTGAAGAGAACGACATCGGTCTTAAGAGGATTAACCGACAGCCCATTTCTCGTGCACCAGTCTTCGATCACGTTTAGCGCCGCCTGCGCTTTGAGACAGACATTCGCTAAACATGAGCCGACGGAGAGAACAGCAACATCATCCGCATAGGCCTGGGCATAGATTCCAGAGGCATTGAGAGCATCTAGCAGAGAGTCGACCACCATGCACCATAACAGCGGAGACAAGACGCCACCTTGCGGGCAGCCCCTGTTTACTCCAGACTTGACACAATGTTCGAGGCCTGCATCAGCGATCAGTGTCCTGTGCACGAGCATTGCTTTGATCCACAAAACCAGTGCTTCATCTACGCCATGCCGTCTAACAGCATTACACATGCTGTCAAAAGTAGCGACCCTATTGATAAAGCCCTACTTTTCTACAACATCAGTAGTAGGTAGTATGGAGCTAATGCATTAATTATTTTTTTTTAAATTGCAGGAGCATGAACACTTTATTGACATCAACTTTTGTAGGCATAACGTAATTGTTCCGTAGAAGCATAGATAAACATTTTTGACATGCTTTGGCTAAGATTAAAGCATCTTGTCATATTCACGTTACTCGAATTGTTTGCCGATCAGCAGAAGCCCGTGCTTCTGCATAAATATTATACTTTAGATACACATGCAATAAATTGAACACTCTTCTATGGAGATGACTGCAATGGCAATGTTATCTTTGCATATTCTGCTCTCGCACAATATGTCTCTACACATGTACATTTAATAAATGATTGACATCCTGTCCGCACCATAATCCCCGCCAGGCACGAATTTGCCCTCAATTACAAAATTTCCTTTACGGTGTAAACCGTCTATTCTAAAATAGTTTACATTTCATGGAATCGTTAACAAAGTTCGCTTATATTATCTGTGGCTTTCAGACGACTCTATGGCATTGTTTTATTCATTGACTTGTATGTCGTCCTTTAGTTTTTAATTTAAACGTAAAGACTGTTCACCTGGCATATACGAATATTTTGAAGATAATTCAATTGATTTCCTTCATTTAAGCCAGCAAGGGTCAATCTTTCATTTCCTTCATTTGATATCAATGCTCTTTTTCCAAAAGACCGAATTACTAAGAAAATACATACATATATTTTGTAATGATGCCATGCATGTTTATATTCGAGATAGCCATTCAGTAATTTCAGATCACCCTACTCACATAATCTCATGAGCACTTTATCCTATTTAGAAGGCAAAGTGCGTCTTTTAGTCGGTTTTTTCATTCCGGTTGAAAAAAGGCACCATAACACAGCATCTTCTATACAACCTTTAAAACACAAATTTGCCAATTGTACAGTAGCAAAAATGAGGGTGAAGCAAAAAAATCCTTTCTTTATTGTTTCAAAAGTACAAAGTCCTTCTTTTCGGATGAGTTTCGTTTTTTTTCTCTTTTATTCTCTTTTTGGTGACTGGGAAAACTTATTTTCTTTTTCTCTTTGGTTTTTTTTTTTTAATTCCAGGGAAATTTTCTTTTGTGTGGCACCGAGGCTTTAGTGGGTTATTTGCTGTGTTTTTGCGGTATAGCGGTTTCTGTTAATGTTGTTAGGGATGCTATGGTATTCTCTATTCTGTTTCGTTGTTACCATTCTGTTTGAATCTTCCTTGCCAAATATATGTACACAGGCACGAACACATTGTGTTTGGGAGCTGTTAAATGGGTGGGCTCATTGTCATTGTCATTGTCGTTGTCAACGGCCGTTTTAGTTGAATTTTTCGAATTCTAGGCGACGGCAAGAAAATGTTTTAGATGTTCATTAGAGAGTGGCTAGGATGCAAATAGAACCAGGACGCTGCTTAACTCAGGAATTCAGACGGAAATGCAAATTTTTCTCTTTATATACTTTCGTTTCGGAATTTTCGAAGCAGCAGTGCATTTAATTGGCGAACGGAGTACAATCTATGGAGATATAAATTCGTAGATATGTGTTTTTACCAGTCACATATGAATATAATATTTATGTTTGATAATGTTCCATATTCCACTTTTTGGTATCGAGACCGAAAGGAAATATCAGATGCGATTTAAAATGTTTTTAATCACCGGAAATACAAATATGGTTGCAAGTAGAACGCGATGCTTGTTTTCCGGTTCCTTTTTTCTTTTTCTTTTTTTGCTGTTTTTCTTTTTTCCATAGTTTTAGGCGGAAATTGATTCTGGGTATTTTTTGGTTTTTATTTTCTGATGTGAGGTTCATAAGAGTTTATTTCGCTGTCAAATAAACTAGTGTTTTCCGATGGATCAAGTGACTGTTCGTTGCAAGGACAAATAATCAAATATGTATGTTGTATGTTGTATGTATGTTAAGTGCAATAGGTTGAGTTTCTTGATTATAATTTTGAACCAATACCAGTTCTGTCTAGTGCCGATCTCTGTGTATTAAATTCTTATCAATAAAAATGTATTGAAGCTCGATTCGTTTTCTTATAGGATGAAACCAAAAAAACAAAGAAATGTTTCTAATGGTGATTAGCATTTATCTGTATAATTCGCATCGATATGATTTGCATTTTCATAATATTAACATGGATACAATTCTAGTCAGGCATGGTGTGATTATGATGTTGATGAGGAAGATGGGGTTAAATCAAGCGACTAAAAATCCCATTCCGATAACTGTGGTATACGATCACGATAGAGAGTTCTCATCTTTGGAAAATGGGCTTTGGATATATTGGCTCTTGAAATCTACGATTCGATGGCTATGACGCTTTATGGAAAAGTTTTAAGTTCGAAATTTTGCAAAAGCTAGTGCATATTTATCATCTCCATTTTCCGCTGATCCCGATAACAAGTTTTTATCATCGAAAAAGTTAACTTTATTTAGAGATATGAGCTATGGAAGTATGCAATTCTGGATCTATTGGAATTATATTAAACTTGGGGGTTGAGATATTTCCTAATCGAATGCAGTTTTAACATTTCCATTTTTCGCCGATCACGAGCTCTTATCGTCGAAAAAGTCTTTTTTTTGGAGAGGTTTGGGCGTTCGACATATACATTTCGGGAGTAATTGTTTTTGTATGTATATAATAAATGGAAGGTCGAGATTTTGCCTAAGTGAGTGCATGTTTTGACATTTTCATTTTCTGCTGGTCACGATAAAAAAACTCTTTTCTTCAAAAACCGCCTTAGTCATCATCAATATCCACATCAAAATCAGCATCAAAAGTTTAACTGGGATGCTGACTCTAATGCCGAAGCGACTAACGCTGCTAATTCAATTCTTTCAATATAAAATTTGGGAACTCACTCAAGAATATAGTGGAAAACTCATATCCGTTTTGCTTTTTGCACGTCTGACAAAGTATGTATTGTACTGTCTAAACTTCAACTTTAAAAATACAGCATAGTTGCGGGTGCTTAGTAAAATTGTAATCCGAAGAAAATGAAATGTACAGACTGCCTAAGTGTATGCCTTACATCATTTGATTTTTATGTGTATTTGTTGCTTTTACCCCTAAAACTGACGCTGGAATCACAAAATTATTCATTGCAATTTGTTTTTTACTCACAAACTTAATCTTACGTACCTCGTATAAGCCACATACAAATATTTGACAAATATCTAACCAACAGCTTTACATGATTGAAGGAAGACATATGCACATATCATACATGATGTGCTAAGGTTTAAAATAAATTGTTTTCCACGTACACACATGTATGATATACGTACACACATACATATATGAACTCACATATCATCGACGCAAGTGGTTCTTTCACGATTCAGTTGGTTCATGATTTTTCTCAGACGGGTGATTTTTATCACCTTATTGTCATTCTGGGTAAAGTGCGAGAACGAACCCCTGTCAAATTTATGAAATTAACTTAAAACGCCGTACACGTTCTGGTGAAACGTACACACAAAACCTCTTACTTTGCTGTTTCAATTTTAGGAACCACATACCTATCCCCTCGATGCAAAACACCTACGTCGCTATAGAATCTTAAGAATTTTAAGCGAAACAACAGGATTGCACCTGCATGAGAGGAATGGGGAATCATATAAACTGCTAAAGTATACTTGTGCATAAAGCTGCACATAACGTCAATCTTCCTGATTACATTTCCCTTCTTCGCCCGCTTCATCTTTGCTCCCGGAACGAGCGAATAAGCTCTCTATCTAGCTGTTTCGTTCTCTATCGATATCGTAGTTCTATTACTACCAATAGTGGATTTTTTTTTACTTAATCAATCCATAATAATTGAATGTATGCATATACTATAAGGAATAAAATGATTTGCGGCAATGAACATTTTAAAAGGTTTTCTTTTTTTTCCGTTTGGCTGGAAGAAAAATCAAAACCTTTAAATTGCTTACTGCTGTGTTAAGGATGCACTTTAAATCGGTGAAATAATCAATATATGTGGTTCGTGAGGCGGGTGGTTTTCGAGCAATCTATTAGAAATCCACTAAGCAGATTTGACAGCACTGTGGTTGTTAAGACAATATTGTGCTACTCCGCAGCTGGGGAGTGTCCCATGCAAATGTACCTATATCATATAATACTTGGCAACTGAGATAAAATAACATATTGAGTATGCTTGATAAACGAGGATACGAATACTCATATATGTATTGTATGTATACCATGTATGTATTGCAGCTCAAACTTAGCGTTTGTGAATACTTTATATTGTATGTACATAGCCATTTGCAGTACTGTATTATTAATACTCGTTGAAATATTACATTTTAGTTTGCCTAACATCTGATAAGAGTATGTAGCATAGGTTCAGTGGAATTCATGGCCGACACGGAGATGGCGTACATACATACATATATAATGTAAGTACAATAGCTTTTTTAATTTACCCTCGCATAATTGGGAATTGTCTCTCAAAGCAATTTATCGTGATTCATGGTTTACAAGCCATTCTCAAGCTAAGCTTATAAGCTTCATACTCGTAATTGTTTTGTAATTTCAGAAGATGACGCACTGCGTATTGTGAGCGAGGCTGACATGTCGGCGTTGACTTATTTCATAGCAAACTACATGACCAGAGTCTGAAATATGCATCTCTTTCAAGTAGATAACCTACCGCAGATGGCTGATATTTCATCAAATGCTGAATCTTGTTTGGAAACGACCAGATAGTCTCAATATTGTCTCCAGTTGTATAGAGACAGTAGTAACAACACCTGAAAGCAGGTATTAGAAACAGTAATTTCGAAAAAAATCTTTAATACGTACATACATATGAGTAAATCCCGCAAATATTAGAAGAAGTACAAGACTTTTGTCACGTGAGGAGAAGCACAGCAACATACGATTTCGATAACGTGGCAGTTTCATCGATTGTGTTCGTATGAGCTTTACTTATCGGGTGTAAAGGATTTTTTGGTAAAAATACTTATATTTAAATAAAAGCATAAAATGAACATAAAATCATTCACTAAAAGTATTGTTCATCACTTGCTTTGACTCTTTTCCATTTTTTTGGCAATTCATGGAAATCACAAAAAAAAACTCCTCACTTTTTGAGCCCAAGAACGAATGGATTCAATTTTTGATACCTTCAACTGAAGTGAAGCGTAGTCCAGAACTTGTATCGAATCAAATGGTGATCGGATGGTGTATGATTTAGACTATGTACTCGTATATGGCGGTCTGGGCAAAACTTCCCATCCGATATTTTCCAAGTAAGTTTAAACGGGTTGCACAACATGTGGTCGAGCATTGTCATGATGGAAAATGAATTTGTCGTGCCTTGTCTCCCATTTCGGCAGTTTTTCCTTTATTGCTTGGTTCAAACGCATCAGTTGTTATCGGTAAAGCGATCCATCGATTGTTTGACTACTTCTCAGCAGCTCATAATAGACCACTCCCTTCTGATCCCACCAAATACACAGCATTACCTTAGTAGTATGGATATTGGGATTTGCAGTCGATTTAGCTGGTTGGCCGGGTTTCACATATGATTTTCATTTCTTGGGCTTATAGATCCTTACTTTCTTATAGATCCAACTTTCGTCACAAGTAATAATGCAATGAAAAAATAAGTTTTTTTTTTTTGGGACTACACAGCATTTTGGACATGCAAAATCGGCTTTCGACCTCTCTTGGCCTTACCTCATAAGGTACCCAATTCCCTTGCTTTTAAATCATTCCAAATGCATTCAACTACGTGGAGATTGTTGCTTGGTCAATATTTAACGATTCTGCAAGTTCTTCTTGGGTTCGACATGAAACTTTATCGAGCATTGCTTCCAATTCTTCATCGTCAAACTTTTTTGAAACGTCCGATTCTTGTTTTTCGTGCCAAAATGATCACTTTTTAAGTGACAAAACCAGTACTCACAGCTCGAAATCGACGGAGTACGAGTTGCAATAGCAACCGATGACTTTTCTTCGAATTAAACAAGTACAGTAGAACTTGCCGGAAATGCTGTGGGACAGGTTGCACTAGTTGGGTGAAAGCCATATCTTTCCGTTATTGTTAACAAAAACTTAAGATCCACTTACATTGCTCGACCATATAGTTAAGATACTTTCTGAGCAAAAGTCTTTATTTACCGCAGCAAGTTTGTTAGAAAATGGACGAAATGTGAGTTATCATAGATTAAAAATTTAGCATATGTTTCTACTCATTGTGCGTTAATTCCTCCCTCTATACGATCTCTCTTTCAAATCTTGGGAATGTTATACATACTGTAAACGGCGACGAATTCTCAAAGCTTACACTCTCTTAGGCAAAATAGTCTTTTGACTAAATTTCTTTTGACTATAATGTTCCCTTAAGCCTTGATAAACAATTCCCACAGAATTGTGTAGAACAATCGAGCAATTTGAATATATTGAGCGCTGACTATTGTATTACTTGATATATAATAGGACTACGGTGGCTCAGTAGGCAATCTGTTACACTCTCACGCCAACGACATGTTATATTTCTGGAGTAACTTCTGTCGGTTTAGAATTGGTAATGCAAAGGAATTTCCATTCACTACCTACATACTTCGAACTTCGAGAAGCTTTCCCCAAACCAAATTTCTACAAAGGTCTTAGTAAAAGGCCAGTGAGGAAAAACATAATGAAAGATGATTTTGATGACATGGCCGTTATGGGATTCGAGTTCCATATCATCAGCGTCGGAAGCAAACACTCAGTCACGGTTCTCCTCGCCCTGGTGAAAAAAATCATCCAGAACATATAAAATATAAAAATATAATTTTTATATAAAAATATATAAACGACTTTGTGGCTGTCTATTCAAATGTACATAGACGAGTATATAAACATCTTGCCAAGAAGCGTTTGATTTCACTCACCTGCTCTATAATTTAACACATTAGTTCAATTAATTTATTAAGCCTGCCATTACACTGATAACATTAACGTTCAATTTATTATTGGCCCAAAGCATGTTCACGACCTATCGGTATATGTCCATCCTTCTTTATCTGCCGTTTCTACAATGTTGTCGAAATTCTTATAGGAAATCGATTGTCCTAACTCTAGAGATAGTCAATTGGCTTTAAGCAATATTCCATACTTGGTTTCACCTGCAAATAGAAATGAGCTTTCTCCAGGCTTTTTGATCTGACAAATTAGGTAACAAACAATGCCTTTTTTCGAATAGTATCAGTATCGTGTAATTACTTTCAACCCTTGACTACAGTGCATAACATTAAATAAAAAAATTGGTTGCCAAATGCTGATCCCTTAATAATAACTCTATGCAAATTCCTATAGATATCATTTTCGTGACTTAAATCCACTTGAAGATACATTTCTATATTTATGTATATCCAGGGCTAATTCGTGCCAATTGTGCTTCCTTTTAATAAATCGCTCCATTCTTCTTTTACGTACATACCTGCTATATCCGCCGACACAATTCCTCCGTTGCCATCAAAAACTTCTGCGGAGATCCGAAAAAATGTTTTATATGCCATATACGATTCTGCAGAAAAACATTCCGCATATTTGCTTAGATCAATTTTAGGTGAATTGTCTCGTTACCACCTTTCAAGTACCGTCGCCACATCCACATTCCCCCCGGATGTGACAAGCAAACTCATTTTTATTGGATTTTATTCTCATGGTGTTGCTTTGCTTGGATAACCAAACTTTCGGCTCGGGTGAAGGTAAGGATCTTTCCGTCTTTTCATATTCTTGAATGGGGGTAAAAGGGCACGATGATGGTTATATGAAGAAGATGACTGGCGCGAAGAGAGTCTATTATAACAGGAAACGGGAAAAGTATAAGTGGATGGGTTGAGTTGGGATGACCTGGCAGCTGCTTGTTGTTATATTTTTATTACCATAGCGTACAAAGAATCAGACCGGATTGTGCGAAAATGCCTGCCATTTATCGCTATTTTATTTATATCCCATATGGGGTTAAATTGCAGAAAGGGTTCTTGGAATTATGGTTATTTTATTGAATTTGATTGGTTATTCTCCTTTGTTTTTCTCTCCTGAAATGATATGCTTTAGCAGGGATATATGCTAAATGTACAATAGTATACAGTGTGTTTGCCAAAACCAAATACAATATACAAATAGGAATAAAATTAATAATTTTTTTCCCTCGTTTTAATTCTGGCCCTTTAGTCATCTGAAAAGTTTTTTCATATATTGCTGACGTCAATTTGAAACTGAGCCGTAATCCATCCAAATATCTTGTTGTACTGCGGTTTATTGTAATTTAAGGGAATTTTGTTATTTCAATTTGGATGATTTACTAGTAGGTGTTGTCATCGATTCCGTGTTATTGTCGTCAGAGTTCAACATAAAATCAATCAAGCCACTAAGCTCTAACAAATTTAATATCGGTATTAAAACACTGTGTTATTGGTTAATTGTACTGGGTATTCATATAAACTTAACTTAAAAATTCGAATGATAAGCGCTCCAGTTGCCATTTTATCTAATTTGTTTTCACCAAAATGCTCTGGTAGCGCATCGCACATTATTGACATAGTGTAATTCTGTGAAGTAATTCCTTTATATAAAATAAATTATCCTCGGTATAAATTGCTTATTTTCTTGGTTTTCAAGAATATGTTAATGGCCTTGGGAAGGTGTAAATTTATTCATAACTTATTGTAACTTTAAAAAAAAAATTCAGCAGAATTATTGAAAGTAATCTCTGCAAGAAAAATTCATGCATAAATATCTCTTTGTCCCAAAACGCGTTTTTTTTAATAATATGCAGTTGGCTGCTCTACGTAAACCTTTTTTTCTCTGTCCTAAGGCGCATACATACATACATATGTATGATATTTTCATTCAATTTAAATTTCAATGTCGAACTAACCGAGTAGCAAATTGACTTCGGTCGGTTTAGTCATACTCCATTTTCTCTCTCCACAACCATCTGCACATTTCAATGACACTAACTACGTTGGTCACTATGCTAACCACTTCCGCCGCTAAATCAATCATAAAACATTGCTATCGAATTAACATTCGAATACGTTTCAAATATATGTGCATATGGGATTGAGTTCATGGTTTCCGGCTTTGTCATATGTGCTATGTACACTTTTATCATCAAGTCAAATCGATGGGCTTACGGGCTTCAATGCCATTATTATTGCAATCAACTGATGGAATAACATGACTGCAATTTCATCCAATCCAGTCGGAAGAATCTATTGCTGCTCTAAGTAATAATCCACCATTACATGCAAATTTCATTGTCTTTAGAACATTATATCATATACTCTCTCATAATGCGAATGATATGCTACAAGGGCTATGTCGTGAATAAAGCACGATCAATTTAAAAGGCCCACCTGTCTTTTAACCTGCTAAGATAAAAAAATACATTAAAATAAAACTTCAACAATGTTTACAAATTTGTTTTTATTCATCAAATGAACGAATTAACAAGCTTAAGTATACTCGTAAAATGTTTTATATTGAATTAAGCTATGTACTTAATATTCATAAATTATATGTTTTTTTGTAAGGGCCACTTAAATTCATATTCCACATCCTTGAATTAAATAACAAATTCGTTTAATAAAACACAAAAGAATATCTCTCCTATTCCTTTCAATTACGTACATTAACCTTAGAGCTATGAATTACAACCTAAAGAAGAAACAATGACCCTATTCTCAAACTTTACCCTATCCATTATCCTTAATGTAATATTATCATTAACATTGGCCACGGGCTTAACCCTTCTTGAATTTCAGTAATAAAATAGTCAGTATCAAAAATACTAGGACCCATGTTGATATCATAATGAAACCATTATATACGGTTGGGTTACTAATGCCCCAGCCTCGTTGCAATATTGAACGCAAGGATTCAGTTGGCTTAGTTAATGGCAAAAAGAATGCGACAATTTTCAGCAACGGATACATGCCCTCAATTGGCCAAATAATGCCGCACAGCATAACAATTGGTAGAAAGCTACCCATAGCTACATACGTGGCAGTGCGCTCCGTGTCAACAGCGCATGCTATCACAAATCCAAATGACATTCCACACAGTCCGTTCAGTATACAAAGAAACAGTACTAGCCAGATATCCCCACGTAGTGTCACCTCAAAGAAGTAAAAACTGAAGAGTAGCACGAAAATCGTTTGACTGAACATCACCGTGAATTGGGTGAGTACTTGCGAGAAGAGAATTTCTGCACCAGTTATGCCAGCTACGAGGCATCGCTCAAGCATTCCTTCGTTGCGCTCGATTAACATGGCACCGGATGTGATGGCAACCGACAGGAAGAAGATAATTGTTAGTATGACACCGGGTGCAGCAAAGTCTGTGAAATTGGGATTACGGTCGCCATAGATGGGATCCTTCCAATCGACAGGGACACGTCCGAGTTTTGGATTAACACCGCAGTCGCTTAGCATCCCTTCCACAAAGTCAAAAAATGTGTACCAGAGGTCACGGTATAGTAATGTGCTGATTTGTTGATCTGTAAAGGTTAACAACAAGGCGATGTTGATATTATCAGCTTAAAAGGCAAATGTCATAAAATGTACAATACTTACTGGACATATCGAGACGAACGTTAATGTCTGCCATTTCCAATGTAACGTTATCTGAAAATCGGCCGTTTTCCGTACGTTCCACCAGTGATTCTGAATAGTTCTTAGCGAAAACTAGTGCACCCCATGCGTTGCCTTTATTCACTTCCTCAAACGCATCTTCATCCGAGTTGAGAAATGTCTAAGAGAATACATAATAAGAACATATACAATGCTGTAATTACTTAATTAATCAGTGCCAAATATAATGATCAAATCGCTCTGACCCTGTGGCTGTTCAGCTCATTTTCCTAAATTTATATCTGTCGTTCAACTAACCAACAATACACATTGCTTATCGCAGTAATCATCACGGTTAATAACGCACCAGATATTCAACATCAAAATTACACTTCGGGCAGCTATACCTACTCAAAGCCGTATAATTTATGGTTTGCTAATAAAGTCCGACCGACATAAAGCTAATAACTATTAAAGATACTTTCATTGCAACAAGAACTCGTTCTCGAAATGATTTGCAAGTACTACCACTCTTGCGTCGACCAAGTGAACATCTGAAAGGAGTTCCAGCCAAGTCACGAGAGGCAAGCACTTTAAATAATATTAATGTCCTAACAAATAAATTACGACTACCTTTCTGCTGTTTCTCTTTTCCTCACTGTTTAACTAATTTTTATGGCAAAGTTGTAGGCAGACAGAAATTGGTGCACAAATCAAATGAATTAAAAGGCAGAAAGGGAGTACATAGTGCTCTTACTCGAGTATACTCACCAGAGGCAAACGGGATGGAATGGAAGCCGCGCCAGCATCTCATTTAAAATTACTAATGATGCAAAGTTCCTCCCTTAGCTGTTTGGTTTCTATTATCAGTGCAGCTTCCATTGGTGTAGGGCGGGAGGCATCTGGTTTTTGATTAATTGCGATTTGCGAGTAACTTTCATACGGAGAAAAAGTATTTAATAAAAACTTTCAAATTGTTTGTAAACTCTTGTGGGAAACAAATAATGACCCACAAATTTTCCAAAAGATCGCTTTATCGACATGCAGAATGTCTTGTCCAACGGACAACTTTTTGATTTCCCACCGAGATCCCGTAGAACACTTTTAAATTCTTACAATTTTGCCCTATACCCCCCTCTGCATCGTTTTCCATTTTACCAAAACAGACGAAACAAAAAACAGTAAGAAAGAAAAAATGAAACTCCTGGATGAGAAAAGTTTACATCCTTCCGCAGTGCCCTAATGCATGTCTCTCGACTAACCCGAGCTTGACGTGCAGTTAAGGATAAAGTTTGAAAGAAAGACAACAAAGCTAACAGCTATCCCGAGACAGGCATAATTTTGTCACTGCAAGGTTGTTTAGCCAAAAGGCAGAAAAAGTAAATAATTCGTCAAAGATGATTTTGGGGTATTTGTCGTCAAAAAAAAAAAAAAGACGATAAAGTCAGCCACTTTAACTAACTGTAATCCGTTTCGGATTCATCTTTACTACTAAAATCTGGTATTAAAATTGCAGAACAGAACGCCTTCAATTTGCACACTGACCCGCCGACTTATGAAATTATAACCTGTTTTGATGCAATAACTTATAATTAATTTTATAAAGTAACTGAACAGCCAGAGCATCAACAACCTGAAACTATAGTATGGAAGCAGTAAATGTAAAAAGGTACTCCGAGCTAACTAGGCGTTAAATCGGATATGCTTCACCTGGTAATGGTGTAATAGATGAATTTTTAGATAAGATTTTTATTTCAAATCAAAGTATTAGAAGAAATGCGTTAGCACACTGCGCAAACGATTGAAATGAAGAACTTTTATATGTACATGCATATGTGTAAAATAAATGATCCCATTATTAAATCAACTCATTGGCCCAATGAAATTATATAATATAGGTATATGACTTACCACAACAACACTGCGATTAATTCGTAGTAAATCCAGATATCTACAACTCAACATAGTTTGATTACAGCCCGGTAGCACAGGACACGACTGGTAATTAATCATTTCCTCCGTCATTTCGTGATTAGAAACAGCGATTTTTAAGCCAGTTGGGTCATGTCCAATTGCATAGCAAAAGAGAACAATTTGAACCACCGGCAATCCAACGATGAAAAGCATTACTCTAAAATCAGAGGTATTTATAGTATACTACAAACAACTTTAAATTGTGTTTTAATCGTGTACCCAACATTTCGTAACATCCATAAAAAGTTTTTCCAAATTAATGCATGCAGGTGATTTGTACTCATCACTTGTAAATTATACGTCCATGAATTAGGAGCTTCATCCTCCGGCGGCAGTGGTGGAGCAGGTGACGTTGATATTGTAATTGGATCCCTGCCGTGCGATGACATGGATACGTTATCACCAAATTCCCCTGAAATCTCGGCATTAACTTCATCGGATAAATCCAATGCTGGATTTGAAATTGCTGGCACGTCAACTTGTTCAATAATCTCCTGAGCTATCGATGACCTTCTCCTCTTCCCCATGTTTTGCAAAACCGATAACTTTAAGAACACTGCTTCTAACGATTCTGCATTATACTGTTGTCTCAGATAAACCGGTGATTCTTCAGCTAACATTTTTCCGCCACGTAGCAAGCCAATCTAAAAAAAAAAATAATAATAATCAAGAGGAAGATAAAGAAACACAAGAAAAGAAAAACAGAAAATACTGCCAAGGTATAGGGAGCTAAGGATTGGGGGTATGTTACGTTAACAAAAAGCAAATCAAGAGACCGAGAGGGGGCAGAAATGTAAACGAGACAAAACAAAACTTCTTCAAAGAATCGACTGAAAATCTCATTCATGTCGGTAGTGCAATGAGCCACAACCACGTGGCAATTAAGTAAATTGATTCAAGAACTTTTTGACTTATAATTGATTTAATTAAGTGCGAACAAAGGAACATCGCCCATAAGACATGGATGAATGATTGGGCCGATCTTCCGAACTGGGCCAAGGGCAAGTAGATTGCTAGAATATAAATCTAGTGACGGAAATAAACGACTTTATTAGTTTTTTTTTGCTTGTTTATGATTCACATTTCTTTATAACCCATGTGTTGTAGAACAATATTAAAGGGAGTTAAGGAAATCCATATTATAAGATAGAACTTGTAGGCGTTCTTATATGACAATTCTACTAGCTCTGTTGATATTGCTGACAAAACTTCGTGATAGGATTTTATTGAAGGAAGGAACTCCTCGTAAGCAAGCAGTAGTAAAATGTTCGTTTGATTTCTTGCAACACAGACAGTTAAGAGGGGGGAAAACAGGTTTCTATCCTAGTAAGTTCCGCTTGGTTAAATTTGATAAGTTTTCTCCGGGTACTTGACAGTGAATTCTCAAGGATGCCTATGAATTGCTTTTCATATCCTTGTTTCCGATTCGTCCACTGGGAGACCTGTCTTCGGTAAGCCGAAGGCCCAAAAAAAGTGTACACAAATTTTTAATGTTGACATATGAATCTCCTTTTTCACTACACTTGAAGGGTTAAATTTCATCTAGCCTGCTATGTAAATTGCGATTTTTTTTACGAATATCAAGATAAATATATTCATGCCATTGAAACTCTATGCCTTTTGACAGTGGTTTGATGACGAATATTTATTGCTTGAGTGTCAGAATGAATTATGTGGGGTTCGGATTAGCACTTTACTCATGTCGTAGGTTCTATACATATATGGATATGCATATATTTATGTATGTATTCCGAAGAAAAATTAAGTGTGTTGATTTGCGAAAAGATGCTGTTGAAGTTGAAGAGAAAATAAAAAAAAAAACGAGCAAGTTATGGTAGATTTGTATAGGGGATTAGTAAATCAGGTAGGACTGATGAATTGATGTAAGTTCCAAGATTAGTCTCCCACTAATTCTAACCTACATTTATTAACAATTGCTGAGGCAATTTTACAGTATAAGGGCAGTGTTTGCTTTTTCTAAAAATCTTAAACATGACCTCCAACGAATGAGAACAAAGTTATGCTCTCTGATCCCATTTATTGGGGCGGAAAATGTCCCTTCTTACCCCTTACAGACAAAATGAGTGCAGAGGTATGGCGAATAAAATATAAAAAAGTATAACCGCCTGCTTCACCACTATCGGGGTCTGTCGGCATAGTATAACCGCCACATTAAGTGAAGTGTATGTACAAATACATGTACATATGAATGTATATTGTACATCCATATGATAACATCCCTTGTGGTGGTACATTTACAGTAAGCGCAAAAAAATAAAAATAAATAATTTATTATTATTTTTTTTTTCTTGTGCCTTGCATTCCACTCTACACGTTGGTCTCGAACGAAAGCCACCCACAGTAAGGATCAAAATTTCCTCCTTGCCGAACATCGCACTTCGTCTCTCCACGAGACGGCAGCAACTCAAAGACTAAGTAACTTGGGTATGAAAGTAGAGAGGACCTAAAAGGAGTCTGCTAGCGACTCGAGCGAAGCGTCTTCAAAATGAAAAATAAAAAGAGTAGGAATGGGGAAAACTAAGAAAACACAGAGTTATAGTGCAAGAATGAAATTTATTTGCACACCATTATATCGTGTATCGTATCGTGAGTACTCTCTCAAGACAGCATAAAGTAAGTGGACGAAGGTTCTTTTTGATATTCATTCTTTAAAGAAAATTTCAAATTAAGTAGCGGTATAAATGGAAGGCGTTGTGGGAAAATGGTTGTTTAATGGAGCAGGAAAATTTATTTTGAAGTTTCTACTTTGCAGGTAATTCTCTTTATCTTGGGATTATGTGCAAGAGGGAAGAAAAATAAATTCTGTAAAATAACATCAACTCTTGTAATTTAATTTAAGAATTCATTTATAAATTAAATTTGATCGCCTATAAATGCAATATGTTTTATAATAATACTTAAGAATGTTGTCCTGTGAAAGTCATAGATTAGGATGAATTAACTATTCTCAAAACAAAAAACAAAAAAAAGGTATCTGTATCTAATATAAAAACGCTAAAACTCCTTAATAATTGATATCAATGAAGCTCGCAAGTTTTTTGTTTCGTTGCAACTTAATTTACACCAAAAAGTTTTATTCCCTTAAATGTTTCCCACTTGCGTCTACCGTCAACATGTGTTTATTGACAATAGCTTTCCCCACAGAATGGTCATTGATTCAGCCATAATTTAACCTGATGATTTGCCAGGTTTTTTCCTTGTAAACAGCTCCTCTCAATTTTCCTTTTTTCATGTTCTTATATGAATTTTTGTATAGATATTTGTGTGTGAATATAAATATTTTTTCACTTCCATCGCCAGTGATAAAAACGTAAATAAATCTGGTTGCTTTTCGGGAACAAAACACTCGTAAATTGTATGGTTTCTGTCTCCCAAAGGACACACAAAAAGCATTTGCACACATAGTAATATCTCATGTATTCACACATACATATAAATATGCTATCAAACCCTTCAGAGTAAAACGTCAGGATAAATAGGAGGTCGAGAGGAAAAGGTATGTTGCTGTTCAACCGCACGTCACTAGTTAGATACGAGCAGATAAAATGTAAAAGGAAGTGCGAAAGATAGATAGATTTATGCAAGTATACCTACCACATGTGCTTGAGCACATTCTTCGATGTAATGTGTAGTGATTATAACGGTAGTGTTTCCATTTTTTGTGATATCCACTAAATGATCCCAAATGCTGTAAGCAAAAAATAGTTATTTCTACCCATACATACGAGTATTATAAAAAGTATACCTTTGTCGCAAGACTGGATCCACGCCTACAGTCGGTTCGTCCAAAATTAATAATTCAGGCTCTTGAAGGAGAGCAGCCGCCAGACTCATTCGCCTCTGCTGCCCACCACTCAAATTTTTAACGAATTTCGATCCATTTGGCATATTCAAAAGTTTTAGTAAAAACTCGGTTCGGTCCTCAATATCACCCTTGGCCATACCAGCAATCAGGCCGAAATACTGTAAGGTTTCTCGCATTGTAAACTCACCATACAACGCTACCTCCTGTGAAAAACATACATGTTCTAAATAACTATTACAGAAAATAAGGCACGAAGCAAGAATGTTTTACAAAAAAGAAAGACATTTGTAAAGCTAAACTAACCTGAGGCATATAACCTATCCTTGGACCCGGTACACCTGAACCACGTGAACCGGGTCGCCCTCCCAGTACCCATATTTCTCCGGAATTCAATCTCCGCCGGCCAACAATGCATGAGAGTAATGTTGTTTTTCCGCATCCAGATGCACCTAGGAGCCCATATCTGAAATAGTACGAAAACCGACACAATAACTAATGAGAAAAACTCTACACGCAATCAAGCAAATGCTATGCATATAATATTACTGGGAAACTATTAATTTCACTCAGTAGTTATTTGCTTAAGTAGAACCGACCTGAAACTATGAATGCAAGTTGTATGATTAATGTGCCAAATGATAAATTGAAAATCTAAAAATCGCCGATAAGATTTTTAACAGATTGTCAATATGATAGTATCCTAACTTCTTCCCCTATATTTGTCCAGATACAATCAAATTTATGTGGATTCACGTAGTTGCTTTGCTTCTAGATCGAGTTCACTTTCATGCTGTGATCTTCTGCCATGGAGCAAGTGATGACCGTTTCAGTCATATTCGTTCTCACACTATCCATTCTGGCCAAACCCAGACTTCATTGCCATTCTCATAAACAATTCACAGGCAAGAAGAACCACAAACATGTTATTATTATTTCATGGTTTCGAAATTCTATAGCAACACTACTACCATAGAATTCGACAATTTTCTATATCCGGTATATACGTATGTAGCTTATGTACATGTACATACATAGGTATTGCCATATTTTCGTATATGTTACATGTGCAAGTGTTTTCTGCCATATGTTGTTTATGTGGGTTGAAATACAAGAATGCAGTTCAGGGGAAGTTTAACTGGTAACTGACCTTGCTCAACTTTTTAATCTCACAACATTCCCTATCCATCGCCCTGTTGTTTTATTGTACGCCGAGGTAGGGAGCTTATACGTGACTGGCTTTCATTATACCGAAACAATGTGGGGATCGTCATAGAAGAAGAGTAATTTTGATTGTTCTCGAGATTTTAAGATTCTTCAACACGTTGCATTCACAAGAAGCAAATTAGAAGAACGCTATTGGTATGTGCATTGTTGACGGCAGCTTTGGGGATTTTCGTAATAGTTTTTCTTTATGCTTCTTCACTTCTTTGTCTTTCGAAATTGCAATGATATTGTGCCATGGAAATGACAAGAATACTGGTATATGGTAGTCGGTATAACCAAACAGAGTTATGTTAATTTCGAACGAACTTTACTCCAGGAGCTTGCGTTTGCACGAGGTGAACCGATTGGTATTTCGTTTGTGTGAGGAAAATTCTGGCCTCGTGGTTAGTTTACATTCCTCACATGTAAGAACCCAGAATTGTCTGTTTGAAGACGGAAAACAAAAGATCCGCACTTCTTGCTTATGCTTATTTTTACAAACCTCAAACCAGTTCCTCTCTTCTCACCTGAATAATGGATACAAATTGAAAGAACATGGTGATAGAAACATGAGAAAGCCAGACCCGAAATTCACAACCTCATTCAATCACCAATGTTATGTGTGTCTTATTTTTTTCCATAGGTGGAAGATTTTTTTTATTTTCAGCTGTGAATTTCAAGAAGAGTTTGTCTAGGCAAATACGTTTTGTCAATAGTTGTCTAAGGGGGAACAACGTCAGACAGAGATTTGATGACTTAGCGTTTCCAATCAGGTTCAATCCCTGTGGATTGGTGTTAGAGGCTAACAAACTACCCACTGAACTCCTGTGATCATTATATCTTATATAAAAAAAATTTAAAATAAAAGGCCTGTACCTCTATTAACATTAGATTATCGGGAAAATATTGAAGAATAAAAAAATGAACAACTGACTAATATCGCCTGATCATATTGAAAAGAATGAATGAAGGTTCTTATATTAATTTTATTTTAATTTTGCAGCGAAGTTGATTTGTCGATCAATGCATTCGAGGAAAGAATAAAAATACACAAAAACAAACGGTCGTCAAATTGCAAATTATTTTCCAATTAAGGTTTATTGAATAAATAAATTACTTATTAAATAATCTAATAATTGAGTCAAGTGAAATTAAAAATCATATTGTAAGCAACACCTTCATAAGTATTTACTTGCTGGGTTCATTAATCAAATTATTAAGAAACTGGTGCGAAAATTTCAATTCCTCCTTCATATATTGGTATTTGAGTAGTAAAAATGCTTCGCAAATCTACTAATCACTCGATTTGTTGAATGAGGAAATTCTTCAGGAGCATAAGTTCTCTACTGAAATACTCCTGAAGAAAAAGTTCAAAGAAATCATTTTGAGAATCTAATTAGAAAGTTATTTTCAAGGCATGGTTAATTTATACATTTATACTTTGCTTGACTCATCAACAACTTGTTTGACTATACTCTGCCAAAGAAGCTAATCAGGGTGCTATAGTCAACACGGACTAACTACCGAAGATGGGATGAAGCAAAGCATTTACAAATAACCTGCCATCCAAAACGCGCCAACCAAAGCCTTTCAAACTAGTTGAATTTTGCACGTGAACCTGAAGGACTTTTAATTATGATTTTTTCCTTTATTCAATAGAAACAAATGAACACAATTCGATAAAGAGGAACTTCTTCAAACTCTTCCGACTTTTTCATATTACCATTGCTTTTCGAAAGTTTCAATTGAATAACTTTTGCAATGATATTGAGGCATTTTATCAGCAAGTAAACTTTAAAGCGGTTGTTTCAAACAAGCCACATAAACTAATACAGTGCACGATTTCCGGTAGACCATGAAAATTCTGGGTGCACGATAAAAATCATTGCATCAAATTGTAGTATTTTTTCTTGCACACAATACCTTTTGCAACGTTTAGCTTGCTTATGGATAAACCCATACTAACTTTAATAGACCAATAGGTGCCCGTTACTAGTGAAAAGAGATACAGTAATCGCACGCATCGATACCTCGACGGAAAATGCTTGTTCACAGTCATGCTAGATGTATTGACTGTTGAGTGTGGAATTCAAAGAATGTTGACGTCTTGCATCGTAACTTCGAGGTGTATCTGTTAGCGTTCTAGTAAAATTGTTTACCTTGTCGAAAACGGATGATTAATAGCTTATTTTCTTATATTTTAATTATATATATTTATATTCACAGATTCATTTATAGCAGTGTATGAGATGAATGGGATTAATATCAATTTTTAAATTATTAACATGCATGTGTATATGTATTGCTCAAAATCAATCACCTATTTATAGGCACAAAATAATAACCCCACAGCTTTAATGCACGAAGATTAAATAGGGTAGCTAATCAAAGCAAAAACCTTAATTTCTTTGCATTTGCACTAATATCTCTCGAATAAATCAATTCATTCATTCTTTGCATTCAATCATCAATCATTGCATTCTTTTAATTTCACTACTATTAATTCAAAATATAAGCGAAACCTACAAAATATTAGTACATATGTACATATGTACATATATGCGTGTATATTATACAAGTATATGACCCCACTAATGGAGCTACTGAAGAAGACAAGCATCTCCGTGCTTAGTTGTGTTATGTTTTATTACGATTAAGCTCACTGTTCGGTACCTGAAATAAACAGTCTTCGAAAATATTTACGTACGAGCTAGTATTAAGTAAAATTTCTGACGCAAACGCAGAATGCAAAGTCGTTATTAAAATGTATGCAGTTTTTAATCGCCTACCCTCATAGTATATATTTTACAGCAAATATTAGATACTGTGTACGTTGATGCTTTTACATATAAAATATAATGCACAAGATATAAAACAGTTTTCTTTGTTATATAAAACAAAGTAGGTTCACTCTTCACAACAGTTGAAAATTCAAAAAATTGTAACAGACTAATCGAAGGAGCACTTAAGCAACAAACCTCTTCGAGTTGCTAATTAACGGATGATTAGAAATCGTATAGATCAAATAGATTCATCTGCTAAGTGGCCAAAATTTGCACAAGGCAATTGACGGAAGACGTGCACTTTGGATATGGGGCAATTAGGGATTTGCCTTCAATTCCCGTTCATCAAATTAAACCAGCTTCTTTGCGCATCACTTGTAAGGTAATGAAACGAATTTTCAAGTCTATCCAATTGAGGACTTATTTGAATTTGTAATGGACTTGAAATTGATTCATTTGCAAAAATGATGCAGTTATCTTTAGAAGCAAAAAGTAAGTACATTTTCAAGCAATTAAGATAATTTGACTTGGATGGAATAACAATAAACCATTAATTGTATATATATATTTGTTATTTTTACCACTTCAGCCTATGCTTAAGACGAAAAATGTTCATAGCAGTTGTATGGGAATCTGACGTTTGTTTTCTTTTCTATATTTTAGTTTTATTTTGTAGAAATGTTTATATGCCTATTATTAAAAGTATGGTATATGCCTGGCCTCATATGAATAACGCCTTGGAAAAAGTGCACATTTTCCACATTTGAAGCGATTCATGAATCGAACCAATTTTGGCTTTAACGAAAGATCAGAAGTGCTGCTCAATCAGAAGGGGCGTTTGACACAGTTGCAACCGGTTTGGTTCAATTCTTAGATAATTGTTTTGTCCGTTCAGGTTGCTGCATAGCCCCAGTGATTTCTTTCGCTTTGAATGATCGAAAGAGATTCACTTCTCAACGCAGAAACCCCTTCCTTTCTCATCACTGGAACAGTAGTTCCTTGGTGAATAAACACCATCCAATGCCTTTCGGCTTCAACTCTTAGCACCCCATTTTTATATTTCTGGATCATTCCCAAGACAAACGATGGGTACGTTGGCCAATGAGTTTAGGTGCTCTTATTGCATTCGACAAGAATCTTGATCCAGTAATACCTTCAATTCTCAATTTTGCGTCTTCAAACTTCTTCACCGTTTCTTTCCTTACCGGCTGAAATCGCCGAATTTGTAGAATTGGTTTTAATCATTATATGTTAATCTTTAATAAGGCCGAAGGGCTTTATCTGTTTACTTTAAAGTGTCCGCATAGGGTCAGCTAGGTGTTTTAAATTCGTTACATAATTGATTTAAGCTAGTTTTAAGCACTTTTGTCTAGCGTAAGATAATTCTAAGAAATATGAAATAAAAATCGATTAATTAAAAAAAAAATCAGCTATTACACAGCTTGGCATAAGTTTTTATAATCAAACCCAGCAAATCAGCCACTGTTTTTTTCAAATTGAAGGCCAAAGGCAAAACTTCTGTGATATTTCTGATTTGATGCCCCTGACTAGCAAGTACCGCAAGCGCCACATATTGGAAAACGGTGTATTCTCATTTATACGCCTTTCCAGGATAACAAAGTTAAGTTAAGTTAAGCTCTTCTCATTCATCTTTGTATTTTGCTCATTTTTTTTGAATAGACGAAAGAGATTCACTCTTTGTTGCCCCCTCCATACAACGAGCTTCCTGAAGCCTTCATTGACAAGAACGCTGTAAACGATTTTGTATTTTTTCTTCTAAGAAAAATTATGGATAAAGTTCCGAATAGTACTCACCCCCGATTTTTTAAAATTTTTTTGTACGTATAGCCTATGTATCAAAGTTAAAAATCCAAAGCGGTTTTTAGCGCAAATGACTGGAAAGGACTAAAAGGATGTGCTAAATTTGAATATCCTGCAGAAATAAAACTCAAATATCTTTAAAACTGCAACAGCTATATTTGTAAATGATACTGCAAATTAAAGCAGTAATTAAGTGTTTTTAACTGACATCAAAAGTATAGTAATCCGTTCACAAATATTGAAGATATGAAGAATTTTGAAAAAATAGGTCAATATTTTCAAGGAAAAAAAAATTAAAAAGGAAAGTGTATTATAAAGGCATATGTTTTTTACGGGATTATAAAACGACATTTGAAGTCCTTTTCAATGATATCAAACATGCTATACTTTTCGTAAAATATTACCTTACGCGAACAGTTTATTTCTTCAGAAGTAACATTCATCAAAGTATAGTTCACAAGATAATGGCTAAAAGGAATGAAAAATGCTCTTTTTTCTGCCATGAATACATATGTATGTATATATGTATGTGCGTCGCCGTTTTTATAAGTAAATCGCAGTGAAATATATATGGGGGGGCATTCTGCCCCCCTGCAACCCCCCTGCTTGCGCTCACTGTAGGATTTGCGGTAGGTGCAAAGTTGGGGTAGGTGCAAAGTATGAGGTTGTGCATACATATGTGTATCAAAATATTAGAATGCCCTTTACTATATGTATATGTACTCAAATTTTATCAAAATCGGACAGGAGTACTCTTTTGTTAATATTTATCATTATTCCATCTTCTCTTTACAAATTTAGTCCTGAATAATAACTTTAAAGCATTTTTATATTCAAATTACAATAACATTTATTTCACATTTCATTATTTATATACAGTTTGATACACACACACATACACAATATAAATATTTATTATATATATAAATATAATATTTAATTTACGTCAATTTGACAATATAAATCATTGACCAGGGTAACAGCGCTTAATATCCTTCAGCAACTGATTAAAAGGATCTTGGTTCAACTTTTTGACGCGACGACGCCACAAAAATTCGTATAAATGTTTCTCCATATTGTCGACACGGACACCACCACGAGATAATTGACGACGCATCCACCGCCACGACGACTCAATATTTTGGGTATGAGCCCCTGTTTCGGAATCTACCAATTCTTTGGAATGATTGATAGTAAAGTGATGATATCCGAAAGATTCTAAGTCCATATATCCCTTCCAACAATCTGTGTGGATAGTAGTTCGCAACTTCACATGTTTTTGTATTAGACTTATTAAAGGATTTTTGTCTCTTTTATTTTCGGGACAAATTTCGAGGCGGTATTGAGAAGGACTCCCACGAGGAATAATGCCTAAGACCCAAGAACCCTCAACAACACGCCCCCTATGGTATTTACGACGACCAATTTTACATTCGACAATCTCAACAACTTGACCAACACCTCCTATTTGACCCTCTTCCTCGAATTGTTCGTCTAACGCCAACATACAGACTTCTCGACAAAACGAAAACCGATTCGAAATTGTCTCACGGGAAACTTGCTTTCCATCAATAATTGAACTTTCCCGGATGGTTTGTTCAAATGACATATTTAAAGAAAAACAATATGTACATAATTAGTATGCAAACTTCAGGTGAAATACGACATCTCTCAAACCACGTATTATTTACAACACTTTCACAATGATAGTATTTGCTTGTCTTACGACACTCAAATAATCCACATATTAATTTTAATTCATTTAATACCATATATTTTTTATGCTTATGACAATACTTTGTCGCAGGAATTAGTCCAAGATCTCTTAACCACTGCAAAGTTTTCGAATGATCACTTAAAATACTTGCTAATTGAAATAAATTATACGTTGAATCCATTGCAAAATACAAAGTATGAACAATCGCGGAAAATTGAGGTCTACCTTTGTGGACAGTTTTTACTCAACAAGAGACGAAAAGCTTTTTCATCCTCGGTTGTCTTTACTTGGGTCCGTTATCGCCATTAAACGAGGGGAAAAACATTTGTTTATACAAATGTTACTCCCAGGGCTCACCCAAGCTTGATGAATGTCACTTCTAAAGAAAAAAACTGCTCTCCCAGGGCTCACCCAAGCTTGATGAATGTCACTTCTAAAGAAAAAAACTGCTCTCTTAAGATGATGTTTAACGAAAAGTATAGCATGTTTGGTATCGTTAAAAAGGTTTTCGAATGTAGTTTTATAATTCCGAAAAAATATGCCTTCATAATACACTTTCTTTCAAAAAAAAATTTTCCCTTGAAAATATTGACCTATTTTTCCAAAATACTTCATATCTTCAAAATTTGTAAACTATATACTATAATTTTATTATCAGTTAAAAGAACTTAATTTCTGCTTTAATTTGCGATATCACTTATAAATATAGCTGTTATAACTTTAAAGATACATATTTGAGTTTATTTTCTGCAGGATATTCAAATTTAGCACATCCTTTTAGTCCTTTCCAGTCATTTGCGCCAAAAACCGCTTTGGATTTTTAACTTTGATACATTAGACTACACGTACAAAAAATTTGAAAAAAATCAGGGATGAGTACTATTCGGAACTCCACCCATTTTATGCAAAATACAAATTCGATGAATTTATTATTGTCAGGATGCAATTCTGGTGTCAGAAACCACCTTTGGAAACTATAGATATTTTATCTCAACCACTAATACTTTAACAATCCATACAGTTCATTTGCCTTATCTAATTGTTTTTTTTTCTCTATACTAAGCACCTTCGTAATGCATTTACATATTCGTAACACCTTTCTAGAATTCCGGTGAGATATTAGTTATTTTATGAACATTATACTAACATCGTAAAGTACGAGCATCTACCTTAAACTTAGTAGTTGGCATATGTAGGTATGTATTTTAAAATTTATGAAATTAGAAGTATAAATCGTTAATAATTTATATTATTAGTGTGGGCCAGCGTCGCATGAAACTGGCGGCAGCCATAATTTAATGTGGTTTGCTTTCAGTAACTCTGCTTTAAACAACAACCAACGGTCTCCCTTTCTTCTTTCTTCTTCTTAGATGGCTTTACAGCTCACGGAGAGCAAAGCTTCTCTCATTTACTTAAGGCCCCGGCCCATAGAATCCGTCAATCCGTCAATCCGTCACTCCGTTGATTTCAACTGAGTGAAAACGTATTGGCGGATAGAGCAGGCAAGCATCGGCCCATAGAATCCGTCAATCCGTTGACAGTTGTCGATGACATATATTAATTGATGGAGTGCGTTCATCTGAGTTATAAAATGGATGGCACGATGGCCTTTGATCGCCTCAATCAGTTCTTCCTCGAACAATTTATAACATTTTTTTTTGCGAGAATAATGTACTTGAATCGTACTTTGAATGTCAACCGAATTTGAAGTTTCTCTCAGTATGAGAGAGTTCCCAAGCATTCTCTCAATGCATCCACCAATGAACGTGCTTACTCTCAATTCGTGCATGCGTGAACCTCAGAATGTAAATGTGTAAGCTGTGAATGTATGAGCTCTCAACGGAGCGAAAAGTAGAAAGTAGCACTACTTTGTCCGTTGAAGTTCATACATCCGTCGGCTATGGGCCACCTCCCATAAGAATATGTACATTCTACTTTTCACTCAGTTGAAATCAACGGAGTGACGGATCGACGGATTCTATGGGCCGGGGCCTTTATGCTGTGTGCGATTTGTTTTTCACACAAGTGAACGGGACCTATAGTTTAATGCCGATTCCGAACGGCGAGCGTAGAGAAGCTTTTTCAAGGCAAGTGTACTATGTGAGATTTTGCTAGTACCCCGCCGAGGAGAGAAGCCGCGAAATGAACATTCGAAGGCGTTGGTGTTATAAGGATATGAACTCGCTCATCGTGCGTCAGGAGCCGACCCAATGCGCCACGGAGCTCTCATTTCTTTTTCTTTTCTATTATGACCTTGAATATGTTCCCGATATTTTTCCTATTGTCTTATTTCTGCTCCTTTAGCGGCCATTTTTCTCTCAATGCTGGACTCAAAAGCATCAATTTGCAATCGATCACGATCTTCCGTGATCGTTCCATTCGATTTGAGCGGTTCATCATAAATGACACCCTGCTGATCTCACCAAATGCGGACCAGAACTACAGGCCTTTGACGTACAGTAAACACATTGCGATGCAAAAACCTTTTCTTTTTTGTCGGTGAAAAGATAGTTCAAAGATGAGAAAAAAAAACGTCGTTCGAGGTATTTCAGCCTCAGTTCGTACGATATCGAATGTTCTTGTTTCTTAATAATTCTTAATGTTTTCAAACCTTTCGAAATTGTTGTGTCATCTACTTGTAATGATCTTGCAACCTCAGCTAGCGTTTGATATGAATCTTGTGAAGTAATGCCTCCAATTCTTCTTCAAAGTTTCGCGGTGCGCCAGAGCGTTCTTGAAAAAACAACAAGAAAATCATTATTTTTGAAGCGTCGAAAGCAATCTCTGCATGTTGTTTCCGACAGAGCACGTTCACCTTAAGTCTCAACAAGAATTCTGTGTGGTTCAGCTACAGAATTTTTTTTTGAATAAAATTTGAATAAAATAGTGTGATAAAATTCCCCACAAATACTCTCTTCTTAGCAAAAAACTCGATATGTTTGAAAATATGAAAAAAGTTGTTTACACTTCGGCGAACTAACATACACTGAAGTTCCAGCTTGCCTACAGTACATCCTTTTAGATGCTTTACCACCTTAACTTATATGTGCTTTTGACGTCATCGGTTAGGAAACAGCTAGAATTTATTCAAGGTCCCAATAAAACAAGTATCCAGCTTAGACTGTGTTGGTATCCAGTCCATATGCACTCCTGACACATGCTTCATAACTCATAGTTCTTGTAAAGAATATAATTAACACCAAAATAATAAAAATTTGCATACATGCACACACAATAAGGGGAGCGTAACGAATACTGTGTACACTATTCTCCGTGGTGCAATCATTGTTTAAAAGCACAATTTTAACCGTCTCTTCCCACCAGCTCTGTAAACCAGAAATTAAACCGAAAAACTTGCGTCCGACTATAGTGTGATGAATACTATAATAACTTGCCTTTTTACTACCCTTGGCATAGTTTCCGGTCTATGTCCACCAAGCGACGCAAGTACCGTATAGCTAGGCCATCTTGCCAAATGACTAACTCTGGCATCAACCCCCCTACTTTACTATTAAACATACTTGCTTGTGTAATTATTTCCGTACCTTGACTAATGAAATCGGCAAAAACAACGTCTAAAAATTCTTTCCACAGGACGTCAGGTTAATCTGCGGTTATGTTCTGGTTGAGTGGAAACTTAAAAGGAAGAATTTTTGTTTTATTTGAAACTGGAGAAAAGCTAGAAAAGCAAAAGGCAAGAAACACAGATTGTTGTTGAAACAAAAACATAAACCAGGAATGGGCGAGGCAGTTAACCACTCAGAAGTTAGTCTCTTAATGTGCTTACCACCTTTGTGGTAGGTGGCAGGTGTAAGTGTGTACTTCAACTTCAGAAATAAAAGAATATTCGTTGGAGTTGGTTTGATAAGTATGAATAAACTTTTGTTGGTTTGATAAGTATGAATAAACTTTTGTTTAAACAAACATGCAAAGGGTACATAAGACGCATAAGTAAAAAAATGTATGTATGCACATATGTTCTCGTACATAATCTTACTCAAAGAAACCATAGGAAATATTAACTTGAAATTGAAATTTTCCAAGCTCATATTCTTGTGATCCAAAAGGTAAAGAGTTTCGTTTATTTTTAAGCAGAAATTTGACGAAATACCTAAACGTACAGATTCTTACATATTTGTTCAGCCGACGGACAAACTACTCATCATATTTCAGCAAATCGTGAAGAAAGGAAATCTGAAATATTCGTAACATTGAATCTCATTGCATTAGTATACACTCGTATTGTCTGCTATATAAAATCCCAATCGACCACAATAAATCAAACAAAGGCATGTCCTGATAACATCCGACTAATTTTAGAACTACACAAATCAATAAGGAAGATTATGTGCTTCCCAGGAGGAATGTTTTATTAAACACATTTTACACATTGCTCTCATCGCCGCCGTTGTACTTAATGTTATCGTTAGAGAATGTAAACTTTCCGTTTCCACAATCTCAGTTAAAGTACGAATTAGAATAAATTTGTACACATTGTAGTAAACCCCAACATTTGATCCCCACTTTCTTAGCATTAGTGAATCAAACAAACAAAAACAAAGCTGAATTGATGTATTAGTGCTTGCAACTGCGAGGCACAAGTATTTTTATGTTCCTATGTAACTACATATATTTACGTTTGCCAATGTAACTTCATATAAGCCATCTATTTCTACACTACTAAGCTCTTCACCTGCTTTCCAAGTGCAGGCTTCATGCATCGTGTTAAGACATCATCTTAGGTACGAACAACAAAAGGTATGGAACGAGAAGAGACAAGAAAAGCCTGCAAACAACTTAATTTTCAAAGTAAGAATGGAAAATTGTTAAGTCAACAATTGGATACGAATGTACCATAAGGCACCTAGTAGCAATTGTAGGTACAAGTGTGTAAACGACAGAGGTAAGAATTTGATGTAAGAGTTCCAAATTTAAACTTTCAGTATTCTCATGCGTCGGAAGGATAACCTCTGGTTTTTTTTCTTCTTCTTCGTCTTCCTTCCATGTTTGTGATCCACCCTGTGCTATTTAATTGTGTTTGTCGCTTTATGGTTACACGGTTGCACGAAGCCCTACTTGATGTACATATGAGGCTGCAAAAATGCCAAAGGCGTGACGAAAGGTAAGTATGCACGTATAGTTATGTAGGTATAGATGACATAGACAAATAACTTGTCTTCATAATACTGTAATATGTCGTTATGAAACTTAATGCAATTAATTAAAGTGGCTCACGAGTATTTTTATGCAAATATAATTATCGCGAGTTTTTAGAAAATGAATTTTAATTGCAAGGTGCCGGTGAATATAGTAATTTTAAATTTGATTTTCGACAATTTGTGCAGAATGCTCGAAATTTAATTCAAAGTTGATAACCGCGTGTGCGGTTGACAATATTTTATTAATGAAGTGATGGAATCAGTAACACCAGCAAATTATGCTGACATTCTTTAATGCATTGTTATTTTTTTTTCTTCAATAATTAAATTCACAAAGAAACCAAGAAAATACCTTTATAAAAGAATTGTGAATATCCCATGCATATATCAAGCCTTTATTCTAGGCCACTCTCACTGGTAGCATTAAATATAAAGGCATTGTAGATGCACTTAATTGTTGACATATTAAACGAGGTGTAGAACGTGGAGTATGCTCTACTCAGCTACTATCCTGGTAGACTTCATCATGAGCAGTTGACCACAACGGGTGCCGATTTATTTCATTTTCATTCGAATCGATTTAATTTTATATGCACATTCGTAGCGTAAATGTGCGTGCTATTTAACCCTCAAATAAAAATAAATTAACGCTTAAGTCTACGTGGCAATTTATGGTAAATTAAAAATTACTAATTGAAAATCACATTAAATATCAAAAAAAAAGAAGATTTTTGGATGCATAAATAAATTGATTTATTCTCAGCAACCTTTCATTTTGTTTCAAACCGTCATTGAGATTTACCAGTAATCATATACCAGTTAGCGAATTAATTGGATTATATATTGGGTTTGTGGTTAAAAGTGATAACATGTTTGAAGCCGAAATGTTTCAATTTTTTGTTTTATTGCGGTAACCGCATTAAAAAATTGAATTCAATTAATTTTACCCAAAGTTCACATTTAAATTGTTAGCTTAGATTTACCTGCAACTTTTAAAACATATATTCATTTTACTTCTCTATATGTACTTTTAACTTATTCAGAAGCAGAACAAGTATTCTTTTCACTTAAGCTTTGTTTCGATGGAAATGCTTGGGGTCAAAATAAATAAATAAATAAATCAGTCTTTTTCTGTAGATTTACACGCCGTAAACCGCAAACACGTACATACATAGATACATATGTAGCTATACTGCGATTGGGGTAATTTTTAATTTAACTTTTTCTTGACATCTCATTCAATAGATTTCAACGAATAAATGATTCACAATTAAAGGATACGTTTTACATATACATATGTTGGTTGTTTGAGAGCTTTCTTGTTTGCATTTTGTATGCTGTAAGATGTCGACAGACCTACATGTGATTTTTCGAAAACAAAAATATTGGGTTAACAGAATTGATTCCCCAGAATTAAATAGATCGATTTCAAAATTTAAATGATACAAATAGAACGGATTTGGTTTTGTTTCTCTTTATCAGAAATGAAATCAATAATAAAAAACGTAAAAACAAAATAGAAGCGAAAGCGGGAGGTTCTCGTACATATAAGTAAAAATAACATTATGTATTCCAGTACTGAGAGGAATTTATAATCAAATTTCTTTTATTTTTTCTGAATTTTTCGTGTACAAATTTTAAAATTGAATTTGAAGCTGAAAATGCAATGAAAAGTGCCGCGGGGTTCTTATTCGCACATTACGCTGAACGTGCTTACCCCCTACTACTGAATCAAAAAAAAAAAAAAAAGGACGGAGACGGAAGTATTTAATGAAAAATGCACAGTAATATTTTTTGACCCTCATATTTTTTTTTTTGAGTGCGATTTTAGTAATGCGTTTGACGAAATGATTTGATAAAAAACTAACAATGAACCGTTCAGGAGTTAACGCAAATGGACGTAATTGATTTAAGGTGCTTTATGTTCGCTTAATTCATTTCTTCCGAAAAATTTTGTCTCACTTAAATCCCAAGAAGATTGTACAATAAAATAAATTCTACGTTAAAACATTCCACTTAACTATCAAACCACGCAGGTATACACCACATAAAGAATTACTTTTTTTTTTTTTGTAACCTGGAAAGTAATTTTAGTATCTACTATATTGTAGATTTGTATTATCTCTAGCGCTTGCGTCTGAACTAAACACATCCTAAACAAACTTCCACCAGGTAAAATTGATACTCGAGAAAATTTAATTAACTTTGCTCGAAGGATATGCACATAAAAACATGTGAATTTCATTGTGTACTTACAAATTACCGCTAAGCGGTTTTTCATCTTTAGAAATTGTGCAAACAAATTTATGTTTATGCTAAGAAATGAGCTTGATATCTTAAGCGATGAGAAACAGTGGTTACTTTGCCAAAGTGCTTTCTGTGCTTTCTTTCTAAGGCTTTGTGAGCTTAAAAGGGTTTTAAGCCCTCAATTTGGTCTGAAAGGTAATTGATGTGCTAATTAACCAACAACATTAGATATTATTGAACCATAAGTATTAAGAAGCTCAATGATGAAAATATTATGTATGATTCGTTAATATACTATTTATATGTAATTACATCCCCTTTATATTGAAAATGTAAAAACAGATATACAATTACATACTTAAATGCAATTGCATTTCATTGCAATTTTTTTTTCTAGAAATTAAATTTCAAAAGTCAAAAACCGCAACGGGTTTTACATTTCTAGTTTTGCGACAATCAGTGTTAGATATTTTTGCATCCCCTTATATAATATAAAAAGGAACATAGGAGCAGGCATTCACATAAAACATACGTGTATGAGGGAATGGCGCCTCGTTACGTAACCAGTGTGGTTTTCTCGCCACCCCTTTAATAAGGGAAATAACAACGAAACAAATTTTTAATTGAAATCACTAACAGGCTGTAGAACATTGTTACTCACCATACTTCATGTACTCATACGTATTATATGAATATAGACACACTTCGAAGCTGTTCTGATTTTATAGCTACCACTTTGATTTATTTTGTTTTATGTCATCTCATCGTTTCAAATACATCTTACGGATGGATGCTTTCCATGGGAGATAGAAATGGTCAGGGAAATTTAAACAATACAAAATGAACAGAAAAACGAAAATTCGAAATGGTTTTATTCATCCCTTTGGTGCCATTTCGCATTGGCACTCTAAGTATCTTTCTTTTTATTTTTGGTTGTAGATTTTTTCCCCTCTGTTTTGTGGTAAAATGCCAATAAAAAAGTTTACCGCGGTTTTTTCTTAGAAAGGGGCTGTTTTCAATTCCTTTTTATTGTTATTTTGAATTGCCATTTGTATTTGTTGAATTGTTTCGCTAATTCAAAACTTTTTTGTTTAATGATCATATCATATAAACCAATTGATGGCCAGATTATATAATCTGTCGTCTTCTTTAATAAAGTTTGCTGTTGCTATCAAATATCATAAGGAATATCACCAATAAGATACGGGGGTTCCTACAGGGAATTAAAAATAGTACAAATATAACGAAAAACATGCACATGTAAAACATATTGGCATATAATATTCCATCTCTTAAATCAATAAACATTTGTAATCTGTGGAAACTTCAGTTTAGCTTGTTTATGGTATTAAACAATTCGTACCTTTCAATATCATTACTGTTTCTGAGTCTATAGTTGCTGTTTATTTTTATCAGTATAATTTTATAAAGCTAATTATATTTCTATTTATTTTTGGACAATAATTTTCTTAGTTTATGTCGTAAAACGTAAATTTATTACATTTTCCGGAAAGTCTGTGCAGGACACGTGGGCCGAATGGATAGTGAGCAAGAAATTAATAGAAAAATGAATGGAAAATTTGAGGAAAAAAGACCAGCAGCAAGACCCTGCCGTGGATGGACCCAGAACTGATTCAACGGAACGGCGAAACAGTTAAGGAACATGCTCACTACAGGGAGGCTTGACGAAAGCTATAAATAAAGAAAAAGCATGGACCTGATAGCCTTCCCATAATTCTTTTAAGCATGCAGAAGCTCTTACCGAATCATAAGCTTATGTTTACAAACTCGCTGGTGCGCGGTTAATTTTTTGAGTCGAAAAGTTTTCCCTCTTTCCCCAATTTTCAAGTCAGGTTCAAAGAAAATTATCACAAACTACAGACCTATCTGAACATTTTCAACGTTACTTAAATTCTTTGAGAAAATAATTTATAATAATGTTAAAGAGCATATCTCAGTTTACTACATGGATTACTATAACAAATTTGTGTTAATGACCTGAAAGCTCTTATTCAATGTTGTGAAGCAAACATTTAATATATATATACATTTAATATAAATATATTACATAAATGCACCTACAATACCTTACGTTTCTTACATGTATTGACTTCTAATCCTAGGCTTTATTAAAGCAGCATGGGACTATGATGTCTGACCCGTTTGCACTCAAAACCTTTATATGTATATGTATAACTAATAACACAGAATTTCACCTAAACTACTTGACATAATTTATTCCTGTTGTTATCTATAAATTGAAGTGGGATAAAGATATGTCATCATATACAACTCGGCGTACGGGTATGTAGCTTGATTGGTATATAATCGCTCTATATTAAACGAAGCTGTTTTTCGCTGAAGTTGTGCGAGAGGTATTATACCAAATCAAAAATACTACGCTTCAATTTTAGCTTATACGTTATGTTTATGTTTTATATCATATGTTTTTCCTCCTTGAATTTCCTCGACGTACAAATTATGGTCGTACTGAAACTGTAACGCGTTGCACCAAAGAAACCGATTTCTTGTGCAATCACAGGTATTTTATTTATTTTAAATACTTAAGTTCTTATTGTTATAGAATGTTAGTTGTCATAACCTATTATAGGAAGTTTAAATAAATAAATATATTATAGCACTTCATACTGCTTTAGCATTGCGGTTAGACCTGGTCATTATATATAAAACGCAAGACAAAATTTATAAGATTCTAAGAATTGCCTACATAATTGTACCAATATCTTATGTTTGATGAGACCTTAAACTGTGTAGGCGGCAATTTGTGCATTAAATGAATATTGATAATGATTTTAAGCATTTTATATGATTTGTTTTAAAATATATCTTCAGGCGTATTATTCTTCAAACCCTTTTAAAATACAAAATTCACAAATCTTACGAGGATTTGTAAAAGATAATGAGGTCAGATCAAGTAGAGATCTCTCTAGTATTCATGAATATTCAACTGTACGAGCATTTACACTGAGTCTGCAAGTCCTTTCACTATCGGTATTGCCTTGCTTTATTTACCTTTAATTGTTTTGCCATGTTCAACGGGAATAGATAGAGTTCCTGCTACACGTGCACCACATTTCAATTAAACTACGGAATGCTTGTGTTTCGTTAAATAGCGAAAGTTTTCGAAAACTTTTCAGGTAATTACAAAACCTTTTATGAACAGTTAAAAGAGCAAAGACGAAGTTAATTGATATTGAATTACACAACCACACTCTGACTTCCGTATTCTGTGCGTATATCAATTTTGATTTATTTATAGCCTCAGGTTCATGCGGTGTGGTCCTTATCTCTAAAATCAATTTACAAACTTACAAATACATCAGTTTGTGAAGGACATACAATGAAAATCAGCAATCTATCAGATGATATGCTGAAAATTTCCGACATCTACAATATACAAATATCGAAACACATAGTGATAAAATATTTTACGTTATTCCAAAAATGTGTGTAGTCATTCTTCCATAAAAATCAAAATATTTAATTGCTTTTTCAGATGATTAAGTGTATGATAATATTCTCAGCGAAAGTCAATACTCTTTAGTAGCCTTTTCTGCTAAAGGACATATATCCCTTAAACTTTGTTTTTTTTAATTAAAATGTAAAAGTCATTTAACCTAGAGATAAGATTCTCGTTATCTGGACCTAGGCTCTATTACAGATCATAAATAAAAATTAAATATAAAAAATAAGGGTTTGATATACAAGTATAAATATTGTTAAAAAAACATAATTGCTTCCGACCGGCTACATATTTATTGCCCCCAACAATTCATAATTGTGGTTCGCAGTCTGAAAAAGTAAAAATATTTGCAAGATTCGCATCAAAGACTCAAAAAATCATCGACATGTATACCTAAGTAATTCCTCTTTTTAAATTGGCTTTTATCAGGACTAATTACTCCTATTGTTGAAATAAATGTATCTAAAACTAAATAAGAGGATATTGAAATAATTAAATTAGTTTAATGATGGCGATACCAGAACTGGTAGATCTACATTCCAAAATATCTGTCGAAAGAAACAAGTCTTATGATTATTTCAAAATACGATTAATATATTGTACAATAAATATTTATGTACATATGTATAATTTCTCGAATTATACACTTTAAGAAATTCAGAAGAATATATTTTTTTTCTAAAGTAAATTCAATTATTGTAAACGCTTGTTCCCACAATTGTATGTGATATATGGTAATTCAAATGCTAGTGTAAAATATCACCTAATAGAACGAAGTAATTAGCGGTATTTATGTATTCATATGTGGGCAGTTTTCAAATTACAAACATGTTTACCCCAATTAAATGGGACAACAGCGAACAAAATGAAAAATTAATTGAGAATTTTTAAATATCCGGCTATAATAGGTGCCAATGTCAATGTGTTTACCATTGAATGGGTTTATATTTCCATATGGCGCAGGCATTACTCGGCACTTTTAGATTCTTATTTCTGCCGCAGAGACGAAGTGTTAAATTGACTTTTTTTTTTTTTAAATAGAGATTTAAAATCGGCTCAAATGTTTAAAAAGGCCTCATATGCAGGGTTTATTTATGAATATGCCTTTAAACACAATGTGCAGCATGTATCATAGATGTTAATTCTTCTTCTATTTTCATCCATTTTAACTTTCTCGCGTTTTTATCATCGAGTAGGTCAGTGTCATATTTTTCTTGAGTTAAAGCTGGTTTTGAGATAAGCTCCAAAATAAATGGTAACTTCAATAAACTAAAATATATGACCTTCACCGCACGCAACCTTGAAACCAAAACGAATATGGGAAGTAGATAACGACAACGTGTGATGCTATGCCAAACCATATAAAATAAAATGTTTGCGCGAACGGTGTCGCCGACCCAGACTAGTTATGATGTAATTTTGACGACGTACAGGTAGGTTTTATTGGGGGCTTAGGTGGAATCTCGACTTAATGGTTGCATTTAATTGATGGCAATGCTCCTGTTAAAATGTACAATATATGTGAAAAATTCTTGGATTACTTCTATGTGCTCACTAGGTCAGTTTTTTTATGGGTTGTAAAAGCTGTAATAGCAGATAATAATATCATTAGAAAGTACACCATGAAGCCGATATAATTTTAAAATAATAAAAAAACGGAATGAATGAAAAGCGATAGTTTAACTTTTACTTCCTCTTTAAAACTCGTCCAGAATCAAACAGTAAACAAAAGCGAGGAAGTCGTCGTAAAAGGCATTAAAGAAGATCCAAAGTTGCAAAACTGGAAAAGGCTTCCCTTATCACTTACGATTATATCATAGACGAACTGGTATGATTTCAACCGTTTCTTGTTTATCATTGAAGTGCTAGCTTCACAATCAGATGAAACAAATTACTGTAATGGATGGAGGCAACCTAGAAACTGAAACAGAACATCAACTATTTAAAATCGACGAACAATGAAAATAGAATAGAGGACCAGAGACGATAAAATGTATTTTCAGTTCCATTTGTACATACTTTGTTCAACAAAAGCTTTCTTTTTTTTTCTTCCTGATTTTTCTTTGTATGCTCTTAGCGCATTGCTCCGAGCAGTGGGAATGGTCCCAGTTCACTATATACATATGCATATGTACGATAGTATGTAAGTTCTGTGATGAATAGGAAGGCATATCATAAATAAAGCGTAATCGTTAGCGAAAATCCCGGCTTTATAGAGTCAAATCAAATTGGAATAAACACATGTACTCTATATGTATCCTTGTTTAAGTTCGTGAATACATTGTATTTTTTTATTGTTACTTAAGTTATTTTAAGTTCTCCATATAATTAAATATGTCATATACCTACTCTTTAAATATGTCAGACATATGTAGTTCTAAGTACTTTTTATGCATATTTAAAATGAAAACGAATTAATTCGAATGCTCCCTTTTGATATAACGAAAATTAGTTTGAAATACGACTGCATTAAAAACAAACAGAAAAGTTAGCACATCCTTTGAAGTTAACTTACATTGCCCCCTTTGGTACTGTCATATTCAGGCCGTCAAGTACAACGTTTGGACTTTTGACCGTTCCGTACATTTTGTGAGCTCGCCGCACACATACAGCTTGCTGTTTCCTGGTTGCTAGAGTCGATGGTTGTGACATGAAAAGACGACGACGTGCAGCTAAATCCATTTCGGGCTGGGCCGGCTCAATTGGCGGAACACCCTCTGATTCAGCATCCATGATTAGTATATTTGTGTGACTGTTCGTTTAAAAAGTTTGGCCACTCGATTTTATTACACAAATAGTTTCGGTACTATTCACAAACGAGTGGGAAGCTGAAAAGTTTAGTAGTCACCAAACAAGGTTGCTGCTAATTTGATTTTCTCTGCGGAAGTTTTTGATGTTCCAAAAGGACGCTGCAATAAATAAAGTTTATTTTAATAATACAATTTTTGTTTTATTTATAATAAATTTATGTATGTAATTTAATTGTTTGAATAAGTACATAATAATATGAAAGCAATATTTCGGTTATACCAACTTAAACAGTCAATTCATATTATTCTTCATAAATACAATACAGATATGTATGTATATACGTACATATATGTATACGGATGAAACATGAGAAAATATACGTATTAAATAAAATTAAGTATTATTGAGGCTTTGATATAATGTGTTTATATCGCCACACTTCATATGACAGCATCTATTGATTTTACGTAAATTCTTATTATGCGAACACCAGGATTTACATACATAAATATTACAACTGTAATAAAATGTATACATTTTACTTTATTTTCAATTTGAATTATGTGCTTCATTTACATATTCTGATACGTGCGCATCAAATTGCGTGCATAGCCCTACTGGTTTATAGCATAAATCCTTGAAATATTAAATTCGTTAATGTGTTCATTGGAAGGATGGAACATAATATCCTCCAACGATTTTCACACAACTTTTTTTCTCTCCGCTTTTTGTCAAAGCGAATAGATAAGATAATATTGATTGATTAGGCTTCATGTTAAGCTAATTGGGTGTTTTTACTTCCTACCTTATATATACTTTTTTTTTTAATTTTTCTGTTAATCGCAGTATAGGTTCTTTTTTGATTCAACTAGAAACAAAATATTAAAGTCACAAATCATTTTTTTGCTAAAACCAGATATCAAGAATATATGTACAACATACATATATACAAACATGCGTACAATGTATATGTTCACACATACTCGTGTGTCTACAAACAATCCAATCCACTCAACCCTTAAAAATGTTCCTTTCCACTCCCCTTCCCCCCTAAAAGGAAGACAGAGGAAAAATAAAAGAAATTTTTATTGCGAGGAAAATTCCTTTGTACGTTATGTACTCGTACTCCATTTTTCAATCCTTCTCCACTTCTCCTACATGATTTAGTACAATTGTCCCTATTGTGCCATTCTTAAACAAGGAAGTAGCAAATACACGTTTATGGTTTTCACATCTGATTTATTGCAATCAAAAAGAAGACAACTATGATGATGTGGTTTTGGTTTTATTCGCATTACTTTTTCATGCTACACCATGTTTAACAAACAAAGTCAATCCAAGAAGCCTGAACATATACATATGTACATATGGTATGAAGTTTATATGATTTATGCAACTATACGACAGTCAATAGTTGAGAGATAAAATCCAGTGCAACAGCGAGGGGAATAAAAGTGTGCCAAGCGGAATATAGTCCTTTGAACAGGAGCTAGCTAAAAATACTGCGGTAATCTATTATACATAGATATCTGCGGTGCAAATACTTGTGATGGTGGTAGGTAGTGGGAGATGGATTACCTTATGCAAAAACAATACGAATGCGGGAAACTAAAATTAGAAATAAAGTAATCAGGACTGCCGGTCCCCCTAAGTTATACTGCTATAGAATGCAAACTGAAGACAGATACAAAGAAGAACTGATGGTAGCGTAATGAAAAAAGAAGAAGCTGAATTGCAATTATTCGCAGTATTTAAATTTTTATTTTCCTTTATTAAGTCAAAGAAAGAATGTTGGAAAGTGTTTTACATTACCCACCCAATGATTGCACTCTATTGTAAAACAAAAAAAAACAAATGTACAAACGCGACCGACACTTGATGAACAATATACATATGTATGATGAAATAAATGTAAAAGCTAACAACTCTCCTGAGGCTATTTTCTTTGCTCGTGTATTGTACCAAATTGTAAAACCTCCTCAGAGACGCATATTTGGGGCTATAGTACATTTGATTGAACAGAAATTGAACGCAAGTACTATATCCAATACGCGTATAAATTAAGAAATCTTATTATAATATGAACGAGACAAAAAAGGATATACGAGTAAATACAAAGTAGAATATACAAACAGCACCTAATGATCATCGCCATTACCCTATTCGTATTACTCTGAAAAAGTGTTATAATACCAGTTCCGATGCCGCCACTTCCAAAGAACAGAACGGATGTCATTGCGGTGACTGAAAAATTGCAAGTGGATTTCATCAAGGGTGAAATTGACTTTGTGCGGGTGTTGCTTCTAATTTCGTCCTTTGCTCTTCGCTTTTTCCTTGTTTCTTTCCTGTTTAAATTGTAAGTACTCCCATAGCTCGTAACAATTGTTGCTATACGAGTACAATGAATTGAAAATAAAATTGCAAACATAATTCTTTTTCTCTCATTTGTTGCTTTATCCTTTTGCCTCCTACTTCATTATTACTTGAAAATACTCAAAAACACGCCTTTAGCTCTAGAGGGTCATTCTTCAAAAGTACTTTATGAAGTTCTATAGAAATCATTATTGATATCAAACAGAAAGTTATTAGCGATTGATTACAATCCTTTTATACGAAGTGTACAAATTCTAGAATCGGATCGAAAATATATACATACATATGCTAGCTTTTTAACTAAGCCACTGAAAATTTGATAACAACTCGTTTACGCCCATATGTATATGACCCAAAACATGATTTGCTTATTTCTATTTGAGACCTTTTCTTCCTTTGAAAATTTTGATGTTTCGAGATGAGTGGGAGAGATTTGAAACATGTACATAACATCTTTTTAAGACCTCCCAAAAAATGTTCAAAAAAGATTAATCGAAGATTTAAGTATAACTTCAATATTTCACTCAGTCTCATTTCAATGATATGCTCTAAAATAAAATATGAAGTAGCAAATTTTAGTGGAAATTGATTCTAAAAGAAATCCACTGGTTTCAGTAGCAATTAATTTCACAAATATGTTGCGGTTCTATATTCGCAAATGCTAATATCCGATTTGTGTTAAATCAGGATAATCAGGTATTGTATTTTCCAGGCTTGGAAAAAAAAAAATTTAATTTGCATAAAACTGCTTATGCATGTGTCTCTATTAGTTTGTTGCAGTCTAAACTAGTTTCTTTCTTCTTAGGCAACCAAGGTACGGTCTTCAGCATGCGCATCCACTCCATATAAGTAAAGGCCACAAAATGAAATAAAATTGTTTAATCGAAGCAAAACTGATTGAAAATAAAAAAAGAAAATGTCTGCCTGAGGCAACCAGTTTTTCCTTTGTTTGCTATCTGATCTTGAAATTCTCTTTCAATCTGAATTCGTAATTGTTGTGATGCAAACGACCTTCGAGGCTCAGCCACAAGTTTATCTTCGTTACCTGCTTTTGCATCCAATTATTGGTTAAGAAAATATATATGTTTAAAATTAAACAACCATATCCATATACAGACGAAGATGATATACCATATGTAAAAATGTACGCAAATTAACTCAATGGTTCGATGATAATATTGTTTAAAATTGTTGTTGTTGTTAAAGCATGTAATTAATGAGTCATATGTGATGAAAATAGAATCTATTCCATAGACAAGATTAAAAGTCGGCCTTTGTTTCTACAAGTAACTGTTTAGATTAAATGTTTTACATAAAATTGATTCATTAAAGATTGACATTTTTTATGCCGGGATTTCTTATAACCAAAAAGTTGCCAACAGATGTAATTCAATTATTTTAAGTTAGCCTTGGATAATAATATAAGAATAAATGATTGGAATATTAATTGTTTCAGCAGCAATTCTGCCAAGTGTAATTAACATGTCCAAGTAATCTATTTGTCATTGCTCTGCAGTTGTTATCAAATAGCCGTAGGAGCTGATCTCATATAAAGGAAATGGATATAATTAATTTAAATAATTGCTCACCTCTCCAAGTTCTGCGCCTTGGAGGACAAAGAAGATATAAGTCGAAGGGTTTTCAATTTCTGTTACACTTATAACGAAAACCTCACCAACTTCATTGCAGTCAACGATGTCTTGCTACATTTTTTTATTTCGGAATCTTGCCAATGCCAGCCGTAGATAATGCACGTTCCCCAATAGGTATGATGCTTCCCATACATACGAGTTCATATGGACATGTGATGTATATATATATGTATATATATTCAACATATATACGAGTATTCCCTGTATGTTGCTGTCGTTTTCGAAATGGCCTTGATTTCTTGGTTTTTCACCCTGTTTCGGTTAATTCATACAGCTATATTTACTCGCAAATATACATACATATGAGGATATGACCATTACGAAAGGATCATGAGTAGAGCCTTCATGTTGGCGAATATGCGGTATCCACAATTTTTACTTAATTACATCTCAAATTTATTATTGTTCGATTAACAGGCAGAGATATGGGAAATTCTTTTTCTTGCACTTACTCAATAACGCACATTCTTTTTATTTTCACGCTGTTTCCGAATATAACAATTTAACTTAATTTTCCGTGCTGCTTTAACTGACAGAGGTGTACTGCTATCTATATTGATCGGTTACATGAATGCGTAAGTAAATCGATGAATTATGAACAGTAAAGTTAACCGAGGAAAAATAATTCTCTGAGTAACGTATTTTAAACGATTGTATCATAATAGTATCGGGCGCATTTGTGGTTCCGAAAGCAAGTTTAGATAAACCATATTTATGATTTATATTTCGATCACATTCTTATTTAAACAGGCATTGTTTGGATTTTGCCTTTATGAATGGAGTATAATCCAGTTTAATCTTGAAAAAAAATTCTTATCAAATTTCAGATGTCTTATGTTTCAAATTTAATTTTTGCGTTCAGTTTGGAATTTTTCCGGAATCACTAAAAACAGCCATAGTAGTGCGACTATATAAAAAAGGTGATGCAACGGTTTTAAATAATTATCGCCCTATTTCCCTTCTTTCAGTTTTTCAAAAGTTTTTGAAAGAGGTATGAAATCTAAAATTTTGTCATTCCTAGAGACAACAATTTTTTTTAGGTGTACGGAAAGTGGGCTATTAAAATTTACTCGTGAAATTTATAACAATTTAAATGTATCCGAAATATGGTTAACCATACTTTGCTGTTATATAAACTCTACAATGCTGGTTTTTGAGGATTTATCCATGACTGGCTCGACCCATATTTAAAAAAATCGTAAGCAAATCGTAAAAATCAAAGACAGTATCAGTTCACAGCGTTTGGTCCATATGGGTTTTCCACAAGGTTCTGTCTTGGGTCCTATGTAAACTCCTTCTTTATCCAACCGTTTAGAGGAAAATTCGCAGAATTTGCTGACGATACTGCTCTTTCGTACTCCAATAAGAGTTATTTAACCTTTTCTTGAATGTTAACAGTGACCCAGATATATTGCATAGATGGTTCAATCAGCACAGATTGGTAATCAGTAATAAAACTAAATGTATGCTTTTGAACATTAAAGGTTCAATTTGCGATGACTCTACATTACCATTCCATACTATTCTACATTACCATTCACTCTCTTGCTTGAAATTTCGTCTTAGCCACCATGATGCCACATAAAGTACGTCAAGGACCGGATGTAGCAGTAGACCGACTTACTTCCTGGTGTGAGGTTCTAATCGTGCCTGATGAGAGCCAGCCATATCCGATGCTGATTGGGTGAAGGTTACTGGACCAACCCCAGGTTAAGGTAGTAAAAACCCACAAATGCATCTCGATCACAGACTGCATGGTGGATACGCCTAGAGATAGTGAAGGAGATGGTGTCCAGCATGTTGAAGCAAGGAGTAATTCGGCCATCACACTCAGACGGTACCCTCGGACGACATAGTCCTTTTGCAGCTGTTTTTTTTCTGGTGATATCTCTGTTTCCTTCAGTATGGAGATCATGTCCCGTAGCCTCTGATCCTGCCACTGCGTGGTCGCCACCCAATCTTCGTCTGTTACGTGGCTGTTTAGTATTAAGGCGGATGCTTCCTCCACCCGCCGCTCATCTTCCACTGGTTGCCGACTTAGGGCATCAACATGTGCGGCCCTCTTCCCGGGCTGGTTTCGTAGTCGAACTCCTGAAGTTTTAGCCACCATCGTCCTACACAGGGGATCAGCTTTGCTTTCGTACTGGTTGCAACTATGGCCTCACAGTCTGTGACAACCTTGAAGCGCCTGCCCAGAAGGTACACGCGGAAGCGATTCAAGCTCTCCACTATGGCCAAAACCTCTAGTTCGTACGAATGGTATTTCGTTTCGTCCATAGACAGTTTTCGGCTAAAGAAGACCACTGGTCGCAGGGAGTTGTCTTCTTTCCCCCTTCGTAGTAGTATCCCAGCCATGCCGGACGACGACGCATCCGTGTGGACTTCGTGTGCACATTCCGGATCGAACAGTGCCAGTACGGGCGGGTGAATAAGGGCCATCTTCAGCCTCTGGAATGCTTCTTCCTGTCGCGGGGTCCAGTCGAACTGCTGATCTGTCTTGGTCAGGTCCGTCAGCGGCGTTGCCCAGTGCGCATAGTCCTCCACAAAGTTGCGGAAGAACCCTGTAAGCCCCAAAAACTGTCGGACCGCATGAACATGCTTGGGAGTCGGAAATGCCGCTATGGCCGCTGTTTTTCGTGCTTGCTTACTCGGTACCCTAGGAATTTGATTTTAGTTTGGAAAAATGCACATTTACTTACATTTAGGGTTAGGATTCTCTTAGGACCTCGAGGAATCTCTGGAGCTTCTGCAAACCCTCTTCGATGGATTTGCTACCGATGGCTATATCATCTAGGTACACCGTGTTTCGCCCTTCCTCAGGCGTGACTTTATGATGTTCATGCATGCCTGGAACTCCGCTGGAGCATTGACCAACCCGAATGGCATTCGGTTGAACGCGTACATACCATTATCAGTAGCGAACGCAGTCAGCTTCTTACAGCGTTCCTCCACGCAGATTTGGTGATATCCTGAGGCTAGGTCCAAAGTCGTGAAAAACTCGTTTCCGGCCAAGGATTCGACCACCTCCTCCTCGAAAGGAGAATCGCTGAAGCGGATGAACTTTTGCTACTGCGGGAAGAATTGCGGCAGTTAAGGGAGAAATTCACCGAACTTACGACTGTTCACTCAGGGGTAGCTGTGGCCGCCAAGAAGCGTGTCGATAAAGGAGCAGGAGGATGTGCGGGGATGCCTCCACAAGAGCCAGTGGAGGTAGTGTCTGATGCTGGAGCGAGAGAAAGGTGCTGCTCCCGTAACATATACTCGGTTAGGGATGTTGCGGAAATGATACCGGTGTTTGACCCCAAGGCTCACGCGGGGTTGTCTTCTGAATTATGGAAGAGGAAGGTTCTGGATACCCAGAGTCTACGCTAGTGGGAGCGGCAAAGTTATGAAGCGACAGCACGACGGCGGAATCTCTGGGGGAGTTCTTCTCCGACTTGTGTCGTAACTTCCCAACGCTGGATGACGAAGCAGACATCCACGACAGGTTACGGGAGCGGAGACAACGCCCTGGGGAGGACACGGGGGAGTATATCTTCGAGATGAAAGAGATCGCATCCCGAGGGCACGTGCAAGAGGGCACGCTAGCCAAGTACATTATCCAGGGAATAGCAGACGTTGAGTGCCAGGAGGCCTTTCGGGTAGTAAGGCCAACTTCAGTCAGCGATATATTGGACAGGGTACGATGGGTCGTGGGATTGAGGGCTAGCGATCGTCGCGTGGCAGACAGACCACGACGACGTTCTGACCTTGGTAGACAATTTTACCAAATACACCATTCTGCGAGCAGTAAAGACCGCTAACAGCAGAAGGGTTCTTAGCGTGCTGAACGAAGTGGCGAGCTATTTTGGATTGCCCGGAAGGATCGTCACTGACCGAGGAACGGCCTTCACATCAGGAATGTTCGAGCAGTTCTGCGAGAAGAACGAGGTGCAGCACATCAAGGTAGCTGTTAGGACGCCCAGGGCGAATGGTCAGGTGGAGAGGTACAACCGAACGATCCTCTCGTCGCTAAAGTGCATGCACTCTTCGGAAAGGGGAGAAGACTGGGCAAACCATCTACGAGCGGTTCAGTGGGGCCTGAACACATCCCGTAACTGCACGACGAAGGCAAGCCCACACGAATTGTTATTTGCTTACACACCGAGAAGCATTTCGGCTGACAAGCTTTTACTGGAGTTGGGAGAGCAGACACGGGTGGAGGCCAATGAGATGGGACGGCGGCGAAGTGAGGCCTTGACGAACATTGAGCGGGCCCAAGCTCGCCAGAAGGTAAAGTTTGACTCCGGGCGTCAATAACCAACGCAATACCAGATAGGGGACCTTGTTTTGATTAAAAGCAAGCCCGCGGCCACAGGTGACTCGAGAAAGTTGGAACCGCAGTACCGCGGCCCATACATCATCACGAAGGTCCTACCAAACGACCGGTACGTGGTTGAAGATATCCCTCAGATGCAGCCGTACCAGCGAAAGCTGAACACCATCATGGCGGCAGACAGGATGAGGCGCTGGTGTGAACTTCCAGAAGAGGGTCTTGCCAACGACGTCACCGACGAGGAGGCCTCTGATCTCGAGGGCGAGATCGATGATAGGATGGCCGAGATGTTGCGATAGACACGCAACGGGTATAAAAGCCCGCGACGGAGATTGTATCGAGGAGAAAAGTGTATCAACCGTCGACAACGCCAGACAAGCCGTTGAATAAAGTACATAGAGAAATAATCGACAGCTGTTTTTTTCTTGTTTACACCTTTAAGAGTGATGCATACTACAGTAACACCAGCTTTACAATTTATCGCATGGACATATTTAAGTATCTACGTATTATACCGGATCATATGCTCTGCTGGAAAGACCACACTTACTACCTAAAACAAGATTAATAAAGCAATTTTATTATCTTTGTCTCTACTGTAGTCTGCCTCTCTTAAAGTTGGTATACAATGCATTATTGAAATCAAAGTTACAATACGAATTAGCTTGTTGGGGTGGTACGCATTTGGTTAACATAGACGGTTTACTGCGCACGCAATCAGAATTATGTGTAAAGTGAATCGTACAACTCCTAGTTTTGAGCTGTTCAAAAGGTTTAAAATTCTCCCGTTAAGGCATCTTTACTGCTATAAAGTTTTGAAAATATTTTTTTACTATGCCGTTAGATTTCATGAGAATCTCAATTTACGAGTCAACACCAGAAATTTCGTAACTCTACCAGCAATCTTCAAAGCTTACTTTTCACGGTTTTATTTTAGTACTTCGCCCGTTTGTTTAATATGATTCTTGCAAACCTAAGATGCGAGAGAGTGAAAACAGATTTTTTAAATAATATTAAAAAATTACTTCTTTATTTCCACCATTATAGTATTGATTTTATTTTCAATCCAATTAATAATTGAATTAATCACGTATTGTATTTATGTATACATATGTATATATGTATTCGGTTTTTTTCTTTGTATATACTTTATATTTAGTTTATATGTATATCCCTCCATCAATAGTTGTATTCTAAATTTATAATGATAGATACATTTGACTCTTGCCTTAGACAACAGATTGTATCATTTCATTCAAAGCTTAAAAATATGTAGTGTTGTAAATACGTAATGGTTAATTGTTTAACTATCCATTATTTTATATTAGCCTTAAATTTTTGAATTGAAATAAAAAAAATTATAATGTATTATCATTCATTTCAACATTTTGACAAGATAATTAACGAATATTAATTTTTAAAGCTTCCAGAGTTTACGAATTCTGTGCATAGCCCTACAAAAATAAATCCAAGGGCAACAAATCTTCCAATCTTGGTGGCCATTTCTCTCTCTCTATCTTCTATTTACGGCCAAAAAATTGATTAACATTGCGATTGATAGCTTGAAATCGATACATTTGGATTCTCTTCAACATACATACTTTCACTGAGGGCAGCCGGTGCATTAGCAGAGGGTGCATTTCGTCTCTTTGATTTTTTTTAGCACGTGAAATGGGCGATTAGACAAATGGACGATTATGTCAACCATTTTCTTGTAATGCGCGAATTGTACTTACTACTTTTTTATGGTAAGTTTTCACAATTTTAACACGTTGAGCAAATATTAAACGACTCATATTATTAATTGGCAAATTGTATAGTCAACATATATTGGTGACAGTTCGGTTGGACGTACATACTTACATCAAGTATATCACATTCGAATCACGAATTTACCGGCCCTATACTTTTAAATATGCACAAAATATATATACGTTAGGCGCCTAGTTTGAGTACCACATAGGCATTTTAAGTTCCTGAGAATAGCAAGTCTTATTTTTACTCACGTTTCTCTCGGCCAAGTAAAAATGTTGGTTTTTTAAGGTCATTAAAAATTTCTCTGTCAAGAGGAATTCATATTCTTCCAATCTTCAAGAATAATCGTGCAAATAATTAACGCAATTATAGAAAAACCCACATTAGGTAAAATGATAGGCTAAGATGAATGTGTAAACTAATCTACTGACCTTAGTCCGCAAAGAGGATACGGAGGGTTATTTAATAGCTCCTTTCAAATATCGAGAGCTCTACCAAAGGAATGAAATTACTTACTTTATAATTTGAGTAATGTAAGGCTGTCACATAAAGCAAATCAATCTTTATGACTAAAAACCCTGCACCATATTATTGTAGCCCGATTGGCCTCTGACGCCAATGAAACAGTAATCAAATCCCGTCAACAACTTAGTCATTAAATTAGGCAAAACATCTGTAATAAACCTGTCTAGAAAAAGCTTCTCGAAATTTGCCGTTCTCGGTCGGAAAGAAACTCACATATGAAGTTTGGGTCCAACGACACTGCTATACTCGTACGCATAAACCACATAACTTCAATTTCAAGTTAGGAGAGAATTTTAAGCATCGTAGATACAGTATTGAAATTGTGTATATATCGCATATTCAAATGGTTGATTATATTGCAGTGAAATAATTGAAAGTGATGTCGTTATAATTCATTATTTAATTTAGTGATGCATATTAATGAGCAATACCAAACCTCTCATTAAATAATGAGAATTATTGTAGAACAAAAACTTATCAAGAACTATTGACAATCGGTACAAACAATTTGGTACACAAGATAAATCTTGAGGAAAGTAGGCTATTCTATCTCTATCTATGGCCCAGGCAAACTTAATTTCGCCGAATCACACTAGAAACCAAATCTTGATCTTTCTAAAAAACTATTCAGATATTCAGAACGTCGGCTAACCTAAGGCTTTGTACAAGTCTTTACACTTTTAGCCCTAAACTGCTATAAAAGAGACATTACCATAGTCCAAGAAATGCGATAGTACAATTGAGTGTGGACACTGCTACAGAGAGAACAAACAATGCCTTTTGAAAGCGGGTTTGTTATCATAAGCTTCGGCATGCGAACGAACACCTTATAACAACCCATATTCAAGCTATTCTCGGAACGTATAATTAATATGCGTTCACTCCTTTAGAGAAGAGATATACGCGCGACGCAAAGATGCTCTATTAGATAGATTTGCACCCAATGTCACAACTAGGAAACGCAAATAGTAACGTACTAAAACAGAGTACATACATATCACGTTAAGCCACGTTAAAAAACGGATACGAACTGTTAGCCAATGACATAATAAGCCAGCATTCGATTCATATTCGACATTCGATCATATTCGACAACAGACTACATCCTAGCATCCTGGATTTCCGAATCCTACAAGGAATTAACCACTTTTTGCAACCAAAGTACAAATGTGGAAAAGGCGAGCATGAAAGGGTGAAAGGGACAACTAGAACTCTTGCCTATTATTTCTCCTGGTGACATAGACGAACTGCCTGTTGAGCAATTTAAAGTCGTTTAAGACGAGTAGTTTGGAAAAATGTGGCGACTTATCGCTGTAAGTAATATTCAGATGAAAGCATGCCCTATGGATGAAATCTCAACAACTTTTTAGCTTCATGCCAGAAAATTCAGAGTATAGTAGACAAAATACTTACGGTAGTACGGGCTCACGGATTTCTGATCGATATATTCTTATCTTTTCTAAATACTTATCTACTATATTTGGTTCCATGTCAAACATCTTATGCTGTTCAGAATGACAATAGAGAATTTCCGTTGCTTCATTAAGATCGATAACGATCTAATCAAAACTTAAGTGATGCATATCAAAAATTCAGGCAGTTCGACGAATTTTCATGTGATCTTGAACATCACCCATGAAAATATCGTGCGAAGCTCAATGACAAGAGGATATATGTATGTATGTACTCGTATTTAAAGACTGCATCATTTGAATTCAACTTCGATGGACGATTCAGCAGAAAACGATCGCATCTAAAGTATTGCACACAGTTAGAGAGGACATGTGGTTGAAATTTGTGTATACTAGAGAGGCTTGTTGGTTTTATTGGAAACTTCACGGCAAGACTCGAATAATCCGTTCGGTCTGTTCAAGGTAATTTTTTCCATCTATTGATCGAAAGATATTTAAAAGACACTCGAATAATTCAGCCTAATTCTATATAGCTAACCTGATCTGCTTAATGACCCCTAAAAATCTAAATGCCAATAATTCATCTCTTTTTTTTGGTTTTTACGGTTTTGCGAACCGTCAATTCAAAACAGATTAAATACTTTGCAGAAACATAATATGAAGCATATGTACATCAAGAACAAAACACAATCATCTATGCGCATAATTTCATAACTTTTCCTTTTACGAGTATTAGTTAAAGTCACAGAGAATTACAATATGTAGTTGATTAAATCTGAGTTACCTTTTTCAAAGGACCACCTATTTTTATAGCATGAATTGGTACATTACTACCGCTTCAGTTCATATTAAATTGATCCCAATAAGTACAAATGTGCATGTGCTGTAGCTAATAACTCTTAGTTGTGTTATTTTGCGATTTACTAGCGCCGCAGACCAATACTTATACAAAAAAAAAAAAAAAAACCAGGAATGCGGAGTATGTTCGGGAAAATATTGTTTTTGTTTTTTATTTATTTGTATGCCTACGTTACAGCCGTATTCTTGCAATATTCCACACACTTGCCATAACAATTTTAGACCACGATGCTGCGGCAGGCATTCTGATGGTCAACGAGGCAGAATGACTCATTTATAGTGGAGGATGGAATGCAGAAAAAACATGTGTACAGTCGGTATGATAAGTTTGTTTCTACCCCGCTTCACTAAACATATGTCTCTCCTAGTAAGTTTGATATATTGTACTTATGTTTTAAGAAAAAAGGAAATTGTATTGGTCCATCCTTATCATATACTTTGATAACAATAAAAGTGTTAAAATTGCAATATTTTTGGAAAATGGTAATTGTTGTTAACTCTCATTGTTCTCTGTAGTCAACTGGTTTCACTTTCCATGTATGTATCAGCTCAGTTTTCTCATTTGTTGCTCATACTCTGTAAACGCAGAGCAAGAATCTATACGTTCGTGGTTTAAGAGTACAGAGGTTTACAATTTTCCATTGAATTAATTTTTCCCGTTTGATTTTGTATTTTGTTTTCGTTTTAGATTTTTTGCTGTTACGTTGGACATATAATAAAAAATGAACAAAATAAAACCAGAATCACAATGCAACTGCAGCACATCCAATTACCTATTTCCAGTTAGAAGAGGTTATTTCACACATGTGGTTGTAAAACCAGTTTGGTTGCAATGGATAGCAAGTAAAGGAAAGGAAAAAGTAAATATTATGAAATTTTTCAAACAGGAAGACGTTGTAGTTAACCTTGAAGCCTCTATCATGCATATGCCACATAGTTCAACGGGCATTCCTTAAAGTAATCACGATTGCTATTTATCCCAACAGAACATTTCAATCAGTAGTCGCACCTTGGACGGGAGTAAACAAGAATGAAGCTTACCTTGATTTACGATAAATTTAATGGCATGTAATCTGCCGCCCATAATAACTCTCCCGGTCAATGGAAGGGGCGAACGAAATTGCAACCGGACGACCCCATTTGTGGCAACCGGCAAAGCAATATTGTATGAGGATGAGTGTAGTTGTGCTATAAGTATCAGAGATGATATTCTTATTTAGGAAATTCAAGTGCTCCTTCGTGACCTCTAATGCGGTGCTTAGAATGGCAATTAATCGTAATTAACGCTATCGAATATATATCTTTGCTCTTGTAATATTGGTCTGGGGATGGCAAGCAAGTGCAAAGGTCCTATGGAGTGCGTACCCAGGTGATGTTAAGTTTAAAAGTAGCAATTTTAGCTCTTAAAATAATTAATCTTATGGCGAGGGTTAACTATGAAAGTGAAACTCATCAGAAACGTACTTTAAGTGAAAAGTATAGATATTAAGATCTTGAAAATTGATGCTTTATTAAAGTAAATTGTAGAAAAACATTTATTGGCCATCACAAGGCACAACCATCCTTCTGTCAGAATACGAGTTCCGAGAAAATGCAAAATATATTTTTTTTATTTTAAATTAGATATTAATTAAGTTAATAATCTTACGGTCGAAGAAACCGCTGTCTACTTTAGAAACAAAGAGCCAACAAGTTAGTTTTAATTAGTTAGGATGGTCAAGTTTGGCTTTAGCATTTTTTGTCTAAATTGAACAAAAAAAAAAATACAAATTTTGCGTTGGGAAAATTGTGCGTCTTCTGACATCATTCAAATTGTTAGCTTTTTCGAAAATAGGGAAGGGCTGCTCACACAGGCCTTGCGCCATCGATCGGCATAGGCAGTCGGGAGAAGCGATGTTTGGGGAATACGCCGGGTGAGATATGACGTCCCATTTCAGATTTTTTCAGGTAGATTCTAACAACTTGTGCAACATGTGCCTGAATGTTGCATGTAGTAAAATCACCGGCAATACTCGTCTATCCACTATTTTTTAGTATTCGATAGCGCTCTCCCGTAATGGAAAATAATCAAAATAAAGCAAATAATAAACTATACTTTGCTGATCACACCAAATGCAGAGCAGAATTTTCCAACTACGGATATTGGCCTTAGCCAGCGAAGTTGATGCATGACCGGCCTTAGCTCCCGATCTTTTATGCTTAGGGTTATCGTACAGTATCATGGCCAGTTAAAATACAATGCAAAAACTCTTCCTTTTCCTCCTTTAAAGCACAAAGGCCATTCGGCGTTTCTCGGCTTCAATTCGTCCATCATGAATATGATTGCATCTGATGTATTCTAATGCTTTGAAACTGTTGTGTCATTTACTTGTAATGATTTGGCAAGTTCAGTTGCAGTCATCGCATATCGTAATGGCTCCAACTCTTCGCCTTCAAACTTTTTCGATGCAACAAAATTATTCATTATTCCTAACAAACATTTTTTCCTTGGCACGAAACTCGACATGTTTAAAGTTATAAAAACAAAGTTGTTAACACCGGCAATATAACTAAATAAATGGAGTTCAAGCTTGCCTACAGTTTTTTTTTGTAGATGCGTTTCCATCTTAAAATCATATGGTAATAAACAGCGAGAATTTATTCATTGTATCTTCGACATTTTTTTATATTTTCTAAATTTTCAATTTCAGTGTATAGCTTACTGACTATCAATTAAAGCAATATAATGTTTTCTTCACATTTAACCCATAGGCGGTTTCCATTTCAAAAATGACTAAGTGGGTGTTTTATCTATCATAATATTTTTGAGTACTTTGCGAATTCCATACAATACAAAGTTCTCTTTCTTTTAATTTGGATGGAAATTCGATTTGTATGAATTCTTTGATCCTCTTAAATTACGATTGTGCTCTAGCATACACGAGTTAAATCTAAAAAATTCCCAAAACCAAATCGAATCATGTTGACTGCTCACAAAAAAACATATTCATTTGCCTGCATAATTTAAAAAAATTTTTTTTTTGCTTTTTAATCTCTTCCAGTTTTCTGTATGTATCAAGAGACTGAAAAAGAACTGAAAACGCAAACAATAATTAAAAAATGTAAACTATGGGAGCACACAGCAAAAGGTCGCTTGGGAATACACTTTATTTACCATCTGGCCAAACAAATGTGGGATCCACATATTCACCAACTGCCAAAACAGTCAGCAAAACGCCAAAACCACAATTGGGCACCTTACATGTGCAGGGCCTATCTATTCTCGTAAACCAAAGGTTTTTTTTTCTGTTTATTTGCGGGCGAATGACCTTCACAAATAAACTGCTGATGTACAGCGAAAATTATAATACTGGTTTAGATGTCGAATTATTCAGAATTTGTTTTTTTCTTCTCCACCTTTTGTTATGATCTTTCTGTAACTTTTGGTGGGTATTACCTATGTCACAGTAAATGAAATGCCGGAAGCAACCTAGTAGAGTGTCTTGCTTATGTCAAGTTTTGCAAACCTAACGTCAAAATATTTACATGCCCCACAACAAAGATCTATAACAATCATGACTCACAAATGTACCCGTAGACATCGTAACTACAGACTGAAAATTATAGAGGGCGATTTTAAATATGGTACTTTACTGAGTGCGGTTATTGTACACCTGTATGGAATGTATTTTTATTTCCCGTAGTTTTCCATTCTATGATGCTCATCGGATTTTCTAGTTGTCCTAGTAGTTAAAACATTTACACATGCTACACGTATAAATAAACGATTTAATTTGCAATGATTGACGCACTTAATCGACAAGCAAATGAATATAGATAAAGCTCGTCTAGCAAAAACAGGTTCCCGCAATATGACTGTCATGAGATTATATTCCTTAGTCATCTGTAGCCGGAGCAAAATATGCAAAGGCTCCAAAGGTCAAGACATTGAAAAGATTTGTAAAATTTTTCATCCCCCTCTCAATTTGCAAGTAAGCAATATTTAATTGTTTTGCTTGTACTATGATGAAAAAACTTGATGTTGATTAACAAAATGTTGATTTGAATTATCTTACCTTACTTTAACCTCTTAAAAGACTTTTACGATTTTTCATTCTCGTCAACAACACTCTTGAGTTTGTTGAAACGTTGGGAATAATGCAATTTTAATAAAAAATCAATTCTACAAAATATGTAATGAAATAAAACTAAATTTTATAACATTCACAAAAGAACGTGAAGTGCAAGAAAATAACAAATCTCACACGGCCAGTAAAGCTATCTAAATTCCATAGCCCTGTACATCGTTCCACATGATGTAGAACTCACGTAAGGATAAAGGTAAACATTATCCGCAATTGCAAATTATTTTGCATTTTTCTTCCTCTCACAAACGATCAGTGAACGAATGAATAACCTGTTGTTCAAACCCTTGAAAAAGCCACTTGCCCTTTCAGCCGGGATTACTTTGCTGAATGCTGTTGAAATAAAAATTCATATTGAAGTCCAAAGTGACTGTATTTATGGCCCATTAATTACCCCATGCTAGCGTAATTTAACTCTTTATGCTAAATATGCTTGAACAATCTAGGAAGGATATGAGATGATATAAAACGAAGCCAGTGTAAAATACTTTAATTTAAGTAGTATACAAATCCATAAAACTATTAATAATCCCGTGCCGAACTGATAACTCGGTTTAGTTCTGCTTTCAATGTTCTAACATTCAGGGTCATGGTTGCGTCCCAAAAGGATTTCGGATCTACTCCGATTGATTTTAATGTGAAGAGTTGATTGGAGGAAACAAGATGAACGATGTGTAAGTGGATGGCAGCGAAGCCATTAAATTGTTGAAGAGTTTTAAGAATAACGCCGACCCTAGCTATATACTCATATAGGCAAAGGCACAAAATGCGATAAGAGATGAGGATATATAAAGGCAAAAAGGATGTAATAGGAGATGATGGCATTAAGTGAGTAAAGCCGCTTAAGGGCTTTTGCTTTGAGCAAGTCAATGTATGAAGGGTAATAAAAGGCAACTTGTGGTACTAGTGGTTTTCAACTCCTTCAGTACTTAGTGCCATCATGAATTGCAGAGTACAAGTATCTGTTTAGAAATTTCTCTTTCTTGATTGCTACAAATAAAGGGCTGGAGTGTCACGGAGCAATTTCAAGGTCCTTGGTTTACATTCAATTGGATATATCAATCTGGTAAAGAATTTAATTTTTTTAAATGTTATGTGGTGAATACCACACGAAGTAAATTTATGGAAGTGTTAATATTTTATATCTATATTATCAAATGCCGTAACATAATTCACAGTGGTGTAATAAACTAAAGAAGAACTTTGTATAATAGATAATTTGTTTTTTGCCAAAGAAACCTAACATACATATAACATTCCCAAATATAGCCGCAACAATCAAATAATAAATAAAATCCAAAAATACTGACCAAGAATTTTCAAAATACAAAAAAAGAAAAACAAAAAAAAATTTGACACAACTTATTCACAGCTTGAAACAATTGCAGATTATTCCTATTTATAATTTCACAAGAAACCGGAAACATATTTTATGTACAAGTTCATGCATATTCGTATATAGTATAAACAATACAAAAGCATTAGATATGTACCTATTGGAGTCATTAAAATAACCCGCAAATATAACCACGTGTTAACAAAACATAACCAAATGTGCTAAATTAACTTATTAATATTTGTTAAATACGAATGACCTTGAGCTCCATCCAAAGAGCGCGTAGCACCATTTTAAACAAAGTCAAAACCTCTGATGAGATGAGCTTAATCCAATATCTTGTTGTTTGCAAGGAGAATTAAGATTACAAACCACCGATTTAATACTTTTGGTTATACATATGTATATTTTATGCTCACCTTGGATAGTTGTTAACTAATATCTCTTTCTCTTCACAAATCACATTAAGTTACCCACACTATGCTTTTAATTGGACTTCCGCGATACTATTTTTTTTTTTAACGTCTTAAACTACGATAATTTTCGTCTAACCATGTTATTTTGATTTTTGTTTTTTTTTTAATGCCGATGCAAGTATATGATCTTTACGATTAATGAACGAATCCTTTTACCGTTTATGGTAAATGCGATGGATTTCTATAGGTTTACGGAGGAAATATAGGACCGATCGCCAAGACGTCTCAACCTAAACTAAGTTAAGAGAAATGAAAAATACTAGCTATACTATTCACAAACTTGACTGAAGACGTTTTTGGATATGGTTTAGTTGGTTAAAGCTTATTATTTACTAATGGAAGCGGGACTGGTTCTGCTTCTTTGGTTTATTGACAGGTAAGTAAACAAACATTAGTCAGCCATTTAAAGTTGAACAAAATAATAATTGTTGAATTCGCTCAAAAGTTAGGTTGCAAAGTAAAGCTTTTGATTTTAACTTCACATCGTTTTAGGTACAAGTCTTCCCTTATATCATGTTAGTATAATTTCAGGCGCGAAAAAAATCTACATGTCTACTTCTGTTAACGTGCCTATGTACAACATAGAATTTAAGTTGTTCATCTTTTCACCCATAGTAGATTTCGAACTTGAAAAATATCTTATTTGAAAAACAACAACATATATACTTACACATGTGTAGGTATAGAGGGCTTTGGTAATTTTTAAGTGAAGCCACTCTAACGAAATATGTATCTAGCTAGCAGAAGCAGTACAAGGGAAACCAAATTTTTTAAATTCATATTCCCATAAGAAAATACTCGAGGGCAAATAAATTGCCTTTTCTCTCAGAAAATGTTTACAGGCATCGCAAAGGAATTCGAATGCTGCCTGTCATTAAGATTTTTTTCAAAGCATTTAATATATACATACATATCTATGTATAATGTATATGTATACAACAAAATAAAACTAACATTTTTATTCTTCTTCTCCGCATAGAGTTTTTGTGAGGCTTCAGATATTTCAACATATTTCAACGCACGCGTTTTGGTTAAAGGTTATTTGGACTTATTTTTAAAAAATATCGTTAATCCATAATAAGGAAAATTCAAGTCACACGAAACTAAATAGAAAGAAATCCATAACACCGTTTGCCTAAACATATTTATACCTTAGTTTATAAATTAATTATGAAGACGCAAAGCAATTTTTTTTTTTAATTTTTTTTTATAATTGTTAATTTTTAATATCTTAGAACCATCTTATGCGCTAGACAAAACTGGATGATTAAACCAGCTTAAATATCTTAACTAACTTGTAAATACCTTACTGGCCCTATACGGATACTCTAAAATGTCTTACTTAGAATCAGATTACTTTTTATTTTATATAAAACTTAAAATTAACTATAAACCAGCTTAACCTACCTTAACTTAAATATATATACATTAATATAATATAATAATTTAATATATTATATATATGTATATGTATGTCTTTTTATTTTATTTTGTGTTTTTTTTTTGTTGCTTTTTTTGCATATATGTATATATGCGCATACATATACCTACCCCACCACCCTAGTCTATTCTAACTTACCCTAACCTATGTAAGCTTTGGCGGGCCCTTAGAAAGCCTTTCCATTAAGCTGGCTCTCACACTAAACCAGACAGGATATCCATAGGCAACCTGGCCCTGTTTAAAGCCATGTAGCAGATTACCTGGAAACAAGTCGGCTGCTAATAAACAGCCATTTTGTCAGAGCGAAAGCGTTTGTCAAAATACAGATTCTGGTCTAGCCAGATCACAAGGTATCTGACTTCACTTTGTTTCATCAGTGGACACCGGTCCGGTTCAAAAATTGAGAACCTGTGCCAATTTTTCCTAGTGTCCCGAGAGGCCCTACACAGAGGCGTTCTGAATAAAATAGATTCTGATTTACCTATACAATACTGCTGAATTCTTTCAAAGTCACCTGGCCCTGATCCGTATGCAATTAAATCGTCCGCGTACGCTTCTGAATTGTGAAGGGAAGCTATCAGATCACTGAAGTAAATGCTGGAAAGGTTCTGCGAGTCCACCGTACCCTGTTGCAGTCCATTGTTAATATCGTGTGTTTGAGTAGAAGTCAAATTGGCAATTTTCACAACGAACTTTTTATCTGTTAACATGTCAAATATCATAAATATGTAGCAGTGGTTTACTTATGCCCAGCCGACTGAACTTGATACGATATTCGACAAGGCATGAATAGTGTCATGCACCGCTCTGAAACTGAATTGGTTATCCGGAATGATTTTCTTGTTCTCAACCCATTTAGACAGGGATTTATAGACCACCTTCCTGAAGACCTTACTAATACTCGGAAAGAGACTTATCGACCAGAAAGTAGTCTTTACCCCTCTTGGGATTTGGTTGCATCACCACTGTCTTCCATGAATAATATGCATTATTCGGTGCTTTGTTGAACAGAATGGTGTACGGGTACATCTCTACAGACTGTTAAGTCGCGCAGCTGGGATTTAAGCTCGAATATTTGTAAGTTTGTGAGCAGATATTCTGACATTTTTTTTTGATCAACTGTTGGAGATTTTTAGTGACTTCAGTGTCCTGACCTCCGAGTTTTGTCTGTCGGTAAGTCGCCTGTACAAGAACTTGAGTCTTGTCAGGAGTCTACTTTTTTGTCTATGTCTGAGCTCTGCGATGAAAACTTTGGGTTGAGGCGCTTCAGGTTCAGGCTGATATAATGTACATTCTCTTTCCATCCCGGAAGGGAATGCCCACAATACAGGCCTCTAGCACCTCGAACCTTCGCACTTCACCGCTGTATATAATTTTATGTTTACAGTTATTTCTAATGAAGATCGCAACTCCCCGCCTCACGTGGCGTTGGATCGGTCTCTTCGAATCACTTTATAAAAACAGTGTCGGATTTTGTACTTTTGGATTAGCTTTGTTTCTCTAAAGAAAAGTTTACCTTCCGTTCTTTCAACCTTTCGTCCTGCAGCAAGTACAGCTCTTCGCTTAATCCTAATCAGTGCATTCACATTCACCGACAGGATCTTTAAGGGACTCTTTACCGACGCCGGCGTACCCATTACGATTCTAGATGGCTAGGCCTGGCAGGAGCGAGTAAATTCTGTCCACTCGATTCGCCTGCTCATTGATCTGCTGATCTGTCCGATCTGCCCTTGGATGGCGAGCAGGATCGATCGCAGATCCTCTTCGGCCTCCGGTGTCTTAATAACAGGCACTGGGGCTTTGGTAACTGCCACAGGCTTTTGTACTGTTGGCCTCAGATCTGCCGCCATTTCGGCTTAGGTCATTTGGGGTTCAACGGTGTTTGTAAGCGACCTCTGGGACCTTTTGTTCCCGAGCCAGATTTGATTTGATGTCTTGGAACTTAGGACATCCCCGATAGTTTGCATCCCCGGTTCTTACACAACACGCACTTGAGCTGCTCCCTATCCGTGATCTTGCCTTTGGTCAGGCCGCATTCCTCGTTCATGAGGTTCTTTGCACCTCGATTAATGCCTCGAGTCTGCCCGAATCTTTAACAGCGGATACATTGTGAAATGCTTCGGTGTCTTCTTAATTTTCCCCATTTTACAGACTGGGATATTAAAGAAATGATGGTCCTTCGACTCTGTACGACATACGGGACTGTATTCGCCGTCTGCCAACATCTCTCGCTGCTACTCCTGGTTTACTTTAGAAGCAGCAGGAGGAACACGAAAAAAAGCGCGAAAAAAACTATTTTTTCCCGACACTCGACTTGAACCGACGACCTTCCGATTTCGGGTCTGGCTCTTTAAAACTGCGCCAATTCGGGTTCTGCAAATATTTAGACCAAATACGCTCTTATATTCACACTACACAAGCTGACACTACTTACTCCTTCACTGGTCTGTGATCAACTGGTATGGGATTACCTTTAGCATGTACCGCTAACGCCATATATCGAAAAACAGCGGATTCTCACTTATAAATCTCAAGATGTAGGGTTGCCGTACTTACCAAAGCCTCACTGTCTGGTCCGGTGCAATATGCAATATGTAATATGCATAAATGTCTACTTGCCTTTTAAATAATCAAACGGCTGTCAAAAGTAAAAAAATACATGTTTCACAATGCTTATAAATTTATTTAAGGAAATCATTATTCGATTTCAAGAAAAAAATAGTTTCATCATTAATCATCGAACCATTATGTTGTCAATACTTCTTTAAATAAAAGATAGATCTCTTCTGGATTATTCACAGAGACCGTGTTATATATTAGGTACTTTATATTACGAGGTGTGATCAAAGAATATGATGATTGAATTATTATAGCAGCGACATTTGAAGCTACATGTAACTACAGTTAATGCGAACGATAATAAAAACTTGCTCATCCCAAAAAAAAAACATGCTAAAAGGAAAACGTCTTGACGCAATCGTCAATATTTATTGGACCCTTCTGAAAAACCTTTTTCAGAAATTCCCCAAGTCATGGAATCAACATTGGAATAAGTGCATCAAGGTTTTTCCCCTTTTCTGACAAAACTTCCTACAATAAACTTGCCTTTGAAAAAGCTTCTCGAAATTTATGTTTGCTAAAATCGTAAATTCTCCTCATCTATGGGAATAAAATGAATAGCTTTCAGAACAATTGATTGGAAGAAGTTATAGTCTTTCATGGACTGTAGTACCAAAGTAAATATATTCACTCTATTTTTGGGTCAGACTTCGTATCCAAATAATCCGAAAAAAAAAATTGCCAATGAAACAGTTTTATTCTGCCCTCTATTTTTACTATAACTTTTTACAGGCATAACTTTGTATTTATTTACACATGCTGACGCGCAAAAAGCAAAAAGCTCCATTGTTGAACTCTTGAACACTCAACTCAATTGGGATAGCCTTTGATAAATAAAAAACAAAACAGGGTATTATTAATTACTATATAACATATTATCTCTAATGAAAAATTGCTACAAAAACGGTGAAAACATCGAGGAAGTGTTTCATAAGATTCGTATTAGTTGCACTTTTAGTCAACATTTTTTAAGGTTGCAAATGTGCCCACTTCAAAGCGATTACAGGAATAAAGCCTAACCTATTTGTAGCGCCTTTCGTATGAAAATCTTGGATTACATACTTTTGATCTATTTGACAAATGAACTGAAGCCAGCAGACCACGCATACTTCAACTAATTGAGTACTGGGGAGGAATAAACAAGATCATGATGTTTCACACAAAATTAGTCTGAGTTCAATTCCACTTGGGTGGATATGTGATAACAATGTATCCGTCCGCGGCTCCGAAAGCCCATAGCACCATATTTTCACGAAAATGATACCTACTGGTGGGACCGTTTCACTGAAAGGATTGCGTTATCGAATAATTTTGACTGATTTTTTTGCTTAAACTAGGGATGTATAGGTAAGTACATATATCCCTATAATGTTTATTTTCAAAAGAATGGTCTCACATGCGACACAACGGGGCAAACAATTTCTCTATTACATGAAAAATATCCTGGACTTGTAATTTATAGAAATAGAGAATTGAAATGGCCGTCGAGATCATGTGATTTAACTTCACCATACTTTTTCCTTTGTGATATTTTTACCCCCCGACCCAAAAAGAGGGGTGTTATAAGTTTTACATACATATCTGTTTGTCTGTTTTCTGTGTGTCTATGTTCATGTGTGTCTGTCAGTGGCATCGTAGCCCCTGAACGAATGGACCGATTTTGATAATTGTTTTTTTGTTTGAAAGCTAACGTGATCGAGATAGTTCTTAACTACAATTTATGAAAATCTGTTTAGGCGTTTCAAGGCGATCAGATCTTTTAGGTGGTCCAAAATGAATCACCCTATCAGAAGATGTTATAATTTTCCAAATGGCGTCGTGATAGAGGTATCATATTTGACATAAGTGAACTAGACAGCTGCATAATACAAACAGATAAGCAATGGAGCGCTATACTTCGCAAGAGCATGAAATAATTGTCTAGATTTGTTTGACCAATAATCGTTTCGTGAATTTCGACGTCGACTTCCTATTGTTGTCGCGCCAACTGGGCAAACATTCCGCTTAGCTACTCGACTTGAACAAACTGGAACCATAAGAAACCGTTCAGTATGTGGCCGCCACCGGACTGGTCGTTCTGCCGAGAATATCGCGGCTGTGTCTACCGATGTCACTGAGAACGAAGCAACATCAACCAGACAACGGGCCACGCAATTGGGCATAACCAGACGGACACTACTCGTGATTGGACCGTATTTTTTTGAGGACGCCAACGACAATACGATCACTGTTACTGGCGAACGCTACAGGGCCATGATAAATGACTTCTGACTGCCGGAATTGGATGAGCGGGGCTTGGTGAACATTTGGTATCAACAAGACGGACACACACTGCACGAGTCACAACGGATATTGTGAAGGAAGCGTTTCCTAGTCGCGTATTCTCCCGTTTTGGCGATTGGCAAGGCCAGTAAAATTGCCAAACTTAACCATCCCAGACTTCTCTCTTTGGGGCTACTTGAAGTCGCGGACTTATGCCAACAAGCCTCGAACGTCCACGTTCGCAGCTCTTAAGGAGAATATTCGACAGAAATACGAACATTTATCACCGGAAATCTTGCGGAAAGTCATGGAAAATGCGATAAAACGGGTACAAGTGTGTATCAACATTGGCGGTAGCCACTGGACGGATATCATCTTTTCCACACAACAGAAAAAATTGTCAAGGTCCAAATAAAGATTCATAAAAAAGTTATTCAAAAACAAAATTGGATGATAAATTTTGCGCCACTTTGTACATACAAGAAGCCCTATGCGTTGTTGCATAATATCTAAGAAAAATTTAATTTAAGTACAGAATTAGAATTAAGAATAAAATCAAAATAAAATTAAAAATTTTAAGTAATCCCCGACACAAAAAAAAAACTTTAAAAAGTAAAAAAAATAAAATTTGTCTCTCGGCTTTTTGACTTCATTAAAATCTGATTCCACTAAGGGGTATTCCCTTTTCCTTTTTTTAAAGGGTTCTTACTTTACTTTGACAAAGGACAAAGGCCTTTAGGCATTTAGGCATACTCGTATCAGTTTCATTCACTTTTTCGAAATTCATCTATAGAGTCATACGCTTTTTTTAAATCTACAAATAGTTGGTATACCGTTTCGTGGAATTCTTTTTTCGTTTCTAAAAGATGTCATATCGTAAAATCTAGTTACTTGTCTTTTGCGTATGAAGTCAGTCTCTTTAAGAGAATTTGACAGCACCTTGTAATAACTTGGTAGCAAAAATATACATATCTCTGGTAATTGTTGCATTGACAAAAAAGGAGGCATTTAAAAAATATTCACAACTGAAATCTAGACGTTATATTCTTAAAGATCCTACATAACATATGTATATAGGAACATACAAATAAGGCTTGCCGCGGTCAACTGAGTCGAAATATACGTATATTAAATTTCAGTAAATAATCACGCATTTGTATTCAACATCATATAATGTTTCCACACTGCCACATGTACATATACATACATATGTGGTTGTATGCGTAGATATAATTTATGGGGTTGTAATTTGGATATTATGACAACATCCTTGAAAGGCGTAAAATGGATTTCAGGGATATCCTCGGGGGCAGTAACCATCTTAACAGTTTTTTTTTTCCTCGTAGCTTTACAATTTTTTCTTCTCATTTTTTGAAGAATTTGAAAATGTGGAAAGTTTGAATACAAAGGCTTGGCCTGACCGCTTTTCAATGGATAATTCTTAATTAGGAAAATTTAATTTCGGAGAACATAAAGAAGAGACAGAATGATTTCTGAAGAGCTTTTCATTATTACAATGATGATAGAAACTAAAATATTCAATTAAGCTCAAAAGAAAATTATTTTATTGGATAGAGAGTGGTCCTGACAAAAAAAATATAGCGAAAAAAATGCATTGTAACTTATTATTTAATTGCTTTTCGTGAAGGACAAGAGCTTTCTTATCACCTACATATGTACCTATCACCTACGTATGTGGAGTGTAATTTATTATTTTATATAAAGAGATATATGTATGTATAGTTTATTGTCTACTCCAACAGGCGATTTACTTAAATATACTGTAGGAGTTTAGTCACTGCCCAGCTAGGAGGAAGCGCCACAAATTAGTAAATAATTTCGATGACTTGGTTGTTGCTCTTGTGGTTACCATGTGTTGTCATCGACTAACAAACTAAGCTTTGCTACCATAGATTGAACATATTATTGAATTAGCAATAACATATGATTATACATATATGTATGAATTACGTATACACATAACTTATAATTTTTGACGTTAAATTAAATCTACATATTTCTCCCATGCAATCGCAAAATCAAGTCAATACTATACAATGCCATGCTAACTTTTTTTTCAAATAACTTGCAAAGTAAATACAATAGCGTCATTAAGTAGTACAAACTCTGGAAATTTCGAACATCTTCCCCGATATCCTCCTCTGCCCAATTTTATACTCTGAATTTTAAGTTGCAATTAAAAGAGCAGCATTTCTCTTGCATTTGAATAATTAAAGTAAATACCAAAAGAAGAATAATTGAAGAAAAATTTCTCAGGGTGGCGTTGAAAGCTATTTCGGAAAAGTCAGTCAGACAACGAAGGGGGATTTGTAGGAAACAAAAATTAGGCAAACAACTAGATGTCCAGGTACGACTTGTCCAAGACCGTCGCAGTTGTCTTCGGTTTTAATTACATAAAAGAGTTCCACTTCTTCTCCCGGATTACCCTCGCTCTGTAGCTTCACTATTCCTTTTCTTCAATAACATTCAGTCCCCATCAAATTATAAATTGCGAAAAGGTCCTTGTGCGCAAAATTTATACCATTCACTCTTAAACTTTTCATTTTTAATTAGAATAGATAAGAGGGGGAGTAGGAAATAAACGGGAAAATTGTACGCGAGTAGAATTTGAAGTGAAGTTAGACAGCGGGTCCAAGGAGAGTTTTATGAAAATTGCAAATTGTATCATTGCATATTTAAATTTTCATTATACACTTAATATAAAATTATCTACAATATATCTTACCATGTACATGCAGGTATATTATAATTGACAGTAATTGTTGTGAATTCTTCACAATTACTGACCTTGACTTGAAACAAACAGGAGAACACCGAAAGGGTAACCACCTAATATATTCTCGCATTTTGCTAGTCGAAAAATTTGATAGCAGGCGGTTATGGTGGATATCACTTGATACTTTATACATGTCAATCAACAATAATTATTATGCCTCATATGTAGATATGTATTATGTGTCGCATATGTTTATTTTTGCATTCTTTGCTTCTGCCATATTAATTTTTAACATTCATAATATAAACAATTATAGCTAGATTTTCAACAGTTTTTGAGCTTTTCTAGAAATGTGTAATACAGGGGGCTTATTCTGGTAAAGGAAAATTCCAGATTAAAACCACATGGCTTGGCGTTAGAGGTCAATACATCAACAACAGAGTATCGGTGCTCCTTTCATTAAGTTTTGCAAATCTTCGTTAGGTAAACTGGATAATTATATATGTACATATGTATGTATTTGTAAGCTTATTTTGTGTTCGATCCTGAGTAATCTACTTCTATGAATTTCAGCAATACTTGGCAACTCTGTTTTAAACAAATAAGTTCTACACAATGTAGATACATTGCATACTTATAGCATGGAGCTTACAATTCCAAGCTTCCGTTCTTAAACCATAATGTCATTATCACCCAGGGTGAAGGAATGCAACAATGTGCATGAGAGATTCTCATTCTCCCTTAATATGGAGCATTGCGAATATCTCAGAATAGAAGCAAATCCATACAGCAAACAAATGAACAAAAAGAGCCAACTAACTGTGGCATATGCAAAGCACCCGTTTCGAAAATCCTCACAGCTACTCCTAAGACGATTTTCCACCGCTATACTGCTATAATATATATGTAGCAGGTTATTGTGTATAAGGAAAGAGAGGATGGGAAAACTTATGGGATACTTTAATTAAAGTGCCATCACCAAGTGTTTGACAACATATGTTCTCTTTGTGACGTATCATCGAAAATGTTTCCGCATGACATCTACTCCTTATTTCAGTGAGGCGGAGATGAATCTCCATGTCGGATACATTCGTCCACTCCCTCAATGCAAACTTATACAATACATGCATTGAAGTAATATAAGCTTCAAGAGTGTATTGTTTTATTATTTTCGATGATACTTGGTAACTTCTAAATATGCTTCCAAAGCGATAGTGCCCGGCCGGTATAATGGGAAGAAAAATTGACTTTAAATGTAGATATCATTGACTTATGTTACTAGTAAATATTACGCCCAAATCTAGAACACCGAGATATACATAAGTCAGAATAGCATGTGCCAATAACAAGGTACGTCTTACTAACTGACTGTCATAACTACACTCTCGGGATGGTTGACCTCAAGTACTTAAACTTCAAACAATTCGTTTGTGTACATATGTACATATGTACACATGTATTTCGGGCTAAAGCGAAATGAATTTTAGAATCAATGTCTGAAATGAAAAAAGAAAAAGAGTGAATTTTTTTTAAATGCCAGGAACGTTGATTAACATTGATCAGCTGTGTGTATCAAGACATACTTTTTTCCCCACTTGTCAGGCGGATGTAAATTAGGACGGACGAAAACAAATCACCATTTGTAGCTTTTTCGATTTCGTTTTTCTCGCAATTCGCCTCCATTCCACCAGGAATCGGTAACTATCTTTGTAACGTAGGCAATTTATTTGCGCCCGAATGATGTAGTTGCTACACTTTTTCAAATCAGGATTTGTTAAAATGATTGCAGACATTTAGTTGATAAGTACTGTGCCTAATAAATTATCCGGAAGCTGTTAGTAGACGTGATTGGTAGATTTAAATTTATTTACTCGGTTTACGTATTATTGTATGTGCTCTTGCTACTTTAAAAGGTAACTATGCATTCAATTTAAATATTTGAACATAACGAATACTTTATTTAATTACTGACAAAATAAAGTATAAAAGTTCTAGTTCAGCGGTGTCCTTAGTAGATTATTATGTATATCAAAAGAAATAAAAAGTATATTATTAGGTAAGTCTACTGGCATGAGAAAATTAAATAGCTCCGATTTATTTTTTTCCTCAAAGGAATGCTCCTGACAGTCATAATAATACGACTTTAACTTATCGGTGGGGGGATTGTAATGAGCAATTGGCATACGGTTTTGTTGTGTACACAGCTGATTCATTCGCATTTGCTTTTATTTTAAATTTCCCCCACGGTGTGTCACGGGACGGAACAATGCCCGGATATTTATTTTTATTTCTTTCAACTTTATCCGCGGACATTTATTGCTTTTTAATGAGCCCTTGAAAAGTGTCTAAATCTCAGTGTTCGTTTCGCTCAGGGCAAATGGGATGATGTTTAAATACAAACAGAGAGAGGCGATTTATTCATTATTATTTTAAATATTATATTATGATTGATGCACATTCACGAATTTTCTTTTCAACATTTGATTTTACTTGTTCCTTTTGTTATGTTGCTTTTTTCAAAGAACCACATCATCACTTTGGAGGCAGAACAATCAATCAGAGTTGCTGATTTGAATCGTGTTTCATGAGTACTTAGACCGCATTTGGGTACTTAAGCGTATTTAAGTGATTTGTCAACAGTTTTTTTTTTTTTTTGGGCTGAAAAGCAATAGGCATTATTAATGGTCGTGGCTTTTAGTGACAGATCGGGGTTTTAATTTGTTTGTATTGGAATAGATAAAACTATGAAAAAAGGTAGAACGATTGAAACGTTTTATGATGGAAAGTTTAATTATAAAAGTAAGTGTATGATAAATTTAGCCTGCACACAGTTATGGGCACATTTTTTAATTTATTGTCGCCTGTCAAAATGTCATCCTTAGTCTGTCGAATCTGACAATTTGTTGCTGCTGCAACAAAGGATTAGTCTTAGTAAATACATATAAAAGAAAACTTTAAGTTCATTAAATAAGTAAAAATAGATTTAACTTTACACGTTTCTTATATGTATGTATATATGTATGTACATAGTGTCTTGTAATTTACATATGTACAATGATATAAAGTGTAGTAAAAAAAATTCCATTGTTCTTTTATGAAATCGAAGGCTTTATTTTGCATAATTAGAATGATCCAATTTAGATGAAATTTGTGTCTATTTGTTCGGTAACTTGTTGCCAATTTAATCATTCTTGAACATTATTTTATACCTCTCTCATAGAAATCCCCATTATTATTGGCAACAACTAGGACAGTTGTTTTTCACAAGCCTCTTTTGAAGTAAATTTTTCATCAGTAAAATAATTCGCCATTGATAGGAACAAGACTATTAGATGATGCATAAACACTTCCAAACCAAGTTCCCGGAATTTCTAGCACCATCAATAAATAAATACTGATTGATCACAATTCCCTCCCTATTCACTAAAACCGCCCGCTCCGGGGCAATTGCTTCATTCAGACAGTCATATTAAATGATTCCCCACCTATTACACTTAACACACAGCTAAACCTTCTCATGCATCAATTGCTTGGCCACTATTTGTGCTGGCTCACCGCGATTCCACCAGAACCGTTTTCGTTTCAAGTTGTCGTAGGTGATCTATTTTCATAACCAGTCACCATCTTCCCGATTTTGTTGCCATTCAGCAGCGATTGACTGATGGGAATTCGGTCCAACGTTGACTCGTTTGGTACTCATATATCGAGCTTCTTTTTGTATCCAGGTTTATTCAAATGGTTCCCGGCGATTTTTTGTGCAATGTTTAACTTTTGCGCAATTGAAAAAGCAATTGACAATTACCTTGACTTTATCGACAATTGGTCTTCCAAAGCGCGGGACGTCTTTAATAGCATAGTTACCAGAACAGGATCAATGAAACCAAAACCGTATGTGATTGGCCTCTTGGCTTGTGTATATATACCTTTATAGGAGAAAAACTTAAAAAAACGGCTTATTTTCTCCGTAGTGGTGTCTATCTTTGACGCGTGCTCAAACTAAATTGAATCAACCAACCCTGAAACTGTAAGAGAAGATTGTTTTTAGTACAAAACCTCATCTTTCTAACACCATCTAGTGTACGTCCCATATGACCTATATAACATGAGATTCAGAGTTCTAAAGCCATCTGAAGAGAGGTGGTGTACAGGTTCTGAAAATTCTGTCATTTATGATCAATATGCTTTAGCATATAGGTTGTTTGCTCCGTGCTAGAAATATGTATGTGAAACATGCCCCTCGCTTCGGTCGACCTACTGTAGAAAATTGTGATGTAATATTACAAAAAAATCCAAAAAAGTCATCAAACAAGCATACCACGAGTTATTACAAAGAACTAAACGAGTGGCTGGAACGGACTGCTGAATTGATTAATTTTAATAGGCCAGCCGCTTTAAGGCAAAGCATGCCACATACCTATGCCAGGTCTACATAGACTTAGGTAGGCTAGGAGAAGTTAGAGTAGGTTAGGGTAAGTTAAAGTAGGCTTAGGCATGCTGGGGCGACGAGTAGATTTAACTTAGTTTAGTTTTAGTTTAGTTTTTTTAAAGATACATACCTATATAGACAAAATATATATCATATTGTATATGTAATTTTGTGGTTATAAGTTTCATTATAAAGAAAAATATGTTCTGATGCTGTCTTTCAAAATATAATTTTTTTTTAGCCTGAGTAGTTACATTAATTATTATAAGTTAATTATTAGGCCGATAAGAATGGTCTTAAATTGTTCTGTTGGTTTTAGAGTGTCCACAAGGTATTCTATATTAGTTGTTCTTTAAGTAAATTTTAAACATTTTTATCTATGGCAAGTAAAAATATAAATAAAAATGAATTAAGAAAAAAACAAAAAAGTGAAAAAGTGTTTGGGCGTCACATCAATTGATTATGAAACTCTAAGACTGTAATAAAAGGAAAATGAATTAAATAGGAGAATGTCTTTCGGAAAAAGTCTTCGAAAATATTGGTTTAAGGTCAATAGGTTTAAGTTTTATATATGGTGAGATTGGAAGATAATCGTACCTAAGAGGTGCTAGAACCGGGGCAAAAAACTATGGTCACTCTTTATGGTCAGTCATAAATTGTTCAATTAAAATTGCATACAGATTATTATTTGTTGTTTTATCTCCAAAACTGTCTTAATGAAAAGAGAAAGGAAGAGAAAACGAATTGTCTAGATTCGTACGCCAACAAGTAGTAGCTAAAATGTCGAAGTCGACATTCTCTTTTTTAAATTACCCAATAAAATGAAACAGTTCTTTGATCGGAAAGTATGTGCATACAAATACTTAACTTTGTACCAGTTACGTAAAAGAATCGTTAACCACATATGTATGTACACTAAGTGCTATCAAAGATTACCAAATGATTTCGAAATGTCCTATTTGTTTTGAAGCATATACATATGTATGTAAACTGCACCTTGGTACTTTGATAGTAGAATTTTTATACAAACACACGGGCGCATTATAGTCAACCGTACTATTACGGGCGGTTAAGTGTTATGTGGTCTAACAGTTCATCGTATCTCCTGACTCACAAACGTGTGAATGTAATATTACTCAGATTACATCAAGCTTAAAAGAAAAATAGAGATTTATACCGTATCCTCAGATATCAAGGTATATTTATATATACAAGATATTTATGTATAATACTACAAACTCCTTAAAGCGAAAGGCCCACTTAAAGATATATCTCCATTGACATGACTATGCACTGTTATATGTAAACATCACTTGAGCCCATTGCTAATCTATCGGATGCAGAAATCGCAAATTGACAAACATTGTATGGGTGCAAATTGGAATTTTATGTGAAAGACCTGATTCGATTTGCTGTCATTTGGAATACATTTCCGTTTTTAGACAGATTTTCAAATGGAATCTTCAGTATTCGTACCTTCGTTTCTCTTTTTTCTCAATGTGACCATATGACAGTTTCGAAATTAGAGTGAATACTCGATATTCATATACGTTCATACATATCTGTTCGATCCTGAATCTCCGGCGTTATTTCCACAAAATTGTAGCAACATTTTATAGATTGTAAAAACTCATATCTTCTATCTATATAGATATTAGTACGTATTAAAAAAATATAAATATAAATAAACAGAAATTAAAATATGTATGTACGGTAAAATAGGCTTATATTTTACAAGAACCTTTTTTCAATCCCCTATCGTTTGGTCCTCTGGATATTACTAGACACCAGGAAATTATTTAGAAAGATTTATCATTTCCTGCAGGAACCGTTCTGCTTGATAGAACTCAAACGTTTGAAGACTGAAAAATAAAGAACCGGACAATAATAGGCTTTGCGATATACAGTAAGTAATTACAGCCTCATTTTTAAAATCAAATTAATAGAATATACGAGTATATGAACGATATGAAAACTGTTTGTTACCTACTTTTCCTATCGCGACCTTTACTCTTATTCTTACCAAAATGCAAAAACGAAATGTTTTGTTTTACTAACTAACTAAATTTGTAATGATCACAAAGTATCTTAACGTGAATAATTTTTCTGTAATTTATCAAAGAGACAACCGGGCAAGAGCAAATGAGCGCATCTCTGCCACTTCCCTCACCAATTTAGCTTAAGGGCATTTATCCTGTCACATTTTAACTTCCTTCTGTCGTGTCAGTTTTTTTTTTATGCTTTTGTTTTTTCGGCGTTTCATTTTTTTCCTGTCTTTCCGTTATACACTTTGCTATTTGCTTTTTTTCTTGTTCATCTGCATCCTTTAGTTTGTTTCTCGGGACAAGGATTAATTGGATTTTTTGCCCATTCTTGGACTCTGTTGTTTGCTATTTTATTATCGTGAAAAAAATGAAAATCAACATAGATCCGAAAAGTAAGAGCAAGAAGCAGAGAAGCGAAGAACAAGGCTAACATCAACATGGTCAATGCGTAGGGAAATGTTTCATTCATATTTGAGGATTAACTTGGAGCTCTGGAAATGGTTCTTCGTTCCCAGCCAATGTGTGAACGTGGCGTGGTAGACGGAAAGTGCTTTGGTTTCATCACGTTGTGACAATAATACCACTCGAACAAGGACAATAAATACATAACGAAATGGAATTCTTGCACTAGTCTTTCGGCGGGCTACGAGGGTTGGGCCTCTTAATCCATATGGGGCTTAGATCGGTTCTTATTTTGATTGGTTTATTTTCCAGATGGACATATGTCTTGATTTGTTCCCTATATCAAAAACAAGCTTATTGGATTCTGAATTATATGTGTACAAAAAAATTAGGAGTCCTTCGTACCTACATCATATTTTAAACATTTACACACTGCACCATATGTAGAATATTACCTGTGAATATTACCCAATGAATTATTGCTGCTAGTACTCTTATGTAAAATTATTAATAATATACATATATGTAGCAGTAGATAGTAAATGTATGTATGTAACTTTGTATATTTCTACACATGCACAGAAATATGGAGTATATGCCACACAGAGATGTAACGGGATACTCTCCCATAGTTTTAAGTAATTTTGTAACGAAGCTAAAAATAAAGAGAGTGAGCATTCTGATTGCGACTGCCAAAGAGGAAAGACGTGTAATTTAATTTGTGACTGAGTGACTACAATTTCAGAAGTGGGATAAGAACAAGTAAATACATAAATAAACAAATAAACAGATTTACGAGAAAAAGAGTGAAAAAAAAAAAAAAAAAGATTGACAATTGACAAGAAAACAAGAAAAAGAGTGAACAGATTGACAAGAAAAAGAGTGAAAAGAACAAACGCAAACGAAAAGAGAACAACAAAAGATAGTGTTATAAAATAGTGAAAACATAACGAAAGTAACAGGAACAATGGATCAGACAATCGGTACGCAAGATTTTACCGTTGCCCAACTGCGTGAGTGGCTTATGCGTCTGGGCATGTCAACAAACGGGACAAAGAGTGCACTAGTCATGCGGATAAACGAAGTGCCGGTTGAGGTGCGAGGCGAGCCACCAAGACGAGAGAACGAAGCAGGCGACGAGGAAGAAAGTGTGCATGACGAGCGGGCAGTCGAGCAACGGGGAGAGACGGCAAAGAAGAACAAAGACGGACGCCCGCAGTCCGAACAAAAGGAGTTGGAGTTGTTTAAACGAGAAGCAGATCTGTTGAAGAGGGAAAAAGAGTTGCTGATGAGGGAAAACGAAGTGTTACGAAGGATGACCGAACTGCAGACAAGGGAACAGGCAAATGAGATGAATCGAGATAAGGATGGAACGAAGGATAGCGGACAAATGATCGACAACGTGCGAGAAAATGACGGAATACGAATGATCGACGAAAGTATTAAAAACGATAGGAAACAAATGATCGGCAACACAGTATATCCAAATGATAGTGCGAGTGCGCAAGAAAGTGTCGCAGCAGGAACTGGTTCGTGTTTGTCCAACCCTCAACAATATGGCATGTTAAAAGAGATGTTGCCCGAATACGATGGTGGCCCAGGTTTGGACGTGTGGTTGGCCCAAGTGAAAAGTATTAGGGATGTGTATAAAGTGGACGAACACACGCTCCGCACTCTCATGATAGGCAAAATGAAAGGCAAGGTGTTGCCTTGGTTGCACTCTAAGTCGAACTTCCTGTCGCAGAGTATACAACAAATGATCGATGAGATGAAGGAATTGTTCGGTACGAAGAAAAACAAGATGGAGATGCGACGAAAGTTCGAGAACAGAAAGTGGAAGACGAACGAGAGCTTTTCGGAGTATTTCAATGAAAAGCTCATATTATCAGTGGGGTTGGGATTGGAGGAGGACGAATTTGTGGAGTACGCAGTGGAGGGAATAGCTGACGAAATTCTGAGGTCCCAAGCACATATTCAATGCTTCACCACGAAGGGTCAGCTGTTGCAAGCATTTGCAAAAGTCCAGCAGAAGGAACAGCGAACAGTAGCAGCCACGTCGCAGCAGAGGTCAGCAACGCAAGAACCAGCAAGAGGTCCAGGCGCTCGGGATAGAGAGTTCAGATGCTTTAATTGCAACTCTCTAGGACACTACGCCGCAGAATGCAGGAAACCAAGGCGAGAGTATGGAGCTTGCTACGCTTGCGGATCGACGGGTCACCGAGCTGCAACCTGCCCAGAGAGGAAGAATACAGTCCAGCTGGTAGAAGAAGACGACGAATATGTAAGATATCTAGATTTTTATATACAATATAAGACATGTAATATTCTTTCGCTAGGTTGCCTCATAGACTCTGGGAGCCCCATCAGCTTTGTGTTGAAGTCATGCGTTCCAAATAAAATGAAATTAAAACAAAATAAGTCATTATACTTTGGTATAAATAAAAGTTTTTTGAAGATTCTTGGAAAAATTTCATGTTTTGTTGTTTTAAATGATCAAAAGATTGACTTAGAATTAAACGTGGTAGATGACGAGTCTATGAGTTATGAGGCAGTCTTGGGAAGAGATTTCTTAAGGGCTGGCAAATTCAAATTAGTGTCAGCATTAGAAAGTGTGGACGTTAAATATGAAGAAAAACAAGACAATGTTATGACAAAGGATAGTTGTAATTTTGAAGATTCGTTAATGTTAATTGATTATCTAAACGATGACAAAACTGTTTTAAAATTTGGTGAGGGTGTAGATTCTGTAACGGAAACAAAGTTGTACAATATTTTCAATGAATTTTATTTAACACCTACGCGTCCTACCGAACCAGCAATAAAAACCGAAATGGTGTTAACATTGGAAAATATAAAGCCTTTTCAGTGTTCTCCACGAAGACTGTCTTATTTTGAGAAGGCTGAGTTAAACAAGTTGCAGATGATTATCTAGCGAATGGATGCATTAGAGAAAGTGAATCAGAGTTTGTCTCTCCAATTGTGTTGGTAAAGAAGAAAACGGGCGAGCTTAGGATGTGTGTGGACTATCGAACGTTGAATAAGTTTACGGCAAAAGATTGTTATCCGATCCCTTTGATAGACGATCTGCTAGACAGGTTAGCCAACAAAAAAATTTTTACAAAGCTGGACTTAAAAAATGGTTTCTTTCACGTCCACATGCATAAAGACTCGATAAAGTACACGTCATTCGTTACCCCTCTAGGGCAGTATGAATTTCTGAGAATGCCATTCGGGCTGAAGAACGCTCCTTCAGTATTCCAGAGACACGTGAACAAGGTGTTTGCCGATATGGTTAGGAGAGACGAGTTGATAATATACCTGGACGACATAATGATAGCTACTGAAAATTACGATGAACATGTCCGGATTTTAACTGAGGTTTTCCGAAGATTAGTACAAAATAAGTTAGAGCTTAGGATCGATAAGTGCGAGTTTCTTCAAACGAGTGTTAAGTACTTGGGTTATACTATTACAGCAGAGGGAATACAGGCCGATGAGAAAGGTTTAGAAGCGATACAAAATTTTCCAGTCCCAGGCAATGTGCGGTCTGTTCAAAGTTTTTTGGGTTTGTGCTCGTACTTTCGCAGGTTTGTTAAGGATTTTTCGCTGATAGCTAAACCATTGTACGATCTGGTGCGAAAGGATAGGGCGTTCGAGTTCGGGGCAGTAGAGATGGAATCGTTTGATTTTCTTAAAAAGAAGTTATTGGAATCACCTGTTTTAGCACTGTATGACCCGAAAGATGAGACTGAGCTGCACTGTGATGCGAGTGCCGTAGGGTTAGGAGCCATAATGTTGCAAAGGAAGAACGATGGTAAAATGCATCCCGTATTTTACTATTCAAAAAGAACAACAAACGCAGAATCAAAATATCACAGTTTTGAGCTAGAGACGTTAGCTATAATCAGTGCCTTACAAAGGTTTAGAATCTATCTACAGGGAAAGCGTTTCAAAATAGTGACTGATTGTAATTCATTAAAAATGACCCTTAATAAAAAAGAGTTAAACCCAAGAATAGCAAGGTGGGCTCTGGAACTGCAAAACTACGACTACGTTTTGGAACATCGAGCAGGTGCAAGAATGCAACATGTGGATGCCCTGAGTCGGTCAACAAATATACTAGTTCTAGAAACGAACACGTTCGAAGAAAATTTGATTATAGGTCAGGGGAAAGATTCTGAGATAAGGAAGGTTCGTGCAGAGTTGGAACAATCAGAGCACAAATTATATGAAATGCGTAATGGGGTAGTATATAGAAAAAAAAATGATAGAACGGTGGTATTTTTCGTGCCACAGAGTATGGAGGGTCACGTGCTGTATAAATACCATGACGAGATGGGGCATGTAGGTATGGATAAAATGATCGAACTGATTTCTAGCAGTTATTGGTTTCCGAAAATGAGGGATAAAATAAAACAGCATATCGCAAATTGTTTAAAGTGCATCGTATATTCGCCAAGACAAGGACGGGAAGAAGGCTATCTGCACAATATACCTAAGAGTGACACGCCGTTCGATGTCGTTCACATTGACCATTATGGGCCAGTGGATCATGCTAGAGCCGCAAAGAAATACATATTTGTGGTGATAGATGCCTGCACAAAGTTCGTTAGACTGTATCCTACCAAAACTACCAATACGCAAGAGGTGGTGCGGGCGTTGTCAGACTATTTCAGGTCGTATAGCCGCCCAAGGTGTTTAGTCTCAGACAGGGGAACTTCTTTTACGTCCGCTGATTTCCAACAATTCACGATTAACAATAACATCCAGCACATAAAAGTGGCAACTGGATCTCCACAAGCCAATGGACAAGTGGAAAGAGTCAACAGAAGTTTAGGACCCATGTTGGCAAAATTATGTAAACCAGAGGAAGGAGTGCATTGGGATAAAGTTTTAGAGATCGTAGAGTATACCATCAATAATACAATTCATCGAACTATAAACGAGCATCCGAGTGTGATGCTTTTTGGTGTTCGTCAGAAGGGGAAGGTAATAGATGCACTTAAGGAAAAACTGATTGAGGCAGAACAGGCTATAGGGCGAAAGGAACTAGGGCAGGTTAGGAGGGATGCGGAGGTAAGACAGGGACGTTTGCAAAAGTACAACAAAGTCTATGTAGATAAAAAGCGACAGAAACCGACTGTGTATGAGGAGGGAGACTATGTTGTCGTAAAAAACTTTGACTCACACCCTGGTGCATCCCGAAAGTTAATCCCAAAGTTCAAGGGACCCTACCAGGTAGCAAAGGTATTAAAAAATGATCGTTATATATTGAAAGACGTGGACGGTTTTCAATTATCTCGCGTACCGTATCGGGGTGTTTGGGCTGTGGGGAATATGCGACCCTGGTTCGGAGAACGCAGGGTGTTAAACAATGATAAAATAGCAATAAGACGGCGAAAGACAGAATTGGAATGTTAAAAGAAATTAAAAAAAAAAAAAGATCAGGTGATCTTAATGGTCAGGACGGCCGAATTGTAGCAGTAGATAGTAAATGTATGTATGTAACTTTGTATATTTCTACACATGCACAGAAATATGGAGTATATGCCACACAGAGATGTAACGGGATACTCTCCCATAGTTTTAAGTAATTTTGTAACGAAGCTAAAAATAAAGAGAGTGAGCATTCTGATTGCGACTGCCAAAGAGGAAAGACGTGTAATTTAATTTGTGACTGAGTGACTACATATATTATTATGTCATTGACAATAATAAATAAGTACATATATAACATCTGTATTTTATATCATGGCTCCATTGTGATTTGGTTAATCCCCTTTCCATTATCATGAAATGTAACAATTAAAAGTACTACTTATTTTAAAGTTCATCTGAGAGCGTAAATCTTAAGTACAAACAGTATTACCTTTAGTGACTTTCGTTACCGTAATAAAATTGTCTTCTCTTATGGGAGGAAACAGAACTAATCCGCCATGCTCCTTTACTTGCTTGTATTATTACGAGTACAGCGCATCTGATAGGCTATGTACACAACGTCACGTTCCAATTTACGGCCCATTGGCGGTTACAATTTGCAATCACGTTCAAATATCCCGTCCAAAGTACATTTTCTTCTTCGGTTTTTGGTTTTTTTTTTAATATAAAAGTATATGTGGTATGGATACATACATATAATCTCTTAGTCTTGTACCCAAATGCTCCCAAGATGGAAAAGATACTCCTTGAAGAACGTGTTCTATTACGTATGTATCTCTTTCGCTCCGAAAAGGATATTGTTTTTGCTAATGTTTAAGTTTCTAATTAGAATTAAGGGAGCTGGACATGACTCAAAAGCAAATTTGCGTTAAAAAGCCGGCTTATGTGCTGTGACTAGAATTTTAATAAGATATCAAAATGGTAAAAAAACAAGTTTGACTATTAATATTATTATTTATTTTGTGTTTTTGTTTTATATTTCCAGCATATTTAAATAACCTTAATATCACAAATGGATTATGCGTGAAAATTGCATATCTAATCTCTCCAAAAGTTCCGCTCTTCATTTTGCAAAATACAAGTATATCAATAAATCCCATTGAAAATATAATCTTCCTCGTTTCGCATTTCAAAATCAAACCTCAACCTCCTAAATGACATAATTCGACCATTAATGATGCACAAACAAGTGAAAATCTAAACCTTTTTATGCTCACTGCATGATTTTCAGCTGTCTTCGAATAAATAATACTCTAAACAAATTGCCTGTCTATTGACCAACACGTCAACCGAAAAATCCTTAGAGATCAATACAGAGACATGGCCAATGCAAATTTAATTAAGAAACTTTGTTCACTCTATTTAGCCAAGTGTACCAAACTTACTTCACTATCGCCATAGCGACAATGTTGATCGACCCCAATATCCCTTCAGCTTCACCAAATTAATTAATATCGATGTCCTTTTGGAATTCACAATTCTCTGATCCAATTTTCGATGACAACAGCAGCAGCAGAAGCCCATTGGTATCGAAACGAACGGATGGATAACTCAGCGATGGTGAATTTGAATGGACGATACTACATAGAATTGGGGAGCGGACCGGACACTTTTGATTACCAATTCATTTGTCATCTGATATTCATTTTTGGTCAAGGGGTCCCATAGCTTTAGCATCGCAGTTTCATCACTTCCTATGCCATTTAATTGGCAACCGTTCTATAATAATATTCATAATAAATACTGTATGATGGAATCTGTCGTGGCATCTCGTATCTATTGTTATAGTAAGGGATTTGTTCTCTAAGAATTTATGACGTGTTGAGTTAAGTTCTTCCGAACCTTGAAGATACTTTATGACCGTAATGGGGATCCGCAATTATTATTTCATGATTAATACTAAAATCTGTTAGCCAACCGGACACAAGAGATATCTATTTTACAGTACCGACGCAAGGGATAATTTTTTACATGTATGTACTCATACATACTCGTACATACAATATACATGGTGCATTATACAAAAATGTACACTTACTTTGTGCCAGAACATGTAGGGTTAATGTTATATGGTGATGCATTGACGTGTGTATTATAAGCACATGGAACTATACTGACAGTGTCTACTGCTGACGCAAGGAATTTCAGGCGTCGAAACTATTGAGGTTATTTCAATTATGATACTAAAAACATCAGGTGTTAAAAGTGGAACAAAAATTAAGAAGCCTCCCCATAACTGCTACTATTAAAAAACATATTCTATTCAAAAGAGAATTGGTAAGTTGAATAATTTTGTTCCAATTTCCAACGTGGCGCAGTTATATATTATAATATGTATAATTACTCTTGGGAAATCCGTTTAAATACATACTAGTCTGCATACTGTAATGTTAGATTGCCATTGAGATATAGGAGTACAACTCAAATAAATATTTATGTGCATTAGTCTCAACTGTCCTACTAGGCAAGCGACGGGATGGTATTTTAAATATATGTACATATGTATGTATAGTGAAATTGAAATTAGCTTTTTTTTTAATTCATACCTAATTCATAAAAATGTTTGTGAAGTGTTGACATTAATATTTCTAGAAAATGAAAAGCTTTCAAGCGTTGGCTATGATATTATAGCTTTCTTACTTTCCCGTTACAAAGTTTTCGATGAAGTGGCTCTTTTTGTTCAATTACATATCTAAAAAATAGCTCGAAAAGTAACTTAGTCTCACAATTGATTGCACGAACAGATTCCGGAAAAACACAGGGTTCAGTTATAACGTACATCCCAAATTTTGACATCATCAGTTTCAAATAATTTAGATATCATACAGAAAAATCTGGTCGAGAAGAATACTTCTTTATGCAAGTCAAATAATTTCATATCTCCATTTTCACGGATTACTTGAGGAAAGTGAGTTTTTACTGAAAAACTCAAGAAAATGAAGCTTATTTGTCGAAAAGGTGCAGCTATGTATACCTATTCGCTGAGAAGCCAGCCCATAATATTACACTTCTTCCTCCAAGCTTTACTGTGCCTTTACCATATCGTTGATTCAGCTTTTGACCTTGCAAATGTGACAGATACGAAAAGAGTTTCACTTTGTTTCATTTCTAAACAGAACTGTCTTCGGATCAATTATTATTATGCGTGTTTTGCAAAATCTAATCAGAAAGTGTTATGAAAGTTGGGTATTCGAAACAATAAATTGGAGTTCTTTTAAAAATCCCTTTTCATTAATGCTCCTTTTGTCAAAGATGGCTTTTTAGATGGTCGTTTCAAAATGCATGTTTTCTAAAAGTGCTGGGACTCGCATGAGAAGCGGTTCACAATATCTCTCGAGGATATAACAAGGGCCATTTCTGATCAAATTAACAATTTGTTAATTGTCTCAACGGTTTAAGTTGTTCTATATTTATGAATAATCCGTGAAATAAATGACTTGTTGATGTTACCCTCTCTTGCTATTGATATCTGCGATTCGCCTTTATTATACGTAAAGCATTTAATAATTTTAGTTTTTATTAAAATTATTATTAAAAAAGATCAAATACATACATATTCGATTTTGAATAATTCACAGGAAAACGTTACTTAGGCTTCGAACAATACAGTATACCTGTATTCATGCTTGCAGTACGAGTATACACTCAGATGCAAAAATAGCGTGTAATAAATTCGCGCAAAGTAAAGGCTTGTTTGGTTACGCTTTGTACTTGCTTGCATTCGGAGGCAATTGCTTTCTAAAAATTGGTAGAAGAATTATTTCGTCAAACCAATGTCAGATGTTCATTCTCTAAGAATTGTTTACTTCAGTATTAAGCTTTAATAATTAAATGAAATCCTTTCCTTAATTTAACATCGGGAAAACATTGCTTTGAACAACATACGTATGTACGTACATACTCGTGCACACTTGTAACACCTAACCACATATACATACATGAACATGTGTTTCGTGTCCACTAAAAAATACAAATGCTTATGTATATGGTAAGTTGTGGAGTCTATACAAAATCTACTTCAATATGAAATTCACGCTGACACTACTTCACGCTTACAAGCAAACGTTGACAGAGACTGTTTGCCCTGTCTGACTCCATGAAATATGAAATTCAATTTCCCGGATTTTTCTAGGTGAAGTGGCATTGTGCTGAAATAGAAAAAAAACCGACTTAAGGAATGACATAAAAAAGAAATGAAAAAAGCTTAGCAAGATCAAGTAGATTTACTCAAAAGCCGTACACCCACTGCAAGCTTGGTTTCAAGTGGTGTGATCTCATGTTAGATTTACTGCCACAAACAGGATTGGATTTCTTGCACTTTCAATAGGCTATGCACTTGAGAAGAAGCACGCAAATCTCCATACGGCTTCTGCACGGAACTCTTGCATTCATATGTACATATGTATAAGACATCCAACCAAATATTTATTCGCATACTAAACTAGTATAAAAATATATGTTCAGTTCAATTGGATTTAAGAAAATATATTCAAAGAATATCCACAACAGAAGGATGGTGACTTATTTGTAACACCACCACTTTTTTGTTTTTTAAACATACCCGTAAATGCAGGTGTGCATGTGCTTCAAAGAGCAAGAGTTGCAACAAATTGGGTCCATTCGTGTAAAAAGAATAGGAGATTCGATAAATTGCACTGTTCTCCAATTTGCGTATACACTTATACACACTACAAATTTTTTTTATTTTATTATAAAATTTTAAAATCAACGAAAGTAAGTCCTATTTGACCTTTTTGAATGAAATTGTTCAATCTTGACCATTCGAAACTCGTTCTTAAAACGTCTGTATCTCATTCTCTTCGTTATCAGCTGAATTCACTAAAAATATTGAACAAATACATATATACATATATGTACATACATATATCATATGGCAAAACATTATATCAAGAGGCAAAATAAACTCTCCTATGCAACACGATGGCTATTGTTTGTTAGTACTTTTACCCGGCATGCTTTCCTTCACATTTGGTATGCAATAAAAAAGTTAAACTCTAAAGGATTTATATCTTTACGTGAGTATTTCAAAAATACATATATTCCTTTGTCAGAAAGGATATCTTTCCCATTAAGCACATTCCACTGCTTAAATGTACATACATAGTATACCTATCTACAGACGACAATGACCAAGATACCCGAAGCAGGTATTTTCTATGTGAATGTAAACAACCGACATCAATCCAACACAAAACCCGTACGCTATACCCACCTCACGCCAGTCACTACCCATCACTTAGAACCCTCTTGTAGACTAAAGAAATAGAAACTGCAACTGCCCAAGTTGTTGGTGTTCCTTGGTTGAGCAAATGGAAAACGGATCTAGAATATGGGAAATTTACAGAAAAGCTGAGCAGGCGAAAGTAATTTCATTGCTCGTCATTCGGATCGTGGGTAGAATTTTCATTTTTTTTTTTCGTCCCTTAATAGCAACTAGTTCATGGTGTAGTTGTACACTCGGCATTTGTATCTATATTTCGGTGCAGTTACAATATAAATAATAGAGTTCAAAATATCTTCAATGCATGGGATGTATCCCTATATAAATATAAAGTATAAGACCTTGTCGGTATGAACTACAATACATTTTTTTAGAAATAATCATATTGTTTTTACTTCTTCTAATTTTTTTTCAAGTTAATCATTTTACAGCAGTTAGATACCCTTCGGGTTCACCAAGTCCAAGCCAAAAACATTTACCTTCTTCATTAAAATTCACTGATCGTATTCGATGTCATTGTTAAAATGAATATCATCGCCTTCGTTTACAACGTCAAGTGTCACCTTCGAACGCTTGTCGTAAATGACATGGGAAATGCCAAGAATAAGTGCCTTTAAGTCTGAAAAAGCCTCAATGTTAAACTTAAGACGCGGCAATAAAATCACTCTATAAATCAATACCATCTTCTTGGCAATCCCTATTTGGTTGTGTATTTTATTGAAAAATGCTTTTCAATGATTTCACATATTTTAGTTGAGAATCTGAAAAAGATTCAAAATATATGTCAGCGAAATATTCATTGTTTAAGAATAAAAATAACTTTTAGCAAGAGATAGAACTTAAGCAAACTATTACGAAATCGAAAAGTTCCAAAATTAATGGTAACATGGTATTATGTCACGCCGTGCATGTTCCATATAAGGAACATGACAAGAATCGCTTCAAATTTGTCGTATTGAATTATTGTACTACATCTAAGAGAAAAACGACCCCATGCATCATTTAATTATTAAATATACTCATATAAATGACATGAACTTTCTACACTGCTTTAAACTGATCCTAAATGAAAAAGTATATTAAGGACAAGTATTTTTTTTTCACGTACTTCTTATAAAAAAATTAACGGTTTGTTGCAAAAATCAGTCAAATCATTTTTTGTCAATTAATCAATGACCATAAGACATGGCATTCCACTAATAGTTTTTTTTCTACGTTCGTTCAAGTTTGTGTGTCATTTATATTTTATCAGTGCTGTAAGTAAGAAAAAAAAATGTATCGACTCTTTTATTTATTATGTCTGTCGTGTCCTATGAATATACAGTCAAGGAAATATGAATAGCCTTACACACTTTTTTACAGCAATTGCGATTTTTCTTTTATTTCTTCCGGCAAATAGATCATTTCATTTGGATCTGAGTTCTTCCTACTCGCATGGTTTAGTTGAATTTTTTTTTTGAAATTTGATGAAATATAGTTATTTTATAGCAATTTTTATTTACTAACTGACTGAGAATTTATCAGGTAATTCACAAAAAATTAATGTTTGATTCTGTTTTTTATTCGAGCATATTTTGTTTTTAGTTTAATTTTTTTTTTTTAAATAGGACATACGAAGTCTATTACCCCGGCGATATGGCTTCAATCAAGGCCTTCAAGGAATGTAAGCTCTACAACCGTGTAATTGTCAAAAAAAATTGGAAGATCTCCCAAAGTTGTTAGCAATTCTTTTAAAATTGCAACAAAATTAAGATAAAAGGGGAGGAAATACGTCAATCAGCAGCCGAATGGTTCGTCGTATTGTTAGTAGCGCCGTAAACAATCACATGACGGCTTCTGAAATCACGGCAAGTCTGTAGTTGCCAGTAATTTCCAGATGTGTTCGACAAATTCTGCAAAAGCATCCTGAAACGGAATAGCGAAAAAGGGCACAACATCTCAAACTAACAAAACGACATTGCGAATGGCATGGACTCATGAATGGCAATATGTCCTTTTTAGAGATGAGAAAAAGTTCAATCTGGATGGGCCTCATGGTTCTCAAAGTTATTGGCATCATTTGAGAAAAGAGCCAGATATTAGACTAAGCCGCAATTTCGGCGGTGGAACAGTCATGATTTGGAGCGCTTTTTCTTTTAAGGGAAAATTGGCATTGATAAGGGAACCTTGGAATAAAGTTTCATGCGAAGCATTGAAAAAAGTGGTAATTTCATTGAATGACCGAATTTATCAAGTAATTCCCAACAAAGGAAAGCACATCAATTACTAAAAAAAAATTAAAAACGATAAAAATAAAATTATCTTACAAGCTAACCTTATTTCTGTTAATTCTTTAGTTTTCCTGTACTTTATTGCGTTTCTTTCTTAATTTTGAATTAGTTAAAAAATCCCTAATAACTGAATAAAATAAATAATTTAATCAGAAAAATCAATTTTTATTTTTACAAAAAAACTTCACTGAGGCTAATCATATTTCCTTCCCTGTATATTGTAATATTATATGTATATAGGATTAAAACATTTGGACTTTATTAATCTCAAAATATGCCTGTTAACGAAACATGAAAAATGAAAAGGAGAACAAGGGAAAACGTATTTCAAAATAAATTATTCATTTTAGAATTTAGGAAATTTAATTTTTGGTAAGAAATTTTTGCACTTCGGAAAATCCTTCGGAGGCGGTACCATGTGTTTTCGTTCTCCAACCTGTAGTATTAAGCCCATTCCAATTGCCAGGTGCCATTCATAATGACAATGCATAAGCCAAAAGCCTTTGAGGGAAGTGAAAAGATAAACAGACCTTAGTATGTGAAAGGTAATTTTAAATGGATTTACCTGGATTATCAGCTCGAAACCGCACGACAGCATACCCACAACTAGGTATTGAAACTGTGTCCTTAAATGGGGGTCTGTCGTTATGATAATTTCTCGGTAAACCACTCCGTTTTTCCATTTCCTGCGCTTGCTTTACAGTCATGGGTTCGCCTGATGGATTTTGACCTAGGGCTGTGACCATAAACCGGTAGCCATGCAAATGGAAAGGGTGATGCATTCGGCCGACAGCTACTCGTATATACTTGTATATGTAGGTTAATCATTTTAGGAAACGATGATAAGTGCTTACCGGTTGATTCATCAACAATTACTAATTCGACGATGCTGTTCTTTTTAATTTTCAATCGATGGATACAAGGGCACAGTCTATTGCCGATACAATGCTCTGGCCAACGCATTTCATCACAATACTCTGATTCTTCAACATCTAAGGGTTGAGTAAGGGGTGGAGATGACGGAAATACTAAACTTAAATTGTTGATGGCTCCAACTATTGTTAAATTTGATTGTAAATCTTTAAAGTATAAATTAAGTTATAATACAACATTTTCATTCTCTATGTATTTCTTTCAGCACTTACTTGCAAAATGATGGAAATTACGAGGTGAAAAAATCTCCTCATTAGAAACTGGGAAGTTATGAAATGCCAAGAAGAATTTATGATGCGGTGGACTCATCAATAAATCTCTATCATCCTCCAGTGCATTCAACTCAGTAATACAGTGATCATTATCATCATCGAAGCATGTTGCATTGGGGTGATTAAGATACTAAAAATTATTTATTCATATTCGGTGTGTTCAAGCGAGCATGTTTTGGATAACTCACTATGCCTGGAGGAAAATTCTCATTATATTCTGGAAACTCAAGTTGAGAATCATCAGCATCATCGGTAGAATCGTTTGTTCGATAAGTTAACAAAGCAAATGCCTCAGTTGGGTTTATAGCACATACATCTAATCCCCGAACCCTGATCCAAAAATTGCCTTGTGTGTAGTTGGCTGTGAGAACAAAGTCATATCTTTCACCAGAATTGGAGACAAGTGTATTGAAAGTGCGAGGCTCAACATCGAATGAATCGGATGAAATAACTGATAAATCATGTCCTTGTATCTACGTAGATAATAATCGATCAAAAAATGTTATTACTTCTAACCTGTTCTGCTTACTTGAAGCTGCGCTGGACACGCATGACTTATAGAGTTTATAAAACGGAACCTATACCTTTTCCCAGGCTTAACAATATACTTTACTACAGGAATCTTCGTATGCTCCATACTCTTTGGCTAACCAAAAATTGTCTTCTTAATTAATGTTTCACCTATGAATTGTGTTTCATGAATTACATACATTGATATACGTTCCTCGTCCATTAATTAGAAAAGATTTTGGAAATATACCCCTGGACGACGGAAGGCCAGGAAAGTACTGTTCTCCATAATCATGCATCCAATCCGATATTAAAATATGATGTTCAAAAAGATCATAGTCATATTCACGGGAATTTACTACACGATTTTCCGGTTCGCGCACAATCAAAGCACCGTACTGGCCATTTACTTTATGATGCCCTGTCGTTTTCAAAATTATTTATAAAAAATTTAGAAATAATTAAGTGTGTCACCTGAATGTGAATGATAAAAATGTGTTCCTGGTTCCGTAGCCCAAAAAGAATACCGAAATGTTGTTGCGAATGGAATTGGACATTGTGTTGTAAAAGGGACACCGTCCATATAAGGGGTTTTTCTCATATGAATGCCATGCCAATGAATTGCAGCCGCAGTTCCATGAGCACTATTAACTACATCAACGATAATCATATCATTCTTACAAACTTGAATTGCTGGTCCTGGAATCATTCGATTAATGCTCATAACACCTTTTTCAGTTCCATCACCAACGATACATTGGGGATTGTTACAATCATCCTCTACGCCTTCTGCACATCTTCCACAAGCACTTAATTTTGAGAAGTTTTCACATACATGTATGTACATTTACATTGTTAATTAAAATATAATCAATATAATCAATCAATTTAAATATAATCAAAATAACAAAAGGAAATATTCTTACACTCCCATTGCCTGGTAGTGCTCCAGTACAAAATTAAAGTAACACACTCTGCGCTCATTTTCCACACAGGTACGTTGGCACAAATCACCAGCATACTCTGTGTAATTCAAAATAACTGCCCGACTAAGTTGTTCACCTTTTGCACTTTTTGGGCCAGCATTTACATTACTCATATTAATAATATTTTTTTCCAATATTTCATTGTTAAGTACATTATTGTCATATATTTCGATTTGTTGCGAAACTTTTAAACAAAGTAAAAAAAATAGAATAGTGAAGAAAATGTGATCTTGGAACATTTCGAAACTACACCTCGTGTAATTGCCCGACAACTGATGAATAATTTTTGCAAAACCCAATTCAACAAACTATATATAAGCAAATACAGGGCAAGGTCTCGGTTGTTTTAAAAGCACAAGCGCATGTCTATTTGCTACACATTTTACGAGATAGTGCATAATGATAATTAAAGATCCAAGACTTGTAAATGAATGAAAGATTGCCATTCACTAAAACGTCAACCCCTTACAAATATACAATATTGATTTACTTTGACGTAAACATTTACTATTTGCCCTAATAAAGCAGTCAAATTGCAAAATATTTACAAGTATTTACATACTTGGGATATTAACTGAGACAAGGAAAAGTACTATTGACAATGCATGATGTTTTGAACGAACGATAAAAGAGAATATCAAACGACGTCTATAAAAATTTAATATACGGATGTTATTCCCATATTATCTTGATTGTATTAAACAAAGTCAGATTTTAGATGAGAAGATGCCGAGAACCCATATAGTTTTACATAAAGTGCAATAAATGCTGAGTAGTAATTGACGGAAGAACAAAAGGTCAAATAGACTTAATAATTTTTAAAGCCTTTTCGTAACGAAGGAACTGTTTTTATAAAAAGTAAGACACTTGAATCGGATCAAGATGACAACGGAAATAGATAAGCTTATCAAAACAAAAAACCGAACCTAAAATTAATGCTGTGGTATTATGGACAGAAATTCTCGAATTTAGTGATATAAAACGACAACAAACCTTAATTAGGTTACATTTCAATAGTATCTAAACAGAGAGACCGTCCGCGATCTCTTTAAAATAATGATAAGAAAAATGTTTGCATGATTTTAAATCATTATAACTCACTTATAAAAATAATTCGGAATAACCATCTTATTTATTTCTTTTTTTAACCACACCTAACTTGATATCTGATACAAATACTGTGATTATTTATCTATCTTATTTTTCACATCTAATAAGTTTCAATTCAACTAACCGAAAAGTTGATGAAAAATATTGGTTTTATTTAATAGATACCTTCATATATTTATATGTATATGGGTACTATGTACAGGAAACGAAATTGAATCCAAGCAAATCACAAAAATTACGATGATGCTTAATGTAAATACTCGTACATTCCATCGCTTTTTGCACCTTATAGAATCAATTTCTATCATCCCTGATACGAAACAGTTTAACCATCCCCATAGACGCAATTTTACACAAGAACACACTTCCCTCCCTTTATTATTACATATTCGCAGTGTCATCTCATTTCCAAACGTAATTTCGTTCCGAATTTTTCGTCTAAGGTATTTACCAACAATCTTCAGAAGGAATTTTGTCCTTTAAGGACCGATGATTGTATACGAAAATAGAATCAAGGAATAAAACGTTTAATATCCCCGAAAAAGTATGTTTAGTTGCATTACACTATTCTCTACAAGCTTGCTTTGTACATATTTCCAGAAGGACAATTTTCTATTACAGCTCTTATATACTCGTATACATAATTAACGTGAAGTTTTTGGATTTTAATCTTGGACAACAAACTGATGGGTGCAAATCTGAATAAAAAACTTTGATATTTGAGTTTAAATTTAATGTAAATTTCGTTTATAAAAAAAAATACGTTCATGTGCATACCTTAGTTTTACAGAAAACTGTTTTGAAGTGCACTTACAAAGTACAGACACACACGGTTCGGAGAAGATAAATGCATCTTTAGAATAAAAGCTATGCACGATTTCATTTTTTCGTGACCGTTCGTAGCAATCACGTTCAATCCACGCAATGAACTTTACACGTTCGAAGAATATTCAAATAATGGTAGCTATTTTCCTTGATTTTCTATGTTAAATATTTACGTGACATCACAGATACATTTCAATATAAAACAAACACATGAACTCTCATACGTTCGTCATAGGCATTGCGCATTGGTTCAATCTGATTTCTTTAGGAAATAAGTTGTTCTGAGAAGGCTGAAGTTTTATTTGTTTCAAGCTGAAACTTGAATTGTTACAAGTACTATTTGCTACCCCTAACATCTAATGCAATCTACTCATCATTAACATCCCTTTGTTCTTATGCACTTTAATGTGTGTATGTACTTAATAAAATTTAATATGTCATGACACTATTCAAATAAATCGCAGATAGTTTATTTTTGATATTAATTTTAACGAACAAATTTCTTACCGCCTGCACTTAAAAAAAAAATTATTAAATGGCTTTCTGACTATCACTGATCTGTTCCTAATAGTTTATTGTAATGGTCGTTATGTTTGTGGCTTTGTTTAAATAACTTTTTGAAGATCTTCTTCTTTTTCTTTTTATCCCGGCGTCGTTATGGTCAGAAGTGTAGGACCATAACCTTCCCACTTAACTGCATTCCTACTGGTCCGCTTGTGGGGTCCGCCTTTTTGAAGATAAATAAGGTAAAAACGATTGATTAAGAATTAATTAGTTTTGCAAATATTTTCTAAAGTACATTCAAAATATGTACATATCTACTGATAGATGTTTATATGTATACCGAAGTATAAAGAAAAAGCCAATTTTAGACTGTGGGGGAGTATACAACTATTCATTTATTCTTCACCAGACCTCGACATGGAAATAGAATTCGAAATGAACAAAAAATTTAAGGCATTCAAATGAAATTAATTAAAGGCTCTCTCCTTGAAGCCTTAAACGGTAATCATCACCACTAACGAATGGAGGGTAAAGTAATTTTTTAATTATTCCGTGAAGAACTTACTTTCGGAACAGAGAACAGTGAGCCAGAGAATTTGTATAATACCGTTGTGCGACAAAAAAAAGCGTCGAACCATTATGATTACGAGCACCACGCTGTGCCTCGCTGTTTTTATGCCCGTATTCGTGCCATGAAAAATTCTCACGTAAGGCGACAAATAGCAGAGAAAATAAAAGTGTGTAAGTACATACATATGTACGTACGTATGAAAAAGTATTCACAAATAAACAGCTGACAGTTCTTTGGGTTGTGAAAATTTTTCCCTCAATGTTAACATGCACGCAGCAAGGCAGTGCCAAAAGGCCAAAAAACAAATAAAACAGCCGCCCAAATTTCTCAAAAAGGATTAATTTAAATACCTTCAACAAATAATGAAATGGATAATTTTTCACTCACAAACATATAAAATAAAAGATATCCGTATCTTTTAGGCAAACGACACAAATGCTGTTTAATTTTTCACACTTTCTTTCCTCTAATTTGCGTTATTATAATTTTTTTTGATGTGGTTGCTCGGTAAAGTAAATGCAAATTAGAGGAATACACAAAGCTTTGGGAAAAGATCAGTAGTCTTTACAAAGTTCGCTGACTTAGGGATGTTGCACGGTAGAAATTATTTTCATTTTATCTGTTTTTACGACATGCGGGTTTGAAACGCCATGCGGCAAGAGTAATGTACGAGATATGCGGTCAGTGAATGCACAATGGGTTTGCTGTACGTACATATGTACATACATTGATGTTTTAGGTAAACGCTTGTACTTTCTATGTTGGATTTATTAGGTGTGCCTAATTTTGAATTATAACCTTTGGGATTTTCTGTGTCCGAAACTGATATTGTAGGAGGTTTAGATTTTTCATACACAGGTGACATTTACTTGCGAATAGTTCAGTATTTGTTTCATATACAGCTATGGACAAAAAAATAAATACAGCCCACTCCACCACACAGTTCTGTCATTTCCTCCTTTTTTCTCTTTACTGAGGACAACGCTATCTTGTGATAAGTTTGTAGACATCGAGAATAAAATACACCCGAAGAATGAAAGCAGGATCATTTACCGTTATCAAAAATTTCTCTGAAATGTCAGTTTATGTCCTCTTTTGTCTGGACAAAAAAATAAATACACACATTGGCAGCGAAGTGTATCTGGTGAAAACAAAGTGTTACGAAATAATTTTACTATCGGAAAGCGGAAAAGGTTGATACTATTGAATACCAGTGAAGTAACGAATAATATTTAATTGTTTTATTAGCGAAATATGAGACGTAACGTGCATTGTTAAGAGGACAAAAGAGAGATCATAAAAAAGTTGAAAAGCGAAGGATATTCGTACCGTTCAATCGCAAAAACGATAGGTTGTTCTTTAGGGATGGTACAAAATGCACTTAGAGATAAACCAGCGCGAGAAAACAGAGGACGGCCACGAAAAACAACGCAAAAGCAGGATCGTTTGATTGTGCTGGAATCAAAAAAATACCCTTTTTTATCGTCGCGGAAAATTTTGCAGGAGAATAGTTTGTCAATTAGTTCAAGGACTGTCCGAAGACGATTAGTGGAGTATGATCTTCCATCACGATCACCAAGAAAAGTGTCACTAATCAGTAAAAAAAATAAAAGACGAAGGATGTTATTTGCTGATCAGCACAAAACATGGTCCGGCGAAGAGGGCACTAAAAAGTGGCGAAATATCCTTTGGAGTGATGAATCCAAGTTTAATTTGTTCGGATCGGATAGTAGGCACAATGTGAGACGTCCACCCAATTCTGAACTGCATCCAAAATACACAAAGAAGACGGTCAAACATGGTGGTGGTAGCATTATGGTATGGGCATGTTTCTCGTGGTATGGTGTTGGTCCCCTACACCTCATTAATACTTTTATGACAAAGGAAACATATACTCAAATACTTGAAAATGTAATGCTACCATATGCCGAGCAAGAAATGCCTTTAGTGTGGACGTTTCAACAAGATAACAATCCGAAACACACGGCTAAACTAACAAAGGAATGGTTAAATGGAAAAGGGTTGCTCTTTTGGAGTGGCCTGCTCAATCGCCGGACCTAAATCCAATAGAAAATCTGTGGAAGCAGGTCAAGGATGCAGTTTCTATAAAAAATCCAAAAAACAAAAACGAAATTTGGCAGGCAGTGCAGTCGGCACGGATTTCTATACCTGTTGAGGCATTTCGGAAGTTGGTTAATTCAATGCCGAGGAGGATAGAACAAATAACTAAAAATACAGGTCAAGCGACAAAATACTAACAAATACTAACAAACCCTACCATGACTTGTTTGCTCGTATGAATAAATTTCGTCAAATAATAAATTTGATGAAGTGTATTTATTTTTTTGTCCACATCAAAAGACGACGTTTTTTACATTTTCAGCAGTTATTCCCACTATAACATGGCAAGATGCTTTAAAAATACATGAATACGTTCCTGGTTATTGTAGGAATACTTCACAAAAAGAAACTTGCCGCAAACTTGCAAACTTTTGTTAAAATATATCTATCTATCCAATGGCTTCAACTGTATTTATTTTTTTGTCCATAGTATGTATGAGTAAATGTGTATGTACATATGTACATACGATTATTCGAAATAGAAAAACAAAATTGTTTATAAACTCTAAATATACCTCAAGCAAGTGCGCCTGACTTGTAATGTTTATTGTCCAATAAAGAATGCCATAAGCTATATATGTATATTCTCAAATAAATACTAAAGTAATTTTTATTCAAAAATGTTCTGTCGCATTACTTACTGTATTTCAAACTGAATTCGAAAATCATACTTTACCTCGTATAAGAATGCCTTTGAATGAATAATCCGGAACACTGTAGTTTTCAATCTGTTACCAAGAAACCTAATCGATGAAATTATTTGAGTTATAACTTTTTCCATAAGCACTTAAAATCAAATTAGTTACCCAAATAACTTGCAAACTAAACATGTGGAAGATTAGGTGCAAAAGAAAAAAACAAATATTCCAAATAAATTTTCTACGAAATCCTCGTAACAGTTTCAGTTGACATCTGTTACAAACGTTGAAACTTTTACTGAACACTTTTATTGCAGAATATGTATTGCTTCGAAACGAGAAGCGATTAAAAAACAATTTATTTTGTCCTTACTTTCGATTATATTTTCTTTGGTCTTTAATTTTTACAATTTAAAGTTATTTAAAATTCCAATATCTTATATGCTTAAGTATTCGTACATCAGTTGATATATGTACTATATTTTTGTTCCGTACTTCATAGATAAATAAAAGAGGCAAAGTACGAAGTAAAAAAAAGTAATCTATTATATGTATTTAATTTTTTCGTTTTATTCATTTGTTGACAAATCACTTGCATATACTACGTATATCTACGCTATGTACATGAGAGTTGGTATTGTTGACACGTTTAAGATTACTCAAAAATTAAACTATTTGTTTCAGTACTGCCTTATTTACAAGTAATGTAACTTTAAAACCCAAGTACTGTCTAATTATAATTATCCAGAATTACTACCGTCTTTATATAGTACCGTAAAGTATATACCAAATGTTGACCCTCCACTGATAATCAAAAATGATAATGTAAACAATTTATTATTTTCAATTATTTACATATTTTAAAAAATATACAATAAAATATTTCGGGTAAAATACTAATTAACAAAATAAGGTATTTGTTTAGATTTGTACACAATTTTAATATATTACATTGTGAAAAAAATATCATTTAAAATAGTTTAAATGACATTAATCATGTTCTTGGTCCTTGATAACGACAGTAGGATCTCCCCATTATATCTTCCGGTGGAATTGACTGATCAGCTGGGGGTATCTTTTGCAGCTCCATTTGATCTCTTACCTGTTAGTAAAGAGAAACAAAATTATAACTCGCAAATATCGAACACAAATATAATTACAATGTTTTTAAAAACACTTCATTCTCGACTGATGCTTTGTGACTCCAAAACAAACTATGTTCCTGAGTATTTTCTTATTAAGAAGATTAAGATTTTATTTTCAGAGCATTTCCATGATGAATAATGAAGCAAATATTATGACTTGATTAATCTTATGCTATTTCGACTCTTCCCATGCGCATGTACATACCAGCAAATTCCATGAATGCAGAGATAGACGAAATGCTTATTGCATGAGTGAGCTGTATGATGCCTTTTCCTTTGTCAAGGATTTTCTAATTAAGTTTTCTCTGAGGAGTTTCTTCCATGAGAACTACGACCACCAGAAGAGAAATGGCAAACCACAAGAGAAGAAAGCGGTAATAAGACAACCAAAGTACATACTCGTACTCTCCGTGACGAGTGGATAGATGAAGTTATTTCCTAAAAATTCGCGCCTTATGAATGAGAACCACAACGAAAAGAATTAATCATACTACCCGTAGCCCAGAGTCTGCAAAAATATAAAGATGTGATAAATAAGGGATGATGATAGCTGCGGTGGGAACCATTTTTTTCATTTTCATGCTTTCATTTCATCTTTGATTGATGATGACATTCATATTATCTATATATTTTACCAAAGAGCGTTAAGGAATTTCATCAATTCCGAATACTCTCTCTTCGAATTTGTCAGTATAGTGATACTGCGAGAGGAAGGGACCTGTCCTCAAAGCGATAGAAGGAATCTAGTTCCCTTCTTTTAATGGCAGTTCCATTTGTGTTTACGATTATAATCGCTTTAAAGCTATCATCATTTAACTGAAAAACCAATTTAGGAGTATTTTGTTGATACATAGAAACGTGTGTCCACCTTTCCACATGGGAGACAAATGAATCTATATTTTAACTATACTACAAATGAAGAACAAATATGTATGTATGTATGTACATAAATCCTCGTGCGTCCAAGGTGTCTGGATAGAAAAAGGACCATGGACATATGAAGCTTCTTAAGCAATCCGAAAATTAAGCCATGGATTGTAGATAAAAAGTTGATATTTTGCAGTAACAGCTTTCCTACTTCTATAAATTGCACCTCTAATTCTTAGTTATGCCATCGATTAAAACTCTTTAGCATAAATTTGGGAGGCATTAAGTCCACCTACATTCTAGTAGATGAAAACTAAAACTGAAATACGACAGCGCATTCACCTCTACTATGGAAATAACGTAGAAGGCAATTAAGCTCATATTCATATATATGTATGTAAAAGTATACCGTAGTACTCGAATACATACAACTTTGCTAATAGCGTTGGGTAGGATAAGACGTTTCATTACTGCAGTCTATTCCAGCTCATTAAATCCGCAGTTGATCATTTTAATGGTAACGCAATTATACCTTAATAATTCGCCCTAATAATACCAAAATTACCCTATTTTAATTGAGGCGCTAAGTTCTAGCAATAACTTGTGAGTAAAAGAAATAAATTTGAGAAAAAATATACGCATTTGTGCTGTTCGTCCTGATAAATGTTTCAGATATTATCATTTATATTGCATATTTGGTGGTGATTTCTTAAGCCCTAATATATGTATTACGAGATAAGCAATATAAACTTATATTCAAATATTGGATTTTTGAAATGATTAATACTTACTGCTTCGACTTCCTTAAAGACCCGTATGAGATTTTTTCCTGCCAATTTTGCAATATCTTCTTCTGTCCATTTGTCGGATTCAAGTAAAGCAGCAAAAAGGTGAGGATATTTTGAAACATCCTCCAATCCCTTCGGGACTCTGAAAGTTAATACAATGTACATATTGTAAAATACTTATTAAATATTAAATCAAATAGGAGATTTTGATTTATAGTTACAAAATGGAGTAAAATATTTATTTTCTTATTAAAGGGATTATTTGAAAATTCCAATAGAACAAACTTAAGAGAAATACATAACCTGAAAATCGACTTTCTTTTTCTTTTGTATTTAGATGTCTTTTTATAAAAGCAGTGCTTTCTAATTAAATTCCCTGACGTTTCTTAAGAGGGCTCAGTAACTGGTTTTCATACCGTTTCAAATGAGAAAACTAAACCATACTTATTGTAACAAGTCCCCTATTACAGTGGATACCTATTATACTCTAGGAGCTGTATACACAAAAAACAAAAAAAAACAACGTGAAAAAAACCTATACACATTGTTCTAAAAGTTTCTGCCACAGCAAATGCTGGTCCTGCTCTTGATTCGAGAGTTTTCCTCTTCCTATTTGTTTATGGTTGTTTGCTTCACCGTTTATTTCTATCTGGTTGTGAGCATTAATTAAAGTTCAAAGTTAAAAAAATACTTCGTGTGCAAGGAGACACTCTGTGTTTTGTCCTGTCAACATTGTATGTTTATTTGCACTGATAGAATGCCTGTTTGTGAATTGCTTAACAGTTTGTTGTAGGGAGATTTTAGATAGATAATACATACATATATACATATATATGTATAAAATATTTCGAACCCTGGGCTACAGTCAATAGTTTCTCACTTATGCCGTTTCATCGATTTACCAGAAATGAATGTATATATGTATACTTACAAATTAACTCCATCGTATCCTGCACCAATTCCCACATGATCGATGCCGGCTACTTCCCTTATATGGTTAATGTGCGCTAAGATATATGTTTAAGTTAAGAATAGTGATTAGGAACATATGTACTTGAATGGCGTTTATTTACCAACGACGTCGAGTAGGCTAGCTTTTTCCGAGCAGCTAACAAAATGCGGATAAAATGCTACCATCACTAGACCTCCATTTATTGCCTGTCAGTGATAATAATTGTATATGAAAGAATGTATAATTATATATAATACATACATAGGTATATTATATTACTTCTTCTTATTTGGGATTAAAATCATTTAGATTCACAAAATTGTAAGCGTATTATACATACATATATTTAAAATTTGCATAGAACACAAAGAGATATCAAATTGTAACGATCATATAAAAGGTTTTCAGGAGAAAATAAAAAAACTGAACAATAGATGTGTGATATGTATGTTAAAGTACATTGAAAATGTGATAAGAAGACGCCTGCACGCCTAAATTTACAAACGATGAAAGCATTGTGCTGAAATCGTAGAAAAATACCAAGGGTGATGGGTAAGCGCTAACCTCAATTCCTAAAACATACCAGCATTCATGCACAGTCATGCATTTTCCATCAAGTGAGATAGAATAAAATCGCTATTTTCCCAATCGGTATCTAGATACACATGTGCATATTTATGCATGCCAGCATGTATGTTAGATATCAATAGATTTTGGTTCACTTTTTCCCTAACTTTCCGATTGGTGACTTTGGGTTAAAGATATGCAACTATTGAAATTTACTTAAATGAACCAATATAAGGACACATTGTGCCGCTTTCCCCTAAAGATTTTAAATTGTTCGCTGTGGGATATTTATTTGTTACGTCGATAATAAAGTGTCGAAGTAGGTTATTATGCATACTCGTACTGATGCCAACGGTGGAGCTACGGTTGTTAGTATGTATGTATATCCTTTTGTGATTTATTGATTGCATTGTATTGACAGAGGGCTTTGACAAATTTGAGTAAAAATAAACTTACAGCACCAGTAAGTGGGTTGTAACCATGCAGTTACCTAAAAAATTGAGAAATAAAAAAATTAAATTTGTAGAATAACATTTCGATTTTTTACAAATCGATAAGCACCATAGCTTTCTATTTTACTGCGCCCTATGAGTATGATAATGAATGGCAACAAGCTTTCCACTTTGCTTCCCTATGAAGTGTAAAACCCGCATTTATATGTAAAGCAAAAATACCAAGCAAATATCGGGTGTATGCTTTACTTTAAAAAGATTTTTTTTATTTAAATAAAATGGATACAAAATAATTCATTAAATTTATTGTCCATCGCTAACTAAGACTTTTTCCATCTTTGTGGTATTTTACGCACTGCGGCCCAAAAAACTCCTCACTTTTTGAACCCAAGAACGCATTGATCCAATTTTTGTAATCTTCGACTGAAGCCAAGAGTACTCGTATTCCAGAAAGGGATGGATACTATATGGCGGGAGGGGCAAAACTTCACATCTGATACTTTTCAAGCAAATTTTAACAGGTCACACTATGTGGTGGTTGTCTGGTTTGCCGAGTTTGACATATGATTTTCTGCGCTTGGGATTATCATAATAGATCCACTTTTCGTTGCATGTAATAATGAGATGTAATGCGATTTTTTGGCGATTAAGCAGCATTTCGGATATGCAAAATATGCACAATGGTGTACGACACCAAAATAACTCAAAATAACATCGAAAATCGTTGTTACACATTAATGTTAAATATGGCTGGTTTTCCTTGGGTAAAATATTCTGAAATTAAACTAGTATCACCAATCGGATATTCCGGTGGAAATTATCAAAGGCAGAGCATCCACGAAAATGAATGCACAAAAAATTAAGTACAGGCTCGTGGAACGTACGAAGCTTGTACAGACCAGGTGCTTTACCGGAACACTTACCTAACGCTTGGATATCAAAACGGTACAAGAAGTTCTACTTTCAAATAAAACAACCGATAAGGAAGGCTACACTTTCGTTTATGTCGGTACAGATACCAACAATCTTGGCACAAGATTCTTCATCAGCAACAAAATTGTGCAGAACGTAATGGACATTGTATTTTATAAGGACTGGAAGTTAATGGCTAAGATCCGGCATTCCCGCTATAACTATGTAAATGGTTTTTCAATTGGCATGGGCAGATTACGGCGGTCTGCGGCGGCCATGTTGTTTTTGTGACATCTGTCAAATCTGTTGTTTATTACTAACTTACTGACGCCAAATCACCATGGCATCTTACGGCAGACAGTCGACCCTGCAACGTTTGTGGCCCAATTTGAAACGATATCAAACAGACAACATTTGTACGGCAAGGGAGCGCCGCGGTCCATGAAAGAGCAGCAGAACCCGAGGCAGTTGATTCCTCGCCGTGCACAAGAACTCGACCTTTCACAGACTCCAACTTAGCGAATTTCGCGTCGGGATGTAGGCATTCACTCATACAAGATGCAACTGACCCAGGAGCTCAAAGTTCATGACCATAGATAACAACGTTTGTCCGCTGGCTGGGCTTCGGGGCGTTTGAAAGAGGACCCCAATTTCGGCCAAAAAATCATCTTTAGCGACGAGACGACAACAACCCGCACGCGATTCATTAGGTAACAATGCATCCTCAAAAAGTTAACGTTTGGTGTGGATTTTGGGCCAGCTGCGTCATTGGTTCGAAAACGATGTTGGTGAGGTGGTGAATGTCAATGCTGAGCGCTACAGAACGACGATAACCAGTTTATTACAGCCCAAAGTGACCTAGTGACATGTGGTTTCAGAAAGGCGCTACCTATTAGGTTGTACAACATGAAATGTCCGATTTTTTCAAAGGCTTCTATGACCTCGGCTCGGTTTCGGAACACCTTTTGCTGACAAAATGACGCCAGACCGCGGAAAAGGTGATAATCCGTTGGAGAAATATCAGGAGAGAACGGTGGATGCGGCAGAATTTTGAATCCCAACTGTAGCAGCTTTTGCACCGTTACGTGTGAGGTGTGGGGTCTAGCATTGCAACAGGATCGAACCATGCCTATTGACCAATGTAGGTTGCTTTTCAGCCAATTTCGTATGCATTATGTAGCTTTCCTCACAATATTTGACTGCATTCATCGTTTCCCCTTATTGAAGGAATGAAAAGTGGATTGGTCCTTTCGATTTCGACCAGATTGTCACCATAACCTTTTCTGGGTGAAGACCAAGTTCGGGGGTGTGCTTTGAGTTTTCGTCTGCATCCAACCACTACCCAGATCTTCAACGGTTGTCATACAAAATCCACTTTTCATCACATGTGATTATACGGTGCAAAAACGGTGCATTTCGGTGTCTTAGTCTCAGCGATGCACAGGTTTCTAAACGGGTTAGTTTCTGAGCTTCGTTCAATTCATGGGGTACACACTTGTGGAGTTTTTTCACTTTTCCTATTTGCTATAGGTGTCGACTTATTGTCATGGGGGATACTCCCATGTTGTGTGCAATGGCGCGAGTTATTGCTGTACTAAAACAATATTTGTAATTATCGAACTTTATTATTGTAAAGCTCGCTTCCAACTGACCATCGGGTTAACAAACAACTTGTTTACCCGAAAATTTAGCGCCACGCATTTTTGTTGGGAAAATTATCCCAAGCTCCACTTTTAGCGCGTTTGTTCTTCCCATGTTCAGTTTAGTTGATTTCCACGATCGCTGATCTGCAATCAACTATGATGTAGAAAGTGGTTGGTGTCCAGGGAATTAGTGATGTGCAGTTGGATACGAATGTATCATGTAACTCCTCCCGCCAGAAGAAATTTTCATGGATATGAAAATCGATGGGTTGGTGTTTTGATTGCCCTGTAATATGTACGAGATCGGTTGCAGGATAGGAAAAGGATATGGGTAAAATGGTTAAAGCTGATTGTTCCGATAAGTGTAGGTTAATTTTTATAATATTCGTATAGGCATGGTTATGGGTAAAAAGTAAAAACAAAAATAACTAATTATCTTTCAATTCAGGACGATCAAATAAGTTTCTAATTTTGCTTAATATTTTGCTTATTTATTTTATGTACTTTCGAATCAATTGTTACTTTATTATCAAAAGCTACAATTTGTTTTAAAAATGGAGGTGCGATCTTATTCCTTCGATCGTTTTTCTCAAAAACAATTTCATTTTCTTTATACTCAGGGGGGTCAATACGTTTTATATTTCGACTATTTATTGTTTTTTCTTTGTAGGTAGAACTACTTTCAATGGCAATATTTTTTAAGACATTATATTTTTTTATGTGTTCTTTGAGATACTCCTGAACTGAATTTGTCGGTTTGTAATCGAAAATGTTCCTAGTATTATCGATATGACCTGTTAATAACTCAAAAGGTGTTAATCTAGTTACTGAATGAATGGAATTGTTATAAGTTATAATAGCTTCATTCATTGTTTCATCTGCAGATATTTCAGGTGATTTCGATTTTATTATACGTACCAATTCTATTAGAGTAGAGTGTAACCTTTCTACTGGTGCGTTTCCTGTGCAGCTTTTTACGCATGTTGTATGATGATGAATTTCATACATATTCAAAAAGTCCTTGAACAATGTAGAGAGAAATTCACTACCATTATCGCTAACAACTTTCTTGGGCACACCATGATGGGAGAAAAAGTGTTTAAGAGCTTTTATTATGGTAATACTATTTCTAGCTCGTAAGTGATACGCACTTGCAAATCTGCTAAATTTATCCAAGATAGTCAGGAAATACTGTTTCTGCATGTGAAATATATCTATATGAAGAATTTGCAAGGGTTGAATGGCTTGTTCGGATATTTCAAATTTTAAAGGCTTTACCCTACGATCATATTTCAATCTTTTACAGGTTTCGCAATTATTTATGACTCGGGTTACTACATTTTTTAGGTTCGGAAAATAAAATTGTCTTTTAATATGTTCAGTGGTTTCAATAATTCCTCTATGATTTGATGCTTCATGATATTTCCTAATAATACTTTCCTGTTCATCTTTTTCGAAAACGTCTTTTAGAAGAGTGTTACATCTTACTAATTTGATGACAGATGTGTTAAAGTACTTTGAGTAAACCGATTGAATAGCCTTAAATGTTATCTCATCGGCTAGAATTGCAGTAACCCTTTTTGTATTTATGAAATCTTTAAAAATTCGAACAATTATATCTTCATCTGCTATATTTTTACATTCTAATTTATAAGGTTTCTTTCGTTTGAATAAAATATGTAGCTTTGAGTGAAGAGATGCATGGTTTGAATTTTCTATTAAAATTAATTGATTTGAAAATTCATTCAATGGTCTTTCGGAAATAGGGATACCATCGTCTAAATTCTCTTGACCTGAATGAATCGTGTTAATACAATCGGACTCACCAACATTATTTTCGATAGAGATTCGGTCCAAATTTTCTATTTGGTTTTCTTTACTTTCGTTAGTGTTTATCTCAATACGAGATAAAGCATCTGCATTAGAATTTGACTTTCCCTATTTATATATGATAGAGTAATCGAACTCTTCTAAACTCAAATGCCAAGGCATCAGCTTAGAGTTCGGCTCTTTATGCGAGAAAAGCCATGTTAGGGGTTTGTGATCGGTAATAATCTGAAATTTTCTACCATAGAGATATGGGCGAAAATATTTGGTCGCCCATACGATGGCCAAAAGTTCCCTTTCTATGGTACTGTAATTCTGTTCAGATTGCGATAATGTCCGACTTGCATAGCAAATCGGTTTATCGGATCCGACCGGGCCTTGCGACAACACAGCGCCAATTGCAACGTTACTTGCATCAGTGGTAACATTGAATGGTCTGGAAAAGTCTGGATACTTTAAGAGTGTGTCGTTGCATAAAATAGCTTTACACATTTCAAAACAATCGATATAATCTGCGTCAAGTACAATTTTATTTCCCTTTCGTAAACATTGAGTCATCGGCTTAGTCAATGCAGCAAAATCCTTAATAAATTTCCTGTAATAACCAAGTAATCCCAGGAAAGACTTTTGGTGTTCTTGAGACTGGAAAATCTTTGATTGCGCGAATTTTATCAGGATTAGGTTTGACACCATCAGCCGTAACCAAATGCCCCAAAAAGGATACTTCCTTACGTAAAAACTCACACTTCTCAAGCTGGACTTTAAAATTTGCATTCGCGAGTTTTTCTATATGTTCCTGTAGGGACGTCGAAAAGATGATAATATCATCCATGTACACAAGGCAAATTTTTCCTTGCAAGTCATGAAGGACATTATCCATTACTCGCTGAAAGGTGGATGGAGCATTCTTAAGTCCGAAAGGCATTCGTGCAAATTCGTAGTGGCCATTGTTTAGCGAGAAAGCAGTTTTTGGAATATCTTCTTCATTCACTTGAATTTGATGAAAACCTGATGCTAAGTCTAGTGTACTGAAATACATGGCTCTTCCTAATTTATCTAAAATGTCTGAAATATTTGTCGTCAATGGTTTTCTCATTTAATTTGCGGTAGTCTATGACTAGCCGCCATTTTTGTTTCCCACTTGCATCACTCTTTTTCGGAACAATCCAAATCGGAGATGACCATGGAGAAAAGTATGACCTTCGTCTAACATTTTTAGAATTTGCTTTTGTATCTCTTCTTTGTAGACTTGTGGGTGGCGATAAGATTTCGCATATACTGGAATATCGTCCTTTGTTTTTATGTAGTGTTTGATTTGGTTTGAACAGGATAATTCGTCACCTTCTCTGAAGAAAATATGTTTATATTTTTGGCAGATATTTCTAACAGCTTTTTGTTCTTCTATATTGAGGTGTTTGATGCGAAGCAAATCGGAAAGTTTACAATTACTTAGAGTCTTCGAGTTAGATACTGAATAGTTATGAACTTCTACCATGTTCAGGGGATCAAACAATTGCGTTTTTATAGGTTGCTCTAAAGTAAAGGTAATTGGTGTGTTAGAGGAATTAACCACTTCTATAAAAGAATACCAATTGTTTGCTTGATAGATACCTTCGGATATGCTGAGCCCCTTTTGTATTGCTGTAGGTTTTATATAAATATTACCTGTCTCAGTACAGGGGTGCTGAGGGGTGGGTGGGGAGCTGACAAATAACCTTGCAACGTTCGTGAACATGATAAGTCTTTGATGTTAAGTTTGGTTTAAAGCTGAGCGGGATCTTGCAATTTTGATTTTCTAGATATGCATTTTTGAGATTTACTATCATTTCCAAGTTCTTCATTATATTCATTCCAATAAGGCCGTCAAAATAATCATGGAATTTAAAAACAAGGAAAAATAACGGCTGTCTAGTTCTCAATTCTGGTATTCCATCAACAACTATCTCACTATCAATTATTTGTCTGTTGAAGAGTGTTCTGATTTCTATGGGACTTATGGTTCTTACTAGGAAATGTTTTGCAACATGTGGAGTAACAAACGACCTGTTGCTTCCGGTATCTATTAAGAATCTTAGCAGAATTGGACTGATCATTTCTATTGTAATGTAGGGTAAAAGGTTTGAATTAAAATTGTTGACATCTATGTATCTGATTGCTGGTGTGAGGCTTGTTCTAGAAAATTTGAACCATCTATGTCACTTTTAAGGGTTTGGTTGGATGAGCAAGGCACATCAGGATTTTGATAGTAATACCGCTGTTCATCTTGTGATGTGGAATCGCAATCAAGATGCTTAAAATAATTTGACTGTGCCATATAATCATCGTTACTTGTATGTAATTCAACATTATTTAAATAAGTTGGCTTAAAATTTTGACTTTGATTTGAGGATGCACGAATGGTTTTAGCGTAACCACTAACAACATTTATGGGTTCAGGTAAAGGAGTTCGATTTGTATATAAAAAGGAAGTATTGGGTTTATTTCTGTTAGAAGAATAAGTGCGTTGAGTGCCAATTGGTTGAAAATTAGTTTGGCTTGTTCTTGCATGGGAAGTAGACGGTGCATTAAAAGTAACATTATTATTGTATGGTAAAGGATTAATATGCCTATTTAATTTCTGGTTAATTGGTGGACGTTGCTGAGAGTAAAAGGGGGTTTCATTTATGGGGTTCACTAAGTAATTAACAGGACGGAACGAACTATTGATTGAAGAAAAATTAGTATTGGGAAAGCTAGTATATCTATGGATATGCTGAGCATATTTGCCTGATCTATTTTCTCTATAAAAGTTGGGTTGTTGTACATAGTGTGGATCTCTAAAATATAGACAATTTTGTTCTTAAGCACAAATTCAAAGCGTCGGAGAGTTTGGTAGGTCGCATGGCTCTAACCGTTGAACCTAACGGCTCTCTAAGTCCTGAGAGAAAAGTGTTGAGGCACATTTCTTCGTACAATTGCTTTTTTGCTAAAATCACATTGACATATTTTTCATGTACTTTGACATGATTTACCATTGCAGAGAGTATCTCAATTATTTTTGAATAAAACAAATCAACCGAACACTGATTTTGCCTAAGTTGATGAAGATCACGTATTAAATTGGTTTCGTTCCTCTTGTCTGAATAATGCGCTATGAGGTTCTGTTTAATTTCCTCCCAAATAAGAGGAGTACCATATGTGTTCAGCACTTCACTGGCTTGACCTACGATCTTGTTTCGTATTGCCCTGAGTATAATTCTATGATATCCCGTTTCATTTGATCTATAAATAATGCATAAAATCTCGTCAACATTGCTGAGAAAATCATACAACAGATTTGGATTCCCATCGAACTGCGGTAAATCTTTAACTGCATCCGGGATTCTCAAAGAGTTAAAGATCTCTCTGTTGCAATATCGTTGTTCATTGTTGTATTGTTTCTCTCAGCAATATGTATAGTAGGACACTTATTTATCTCGCCCAATTTTGAAAGAGATAGATAGATAGATATTTATTTCTTGCATAGTATAACAGTGTTTTACAATAGTGTTTTCATTTTCATTGGCTTGTATAGAGATATGGTTTTATTAAACCTTACTGCTAAAAATACAATCGGTGTGTGGATTAGGATATGCAGTACATATATAATATTTTAAATGTGGAGTTGGAGGAAAACTATGGAAAAAACCTCCATTTAATAATGAGAACAAAACAACAAAAGCAAAAGCACAATAATTGCAAATATCACAGATGTTAAGTTGGAGATAGATAAATATATGTGTATAGAGAAACAAAAAAAAATAAATAAATAAATAAATAAATAAACAATTAGTAGGTAAGTTAATAGATGATGGATAATATTATATAAATAAATAAATTAATTAATTAATTAATAAAAATAAATAAATAGTAAACAAATAAGTTATAAGTAAGTAAATAAATAAATTAATTAAAATAAATAAATAACTAAATAAATAAGTAAATAAATAAATAAAAATAAATAAATAAATAAAAATAAATAAATAAATTAATTAATAAAAATAAATAAATAGTAAATAAATAAGTTATAAGTAAGTAAATAAATAAATAAATTAAAATAAATAAATAAATAAATAAATAAGTAAATAAATAAATTAATAAATAAATAAATAAATAAAAATAAATAAATAAATAAATAAAAATAAATAAATAAATAAATAGTAATAACTGAATAAGTAAATAAGACAGAAGAAGTTATAACAGCCGTAAATCTCTAATAAGTGGGTTATCTGCATCAGAACATCTGGACATGAATTTTTCATTGAGATTTTCGATTCTTCTACCAATCTGGATAACACCCGCTCTTTCATGCAGTGTAAGGGTTGGGTAATCTCGTGGTAGGTTAAGCATCATTTTTAATAGTTTATTTTGAGCAACTTGAAGGCGTTTAATGTGGGTTTTCTGTTGGATGTGATGTCCGAAGGTCAATTTCTGGTCCCACGGGATATTGATGTTTTCTAGGTTTAAATTTCTAGAAGGCAAGAAACAGCTTAGTCTTCTTCTCGTGAAGAAAATAGCTGTGCACTTGTCAACATTAATTTTTATTTTCCAATGCTTATAATATTCAAAGAAAGATTGAATCCCAATTTGAAGGTTACTTGCTATTGTTGAACCATAGACGTGGGAAGAGTATTAGGAACAACAATTCTATTAGATCGATAAGAATACGGGTTATTTGCGGAACAATGGGCTTTGAAGGTTTTCTTATTTTTTAATGTATAAGCAGGCATGTGAAAGGAACCGATATGAATACATATACATACAAGGTAGGGCTCCCCTGTTGAATCGGAGTTCTTCTTATTAAAATTTCTTGCTGATGGTTATTTGTCCACTTCTAGTGTTGTTTTTTTTTTTTTTTTTTTTTTTATAGAGTTTTTTTTTGTTTTTTACATTGAATTCACATTCACTTAAATTGTTTAATTGGGAACTGTTTTGTTGTGTTGTAATTTGTATTTGTCTTCACTATTTTTCTTGACTATTTTTCTCTATGTGTGTCTTAATATTTCTTCTAACTAAATTAACTATGTACATACTCTAATTTTTACTGCGTTAGGGTCTGTTCGATTAATTATTCTTCGAAATAAGGCTGTGAAGTCATAAAGCTTATTTAAAGCTACTAATTGTTCACTTAATAAATGTTTTGTGCGTAACTTCACTTGAACCGACTGCGCCAGTTATTGCTGTATTAAAACAATGTCTTTTAATATTTGTAATTATCGATCTTTATTATTGTAAAGCTCGCTTCCAACTGACCAACAACTTGTTTACCCGGAAATTTAGCGCCACGCATTTTTGTTGGGAAAATTATCCCAAGCTCCACTTTTAGCGCGTTTGTTCTTCCCATGTTCAGTTTAGTTGATTTCCACGATCGCTGATCTGCAATCAACTATGATGTAGAAAGTGGTTGGTGTCCAGGGAATTACTGATGTGCAGTTGGATACGAATATATCATGTAACTCGCGCACTATTTTTGTTGGGTCTGCATCCGCCGTTTATCGTAAAATGGCGTCGTCAATTATCGTTTCCGGTTTCCCACGCGGTTCGCTTTCGAAGCTTAGATCTCGAACTTACCAGACCAAAGCCGAATGTTGCGTTCGTTCACCGCTATATTCTCAAATGCGTCATATATATTTCTGGCTGCCAGAGACGCATTATGTCCCAGTTTAAACTCGTAAAGGAAAAGAGAACGAATTTGAACCGTCGACAACATGATATAAAAACTTGCAACGGATCCGAAAAGTTGCACACATCAAACACACATCTTATAGGTATAAAACAAAAATCACTGTGCTATACAGATGTTTACTCGACAACTTCTAATTGAGGACTAAGTGAAAAATCGGACAGTTCATGTGGCACAACCTAATACCACACAGCGGACGACACGATTGACATTCCGCATGAAAGATTTGTGGGTAAGGATATCACTCCCGATGTGACTTGAATTGGTCACCAAAGTCATGCGATTTGATCCTGCGAGACTTTTTCTTATTGGGTATTGCTTATTGCTATGCAAATAAACCAAAATCGACCGATGCTCTTAGGGTGAACATAACACAGGCCATCGCTCAAATTCAGCAGGAAAATTGTTAATACCTGACACAGCTTGTTTTAATCCATTTCAACATCTACCCGCCCTTATTGAAAGACCTTTTACTTCTGAACGTACATACGTTGTCCTAAAGGACGAAATTGAAATATTTGATAATTTCTCATTCATCAGCGTAAAAATCGGATTCAGGAAGAAGCAATATACAGGCGAACAATAGAAGAAAAAAGTCCCAAAAAATATTCTTCTGAAAACTACAACAATCAAATGCAAAAGAATATATAAGGCCACTTGAATGAGTAACAGATGGAGTAGTGCGCAACCAAATTGATCATTCTCTGAAGTTGGTAAAGGAAGACGTGATTCACTTAAATGAAAACAAAAAAATGGAAACCGAAACCAAGGAAAACGACCGCTTCAATTGTCCGAAAATGATGAAGTCATCTTTAAGTCATCTCTGCAAATGGGAAACGAAATTAAAAAAGACTTTAATGTTGATACATATGGTATATCGAGCCGATAAGTCAGAAGAAGAATGAATGAATTAATTAGCCGAGTAAGTAGAAAAAAGCCACTTTTGCAAAAAAAAAAAAAAGTTCGAAAACGCTTCGTTTTCGTCCAAAAGGTCGAGCTCGGAATTCCAGATACATACACTTAAAAGACAATAAAACATGGTAGAGGCAGTGTTATGGTGTGGGGTGCTTTTTCCTGTAATGGCATAGGGCCCATTGTTAAAACAGATGAAAAAATGGAAAATTTAAATATTTGGATATATTGAAAAATACGAAGGAGGCTTATCCTTTTGAGTTATGAGTTTATGTATATTAAAAACTGGCCAAATTTTAAAAATAAGGATGAACTCTGTAATGACATAACAGAAGCATGGTATTCTATCTCAAGGGAAAGGTGTCAGACACGCGTTAAAAATATGGGGCGTAGATGTTTAGCAGCAGTTGAAAATTATGGCTATAGTACAAAGTATTGAAAATGTGAAAGATGAAATAGAAACATTTGAAATAATACACCCAACTCTGTTTTTACACGGTAGATACATTCCTAAGAAACCGTGCAAAAAAAAAATATCGTGTAAAAAATACATATGGCATATGTACATATGTATGTATATCAAATTGGGGGATATGTTTTAGAACTTATAAATGTTTTCCCAAAAAATCGTACAAAAAAAATAATGAAATGCATATTATTTAAAAACGAAAACACAATTCATTTTTTTTTTTTAAATATTGAAATTACTATATTGTGAAGATGCACTCCATAAGGACAGCATATAAAAATTTAAATTGAAATTAGAAATAAAATTCGTTTCGCAACTATTCATCGTCACTTGATAGATAACAAGCGTTTATTACGGACTGGGCCAAAATTGCTTTCATCAGATATGTCTAGCACACTATTCAGGTTTGATTCATGAAGAATTTCGTTCGTGATTACAGACTCAGTCGAGATTGAGTGACTTTCAAACTGTTTTACTCCATAACAAGCTTTTAAATTTTATTCGTGCTAGAACAAAAAAATTGTGAAAAAATAGTTTTATTTGTCTAATCTGTGAACCGTGTTACTTCAAAATCGTGTAAAAATAGAGTTGGGTGTTATTTGAATTTTACTTATTTTTCTTTTAGATATCCAGTTTTGTGCTACTACTTTGGCCAGATAAATCTCACGTTTCTTTCTGTTTAACGTTTCAAGAAAGGAAGAAGTCAAAACATTATGAACGAATTCAGATAATGAGACATTACATTAAAGTTTTTCTGCTTCAAATGCTCTTTTGTGCGAGGTTTTCTAGTGCCACAAGTGCCACACTAACATAGTCGAAAACAATCATAATTTCTTTATAAAATAATGAACAAATAAACTGAATTTTACTGCTTCAAAATTTTCGCATTTTCGATTCCATTGGTATAATCAGCTCAGAAGGGATGCGAACGTAACACTGATTCATACTGATTTATAGTACCAAAGTTTGGCTTAATTATTTACAAATATTTGATATACATACAAGTATGTCTGTTGTACATACATACTCAAGTGTGATACGAGATAAACGATACCCAAATAAAAAGGAAATATACAATATAACGACATAAAAACACTTACTATTCTCTGTAAAACATGATCTGGAACATTTCTGGAACTGTTGCATATTGCGTGTGCTGAAGAATGTGAGAATATAACAGGTGCTTTGGACGCTCCTAAAGCATCTAACATTGTTGGCACAGACACATGTGATAAATCTACTATCATCCCCAACCGATTCATTTCGGATACTACCAACTGAAAACATAAACACAAATATGTATGTAGGTTTGTAGCAGTGCATTGCAAAACTGCACATGGATTCGATTTGAAATGAAAAAAACTATAAGAAAAAGATTAAAGAACTTACTTTTCCGAATTTTGATAATCCCCCAATATGGGGAATTTTTCCTGGTTCATCAACTTTGCAACAATCTGCCCTGAAATGTACAAGTTATCCTTGCATGAATCTATATTAAAGTGCTATGTCGAAAATCAATTTTCAAAAAATATTACACCCATAAGTATTTTAAAAGCATATGTTGTTAAAAAAAAAGTCTAGCCTCCTTAATTTTATTTTAAAGCAATAATTATTGAGTAATATTTTATAAGTAACCATTTACTCAAACAAGATGACGTTGCTAACATTCAATACACTAGAGTTCGTTCGAATCTTGGAAAATCGAGATGAATAATCAACTGTTTAGATGATTCAACTTACCAAGGAGTATTGCATGTATGCGTTAAAGTTAAGTAGCGAGCCCCCAACTGATAAAACATTCTCAAAACACTTAAACTTGTTCCGATAGCATGACCGCCCTCGACACCAATCAAGCTGGCAATTTTCCCATTTTTGTGCGTCTCTTCTATTCCTATGAAATAAAAACAAAATTTTATGTGGAATTAACCCCACGATTATTAAGTTCTGACTTCTAGAAATATACCTTTATACACAAATATAAAAAGAAAAAAAAAATTAAAAGAGAAAAACAACTGACATAAAACAATCTCGGGAGGTAGAGTGTCGTAAGTATTCTTTCTATTTCTTCAATTCGCCCTTCTACTTCGTTAGCCACGAAGAAAGTATAGTTACAAACACGAACAAATGAATAAAACAATAAAGGCAGGATATGTGTATATACTGTATCATTGTTGATGTGAATTTAGCCAACAAGAATGTCCTTGCATGTGGGGGAGGAGTGTAACATTACGATTTTTCATATTACTTTTGTTTGTTTTGTTTTGTCCTTCCTGCAGGCGAATTAAAATTCTTAAGAATGCATGAATAATATCTTCATAAACCATTGTAGTCCTATGGTGCCGAAGAAAATGTTCAAGTACGTGCCTAGATACTTAGTATGTGTGTCGAGATTACAGTGGGAATATACGAGTACACCATATTTCGATGTAGTAAAATTGTGTTCAGATAAGTACGTAATGAGAAAAAAAAACTTAAGATAGTGTTAAAGCAGGTACCTGAGGCAGTTGTCACAAGCGTCATATGATGTGGATACAAATGAACCAAACGTCTTATTAAATCTATTTGTTCTAGAGTTAGCTGCACAGCATCTAAGTGTTGTGAGGAACAAGGGGCATACGCAGACCAAAACTGAAAAGAAATTCAAGAAAGAATTATTATGTTATTGTGTGTAATGTAATAATTCGACTATCGCTTGAATGCCTTATTTATCTACCTATCTACTACATTTATCTACCCACATACATTGATTTCTTAACTTTTTTCATGCTATAAAAGAAAAATGTGTCCCTTAAGTTCAGGAATAATAATGGATCTACTGAAATCATTTCGTATTAACTCCGTTTCCGATTCAATACCAAGCACGTCCAAAATGAGAAATCTTACTCATACATCAGTATACATACCCCTCATTAAATATTCCCAATGCCTTTTCACACGCTATTTATATATGTACATATATGTATATACTAGATATTGATGTTTCTATGCGCAAAGTGCGTATACGTACTATTGTATACCTCTTCATTCTCAATTTCAAGAACGACGATTCTACCACTTTACCAATTCCTCCAATTTGACAACATTACAAATTAATGCCCCATGTAATTTTCAATTTTCTTTGCACAATAGATATGCTTGCGACTCATTTGCTTTTGCACATACATACATAACCCCATTTCTTGTAGACCCACTCCCCAACCTTTTTATTTACAACCATTAGTACAAAAATGTTCTGTGATAATGCATTACTTCATACTTCTAATATATTATTTTTTTGAGGGGTATTGAAGTTCAAATTCAAGTGATAGAGTCTTATATAACAAATTACAAATTATAATTCAAAGATGAAACCTCTGAGGGCTAGAGAAAAACACATACCATACGTATTATTGTTATATAAAAAATGGAGAAGAACAACAACAAAGAAATAACAAAGGGCAGTAAATGGTTTATGGGCCACAAACAATCGATAAAGAACAAAAAACCAAAGCCCAATAAAAATACATTTTCTTTCGTTATGGTTACTTCTCAGACAAACGACCCTCAACCCTGGCCGAGGGGATAACCCCTAAACGAAGATAACATTAATGACTTTGTTCGTACACCAATATGAAAAACATATAATACGCGTGTACACATATAAATTATAGATGGTTCTAAAAACTATTGTTCTTTTTTGGGCAACGCAATATACCTTGAAACTCGTTTGACAAGCATAAAACTCTATTCTGTATATTCTTTAATTTTTTTTGTTTAATATTTATCATCCAACAAGTATTCAATTGTGGAAATACTATTCTGGATTTATTCATTGTAGAATAGCATTAAAGAGAATCGGAGCCGAACTAAGGGAAGAAACCTTAACAGACAGCAGAGTAGAAGAGAAAGAAAAAACTCAAAACTTCGTTATATGCCGCCAAAATGTCTGGCAGAAGAAAAGTGTCGAAGCTCATTAGTACAATCAGCTAAACAATAATCTCTAGATCTAGCTTTCACAATATCACGTTTTCTCGCTCATCTCCATCAGTTCTCCTAATGGAAGTTATGTACGAGTATGTCTGTATTTGTACGTATTTGTGTGTGATAAGTCATTTAATTGTTTTCCATTTCCTCTTTCATTTACGGATGCTCACTGCCTTCAATTTCCATTTCTACAAAACAAAAACGCCTGTATAAAGTGTCTAAAATTATTACACTTTTCCTCGCTGTGAATTGTATGGGGATTATGTATAGAAATATATCCATGTACATATATGTATCTACATACGTATATGAATATTAGTGTGAAATAAAAGGCATCTTCTGCTCTCAAGTATCTGAGAGGCAAATATTGTATTTCTACTATTCATTCGGTTTTGTTTTTTTTTTTCTTATACACAAATGGGGGAAACAATTAACATAAAACCATTTTGGGTGCCTAATGATAGAGCGGGTGTCTGTTATATGTTGGCTAAACAATTGTAAGTAAGAAATACATATTTTTTTGTCTGCAAATCGTGTTTTCAGAATAAGGTCAAGGTTTTTCTTTACATATATCTATATATATATATATATTCATAATACTGCACATTTAGGTAGATATATATATATCTTCATATATAGAAACATCTCATACATATGTATATTTCTACCTAATATAACCCATGCAAGAGTTATTGATTTAGGTTTTAGACCAAAACCCTTAGCAGACCAAAACCTGAAGTGCGCCATAGTTAATACAAAAATGTTCCCTTTAAACACGAAATGGTTCGTAGGTGAATAGCCTTTTCCTTTATTAAGCAGTCTTCTGTTTTCATCCGCTCTAATAGATTTTCTTTTTCTGCCCAACAAAAGAAATGCTTAAAAAAAAGCAAAACCAAAACAATACATAACGATCCAATCCCTTTAACATGAGAATCGAAGTTTAACAATCGTGGGGATTGTTAGTTACGTTGGTATTTGTAAACAACTTTCGCAGGATAATAGTGCCTTAATGGCGTCTGTAATTCCCATAGTTTTTATTATTTGCCATTTACATACCTTCACGTTGTTAATTTCATAATTTGATTATTGACTACAAGAGCGTTTAAAGCACTGCGTAGCAGCATAGGAAAACTTCGGAACTGGCGACAAAATAGTAGAATATTTTTGATGTATACTGCTTTTAAAGCATTGTGGAGCAACATATTATTAAAAATTCCATTTTATTCCATTCCAAATATGTTGAGTTTACATTTGAATAAAAATAATAAGAAATAGTTTTAAATATGATGTGTAGATAGAGCGGAAATGACCAATACAGTTATAAACTTTTACTAATCAGAACCAGAACTTAGTTCTAAGTAACATCCTCAGAAGATAAAACATTGAATCATTTGGTTTGCCCACTGAAGGGTCGTGCAAGAAATCATATTTAACTCTTTGCGATCAAAACCAACTCATCAGCACCTATCGAGTCCACGGTGTTATTCTAGACAGTATTAAAAAGAGTTAAAACTAAATTTAATAATATAATAGTTTTCAGTGGTTCACTCCTCAGATATCTACACCGACGAATGTTTTTTTTGCAAAATCTCGATATTCATATTTTCCCGAATAAGCCCAATGGTTCCCAAACTACATACTTCAAGAGGAAATATCTCCCTAACTAATCCCTTTTTTGCTCGTTATCATAATGGTACTGCTTCCTTCGCGTGGCTGCACACCTTGTCGCGGTGCGAAGGCTCAGTAATTGTCAATGACTCTTGAGAATTCACTCTCCATGATGGGACATGAATTCTCTATGACGAGACATGAAGCTAAGCTGCAGCCATCACTTCCTCCTCCCTTCCCCGGGTATCCCATCCATTCCCCTCCCTTCCCCTGGGCTGGACTAAGGTGTAAACCGTACCGTGCCGAGAGTCAGCCAGGCTGGGGGCCCAGTTTAAATAATAGCCCAGTCGCTAACGGTGTATCCCGGATACCAGGCACCCTCCTGGATCAAATAGAATTGTCTGTATACTGCGGGGCTCTGTACAGGTCGACCACCCATCCCTGCGCGACTCGTGGGATCACACATGAAAAAAGAAAACTAGGACAAAAATAAAAAAATGCATCCTCTGAAGAGGCAAACAGCACATGTTGCCACCGCCGAAGGCGCGATCGATACAGACAGCGTAACCGGGACTTCAGGGACTACAAGTTGGTACCGCTACCGACGATGAATCCTTGGCCAGGTAAGCAACACCATGCAAGTGGACTCTGAAACTGAGACTCAGCTGCTGGAAGATCAGGAACGACCAGGGCAAAAACATCGGCCCAAAAAGCAAAGAACAGCTATAAGAGGTCGGTGCAGTATATCAGGAAGATGAGCGCGAGAGACCCCGCAACGCTCTCCGAGCGTGAAAAATTCCTGATTAAGAAGCACAAGAAAGAGGTTGCCAAATTCGAGAAGAAATCGGCTCCCACCTCCACTCACGCTGCTAAAAAGGACACAGGGCGAGAGAAGAAGCCATCGAACACGGCCCTTATCAAACCCAACGTCCCAAAATTGATTCGACAACAGCCAACACAACCGGCCACTGTCGAAAAAAGCGCACAGCAACCGAGCGCCTCCAACGGATCGAAGCAAAACGTCAAGAGGGGGCGCTCCGGGGAAGAAACTCTAAGGGAAGCGAAAAAGGCGAAAACATCAGCCAGCTTCAACCTTCTCAGAGTCTACAAGTGGCTATTGTCGACCGTTCCAACCCGCATGGGAAGATTACATCCGACAATTGGCTCACGGTTGAAGCCAAAATACTAGAAGCGATGCTTACCGCAGATAGCAGCGATGAGATCAACTTCGACGGATCAGGCTGGCAGAAAGGAGTCAAAGTCGTCGGTTGTGGCAATCAGAGGTCCCTAGACTTTTTAAAGCGCACAATCGACAATTGCGGCGAAATCTGGCAGAACGCTAAACTCTAGGTTATCCCTGGCTCGATGCTTCCGCTTCGCACGTTGGCTTCAATATGGATCCCTCCACCGGTTCCCGAAAAGGACGAATCCATATTGAAGCTAATTGACAAGCAGAATAAAGAGCTTGACACTCACAGCTGGAGAATAATTTCTTCAGCCAAGAGTAAGAACGGAGTGGGAAAGGATCTCATGGTTACCATTGACCAAAAGTCACTCGACCATATCCGCAGCAGATCTGGCAGCATCAAGTTCGGGCTGGGAACCCTGAAGGTAAGGCTCCCCAATGAACGCGATAAGTCAAAGGAAGCTGCTAGTAGTACAAATTACACCACTGCAAAGCAGCCACCGACGACTTGATGATGTACATGCTGCAGGAAGATGTGGATATAGCCTTAATCCAAGAACCTTGGCTCCTTAGGAACAAAATTCAGGGATTAAGGTGTATGGTATATAATTTATACTATCCACATACTGAAGGTAAGACACAAACCTGTATAGTCGCCAAGAAATACTTAAACATTTTTCTCCTAGGTACATACAGCAATGGTAGTAACATACGAACAACAGGACAATTCAATTTTGCTCCTATCGTCCGCATACTTGCCATACGATGAGGAGGACCCACCTCCAGACGCAGTCCGAGCACTTGTGCGACACGCCAAGTCACGCGGACTGTGTCTATTGATAGGCTGCGACGCCAATGAACACCACACTCAATGGGGAAGCAGCGACATTAATAAAAGGGGTGACCCCATTTTCGATTTCATTATCTCCACCAACCTCAACATATGCAAAAAAGGTAATACACCAACGTTTCGCAACCGGGTTAGGGAAGAGGTCATTGACCTCACTTTACTAAGTGAGTCTAACTCCATCCGAGTAGAGAATTGGAGAGTGTCCACTAACCTTTTCGGACCACAGCCGAATACTGTTCAACCTTAACGTTAATAAAGAAAAACCGAAACCTTTCACAAACCCCCAGAAGACAGACTGGAATCTTTTCTCAAACCTAGTTGCCAACAGGTTAGTACCGCCACAAGCCATCACTAATCCTGATCCAACTTACATTGAGAATTCAGTCGAAAATCTTGTGAGAATTCTGAAAGCGGCTTTCAACAAATCCTGTCCTTTGCAACGTGCTCGCAAGAAGACCAGCGCAGTCTGGTGGACCACAGAGCTAAAGCAACTCAGGACCAAGACCCGAACTCTATTCAATAGAGCAAAGATCTCAAAAAGAACCGAAGACTGGAATAACTACAAAATACAAATCTAGCTTCAAAGAATACAAGAGCAAAACAAGAGCAGCAAAGTCTAAATCCTGGCGGGAGTTCTGCGAATCAATAGAGGATCTCAACGAAGCTGCAAAGCTCAGAAAGAACCTATCCAAGGACCCCTGCGTCCCGGGATTCATCCTTAAACCAGATGGTTCTTGGACAGAATCCAGTCAGGAATCCCTAGAACTGCTGACTGAAACCCACTTCCCAGGCTGTAAAACCCCTGAAGCCACAGTCTCCTTCGAGACGACGGTTCCTACGGCTCACACAACCGAGGAAGTAATAAACAAGATTATCACAACGGATAAAGTATCATGGGCAATAAATTCGTTCAAATCTCCGGGCCGGACGATATCTTGCCAGCGATGCTTCAAAAAACACAGACCCATACTGTACCCCACCTCGTAATCATTTTTTCCAGTTGCCTGCGCACGGGGTACATCCCAACACAGTGGAAAGAAATAAAGGTAATTTTCATACCTAAGGCAGGTAAACAAACCCATACTGCCGCAAAGGACTATAGGCCAAGTAGTCTCTCGTCGTTTCTATTAAAAACCTTGGAAAGACTCCTTGACCTATACATCAGAGGACTCACGCAACTTATGCAACACTCAACACGCCTACCTTAAAGGCAGATCAGTGGAAAGTTTTCTGCATAGCGTTGTCCGTGAAATTGAGAGCTCGCTGAACCTAAAAGAGTTTACAATGGCTGCCTTCCTCGATATAGAGGGGGCCATCAACAATGTAAACAGAGAGGCCATAATAACAGCTCTAGAGGACATAAAAGTAGACAAATCCATTGTAATCTGGATTGAAAATATGTTGAAGAACAGAATTATCAATGCAGACATTGGACACAGCTCTATAAGGAAAGTGACAACTAGAGGCACACCACAGGGGGGAGTTCCCTCCCCCCTACTGTGGCTTCTTACAGTCAACAAAATCCTCAAATTCTTTATGGAGAAAGACACAAAGACAATAGCATACGCGGATGACCTGGTTATCTTGATAAAAGGTAAATTTCTACCAACTATCAATGAACTAATGGAATCTGCGTTGAGGGAACTCTCCTCGTGGGCAAGACAGAACGGTCTGAGAATAAACTCCCAGAAACCCGAGCTGGTCTTGTTCACCAGGAAAAGGAAAATTCCGATATTTGCTCCCCAAAGTTAGAGGGCACTCCACTCAAACTCAAAGCGGAAGCCAAATATCTAGGCATCATTCTTGACTCCAAACTCTCCTGGAAAAGGAACCTGGAAGAAAGGATGAAAAAAGGATTGAATGCTTTTTATGCATGCAAAAAGACCTTCGGAAAAAGTTGGGGCTTGCAACCGTACATCATTCATTGGATGTACACAGCAATCATCAGACCCATTTTAACTTATGGGGCCCTAGTCTATTGGACTGCTAGCAGCACGAAAAGCTATATGAACATGCTCAACAAAGTACAAAGGTCAGCCGCTATTTGTACAACGGGAGCCATGAGAAGCACGCCGCAAGCAGGGTTGGACATGATACTTCATCTCCTCCCCCTGGATCTATTCATAAAAGGCTGCGCTGCAAAGAGCGCTCTCAGACTAAGGGAGTCCTCTCTGTGGAAGCAAGCCAACTATGGACATGCGGTCATACTCAGAATAATAGACGACCTGAGAAAGAAACATGGTTTTAGTAGCCTCGCAGCTACGACCGACTATATTTCCAAAATGACTTCTCACTCAGAATACCTATCCTTTTCCCCGACAGAGAAGAGTGGCTATCAAATGCCGTAACCAACGACCACGAGATCACTCTCTTCACCGACGGATCGAAAATGGACACAGGCACTGGAGCCGGGTTCTACTCTGATACCCTCCACAAACAGGAATCATTCAGACTCCCTGACCTGTGCATCGTTTTTCAGGCAAAAATCCTAGCAATAGAGAAAGCAGCCAAACACCTACAGGTAACCGATATCCCACCATCGGATTCGTAGACAGCCAGGCTGCACTGAAGTCAATAGAATCCTGTATAACGAGATCAAAGGCTGTCATGAAATGTCGCGACTCACTGAAGTCCATCAGACACCACAAAGTCAAACTCTGCAGGGTCCAGGGCCACAGATCAATCGCAGGGAACGAAAGAGCAGACGAATTGGACAGGCAAGGGTCTGAACTGGACATCAGCGAAGCGGACACGTCATTGCAACCACCGATCAGCGCATTATACCGGATCATAAACGACACAATCATCAAAGAAGCCAACTCGTCTTGGCTTACAAGAAACGACAGCTACACGACAAGATCATCGTGGCCAGAGCTCAATATCGGAAAAACAAAGAAGCTCCTAGCGCTGGATCGTAACTCGATCCGTATGCTCGTCGGAGTGATCACAGGACACTGTCCCATTGGAGCAATGCTCCGGAAATGGGACTCGGGATCCAGCTATCTCTGCCGGAGCTGCGGCGATGAGGAAGAAACTGAGACGATCCAACATCTGTTTTGCCACTGCCCAGCTTTCCAGAATCGACGCCTAGCGTCGCTAGGCCAAAGATTCTTTACAGAGATTGCGGATGTGGCTAATGCAGTTACATCAGATCTTCTAAAATTCATAAAGAGCATGGGATGGTTTCAGCCACCACGTGATAGGACAGGTTAATTATATGTGTACCCCAAATGAAGGGAATCACAATGGGCCTGTTGGCCTCCGAGTGGAAGTGATGCTTAACCATGACACTCCCCTTCTTTAACCTTCTTTCTTCTTTTCCTTTTTCCGGCGTTGTTATGGTCAGAAGTGTAGGACCATAACCTTCCCACTTAACTGCATTCCCACTGGTCCGCTTGTGGGGTCCGCCGGTTTGACCTCAGAAAGTAGCGGCAGGCTTCCCGGTTTGGGATTACTTCATCGCTGAGGCCAATCAAATGCTGGTGTTTTTGCATTTGTTTGCACCAATTGTTTTTCGGCCTTTTTTTTTTTTTTTTTTTGTGACACGGGCATGTTCCAGATTTTTTTGTTTGATCTTACTCTTACAACACCGGTGATCTCCAGTCGTGTCAACCCACTGATTTGCATGTACACTTGTGGGGCAGTTTAATGGTGGTATATGTTATGTGTCCCTAGGCTCACCTTGGTGTTTTCTAAATTGCCTAGATGTGGTTTTTGTTTACCTTTGTTTTAGGCGCCTTTTACGACAAGCGAGAGGTATCGCTGCAGGGATATTCTTAACCCGTCTCATATAAATTCAATATCCCCAGACTTGCATATTTCAACAAGCCCAACAGACCTCGAACTGCATATTTCAAGAGGTCATATTTCAGCAACTGAAGTTGAGATGTTAAATATATCATTAGATCTGCGGAATGTCGACAGTAATTTGGCTCCAAATAGCCCCAACTGCTTATTCCAAAAGGTCATGTCTCAGGAATGAAGGCATTTCTTGCTCGTAAGTAAGTAAGTAAGAGCTCGTTATCTTGATCGCCGAAGATAATGATGAATATATGATAAAGATAATACTAAATATGCCATTACTTTCGCAAAATCTTGATATATTCGTCAGTGGATGGCAAGGATTTCACGAACTAATTCGATGACTTCACGTAGTGACTCCCGAATAACTTCTATTTATCGTTGCCTTTGATCGAAATTCAATGTGAATGAATGTATTTTAAAACAACCGTGAATATGTCATGTGATATTTCAATTGATAAAGCAACACTCTCAGCGACTTCTATGAGTGATTGTAACTAGGCGAATTGCAATTTATCATTCTCGTAGTGAAATGGAATGTAAGTTTTTTGATTCAATTTCTAAACAAATTGGTAATCGTAAATAGTATTTAAACAGATGTTATCTCTTTAACAGCCGACACCTAAGGAAACAACTTTGCAAACATGCTTAACAACTTGCAAACCACATAATGCGAATCAAATTATTTTAAATATCTCGTTAAAATACGATCACAAATCTTGCGGATTCATACATTCTATTCCTTGTAATTATACGTAGTATACTCGTAAAAGAAAAGACAGCTTACCTGGGCGGACACCATCCCTTCTTTTAATCGTTTCAAGTCGGTATGGCTCCAAGCACTCGTGGACCAAGGTAGTATTTCTCGCAAATCGCCTCCGAATCGTAAGTCTTTCAATTGATTTTTTAGAAATTTTCTGATATTCCATGGCAGGTCGTTGTGTCTAAAAGTTATAATAAAAAAAAAACATCTAAAAATTGTGCTCGCATTATTTATTTTACTTTTATTTAAACAGAAATATAACTGTAATTCATAAATTATAAGTAATAGAAAACAAAAGAAAACAAAAAGCAGATAAATAGATTTACCCATCGATTAAAGGCACTTCTTTCAATACTCGTTTTACCCTCTGCATTCGATAATCGAAATCGTTCGCCGAGCATAGTATTACTGGCAGCACTAATGGAAAGTAGATAAGAGTCAAGCAATTTAAGCCGCAAAGCACAAAGCCTTCGTGGTGCTTCCGCGATTTCATTGCCCTACAAAAGTGACACCGTCACATTGAGACCTGTAAAAGGAAGATGGAAAAGAATCGATAAAAGAAAAGATAATAACAAAACTCCTTCTGTCGTTAATGATAATAAAATCAGTTCAGTTCAGGCTCGGAGTAGCACAATAAAATTAAAAGGTCGTTCTCGTTCTAAAGTGGAAAGACGACGATCCCAATAGATTCATGTCCGACTTACAGGGAAGATTTGCCGCTCTATAGAATAGGAAGTGAGCAAAAATTAAAAAAAAAATGAGGCAAACCTGAGTGAAAGTTCTGGTCAGGAAAAGGACTGGTGTAAAAACTAGTGTCAACAAACAGTTTTCGTGCCAAATGTAGCGGAAAATCATTCAAACCACTAGAATCGACGCTAATAAAAGGCTACGGACAAATGTAAATAAAATAGTACATATGTATGTTCTCAATGCACCTAAAGTAATGTGAGATGTCTTTTGTACAATAATTCCAATTAAACGTAAAAAAAAAACCCCAGTCAATGGTAAAGTGTGGGGGAGTGGCTCCCAGAATAACATATTGCCTTTCTATGTGTAAGACTTTTTTTTTCTAATATGAAAATCGATGAAAAAATTATTTATCTTATTAAAGACAAACTTTTGTATAAAAAAATGTGATTCGAATTCGTAGGTTTATTTATACTCAATTATGTTTGTTGCGCGCATTTAAATTGAAATAACTCGTTTTTCTCCAAGGAAACAAAAAAAAAAAGGTATTAAGCGGTTTCCTTTTTCAGCGATCCCATTCGTACTGAATTCAACAGAATTTTTTTCTGAAAGCATTTAAAAAGCAAACAATCATGGAGACAGAATAAGAAGGTACAACTCTTAAACATTTCAACTTAATTAGCCCCGTTTTTTTGCATCCAACCTATATGCTGCAGTTTCCTTTGAAGGCTTATTGAAATACACACATTTAAATGGCGACCCATCTACAACACCCTCCGGAAAAGTTCTGATGTGTGTGTTAATATGATTTATGTGATAATTAATCAGACCCGGGAAAAGCCAGCGGGAACAGTTTTTGTTTCCAGTTTAAGAGCCCGTAAGAGCTCTTCATTCCGACGTTTTTGTTTAATAAAAATGAACTGGAAATTTATACTAATTACCCTGAATTTGCAAGGCAGCTTAATTTTTCCTTTCTTTTCCTTATTCTTATTGTGCTCCTGTATTTCCGTATGCAGAATAACATATTTTATGAAAATATTTTTCAGATTGCTGGATGAATGAATAGTTAGGTCATACAGACATACATACCTGTGCGCAGACATATGCTACATAACTTAACTAAATCTGTGTAGACACAATATAAAATTCTGTGGTAATTTTAATTAAAAAAACATTTCAGAATTTGAATTCAGCTTAAATACTTAAGTCTAGATAGGGTGTTCCAATGGTAAAAGGCACACCCATTCTTACTATTTATATCGCGGCATCGTCCCTAAGGGAACATGCTTGATATGTGTTATGCAAAATGTGCATTATCATGTGTATCTTTTCCATTACTCAAAAACTTATAATAGCGCTGAAAGCACAGGCTTTATAGTAAAAATAGAAAAGCCACAAAATGGTAAGGATGGGACCATAAAAAAGCTCATCAGAGAGAATTGCACTCTTTCATCTAGCCTCATTGATAACAAACAGTTGGTTTATTGATTTGTTTTTGAGACATCTTCAGTATGTTTCCTTTTTATCTCTTTTCTGTTTACTTTTTCCTTATTAATAAGAAACTGAATTTAACTTTGCCCATGTCGATATCCAGCAGAAGCGATTTCAAAGAGCCGAACTAGAATCAGTTTCATTTCTGTCTTCGGGGATTTATCGCACTTTAGTTTTGTTGGGTACAGAAAGATTAAGCAGGGATCATGAATCCCTCCAAGGTAGTTATCATGCAATTGTTCTGTTTTTATGTCCTCTATATGATGTTTCAAGAAATGGATATTGCAACTGGATTGTTACCACTGCCGTGTGACGATATAAGTAAAATCTTACATCTATGAGTTAAAAAACTGATTTAAACGAAATGAAAATAAAAATAACATAACATACGTTACGAATATGTTATATATACATATATAATACGTAGGAAGGCATTAATACGTGTGTTCCAACCAATTTGTGTAGTGAAATTCAATTGGTATGCAGAGAATTGTTAAGAACCTGTATTGAAAATATGTATATTTCTATATAAAAACGAATCTATAATGTATTTTCAAAAAAAAAATCGATATTGTAGAATACAATTTTTTTCTCCGAACAAATTTGGTTGGACACTAAATAAGCAAATTACTTTATTTATATTTAACGTCAGGGTTTCTTTTACTTAACCTATATCCCCCAGTCGAGGTACAATATACACATCTATTTATGATAATTATAAAAAACACATAATTCATTTGGCAAAATCGGCGTATTGTTTTAAAATTCAAATTTCGCGATATACAGAGTAATGTATTGAATTTTCTGACTTCTGTTCAGGCAAAAAAGTACATAAAAAGTAATTTTATCCCATTTATGTTTTTATTAGTTCAATAATTGGAATCATTCCTAAATTATAAGATATTATTTCAGGAAAACGGCTTATCCCGACCATTCTAGAGCAAATGTTTTCCCATACATGAGAAATAGGTTTGTTGTTTCTGCTAAGCTATTTTAATACTTTGAAAGGTAGTCAAGCGACCTATTCTGTCAACGTGGTGTACTGAACTCATATTTCACAGCCAAAGCAGGCCAAATGAATGATAGATATCTAATATTCGACACTGTCAATATAGGAAACTGAAAATAAACCACCCAATATACATATATTATTGCTTGTCAGATTTTGCAATAAACCAATCATTTTTTAAAGGATCGAAAAAAAAGATAACAGGGCAAGCCAATGTTATTGTAATTCACAACTTTATCACAAAAGAACTTTTACTCAATTTCAATGATTTTAATAAAAAAATATACTTACTTATAGGGGCTGTTTTCTCTTCTAAGTATCATGGAAACCTACATAAATAAGGCGTGTTTGTAGGTATAAAGGATGTTTAGCCCGAATTGTGTTCTTACTATTCTGAAATAAGAACAAGAAAATGTGTTACACATTTTTTTAATTACTTATACATACATTGTAAATGTAAGTCGGGGGTACATTTATTTTTGTGTGTTTAATAAATGATTAAAAACAAAATTAAAAATTTTATTTTGTTTTTTATGTTGTACTGTTTATATTGCACACCATTCACAATATTTGTTTGAATTACGGTACCGCAACCCCAGTTATCTCAAAACTATTTAAAAAAGTTTTTTTTGCTAACAGAATTATTCCATTCCGATCTTTTTTTAGCTTGAGGGTGCCGGACGAGCATGATATTTCACTCTGAAAGTACCAAATAAAACTTTATTGATACTGTTAGATAGACCCCACGAAATATATTGAACTGTCCTCTTGTTTCGATATACCCCGCTACTTATTCTTTTTTATTTATTATTCATTCATCTCTTCTTTTCATTTTCATTTAACCCGTCACAAGCCCGCTCGTGTGCATTTGTTTTCTCAATTTATTCAGTTTAACCACATTGCAGTTTGAAGTTTTATTTTCCTGTGGCATTTCCCTCCATGTTACAACGAAAATTCTCTAAACTCTCTGGTCAATTCAGTTCCTTGCCCAACCTGCACCTGTTCGAAATGCCTTTGAGTTGTGTATTGTAAGGTATGGAATTAACAGGTAAACTCTAAAAAAACACACACACTTTTGAAGCTCTACAGCATTGGCAGGATGCATTTTAGAGTAGATAACCTGTAAATTTGTGGTATTGTTGGACGAGCTCCTTTCTCGCTTTAGTTTGCCCCACGTTACGGACCAACTTGGTTTTTGCCATTTATTTTTTAAATTAGTTTCTCCATGAGCAAGGTAGAGTGTTTTTCTACTTCGATTGAATTTTAATTTTTTCATTACGAAATAAGCATAGTGGATAGGAAGGTTAATTAAGTATGAAATTTAAATTTGCGATTTTTAAATTACAATCATATTCGTTAATCCATCAGAGTTTGTTTTTCTTTAATTATTTCCGAAAATCAGTTTTAAATTATCAGGGATAGTTAATACACAGGTAATTTTTATTTACGAATAATGTACTAAATGTAGTCGTACCATGTTCTAGTTAGAAATCGTTAGTCATATTAAAGTCGCTATTTGAATAAAACTAGACCACATGGAACGAAAAAGGATTTGGAACGAATCAATATACATATATGATGCTAAATACCTCTCAGAAATCGATTAAAACACCAAAATTTATAGTTTAAGCCAGACAGCATGAACTCTTTTCAAAAATCGAATGAACTAACAGATATCCCGTAGGAGATATGTATGTATATAATTCTCAAGTACGGAAGGATTGCTGTGATGTTTATTGATTTATGGGAACCTATTTCACAACCCCCCGTGGCGGTCGTTTTATTACCTACCGCCAATATCAACATCACAATTCAAACGGCACTAACTAGCTCGATATTAAGCGAAATTCAAAGCATGCCCATGCATGTAGATATATGTATGTACATATACACGTACATTTGGTCGGGATATACATATTGGTTTGAACGCCTACTACAAATGCAACTGCTCCTGGATGTATAGTTGGTATATGAAAGCATAGTTGGTACATATATAGGCATACGATGAAATTTTGAGGCATCCTACAACATTTATAAATTTGGTAGATGTGCATGGAAATGGTTGATACCCACCATTGGTTATGAAATGATTTATTTTCGACTGAATTATATGCGAACAATATGTGATAGGATCAAATTGGACCGGATTAGATAGTTAATGAGATCATATACTGCGACAATTACTAAGTATGCTACTAAGAGTATTGGCATTTTGGCAAATTGGTCTATTGTTAAAGCATTATAATTACGGTTTGAAATTATCAATAGGTTCATAATTTACAATACGAGCATATTGAAAGCAAACAATTTTTGTAAAAGTTTAGGTGGCGATTAAACTGATGGATTTTCACTTATGTGAAATGCAAGTTAAGTTTAATTTATGCAAGTAAAAATATACATACATATATATTTGCAGCCTTATGTTAATTTTGTGTTCACATAAGTGATGTTATAACATCAATGCTACAAAAAAAACGACAAAAACCAAATATCTACTAGTATGCTTCCATTTGGTTTATTTTAAGTCTTCTACCTTTTAACTAGCTCCAGCGTGTTTTGCAATTTGTATAATATTGTCCTTTGGAGTTGTTTCGCTTTGCACAAGGAATTCCTGTTCTCCACGCGATCCACGCATTAAAATTAAAAAAAATGGTTTATCAGCCATCGGAAATAGTCCCCAATCCTATGTCATGTGTGCAGGACGGGATGCATATACATATCTGTGTTACAAATGTACACACATATGGAGGTGCAAAAAAATTCACGTAAAAAGTATATAGGCAAGGACATTTAACCCGCTACGAATAATTTAAATGTTGCTCTATCACACGGAAGTGACAATGTCGGTAGTAGTAAATGTATTTGCCACAGATATCGATTTTTTTTTGCGAAGGGAGCATGCATCTGCAAATTTTCGTTTGAATAAGTTTTATTGGAACTGAAAATAACAATTATGCAGGACACTTGCCTCGAAAACGAATATTTTACCGGTTTTGCCCGAATATACGATACAGAATTATAATTATGTATACAGAATGAAAAAAAATTAGAATAGTTCCCACAAATAAAGGCAGAGACAAGTCCTAAGTGTTCTATATTTTATCTTTTGAGATATAATAAGGTAAAAAGAAACTAACATTAACTCTTTCCTCCGATATTTACGTACATACATATGCTAGTAACAAGGATTTTCTTTACAATAAAACACAAGATTTTTTTGAAAGAACTATTTTATTAATTTCTTAAAAACTCCAATTTAAACTTAGAAATACATTACACTCACTTAAATATATTGTACATACACGACCAAGTCAGTTCGTTTATTTCTTAGATATAAACAACCTCTAGGGAAGGTACATAAATAAAAAGGATTTACGTTACGCTCTTTATTACTCACGCAAATACCGTTATATACGAGTAGTACGGCGATATGAAAAGTTTTTGTTTGAGTCTGCACCCAAGTTTGAATGACTTGGCTTTTAACGCTAAAAAAAAAAAGAGACGAGTGTGTGTACACAAAACTGTTTCAGGTGAAAATTGTTTCTAAACAGACGGTATACTTGAATAGGGTTTGCACACGTTTATGTTATATTTTGCTTGCCATTTTTACGGTTTCATGTTTTCAAGTGACATATTTTTTGTCGCGTATGTAACATATAAACAACATATGTATACCTGGGTGCATACGCGTAAAATACCTTGAATACGACGAAACGGACATAAAATTCAGGAAAATAAATTACGGATGGTCTAAAAAAGTGTGTAAACTATTGGGTTAATTTAATTCTTATTCCCTCTGTATAATTCTGATTAAGATGGCACATAAACCGATTCGGGAAAATGGGATCAAGAAGGACTTTTTACAATAAGTTTAATTATAAGTAGAATAAATACTTGCTTTGCTTGCCATAAGCTCATTATGAATGAACTTACAAAGATTACGTTGCTGAGAGACTTCCTGAAATCAAGCTGCATTGGATTACACAAGAGATTATATTTAAAACGATGTTGATATTACATCCATCCGAATTAATAGGTTAGTTCCTTTTTACGTTTTATTTTATTGCTATTCTCTGGTAACTATAACTAGACTAAAATACTTGAATATGTATAACTTAACCATCTCAACGATAAAACTAATTTATCGAGCAATCTTATGTGGTAAATCTACGTCTTTGGAGATTATCCTCTATCTTGGAAACCCGCCGTTTAGAATCGATAATATGTCAACCCCCACACGTAGAATACCAAATACAAGCATAGGTGATTAAGTGGAGCTCCGATGTTCACCAAAATTGAACCCACCTATAATTTGTAGGTGCGGAAAGAAAATCGAAAGTAATTCCTCGTCTATCTTAAACTTGAGGGATCCGACGCAGTCATATGGTCCATCAAATTGCAGATAGTATAATACAGCTATTAATTAACGTTTTAATTCATTCACAGCCACTTCGACCCAATCTTATTCTCAAAAAGCAAAAGTTGTAAATAAAGGCAGAAACTGTAAAATTTGATCTGGTCGCAGATGATATAAAATTCTGATGCCGTTCCAAGTGCGCACTTATCTCCTAATTTCAATGTGTCGACAATTAAAATTTGAAAGGTTCCTAAGAAGACAATCGGACTTGTATCAAGTCTTGGACAAGTTTTCTGCCTCAGTTTTATTAAAACAGTTCTAACAGACCCTAATTCGGTAGTCTCCAGAATATAAACACCCCTTTGTTTTATTTCAACCTGTGAAGCTGTTCGTCACTTCGTCCAATGCAAACAATACTTAGATACAGAAAACTTCGTCTTCTCAATCGCTCTCCTTAACCCCAATCACAGGTTGTATGATGTCGAATAAATATGAGCATAAGAATTAAATTACCAACATAGATAAAAGAACACAATTGCATTGTGCATATAAGGAACTATTAGGATACAAAAAAGTACTTTAATTTCTCCACTTAACTGCAACAATCAGAAAACTATGATGACGGTCATCTTCTACAAAACATCAAAAAATACTTCACAGTTTTTATCCTATTGGGCTATGTTTCTAATTTTTCTATTGAGTATTATGTTAAGTTGTTCAAATTAACTCCGTATAGGCTTTAAGTAACCGCCAATTTCTTGGTGACTGTCGAACATACCTATGAGGTTCTTCAATCCATCAAAAAACATAGCAGACTGTGCCAGTCTCATTTCCGAAATTTCAGTTATATTCTACAAGATTTAATATATCTTTTTTATATTTAATTCCCTTTTAGAGATTCATGATGCTTATTTTATTGGGTAAGCCTGTGAGTACCCCACTAGCAGTTTTGCTTTGGCACAATTTGGAATTAAAAAAAAAAAACGAACACAAAATAGAGAAAATTTTAATAATAAAAAAAAGTTTGATTCATGATGAAATACAGAGTCTTAATCATTCCGTAATGCAAATTCCTTCGTATTGCCTTGAAATTCTCACCATATCTAGACTTTTTCTACATTTTTTGTTTTTTGGCTACTTTCCAAGGCCAAGAAATTGTTCAAACCAAGCAGAGCAAAATAAATACTATAAGCGCTGTTAAAACAAGGATAATAGACGAAACCGAAAAGCTTACTATGAACCATAAATATGCATTAAATGTGTAAGTATTGTTCAGCAGCTCACGAGTGGTATGACTGTCAGGAAAAGAAGACCATATCTCTATGCGCTAATGCAAAGCCACTTGGCATGACTTTTTGAGTGGAAAAGTTATTTAGAGTGAATTCGCTTCTGCTCGTCCTTGGCTAGGAACCGATTCATGTGACATATATATGTGATATAATATATATGTATATACATATGTGTGCCTAGTGCTCTACGGACAACACTTAATATAATGCACAATAGGATGATGAGGGTGAAGATTTAAAAACGTATATACAATACATAATAAGCAAAGAATATATTCTCCTACATAGAAGTGTATCATACTTAATAAAATAATCATTTAGATATGATTTAGTATGATGTTCTAATTCTCCTTGCAAACATTGATTTTGGCATTAGAAGGAAATAATATTCTACATCAGAAATCCTCGAAGTTCCTTTTACCTGAACTATTTTTAATGATAGCGACAAGAAGCGAACAGTATAGAAAAGCTAGAGTTGTTGTAGTTTTCGTACTGATATTTCTTGCCTCAATTAAAACCATACTCATTAGAAGTTCCTCCTTGAATATTCAAAAGCCTAAATGAATATATAAATAGAATGTCATAAGTTATTTCAAAAAGGCAAAGATGAAGAAAAAGAAGAAGACTATTGGACACGTCAAGCAGAACACTTTTTTAATGCAGATATTGAGGAATACCACGGCTCAGCGGATAGTGCTTTAGCTGACACTGTATTCTGATCCCGTTACAGCTAAGTTATATAAGTTATATTTCCCGGTGTTTCTCCTATAAATAAAACAATAATAAAACACTCTCTCTAAAAATATTGTGCAACAAAAGGTTCTAAATATTCTCCCTTCGGATCGACAATAAACAATATGTACGTACCATTTACTTATGGGAACAATAAATCACATCAACGTAGATGAGAGAAGTTTCAACCCTGGCCTTCACAGGTTAAAATGCCAGTTATATACAGCAAACATCACTACCACCATTGCGTACATGCCATCGACATACAAAATGCCTATTACCTTTAATATATTATATACTGGTAAGCCAAACGTCCATATTTGCCAATAAATGTAACAAATGTCACAAAGGAATAACGTGTAATTCACAATAGCTAAATTGAAACAGAAAAATGAAGAATGACATCCGACCCCAATATAACTGAACGCAGAGTAGAAATAAACGATACAACAACAGCAGCAATTTTTTTCCCTATAAATCACATCAGAATTAATTATAATTCAATTGACTGGAAAGATTCTAAGAGCACAAATATGAAGGTACGGAGAGTGTAATTGAATTTCCTTCAAGTACACACCAATAAATTATACACAATGGAATTACTCCGCTGCTATGTTAAACTGAAAAATGTGTACTGCTTGCCCAAGAAAAAAAAAAATAAAACTAACGCATTTCCTTATAAAGGCAAGGTACAATCTTAATCTTATTTTAGTATAAGATAAACGATTAGAATAGTTAGAATAATTAATCTAATTTAAGAAATGTAGCCTAAGAGGAGTGATATTTAGAAGTTCAGAAATGCGAAGTTGAAAGCAAAAACAATACGTCCATACCTACATACGAAAGTAATATTATGCAAACACTATTATGTACATATATATGTATATACTTTAATTTATAAACATTAAGGCTACTGCTATCTTTTAAAATAAGAAATGGAAATGTTTTTCAACAAAGTGCTGCATTTAATTTCCAAGATGTATAAAAAATCCTGATCTACCTTCATGTGAATTTTTGACATCTGACTTTATCCTAATTTGTTAGGCATAGGAAAACCATTAAGACTTATTAGGGACATTTCCTCCGACATCGTTTCGTCCTTCGCATTTAGTACAGTTGTTGCTTACTAATGTCAAACATCATACAAATCGAGGTAGTTTCACCGTTTGGCACTATGTGTCTGAAGGATCCAACTATTAACAGAAGCTTTCATCAACATTTTAGTCAAAAATGCCCATTGGTAAGAAATTGACTATTCGTATGTCACTACCGGAAACATGCATCCACCATTGTCGTTGCATTGGTAATAGCACTTCGTTTCAGTGGCTTCCACAAATAAGGTAAATTCCTGATCTTAATTCGTCTTTGACCGGTGAATTGAAAACAATACTTTAATATATTCTAAGCAAAAGGGTTGTCAACAAAACATTGCGGCAGAAAATAAGTGGTCTTTTACTATTTGTCCTTTGATTTAGAAATGCTTGCTCTAAAATTGCATAGGTATAAATATAATATTTAAAAATAATTAGTGTTGCTCAAACATTATAGAACGATCTTAGCAACACAAGAAAACATGAATAACATATACATGCACACGTATATTATAAAACAATTCCTTGGCAATGTACATAGTTCATGATGTGAAATACATATTTAAACTGTCTCAAAAAATTATCCGTACACTCCTGACTTTTTAAATTAAAACAGTATGACTTCAAAAGTACTTATCCGATCTCAAAAAGAAATACCACAAATTAAAGTAAATTCAATATACAAAAATAAGATGCTCAAATATTAGTACTAGAATAAAAAATGTTCAATAAATAACATTAACTTAAGACACTTTTGGTTACAAAGTGTAACATTGCATAACATAGTATGAAAAGTAAAACTAATAACTTAAGTAAAAAAAATAAAAAAAAAAAGTGCGAGCTTGTCTGTATATTCAGGCTATGTTTCCCGCCACACACTTTCCAAATCATTGTAAGTTCTTGCTTGCTCCTTATTATCTTTTCTTTTAATTTTGTTTCTATATGAGCCTATAAATGTTTTATCGGGTTCAGATTTAGACTTTGACGAGGATAGGAAAAACGTCGAAGGTCAGATCCAAAAATATTTAATTTGGACTCATCTGAGAAGGTAACAAGTTTTCAAAACGACAAAGGTTTAACCGTACTGTGATCTCTTTTAAATATTCGTTTTGGAAATGTTTTTTTATTACCCGTAATATTTTACGTTGAACTTGTGGGGTACCCAACTTTATTTTCATCGCCTGTGAAGCACTATTTCGGCGGGCTCTGTAGTTTTATATTTATTAATCACATATTGAACTGACGAATATGTTCTTTCGACAGTATCTGCGATTTCGCGCAAACACCTACCTTTTCCCCAGAATTTTACTATTAACTCCTTGATATCTCTGGAAATGCCTTTGCACTCACAATTTTTTTCCATTGTTTTTAAGAGCACAGGTCAATATCAACTGTTGCCAGCAAAGTCTAAGAGTGCAACGATCAAAAACCATCAAGAATTTTATGTTATTTTGTAGGGTGTACGGGGAATTGTTTGAGTCTAAAAAAGGGAACCTGATAACTTTATGACGCGTGGTTATCAGTTTTTATATAACGAAAAAAATATGTTTCTATTTTTTTATATATTGAATTTCCTTTAATTTGAGGTATTTCTTGTTGAAATCGGATAAATACTTTTCAAGTTACACAAATTTGAATTAAAAAATGAGGGGTGTGCTGACAATATTTTTTAGACAGTGTATTAACCTTGTTATTTTCGACACCCGAATGTATGGACGTATACATACATATGTATATGTACATATGTATATATGACATAAACTACTCTTTCAATTATGAATAAACATATACATACATACATATATACATAAATGAAGATTTTTTAATTAATTTGTAATTTATGTAATTTATTTCCTTTTCATTTTCCGTATAAGAAATAGAGGCAAAAACAATAACAAACATCAAGGCAAACAAATTAATAATACCAAAATAATATAATTGTTTTTCTCACCTCGTGATTGCGAAATTCAAATACAGCAAATAAACAATAAAACGGTTTGCCTCCAATTAAGAGCGCAACGACAAGTGGTCTTCCAAACTGTTTGCCCCACTAAATATTCCACTACTTTCGCGCAGCTTACAAGTCATTAACGAAATTGACAAACACTACTCCATATATAACAAATTTTCGTTTACTGTTACCACCGCAAAATCGGCGACATCAATTTTCCTCCTCAATGCCTAAAACTCAATGTGAACATTCCCTGGTAGTAGAGATTTCCATCTTCAATTTACACACCACCTAGTTCCACTTAATCTAGGCTGTACGCAATCACAGCTTTAGACTTGTTTTGTGCTGCCATGACTATGAATAGAAATAAATTAAATTTTACCAAATGATTATTATGGGTTGTGCTTTACACTATAAAAGAGGTTGTAGTGCAGGAGGTTGTAAAATAACATTATCGTACGAGTATGTGTGACACATACACATGTACGTTAGGGTACGTAGCCAGATAAAATTCCTCAGTGTAAATAGAACTAATTGGAATGAAAAGTGAACATTGTTTAGGCTTGCGAAAGTAGGAAAGTAGTCCTACTGGTTTATATGCTTATCTATAACATCATACACATAAACACTCGTATATGGATAGCAATGTGGTGACAAATTTTGGTAGCAATTTCCTATAATGTAATTAAAACATAATGTATTTCGACGTGATATGCTTCATTATATCATGCTTTCTGTTGATTGTAACATTTGTAATTACTATTCGATGGAAAACGATTTAATTCTTAAATCAAAATTTAATTATATCAAAATGTATAAATAAAGCCATAGTATTTGAGTAGCAGCTAACTTATAGCCGTGCCGATAATATATGTATATCGGAATATATATGTAGGAGAACAGCAGAGCAAAAAAGAAATTATTGTCGAAGAAGCAAGCCTGATAAACGAAAAGAAAAAAAGTAATCTGCCCTTAAGAAAGGTTTTGCGCGTCATTATGTTATCTTTTGTATACTTATTTAAACTACTATTACCAAAAACAAATTGAATTTCTGAAAATACTTATCTAACAATTTAGGTTTGCAGAATATCTTTTATTTCTGTGCCAACAAACTTATTGAAAATCACTGGAACACTGGGTTCAACAAATGTCCTGTTTTCAGATTACTTAGCAAAAATTGTCGCGTTTGGTTTCGTATATACAATAAAGCACACAAGAACAAACATGCTACCTTTTACATCAAACACATACGTATGTATGTATGCAGATTCATCGAAATTGAATGTAGATTTATTGAAACGGATTTCTAAACCTTTAAGAAAAGTTTACAACAAAACAAAAGAGAAAAGAAGTGCATTTGAAAGAACGATCCTCAGATATAATGCACTTACGCCAGCGCTTTTTCTAATCCTCGAAGCACTTTTGATATACATACATAGGTACGCTTTCTTGAAGCTTGACCTCTTTCGGTCGTGCATTCTTTATCTCCTCAAGCCTGACCAAAGCTTCGTCCTTTCATGGGTTTTTTTTCAGTTTTGAAAAGAAAAAAAAGATGTAAGTGACTAAACGCATGATAGGTGGCTAAGGCATTATAACGGTATTGTTTTAGGCCAAACAATTAAGTGACAACGATGAGTCACAATGAGTGTGCATTATCGTGAATATTTTTCCCACTAATCCAGACATTTTCTCCGTATTTCTTCATGTAAATGGCATATAACTTCAAGGTCATATTGCTTATTGACCGTACGACCTTACGGCAAAAACTCACAATGAAATACTCCATTTCAATCGGAAAAACCTTCGGATTGGTTCTTCTCGATCGCTTTCATTGTGATGATTGGGCTTTGGTTTCAACGTCATAACCATATACATACATATCTACATTTCGTCACCAGTGATGACTTTCCACAAATTTAACTTGTAATTACTGTTATTCAATAGCTCCTTAGCGATGCTCCTACGGTTCTCTTGGTCAAAAATAAATTTTTCAAAATATCATGGCATGATTCAATCATCATGCCAATATTCTCAGCAACTTTTCTGATACTGCATATACATAACTTCAAGGTCATATTGTTTGTATCACTTATAAAAATTTTATTTTTTGGTCACGGATTCGCCAAAACATTTCATGTACAATACGTTGGAGCATTTAACTTTCTTTATCACGCCATTTAATACAGATTCCATAACACATTAATTTCAATAGCAAACAATTGGGAAGCACACCTAACATGTACCTTTATATCTGTAAAAAACAAACTAAATATCCGAAATGGCTTACAATATCAACACATGTTATAGATCGACATAACGTTCGAAAATCGAATATATTTAGCTTACGAAATACAAAAAGCCACCTTTTTTCTTGAACCAGAAAGAAAGCCCAACACCTTTAAAATTTTATTTCATCCGAAATTAGTAATTGATACGCAGTCATTATTATAATGCAAATGAGTTTGTCGTAAGTCTACATTTGTATGTATATGATGGCATTATAATCATGTTACGTTAGGATGCTAAATTTTTTTCTCCTAATAAGTAAAAGAGGCCTACTGCTTGTTGCTGATTGGTATAACCAATGAGTATCGAATAGCGTTTACTGGCAATTACACCCCAGGAGACAGTGTCAGGCGCTGTGGATTACGTATTTAATAATTTCGCTATTTTCTTGACATCACATTATTATTCCCGGCGGTCAATATGCTACTCACTGTGAAAACACCTCATATCTGCGGCGCAAGAACCTATTATAAAACAATTATAAAATAGATATACACATTAACTATATATGCTAAGGAAAAAAATTATATTAATATTAAACTATGCTACGAAGAAGAACAAGTACGAAACATTGTTCTTTCCAATAATCGAATAGATATCCTTTTAAAGCAGAATCAAGCGAGAAACATTTACGGGTGCGTACCTTTTCCACTTTATATCAGAGCTTTAAATGAAGGTTAGCACCAAAAGTAAAAGTGAAAACCTAAACCAAACCCAAATCCAACAAACCCACAGATATACCTATTTATCTTGGATGCTGGCGGTTTAAACACACCAATTGGTATTTTGGTACATAAACAAATAAAGAAAAGGCGAGGATAAAAAGAACCGCCGAACCGAAACAAAACAAAGGAGGCAATGAAATGGTAATGTTGTGCGAACTGGATATCATATATTAGAAAGTATTTCTATACAAATTCGAGCATATATTACACGTATAATCATAAGACTTAAGATTATTATGACCAAAGCTCACAAAAACAATGAAAAGAAAAACTTGCGAGGACTACTCCTAAAATAAAACTATGGGAGTACATTGCTATACATATCTGGAATATTAAATCTTTAACAAACATAATTTAAAAAAATTAGGGAATATGTGTAGGATTTTTTAAAGACGTGTTTTGATAACAACACCTAATAGTTTCAAGGTTGTTGAAAATTATTATGAAAATGATCCATCTTACAAAAATGCATATCATTAAAGTCGTATTTTTTTTTGGTGCATATAATTCTCCAAATAAGTCAACAATTTAAAAGTTGGTGAAAAATTGGATGAAACTTCGTTCTGTCGAGAATTAAACAAGAGTTTGGCAGTCCAATAACTGGACGCTCCATCGGGAACATTGCTATTATAGAAGAAGAAGTTAAGAAGAAGAAGTATAAATGCCGCATGATGCTATTTAAAAGCGTGACTTTCCGAATCAACAAACTATAGTAATATGACACAAAATTAGTGTCAAAAAACTAATTTGCATTAAAAAGAGCTATATATTTACATTTTATTATCTTAAATCATATCGTCCGTAAATGCAGGAAATCCTTATCTGTATGCTTTATTTTTTTATTAGAATTACAGACATTGTACATTCCCCTTTTCAAAGCATAATAGTCTTTGTATAAATAAATCTACTCGTTTTTTAACTTTACAAATTTAGTTTACTTCTTGGTCTTGATAATGTGCGTATTAGGTATAATAGAGAACAAATGAACAAGTGATAATAAGAATCTAAATTGTGAATTCGATACAAAATTTCAAAACCTATAGCAAGGTCAATGAGTTCAAGAATATAGAAAATCATTTAACCTAAAATTAAAAAATGTTCTATCTTTATTTTAGGCCAGCGCATGGTATCACAGCGTGCATTTTTATCAATATTTCTTTTTTGCATTATTTGAATTATGTTGAAATTATATAGGTACCTCGCTTTTGAATAAATTTCGAATGAGTTGTGCATGTTCATTATTCATAATAAAAGCGGTGAGACCTACATATTTTCTTACTTAATTTCGTAGAATAGTGCCCAAATTTTTAACCAATTTATAGACGACTTATTCTTAGACGACTTCTCTAACACGGATATTATGAAGACGAAAATCTAAAACATGCTACCAATATCAAAAATTTGAAGTGATACCAAATTAAAAGTAGCCTACAAAATGTTATATGAACAATTTACAGGTTGGAGTACTTAGCCTATTATTTGACTTTTTCCACTCCTTTTAGGAAGAGATATGTGGACGTCTTTATTTGACAACGTTTGATCAATTAAAAAATAAAATCTTTTGCAAACATTTGCAGGGCACCACGGACAAGCTTTGAATTTACAAATCAATTAAATTTGTTTCTTTAAGTGTTAAATATAATATATATATATATGTATGTATATACCTATATATATTTTCACCTCGAAAATATTTCGACGAAGTAATATCTTGTTAATCTAGAGTAAATATTATATACATATATATATATACGAACAATAGTAACAATGGAAGCACAGTAGGAATTGTGTTAGCCTCTGCCGTAGTTAACACAGGGATCGAATTCCGGCAACAGCAAGAGATAGAAATTGTGTTTCGCGGGTTACAGACAAAACCCTCTCTCGAATATTTGTCTAGGAAAAGCTTTACCGAATTCGCCATTCGGTATCGTGGAGTAGGCACAGTATGTCATTTTTATCCATGTAGGTAAATCATACATAGCATAGGTAAATTGTTTCTGGGCAAAGCATGAGGGAAAACAATTAAAAGTGTGTCGAATATAAATTATGAGAATGTTAACATTAAGTTTGTATTTTTATTTTAAAATATTTACTCTTTTATTAAGTAAATAACATTTTAAATGTGCACATGACGATATATTTAACATTAATCTTACCTTATTTAGTTGTGTTAAACACTTTGCATTTCATATCCGTATAATGCCGAAAATCTACGATAATTGTTGGTTTGTATCCTTGTGATGCATATGCCATACAATATTTGAAGACTTTATATTTTATAAATTTGATTGGCAGGCAACTTGGTTAATTGTGCAACTATTTAAATCACTTATGGGAATTATAAGCTTCTTGAACTTTACTAGATTTTACTAGTAAATAGTTATAGCTTATAGTTGCAAATTTGATCACTGTTTTAATAAATTCAACTGCAACCTAATTAACCAACGATTAAATGATGAATTTAATTTTTTCTTTTAGATGATAGATCTGTATAAATATTCCTTATCTATTTTTTTTCGGGGAAGTATAAAAAGGAATTATTCCTTAGGAGAAAACATCACAATTTGAATTAGAATTTTCAAACAAAAGATTTTTAAATAATATGCCATTTTAAACACAATCTTGACTCACTAAAAGTAATCATACCTTTATTCCGCATATTAAATAATTTAAATTTAATTAACTTTGAAAATGTTCGCCCGATTTGATAAATCACCAAAATTGATAGGAGAAGAACGTTATTTACCAAATTTGAAATCACACAACATATACACTTGTATGTATAAAAACAGTCGCACGATAATTCTGTTTCAACAGATAAAAAAAACCGAACAAATCCTTCCAGACCGTTTAAGGACTCGAATAAGACTGTATTCACATCCGTGTCAGCTAACCACACATCTGACAGGACGGATAGATGCCTTTGAGTTTGTTACTTTTTCGTATTTGCATGATTTCGGAGAGCTATATGTGCTCACAAACTGAGTGGCAAATTGTTGGATGTACCACCACAATATTTCGAGCCAACAACTTTGAGAGTACAATGTCCTAGAAACCGACAACGACTTCAGTGAACATGATGTGAAAATACAAATAAAAAAATTAAAATACACTAACGAAGCAAACTCTGTTTGTTGTCATTATCTGAGAATTTAAGTAAAAGAGCTGAAACAAATACTAGACGAACGTCCTTACACTAGGTTAGTGTGATTTTGATTCTCCATTTCTCACTTAGGGTTTCGCAAGTTCAAATTTTCTCTCGCGGGGAACATGCGCTCTTTCTTATCCGTTTATCCATTGGATACTTTTGTCAAGTTCGCTGCCACCGCTCATTAACCCAAAATTAGGGCAAAGCTTTTTAAGCATTTCAAAGCACTATGAAAATATTTTATCTGTTGCTTTTTTAAATTGTTCAATATATGATTTCAAAAAATATACAAAATGCTTAAACCCTCCTTGCTTCTAGGGAAATTATGTTTTCGTAATACAATAATTTCCTATATCTGAGCTTGAGTAGAAATGCATAAACAAATGTTTTGTCACTTTAATATTTGAATCTAAAAAAAAACTTTTATTAAAAGCTAAATGATATTTTAATTATTCCATTGAGCTGAAACCAAAAGTATAAAATAATCTCAAAGACATCCGTTTCTCATTACGAATTTTCAATAGAGTCAAAATCAATCAAAACTTTCATGTTTTTCTTTAAACATTTAACCATGTGTACTAAAATAAGTATGTGTTCATGTAACGTCTGCTTATGCTTTTCAATTTGATCTGGCAATCTAAAAGGCAATATAAGTCTTAATATTTTAACTATTCCATCTTGCCGAGAACAAAATTACACCACAGATGCACTTAAAACTAGATTAAGAAATCTGTTCTGATTATAAGTTGGCTCCAGTTCATTCCACATGATCAAAATTGATCCAATACTTTCCATCTTGTATACCCAAATATGTTACCGAAGTATTAAAAGAGATAAGCAAGAACATATGGCGAAATCAAATGCACCTTGTATGAAACATATTCGTATATCGTTTCGTTATGGACATCAATATAATACCCGAATAGGTGGCAGCGATTACTACGTACTCAATAAGGTTAGCAACAGCAACATATGTACGTTCATATACCCTTACATATTTGCCACCAGCTCATATGCCAATAAGCAGTTGCCATAAAAAGAAGAATAATTTAATCTTGAGAGAAAAATATTGTGGTTTAATATCCACAACAAAATCATTTATTATAACAAATTAATTGCTCTTTACATAAATATATCACAACAAAAACTACAATGAGCTATAAACACATATGCAATTACATAATAAGGAAACAGTTATGTGTGTGTATTTATGTGCCTACTTCTTTGTATCCGTATAACTATTTACAAGGATCAATGAACATTCAGAAATAAGCTCTTTCCAAGACAAATATATACGTAGCCTAAATGAAATAATCTTATGCGATACATGCATCCTTTTATTTTAAAATAAAATAATATTATTTTAAAATAAAATAATATTATTTTAAAATAATATTATTCAATAATGAAACAAAGAAACGAATAGATTAGTTATACTACTTTTTCCACTGCATTGCCCGAACCCCGTCACCCTACACGGATTTGATTTTCTCGTTCTCAATGGTTTCGATTGACAAAATAAATAAATTTGTGTACATGTAGATACCTATGATTTAGCTATGTCAATAATTGATGAAACGCCTCAAGCAAATGTTTACGTCAATTGGGAAGAGGCGCATTTTATCTTAACGACTAACGTTATTGGAAAAGAAGACTTCCTCCATAACGCAGCTGCTTTCCGAGATTCGAGATAGAACAGGATACACACATAATTTTAAATTGGATTTGATTATGATACTGAATTATAGTAATAATGAACGTACGTGAGATTCATATTGTGTTAACTTTCGTCTGTATTTTCAAATAAAATATTCAATAGATTCTCGTTAAAGTTAATCATTTTACTTTACGCTGAAGATGAAGCATCAGAATTTTTATATTGAGAATATTTGTGGTAAATTTACACATACATTTATTATCCGTTTGCTTTGACGAGTTTGGAAAATAATATAATTAGAAATTATTCGAACACCCCTAAAATAACCTTCTTACACGAACGTCTGTTAAGGTTCTTGGCCAAAAACAATTATTTTTTATAAAGTTTTGTTATCATAGACTCAAACCAGTTATATTATACCAATATATATCCAAAAATGCCAATATACTTATTATAATACAGTAATTTTCATTTTTCGTAATATATTCCATCTCTTAAGCAAGACAATTTATATAAATTAACGCAAATTTGAGCATTTGCTGACACTTGTTTTCAATGTTTTTATCAGTTCTACAATCGAACTGATAAAAAGTATTCTGGAATAATATATTCAGCTTCTTTACATAAATTTTTACTAAAACATTATGTTTATAACATTTAGTGCAATATTTTATCAACGACACAGAGAAAACTTGACAAAATTATAATGCTTAAATAAAATATATTTATTTAAAAAAATATTACATAGCCTTATCCATTTTCCTAGTCTTACATATACAAATAGATTAATTCTACTCAGTTTGCTTTAAATTTTCTTTTCTTATCACAAAAGTTTTCGTAGGAATTCATATACGATTACTAGATTTATGAATATGACTGACGGTACACAGACATTTTTAGAATCGCTGCTGGAAGCTCGGTATTCATCTTCGGGTAAATACTCTCTTACATGTCGGGTCTTATTCATCATCCAATAAAACGCATGCATATTACCCTGTCGTTTAAGTTCGTCTCCCACAAGTTGACGGATCTTTGCATTATATTCATTCAGCCATCGTTTCTAAGGAATCGAAACACCAATAGCATATCGTTATGATTTAAATCGTAATATATACCTCAAGTGCACTAAGTAATGTTCGGTCTATCAGTTTCGGTTCATAAGGCACTAGCGTGACTTCTTCAAAAGCCAGAAATTTTGCTCCCGATGGATGGTTTCGACCTGTATCAATAACTTCTAAAACATTTTCCAAACGAATTCCAAAGGAGCCACATCGATAATATCCAGGTTCTGTAAAAACATTTTTTGTATACTTTTCACAGTTCTTGAGTTAAAAGTCGAGTTATACAAATACCATTTGAAAAATAATATCCTTCTCTGAAATGAAATGTGCTATTATCTACGTATGATACAGCTATAGGAGCTATGTAAATAAAAACATTGTCAGTATACTGTTCTCTGGGTAGTAAAGAAAGTTGTACTTACGTTCTTCCACAGATAAATGTGACCCAATACCGTGACCAGTAGCATGAGGATAATCGCTCATTGCATCCCACACTGGACTTCGGGATAGAGCATCGATTTCTGATGGACGCAAGTCTGCCGGAAATTTCAAATGTGATAGGCGTAAAATTCCTGATAAGACGTTTGTATAAGCTCTCCGCTGTTCTTCAGTTGGCTGACCAAAATGAAAAGTTCTCGAGACATCTGTTGTGCCATCAAAATATTGTCCGCCAGATTCAATTACTATTGTACTCTGATCTGTAACATTTATATCGGTTACGTGACTGGAGATGTAGTAGGGAAGGGCGGAATGCTTTCCAAATGCTACAACGGTGCGCAAGGACAAGCCCTTGGAATGTGGTTGCGAAAGACGGCTCCGTTCTACCTCAAATTTGATTTTTTGCTCTGTCCATTGTTCGGAAAAAAACTATTTTTTTTTTGCGAAATTTAACCCTATGAATTTTCTTGCACATAGAGCTACTTAAGAACACATCTCATTACTTACTCTTTGTTCTAAATTGCTAATGGCCTCACACATTGCAGCACCATCACGTATATGAGCAGCTCGCATACCCATGCGCTCTTCAAGGTTTTTTTGTGCGCGCATAAAAATGATTGGGGAAAGATGTTCGAAAACAATTTTTTCTGGCATTGCAGTATATATAGCTTGTGAAGCCCCATGTTCTAAAGGACAGGGTGCAGGAACTAGAATTTTCTTCCAAAGTTGAGAGAAAGTCCTAATATCGCTCCACACCGTATTGTATTCTTTTATACTGATAAAAATTAATTTCACATCATTTCTTAAATACATATAAAAGGCAAAAACTTACTTCACACACATAGTATCATAGCAAACGTCCGCTTTTAAATGAAGGAGTAAACCAAGTGATACTTTGACGCGATCAGTGTATAGTATGATTTGGTCATGTGATACTATCAGATATGCCTATAACCATATATATTTTTTATTTCATGACCCATAATATTTTTATATGAAAATGTGTATACCTTAACCACCGGTGTAAAAGGTATGTCTCTACCCCTGATATTGAGAAGATATGCGATTTCTGATAAAGACGTTACGATCATGGCATCACATTTATAAGCCGCCAACTGCTCACGAAGAAACTCAACTTTAGTTTGCCATTTTTGCCCCGCAAATCTTATTTCCTGAATTTTGATAGTGATGTTCTCAGAAGGAGGGCGCTCCGATCCCCAAATGAGATCAACCAAATTATTATTCACTTTGACTAAACGAAGAAACTTATCCTTCAAATCTCGTTCCCATTGCAACCATGTTTGCCGTGGAACCAAATGTGGATCAGCACCGACACGCATATCCGGATTTAAATGTGACTAGATCAAATTTAAAATGCTCTTCTTTTGAATCTTTTGTTTTGTATGTTTAGTAAATTATACCTCCAACCAATCAGCTATTAAATATGTCTCATTTAAACGATAGATTTCCCAATTACAATCTAATTCTCCATCTGCCTGCTCTATATAGCGGTTGTCCGTCCATAGGGCTGATCCCTTATGAGTTATTACGGCGAAAGCCTTCAGGCCAGAAAATCCGGTAAGATAATTCAATCGCTGGTCGCGTATTGCAACTTCTTCATTCAGATGTTCATCGTATGAAGGAAGGATATATGCATTAATTTCTGGTCCTTGGAGGGATGCATGTATGAGCATCTGTTCACGTATGGCTTGAAGTCTTTTACGATATTCTGTTTTAGGCTGAATCTAAGCGTTATAAAGAAATTAATTTAAAAAAAAACTGGTAACGTTTCAAACATACCAGCCCTCTTTGTTCACATAATTCCCTTTTAAAACCCCTCGGACTGGTTTGAAATGGATGAACTATTGGCGGAATCGCTGAAGTAAATATTGATAATTAATAAATATCTTATATCAAAGACGGAAAATATTACACAAGTATAACAAAAAATTAACATACAAATTTATAATACAGTTGTTATATCTCTCTCACTAAGCACGAAGAAATAAACGAAGGATATATATGCACAACATATAGACCTGTATTTTTTCATAAAATACGTTGGTATACCAGTATTAAAACCTACTCTTCTTGCGTTCGTAGATTTACCAATTGGCAATTACTTGGTTCTTTATTATCGTTACTCAAAATGCTTTCTATTTTTAAGAGATAAATTACTGACCTTTTAATCAATTCGATCGAGCAAATGAATTGAAAATGTGATACATCTTATTTAAAATTAGAATATTCAAATGTTTATGCATGTTTTTCGTCAGAATAAACGGCGATAGTATAGCATTATTTATGGCACACTGCGTACTTGATTTCATTGATCCATCTACGCAAAAGCAAAAGTTCATAGCACATTAAAACCGTTCGTACCTTAAACTTCGAACAATTAAATTAAAAAAAAAAAAAAAAACAAACGGTTTCATGATCAATGGCACGAATAACACTATTTTGGCAACGCATTCTTACCAGCAAATGTTTGTCATTGCACTTTCATGTTGTTTTTGGCGTCAAATAGTCAACAAAACTTTATTAATAGAAACTTAAAATTATATATAACATCACCGTAAGATCGGCGAAATTATAATCGTTTATCATCCATGACGGAAGTTTCTTAACACCACGAGATAATCGTAAATAAAATTATTATTACAACATACAATCTTTCACGACACTAATTTGAATGAAAAAGAAAATATTCTTATCACTTTTTCACTTGGCAGAGCGTTGGCGGCGACATTTAAACTAATTGGTTATAAAATAGGATTTAAGAAAGGGCTCTTGAACTATTCACTTTTATGCAGCGAATGTATTTTCCAGGAAAAATATGTGTTGGTAAATTTTTTGTCGTCTCAAGAATTCAGATAGATACAAAATTAATGTTTTAAGGAAAAACATGCTTAATTATTCATTGCCAATGCAATCATAAGTCCCAAAATAATACTAAATACACATCGCAAGTTTAATAAAACAAAAAGCAGTCATCCGTTATATCATTTTTTTTAAATTTAAATTTCTTACCTATAATAAGGAGAAACAGGCTTATGAGGATTTGTTTAAAATACATTTCGTTTAATCACAAGAACAAGCAGCTTCTTAAGTAATTGGACAATTTGTCATTGTATTTTACTCCTAATATACAATTTTTTTTCCATAGAAACACTTGCAAATGTAAAGTATGATGGACGATGTACATCAATTTGAATGGAATATTCTTTCACGTTATTTATAATAAACAGTCGTCAAATACACATTTTTTTTTATTATACTCGTTAGTTTTTAAAGGCTTTGTATAGCAATAATACTCCTAACCGCGCTTCACTTAAAACAAATAATAAAAAACCAACTCCTCGTAGCACGTTTCAAATAGAACTAAGTATTCACTGAATATTTAAAACATATATTATAAACATTTTGTCTAACAGCTAGAAATGTTTTTAGTCTTCTCATTTAAGAGTGAGGATCCCAAAGTACAACATTTTTTCTCAACACGTTATTCACTGATATATTTTTAGAATACATACTATAAACAAAATTAACACAACATACTCTCTTTCTTGGAAACAAAGTTACGACCGTGTATACTCAGATTCTCAAAAAATTTTAAGAGCAAGGTTATATTAGACTAAAAGTTACATTAAAGTATCATGTCCATATGCTCTTAGCCAGTTAAAGCCGTTTGCGTAAGTAAAGTGCACAATTCACATCTAGAGCAACGCGAACATCACTAAATCGAAAATCAATTAAATGTTGCTGATCTCCTACGGTAAAATAGGAAATAATTTAAGACAATATAATACACATACGGCTGCTTCTTCTCTCGGCATCCACTCGTACTATAATTTTATATAATTCTTTTTCAAGAGTCTATGCCAATGTGACGCACATCGTTGCATTTCGTACTAAACTGATTATTATCTATCTATCGCCTGTGCCACAGATCTCGCAACTTTTGTTTTCCTACATACAAGTACAATAAATTTCTTTTAAATGACCTTATTGTATAAAAAAACTGTTCTGGCTGTTGCTGATTAATGATTGAGTGGGATTCTCTATGAAATTCGCATACTGTTGCCAGAAAGCTATCAGCATGACTCGCTGCTTTAAAATAGACTCATCATATGAAAGGGCTTTAAGTGCATCGGTATTAATAAACTTATTTCTTGTTATAAAAATACATGGCAAAATCAATTCATTCTTAATAATTAAGGTTTCCTTAATCTTCTAAAACAAAAACACGCAATACTGATCCATTCAAGTATAAGCACACATGTATGTATATTATATATTGAATCATATGTAGTTGTTTTGATCAATTATTGAAACTAATTCTACAAAGATACATACATCGGGTGTCTATAGGTACTGATGCGTTTGGCGGGCCATGTGGTTAGAAGTGCTAGATTAATTGGATCTTGATGTGTACAACTACATAATGGATTTTACAAGCACATATCCAACTGAAAGTACGATTGGAATTTTAGACTGATTTATTGCAAGGCTAACAAATGAAGGAAGTGAGTACATGCATATAAGGGAAAAAAATTTTGATTTTCCATTTTGGAAGAGGCAAGTTTTAATTTACTCTCAGCCCCACGCTTGTATCTAAGAGCGTGGGTTATATTCTAAGACGTATACTTGCCATTTATGGCACAAGTGCACGCAATTTGTAGGAAAAAATACACTTTGTAATATTAGAGAAATATATGTACAGTGGTGTTCACATAAATAGGACACCATCATACAGTTATAGCAAACTGTTGACTATAAAGACCATATCATAACCATAAGTACTGTTATAATCATGTAAACTTATGGCAAAGATCATGTTAGTATTGTACTCATTCGGGGTAATTGCCATTACGTATTGAGTGTTCATGTAAGTACCAAATGTTAGATATCTAAGATACAGTTCTACATTTTAACATTTTTTCTAGCTTTTAAAGGGAAAGCAGAATAAGTTTAAAATAATGCTTAAAGGACTAATTTAGTAAGAATCGGAATGGGAAGAAGACAGTATTGAAAAAAGAATAAATTCAATGGTACCATGATGAAAGATTAAAATACCATTTCAGAGGTGGGGTGAGGGTTTACGAGATACTCAACCATTAGTCAATCCACTAAGAAAATTGTACTAATAGAGGGGAACTTCAGAAATTGCTGGTAGTCATACATCAAATGAGTTACGTCGAAACTCTAGGAAAATAAAGATACAGCTAAGTGACCATCATGGTGTTGAAATATCAGCGGTAACTGTGCGTCGTCGCTTGACGGAATTCCATCGAAATCGTATTGAAAAAAAATTCCATGCAAAAAAAGCTACTTGTGTTTCAAAAAACCAGAAGAAAAAATTTGTTTTTCCTAAAGCTCTTAAGGACACATCCTTGTCCTTTTCGATAAGCAAATTTAAATAGCTCGAGTTCAAATGACGAGAAGTGCGTGAGCTCAGCAAACCAAGAATATAATCCTAGGAACATACTACAGGAACATAATGGTGTGGGTGGCGATGTAACGGCATGACGTTAAACCAATAATTCAAACTGATGACCATCTAAAACAACACCAGTACAAATACTGGCTGGAGAGAGAAATTGTATCATATTCCGATGTTTTTATGCCTGTATTATAGGCTTTTTGAGAGACAAACTTCCGTGTTTGATTGGCCAACCCAAAGTTCTGATCTAAATCGAGTTGAGTAACTTTGGAATGATTTCAATTTGCCTGTTAAGTTTATGCCTGTTAATTTACAAATTCTTTAGCAAACAGTCAGGACAGAGTGAGAGGCTATCTCTTCCGCAGGATATGAACACTCAAGTTATCAAATTGTTGTCAAGAAGTCATTAAAAACAAAAGATATTTCACCAAATATGTATATACCTTGATTTTAATTTTTCTATTCGTAGAAACCACCGTTTCCTTTGCTCAATTGAAACTTCCAGCACACGGCCAAGAAACCCATTATTTGAAAAAAAAAATTATTGTATTGAAAAATGTTGATTCGGTTGGTTAACTAATGCAGACATTTCCCGAATACTGTATTTATTTTCATAATTATCTATTCCTAACGCATTTTAATAACGTGCAGTTGATTTGCGTTCCATATTTTCTGCTACGAAGATTGAGGACATCAATACGCGATTGTAAATAATTTATCAGAAATTTCGAAGAGTCTATGGTCTAAGATAAGGAAAACAAAGTAACAGGAACAGTACAACAGTGCTTTTTTTTGGCTGTTGAAAGTGTGATGTTTCTGACTTTTTTTTTGAATATTGGACATAAATACTCAAATGAAACTATGACATCTAATTAATTTGCTTCAAATTCCAACAAATTAGGTGAGATATTTCAGATTTAACTTGTAAATACATCTTAAGCTTACCCGTATATTGCAAAAGCCCGATATAGTTGTTCACCAATTATATTAGTTTTTCTAGTTCGAACCGTAAACAACAATTTCAGGAACCACCGCGTGAAAAGTGCAAGAGGTGGTAGACAGAATCTTGAGAGTATTTTCCTGCCTTTGATTTGTTATGAATATCATTGTTAAACTCATTGACCATAAAACCATTCCATTGTTAATATTCCTGGCATCACAAACACATACTTGAGCATATTTTTCAACCCATTAGCAGCTCGGCTGAAGTATTGTTGCACCTTACTTCAATAAAGACAACTAAGAATAATTTTAACCAGTTAACTGTTTCGTCTTTGTTGGAAAATGTGACCTAATATGTGACTTTAATATTTTTATTTCGTTATTTATTTCATGTATACATTTATTTATTTATATTAACATATAACATAAGTAGGAACCAGAAACATAAAAAAATAAATGGTCACTATTGAAGACGCATGACGGAAACACAAAATAAAATCAAAATAACACAACATTTTACAATTTTGTCAAGACGAATATATTCGTCATAAACAGTTAACTGGTTAATTTTTCTGAAAGGCTAATTCTGAAAGGTTATTCTACAGACTAATTAAATGATTTCATTTCCGACTGATTTTATTTTAATGGTAACAACATGAGAATGTTAAAATCAAAAGATTCAACAGAAAAACAGACAGAACTTCATGAGGGCCTCAAGTAAAATTAAAAAACACACACACACACAAATAAGAAAAAATGTTTGTCCTGGAAAGTTTTTATTAGAAAGTATTCAGCTGTAAGGTGGGTTTTATTTCTTGGAGATAGCATCTTTCAAATATATAATAAATACCAACCGTACCAAGAACACTGTGTTAAATTGATACTGTTCTATTTCTTTTTTATATCTCAGCCATCTCTCTCTACGCGTGCATACTTATATAACTGAAGTGATGAAGTCATAAAAAAATAAAGGGCGAAAAATATTTTCGGAAAATTACCAAGGAAACAAATATAAGTAAATGTATTATAATTTGCCTTGATGAAGTTAACAAGTACTGCCTAGTTGGATTATATCCATTTGTCCCTTATTATCCCTTCTAATTGAACACAGCTCGTTAGATAGTTGTACTCAAACTGTCCTCGTGTCTAATTATATAAATACATATAGGTACAGGAAGTATTTCAACCTTTCTCAGTATTACGTTAACCCTCTTATGCAAGAAATATACATATATTGCGGACTATAAATACAGCACAAGGATTAAATATGTATACGAGGGTAGAGAAAACTATATGCATATTATCTGTATGTTCTGAAAGATAATAGAATTTACATCATTTTCTGGTGAGAAAAGAATTGCTATGTTAAGATTATAAGTTATCATTTCAAGTTAATCAGTATATTTGATGATGCAAGAAAGACGGGCAAATAAGAAGCAAGTTAGTAATAGGCCTGAGTCCGGACCTGGTAGTACTTACAATATATAATATATTCTAATACCCACCTCGAATAAACGAATTCAAGTGTTTCAGTATATGACACTCGTTGACCTTGCTGTACAGCAAGTTAGTACTAGATACATATACCATATTCATCATCAACATCTACCCCGAACAATTTTCGCTGTTGGACTAAAATCCACTCTACCTACCGATCCTTGTCATAGTAATTTGTAAATGGGTGAATATTCCTAACTGGCGCCTTGATGACTAAGGCACATTCATACAAAATAACACAAGTAAACACGATTTTTGAGTCTGAGCGCTGTAGTGTTGATTTTGATTGATTAAGTCTAACTAAAGAAAGAAAAAATATTTTTATTTAATAAAGTTTGCTTTTGTAGCAACTAGAACGAAATTTCAAATTTTAAGACAATCTCAATTTTTTTATTTCAGTAGAATACAAAAGCAAGAGAAAAAACTTTAATTTATATGTTAATCACTTTTATTTACAAAAACGATAAAAATAAATCTCTAAATACATGGAAAGAAACGCAAAGAAGCTTTAAAAATCAACATTTCTTGTTTTTCTTCTGTGTAAGTAGGAGCCTTCTCGTATTAGACTCAAATGTAGTCACCAATCATGTTCTCATTATATTGTCCTTGATAACGTAGTTCAAAGTTCATCACATCTTAGTGAAAGCGTTCTCCTTGTTCTTCTGAATATGCCCCCAAGTCTAAGTGAGCATGTAGCATATGTACTTCAAGGGACATTCTGTAACCCATGAGTTTGAAATTATCAAGCATATTAGAAATGAGCTCTTTATAATTTGCAGCTTTATTATTGCCAAGGAAGCCAAGGAAGCTTTAAGGCTGAGCCACGCTTATTTTTCGTAGGTGATCAGTAGCTCTGCTTCTTCACTGGCCATTATTTTCTTTATTTGTGTACCGATGAAAATACCAGCTTTAACTTTAGCCTCTAAAAATTTAGGGAAACTACACTTTAAGTATTCAAAAGCTTTAGAGTTTTGACGAAGAGCCTTGATAAATTGCTTCATGAGACATAATTTTATATGCAACGGAGACATCAGAATACGATCGGCCTTCACAATCGGTTCATTCTTGACATTATAGCTATCCCTATCTGAAACTCGATCCGTTTAGCCCATGAGTGCTGCTTGTAGTGAAGGGCGTCAGCTCTACTATCCCATAAGCAAAGATAGCATGGATATTTAATGTATACGCCATTTCCATCAGAAAACCTACCATCTTGAAATCCACTATCACTGGCCAGGCATACTCTTCATACTTTAAAGTTTGAAGTACCATTTTAACGCTTTCGTAATTTTCTTTGAGCATTACAGAATGAGCCAGAGGTAGAGATGGAAATTTATTTCCATTGTGAAGGAGGACTGCTTTTAAACTTTTTGTAGAGCTGTCGATGAAAAGACGCCACTCAGAAGGAACGGAAGAGATTCCGATTGCTACAAATAAACCTTTGACATCATTGCAATAACAAAGTCCGTCTTCCTTTGTAAAAAATCCAGAAAATATTTCATGATGCTTTCTTTGATCACTTACATTAACATCCTTTTTGAGCAAATTCCACTGTTTTAGCTGTGAAGCTAATATATCTGCTTTAAATTTAGGTAGGTTTAAGTCTCCTACTAAGTCATTAAACTCTTCTGAATTGAATTGAATGTGCATAAATAGATAAAAGGTTCATGGGCTGGTGGTGTATGGCAGCAGGAAAACAGTTGGTTGTTGTATTTCGCGCATACTACCGAGGCTACCTGCCACTCCCCGCTCCACACCCGCAACCCCTTAACCCCGTCTCTTGCGTGTTAAAACCGTTGCTCCTCAAACTGTCAGCCAAAATCTTAAAATATTTATTTTTCATTATAAAATGTACAAAAGCAAACTTTATTTGCTATGAATGGAACCTCTGGTTACTTTTAGGTGTAGACAATCAGAAAATATTTATTTAATAACAAACCCAAAAAAAAATATTTTTTTTGTTGACTTTTGTAATGTAGCCAAAATCATATGTGTCATGTTAACACGACTTATTTGAATATTTTTCTTTTGGGAACTGTACTTACCGGCTTTTATTTTTTTAGTGCATTACTTAGCAAATTATTGATGTTATTTATAAGATTAACTTGCAATAACTCCTAATTTTATGCGTTATTAGGGATCCTGTGCTATAGAATATCTGTATCCGCTCTAAAAGTTAGGTGAAAGAAGGAGTAAGTAAGAAAGGATAGGTAAATATGTATTTAGCTGTTACAATAGTCGATTAGGATCTCATCATCTTTGATCAACACTACCGTATCCTATAAGATGAATAGATGAAAGAATGAATGAATATAAGATGATGATAAGCAAGCAATTGCAGAACCTTTATCCTGCAATATATACAATACAACTCGTACGAGGGTAAGGTGAAAAGTTCTCGACCTGCCACGAAATGATGATATGATGATATGATGATATGTATATTTCCTGCTTGGGTGCATGTGTCATTAAATCGTATGACAAATTTCAACTTGTTGTCCTATGTAGTTAGTTTACATGCATTTTTGCAGTAGACGTCTTGCGTGTTTTTCGTTAAAATTGATAAACTTAAATATTGTGCGGTCATAACATGCTGCATTTTGGATAAATTAAAACATGAGAAAAGTTTTTGGAGACTCTGCTCTTTCGGTGTCGACCGTTTAAAAGTGGGCCACAACCACACCGAAAACCATCGAAAAAGTGCATGATATCGCGTTGGACCATAGACGTGTGAAGCTGAGTGAAATAACTGAGGCTGTGGAGATATCAGAAGAAAGGGTTTGAAACATCTTGCACAAGAAATTAGGGATGCGTTAGCTCTGCGCAAGATGGATCCGACCGATTTTATGCGGCGACTTGTCATCATGTTTGGGACATGGGTCTACCTCTACACCCCAGAAACGAAACAGCAGTCTAAGAGTTAAGAAAACTCAAAGTTTCTTTTTTTAGCAATATGCCTTTATTAAATCTCTCTTTAGACTAAAGTTACAATATTTGTTGCCTGCTATATATACTTTGATCGAAGTGATCGATCATGGTAGGAAAAGAACTCGAAATGCTTAGTAGGCAGGTTTCAACGAATGTTGAAACAGCCTTTGTTTACTAAAAAAAAATGGGTCAGTTTTGGCTTTGTATTCTTCCTTATTTTGCTTATTTATATTGTTTAGAGTATGCGGAAAAGTGTTATGTGGGGTGAACGATTGGCTATGGCTTACATAGCATAATTATATGTGGGTTATTTGTGTTTGTTGACCTCGGATCGTGTTGCATGTATGGATCTTTGGGTGAATAATTGGCTATGGCTTACATAGCATAATTATATTATGGGAGGATTGCTCTTGGTCGTAACACCCCCATTGTTTGCCGAGACTCCGGCGAGGTTTTCGCACAGATGCCTATTGAAACTTTGCGGTATGCTTTGTATAGTATAAATATTATTATAGCTGTAGTGTTAAGTATTATGAGGACAATGCCAATAACTGATATTTTAAGATTGTTCTTTTGAATTATTTCTTGAATTTTGTTTCGAGTATCTTCGATCGGGTTTAAGTTTAGTTCTTTAAGGTTCTCCGAGGTCTTTTCCGTGTTATTTATAATTTTTAGTGTTATTTGTGGAAATACAATGTGGTCATTTATTTTATAAATTCTGTTTGTGAAAGGTATATTTCTTAATATTACTTTACAATTTTCGAATCGAATAAGGCTATTTTTAAATAATTTCAAATTTTCATTGTTACAATCTTGGGTTATATTGATATTTCTTGCGTTTTTTAAGATAAGTAAACCAGGTGTTGCCGCCAATACAATTATATGTAAATACCTATATTGCATTGTTATCATTACATTGTTATAATACACATATTTTTTATGATTTCTCTCATTACATTTTTCTTTTGCTGTAAAACCTCAGTATGAGCTCAGCAACGAACCGCAATGGTCGCTTTTCATTAAATAAATTCTGTTGTGCATATATTCGTTTGCGTTTAATTTCGATTAATATTTTACAGTCCACATCGCGAACACCAGGTAATATTTCTTTGATTGTTTCTGTATTAAAATATTCCATGTCACATTTGGTTTCTTTAGATTTAATAATATTATTAATACATTCGTTGGGTTAGTTCATTTTTTAGATTTTCTTTTGTATTTTGGTAAATATTTTTTTTTCATCTATAATATATATATTTTCTTTTAGTAACAACATTTTATTTTCTTTATTTGGGACTGGTTCTATTAATAAACGGTAGAACTTCTTATCTGAATAAAATGGTAGAGAGATAATAATAGTTATTTGGTTTTTGTAATAGGCAACAGTTAGGGCTTCTATGTCTGATACTAATTCTAATTCTTTTTCCGTTAATATGTTTCTAGTAAGGATGCTTAATTTACTAGTTAAAATTATTTGGTCTATGTCGTTTATATGATTGCGAAGTAATGTTATGTCGTAGTTTATCTGGTAGATTTGTCGGAATATCTCTAATTCATTTCCTATTTTATTGGATAGAATACTAGTGATAATTTTTTGTTGGTTATTAATGTGATTTGATATGATACTGATTTGATAGGATATTTGTTTATTAATGGTGATTTGTTTATTCGACTCAAGTATTAGTTTGTGATTGTTTTCTGACAAATTGTCTAGAGTTTCTCTGATCAATTTTTCGTCTTCGCTATCCATGGTTCCTGTTAAAATTTTCAAGCATTTCCCTAGTATGTTCATAAGTCCTCTTCTATATCTTATGTGTGGTTTAAGTCCCTGAATTCTAGCGTCTAAAAAGTTGAAGTTGAAGTATCATAGTTAGGAATGTTGGGTCGTCTTGCTTTGTATAGGTTTGTATTGTTTTAATATTGTTGTAAATTTCGTTTCTGCTAGTTTCGAATTCTGTGATATTCATGATGTGTAAAATTCTTTTAAAATTTTTTATGAAAATTTATAGGTTTACGTCCAGTGGTAGAGTGTATGGTGTTGTTGTAAAAACGAATGACCTTGTATATTTGTCCTCTGGTGTATCTAAGTCCTTGGTGGGGTCATGTCTTAAAAGTCTTAAATGTTCGTTTATTGTGTTATGTAAGCGTTCAATGTCGGAATTAGATGTATGGTGGTTACTGGATGTAAAGTGTATATCGATATTCTGTTCTTCAAGAAATTGTTTAATGGCTTGTGTTTTAAAACCTAGTTCGTTATCTACTATTATCTTCTTGAAGTGACCTGTACAACTAATGTATTGCATGAGGGCTCTTTTAAATTCGATCCATGAACGGTTTGATATTTTTATTGCTTAGGCGTATTTAGAGAATTTGTCTATTATAGTCAAAAAGAATGTCTTATTTAAGCTGTAAAAGACGTCCATATGGACTACTTCTCTTGGGCCTTCCGGTGTTTCTGTTAATTGCAATTTTTGTTTAATTGGTTGCCTGTCGTATTTTTCTATGCTGCAGATTTTACAGTTATTTATGAATTGCGTTATTTTTTCCTTTAAATAAGGATAATAGATTTTTTCTTTCTTCTTCTTTCCTTTTTCCGGCGTTGTTGTGGTCAGAAGTGTAGGACCATAACCTTCCCACTTAACTGCATTCCTACTGGTCCGCTTGTGGGGTCCGCCGGTTTGACCTCAGAAAGTAGCGGCACGCTTCCCGGTTTGGGATTACTTCATCGTTGAGGCCAATCAAATGCTGGTGTTTTTGCATTTGTTTGCACCAATTGTTTTTCGGCCTGCCTCTTTTTTATGTGACACGGGCACGCTCCAGATTTTTTTGTTTGATCTTACTTTTACAACACCGGTGATCTCCAGTCGTGTCAACCCACTGATTTGCATGTACACTTGTGGGGCAGTTTAATGGTGGTATATGTGTCCCTAGGCTCACTTTAGTGTTTTCTAAATTGCCTAGATGTGATTTTTGTTTACCTTTGTTTTAGTCGCCTTTTACGACAAGCGAGAGGTATCGCTGCAGGGATATTCTTAACCCGTCCCTGCACGGAAAATAATAGATTTTTTCTTTAAGCTGGGAAAAATGTTCGTTTATTCCTCTATGGTTGTTCCTCAGGTGCTCTTTCATTATCAAGTCTGAGAGTTCATTTTCGTGGTGTATGTCCTTAACGAGTTTTTTGCATCTCACTATTTTGAAATTTTTGTTGTAAAAGTTTTCGGTTATTACCCTTTTAAAATGGGTAAATAATGTCTCGTCTTCTATTAAATAATACTGCGTTGGTTTTCCCAACGTAAAAATGGTTTTGGATTATATTAATAATTGTATTATAGTCGAAGTTTTTAGCTGATATTATTTTCCTGTTTGCTTTAAATATTTTAAGCTCCTTTATTTTTAGAGAGCCTGAATTAATTTTTCTAAATATGATTTGGTTTTTGTAGATGTTGATGGGGCAGGTTGATTCTATGATTATAGGGTCCATTACTTCGGTAAAATTTATTATTGCCCGTGACAAGGCGTCAGCATTTCCGTTCTGCACACCTTTTTTATATTTAATTTGGAAATCGTATTCCGTTAAGCGGAGTCTCCAGCGCACCAGTTTAGAATTTGGTTCTTTAATTGAGAAGAGCCACGCGAGGGGCCTATGATCCGTCTCAATCTTCTTCCGAAGAGGTAAGGCCTAAAGTATTGTATTGCCCATACAACGGCAATGAGTTCCTTCTCGATAGTGCTGTAGTTTTGTTCGTGATCGTTAAGTGTACGACTAGCAAAACAGACAGGATGCCCGTCTTGCGCTAGGACTGCACCGAGGGCATAGTTACTTGCATCGGTTTGTAAGACGAATTGTTTGTTAAAGTCTGGATAGCATAGTATTGGGTCATTTGTCAAGAGTTTTTTCAGTGTTTCGAAAGAGTCTATATATTCCTGGTCGTTTATGTCTATTTTGGCATCCTTTTTTAGGTATTTTGTCATCGGCTTTGCGATTTTCGAGTAATCTCGGATAAATTTACGATAAAAGCCTGTGAGGCCTAGAAATTGCTTTATTTCTTTTGCGGACTTGTCAATGGACATTTTTGTACACATACTATTTTTTGTGGATTAGGTTTTACACCATCTTTGGTTACAATGTGCCCGAGGAATTCTGTTTCGCGTTTTAAAAATTCGGACTTATTTAGCTGAACCTTGAGATTCGTATCTCGAAGTCTTTGAAATATTTTCGTTAAGGATTCCAAATGCTCTTGCAGGGAAGTCGAAAATATTATTATATCGTCCACGTATGCTAGGCTTATTTATTGATATAATCTCCAAGGATGTTATTTACTAGACGCTGGAACGTCGCTGGCCCTGTCTTTAAGCCAAAAGGCATGCGTACGAATTCGTAGTGGCCATCTTCTACACTGAATGCTGTTTTGTGGATGTCTTCTTCGGCAATTTCTATTTGGTGAAATCCTTTAGCAAGGTCTAATGTGGTAAAGTATTGGCACCTTCCGAGTTTTTCTAGTGTTTCCTGATTTTAACATATCTTGTATTTGTTTTCGTACTTCGTCCTTATGGATGTAGGGGTACCTGTACGTTTTTGCTACTATGGGTGGGTGGTCTGTTGTTCGGATTCTATGTTTTATAGCCCTTGTAAATGTAAGATCTGAATTTTCATTGTAGAATATCATATGAAATCTCTTAATTAGTGGCAGTAGTTTTTGTATTTCTTCTTTGTTTAAGTGCTCTATTCGAATTTGTTCGACTACTGGTGTGTATTTTGTATTTTTATTTTCGAGAAGGACTGGTTTTGTCATTTGGTTGTTAGTTTGTATTGGCTTTGTAGTGTATTTCTTTCTCAATTTCGTGATGGAAGTGTATTGGGATTTGTTTTTGCGTTGTGTGGAGTGTATTATTTTCGTAGTCGATTTTTATTTTTAGTTCTTTCAGTATATCGTTACCAATTATGCCATTGTAGTAATCGTGAAATTGGCAAATAAACAATTCTATCATTTTTCTGGAGTCTCCTAACTCTTCGAATAAAGGCATGCGTACTCTACTGAGTGTTGTAAGGTATTTAATGTGATCTTCTGAGTCGGGACAAACCATTTAGGGCTACATAGATTGGGATTTATTATTGAGTGTGTGGCTCCCGTGTCAATAATAAATTTTAGGGGCTCGATTTTCGTGTTGACTATTATGGAAGGTTGCAAACGAAGGTGTCTGAGAGAATCAAGTGGTATAAGCTGGATAAAGGAAAAGGCAAAGCTTTTATTGCCAACATGAAAAACTGCCTCTCTTCCATTATCGATGAGGTCGGTAATGAGGAGTGCAGAGCACAAAACATGTGGGATTCCCTACAATAATCTGGCCTGGAGAAAGCCAAATCACTGCTCGGAACATCTAAAGGCCCCTGCCAACACGCAAAAGAAACCTGGTGGTGGACAGACGAAGCCAAAGCAGTAATACACGAAAAGAAAATGGGGTTTCCAAGCTTGGTCAAAGTGCTCTTCTACTAATAGAGAGGAAAAAGCTCGCCGTGAAAAGGTATATAGATATTGCAAAGGTATCGCGAAGAAAAAGTGCGCCGAATTTAAAGCGAAAAGCATATAAGGCCTCTATCAGGAGTTGGAAGAAATATCGTCTTCCGCGTCTGACAGGAACCAGGCTACCCATGAGCTTCTACAAAGCAATTTGAACAAAGGAGCAAATATCTTTAAGATAGCCGCCCAGAGAAGAAGAAATGCTCAGGAGATTCGTTTCCCAAAGTTTATTAACAATGCTGAAGGCCAACTCCTTGTGGAAGACGAAAAAATTCTCCACAGATGGCGACAGTATTGCGAGGAACTTCTGAACGAACAGTTTCCCCGAGTATACTTTCCAGTAGGATCATCTACTGGAGCTAGCTTCAGCAACAGGCTTCTGTATTCAAGCGGAGAGGTCTGCTTTGATGAATGGTACCTTCGTGGTGAGCTGTTCCTCTCAGCAGACATCTGCCTGGATCAGGAGCATGGTGCCGAAAATCCCCCCCCTGGGAACTAGCACCTATCAAGTAGTTAGTCTCCCGAAACTAACGCGCGCCATCTGCTGGATTCCGGGAAAACCCGGAAACAAGCTGAAAGTGCTGACGCGAATACGTGCGCAGAACCCGGGACTCGACACGAGGGCCTGGACTGTCTATTCCTACAAGGAGAAAAAGAACTCTCTGAAAAAAGAGGGCTTCACTCTGGTAGTGGGAATGGACAATGGCTCTGTTGAGGCCCTGAAAACCGCGTACGACTCACGTCCCTACTTCGGCCTTGGTAGGATTGTATTCCATTTTGATGTCAAGTAGTCGAAGGATGGAACGTGTTCCCCAGTATGAATCCATGATTTTTACTCAGATCAACCTACAGCATTGCAAGGCTGCTACCGCTCTTCTAAGTAGCAGAATTGCATGCAGTAGTACAAATCATCACATTGTATCCATTCAAGAACCATGGGTGTGGAACAAACGCCTGTGTGGTCTTGGTGGCATACGTGATGCTACAATCCTTTATGATGAGCGATCCGAAAGGCCCAGGGTCTGCCTCATCATATCGAATACGCTATCGGCAACCAAACTTGGTCAATTCTGTGGTCAAGATCTGGTAGCTGCGAAAGTGAGCTACAAGGCGCACGAAGAAATTGAACACTTCGTCGTGGCGTCTGCTTACTTCCCCTACGACTCGGTACTACCCCCGCCACCTAAGGCGGTTTCCGAACTCGTAGAGTACTGTGAAGCCAGAAGGATTGGACTCATCATCTGTTGCGATGCTAACGCTCAAAACACATTTTGGGGCAGCAGCAAATGCAACCGGAGAGGAGACCATCTTTTAAACTTCATTCTTTCGTCTGACTTTTTCATCAACAATGTTGGCTCTCTACCAACCTTTGTGACGGCGAGACGACAGGAAGTGATTGACCTAACCTTATCTAACAGGCATGCGAAGGCCATCACTAACTGGAGAGTCTCACCAGATGTTACGCTGTCAGACCATAGATACATCGAATTCCAATTGAAGTGCGGGATCTCCCCCTCACAGCCCAAGCGGAATCCGAGAAAAACAGACTGGGTGCGATTTAGGGAGGAGCTTGAGAAATCCACTCAAGCCCCGCCTAAACTCAAAACTAATCAATCGGTGGAGGATGCAGTTCATAACCTGAACAGCGCCATCACCAAATGTTTTGAACTCGCATGTCCTGTCAAAAAACCTCCCAACAGGAAGCCGGTTCCCTGGTGGAATGCTGAGCTCCAACGGCTTCGCAGGGAAGCCAGAAGTCTTCTGAACAGATCGCTTAAATCGAACTCGGAAGATGACTGGAATAAATATCGATCGAAGCAGAAGGAATATAAGAAGCTTATTCGAAAATCGAAGAATGATTCCTATAAGTCCTTCTGCGAAGAGATCAAATCCCTGAGCGCGACCAGCAAGTTGGTTAAAGTCCTCAAACGAGGAAAATCGACAAAGCTGGATGTACTCAGAAAGTCTGATGGTACCTTTACCGAGTCTAAAGCAGAAACTCTTAGTTTACTGTTTCAGACCCATTTTCCGGGAAATCAGACTGTCATCGGCTCGTTGCACACTCCCTCATTGGATACTGCGGCTGTAGCGATGAAAACAACTCGGCGTAGCTGGTATGTTGCGTCACGCGTGGCAACTACTGAGGCCATTGAATTTGCTGTGGCATCCTTCGATGGCTTTAAGTCGCCGGGCACTGATGGGATATACCCCGTTATGCTGCAAAAAGGTATAAGACAGCTGCTTCCTACACTGAAAAGAATTTTCACTGCTAGCCTGGCACTTGCCTACATACCTATCCCTTGGCGCGCGGTGAAAGTGGTCTTTATTCCCAAAATAGGGAAAGAGGATTACTCACTAGCCAAGAGTTTTAGACCAATAAGTCTAACATCATTCCTGCTGAAAAGCATGGAAAGACTAGTAGAGTTGCACGTGCGCAAAGATGCCCTTCGATTGCATCCTCTGTCGGACATGCAACATGCTTATCAGCGCGGAAAATCCTGCGAGACTGCGCTTCAAAACCTAGTTGGGAGAATTGAATGCGCTCTCGAAAGGAAAGAGTACGTACTAGGCATTTTCGTCGACATTGAGGGAGCTTTTGATAACGCTACCTTCGACAGCATGTGTAACGCTGCTAGACGGCATGGCGTAGATGAAGCACTGGTCTTGTGGATCAAAGCAATGCTTGTGCACAGGACATTGATCGCTGATACAGGCCTCGAACAATGTGTCAAGTCTGGAGTAAACAGGGGCTGCCCGCAAGGTGGCGTCTTGTCTCCGCTGCTATGGTGCATGGTGGTCGACTCTCTGCTAGATGCTCTCAATGCCTCTGGAATCTATGCCCAGGCCTATGCGGATGATGTTGCTGTTCTCTCTGTCGGCTCATGTTTAGCGAATGTCTGTCTCAAAGCGCAGGCGGCGCTAAACGTGATCGATGACTGGTGCACGAGAAATGGGCTGTCGGTTAATCCTCTTAAGACCGATGTCGTTCTCTTCACGAGAAGGAGGAAAACAACTGGCATTGCTCAGCTGGTGCTAAAAGGCATTCCCATCCCTATATCCAAGGAAGCTAAGTATCTAGGAGTCATTCTAGATAACAAACTTCTCTGGTCAAAACATGTTGAGTCCAAAACCACCAAAGCGCTGTCAGCTTTCTGGCAATGCAAAGGTGCCTTTGGCAAAACATGGGGCTTATCGCCGAAAAAGGTCCTTTGGATCTACACGGCAATGGTAAGACCGATAATCTCATATGCATCGGTTGTTTGGTGGAGCAGGCTGACACGAAAACACGTTGTGGCTTCACTCACCAAACTCCAAAGAGCGGTCTGCCTCAGTTGCACGGGGGCTTTCCCCAGCACACCGGGAGCTGCTTTGGATGCTATGATGAACCTTCCACCCCTTGACATATATATCAGAGGGTGTGCACTGAAAACTATTTCTCGCCTAAAGAGGAATGGTCTTTGGTACAACTCGCAGTGGAGTGAGGGTGTACTTGTGAGAGAAATATCCTACGATCACTGTCTCATGGATATGCCCTCTGACGCAATGACACCTGCCATCCTACTGCGCAGTAACTACACAGTCACATTTCCTTGGCGTCAGGACTGGCTTTGGCCAGACACTGAACCTGGAACAGAATGTCTTCGCATCTTCACAGATGGCTCCAGGACTGATCAGGGATCCGGCGCCGGAGTTTTCTTCGAGCGCGAAAACATTCGACTGCACTTCTCGTTAGGAAAATATGCGTCTGTCTTCCAGGCGGAGATTTACGCAATCCTAATGGCCATGCACTATGTTGTGAAACACAGATGGAGGGGAAAGAGCATATGTGTCTGCAGTGACAGCCAAGCTGCACTCAAAGCTGCATCCAATCCTCTGTCCAACTCCAAACTAGTGCATGAACTCAAGACCTTGTTGAACAAAGTCGGAAGACTTAATTCACTTAGGCTTGTATGGGTTCCAGGTCACTCTGGAATCCCAGGAAACGAGATCTCCGATGAACTCGCTAGAAAAGGCTCAGAGGAGAGTTTCTCAGGGCCTGAACCCGCCTTAGGTCTACCAGCTTCAACGGTTAAATCTGACATCAATGACTGGGTCTTTAACGTACACAGTCGTAGATGGAAGGAATATCCAGGATGCAGGATGACTAAGCGCGTACGCCCTGACGTCTGTAAAAAGTCCGCAACATTCTTCTTATCCTTAAGAAGAAATGACTGCAGAAGGCTAACGGGCGTCATTACGGGCCATTACACTTTTGCCAGGCATCTTTACGTGCTTGGCATCAGTGAGACGCCTACCTGTGCTGCTTGTTGCGAGGAGGACGACACAGCGGAACACTTTCTCTGCGACTGTCCCGCCTTCGCTCGTGCACGGTGGCGCACCCTTGGGGCCGACGTGGTGGGTGCCGAATCTCTTAGCTCAACATCACTGAAGCCCCTTCTCACTTTTCTCCGGACAACGGGGAAAATACAATAAAGACAAGGTGTCTGTCTGGTAGTACAATGGACCAGTATTTGTGTCTGAGTGCTCCAGCAGATTGTAGAAGCCTCCAACAAAAAAAAAAAAAAAAAAAAAAAAATACTTTCCAAGAGCCGCCGCGAATCATGCCGAAATATCCGACATCACAGTCGAAGAAGTTCGGTATGCGGTTAAAAACTCCAAGAAAAGAAAAGCTGTTGGGCCGGACGGGATACCCTCTGAGTTCTGGAAAAAGATGGGAGACATCGGGTCTAGATGGCTCATGGTTCTTATCTCCAAACTTATGAGATGCGGCACTATGCCTAATCAATGGAGGGAAAGATATCTTCGTCCTTTGCACAAAGGAAAGGGTGATACGCGAAATTGTGATAACTACCGTTCTGTCAAGCTGATGTCGCACACCATGAAGATCGTTGAACGGGTATTAGATAGCCGACTGCGGAAAATAATACGACTATCTGATGACCAGTGCGGGTTTGTCTCGGGTAAATCAACGACAGATGCAATCCAAAGTATAAGGGTCATGATGAAAAAGCATCGTGATTCATCAAAGGACTTGCATATGGTGTTGGTTGATTTCGAGAAGGCCTTTGACCGGCAACCAAGAGATTTTTTATGGGTAGCGCTAAGACAAAAAGGAGTTCCAGAAACCTACGTGCGAGTGATCATGGACATGTACAAGAGAGCAACGACAAGAGTAAGATGCACCGCAGGAGTCACCGAAGAGTTCGCAATCAAAGTCGGTGTACACCAAGGGAGCGTCCTCAGCCCACTGCTCTTTATAGCAGTTCTTGATTGCTTGCTTGAAGGAAAAGTGACGGACCCCAATGTGCACCAGCTATTCTTTGCTGACGATGGAGCCATTAGAAGTGATGATCAGACGTCCCTACAACGAGCACTTGATGTGTGGGTGGACATTTTTGAGGGACACGGGTATCGTATTAGTTCAAAGAAGACAGAGTATCTGTGCTGCCCGTTCTCTGAGCCTCATCAGCCTATTCCAGACATTTACTTGAATGGAAGAGTGCTTCCCAAGTGTGTTTAAATATCTGGGATCTATGATTAATAAAGAAGCAACTTGTGATGACGACATCAACCATCGCGTAAGCGTAGGGTGGATGAAGTGGCGGGAAAACTCCGCCATCTTCTGTGATCGAAAAATGGCCCCTAAGCTGAAAGGAAGGCTCTACACTTTAGTTGTACGTCCGGCGCTCACATACGGTTCAGAATGCTGGACAATACACAAAATGTATGAGAGCAAATTAACGGCAGCTGATATGAAGATGCTTCGCATGACAGCGGGAGTAACAAAGCGTGACAGAATTAGAAGTTCAAAGATCCGAGAAAGCCTCCACGTAAAAGAAACCATCGCGCGACCGACTCAGTTGGTATTGCCATATTCAAAGGAGAGATCCTTTGAACCCCGCCCAATAGGCGATATCAATCAACGTTCCAATTTCAACACGCAAAAAAGGCAGGCCGAAAAACAATTGGTGCAAACAAATGCAAAAACACCAGCATTTGATTGGCCTCAGCGATGAAGTAATCCCCAACGGAGAAGCCTGCCGCTACTTTCTGAGGTCAAACCGGCGGACCCCACCAGCGGACCAGTAGGAATGCAGTTAAGTGGGAAGGTTATGGTCCTACACTTCTGACCATAGCGACGCCGGAAAAAAAGAGTATATCCATAGCTTCTTCTAGAGTGTCTGGTTCTCTACAGACTAAGATTGATTTCATAGGTTCTGGGATTTTATTAATAAAAAGTCTCAGTGCAGACTTCCTGTTATTTTCGGCGCACGCATTTGCCGGATTTCCTGCTCCTAGTATTAGATAGGTTTTATTGATGAGCCGTCTTAGTTTCTTTCTTAGGACATTATAGTAGTCCACGCAATTTGTTCGGAATTGGATGCTTCTCATTTCGTCAAACAGTTATTCACAAGTGGCTTTATCTCTGAAGTTATTGGAGAGAATTTGTTTGATGTCAGCCCATAAAGTTGCTTGATAATTTATATCTATTACTTCTTTTGCTCTACTCTTAAGTTTGCTCTTGATTATGTCAGAAAAGAGGCCCTGCGCGAAATTGTCGTATGTCTGAAGTAGTGGGTGTATTCGGTCTACTAAGTCACAAATTGTTTGTAATTCGGTTGTTACGCCGTTAAATTCTGGTAGTCGGTCTAAGTATTTTAGAGGGTCGATTGATAACTGTGCCATTCTTATTTTTATTTTGCTTCTAAGGCAGGGAATGGGGAAAAAAATGTACAACTTGGAGAAAAAAACATTTCGAGCTATATACTAATGTAAGTTTAACATGTGGAAATATACACTAAAGTTAACATACGGATTGTTTTGGTGTTGCTTGTTCCTTGGTTGGTCTTTGTTCTTGCCTCTTCCTGTGTTGCAGTTTGTTTCAGGCTTTTTGTTGTGGTGTATGATTTCACGTATATTTACACGAATTGTTTTATACGCTGTACTGTTCTACGCACTGCACTCTACTGTTTCACGTGCTGTATTGTACTGTATTGTTTCGCGCACTGTACTTGTTTTCACGCGCTGTAATGTTTCACGCACTGTACTGTTTTCACGCGCTGTAATGTTTCACGCACTGTACTGTTTTCTCGCGCTGTAATGTTCTGTATTATTTCACGCACTGTACTATTTTCTCGCGCTGTAATGTTCTGTATTATTTCGCGCACTGTACTGTTTTCACGCGCTATAATGTTTCGCGCACTATATTGTTCTACGCGCTGCGTATAGTATTCGAGATGTTGATCAAACGTAAAAACGTAAGACAGAGTTTAGAGGTATTCTTACGCCGCGAAACCGGACTTCAGCATCCCATCCTCGTCGCCAGTTAAGAAAACTCAAAGTTTAATTTTTTTAACAATATGCCTTTATTGAATCTCTCTTAAGACTAAAGTTACAATATTTGTTGCCTGCTATATATACTTTGATGTGATCGATCATGGTAGGAAAAGAACTCGAAATGCTTAGTAGGCAGGTTTCAACGAATGTTGAAACAGCCTTTGTTTACTTAAAAAAATGGGTCAGTTTTGGCTTTGTATTCTTTCTCATTTTGCTTATTTCCATATATGTATTGTATAGAGTATGCGGAAAAGTGTTATGTGGGCTGAACGATTGGCTATGGCTTACATAGCATAATTATATGTGGGTTATTTGTGTTTGTTGACCGCGGATCGTGTTGCATGTACGGATCTTTGGGTGAATAATTGGCTATGGCTTACATAGCATAATTATATTATGGGAGGATTGATCTTGGTCGTAACATCTAAGCAGTGGATGGAAGCCAGTGGTTCATTACCAAAGAAAGTGAAGTCGATCGTATCTGCCGAAAGATCCTGGCCAGCGTGTTTTGGGATGCGAAACAGGCGAATATTACAGAATGAATATTTTCAATGCCCTCACTTACGTGAAGAAATACTGATTTTGGAGAAACACTGGATCAAGTGTGTCAAAATCGAAGAAGATTATGTCGGAAAATAAAATTCTTTTTAACTTAAAAATGTCGTCTTTCATTATCAGACCGCGAACTTATCCCAGTAAGTATGGTACCTTTGGTATCTTATAATAACAGTTAAAAACAGAATTAACAGCTTAAGTGGAAGTTTTCGTAAAATTAAACCACAAATCAATGTTCATCATTGTTGGTTGATGAGTTTCTATTGCAGGCGACCTGAAAGGCGATCTGAAGATCAAAATTATCGATGACTTTTTGAAGAATTAGAGAGGCAATTTGGATGTTATATCCTGAGCCGCCGCTGGCTTAATGGCATAGTCCTTCCTATTCAAAATAACGGGTAGAAGGAATCTAAAAATGTCAATTACATGACCTCAGAGGCCGATCAGCTTTTCCTCTAACCGAAATTATTCGATCTTCAAATTTCGCACGCAATAAATTTATTGCTATTAGATTGATTGATTTGTTAAGACCGTCCTAATCAATTTTTTTGATTTGGGAAAAGAAGTCGATCAACATGTTGCGGTAACATATTTTAGAGGTGGTAGTGGTGCAATGGTAATCATCACCGACTGTTGAGCGGAAGGTCTGTAGATCAAGTCTGACCATAGCCAAGAACAATTCCTATGCGGAAAAAAATACTGTGCAACAACACCAGTTGTGAGAGAGAGATGATCACAAAATGCTGGCGAAGGCATAACCCTCGCAGTATAAGATCACTTCAAAATTCATAATAAAATAAAAATAAAAAAAATTGCTGTAAAACTACAAACAACGTGACAAATTCAGTCGAATCCCAAGACAACCACCTCCAGAGAGTAGTGAACGAACATCTTCGACACAAACCATCCGCACCCCGTCCAGATTGTGTGACAAACATCATAAGAGGGTAACTCTTGAACTTGCACGAATTATAAAAAAAAATTGTAACTGTCTCTTCAGCTTCATATTTGAAAAAGTACGGGCCAATAATTTCCAAATCATAATCCATACCAAATTGGTTTTCTTTGGACCTATTGGCTTTTCGTGAATCTCGATCTCGTGCGCGTTTTTCGGTTTTCAAATACGTACTCATTGTTGTTTATTTGCGTACACATTCATCAATAAAACTGATTCATCAGAAAAGATAAAACTTGTTAAATTGCCTTGGCAATCCATTTAACCAATCCGAAATATCATAGAGGGTCTGAAGGCTTTAATTGTTGTCTACTTTGGATGTTAAAAGCATGCAAATTAAGATCAACTTTAAAATTTGCCGTAAACTGCCATGAGTGACTTCGGTGACAAATTGGAATGTTTGGCTGGTTTCACTGTGTACTCGATACCGAACCAAACAATGTATCTTGCACGAACTCCAGACTCAGTAGAGTGATTATGTTAAAAGACGATCATATGAATTTTATGAAATATGGCTTTTAGATTGTACACCTGTCAAACAAATTGAACACATTGAATTCAATAGATAACAGTAATCACTCACCTTTTTATAAAGTATCTATCTATATATATAATACGCCAGTGAAGCCGCTTCTCCTCCTAAACTAAAAGTCGCACAGGCAAGTGCGATACACCGTTGGAAAGCTTATGGTCTGAAGTGGCCGGATAAGGTTTAAAAATCACTCAAAAGTTAATTTAAACGCGATTTAAACTGGATTTAAGATTCAGCGCGTGATTTAGTAGCAATTAAAATTTCAGAAAAAAAATTTTATTCGTCACATATCACTGACAACAAACTGATAAAAATAAAATAACTGTTTTTAAACTAAGGTGAGTTGTGAACATCAGAGGCATAACTTACAATTTTATTTGTTATAGAACAACCTAAATGCCTCGAAGAGTGCGTTCACGTCCTTCAGGTGAAACTTTAAGAGCCACCTGCTCACGTTATACTATTATTTATTGAACTTATTTCATTTTCAGTACTCTTAGTAAATAACTAAATTGATTCTGAGGCGGTACGAAGTTCGCCAGGTCAGCTAGTTATATGGATATTGCATATATATTAATCGGTGACTATCATCGAATTAAGAATAACAAGGCCGCAGGAATCATCAAAATTAATAAAGTATAGTGAATATACGCATAATTAACATGCAAACTACTTTTGTTAAATAAAAAATTAATTAGATGGCCATCTACGTTTGAAAAAGAAAAGAAAAATAAGAAGAAGAACGATGTACAAGGAAGACCTTTGCGGTTATTATGATGACAAATCTATTGGGTCGATAGTGGTATCATGTGAATTCCTTATTTGATTATTATAATATATAAAATCTTGCTACATTACAATAGGTATGTACGAGTATATATCGCTTAAAAAAATTTATCAAAACGAACATAACGACCAAATTCTAGGGTTAAAGTTCTGGTTGTTTATAACCTTAACAATTCTTATTATTTATTTGCTAGTATTCCTTTATTTCTTTACTTATAGAGAGCATTGCTACTTTAAATTGCAAGTAAGCTCGAAAAGATTAGGCAAAAACAAAAAGCTCCTTAACATTAAACACACAACAGACACAAAGGGATTTAAATGCATTTTAAGGTATTTACTTAACACTTTAGTCACAAAATGGAAGAATGGAATTGCACTTAGATGATGCAAAACAACCAAGAAGCGCTATAAAACTACTCCAGCAACCTACCAAAACTGCTATGTATGTACTTCCATTTGCATTTAAATGGGAAATGGTAGGAAGCTTAGCGCATCATCCAAATGACGGTCGAATTTTGATTCACTAGACAATTCCCTGAAACGAAAGATGCAATCGTATTAGGAAGCGTTTTCATTTCAACTTGAGTTTATCTTTTGTCGCTATCACTTGAAAGTACTTATTTCAATTTTACTACACACAGGCTGGCCAACATTCATCCGAAAATAAGCGTCCCAAGCAGCACGTTTATAATCATAAGCGGGCGATTACAATCAAGTATTACAATAAAAGAATGTTTGACATATACATATGTAGGTACATATATGTGAGTTTAACTAATAACAGGGAATCCAGAGGTTAATGTTTAAATTATAATAACAATGTAGAAAACTCGTAACATTCTAGTATATTAATGATTTAATGATTTAAATATATCGCCAATATAAGAGAGGATTATCTTATTATGTTGTTAATAATATGGTTTCCAGCTGATCTGGATTCAACAATACATAGGCAATGTTAATCCGAATTTATTTAAAACTTCCGGCCTTCCTCTTTAATGGTCTGCATTATTACTTTTTGTCGCTATTTGGTGAGCAGAGCTCACATCGATTTACGTTACTCGAGAGAACAAAGTGCATTTCCTTTTATCACTTTAGCCTTTAATTGAGATCCCAATAAGGAACTTGTTGCAAGACTTATGTCCAAATATGCTTCTTGTTAACGAAACTAAGATATACAATATTAGAATCCCGCGATTATATGTAGTTTAGCAAAGTAGCTTTTGTTGTCAATTGAGTATTTTTTTGTGTGAGTTGTTACTGTTTTCTAAAATATTTTATCATAATTATATTTTTGGATTACATCGTGGCTCATATGTAGGAGTGTCATGCCGATGAAATAGGTTTTGAATCTCTGTGATACTTGTTTGATATTGACAAAACCCTGATTTTAGAAAAAGCTTCTCGGAATTCGCCATTCAGATTTCGCGATCGATAAACAGTTACTTATAGAAAGAAATGAATCACATAAAATTTAGGTGATTGAAAGAAGCATTGGTTCTGGTTTTTCCACTAGAGGATATGGACGTTTAAAATTGGTTCGTAGCGTTTTACCATATATTGCGAAAGAATTACATTCTCCTTCTGTTACGTCGCCGTCGAGCGGAGAAAAATAAATCGAACGAGTCCAGCTTTGTTCTTAGGAAAATTTATTTTTGCGACGAATCAGCAATCATGTATACGAGTACATGTAATTTGATTAGAGCGGAGAAAAATAATTCAAATGAGTAAAGCTTTGTTCTGAGGAAAATTTATTTTTGCGACGAATTTTGCTTCATTAACATATGAGAAAAAGTCCTACCCAAGTCATCGAATTTTAGTGTAAATGTGTAAATATAATGAAAATGGTGGCCATGTTGTAGTTAAGCAGATGTTGAAGAGATTTGCATGTTTTAAAGTGGCGAGCCGCGAAAGTTCAAAGACGATGAATTAGGGGTTCGATAAAGACACGTGTCAAACACTTCAAAAATGATCTGAATAGTTGAAAATTGACTTCTACACAGTAGAAAAATTCCTTTAAACTATGGTAATGATCCAAAATAAGAAAACTAGATCTACCACCCCCTATTAAATCCGCCATAGTTACCTATAAAGCACTTATCCTTGCTAACAAATGAGAAAAAAATACTGGCTGGAGATAAGCAAACCTTGAGTTTTTCAATTCCATTTTAAATAAAAATGTATTATATTTTTTTTTTTTATAAAAAAAACGCTTCAAAGTCCCGGTAAGAAAGAAAATGAACTTAAGAATCGTACAATTATTCATCACTCAAGATCACCCTGGTTTTATTTTTTAGCATTGTACCAGGTTGTTCAAAATTTGCCGTTCGAACCATTTTATGGTTTAAAATATATTTTATTATTCAATATAACCTCCCTAAGCTTCAATACACCTGTTCCAGTGATCTTCTAATTTATAGATTCCATCCCTGAAGTGAGACTCCAGAAGACTTCTTCTATTTCCTATTTCTTCGTTTGATGAAAATCGTTTTCCACGCATATGCAGTGCTGTGCAAAATAATAAGGACAGAGGGAATTCCATGTATTCATCATATTTATGCTATATCATATTTGTGCAATTTAACTGCACAAGCAACAGAATATCTTTTGCGTTGGGATTCCGCTGGATGTTAACGGTAAAGTTCTGACATCACAGCTGCTTTAACAGAATAGTACATATATTCCAGTAATTTTGCAGCTATTGTAGCAGATGGCCGTTTTAACGAAATTCAATTTCGAGATACATAGTAACATTTGGTAACCCACAAACTGATCAGTTTTGTTTTATTTTCTGTTGTTAAGTATTTAAAATAAATATTGAGCCCGAATTTGCAATAGAAATTCTGATCATTATAGAGAAAGGTGGGCCGTAAGCACTACAATCTTGAACGTGCGGAAATAATTCAAAATCTGAGAAAGAAAAGCATATCCTTAAGAGAAATTGCCAAAATTGTCTGTTATTCACTAGGAATGGTGGTGAATGCCTTAAAAACCAAAAAAAATAATTAATAAAGGTGCATGTTCGAAAACACAAGATAACGTTGAAACGGCCATTTTTTACAACCTCTGCGGAAACTAAAACTTGACGTAGATAGTTCTTTAATCAGAAGAAGTTATATGGAGCAAAATGTAAAGGCCTGTTTCCAAAGAAATGTCCCTTCTGACAAAAAAGAATTGGGGATGCAATTAATTTCGCTAAAACACACTATCCGAAACCAGTAGAGAAATGACGCAACATACTCTGGTCTGACCTCTTTGTTAAATGGAGGTTTTTTCCATATCTTTCCTCCAACTGTATTTTAAAATATTTTCAATTTACTGTACATATTGCATATCCTTACCCATACCAATTGTGTTTTTAGCAGTAAGGATCTATAAAACCATCTCTATGCAAGTCTGGAAAAATTATAATATTATTGTTTAAAACACTGTTATATTAAGCAAGAAATAAATCTCTCTCTCTCTGGTCTGATGAAACTAAAATCAATTGATTGGGAACAAATGCTAAGGAGAAATATGTCGGAAGGCCGGCTGGAAATGAATTTATTCCGAAATATTCGGTGAAAACTGTAAAGTAGCGGAGGGAATATTATGATCTGGAGATTTTTTCACTACTATGGTGTTGAACCAATTTACTTTATACAAGATATTCTAAAAAAGGAAAAATACGTTGACATTTTATATAATAGAACAATCCCTTTGCTGATGCCAACTTGCCATTGTTTTGGTGGTTTCAATAAGACAATGACTCTAAATATACCGCTTAAGTAATGAAAAAGTGGTTTAAGGATAGGAATATCAAAGTTCTTCAGTGGCCTGCACAATCCTCAAACCTTAATCCCATCGAAAATGTGTGGGAATTCGCTTAGAAAGAGCTTAAAGAAATGCCAAAACCAAGAAATAGTCTTGAGCTGTGGGAAAATGTTCAAAATATTTGGTATAATATTCCGAGCTCACTCTGTCAGACTCTATGCAGTGTAGAGCATGAGTCATGGTACCCTGCGATAATTTTCGCAAGTAATTGAAAATCGAATTATTGGGATACAAGATCTAAAATACTTCTTTATTTTCATTTATAATAATAATATAATAGTAACAAAGTAATTAATATAGATAAAAAATAACGAAATTCATTTAAAAACAAAAAATGGTTATAATATTTCATTCAAATCCATAAAACAAGCATTGGAAAAGCCTTGGTATCCTTGGAGAATTAAAGACATCTGTTAGCTTTTGGTTTAACTCAATGTTCAAAACTAATATCTAATATTTATTAGGAAATTCTTTAAGTTTTAAAACATCCTTTAAATGGCTGGGAATGGATTGTACATTTTGTAATACCGGGAGTTATTTGCTGCCATTCTTCTTATAGTAAATCTTTGAACTGAGATTTACTTTTGATTTAATGTTTTCGCAGTCGTTTCTGAAAATGATCCTATAATGCTCCCGTGGGTTAAGATCTGGGCTTTGTGATGGTTTTACAATCATATGAGGTGTGTTGTAAACGATCCACATCTGAGCAGCTGAGGCAGTGCGTTTAGGATCGTTGTCTTTCTGAAAGTAAAAGTGTTTGAAATACCCAATTTTTCAGCACTCAATTATGAATAAGTTCCCAACACCAGCAGGCGCCATACTGTCTTTCACTGTCTTTATGGTATTCGTTGGTTCAGTACTTTACCTTGTTTTCTCCACTCTTTGAAACGTTCTTCGGAGCCAAACACTGCTTATATCGACTCATCCGGAAAAATCACCCTGTCCCAAAAAAAAGTTGCCGTATTTTTGAACTCATTAGCGGAGTCTATTATCTTTTTCTTCTTTACCTCCAAGACCACTTACAGTTTTCTGCGATGTGTATAAAAGTTATAACCAGATCTCTGAATAGATCTTCGCACAGTCCAAGCTGATAGCTGATACGATTTTGTTCTGTGATGTTTCAATATCACGATATTTCTCGACTTATTCTCTACTCTGTTTTTTTTTCAAAGTGATTTATTACCTTAATTATTGTAGATTTTATTCTTCCTGCTTTTTCAGCAATTTCCCTGTTAGATTTTCCCTGTGAAAATTTAAACTTATCTCCCTTTCATCTATCGTTAATACTTTTCTGTTCATTTTGTAATTTCAACTTTTACGTAATTTCGCACATAGAGGTGGAAGTTCTACACCAAACTGACAGCTCTTCTCATTGTCTCTTATATTATGACGAAATTCAGTTGTTGGATTTTCCGATACCTTTTTTACAGCGAAGCCCAACAACTCTAAGGGCACTAAGACATTTTCACTGCAATTTTGTTGTTTTAGATTGCTAAATATGATTAAATTCTCAAGTTTGTAAATTATCGTTACTTTTTCTTTGTTAAATTAAGAAACACACCCGATCACAATTAGGAATTCCAAATTATTTAAAATGCTAGTCTTATTACCATATTTTAATTACCAATTTGTGAAATTTAATGCAGAGTACTATGACTACACTGTAGATATAGCGCTGTTTTAAAAAATATTGGGCAAACTACCAAATATTAATGAATTAATGTCTTTTATAAATTCCTTATTAATGAACCTTTGAATTTTTTTATATTTTCAAGAAAGCATTCGTCATTTTTTGTATAGTATTTATTATTTTACACAGCTCAGATCATTGAATAATTGTTAACTTTCAGTTGTTTTATTATCCTTTGTTAAAATGAACAGATTTATATTTATTCGAATTCATTTATATTCATAAATAAACAAAAATAAATAATGGGATAAAGTTCCGAATAGTACTCATCTATCAATTTCTTCAAATTTTTTGTACGTATAGTCTAATCTGTCAGAATTTAAAATGAGAAGCAGTTTTTGGAGCAAATTACTAGAAAGGACTAAAAGAATGTGCTAAATTTGAATATGTGCAGTCCAATATCCCATTTGCAATTATTGTAGATATGTATGAACAATTCCTGAATTTTTTTTTATTTTTTTTTAAGTTAAAAATGAATTTTACAAACATCCTTTATACATACAAAGCAACTGCTAAATTTATTATTATCATCAACAACTTTACTTCTTTATTTCCAAAAAGTATAAATTAATTATCGAAATTGTTTTCAAAAACAGCCAAAAAAATTTGAGCTAAAATATATACTTAACACTTAAAAATAAAGTAGTTTTTTACCTATTTTAGGGATGTAACTTTTATCTGATCACATTATAATACATATATGTATATATGTAAGTATAATAATTAATTCACTCCAATTTGCCTGGACGAATCATTAACCGGTGTAACAACGCTTTATATCTTTCAGCAACCTTGGTTCAACTTTTATACACGACGACGCCACAGAAATTAACATAAATATTCCTTCATACTGTCGGCATGAACACCATCACGGGACAATTGACGACACATCCACCGCCACGACAATTCAATATTTTGGGTATAAGAAGCTGTTTTAGAATTCACAAGCTCCTTGGAAAGATTCACAGCGAAATGCTGGTATCCAAAAGATGTAAAATCAAGTTATCCCTTCCAACAATCTATGTGAATTTTGATCATCAAATGCTTCCATACAAACTTCCCTACAAAAAGAAAACCGATTCGAAGCCGTCTTACGTGAAACTTTTTTAAGTTTTTGTATTATGTAGGTATTATATTGCAGTAAGTACAACATATTTGGTATCGTTGAACATGTTTTCGTTTTATAATTACGTTAAAAAGATACATACTAGCCTTTTTTTTTAAATTATTCTTCTTGAAAGAAGGACATATTGTTCAAAAAAGTTCATATCTTAAATATTTGTAAATGGATTACAATGCTATTTCTTTCAATTTAAAAATACCTAATTGTTACTTTAATTTGTGGTATCATTTATATATATATACATATCTAATTTTAAAAATATTGAGTTTATTTTCTGCAAGATATTTAAACTTAGCACACCTTTTTAGTCCTTTCTAGCAATTTGCGCCAAAAACCGCTTTGGCTTCATACTTTTGACATATACATATTAGACTTTACGAACACAAAATTTGAAAAAAATATCGGAGATGAGTACTATTCGGAACTGCGCCCAAATAATGGTATGAATATCATTCACATTTTTTTTTTTTAATCTAAGATAAATTACTTCCCTACCTGTGCAGGGACTGGTTAAGAATATCCCTGCAGCGATACCTCTCGCTTGTCGTAAAAGGCGACTAAAACAAAGGTAAACAAAAATCACATCTAGGCAATTTAGAAAACACCAAGGTGAACGTTTGCTACGAACAGTTAGCATCGATCCAGAGGGCGCCATCCTGGATGACGACTTCTTCGTGATCGAGGATCCTCAGGAGAAGGTGGCGGCAGTGGGAGCTGTTTTCCAGGAAGTGTATAAGGTGAATGATATCATTCGCCCAAACCACGAATTGGAAAACAGAGTTCTACTTCATAGCTCCTACCTTAGAAATGATATCGATCATTGGCGATCCGAGAATCTTGGTTTTACCAGATTCGATGACGACTTCATGGCAAATAATGCCATCACCGTCGACGGAAGATCTCCAGATGATCTTTCGGTCATTGAAAAGGAAAAAATCCGCGGGTATCGACGGTATATCCAATGTTGTGCTTAGGCACCTTCCGCCAGTGGCTGTAGAGAGGTACACCATCCTGTTCAATAATGCACTGAATAGTGCATATTATCCAGTGCACTGGAAGACAGCGGTGGTGCAACCAATCCCCAAGAGAGGTAAGGACACCTCTAACCCGGCAAATCTCCGGTCGATAAGTCTCCTTCCGAGTGTCAGCAAGGTCTTCGAGAAGGTGGTCGATAGGGCCCTGTCTAAATGGGCTGAGGACAATAAAATCACCCCGGTTAACCAATTCGGTTTCAGAGCGGGGCATGACATAATTCATGCCGCGTCCAAACTCGTGTCGGATATTCAATGGAATAAATGCAAGAACCAATGCACGGGTGCCTGTCTGATCGACTTGGAAAAAGCCATCGACACCGTATGGCTAGAAGGTCTTTATTACAAGCTCAATCGGCTGAGCATAAGTAAACCACTGCTATATATGATTTTTGACATGTTAACAGATAGAAAGTTCGTAGTGAAAATTGCCAACGTGACTTCTACCCAAACATTTGATATTAACAACGGACTGCAACAGGGTACGGTGAACTCGCCGATCCTTTTCAGCATTTACTTCAGTGATTTGATAGCTTCTCTTCACCATTCTATAGCGTATGCGGACGATCTAATCGCGTACAGATCAGGTCCAACGATCGACGTCATTGTCACTCTCTTGCAGCGTGACTTCGAAAAAATTCAGCAGTATTGTGATGACTGGAAGTTGAAGATCAACTGCCAGAAATCAGAAACTATTTTGTTCAGAACGCCTTTGTCTAGGGCCTCTCGAGACACTAGAAAAAATTGGCGCGGGTTCTCAATTCTTGGACAGGACGGGCGCCCACTGGCGAAACAAAGTGTAGTCAGATACCTTGGGATCTGGCTAGACCAGTAGCTATATTTTGACAAACATGTAGATGCTGCTCTGGCAAGGGCCCGAGGCGCTTTCGCTCTGACAAGATGGCTGTTTCATTGCAGCCAGGGTGATCCCAGGGTGAAGGTAATCTGCTAAATGGCCTTAATCAGGCCCATGATTGCCTATGGATGCCCCGTCTGGTTCAATGTGAGAGCCAGCTTAATGGAAAGGATTCGGGTGTTTGAGCGACAATGTCTTGGGACTTGTCTCGGATTACATAGGACACCCGAATCTGATTACACGAAATTTTACCCGAACGAGGTCCTATACAATAGGGCCAGGATTGTACGGGTGGATAACTTCCTGATCAAACTGATTCGAGGCCACGTTGCGAGAGCAATGACTTCGGTCAATAGCCTAATCTCTGGGGCTTACTACCCCAATGATTTATATCACGAGAGAGTGCGCCTTAACGGCTTTGTCCCGCCAGAAGCATTCCTTTATTTAGATAGATGTGGGCTGATCCAGGATAGATTGGCGGTGCCGCTAATCTTCGACGTGGGTCGCAATTCCGTGGAACGGCGATTCCTCAACGGACCCGATGTCGCGCTCAGTGAGCCCGAGCGTCTCAGGTTCTGTAGATCGCTCTCACGCCGGGATTGAGGAGACGTAGTGCGCCAGCATCAACGCTTTTGGTGGCTGGAGGGAGCTGCGACAGTGGACATTTCAATAGCTTCAGCATCTTCAATGCAGGGCTTACCTAACACCAATGGCAGGCTTACATAGGGTAGGGTAGAGTAGGTTAGGGTAGGATAGAACAAAAAAAAAATGTAAAAACCAAAAAAATTATAAATATATTAAATTAGGGTGTCCCACGAGCAGTGTGCCAAAAAGCTAGAGCGTGTAGGTCTGGTCAAGACAAGAAAAAAATCGTATGGGAGGGGGGGGGGGGGGGTCTATTCCACCTCGTTTAGCCGGGAGGGGCAATTTTCTAAAAAAAATTACTTAATTTGGAAAAAAAATTATTAAAAATCACCAGTTACATCCACAATGCCGTGATATACTTTTTTGTAAAGCCAGAAACCTCTTCTTTCATCATGTTTTTAAACGAAGCTGTTTTAAGGAATAGTTTTTGAGAAATTAATTTTCAAACTCAAAATTTTGAAAAAAAAATGAAAAAAAAAAAATTCCGAACTATTTTTTTTCAAAATTGTATGTAATTAAGTACTAATTTTTTTTCAAAAATTCAATTCTCTTATTAGTTTTTAGTTAATAACAGAAAACCGGATGCAAAAATGTTTTGTAGTTTTTGAGAAATTAAAAAAAAACCCGAACCATTTTTTTCTAAGAAAAACCTTTTTTTTTGGTTTTAACGCGGCTGGACTTGTAGGCAAATTAATGTATGAAACATTGACCTCTTTTTTATTATTTTTAAAAACTTTGGAGTTTTATTATAATCAATTTTCAATATGATCCCGATTTTTTAGAAGGCAAAGATTATACCTCCTTCTAATGGCTGCACATATGTAAGTCAAGCAATTTGACTCCAGCGACTTCAATCCGTTCTTTCAGTTGTTCCACAGATACTATTTCCACTTCGTAAACATAATTCTTCATGAATCCCCACACATAAAAATCTAGAGGAGTTAAATCTGGTGATCTAGGTGGCCATGCCGTGGGGCCCCTTCTTCCGATCCAACGGTCACTAAAATGATCATCCAGCCAGTTTCTAACCCGTAAGCTGTAGTGTGCTGGTGCTCCATCTTGCTGGTAGATTAAATTATCTGCTATGGCCAAAGGAACGTTGTCCATCAAATCGGGCAAAAGGTCTCGTAGGAACTGCAGGTATGATTCTCCATTAATAACGGCATTCAAAAACCGGGGCCCGATTACAGTTTGTCCAACAATACCAAGCCAAACATTACAGCTAGAGCGATGTTGTGATTTATTTTGTTTTTTGTTGTGTGGATTGGTGTTACTCCAATGATGCAAATTGTGTTGTGGAAGTTAGTAATCCCATCTCTGGTAAACTGTGCTTCATCCGTCCAGAATATCTTTGCAAAATAGTTTCGTTTAGTTTCATCTCGAAGCAGTAATGATCAACAAAATTCTGCTCTCAAAAACTTGTCGTTTGAGGTGAGTTCCTGAACTGGCCTAAAATGGTACGGGTGTAAGTTTTCGGTATGAAGCACTCTCCATACTCTAGATATGGGCACTCCAAGCATATTAGCTATCCTCCTTGTACGAAGAGAGGGATTACGTCGGACCAAATCCAAAAATTGCGGTTTTATTGTCTTAAGGTCCTAGCGGGTAGAACCCATCGGCGGCGGGCGGACCCAGACGAAATTGGCAGGTCAGTTTTCAGACATTATCAATGAAAAAAAAGGATTAATCCAGGGTTATTCCAATACTGTGTCACTTTATTGTATCCTCATAAAACTCCGAATTTTTTTAAAAATAATAAAAAAGAGGTCAATGTTTCATACACTAATTTTCCTACAAGTCCAGCCGCGTTAAAACCAAAAAAAAGGTTTTCCTTAGAAAGAAGTGGTTCGGGTTTTTTTTTAATTTCTCAAAAACTACAAGACATTTTTGCATCTGGTTTTCTGTTTTTAACTAAAAACTAACTAGGGAATTGAATTTTTGAAAAAAAATTAGTACTTAATTACATACAATTTTGAAAAAAAATTGTTCAAAAATTTTTTTTTTCATTTTTTTTTTCAAAATTTTGAATTTGAAAATTAATTTCTCAAAACCTATTCCTTAAAACAGCTTCGTTCAAAAACACGATGAAAGAAGATGTTTCTGGCTTTACAAAAAAGTATATCACGGCATTGTGGATGTAAGTGTTGATTTTTAATTATTTTTTTTTCCAAATTAAGTCAATTTTTTTTAGAAAATTGCCCCTCCCGGCTAAACGAGGGGGAATAGACCCCCCCTCCCATACGATTTTTTTCTTGTCTTGACCAGACCTACACGCTCTAGCTTTTTGGCACACTGTATATATATTTATATATTTATATATACATATGTATATATATATTAGTTAAGTTACAATAAGAATTGTTTAGTTAGGTTTAAGGATTATATAAAAATATATAAAAGAATGATCATATGCTAAGTTTTTTGAAAAAAAGAAAAAATTTTCTTAGCTTAAGTTAATTATAATAATGTTAATTGTAAGTTATTTATATAGTAGTCGAAAGGCATACGTAAAAATTATACAGTTTATTTTTGAGGGTCCACCTAAGATTCCTAAATTTGTAAGGATAGTTAAGCTAGTTTTAAGCATTTTTTGTCTAGGATAAGATAGATCTAAGAAACTATAAATAAAAATGAATTACAAAAAAAAAAAAAAGAGGAATCTGGAGACCCCGAAAAATGTATAGACAAGCTGATGCAAAAGCTTATGGCACTACCAACTGTACCTCATAAAACTGATGGCCCAGCATTGAGACAGTTGTACAATACGGTAATAGCTTGCAGCCGCTCACTTACTGCATTAGGTGTACCATCATCGTACTATTACATCATGCTTAAAACCGACCTTTTCAAATGTATGCCCAATGAGTTGCGTATAGACTGTCATCGCATACGTAAAGAGACAACGGAGAAGGGAGGGGAAACGGTGGGCATCTTGGATGATAGCACTTCCACTTTAGCGTTTGACGGCGAGAAACAAGTAAAGAATATTTTGCGATTTTTAAAACAAGAAGTGGAGTCTATCGAACGAGCCGCAGTTGGAAAAACAGCTAGATCACAAGCCAAATGCACTCAAGCATCAACAGCAGCTGGCCTCTTCACTCTTTCAAAAACTTCAACTCCTGTATGTTTTTTTCTGCAAGTCTACACAACATACCACCAAAGAGTGCAATTGTTCCGGTACAGTCAAAGAAAAGAAAGAGGTGCTTAAAAAGGACGGCCGATGTTTTGCACACACAAAGGACACACTGTGAAATTCTGTAGAGTTAAATTAACATGCAAAAGGTGTCAGGGTATGCATGCTCCAGTTCTCCACGAAGGGGACAAGCCAGTATTCAATGGGATTAGCAAAGAAAGTGCGAGTGATACGGCAGTGTTAACATCATCAACGAACGTCTGTGCATCAAATAATACTTTGGTTCGTCGGTTCTCTACAAATACTATTCTGCAAACCCCACGTGTTTTAGCATGGTCACTGGGAGACAAAAGTAAATTGCTCGTTCGGATTATCATCGATGACGGCAGCCAGAAAACGTACGTAAGAGAAACTGTTGCTAATAAATTAAAGCTACTTATAATCGGTTTTGTAAATATGAGCGTTGTTTCATTTGGTAATACGGAAGTTCCCAATTTTAAGAAACTAAAAACGAAAGTGGTATTAAAGAGTCAGTTTAGTGCACGTGCTTTGGAACCTGTTGCTGTGGTGGTCCCAGAAATTTGCCTTGACACATTACCCGTTTTCGATCCCGACATCTGCGTTCCGCAAATACGGGGATTATGTTTAGGTGACTCGAACGTGGGTGGCCGGTGGCAAATGGACGGTTTGAGTATACTGATCGGATCGGATAATTTTTGGAAGGTTGTGACGGGAAAGCATAGACGGTTAACTGATGGCTTAACGACTGTAGAAACATTGTTTGGATGGACTCTTCAAGACCTTATACATCCGAAGATTGTAATAATTCACTTTCTAAAAGAATCTCTTCTTTCTGTAGTTTTTCTCTCCTACAAAATATGTGGAACATGGAATTACTAAATGATGACGATTTCGTATGTCAAATGATGACATACGAAATGATGACCACGAAATGAAGAAGTTTACAAAAGAGCTCCAAATGAAATGCATTCGAAAACATCGACGAGATATGAGGCATCTTTACCATGGAAACGGTCCGGTCAGCAGTTGGAAAACAATAGAGAGAACGGATTGTCCAGATTGAACTATTTGACTAGACGTCTTTCAAGAGAGCCAGTTAAACTCCTGTAATATGATGCTATTATGGGTGAATTGATGTCTTCGGCCTGCGCTGAACGAGTTCCCCATCAAAGCGACTCAACAAATGTATATTACTTGTCTCACTGCGCAGTTTGTCGCCCGGAGAAGTCCACGACAAAGATTCTGATAGTCTTCGATGCATCAGCACATGAGCAAGTAAGCTTGCTTTGGTCCAATCTTGTGCCGGACGTTCTAAAAATACTGTTGCACTTTCACCTTGGAAAAATTGGAATGGTTGCGGATATAGGGAAGGATCGTGACAGCCACCGCCTTCTGTGGTTTAACGATAAAATACTTCCGTCTGCGGATCTGCCGCCCCCGTATGACGCGTCAGCGACCAATGATTTGGATCTTCACCTTACATCAGGTGCTTTTCCAGACACTTGTTCTCGGCTACGTCAAGCACTCTATGTGGATGAATTTGTTACCAGCGTCGACACCAAAGCCGAAGCAGAACAGTTTTATCGGGAATCAGTGGAAGTCATGATTCGTGCCCATATGAACCTTAGAAAATGAGTCAGCAATGACAGTAGCGTGCGAACATCTTTAAACATCGAGAATACGGATTGCGTGCAAACGGTTTTGGGTATAAGATGAAATATTCATAGCGACGAACTTACCCTAAATGTCAAAGCTGAAAACCTCCAATATTTGAGTTTACCGATTAAACGCAATGTGTTAAAAATGATTGCCCGAATATACGACCCTTTAGGTTATTTGAACCCCGTTGTTATCCGGCTTAAAATTTTGTTTCAAACGCTTTGGAGAAATAAGCTCAGCTGGGATCAGCCTATTGGGGATGATTTTCTGAAAAAATGGAGTGTCTGCGTAAAGAATCTTGATTAAATCGGAGAGCTGTCCATCCCAAGGTGGCTTGGAGGTGGGGATCATATTTGTGCCGAAATGCATATATTTGCGGACACGAGTCAGAAGGCCTTTGAAGCGGTCCGTTACTGAATATTGAGAGGCCTGAAGGAGGTGCGTACGTGAGGTTTGTGTGCTCTAAGTTACGAGTGGCTCCTCTAAAAGAGAGTAATGCGGCTGATGTAAGTTTGCCGAAGCTGGAGCTGGCTGCCGCGCTTGTTGCTGCTAGGCTGTGTGCCTACTTTAAAGGATCCAATTTTCCCGCCGAAAAATATTATTTGTGGACCGATTCGCAGATAGCATTACATTGGATTCTTGGAGACATTCGTCGATGGAAGCCGTTTGTGTTTAACCGCGTTAAGGAGATTCGCAAACCTAAAAACGTAAGGGATTGGAGACACTGTGCTGGATCGGACAATCCTGCGGACTTAGTCACAAGGGGTATTGCCGTTGAGCAGTTTGCAGAATCTACATTGTGGAGAAATGGCCCCCCTTGGTTGGAACTCAACAAAGATTGCTGGCCTTCTTCAATTCAACTACCGGAGCTTGTAAATTCTACCTCATTGTTTGCGGAGTCCGAAGAAATTGCATCATCGAAATCTATCGAGGTTTTGGGTCCCATTTTTCCATATGAAAAAATAAGTTCATGGAAAAGACTTTTACGAATAACCAGTTACATTTTTCGAACCATTGATCTTATTTTTCGTCGGACGAAACTTGTGACGAAATTTCTCGGAGCGATGGAATTACAGAAAGCGGAAAATTATTGGTTGAAATACAAGTATATTGAAACTACCTGTTTTACTAATGAAATTTTATCTTTACAGGTCGGGAAACCCATTTCTCGTTCTTCGACCTTGTTGAAACTTAACCCGTTTCTGGACGAATCTGGGTTGCTTCGTTTGGGCAGTAGGTTGGAACAACTTGATGAGTCCCAAAACATCATTAGTCCTATATTACATACTGCCAAAGGCATAGTTTTTGAGCAAACTTATTGCTCTTCATGGAGGAGTTAATACAGTACTGGCAAGAATGCGAGAAAAATTTTGGATGCTAAGTGGACGTCAACTCATCAAAAAGGTCATTGTTGAATATCGAGTTTGCAGGAGGTTGAGAGGAAAGGCTGTTTCGCAACCATTTGCTCCGTTACCATTGTCACGGATAAAGGTGTCCCGTCCCTTTGATTTCGCTGGCCCACTATATACGACCAAACCAAGGATGTAGATATGAGATGTAAGGTTTACGTTATGATTTGTACATTTGGAGTTGGTTCTGGACCTTACCACTGAAAACTGCTTATTGGCATTGAGACGGTTCATAGCGAGGAGTATTCCTAACTTAATTTATTCAGACAACGCTAAGACGTTTAAAAAGGCGGCCACGGAAGTGAAATCAGTTGGTGAAATCTTTAACAGCGAAGTCTTCCATGGGTTTCTCAGCAATCGCGGAATAGTTTTGCGCTTCAGTGTGGAACGAGCGCCCTGGTGGGGCGGTTTTTTGGAGCGAATGGTGAAGAGCGCCACAGATATGTTATACTTAAGGTTACCATCTGTAAAGCGAATGTTTACATCGATGAACTCTATACGCTTTTAACGGAAGCTGAACGTGTTATCAACATGCGACCTCTTACGTAGATCAGCGATGACCCTCTCGATTTATCTCCGCTAACGCCCGACAGTTTTCCTGTTGGTAGTTCTACACAGATCGCGGATGACAGCAAGAACAGAGAAACAATCAACTCAAAAGAACTTTGGGTCAAATGGACTGCAAGACACGTCTATTCTTTGGAGAAGATGGAAATTGGCCGTCGTAGAGACCTGTTTTCCCGGGCGAGATAGTAAAAATGAGAGCAGCTCAAGTTCGCTTTGCTGATGGTAAAAAGGTGAGAAGAGCCGTACAGTTATTATACCAATTGGAGGTACGCAATCTTTCGTGGGCGGAGGATGTTGAAAATAAAAGTAAAAGTGAGAGCAGCTGAAGTTCGCTTTGCTGATGGTAAAAAGGTGAGAAGAGCCGTACAGTTATTATACCAACTGGAGGTACGCAATCTTTCGTGGGCGGAGGATGTTGAAAATAAAAGTAAAAGTGAGAGCAGCTGAAGTTCGCTTTGCTGATGGTAAAAAGGTGAGAATAGCCGTACAGTTATTATACCAACTACGCAATCTTTCGTGGGCGGAGATGTATATACATACAGATGCATATACATGATGTAAGCCATTTGGCATCACCAACTCAGCCCATTCTATTATACATTCATAACTCTTTAAATATGTACATACATATGTATATCGCCTTTGTACTTTTGCTATATATGTACTCGTAAGCCCAACGCATTTTGAAAAAAAAAAAACCTGAATTTCTGTGACCCGATAGATTCGGTTGTAACAAAACTTATTAAAATTGGAAATATTTTTATTTCTTTTCCCGGTAATTAATATTCTAAAGTATGTAAGCCATTATTGAATTTAAATACGTACTAAAGTCTTTTTCAAGTACAAGTACCAGGTACTGAGGTACAAGTACTAGTACGTGGTACTTAAGTCCTAAAATACTGGAGTACCTTACAGCCCTGGTTAAAATGGATGATGGTAAAACGGATGATATGAAAAAGATCATAAGAGCATGTACATTTGCAAACATAAGAACAATAATACAATAAGTTTTTCATAATGGGTTATTTCTTCTCCAGCAACCTACCAAAACTGCTATGTATTTCCATTTTAATGGGAAATGCTAGAAAGCTTAGCGCATCATCTAAATGACGGTCGAATTTTGATTCACAAGACATTGCGGAAGAGTTTTTTTTTAATAGTTGTGAGCGCTATTTTACACAGCGATATTTGGTTCCATATTCAGTGCAAAAAAAGTTCAGTTTGAATTGAGTTGTGATTGTAATAAGTAACATGTAATAAAACGTGAGGTTTTATGACGAAATTCTGGACCATGTATTGAATCTGAGGTATCACCAGAAACTTCAAGTAAACGGTTATTGCTGCTTTAGGGGGCAGCAAAAGTGACTTGTGCTCAAACTAGGATATATGTATGTATAAACATCTTATAGATACATACATATCTAAAAAATATATCGATAAACATCTTAACCAATTACAGTGCTAATAATTGAAATTAACAGAATTAGCTTTAAGGATTATTATATCGATATGTGCGCAAAAAAAATAAGCTCCTGGTCACATAATATGCCAAGGTCGCGAATGGCTTGAACGGTGGGGATGGGTTAATTATTGAGGAAGTAGAGATGAGGATGAGATTAGATCCGTTTACGTGAAAAGGTGATTGATTGGGATTGGGAAATGATATGCTCTAAGCAATTTTTGGAACACTAGATGGAGAAACTATTGAAATCGAATAGAATAAGGGAAGAGTCATGACTGGAGGAAATGGTCTTGAAGAACTTGGTGTCGTCGGCATATAGTGAGATGTGGGAATGTTTGATCACCATTTCAATATCGTTTATGGTAAAAATGAAAAGAAGTGGACCTAAGAGGCTGCCTTGGGGGACGCCGGAGGAAGCTAAAAAAGGGTTAGAGAAGGCAGATGTAAAACGAACAATGTAATAACGATTTTCCAGGTAAGAAGATATCCACTTCAAAGAAATGGGGTCGAAGCCAAAGGAGAACAATTTGAAGACAATCAGTCTGTGGGAGGTTTTAACGAAAGGTTTACTGAAATCGGTTGAAATAACGTCGACTTCTTTGTCGTTCTCTAAGGCTGATAGGGTAAAGGACACAAATTCAACATGGTTAATGGTCGTAGATCTGAATTTGAGGAAACAGTATTATCTAGGGGAGATTATAGACTTAGAAAACTTAGAGTTTCGTATACTTTTTTGTGTATAGGGGTTTTCATTAAGCAGGGGAATTCGCCTAAGGATAGGGATAGACTGAAGATTTTCGAGAGAGGGTGAGGAGCATTTTTTTTAGAAATATGGCAGGGAGACCGTCAGATCCAGGAGTGAATTCATCATTAAGTAGATTTAACTTGTTTTCGATGACATGAAAAATTCGGTAAATAACCGAAGTAAGCGAGGTCTGGAGCGAAGGAGTCGTCGGCGAAAAGACTGTTTTAAAAAGGTCGCGAAAAAGTTGGCGATAATGGTAGGTAGTTGATAGGATAGCCATCCGATTTTCTTTTATAGTTAACAAACTTAAAGAAGGACTTAGGATCACTTATAAGAATGGTTTGCGTTTCAGTTAAATAGCGTTTAGAGAGGGAGCTGTGAAGGGCGATAAAGTAGAGATAGCTGCCCAGGTAGTTAGAAAAGTCATTAGGGGATTTAATAGTGGTTTATTATCCTCGTGAACTAGCGCCACATACTCAACGTTGATGCTATATAAGTTCCCGTTCTTTTCATGATGAATCGGACAAAATCGACTAAGATATTCTTCACGTTCATGTCAGCGTTTCATATATTGCTGTCGAGCCAAGACTTGAAAAAGGATGAACCGTCATTATGGAAATGTGCTGGAACAATCGTAAACAACAAAGTTATATCAATAATAATTAAAAGAAAAGAATATTAGTAACTTGTTGAATCCACGAAGTTTAAGCACTTCTCTGAGTCGTTTTAGCATGGAATTAACTAGCTTAGCAGTGTCTTCAGCAGTAATTTTATTCCACTCTTCTCTGATGACTTCTTTCAGCATTATTTTAATAGTGTTTTCGTAGATTATGCTCCAATAATGCTCGATTGGATTCAAATCCGGTGATTGTGGCGGTGTTGGCAACTGTTTAGCAACATTATAAAGAAGCAACAATCTGACGACTTCGGCCGTATGTTTGGGGTCGTTGTCTTGTTGAAAGTAATACTCATTTTGCAGTCCCAGATTTTTAACAATTTGTCGTAGATTGCGTTTTAAAATGTCCAAATATTCGAACCTGTCCATGGTGGATTCGATAAATTCAAAATTTCCGACCCCACCAGCTGCCATACATCCCCACATCATTATTCCTCCACCACCATGTTTAACTGTAGATAAGAGATTCTCCTTGTCTAGTGCTGTACCAGATTTTCTCCATACAATTTTCCGTCTTTTGATACCAAATATGCAGAACTTCGTTTCGTCAGAAAATAAAACTTTCTGCTAAAACTCTGGAGGCATGTTCACGTATTGATTTGCGAATGCAATGCCTTTTTGACGGTTTATCAGAGAAATAAAAGGTTTTTTTCGAGCTACACGACCATGATAGCCTCTTTTTCTTTGAATTCTTCGGACTGTGGAAACACTTATTTTCTTTTGGAACATTTGTTGAATATTCTGAGTTATTTGGAATTTTTCTTAACTTGCGAAACAATACTTTTGGGTTAACTTCGGAGGTCGGCCGGATTTTGGTTTGGAAGTTATGACTCCTCTTCTTTCAAAATGATTAACAACTATCCGTACTGTTGCCCACGCTCTTCCCACGGTTTTAGCTATTTGGCGGTAATTTTGACCTTCTTGATGAAGTTTTATAATAACTTTTCTTTCGCCTACGTCTATTTCCTTTCTTTGTGACGGCATTGTTAATAAAAAAAACGCACCGCTATATTTTCTATTTTCACAAAATGCACAGTTGAGATTCAAATATACATATGTATTGTAACGTACGCAGCAGAAGAAAATCTGAAATCTAATAATGAGCGTACACATTTGACGTCTGCAAAGTCGACGTGTTTGTGAGACTTGGTTTAGACAAGATACCTCTGATGAGCAATATGATATACCAAATTATATAATGTTTAGACATGACAGGATTACTGATACATGGGGAGGTGGAATAGTGATACAGATACTGGCAAGAATGCGAGAAAAATTTTGGATGCTAAGTGGACGTCAACTCATCAAAAAGGTCATTGTTGAATATCGAGTTTGCAGGAGGTTGAGAGGAAAGGCTGTTTCGCAACCATTTGCTCCGTTACCATTGTCACGGATAAAGGTGTCCCGTCCCTTTGATTTCGCTGGCCCACTATATACGACCAAACCAAGGATGTAGATATGAGATGTAAGGTTTACGTTATGATTTGTACATTTGGAGTTGGTTCTGGACCTTACCACTGAAAACTGCTTATTGGCATTGAGACGGTTCATAGCGAGGAGTATTCCTAACTTAATTTATTCAGACAACGCTAAGACGTTTAAAAAGGCGGCCACGGAAGTGAAATCAGTTGGTGAAATCTTTAACAGCGAAGTCTTCCATGGGTTTCTCAGCAATCGCGGAATAGTTTTGCGCTTCAGTGTGGAACGAGCGCCCTGGTGGGGCGGTTTTTTGGAGCGAATGGTGAAGAGCGCCACAGATATGTTATACTTAAGGTTACCATCTGTAAAGCGAATGTTTACATCGATGAACTCTATACGCTTTTAACGGAAGCTGAACGTGTTATCAACATGCGACCTCTTACGTAGATCAGCGATGACCCTCTCGATTTATCTCCGCTAACGCCCGACAGTTTTCCTGTTGGTAGTTCTACACAGATCGCGGATGACAGCAAGAACAGAGAAACAATCAACTCAAAAGAACTTTGGGTCAAATGGACTGCAAGACACGTCTATTCTTTGGAGAAGATGGAAATTGGCCGTCGTAGAGACCTGTTTTCCCGGGCGAGATAGTAAAAATGAGAGCAGCTCAAGTTCGCTTTGCTGATGGTAAAAAGGTGAGAAGAGCCGTACAGTTATTATACCAATTGGAGGTACGCAATCTTTCGTGGGCGGAGGATGTTGAAAATAAAAGTAAAAGTGAGAGCAGCTGAAGTTCGCTTTGCTGATGGTAAAAAGGTGAGAAGAGCCGTACAGTTATTATACCAACTGGAGGTACGCAATCTTTCGTGGGCGGAGGATGTTGAAAATAAAAGTAAAAGTGAGAGCAGCTGAAGTTCGCTTTGCTGATGGTAAAAAGGTGAGAATAGCCGTACAGTTATTATACCAACTACGCAATCTTTCGTGGGCGGAGATGTATATACATACAGATGCATATACATGATGTAAGCCATTTGGCATCACCAACTCAGCCCATTCTATTATACATTCATAACTCTTTAAATATGTACATACATATGTATATCGCCTTTGTACTTTTGCTATATATGTACTCGTAAGCCCAACGCATTTTGAAAAAAAAAAAACCTGAATTTCTGTGACCCGATAGATTCGGTTGTAACAAAACTTATTAAAATTGGAAATATTTTTATTTCTTTTCCCGGTAATTAATATTCTAAAGTATGTAAGCCATTATTGAATTTAAATACGTACTAAAGTCTTTTTCAAGTACAAGTACCAGGTACTGAGGTACAAGTACTAGTACGTGGTACTTAAGTCCTAAAATACTGGAGTACCTTACAGCCCTGGTTAAAATGGATGATGGTAAAACGGATGATATGAAAAAGATCATAAGAGCATGTACATTTGCAAACATAAGAACAATAATACAATAAGTTTTTCATAATGGGTTATTTCTTCTCCAGCAACCTACCAAAACTGCTATGTATTTCCATTTTAATGGGAAATGCTAGAAAGCTTAGCGCATCATCTAAATGACGGTCGAATTTTGATTCACAAGACATTGCGGAAGAGTTTTTTTTTAATAGTTGTGAGCGCTATTTTACACAGCGATATTTGGTTCCATATTCAGTGCAAAAAAAGTTCAGTTTGAATTGAGTTGTGATTGTAATAAGTAACATGTAATAAAACGTGAGGTTTTATGACGAAATTCTGGACCATGTATTGAATCTGAGGTATCACCAGAAACTTCAAGTAAACGGTTATTGCTGCTTTAGGGGGCAGCAAAAGTGACTTGTGCTCAAACTAGGATATATGTATGTATAAACATCTTATAGATACATACATATCTAAAAAATATATCGATAAACATCTTAACCAATTACAGTGCTAATAATTGAAATTAACAGAATTAGCTTTAAGGATTATTATATCGATATGTGCGCAAAAAAAATAAGCTCCTGGTCACATAATATGCCAAGGTCGCGAATGGCTTGAACGGTGGGGATGGGTTAATTATTGAGGAAGTAGAGATGAGGATGAGATTAGATCCGTTTACGTGAAAAGGTGATTGATTGGGATTGGGAAATGATATGCTCTAAGCAATTTTTGGAACACTAGATGGAGAAACTATTGAAATCGAATAGAATAAGGGAAGAGTCATGACTGGAGGAAATGGTCTTGAAGAACTTGGTGTCGTCGGCATATAGTGAGATGTGGGAATGTTTGATCACCATTTCAATATCGTTTATGGTAAAAATGAAAAGAAGTGGACCTAAGAGGCTGCCTTGGGGGACGCCGGAGGAAGCTAAAAAAGGGTTAGAGAAGGCAGATGTAAAACGAACAATGTAATAACGATTTTCCAGGTAAGAAGATATCCACTTCAAAGAAATGGGGTCGAAGCCAAAGGAGAACAATTTGAAGACAATCAGTCTGTGGGAGGTTTTAACGAAAGGTTTACTGAAATCGGTTGAAATAACGTCGACTTCTTTGTCGTTCTCTAAGGCTGATAGGGTAAAGGACACAAATTCAACATGGTTAATGGTCGTAGATCTGAATTTGAGGAAACAGTATTATCTAGGGGAGATTATAGACTTAGAAAACTTAGAGTTTCGTATACTTTTTTGTGTATAGGGGTTTTCATTAAGCAGGGGAATTCGCCTAAGGATAGGGATAGACTGAAGATTTTCGAGAGAGGGTGAGGAGCATTTTTTTTAGAAATATGGCAGGGAGACCGTCAGATCCAGGAGTGAATTCATCATTAAGTAGATTTAACTTGTTTTCGATGACATGAAAAATTCGGTAAATAACCGAAGTAAGCGAGGTCTGGAGCGAAGGAGTCGTCGGCGAAAAGACTGTTTTAAAAAGGTCGCGAAAAAGTTGGCGATAATGGTAGGTAGTTGATAGGATAGCCATCCGATTTTCTTTTATAGTTAACAAACTTAAAGAAGGACTTAGGATCACTTATAAGAATGGTTTGCGTTTCAGTTAAATAGCGTTTAGAGAGGGAGCTGTGAAGGGCGATAAAGTAGAGATAGCTGCCCAGGTAGTTAGAAAAGTCATTAGGGGATTTAATAGTGGTTTATTATCCTCGTGAACTAGCGCCACATACTCAACGTTGATGCTATATAAGTTCCCGTTCTTTTCATGATGAATCGGACAAAATCGACTAAGATATTCTTCACGTTCATGTCAGCGTTTCATATATTGCTGTCGAGCCAAGACTTGAAAAAGGATGAACCGTCATTATGGAAATGTGCTGGAACAATCGTAAACAACAAAGTTATATCAATAATAATTAAAAGAAAAGAATATTAGTAACTTGTTGAATCCACGAAGTTTAAGCACTTCTCTGAGTCGTTTTAGCATGGAATTAACTAGCTTAGCAGTGTCTTCAGCAGTAATTTTATTCCACTCTTCTCTGATGACTTCTTTCAGCATTATTTTAATAGTGTTTTCGTAGATTATGCTCCAATAATGCTCGATTGGATTCAAATCCGGTGATTGTGGCGGTGTTGGCAACTGTTTAGCAACATTATAAAGAAGCAACAATCTGACGACTTCGGCCGTATGTTTGGGGTCGTTGTCTTGTTGAAAGTAATACTCATTTTGCAGTCCCAGATTTTTAACAATTTGTCGTAGATTGCGTTTTAAAATGTCCAAATATTCGAACCTGTCCATGGTGGATTCGATAAATTCAAAATTTCCGACCCCACTAGCTGCCATACATCCCCACATCATTATTCCTCCACCACCATGTTTAACTGTAGATAAGAGACTCTCCTTGTCTAGTGCTGTACCAGATTTTCTCCATACAATTTTCCGTCTTTTGATACCAAATATGCAGAACTTCGTTTCGTCAGAAAATAAAACTTTCTGCTAAAACTCTGGAGGCATGTTCACGTATTGATTTGCGAATGCAATGCCTTTTTGACGGTTTATCAGAGAAATAAAAGGTTTTTTTCGAGCTACACGACCATGATAGCCTCTTTTTCTTTGAATTCTTCGGACTGTGGAAACACTTATTTTCTTTTGGAACATTTGTTGAATATTCTGAGTTATTTGGAATTTTTCTTAACTTGCGAAACAATACTTTTGGGTTAACTTCGGAGGTCGGCCGGATTTTGGTTTGGAAGTTATGACTCCTCTTCTTTCAAAATGATTAACAACTATCCGTACTGTTGCCCACGCTCTTCCCACGGTTTTAGCTATTTGGCGGTAATTTTGACCTTCTTGATGAAGTTTTATAATAACTTTTCTTTCGCCTACGTCTATTTCCTTTCTTTGTGACGGCATTGTTAATAAAAAAAACGCACCGCTATATTTTCTATTTTCACAAAATGCACAGTTGAGATTCAAATATACATATGTATTGTAACGTACGCAGCAGAAGAAAATCTGAAATCTAATAATGAGCGTACACATTTGACGTCTGCAAAGTCGACGTGTTTGTGAGACTTGGTTTAGACAAGATACCTCTGATGAGCAATATGATATACCAAATTATATAATGTTTAGACATGACAGGATTACTGATACATGGGGAGGTGGAATAGTGATTTACTGCAAGCAGTCTCTTAAGTGCAATATTATTGGAAAATCAGCCAACCTAGCCAATGAGTTCTTATTTGCTGAAATCCATGATGGTTGTACAAAATGTCTGGTTCCTGTTCCTGATCGTACTTGTTCTCCTGAACCTTTTCTCTGCGCTCTCTGAATTCTCAGCTAGATATGAAAACATCATAGCATGTGGAGACTTCAATACCAATTTACTGCTTAATGGTTCCTGTGCAACTCGAATAAAGGTCTTTATCTCTTCGGTTGGGCTTGAGATTTTCAATCAAAAGTACACTACGAGATATGCGAAAGGATGCACTCCGAGTCTGCTTGATCTTGCTATTGTTTCTGATCCTCTGTTAGTTATTCTGTTTGACCAGCTCTCACTTGATTGTGTTTCTGACCATGATCTATTGTTTTGTACTCTTAATATCAATTTTAGACATTCTGTTGTCCCATTAACTTTTTCTTTTAGAGACTTCTCCTCTGTCAATACTGAAAACTTACAATATGCTGCCGCTACAGCACCGTGGTATGTTTGTCGTTCTTACTCAGACCCTGATATTAAGCTTAAATGTTTTCAAGAAGTGGTAACAGACTTATTTAATTAATATGTGCCAGTTAAAACAGTTAGGGTTCGTAATAATATCTGTCCTTGGTTTACTACCGAAGCCATGAATGCTATCAAAGCCCGTAATAAACTGTATAGTAAATGGAAACATATACCTTCTGTTTCTAAGCTGTGGAGTAACCTAAGGCATATTGGGGTATTCAAAGCCAAGAGTGATTCCAAGTGTGAGATTGATCCTGACACTCTTAATAACAGCTTTATCGAAAATACAGTGGTCACAAGCTTCGATTTCTCGAGAAATACTCCCTTGTCTTCTATACAAGGGATTGGTTTTGAGATTCAATCTATAACAGAGGTGGATGTCATAAACTGTGTTGCAAATATTAAATCCAACGCTGTTGATGAGGATGGAATACCTCTGCATTTCTTAAAAATGATTCTGTCTCACTGCATATCGCATTTGACCCACATAATTAACCACTATATAACCATTTCTTATTTCCCCAAACAATGGAAAATAGCCAGAATTACACCGGTTGCTAAAAAACCTATTCCTGTCTCGCCGGAGGATTTTAGACCTATAAGCATTTTTCCGTGTTTGTCGAAAGTCTTTGAGAAACTAATTGCTAAACAGGTTCTTCAATATCTCACTGATAACTGTTTATTGTATAGAGAACAATCTGGTTTCAGAACCCACCACAGCTGTTCTACAGCTATGATTAAGATATTGGAAGATATCAGAGAAATGTATGACAATGGCCATATCGCGCTTCTCTGCTTGCTTGATTTCTCGAAGGCTTTCGACAAAGTGGACCACAAAATTCTTTGCTGGAAGCTTAGGCAGAAATTTGGTTTCTCTGAATTAGCTGTTAAGCTTCTTCAAAGCTTTCTTTCAGATAGATTTCAGAAAGTGGTTACTCAAAATGCTTCCTCCACTCTCTTACAGGTGAAACAGGGTGTTCCTCAGGGATCAATTCTTGGTCCCATTTTATTTTCAATGTTTATTAACGACTTGCCCTCTGTCTGTAAACACACGAAAGTTCATCTCTATGCTGATGACGCCCAAGTCTGCTTAGGGAAGCCACTGTCAAAAATTGATGAACTTGTAACCAATCTAAACGAAGACCTCTATAGTATTTCCGCATGGTCTATTTCAAACGGGTTGATGCTAAACCCAAAAAAATCACAGGTTGTACCCATTCTAAGAAAACAGATAACCCTTAATACCATTCCCGATATCCTACTCTCAGGAAATAAACTTAATGTGACTAGTTTAGGTTTTGTTATCAATTCTAACCTGTCAGGATACGACCATACAAACTATATTGTTCGGAAAATTTATTCATGTCTCCGTAAATTACGGATCTCCGCAAGTTTCACCCCTGTCAGCACAAGACAACAGCTAGTAAAGACTCTTATATTACCCCTAATTACGTACTCGGAAGCCGTTTACTGTAATATTGATAGTTTATCATTTCACAAGCTTCAAGTTGCATTTAATGACTCCGTTAGATATATTCATGGATTACGACGTTATGACCATGTATCTCAATTCGCCGATGGTATATTGAACACAAATTTAAAGCAATACCTTGATGCAAGGGTATGTGTCTTCTTACATAGAATCATAATGAATAGGACTCCGGTGTATTTATATGATAAACTTAATTTTGCTCGTTCAACCCGATCGCTGCGCCACCACTATCTGAACTCTTTTATTTGTACTGCCACACGCTTTAAAAATGCAATTTTTAATCATTTTTCAAACTTAGCTTAATTTTAATCTATATTGTATCTGAATTAATGATAATCTTTTTTTTTTATTTATTTATTTTGTTTTTGAGCTCCTAATTAATCCTAATGTATTAATACTAGGTACTACAAAAGATACTTTATCTTATTGTACTTTATATATATTGTTAATAAATTGAAATTGAAATTTGAAATTTTGGGTCGCATCAGTTAAAAGTGCCGTTATCTCTGCCTGCGGCCGAGTATGTTCCAAGAATTTCGACGCAGGCATTTTATATTGGTACAGGAAATACATAATATAAGAATTCTGAAAATTATTTTGCCGATGAGTCCTTAAATTTTAATTGATAAACATTTAAATGATAAACATTTTGAAAAGAGCGTAGTCTTATGACGCCTAGTGTATATTTCCAAGTGATGCCTTGTTAATTGTTTCACTTCACTGCATTAAAAATTCTTCAAAATTCCTTAACTCCAAGTTGAGAAGTTTTGACGTTATCAGAAATTAATATATTTGGTATACCTCGTCTTAATATACATACAGTGATCTGCAAAAGTATTCGTAATTGACTTAGTTTCGTCTTTTCAATGAAATAAATAAAAAATGTCTATATGTACAAACTTATAACTTTACTAATCCACTTCCTTATCTATTTCTTACTGATTTAACACAAAAAAAGTAACATAAAGCAATTATTATAAATAATAAAAAATAAATAAATGAAATCCATTGTTTTTACGCACAGCAAAAGTATTCGTAATTTTTATTTTGTCAACTCTATATTGATAGATAAGCAAGAATGTACCGTTACAACTTGTTGAAACATGTCTCTACTTCATTGTGTATTCATTAGCACTCAAAAAGGATCAGTCGACAGATTTCAGTGTGACTATTAAGAGGTGTAAGTTTTTATAATATAATACTGCAATGGGTCGAAAATCGAGAGAAACAACAGTGGAAGAAAGAAAAATTGTAATGAATATGCGTGAAAGTGGGAGCAAATTAACAGATATTGCAAGATACGTCAAAAAAAGTATTTCTACAGTGCAATACATTATAAAGAGCTACCATGAAAAGGGCAATTGCGAAAATAGAGCAAGAACAGGTCGTCCTGAGAAACTGACTGGTGTGGATAAAAGGGCCATAATACGTCAAGTCAAGAAAATACCCTTAAATAACAGCTCCCGCAATAGTAAGTACGCTGCTCAAAGCAGGTTCTTAAAGGGTCAGTACTGATACAGTGCGAAGAGTCCTTCGGAAATCAGGATACAAAAATCGAATTTCCAGGAAAAAGCCCTTTATTTCTACTACCAATAGAACAAAACGCAAGGAATTCGCCAAAATGCATTTGAGCAAAGATGAACAATTCTGGAACACAGTTCTGTTTTCGGATGAATCAAAATTCAACATTATGAGGTCGGACGGACAAGTGTATGTGTGGAGAAAAACAAATACAGAACTTTGTCCTAAGAACATGGCTGGAACAGTCAAACATGGGGGTGGTTCGGTGACTTTGTGGGGGTTAATGGCTGCGTATGGAACTGGAACTTTGCACTTCATTGATGGCACTATAGATCAATATCTTTACATCAACATCTTAGAAGAATATTTGCAACAGTGTTAGAAAATTGCAACTTCCAAGTGCTTATTGGTTTCAGCATGATAACGACCCTAAGCACACTGCTCTAAATACAAGACTGTGGTTTTTATGCAATGTGCCAAATCAATTAAAGACATTTCCCCAGTGACCAGACCTGAACCCCATAGAGCACCTGTGGCCCGATATTGAGCGAGAAATCAGGAAAAAAAATAAAGGACAAAGAGTGAGCTGAAGATCGCTTTACAGGAGGCAAGGGCTAATATCTTGCTGGAAAGGACTAGCAAATTGGTATCTTCAATGCCACGAAGACTGCAAGCAGTTCTTAAACAACGAAGTTATCCCACAAAATATTAACGGCATGCAATTATGGCATTTTATCTCTTCCGTAACAATTTTAGGAATACTTTTGTTTTACGCACAGCACAAAAAAATTATTTTTTTATTATTTATAATAATTACTTCATGTTACTTTTTTTGTGTTAAATCAGTAAGAAATAAATAAGGAAGTGGATTAATAAAGTTCTAACTTTGTATATATAGACATTTTTTATTTATTTCATTGAAAAGGCGAAACTAAGTCAATTATGAATACTTTTGCTGATCATTGTTTGTAAATATGCCTAAATATGTGAGATTGCAGCTTTTAACTATCATATCAACTACCAGCTCAAGGTGTACAGTTCGAATCACAGTATAGGTATACATCACATATGTACACTGTTTTGTTGTTAATTCCTTTATCTAATTTTTGATCGAAAAAAGATGGGATTGTATGCTATTTTGCCAACACTTCGATTTCTCTACGACAACACTGGTGCGTTTGTGAGACGGAATAAAGCTCAGCTTCTTGCATGTGATTCGATGTAAGCCCTTCTATCTCCGTTACTGGTTTTAGACGTCGCAGACGCTTGTTATTGGGAACGGTTTTTAAAAAAGATACAAATTGAGAAATAATTGCTGTTATTCGTAAGAATTCGTCAATAGTTGAAATTAGATGTGCATATTTGATAACTTGCAGTCGGTTTGATATGCATGTCATTAAGCCATCTACTAGTTCTCCTTTGATGTCTTGAGCTTCTAGAATCCAAGAAGGACCATATTTCCACAAGCTCTATTCTAAAAACACTCTAGCCTTGACACCTTTGGTTAGTTCAATTGAGTGCAGTGGTAGTGTGGTTCGGTAAATTCATCGATTTTATTTCAATCAAAATTTAATCTCACCGTTATCAAGGCCGCTATCCGATCCAGTCTAGGCAAAGTAATTTCCTTATCCGTTGTGCCCACTGGTCTAATTCGATTTTTCAGACGAACATAACTAAAATTCGGGTTTCTATCTGGTAATATATACGCCACCATCGTATATGATCGCACATACGCCACCGTTGCAAAACCTTTAGGTCTCACATTGGTGAAGATATGCAATTGAGAATAGCAATCGCTATTTAGCAACAAACATCACATAAATTTAAACTCTTTTGAGGTTGGTAGTTCTTCTTGTCAGCATTGAAAATCATTCAGCATTTCTTCTTTTAATATTTGATCCCAATGAAGATGTGCTTTCTATATTGTCTGTAAAAGTAACTTTATTCTTACAGTAAAGGCATCCAGTATTCCCAAAGTATTATATATCGTTGCCACCACTTTAATTACGTTCTGCTTTGTTTCCCTAAGAAATTGTAAATATTCCATACTATTGGAAAAATATATGTCAATAACATCGTTGTTTGACCACTAGTTTATACGGAGAACTTCCCGTCTTCCTTCTTCACCAGATCAATCATAAAGCAATTACTCGTACGTAATGTTGCGTTATTGCTGTTCCATTTTCGTAAATGAAAATTCGGTGCGCCCATTTATTTCCTTGTGGTTAGTTTTCATATCCTTTTTTTACAATACTAAAGTATTCTTTAGTTGAAAGATCGAAATTGAAAGATTTTTAGAGTCTATAGCATGCAGATCCCTACTCCGGTGGCTACTAACAGAAATGGGCTTGATACCACACCAGAGGTTACGACAACCCATTGGTGATCATCGTTGGACCTCGGCACAGAACTATACCAGATGAAACTATACGAAAACGGTGGTTTTACAACGGCAAATTCAGAACGAGGTTATCACCTGTGCATAAAGCGTCACAGCCTGTTATCATGTTCGTCACTTTACAATAAACAAGCTTATGCAACTAGCTTGCCATTTAATACTTCACTGGTTATTCTCCATGGTATTTGCTAAACATAACGAGCATTTTTGTTTGATTTTTAGAAATATTTTCTCTATTGTACTTAGTTTTTTCTGGACTTTTTTGACAGGTTCCACAATTTGGAGACATCAAACCTTTCTGCTTGTAAGCCAATTACGTTTAAAACGCATTCTATTAAGTCCTACGATTTATTTTGTCCCTGCAAAGTCCAACCAAAGGACGTCTTCACCGCTATCAAGTTGTTAGCGACAAGTTGCACTTTATTGGTGTTAAACTCACAATAATAATCCTGTCCGATGAATAAGTTAATTTCACCAATTAATTTTTATGTACATATGTTGATGTCCGTTAACTAAAAACGTACAGTGGCCCAAATAAATATACATACCCCCTTAAATTCTCGAGTTGCAGTATTTTCGACCATAATTATGTTATGAAATCGTAGGGTATGCTTTAAAATACTAACCATAGTTATATTCACTGTTTGCTTTTTCATATAATAACCGTACTTTTGCAAGAACCCAGAAAATCACTCAAATCAACACAAAAAAGTATACATATGCCACTGGTTTTTTTCAAGAAAAACAGTTACTTTTTAATTGTGATTAACTTTTTATCTGTCATTATTCATAACTGGATTGTTATTGGTTTGCGACGGTTTTGTTATTGTGTTTTGAGACGGTTGTGCTATTGAATTTTTTTTAAAATGCCCAAGAAATCAAAGGTAATTTGTGTAGAAATGCGAGAACAAATAGTAAGACTAAAAAAAGAAGGCAAATCTTTAAAGCAAGTGGCGGAAATTGTGGGTAAATCCAAATCAACGGTTCAAACAGTGTTGAGAAATGCTCGGAGAAATAATTCCCAGTTAAGTAAACCAAGAAGTGGACGACCACCTAAAATAAATAGCCGCACCAAGAGGCAAATTTTAAATGCTGTGCGAAAAAATCCAAAAATAACTGCGGTGGATATTACGAAAACGATCCAAAATGAACATCAATTATCGGTCCACCCAGAGACAATCCGCTTAGTGTTGAGAGATAATGGTTATCACAGTCGTATTCCTAGAAAAAAACCCTTTATCAGTGAAAAAAACATGAAAAAACGCCTTGATTTCGCAAACAAATTTATTGACAAAGATGAACTTTTTTGGCTAAATGTGATGTTTAGTGACGAAAGCAAGTTCAATTTGTTCGGAAGTGATGGCAAAGTCAGAGTCTGGAGGAAACAAAATGAAGAACTTCTGCCGAATAATATTGTGACAACCGTAAAGCACGGTGGTGGTTCGGTGATGGTGTGGGGGTGCATGTCGGGGGCTGGGGCAGGGAATTTACATTTTATTGACGGAAATATGGATAGCTTTATGTATCAGCAGATCCTTAAAGATAATTTAAAAGCTTCTGCGGAAAAATTGGGGTTATCTCAAGGTTGGTATTTCCAACAGGATAATGATCCAAAGCATACTGCAGAAGTTGTACGGCTTTGGCTTCTCTACAATGTGCCTAAACAACTCCATTCTCCTCCCCAGTCTCCCGATTTGAACCCCATTGAGCATCTTTGGGAAGAACTGGACCGGCGAATTAGGAAAAGGAAGATAAGTACGAAGGCAGACCTGAAAAATGCTCTTTCTGAAGAATGGTCCAAGATCTCGACAGAGACTACGAAGAAGCTTGTTCTGTCTATGAAAAATCGCCTTCAAGCTGTTCTTGAAAGTAAGGGAGGTTCGACGAAATACTAGGTATAAGTTCAAATTAAGGAATTCTGGATTTAGTTTAGTTTTAATTAATTTTCTTTTTTTTAATGTGAGGAGTATGTATACTTTTTTGTGTTCAAAATTTTGTGTTCAAATTTTTTCTCAAAGTGAGTAATAAACATTGAATTATTTATTGAAGTAAATTCAATTGTATCTTTTGTTTTTCTTTAAAATGTATCTAATGGTGAAAAACCGAATTCTTAGAGGGGTATGTATATTTATTTGGGCCACTGTATGTATAGATAACTTCTACTTTAATATTTCGGAACCGGTATGACATCTGCATAGATTGTTGGCACTACAATTACTGTAAATTCTATTGCCGTCGCACTTTATTGTATTTACACATCTGAAATTCCTCGGACTTGTTTTCTGTTCACTTTCATCAAGTCCAAGAACTCGCATTTGGCTCACATAAGTCCGTTGTCTGCTATTATCTATCAACATTCTAGAGAGTGCACCACCGCTTCACTCATTTGTTTGCATAATGGCTTGTCGATTGCAAGAATAATTCTGGTTCTCTCGATCCCATGACACTGAAAATTGTATTGACTTGCTCACACATAGCGTGTTAACTGACGACCACTGCTCGTATCACATTTGATCCTTACAAAATTTCGAGGTGTTATTTTTATTGCCGTATCGAAAGCGCCTTTTTTCCTTTCGCAGGAGAACTTTTTTTTTGTTCTATCGTCAGGTCATTTTCCCTGCACAAGATGCAATATCGGTGACGCTGCTAATGAATAAGCCAGTTCGTATTTCCCTGCGCATTCGTTCTTCATCTATTCTTCTACTCGTATCTCGTTCAGCCTAATTGAATTTTTCCAATGCTTCTACTTCCAAGTCCAGAAGAGTCCTAAGCATATTTCTTTCTTGAGCATGGGGTATAGAGTTATCATCCTCATCGACTGAACCGTTTCTGATATCTAGCTGCGTCTTAGAAATAGAACGTATGAAGGAATCGATTTGAGAATAACAAACCTAACTACAATATTTTTTTTCAAATTGCGATGACGATACCTGTAACATTATTAGCCGTTAGCGATTTCACTCATGGTCGTGGTCACCTCATTATAGTGCCCTCCAGCTGCTGACGTCACCTATGGAATGCACTGGTGTCAAACTTATCATTTTCCCACAACTTTTTACGACTTTTTGATATTTCTCTTCTAAAAACGATATAGATTCGCTTTAGTAATTTAGATAATTTGGAGTTGCACTTGAAATACTCCCAGAACGGAATCCAGTTTTCGCGTTTTCCAACAAATTTCTTCAGCTCGAATAGTTTGAGCTTTCTACCAGCGTAATTATTTCTTTCCATCTGAATTTGACATCTGGGGTGTCTCTTTGCAGTTAATTCAAACTATGGGGCCTTCTCTTTCGTCTGCCTTCTTAAGTTCGGTCTATGATCCTTTTATTAGTTCTTTGTAGACCGCCATCTCTACTTCGCGGAATGACCCGTCATTTAATTCAGTTAACTTTTTCGATTGGAACACCTCCAATTAATCGGGTGTTGATTTACACAATTTTTTCACTGGTGCCCTACAAGTGGAATAACATACACTTCCGTTTTATATCGCTTTAAAAAGTAAAATTAATAACGCACACTAAACAATTATCCGCTAATACTTTTCTGACGAAACTGAACCGACCCGGGTTCGGCGCCATGTAAAATGTATTTTCTAAATTAAACACTCCTCGCTTCAACTGATTGATACTGTTTCGGCGGTCTTTATTCTACCTATTTATAATACATATAGTAAGATGATCGTGTGTTAAAGTGGATGATAGTATGATAGAGATGGTATGAAAGAGATGATAATAGTATATATGTAAATGTAGATTTGTCTCATCCACTCAATTTTCTACATCTGTTACGTCTAGTGCACTTGGATTCTTTGTGATACACGTTAGTTTTAATCAGTGTTGTGTCCTGTCTAGGAATGCACTTAAATAAGGCTTAAATAAGTTCTTGAGAAATACAAAATCGTTACATATCTAACCCTCTAAAAAAAGACTATTTCAAACAGGCAATTTACCTTTATTGTTTCAAACTAAAATAGGATTAATAGTTGCGCGGAGAGACTAAAGTGTAGGCACACGTAACAAATAAGCTAAAGACATAACTGTCAAATGTACTTATGACTCTATTCGCCCGCATTTATTGTACCAGAATTGCTGATGCGGTGCTTGAGATAAGTTCGCCTGCAAATTCCATGTTTGTCATGTCCTTAGATCCTCCCCTGTATGATAAGAATACGAGTATGTGGAATTATTAGGAGCGCAACTAAGTTCTCGCTGTTTTTTTTATGAAAATGCAACTTTATTGTGAAAAAAAGGTTACAAATGAATCATTCAAAGTATTGTCCATCGTTAGCGATAACTTTTTCCCATCTTTCTGTCAGAGCTCGCATGCCGTCACGGTAGAAGTATTCGACTTTTGAGGCTATCCACGAATCAAGCCATTTTGAGACGTCTTCATATGAATGGAACTGCTGATCAAACCATGTGCCATCGAACGGAACAAGTGGACGGCGCAATATCTAGGGAAGATGGCGGGTGGGTAGGGCTTCTAAGTAGGTTTTAACGGGTTTAGAAACGCTCGTATTCTGGCCGCTTTTTGCGCAGTGGTGGGCTCAATCGCATCAATTGAGTTCGATACCGTTCCCCAGTGATGGTTTTGTTTGGTTTCAGCAGCTCATAAAAAATAACACCGCCCTGATCCCACCAAATACACAGCATAACCTTTGCAGCGTGAACATTCGGCCAAACCGAAGACTCTTTGGGTTGCTGTAATGAACCCATTTTCATCACCCGCAACGATGCGATGAGGAAAATCCTTCCTTTTTTGCCGCTGGAGCAGTTGTTCAGCGCCAGGCGAAAAAACGACGCTCAACGTCTCTAGGCCTCAAATCATAAGGAACCCAAGTTCCTTGCTTTTGAATCATTCCTAACATATGCAATCGCTTGAAAATAGCTTGGCGGGTATCTCCTAATACTGAAGCAACCTCTCTTTGCGTTTGCCATGGATCCTCATCGAGCAATGCCTCCAATTCAGCGTCTTCGACGGTTTTTGGCCTTCCTTCACGCGAACGGTCGTCAACATCGAAATCACCGTCTTTGAAGCGACGGAACCAATTGTTTCACTTAGAGCAGCATCTCCGTAAACTTTTGGAGTTCTCGATGCGCTCCATCTGCCGTTTTCTTCGAATGAAAGAAGAAAAGGAACACTTCCCGCAAATGACGATAATTTTGCACAAAATCAGAATTTTCACACAACCAAAAGTATATGACGCAAAAACAAAATCAACGGACATGTCGGGAAGACAAGCGAAGACTATGAAGACTACCACGGAGGGCTGGGATACGGCACCAGGAACTCTTCAGGTGAACATGTGCAAGTCGTACGGTCTTACAGTGCTAAATACCATGTTCGTCAAACAAAGCCGGCACCTGATCACTTATAGCAGCGGCGGAAATGAAACTCAAATAGACTATGATTTGGTATCCAGTTTAATGAAGCCACGAGTTAAAGATTGCAAAGTGATCCTGGGAGACGCGATCGCCCCTCAACACCGTCTCCTCCTGACTGAATTTTTTATGGAGGCGAGTAAGAAGTCAAAGCAGCAAACGAAGGTGTCTGGGAGAATCAAGTGGTATAAGCTGGATAAAGGAAAAGGCGAAGCTTTTATTACAAACATGAAAAACTACCTCTCTTCCATTATCGATGAGGTCGGTAATGAGGAATGCAGAGCACAAGACATGTGGGATTCCCTACAACAATCTGGCCTGGAGAAAGCCAAATCACTGCTCGGAACATCTAAAGGCCCCTGCCAACACGCAAAAGTAACCTGGTGGTGGACAGACGAAGCCAAAGCAGTGATACACGAAAAGAAAATGGCTTTCCAAGCTTGGTCAAAGTGCTCTTCTACTAATAGAGAGGAAAAAGCTCGCCGTGAAAAGGTATATAGATATTGCAAAGGTATCGCGAAGAAAAAGTGCGCCGAATTCAAAGCGAAAAGCATGGAAGGCCTCTATCAGGAGTTGGAAGAAATATCGTCTTCCCCGTCTGACAGGAACCGGGCTACCCAGGAGCTTCGACAAAGCAATTTGAACAAAGGAGCAAATATCTTTAAGATAACCGCCCAGAGAAGAAGAAATGCTCAGGAGATTCGTTTCCCAAACTTTATTAACAATGCTGAAGGCCAACTCCTTGTGGAAGACGAAAAAATTCTCCACAGATGGCGACAGTATTGCGAGGAACTTCTGAACAAACAGTTTCCCCGAGTGTACTTTTCAAGAGCCGCCCCGAATCATGCCGAAATATCCGACATCACAGTCAAAGAAGTTCGGTACGCGGTTAAAAACTCCAAGAAAAGAAAAGCTGTTCGGCCGGACGGGATACCCTCTGAGTTCTGGAAAAAGATGGGAGACATCGGGTTTAGATGGCTCATGGTTCTTATCTCCAAACTTATGAGAGGCGACACTATGCCTAATCAATGGAGGGAAAGCTATCTTCTTCCTTTGCACAAAGGAAAAATATGCGAATAACTGTGATAACTACCGTTCTGTCAAGCTGATGTCGCTCACCATGAAGATCGTTGAACGGGTATTAGATAGCCGACTGCGAAAAATAATACGACTATCTGATGACCAGTGCGGGTTTGTCTCGGGTAAATCAACGACAGATGCAATCCAAAGTATAAGGGTCATGATGGAAAAGCATCGTGATTCTTCAGAGATCTTTTATGGGTAGCGCTAAGACAAAAAGAAGTTCCAGAAACATACGTGCGAGTGATCATGGACATGTACAAGAGAGCAACGATAAGAGTAAGATGCACCGCAGGAGTCACCGAAGAGTTCGCAATCAAAGTCGGTGTACACCAAGGGAGCGTCCTCAGCCCACTGCTCTTTATAGCAGTCCTTGATTGCTTGCTTGAAGGAAAAGTGACGGACCCCAATGTGCACCAGCTATTCTTTGCTGACGATGGAGCCATTATAAGTGATGATCAGGCGTCCCTGCAACGAGCACTTGTTGTGTGGGTGGACATTTTTGAGGGACACGGGTATCGTATAAGTCAAAGAAGACAGAGTATCTGTGCTGCCCGTTCTCTGACCCTCATCAGCCTATTCCAGACATTTACTTGAATGGAAGAGTGCTTCCCAAGTGTGAAAAGTTTAAATATCTTGGATCTATGGTTAATAAAGAAGCAACTTGTGATGACGACATCAACCATCGCGTAAGCGTAGGGTGGATGAAGTGGCGGGAAAACTCCGCCATCTTCTGTGATCGAAAAATGCCCCCTAAGCTGAAAGGAAGGCTCTACACTTCAGTTGTACGTCCGACGCTCACATACGGTTCACAATGCTGGACAATGCACAAAAAGTATGAGAGCAAATTAACGGCAGCTGAGATGAAGATGCTTCGCATGACAGCGGGAGTAACAAAACGTGACAGAATTAGAAGTTCAAAGATCCGAGGAAGCCTCCACGTAAAAGAAACCATCACAAGAAAGATAGAGCGCGACCGACTCAGTTGGTATTGCTATGTTCAAAGGAGAGATCCTTTGAATCCCGTCCAAAAGGCGTTATCAATCAACGTTCTAATTTCAACACGCAAAAAAGGCAGGCCGAAAAACAATTGGTGCAAACAAATGCAAAAACACCAGCATTTGATTGGCCTCAGCGATGAAGTAATCCCAAACCGGGAAACCTGCCGCTACTTTCTGAGGTCAAACCGGCGGACCCCACAATCGGACCAGTAGGAATGCAGTTAGGTGGGAAGGTTATGGTCCTACACTTCTGACCATAACGACGCCGGAAAAAAGGAAAAGAAGAAAAGAAGAAGAAGAATAGTGCTATGTATATTTTTATTAATGAAAAGAAAAAATATATATTTTTAGGACTACAAGTAACACTATCCTGCTAGTTCTGTTAAATGTCTTTCGTTTATGCTGAATATACATACCTTACAGTCAGTAAATGTAATATTGTTCACTGTCTTTTGTAAATAAAATTTGTTTTTTTTTTACTCGAGTGCAAATTAGTAGTAGCAAAACGGATTAAAAAATCTGTTTCACGCACTTCGATATGTTAATAAATATTATTAACCATAACAATAACATTGTAGAATACTCCGTAGAGAAACCTTTGTTTTTTCTTACTGCTTCCCATAGTGGAGGCATCGAGTCAATTTACTCTTGATAATACTCCGGTAAAGTAGCCTGCCAAGGTGACTTCACTTCACATTCATATCTATTAACCGTTTTCTAAAGATAGAAGTACTAACATTTAACTGCAAGTTCTCTTTTCCCAGCTCTCTAACAAAAATGTTTTTTTTCTCGACCATATTTCTTATCCTAGGTTTGCCATATCTTAAGTCTTTTATTTTTTGCTCGTATTACTGTTTCCCCTTCGTGCTATACCATAATGCATAGTAACACTGATGCGCATTGCACAATTTCAGTCGCCAGTTAATCTCGTAATCAACTCCAGCTTTTCAACTCCTATTGTCTGAATCAATATACATTTTTATTGAATTTCATTGATAAAATTATGCACTTATTAGTTAGAATATTAAACGCGAATCTCGAATTGACAATTACTTCGGTTTTTGATTAAAAAAGTAGGAATTTATTCTACTCGTATATTGTTAAACTAACTCAACCGCACTGATATTATTTTGCACACGAAGAAAATGCGTCTTTGACACAAATAGTAATTTTTTCTTCTAAAAATGACTCACTCAACCGCACTGCCAATATTTTACACATGGTAATAACATCGATTTCGTTGATCGAAAGGTTGTGTCTTCTGCATAAAACGAAAGCAGAGATAACAACAGATATTAAAGGGATGCCCATTGTAATCTTAAAAATAAATGAATACAGTTGTAAAGTGCACTGCAATTAATATAATTGCACATCACTCTAACTTCGAAGTATTCAAGAACTTCGTCCACCTACTCGAATGTACTGTTGTCAACACCTGTTTCCTTGGGCTTAGAAGGTAATTGAATAAAAGAATCCTTTCAGGTGATTTTATACAAGATCCTAATCATACGAGTGTTGTTATACAATATAGAGGCGTATAGAGAGGAGAGAAGAAGCCCTTGGTGGTTTAAAGAGGAAAATTCTGTGTATGGGCTAAAGAGCAGTCTTAACCATGAACTACAATATATGGGATGAACAGCGATATTAGTTTGGCACAGCATCTATGGATTCAGTGCTAAGATTATGTTGAGTTTTCGAATCCAAGCCTAATGATAAACACATCACGAGGCAACCCCATCTGGCACACAGGTGGTGCTGCAGGGGAATGTTGGACAAATCCCAGGTCTATCCCGAACTGTAGCTTCACTTCGTCGATCTAGAGCAGCAGCTATTTGGCAAGAAAGATAAGCTTCATCGTTTGGTGCTTTCGGATTTTCCTCGCATTTCACTTTCATTGTTAAGTCTTTATTAAGGAAGTTAAGTTAATTTTCACACTTTACCAGAAAAAAATTGCCAAGATGTACACGAGTGCGTTTTTACGTTATTTTTCCAAAAATGTTGTCTTGTTAAATATTCACTGATTGCCGAGTTATAACACAAAAAAAAAAAAAAAAACACCATTCATGGTTAATTGTGACTAGTTGTCAGTCCCAACGGAATGTAAAACCAGCTACATTTAGTAGAGTACACTTTCGCAGACTCCAAAAGAGTTCCGAAAACCAAATGTACATATGTATATTGGCCTAGTTTTCCTTTTAACTTGGCATTAATAATACAATTTGTCCCTGCTCGAATACTCCATACTACGCTAATGGCGTATTGATAGCAGATTCTGTCAACACAAAACGTCCGTGGAGATACGGAGTGTTAACACGAACCAGTGTAGGCATTACTATGGAATGTAGGGCAAAGAGTTTGAAAAAAAAGTAGTGCGGGTTTGTATTGATTTCAGTGCGAGAGTTCTGAGTTATCAATCACATTGATTAACAACATTGCCTCAGCATATAAAGACAAACATTCTTTAGACTTGTCTAGTGCATTGTCCCGCTTTTCGAATTTAATGCACAATTATGCACTGAAATTTTATTTTGTTCTACATTGGAATGAGTGCTTATTAATCAAACTTATTAAACACTGCCAAACAATATGAAGATGTGTTAATGACGCATACAATTCAGAGCAATAAATGAAAGACAACTTTCAAAATAACTTTACCTTTTGTATATCTTTATGTTACGCATGACGATGTGTGTGAGCATAAAAAATGGGCTTAGGAACTATGTACGGTATTTTCCTCTGCAAATAACGCCAATATTAGTAACCAGATGTTTATTGGCTTCTTGCATAGATGCGTATTTTCCAGTGTGAATGCTTTTTGAAAACTCTGTAATTTTTTTATTATTCTTTTATTAAGTTAAATTATAAAATAAAACTTGGTGACTTAACGCCGTTTATTCAATCTTTCGATATATTTTGTTTTTGTAAGTGCACCACTACCGCTTGTAGGGTCCATCATACGATTCCAGTCTGTTTGACCAACCACGAAACCTATAGCTCTCATTTTATCTTGTGCACGTTTTTCTTCAATATCCGCCCAACGTACCTTTCAATGTAAAAACGTTTGGTTACAATTTCAAATAAATGACACACGAACTCGAGCTTACTCGCTTCTTTCCATTTGCACTAGATGAAGGAGGTTCCCAACCATCAATTTGAAGGTATTCTTCAAGAGTTGCAGTACCCCGCCTAGAAATTGGTTTGCTGGTACCGTCAAGACGTGCTATAACAATAAATAAATATATATGTATATATTATTTTTTTTCACTCTTTATTTATTCTTACCTAAATTTTCTGTTGTTGGATCAGTATCCCACTTGCTTTTAAGAAAACCACCGCCCTAGTATTAAAGTTTTGAAAAAATTGAGAATTGTTCATGATTTCCTGTACTAACAAATGTAGGGAAATCTAATATATAAACAGGTAATAATTGAAACAAATTCGAGTAATACTCGTATACACGCATAAAAAAAATCGGTAACAAATATGGTACATGGATGTTGCTCCACGCTTTTAAACACAAATGGGGTAAAAGAGGAAAAACATCGGAAGAAAAATTGTGATCTAATTTGTCTCTGATAGTATTCTCTTCAGAATTATTCCATATGTATATTTATTTAAATTTTGGATAAATTAAATGAATGAATATTGAATTAAACATCTGAAGGGTTTTGCTAGCATTTTTTGCGATTTGAACATGAAAAATTAATTTTGCCAAAATCAGAAAACAGTTTATACAAAAAAATAATAGGCTTAATATATAAATGAAATTTAAGAAATATTCATAAACAAATACTTTTAAGTTAATTTTTTTCCAATCTGGTATACTTACGTTATTATCATTTGTTTCTTCATCATCATCGGGATGATTTTCTTCAGCATCAGCAATAAAATTGTCCTCCTTTACAAAATTCGATTTTAAAATCACACATTTGAAAATATATAAACAGTACATCTTTGAATAATAAATTCATACCAAATCAGAAACGTCCTCCATTTCAACAACGTTTTCTAACAAATTTGTCACATCAAGTTTTATGTAATGGCCCGGACATTCTTGGTAATTATCAATAATTTCTTTTATCTCTTCTTCTCTTCTTTCATGTATGTTTTGATTCAAACAAACATCGATGTCACATATCATGTCAACAACAAATGGCTACGAACATGTTAGGAAATTGTCTTTATTATTTATGTATAGGCGATATTATTATTAACCGTAAGTAAAGGGGTTATACTTACAGAAAAATTCCCATCTCGTGCAGCGTTATAAAATTCGTTAAATGTACGAAGTGATTGATTGCAGCAATCCACAATTATAAAGTCGAACAAATGGTCAGAAATTGTTTTCTTGAAGGATTTTATTAAATACTGCATGTAAGTGTCTTCCATTTCTTTCTCATATTCATATAAGATTTCTTTCTTTGGAATCTGCGGGATGTCAATTGTTATTTAATACAAAATTCTATAAAACGCTTTAAAGTAAGAGAGTTTATACGATTAAAGGTAAATAATTTGCTCAATTTATTATTGTATATGTGTAATTGTTAAATGTAATAAAAATGAAACATTAGCATAATATTTTTTGGTATACAGGGTAACAAAAATCATCCAAGACATTTCTTAAGTTTTAAATGTTTCATGTACAACATTCGTTGTACACACACACACATTTCAATTCCTAAAAAATAAACGTACATATGAGCACTTAAAATGATTTCGACCCCAATTTATAGATAGAAAAATTAACAGGTAGTCTCCGTAGTGCATAAACTTTGTGATTACGTACATATCTGCGCAACGAGTTTAATTTATTATGATCAACTAAAATTGAAAATGTGACTACATTAGGTTACGAGAAAGATGAGTAGTTCAAATACATTGCATCACCATCAGGAAATTAAAAGGATACACTACGAGTCAATTTTAACTCAATCATATTGATAATATAGTATATAACTGAATTCGGAATTCAGAGAGATAATGTCAATTAATTTCAATCCTTTCATGATTTCAGGTAATTGCCGTAAATGCTAGGGATTTTAGTGAATAGCCGAATGAATAGAATAGTCGAAACAATTGCCTTCATTTTATATCCAAGCTCATTTTTAACAATAATTATTTTTTTCAGTGTGAAATCATATGGAAGTCATACATTTAGTAATAAATGTACACAATATTAAATAAATACATTACATTTTTTTTATCCCTGAAAACCACGCCCAGTGTTAACCAACCACGACGTGGTTAATGGTAACCATTGTTGAGATTAATACAAGACAAAAAACTTAACTTAATTCGGGTCCACAATTATTGAGCTTGCGAAGAATAAACAACTTTTATCGTTGTATGTTCTTCTATCAGGCATAATTTCGGGGTAGGAGTTCCCATACATACGCAAATGAAAGGTTCTATGACTTTTCCACCCCATGGCAAAGAAAACGAGAGATATAATAAGAGTAGATCCATACAAGGGTTTGATTCACTCTCATGTAAGAGTATTTGAGCGCATAGAGAACAATCAAACTCGTTCATTAGATTCAAAGATAATGGTTGATTCAATGCATTGTATGAACCAATCATATATTAAATACATGCACTTGAAAGCATACATTTCAACAAACATTCAATATTTAAATTTTAATCTCACTTAAAGAAAAACATTTTATAATAAATTGTGTGTGTTGCCACATTAAGAACACCGAAAAAAATACATTTTTAGAATTGAAGCATTATATAATTTTTTTTTTTAATTTTTAAATCAGTTAAAATTTCTAACTTACCTTACGGCCTGTTTTTGGACACTTTTCCTCATAATCATTTTCGATCATGAAATAGTCATCAATACTTAACAAACGCGGTGTTGGTCCACCCATTTCTACCTCCTTGTCTTTTATCAATTTAGCTATATATGATTTACCGCTACCTGGTGGTCCTCGAATTATAATGACAATATTTTTGGGACGCGTTAATCGACCGGGTTTAAATAAAATTTCGTCTATTGGTATGGTATTGTTATTTTCCATCGATGGAAAAACTATTTTTGAATTTGCAATTGAATCAGACACAGACGGAAATAATGGTTTACGCTGTGTATCCAATTTAATCATGTTATTTTTATCGCTCAACCTATAAAATTATTAACAGAAAACAATATACCTAAGCAATTTAAGACAGTTTTCAAAAAAAAAATATAAATTTACTCTTCATTGTCTGAAATTTCTTCAAAATGTTCGTCAATTTCATTTTCTTCGACTATAGCATTGTTAGCAGAGGGAATTTTTTGTTTATCATTATTATAGGGATTTCTTTTTCCCCTCTTAGTTGGTGGACCAGGTCTTAGTCGTGTTTCAGGATTTTGAAGAACCCATTTATTTCGCGGGTATAATTCCCCTTCATCTTTGAACTCTTCAGCCTGTAATTGAACGGCATAAAAATAAAACAGTGCAAATGTTTCTTGACCATTTTATGTATAAAAACAATTTCAAATAAAATTGATTTAATGTTATTCTGTATTTTATTACATATTGATTTCTCGATACATTAGAATATTATTAATTTGTTTTCTTTATTTCTAATTATTAATTATATAAGAAAAAAAATGTAAACTACTCACCGGTGTGTTTAGTGCCCAGGTTTTATTATCAGATTTATTTCCGATTTTATTTTTTTCCCCTTTTTTCTTATATTTTTTCTCTCCCAACTGCTTATTAATACATCCTTGTCTTTTAGTTGATTTTTTATTAGTGGTAGATTCACAGAATTTTGGTTTGTTAATTTTATCCTTTGGAAGAATTTTTTTTTCTTGTAATTGATTATCAACTCGACCAATATTCGAAGCATGGCCGTAATCAATCGTTTTCACCGGAACAAACTCACTATCACCACAATTAAAAGAATTTGTTGTCATCACTGCTGATGGTTTGTGACCGTATTCGACAACTTTTGCCGGTGAAATAATTGCATTCCCACGTGAACGATTTTGGTAATCAAAGACTTGAGCTGGACGATAGTAGTCGGTATCGTCACTACCACGATCACCAAAATTGTTAGCATTATTCCGATAGCCGAGAGAATTCCCGAAATTCAAAGAGGGTCTGTATTTGTTAAAATTTATGTATGAAGAAAATTTACAAAAAACACTTAAAAATGGATATAACTAATATAATTTTATTATAACAATTACAGACAGTTGATTGTGTTTGTATTGTACAGCGGATTTAAGGTGCTATACACATCAAATAAAATTTAAAAGGGTAACCCGATTTTAATTGAAGCAAAATTGATATTGCTTAAATTAACATTTGTATATATTTGTTATGAAGATATCTTCAGTTTCCATGGGATAAAAAAATACAATAAATACTTAACAGATAAAAATGGTAAAGTAGCAACAAAATATAAATTTGGTACCGACGAAATTAGAATCGAATTTACCTTACTGGTTGTTCTTCAAATGACAAACAAAAAAAGAATGAATAAATGCCTTGGGATATAAGACCCCAAAGACAGCCAGCTATAAAATTTATTTGAGTCCATTGGACCTAGTTAATAAATACTTACGAACTGACTAAACAAATATGGTTTATAAATCGCATCTTCAATGACTAAGTTTAGATAAAAAGTAATCACTCTGAATATAATATCAAAACCATTTATTTTTTTCATTGATTTATTCATTAATTTTTTTTTATTTGTATTATTTTCATTTTAAACAAATTACATAGTCCATCATTTTGAATTTTTTCTCCCATGTTGGCGTTTATTTCTCCTAGAGCCTTTCCTACACCACACAGATCACAGACGATGAATGAAAAAAGAATTGAAAAAACCAAATGGACCACAACCCACCATAAAAAGAAAACCAAGGGAATTCATTAAGTGGAGACAATTTTTTTTTAAATACTTAATAATTTTTTTAAATATACTAATCTCAAAAAAGTAGTTAAATTTATTTTCTTTATTTTTAAATGCTTCTGACTTATACCTATTGATGGAACTAAGTAAGCCATTTTATTAAGCGTTATAATTCCTTTTACTCGCTTATTTCAAACGGCAACTTGACGAACAGTCAATATCAATGCAGACTTTTTTCGATAGAGAATATATTCGTATTGTGCTTTTCATATTTCAGTAAACAGTATAATTTATGCAAATCCAATTACACATTAATATAACACCACATAATAAATATGCTTTTATCCCAGCATGATTAAGATCTCCCTAAAACCGTAGATGACTTCCAGTAAATGAAAAACGTACACTGTTTATTTATAACCGAAATATCAAAAGAATTGCGAACCGAAAACGCAGACATAACATAAACACTATAGTATTGTACTTTTTCATATTTTCACAACGTATGTTTAGAACAATATTAAAATGTACAATATAAAAAAAAGTTCTTAATAATTCGGACAGCGTGATATAATGGTATATTGGGCTTGACAAACACGAACACATTCGATCGACCTTTAATCCAGAAATATATGTATTCCTTTTAAGAAAAACCCAAAAATTAATATGGGAACTTAGGTGACTAATAACCTCACTATTTGATTTAATATTTCACTTTTGCAGGATTTCTTGCACACACCAATGTGTCCTATAAGGTACTATAAGATATTCATATTTCCTGATTAGAAATTAATATGAATATAAGTATTATATATTGGATAACGTGGTAGCAAAATGGTTTAACAAAAAAAAAATTAAACCAAATGTTCTTTAATTTTTTTTAAAGAATCGTGAACATAACACGGTAAGAACAAGAAAGAATTCCCTCGAATCAAGATGTACAATACAATTCTTCGAATTTTTTATCAAAGAAATGTTAAAGATATAGTAATTCTTAGAGAATAAATAAAAAATTTGCAAGTTATAAAACACAGTTTTTCTTAAAGACATGCAATATAATACATGCCATTTAGAACACAGCATGTAAAAGGACCAATAACATATTTCTTAAATTTTCAAACCAAACAACGACGTCTTGTGTGTTTACACTAATAGGTTTTTGCCCCTTGTAACCTCTATTACAAGTCCACATTAATTCATATATCTACTAAATCATGAAGAGTCTAAGTTACATAACTATTTTAAATATGTACTAAGACAAACCCTTAAGACATGGTAAACAAATGTATTATATAGTAAGATATCTTAGTAATTTATGAAAACAAAATTAAGTCTTTGAAGGCAGTAAGTTAGAGAGCGTAAATTATTCACACCCATGACTAAAATGAAAATTACTGAATTATGGGTTATCACAAGTACTGCGTAATATAAAATTGAGCAAAATCCATTGAATTCCCTCGAAACAAATCCAGGAACTTTCGACAATATCCAGTATTCAAATTAAGTATATGAAATATATTAACAAGATACTAAGATGGTACCTATTAAGGTTACCGGTGGTCTTTGTATTAGAACTTTTTCTTTTACACGATTGGGACCAATTGAAAAAAAATAGAAGTAATGCAGAAAGTAATTGAGTACGTTCTTAGTAATAAAAATTAATAAGTCTCGAGTATATGAAGAATAAGCTAATATTTTCTCGCATATGTTGTTGAAATCTTTTGTCAGACATTCAGTTTACGTTTCAGTAAAATTGAATTGAATAAACTGAAGATAAATTCCTGAGTGCAACGTGTATATAATAACGATATAAAATAAATTACAATAATGTATGTACAATGTTCACAAGAATATTACTTTTATTATTATAATGTATATAACGTACCTGCTATTGTTAAAAAGTCCAACTTCGCCGAAGTGTTCTTCTCGTTGTTGCAAGTTATTTCCCTTGCCACTAAATGGACCAGATAAACTTTGCTCTCGATTCACATTGAAGGGATTTTGCCTATTATTAGGCAATGGTGAAGATGTAAAATTTCCTCCACTGAAACTCGTATCACTTCCTCGATTACTATCAGTACTTCGACGAAATGGATTATTTGGAATATTTGAATTTTTCTGCTGGGCTTCATTGAAACTTTCTGATCCTGATCCACTGCCACTGCTTTCCTTTCTAAGATCATGTCGAAACGGAGGATTATTTTTTGTAAGCAAATTGCCTCCCCAAGAGTTACGATTCTGATTGAAATTGCTTCCAATATTCATATTCAGTTGTTCGAGTTGGTTTTGCCAAGTACGAGATTCTGATCCTGGATGAGGACCTGACGACTGTAGATTACTGAATGATTGATTGAGATTAATCTTAGCACGTTCTTGCTGCATTTGAATTAACGGCTGGAGGTGTTGCAATTGTTGTATAAGTTGAGCTTGCTGCGGATTACCACTAAATTGATTTATTCCCCCCGTTTGCTGAACTTGAGCTAATGCTACTGTTAGTAATTGCATAACATTAGGATCTTGCAATGCTTGGGCTAAATGCGCGATCTCCGGTGGCAAGTTAGATTGCTGAGCATTACCAAGGAGTTGATGAATAGGGCCATCACTCTGCCTCTCGAATGGGTTCGGGACAAATTGTTGTTGTTGGCTGGTTGACGATAATTGGGATGACGGTCTTCGATTAGGAGAAACTAAACTTTCTCGATCTTTGGATATACTTCTAGAACGAGAATTTGGAATAACCGGAGCAGTTGGTACAACTTCGGTCCTCGGCGATTTATTTTTCAGAGATGATAAATCCATTCCGGGTGATTTACTTCTATTTTTGGAATTCGGAGACAGTTGTGGCATTTCAACTACTATGTCAAACAAAGACGGTATTTTCTTTTTTTCTGTTTGCTGCTTGTTTAGAGAAAATGATTGCTGCGAACCTTGACCGGATACAATTTCTTCTGCTTCCGACTCTTTGTTTTCGATTGATGTAAAGGGAGCCTTTGACGGTCGGGAAGGTCCGTCGCAGTCCAAATCAACAATTTCGGAAACAGTCTCCGTTTCTAAATCGGTGTCTTGTATTCCTTCGTTTGATTTTACTAAATCTAAACCAGGTATCCCATCAGTTGGCTTAAAAATCTCACTTATCTCGGTATTTTTAAATATGTTTTCATCATGAGTGTGAGTTTCATTTTCCGATATACATTCTTCGGTATTTGTCTCTAAATCACTTTTATTTTTAATAGGATCAGCATTCTCAGATCCTTTTGCAGCTTCTTTTAAAGAATATTTCGACTGAGATAGTTCATTTTCTTCGAGATCTTTTCTTTCAGGTATATTTTCCGTTTCTTGACATAATTGTTTCTCTTGTACATCCCTTTGCCGTTTATCTAACTGTCGGGGCGGCATCGATTCCTGCAATTGCATCATTTTTCGCCGTCTCATTTGCTCGCGACGTTCTAACAAACGTATTCTGGTCTTCTCAAATTCACGTTCATATTGCATGTACATTGTTCTATCAGGATGATTCGCATTTTCCCTTTTCCAATTTTCAAACTGTTCCTCCCAAAGACGAAACTGTTCATCAAATAGTTTTTCATCTACATTTCCAGTATTGGACTTTATGTTATCTTGTGGGTGTAGATTTTGTTGTTGCGATTGTTGTTGTTTCGATTGTTGTTGTTGCGATTGTTGTTGTTGCGTGTGTTGTTGTTGCGTGTGTTGTTGTTGCTGTTGATTTCCGGGAGTAAATTTATGAATACCACTGTTCCAATTTGATCCTGATTGTTGATTGACATTTTTATGTTCATAGTTATCAAAACGGTTGGAGAACATGCCACGATAGTTTCTAGGTTGCTGGCGGGTGTTCCTTCCCTCTTGTTGGCGATTGAAATCTGAGCTATTATTTACGTCCTCTTCACGGTCTACATTTTGTTTGTTCCATTGTTTCTCGGTACTGCTACTATTAAAATGTTGTCCATGTTCTGGTTCCCTTTTGTCTTGGATACCTGCGCTTTTACGGATATCATAATTCGACAGTGGCGGAGGGGGTTGAGAGTATTTAGTTCCAGGGTTATAGCCGGATCCCGTCGCAAAGTGATGTGGATTTAAAGTTTGAGTTGAATCTCTGGTATTTTCTTTCCGTTCGTCTTGTTGGGGAGGTGGTGGTGGTGGAGGTGGCCTGTCATATATTTGTGGTGGAGCTTTCACCCCCATAGATGTTGCATTATCTGGTGGTGGTGGGGGTGGTGCATGAATTGGCAACACTGGTGTTGGATAAACATTTGGAATTCCTGGTGGTGGGTAAGAGTACGCATTTGAAACGGGTGCCATTGTGCAAGGTGGTGCTGATGTTGGAGCTGGTACAGGTGCTGAAGCTGCTGCCGGGGCTGGAGCTGGTGCTGGGGCTGGAATAGATGTCGGGTTATACTGTTGCATTGTGGGTGGGACAGCTCCATGAATAGCGGCCATTTCACGCTTATACTGGAAGTAAATAAAGTAGACGTGTACAAAGCAAACAAATTATGAGTTTTGTGGAGGACTGTGACTCAGAATGTTATGAACATAAGTCCCTTTCAGTCATATGGAAAAAGAATAGATCAAACACGAAATCGGGAGGTCTCAGCTTTAATCTTTCGTAAATAGAATGCTAAGTCAATTAAGTTTTAAAAGTTTAAAATAATACCAAGAAAGTTTCATACCGATATCATCACAACATTCATCAGCGAGAATTAAGCCCAGGACAAATTTTTGTTGTTTTTAGCGACAAAAATAGTCGGAAACTTTAATTTTACAAATTATTCACATTATATCAAATACATACATATGTAAGATGAAATAGCTTCACACATTCTGTAAGGGTACAGAGAATATTGTAGTAAATTCCAAAATCCTCCTGAAAGGTTTAAGTGCAAAAGCGAAAATATTTTTGCAGAGATATACATCACTTGCACGAAGGCAAACTATAATTTTTTCAAAGCACTTAAAAAAAAAGATGTTTCAACCTTGTACAACCACCTAAGAGGAATCAAACATACTTAAATTTATTAAAATGCCCCTTGGGAATGCCTTTTTATTTCAGTTTGGCGAAATTATAACATATCAGGTGCTTAAATGAATATATCAGAAAAAGAAGATAGCAATAACCAGAAAATGTATGAGTATAAAATGTAAAAAAACGTATACCTTTATTTAGAAATATAACTAACCTGCTCTCCGTATTGCGCGTGCCACTGTGCATATTGTTGTTCATATGCCTGCCACTGTTGCCAGTGTTGCTGCACAGCATATTGCTGTTCAGGAGTCATAGCGGCGTATTGTGCTGGTGTGTAAGATGGTGCCCCCATACCCGGTGCATATGAATTTGGAAGTCCCGGAGGTGCATTAGTTATTGGGACAGAACTCGATGGCGTTGGGGCAACAGCAGAAGGTTGAACGGGGCCAATCATCGGAGGTTGGGGATTAACTGTAGTTGGTGATGGTAATGGGGGTGGCACGGTTGCCCATTGATTCCACATATTTCTTCTTTATTACCAATTTGTAGTAAGCTTTTATTGCAGATAGGTTAAACAGCTATAAAATGCACACAATTTATTTTATAAACGCTTTTATAGCTAGCTTATGTATTATTGTAACTATATACTGCCTAGAACGATTTACGATTCACTCCAAGCGTAGCCATTTTGCAAAACCTTTTTTCAACGTCAAAGTGACAGCTCATAGTTTGAATAAGTATAACACTTTACAATCTGTGTCGCTGAACGCCTTGCATTGGATAAATTCAAAGTGAAATATAGTCATCGTCTGAATGTCGTGAAATAAATTTTTGACGAAAATTTGAAAGTAAATATGTTAACTTAAAAGGACCTGAAATGAGAAAGGTAACTTTTGGCTCCCAGTTGTAAAAAATTAAAATTGCTAATTTAACCATCAGGAGGCGCTTATAATAACATAGCAATTTATGCGTAAAGAACATTTCATAATCTCAAGCCATTTATCGTTGATTTAAAAATGTCTGCGAGAGTCTAAAGGGCTAACCATAATAGACAGGAGCAAGCAGAAGCTTATGTCAGAACCAAACGAAATTCTCCCCTCTGTTTCAACGAACCATCACGATACCCATGATGAACAGGTGCAAGCAGGAGCAAGCAGAAGGAAAGGAACTGTCAAATTGTTTTCATTCGATTTGTTTATTTTCGGTGTGGCTTTGGCTTTTTCCTTTTTATTGAAATAAAAGCCATCTGCTTTATCATAGAGACACTTATTGTCCTGCACAAGTGAAATCAACTTGTTAACAAGCTCGTATTCCATATTTATTTTATCTTTTTTCTCTTTCCTAACCTCAAATGTCACTTGTCAAAAATTCCTTCCGTCATGTCTTCTTTCAAGAAGACCTTCCTTCTGCTCGCATTAGTTAACGAACATTTAACGAAACGTAACATCTGCTAATTGTGGGCATATCATATGCTTTGCATGTAAGAAGACATTCCCCTCTGCTTGCTTCTACTTGCTCCTGTCTATTATGGTTGGTCCTTAACACAAAAATGTAAAAATCTGAAGCGGTTTGCATCGCAAATTTGAAAGTCGAATTGTAAAGCGTATGAAAATAAGCTACATATATGAAAGCATTCAATTGTAACTTTAATCTGACATGTAGTTTCTTGCATACGCTTTACGGTTCTATTTCGAATCCGCTTTGAATTTTTACATCTTATGTGTCAGACTACTTTTGAAACCTTATTCAAATATTTATTCTCGTCAAAATTTTTTTTTGAAATATATTAAGGTTTCAGGCACACAAATCAACTACGTTGTAATTGAAAAGAACTATTGGTAGCACTTAAGGGAAGTGCGAGCATGTCTTCCTCGAAATGTCAATAAAATGTCATTTTGTCATGTAAAGCATGGCCAGCACTCGTTTAAATAAGTTTTCTTATTCACAAGCAGATTGAGTCCTACATGAAGTAATGTCTGAATTCGAGCAATATTTTCGCGTTATTGTAGAAAAAGTATTTAACTACTGGCCGAATTTAAAATTAGCAGTTGAACATGGAATGGGCGGACGCAATGGACAACAGGTTGAAATTATATTTTTCTCTGTTATAAATTATCTGCATGCTACTTGTAGACGGCAATTCAAATCATGAACTACGTATACGCATACTGCATAGGAAATGAGAAAATAACACAAGGCGAACTGCAGGATGTTTTGGAAGACCTAATGGACCAAGAATTTAATACCCTCTGTGATGATAACTCAATCCCAGGTCCGAATGTTTTTTTTGACATATGTGGCAAATGTCTAAGCTATCTTTTTCTAGAAATATGCGGGAATCTCCTTCGTTATTTGCAAATGTGTAAAGACGGAAAATACGCAGAAATCGAACTTGAATTTCAACGCTTACCTCCAACACAGTTGTGGCTGCAGGAAGGTATGAAAATAGAACCTATACAACATTCGACATCCAGCGATGAAGAAAGTGACGGAAGCGACGATGAAAGCTCTGATTCGGAAATGGATATTGATTCTAACGAACCAGGTTCAAGTAAAAGCACAGTCAATATTTTTGTTGAACCAGAACCTGGTTGGACTACTGTTCGATCGAAAAAGAAAAATTAATGCTGAACAAAAACTAACGCATAATGATGTTTTATTATAATTTTTTTTTTGTCTGAATAGCTGTCATATAAGAAATAATGTGCATACGAAATGTAATAGATGTGTACAGTAAAACACTGGTTCGAGATAATGTTAGTAAGATATAAACGCGGTAAAGAAGTGGTTGCTATGGCAAATTTTACTTTCCCAAACTCTTATTTAAAATGCCGTCAATATTTCTTGTGAGAAGTAAAAGAAACATTGAAAAACCAAGTAATTTCGACATGTCTTTTAATTTCAAATATAATTATCCCCAAATTGCAAGGGATACTGGTTTTACGTTACGACAATTGAAAGATGGTCCGTTGGATTGGCGCACAGTTGGTATAGGAAAATAATCTAATTTATATAGCACATAATTGATTGCATACATATTGTTTCAGCTTCTTTAGAAGTTGAAAAAATCATTCGCGAGCAACAATTCGAAAGCATTGATTCCATATTGTTTTATCTATCTGAAGCTCCGATAGCACCTATGCTCGAGAGCAACATTTTAGATAGTGGAATAGCAAAGTACTTCACGCTTTCACAATTGGCCATACAATATTTACTATTTTGTCGAAAGTTTTTGGACGAAACTGTATGTACCCTTCGGGAGAAATTAACGGAGATAGAGGCAGAAAACATGAATCTGAAAACAATAAACAGAGAACACAGTAATGAAATCATTTGCTTACACAAAAAAATTAGTCAAATGGAAGCTATAAATGATATTGTCTATCCATGTTATATGTGTACAAAAAATTTTGTGAGTAATGATGCTCTGAATATGCATCTGAGCAAAAAGCATTCTAACCTAGTACCTGATGGCCTGGTCAAAGATAATGATAAGTCTTTAATAAATACAATAAAATTAGAATTAGAGATAAAACAATTAAAAGAGCGTCTTAATAGTGCTGAGAAAGAAATTCGTGAAAGCATTGCCCGCAAAAATCAAATTACCCCATCTAAAAATGAAATGAAGAACTCTAGTACCCAGGTTTATATTCAAATAAACGATGTCGCTACTCAGAGCAACTTAACAGAAACAAAAGAGAGCGACTCTGCGATGGATGATTTTGCTAGAAAGGAAGCACTAGGTGGACTGCAAAAAAATATCGCGAACTTGGAACATCGCCAAGAAAAACAATTTGAGGATAATCAATCATCTATTCAAAATATTAACCAAATGTTAAAAGAAATCATGAATGTTTTACATTCCAAATGCAACCCAGACCAAGAAGCTTTAAGGAAATTGGTAGAAAATCAGATTTCAGCTTCTGTACAATGTACTTCAGACTACCCTAAGGAAATAAAAAGTATTTTAATAAAATCTGTTTCAGAGATTGTTAATTTAAATACAGAAAAACTCAACGAAATCCTGCTTAATATCGAGAATATATGCCATGATATGCTGCCATCTCTTAAAGCAGAAATCCAAAAAGGTAGAGAATTTGAACAAGATCATGTTCAATTCCCACAACAAGAGAAAGAAGACAACATCGATTTTGAGAAAGGCATTTACAAAGAAAAGGAATTATCGGATGTTGTGTATCAAAGTACTCACATTGACGTAACAAATAGTAATTATCATTTTTGTTTTCTTAATTGCAGTTGAAATTAATTACATACATAGGTATTTGAAATCTGTTTAACCAAAAAATTGCGATGTTTTTCATTTATAAATACGTACTCTTTTAAAATAATGCGTTTAAACTCGGTTATCGTTAAAATAATTCCCTAGTTTTTTTTAATAGAAAAAAAAGTCGGGTCAGAAACTATAAAAAAATGAATGTGCTTTTACTAGTAACGAAAGAAATTTGCTTTAATAATAACACAGTTATCACAATTTCACTTAAATTGGGAACTCAGTAAATTAAATATAAAATTCGGACTATTATTTTCATGTACTTACACGCATTTGCTGTGACTACGAATGCATACATAAAATATGTGCTTTGTGTATTTTTTCCTAACAGGCGAAATGCTACTATATAATCAATCGGGAACTGACAATACTGAGGCATCGGAAAAGCAATTCAATTTTCATGAAAACGACAGACAACAGCGAAAATCTAGAACTTCAATAGAAGCAATGTAGGATAGCCTTAGTTTTTGTTTAAAAACCTTGAATATTAATTCAAATATATCTTAGCCAACCTGTTTTGAACATAGAGAGAACTAGAAAAATGTTTGAGAAAAGTATGCTTCATCTTGGTATTAAACCGGACGAAATAACTTTGAGTACATCTGAAGCTAATAAAATATCATCAAATTTAGACGAAAACAGGATTTCTTCAAAAAGGGTAAAATTCGTTAAATAAAAATTTCTAATTTTCTCATTTTGTTCCCCCCAGATATACCCTAGATTCTATGCAACGCGCAACAAACTTAAAAATCTTGTGGAAGAACTTACCAATAAAAAAATGAATAACGTTCCTCACCATTCGGCTTTTTCCAATATTATCACTGCTAGAACCAGCAAGACCCATAAACAACATCCCAGTGAATCAAAAGATGCAATCAATGAAGTTGTGCTCAGAAATAAGATCGAAGAAATTTTAAATTCTCCAGTCAAGAGCCCCAAAACTTTGCCTAAACCGGTACCACTTCCACGAAAACGAGTAATGTTTCACAACATAGACAATTAAGTCACAGTTCTAAAGTTCAAAATAAAAAGAAGAATGTTTAATGTCTATATGAGTTGGGCTTTATCTGTTTGTATCAAATCAGCTACAAGTTGATAGGGAATAATATGCTGTGAACCCGCTGCCAAATCGACTTCCTCATCATCAACGCCAACAACGACGGCAGGAACTAAAAAACACACGTTTTATAACTTCAAAACATTTTGTAGTCAACCAGACAATCAATCTCACCTGAAATGTTCGCTTTAATAAACACATGGCTCATGAGATTTGGCCGAATTACCCGTAGGTCAATATCTGAACGTTGTAAATTGGGCATATATTGCAGAGCTACTACATTGAAATAATTTTCCATGTTATCCATATACTCCTGAGCGTATGTTGTTTCTTCTTGAGATAGTTTTTTTGCACTTCTATCACGCAATGCTTCTTCAGCGATAATATGTTTTGTATAGAGTTCAATCTTTTGGAGCCTGCATCGGAGATAGCATGCTATAATATATCGAATTCGTTCAAGTTCCATTTGATGGCAAATGAAAAGGAAATCGTTTTTATTTAAATCTCTCATATTTTCTTCCATGTGACTAATTTGACCGAGCATCAAATCTAGCATTTCAGTTTGGTGTGGTAAAATATCTGGAGCAAACTTTTCATTTATCCACGCTATTTCCAGGTTCTCGAAAACCTAAAAAAGCCGGAACTATACTATATTTATTATAATTTGGTTTGACATTGCACCTTCACACCTTTTGCGCTGTAATTAGTTCCCTTTCGCTATCCTCATTATCCGAATAATAGTTTTCTTCCTGTATATTCTCCATCGAAAGAATGTCACTCTTACCGCCAAGTCGTATGACAAGTAAATAAAAACTCTGTGACCCTGTCAAATGTAATTGCGAATGTGGTAAGCTCTGAAAAATAAATTGTATCCAACATTATCACACGTAGCATAAGTCATCCATTAAATGCGTACGGACTAGTGAACTTATAGACTAAGTATTTGCAGTATTTTCAAATATATTCGAGTATCTTTAGCACCTATCACCATTGCTTGGATAAAAATTAAATTTACCTCAATTTTCTGTTTATTTTCATGTCGTTCCTTCTTAGATAGACAATTTCACCCAATGTTTTAATTGAGCAATCACCAGTATTTTTTTTCTATTTAAAATATAATTCATAAATGTAATTCACTACTGAGCTAAAGTTAAATCGGAATAAAACGGAGCAGCATATGGGTATAAACATCGAACTTATGGCATTCTCTTACATCTGTGAATTATAGCGTTAACTAAGTCAACACCCGGTTCTTTTCTTCTTTTTTTTTTTGTATCAATTGAAACTTCAGCGAAATTTCTCTTAGAGAGAGCTTTCTCTGGATGAATTAAATACTTAGAGGGGTGTGCATAGCTTTCGACCATGGTTCAGTATGCACAAGCATCCTTTTCTCAGATTCGTAAATTTATCGGGATAACATACCATACATTATTAGATTTAAATTTGGAAAAAATGTGATTGTTTTACCGAGAACAGAAAGCCCTACTTACAATAAAACAAATAATTGTACAATGTTGAAAATAAAGTTTGTATTCCTATGTTTGTTTTTTACTTTTGGAAACTGCTCAGGTAAGTCTCAGTTTGCATTAGTTGACTATAGATAAGAATAGAAAAAACATATATAATCAATTCGCGTGGTACCTACTCCAAATTTAAGAGTAATCAGGTTTCTTCAACATTTAACTTGAAAATATAAATACTTTTCAATTGTTTTCTTATGTTTTATTTAACTTATTTTGGTTTGTGTAATAACCACCCTTACAGAAGTGCAATAAAAAAAAAGTTATATGTAAATGTTTTTATAAATTTATGAATATGAATTTTATAAATATTTCTTAGAATCATCAAATACCTTACTACCTACTCACTCTCCTAAGTAAACGGAACAATTTAAAATATGCATTTAGCCTTACGCTTAATTTATAGTTACGAAAATAAATGAATATTTGAAGCTAAGAACATTTTGATTTCAATGAACATATTTGTACATTTTATATTGAACAAATATATATACATATAATACAATATTATTATTTTTCCAAACATTTTAGTGGTTTCTTTTGAAGCCAATCCATTTTCTAAACGACTGTACGATGATCTTCTAAGCAACTATAATCGCCTCATTAGACCTGTAGTGAATAACTCGGAAACGCTCACAGTATGGTTAGGTTTAAAGTTGTCTCAATTAATTGAGGTAAATTTAAAAAACCAAGTTATGACAACAAATTTATGGGTTAAACAGGTATGTGCTATATACATTTTTATTTTGTCCTCATAAAATTAAAATCGACTTTTTAAAATTTAACAAAATATCGGCCATAATCAGATTAATTTCTAAATATTTACAATGTTTACACAGAAATGGTTTGATTATAAACTCAAGTGGGACCCAGAAGAATATGGAGGCGTTGAAATGCTTTATGTCCCATCCGAACATATTTGGGTACCAGATATTGTACTTTATAACAATTGGGACGGTAACTATGAAGTAACTGATATCATTCATAAATTAATTTAAAGAACGAAATAATTAAACCTTTATTTTCTCTAAGGTAACTTTAATGACAAAGGCTACTCTAAAATACACTGGAGAAGTTTTTTGGGAACCGCCTGCAATTTATAAGTCCTCATGCGAGATGAATGTTGAGTATTTTCCCTATGATGAGCAAATTTGCTTTATGAAATTCGGTTCATGGACATATAATGGAGCTCAGGTGGACTTAAAACACCTTGATCAGGTATGAGATTATGTATTTGCGAGTACAGGCAAAGCTCGGTTTACGCAAATGCTCGAATTCCGCACTAGGTAAAATATGTGCACTATCGCTCGATTTGCACACACAATTGTGCGGAAATAGAGCATTTGGTGAGAATTTGATTTTTTTGAGGACAAATAGCAATATGCAAACATTCTTTTATGAACTAACAAAAGTCCGTTAGTTCAGCTAACGGAATGCTGGTACAAACCTAGACATATGTATGTATGTATTTAGGTTACAATTTCTTAACTTCATACCCTTTTCAGTCGCGTGTAGTGTTAGACGTGTGCAGTTTTTGTTTATTTTCAAGTGTTTTAAATAATGTCTTCTTCGAGTAATACTAAGCCAAATCACCTTTCTATATAATCTAAAATCAAAGTACTTGATGATTTAAAAAAAGCATACCTATAAGCTAAAAGAATATCTTTAAACATGGGCATTCATGTAAGTACAATTTCAAGAATTAAAAAAGCGGAGAAGGCAATTGTAAAAGAAATTTCTGAGAGCTACATACAAGGGTATTGGAAAACGAAAGTATCTTAGAAGGTGTGAAAATCCGGGAATGGAAAAGTGTCTCTTTAACTGGTTTTTAGTGAATCGAGCGCGCAACGTGAATGGACAGCTTTTAAAAGAAAAGGCCAAAGAATTCGTAAGGGATATTGCTGGCGATGAAAATGTCCGATTCAATGCTAGCGACGCGACGGCTGGTTTTCGGAAGCGCTATGGAATCAGACATTTGGCGATTGCAGGTGATAAACTATCATCATGTTCCGACAGTGTTTCCCCTTTTAAATGCAGACTCGAACAACGAATTAAGGAAATGAGAATCACAAATAATGAAGTATACAACGCGGATGAATCCGGGTTATACTGGAAACTTCTTCCAACAAAGACGTATGTGAGTTCAGAGGAAAAAACAGCACCAGGACGAAAGGTAGCAAAAGATCGTGTTACTTTTATGGTTTGCACAAATTCAACGGAAACACACAAACTCAAATTATTAATTATTGGGAAAGCAAAAAAACCAAGATGTTTCGAGAAAGGTTTTCAGATTCCTGTTGAGTACCATAATTCTAAATCAGCGTGGATGAACGCTTTCATATTCAAAAAATTGTTTCACAATTGTTTTGTTCCAGAAGTAAGACCACCTTGCGAAAATTACCAGTAAACATTTTCATTTCTTTCTAATTTGCTTGGCTTTAGGTAACACTATTTCAACGCCATAATAATTCATTGGTCGGTGGTCTATTACTATTGGATAATGTTACTGCATTAATACAGCCAATGGACCAAAACATAATAAAATTAACAAAATTATACTACCGCAATTCCTTACTTGCATCTATTGTCGCTAATGAAGACATTGGAGTGGCCGAGGCATTAAAAAAAATGACTGTTAAAGACGCTATTGTGAATCTTGTCTGCGCTTGGAATCAGATAAAGGAAGCGGTTATTATGTCGTGCTGCGAAAAAAATCTCACCTCAAATCCAAAATCTGTAAGATAATCAACCAGTGTCGATACACCAATTCACAGAGAAGTCCAAGGAGCTATATCGCAAACCGTCAACCTATTAAATGAAATTGGAAAAACTGCAAATAAGTGATTTTGTTTTGCTTTTACATAATATGTTTTATCCTTTTATGTATTTTTTATAAAGATTCATACTCCTAACAAAGCAATTGAATAGAATATTGACACAATTGAAGAAGACGAAATATCCGACGATGAAGACAATCATAATTTGCAAGGTGAAGTCCATTCTGAAGTCCGACGAGTGTCTCATCAAGACACTGTATTGAACGGTGCTCTGAAATGGGCTGAGCAAAATACTAGAAGTTTTACGGAAATCACTCTCTTACAAAAATTACGCGAAGATGCTGTTAAAATGAACGTTATGGCAAAGTTCAAGCAAACTAAGTTAGATTATTACTTTAATATTGGGTCTAATAAATAAAATTTATCATAAATAACTGAAGTCTTAAACTTCTTTTAAGTGTTTAAACATTATTTTTCTTTTTTAAGCCTTATATGTACATACAAACTGTACTTGTTTTGTAAGCATTCGAATTGCGCACATTTTCGATTTCCGCAAATGGTCTAAATTTTACATGGTGCGCAAATCGAGCTTTGCCTGTATATCGATTTACATAGGATTTTATTAGAAATGACAAGGTTTGAAAATGTTTTTTATACACATGCATAAGCGTATTTTATGACAAAAATATATTTTTGAATTGGTTTACGGTTTAAATTGTATGTGGGTAGTGCCACGAGTTTTAATGGAGATTTACCAGATTGTGAGGTTGGATTCTCGAATACCGACACTGAACACATTTCTTGTCTTCTAATTAGTGAATATAATTTGATTATAACGGTATTGTGCTGTTTTTCAGAAAATATGTGGCATTTGTTATTGCAACGGGCAATATTAATCCTATAACTAAAATCGAAATAGAAACCTCGATCTTTTATAATTGTCATTGATTGGCAATTAAAATTCATCTAGCTTTATCATAAGGCCTGAATTTGAAAGCCTATAGGTTCAGCTGATATAAATACATACATATGTATATAAGTTTGCCGACCATCACTATATGTATATTTATTTATTGGGTAATGACCAATGGGCGTCCAAGATTATTTTTTTTTTTTTATCATTATATATTTATACATATATATGTACAGTGTATAAATATATCTGCCACAGCGACCCGTAGAAGGCCCATGAGTATGGTTTTATTTTTTCTGAAAGTGAAAGTCACTTACTTTTAAGTGTCGACTCCGAATGGCGAGGTTCGAGAAACATCCCTTTTTAATGGTAATCAAATCAATGACTTTGAAATAACGTCTTTCATTATCGCAATTAAATCTTTTACTGAAAACCCTGTTAAGATGTTATACCTAAGATCATAATCAGTACATGTATGTACAATTGTACATATTCATTTATATGCTGCTCTTTATTGTCTAGATTCCTGGAAGCAATCTTGTTCAAATTGGAATTGACTTAACTGGATTTTACTTATCTGTTGAATGGGATATTTTAGAAGTTCCTGCCACAAAAAATGAAGAATACTATCCGGATAGCTTGGAGCCTTTCTCAGGTAAATATTGTTCCTTAATTCTTTCAATTACAAATAAACCAGATTGCACATTAATTCAATATCACTTTTCAGATATTACCTTCAAACTAACGATGCGTCGCAAGACATTGTTTTACACTGTAAACTTAATTATTCCTTGCGTGGCCCTCACATTCCTGACGGTTCTAGTTTTCTATTTGCCAAGTGATTCTGGTGAAAAAGTATGTTTTGGCATTCCATAAAGGAAATTCAAATGTTCAAGAAAATATACATACATGCATATCTGTTACAGTTACATCCAACAAAGAATCAAACAATGAAAAATAGCTTTAATAGATTGTTACTATTATTCTTTTTTTTTTTATTTAAGGTTACCCTATGTATATCAATTCTCGTGTCTCTAACAGTGTTCTTTTTGCTCTTGGCTGAAATAATACCCCCAACTTCATTGGCAATACCACTGCTTGGAAAATATCTGTTATTTACAATGATATTGGTATCACTATCGGTGTGGACAACTGTGTGTGTTCTAAATATTCATTTTAGGTAAGTTTAATAATTTAATTTCATTCGTAAATATGTAAATATGTCTTTCAGATCCCCCTCAACCCATAATATGTCACCTGCAGTAAAAAAAATGTTCTTACAATTTATGCCTAAACTTATGATGATGCGCAGAACTCAGTATACTCTTCCCGACTATGATGACTCTACACCCAGTAACGGTTATACAAATGAAATTGATGTTAGGTAAATATTTTAAATAATTTTACTAGTTCGAGATCTTTTTTTCAATGTGCTACCTTATAACTATTGAAGAGATAGCATAAGTGACTTTCCGAGCGAGTTTAAAGATAGCCAGGAAGTACCTTTTGATGCAATGGGATCGGCTTTGCCTCAATCGATTGGTAACATACATATGTATGTAAGAGGAGAGAATCTCATTCAATTTAATCTATTGTACTTTAGATTCGGATAATATCATTCCAAAGCACTTGACACCAGAAGTACTTCAAGCTTTACGAGCCGTAAGATTTATTGCTCAACACATTAAAGATGCCGATAAAGATAACGAGGTAAGTAATTCAGTAGCAAACAATGAGGTAAGTAATCAACTACAAAATCCACATTTGATAAGTACAATATATTGAACCGTCGACTGGTAGAATTCTGGCATACTGGGTAGTGTTTTGGCAATAACCATAACAAAAGTTGTATTATGTTTCATAGTTTTCGCCTTCAGGGCGATACTGCATAAGCAGTAGGTAACACACGGCAGAGGTGTAAGGTTAAATGATAAATGTTATTACAGTAAATTCTAGCAAAAACAAGATTATCTACACTTTGAAACTGCTTAGATTGTTTATTTTCATTAATTTTTTTTTTTACTTAATAAAATAATCGTAGTTTTTGCTACCGTTCTTTAATTAATCTAACTATTAACAGTATCAAATACTTTTTTCTCTCGCAGTAAATGCAGTACATTTCTTTTGGAAACCTAATTTTCCAGTCGTGGACCGATTTAAATTCATTTTATATATGTAGATCTCAAGGCTTTCAATTAACGTTCATTTTAATGTATTAAAACAGACACATACATATGTATTTACATATGTTCATACAGAACGGAAGTTTTATGGCTTTAGAGCCATGAATATTATAATAAAATAATGAAATAAAACTTATTTTTGTAGTGTCTATTTTTATTCAAGTTACAGCACTATTCGCAATAGTTCAAAATCGATCATATTCAATAGGAATGAATCGGTCAAGTCATAGCCTTTTTTAAATCCAAACTTCAATTTCAAATTATTATAAATTTTTTTATAAAATTGTACAATTGTCAGGTATAGTTATATATAGCATTATTAAAAATCTGTAAAACCCAGAATCGGTTGAGTTAACAGATTGTTGAAGTTAGTTACATTTATAATGATTTTCTTTATACATTTTCGCTCTAAGGTAAAGAGCCTAACTAACTGAAAAAGTCAGGTTTTTTTTTTTATATCAACAACAGGCGAAATTGCAAACCCTACCCAGAAACATTTCCAAATTGGGTCAAATACATCGTTTGACTGCATATTAATTCCACGATTATATGTTTCTTTTTCACGTGGCAATAACCCAATTATAATAATTTATCATTTGTGTATGTATTTTCAATTTTTTATATCGAATCTAGTACTATGTAAACTATAAGGATGTGGCTTAAAATTATATTATTAAATTTTCAGATCGTTGAGGATTGGAAATTCGTATCAATGGTTTTAGACAGGTTCTTCTTATGGCTTTTTACGTTATCGTGTATATTTGGTACATTAGCTATTATTTGTCAATCGCCATCATTGTATGATATTCGTTCACCAATCGACCAAGTATTAAGTGAAATAGCTATAGGAAGAAAGGGTCCTTTGCTCACTCCTGATAAGTTAAATGAAAAAATGAATTCTTAAAATACCTTTCAAATAAAGTAAGAAAAAAAAATGAATGAATTATGGTAAAGATGCATGTGAATTTATTATTTATTTATTATAAGAGCTGTGCGAGTATACATTTCCATTAATTTCTGAAATTGATTATATTGAACTGTATGTAATCAATTATTCAATAAATAAATAAGAACTCAACTTTTTTTTTGTTATTCTTAACAATGAACTCGGTTATATAAATATCCTTTCAACATATAAATAAATATAATATTATAAGCTTCATATCTTTTTAAAAATAAATGCCTAACAAAAGACAGAAAAATCCATTTACAAGAAACAGTAATAGGTGTTAAGTTTATTTAATAAACTACATTTATTATATTATATTATTATATGAACAATATAAAGCAGCTATATTGTTTAATGCTGAACGGCTAGAGAGACTGAATATCTTATGGTAGCATCCTGCTTGTCCGAACACCCATACATAACCAACCTGAATAAAGCCTAAACCTAATCGCCAGTGGGTCTTAAGTGATGAATTTCAACGCTTTAGAGTGGTAAATGTTTTACTTAAATTTGATCTATTAAAACAAAATCAAATGGATCTCGAAGGGATGTGGGAGTTTTGCACGTGCACTATTAAGAAATTTTTTTTTACCTTAGTTAAGTAAACTTACATTTCACTTTGAAAGCCAATTAAATAAATCTTCTATCATAGCTTAGAAGTTATGCAAATATATTTGATTGAAATGAGCAATACGTGTGTTCCAGTGTCTGTCATTTACATGATCTATGCATCCTGCCCATCTTAGTCTTCACGAAATAATTGCTCGGACAATGTTTGAGGCTGAATAAAGTTCCTCAAGTTCTTGATTTTGTAGTTTTATTCATTCGCCTATTACTTCATCCTATTTTCCGCCATAGATTTTCCTTAAGAACTTATTTTCAAATACCGGATATCTATTTTCCTCCTTGCGTGTGAGACCACATCTATAAAGCGTCTCTGACATTATTACAGTTTTAAAAATACGGATTTTGATGACGTGGGGCAAAAAGAGTTCTTTTGAATAGTTCCTTCATCGCGAAGAAGCATCTGTTGTCTATATGCTGCCTTGAATTTATTTCGAACTTTATGCCCTTTTTCGGCCGTGAATTAGTTCACTTTCTCAAAACGGTTATCGGGTATAGTCAAATGCGAAATGTTGATCGATTCAATCTGAAAATCGATCAATGAACACATATTTGGTTTTTTCTTTATAATACCTCTAAGCCTACTTCCTTTCCTCTATTTCCAAACAGGTCCAGATGGTAATTTTTCTGAAAGGATCTCATTACATATTTCAGCACCAAATTAAAAAGAAGTGGTGACAAGACGTCTTCTTGTTTTAATCTTCATTTCTTTAATCTATTCTTCGTTAACTTTTAAGCATACTTGTATTAGTTAAAATAATTTTTAAAATATTTTAAGCCTTCTGAAAGAACCGTAATGGAAGTATTGAAATTATCTTCGTTATTTTTTTACCACATGTACGAGTATGTACGTAACACATGAAAATCATTGTCCTTATTATGTACATTGTTATGAATGTCCGTCTGTTAATACATATTTCAGTTTAACTTCTTAATGCTCTGGCATCACACACGAAAGAAACATAAAAGCAGTGCATAAAATTATAAGTGTATTTCTATACAAATTTGCAAAAGGGGACCCTTTTTATTGCATAACGGAAATACATGAATCAATTTGTTCCGTAAAAAAAATCTGGAAATGTTTAGGGGTTATTGCTTCCAAATGAAATTCATGATTCAATTTTAAATATCCGTCAATGTAAAACTCAATTATAAACATCTCTCCAATTGAGGATAAAAATTTCATACAAATGCAAAGGAATATTTGGGAGAACGAAACAGCCCTTTTACTACACAAGAGGGGCTGGTTTTGGTTGATTTAATAAGTCCAAACTTTTTTACTAGCATAGTTAACGAAACGATTATATAATATTTAGCTAACCCTATATTACTGAAGTTGAATTTAGGCCTATGCACCTGAGCTTTAAACTAACGGGCTTCGGTAGCACTCTAATTCTGAGCGACCATGTATAAACATGCAAATATATGTACATATACCGAGGTATCATAAAGTATGTCCTGAAACTTGATTCTTCCATAACCATCTCTACAATGATGCTAAGAACGCATGCCCCAACGCGAAATAATGTTTATATGTGTTATCTTGTGATATTGAAAGGGGGAAGTACCTTGAAACACAATTTCAGTTGCAATTACAATTAGCTGTTGCCGGGATTCGGTCATAACTTCATCGATGCCTATCAGATGCCTAAACATATGTAATTCACTAAGACACGGTACTCGCTTACTTTGCCTCGAGTAAAGTGTTACATTCTATGAAGCTTAAGTTTTCGCTCTACTTGTGTTGTGACATCAACTGTATATATGTATGTACATACATACAACAAATATTTAAACGTTTCGCCTGAATAATATACTAGCGTTACCCCGTCCGCTTCGCTAGAAGTTTCCTTTATTTGTTTGCTAAATTAGAAAACATATTTTTTTTCTTTCATATGAAAGTATTGTAAGGCTCTGGGATAAACAATATTTTTAGTTTTTCCGTCATGTGCGAATGCAAGCAAATCAGCAGGTTTCCTTACACGTGAACAGGCTACATACAATTGTCCATGTGAGAATTATTTTCCAAACTCAAACAACACGCTTGCAAACATTGTCCCTGCGCTTTATTGATGATCATTGCAAATGCCAGTCGCACTGGAAACTGCAAACGTTTGAATTCGAATGGCATGTCTGTTGTTATCATCGGTATACGTGGAATTAAAACGTCTTCACATTTGATTTTCCCATTTAAAATAGTGGCTTCAAAAACGTCTGTCTTGTGTCAACACAAGTCTTGTGCCGTTGCATAATTTTGGTTGATTGATATTACGAAGCATGATGATTGGTGCTCCAACTTTCAATTGCAAAATGTGCGGTGGCAGGCCTGGTATATCCAATGAATTTAAAAATTCTGTGGGATAATTGACCACCTCATTTTCATTCATAATGGTATCGACTGACTTTAATGTGAACACTTTTCCTGGTATCTCTTTTAAAAAACTTTTCGAATCAATTCTTCTTTTGAACTACATACATTGCAAAAATTCGTTGGTAACGTTATTGAGTCTGTTTCATTGTCCATCGGCATTTTTCAATCTCCAATTTTCAACAACTGCTTTGAAAATTCATTGGCTGATGGATAATTTTGCAATTGAACACGCACATTCGTGGTTAATGTACTCGTAAGTGTTCCCACATATCTCCAGGGAGTGGATGACTTTAAAAACGCATTAATCTCATTTTGTGGACCATAGGATATTCATCCAACACGAATCTCACAGTATTGCAACACTTTAGAATGTGATGTTCTGCCGCCATTCAAGAACATCGCCGAGATTCCAGATGATGCGAGAGCCAATGCTACGAGTATTTTATTTTGCGAGCAAATGATGGCCATAATTGTTCAAATAAGGAAAGTTTTTCCAGTGCCACCAGGCGCATCTAAGAAATGCGTTCCATCACTTTTGTCCGCCATTGCTCGCATCAAAATGTCGTAAACATCTTTTTGTTGTGCGTTTAACTTGGGAACATTTGTTAGAACAAATTGAATTAAATCATTCCGATCGAAATCAGCAAGTCTCGATTATATAAAACTTGTAATTGCCGATTTGGCGATGGCATGTCTAATTGGGACAACGCTTCTTCTCCAATTGTAAGGCAAATATCTTCGATCATTATGAGAGCTTATTTTGCATTTTCTTGAATGAAAAAGCCCATGTTTTTGACTTGAAAACAAGCAACAACTGATAGTTTAGGTTTTCCAAAACTCAAGCAAACAAAAATGAGGCACGTTGGCAATCCACCGCGCTGTAACCGGTAACCAGACCAACTATAACATCACACGTCTCTGTAGACACCAGGCGGAGATCTTCATGCTCAATCTCCCAAATTATGCTAATCCTTAATTGCAAAGTTGAACAACAAAGTCGCCCTTAAACGTGCTACTTGGAAAGATAGCCTACAAAAGACGACAACCGAAAATGGATTAAGTTACTGGACTTCGCAATAAGGTAAAATCATACTGCAGCATCCATAAAGGATTAATGAAAATGAACGATTTTCTCGAATTTTCTGCAATGCATAGTCAAACACAGAAGTAAAAGTCCAAAGCGGTCTTCACCGCAAAGTACAATACTGTAAGGAACTAAAAGGACATTTAAAATTTGAAAATCCTGGAAAAACTAATTGCAAATAAACTACATCTTAAATAAAAGCTTCAATTAACAGAATGTATAAACAATTTAATTTCTAAAACAAAATGAAAAGCAGCCCCATATTTTTTCAACTTATGTTATAGGTACAGTGTCTTATAAAACTTCATACCTTACCTTTTCAATGATACTAAATATGTTATACTTATTTCAATATAATATATAATACAAACCATGTATTTTCTTGCACTTAAAAGAGTTTCACGTGAGACGATTTCGGATTGGCTTTTTTTTTTTTGTAGGGTAGTTTGTATGGTGGCATTGGAAGATCAATTCACGGTAGAGGGGTAAATAGGGCGTCCTGGTGAAATGGTGGAAATTGATTAATGTAAAATCAACGGGGCTGCGTTGTTGAGGGTTCTTCGATTTTAGGCATTATCCTTCATGGAGGGCCTTCTCAATATAGATTGTCCAGACAATAAAAGACATAAAAATACGTGGATTTATTCAAAAACACGTTAAATCTGGAACCATAACTTATACAGATTGTTGGCAGGGATATCTTGTTTTAACATCAAAAATATTCAAGAAAATCGGAGTTGAGTACTTTTCGGAACTTTATCCAGACTGCCTTCTCCAGTTCAACCATGAGATTCATAAGACTGCCATCGACACCATACACTACGAAAGAACCAACAGCCATCAGATTGCAGCTGACAATGTCATGGGATTTAACATATTCGCTACGACCCGTTGGTCTTTAAACCGTTCAAATCCACTGATTTCAAGTTTACTATAACCTGCCTAAAAAGCTTTGTGACGATTTTTATTTTCTGTACCTGAAGTGGGCTAATCACCCTCAGATAAAGAAATCCTTTTCACAAATCGTCTCTCTGACGTTGTTCTCCTCCACCTCAGCAATATCGACAGATAACACAATATTTTCTTGTCGTTTGATGCCGAGAACTGTGTTAGTTCCACAAGTTACCACCTCCTTTCTACTTTAAGCCCGCTTCATCTACCGTTATCGGGAAGAAGTTCACTCGGCAATTACTTCACCATTCTTCACTAAACATTTTTTTTCTGCCTCCGAACGTACTCCTTTCTAAAAAGCAGTTTTTGTTATGTTCGTTTTTGCAATGTTAATTTTAATTTTCTTTTAAAATTTAATACGCACATGCCTTTAATTAATACTTCTGAACAAAAGAAAAATCACACTTCAACTTCACTCTAGCACACCAAGAAACACACGTTGACAATACTTTTCCCAATAACCCCAAAGTGCTTGCCAACTTTTTAAGCATTTTATTTTCGATTTATGAAAGACTGCCCCAGACATCTCACTAAATATAACTTCAGCCAGAGTTTTAAAAAATTTTTGCGACCCTTCTGATCCCAGCCCTGACTGCGTTATTTCAAAGTTTCATTTCCCCAGCTTTCTGCTCTTTAAAAAAATGCTTATATCACCCCAATCTACAAAAAAGCTCGAGAGAATGGGGTAATCAATTATCGCCTCATTGCAAAACTATTATGCTTAGCCTAGGTTTTGGAGTGCCATTTACAATACTATATTCTTTCACTAAAAACATCTTTGCCCCAAACCAACATGGGTTCTAAAAAGGTTAATCAAAAAAACACCTAAACAGGTTCATTACTGATGTCAACAAAAAAATTACCTTGTGCTCATTATCAGAAAATATCAGCTATGATTTGCTTCCATAAGCGCTTCCCACCAGTCCTCCAAACTACATATTCTGTGATGAAGTTGTTTCTACTGCAAATTTCTCTTTTGACTTGGGTGTTATCTGTGATCGGAAATTTATTATAACTGTCGTCAACACATCTAAAAATATCATCTAACGTATTAACTCCACCCTTGGCTTTGTGATGGGCTAGTCCGTTTACCAATTTTGCCCGTCGTTTATAACTAGTCAATGTATTATTCCTAGAAGAGCGACGCGAGGTTGCAGACATAATTTTATCCATTGCCTACTTAGTGGTTGAAGACCCATCGAACGTATCATGATTACCCCAAGCCAAATTTCAGAATGTTGCGTGAAGCGAACTCCAATCTTTTCGACATATCACAAGCCCAGCCTTAGAAATATACTCTATCGCCGTCTTTCGTGCTTTCATTAATTGTTTTCTCCTTTTTTTCTAGCAATTATTACATTTATATTAGGCTTGCATTCAGTTTACAATGCGATATAAGAAACGTATACAAAGTGGGTCTGCAAAGACGAAAGTCGCTGGTAAACTCTATAACCAGAGATAAAGGTATTATACTTCTAAGGGGGAAACTGAAACTTAATCGAGGAGCTGGAAAACTCATTCGCCTAACGACCATCGATGTCATCGATGATGAACCGAGGACACCCTGCAAATAATCGGGGATGTCCTAACTTCCAAGAACTAAGTAAATAAAATCTGGCTCGTAAGCAGAAACGTGTGGAGAAACGTCCTTCGGGACATTTACAAACACCGGCCCTCACACCAAAGTTGACCTACGCTCAAATGGTGGCAGGTTTTGGGCAGAGGATACGATACAGACAGACGATACAAAGTCCCAAAGCCCCAGTGTGGGTTTTTAAGGCATCGGACGCCAACGGACCTGAACAGGTCATTGAAAATAATTCAAAGAGACCGACACAATGGTAACAGGATTTAAATTGTTGCAGCTTTTGGACTTAAAGCCCCTTAAACCTATGTTTTTATCCGAGGGCTTGAGATGCTCTTTCGATTTCTGCAGCTGGACTCGAACGAATCGTAGTAATTCGAGAAAAAACGTACCCAAAACTAGGAGGACTATATTAAGCCATTGGTGGGCTACGTACAACATTCAGTACAGAATCAAGTTACTTGAAACAGATAGCCCATAGTAGCCCTTAGGAGCCTGGAACCGGCTCATATCTGGATCGTATGCTGCTTGACTCTAGACTGAGACTGGCTGATGCGGACGAAGTGTGTACTAAATATCTTCTATTTCACAGTCGGCAGTGACCATTGTGGATTTAGTGCCGTTATCATTGTACCAGACGAATTCGTGAAGTTAGGAGAGAATGACCAATAGCAACCCTACGATTATAATAGTGGTGCTCCCGCTTTATCAAATCCCTGGCGAGAGCACTCACTTCGAACGCCTCCTTCTTATCCAATAGGAACCTGTCAAATGACGAAATTGAAAGTTAATTTAAAGACATGGACGAAGTAACCAATCAGACAATGGATAGGATGGAAGCAAGACTTGGAAAAGATGATGTATTGGGGTGTGGCTTTTTTACATTGTCCTGGTAACCCTTGTCTGGAAAAAGTTTCTCGAAATTCTCTGCGCGGAAATAAACATAAAATATAAAAATAAAAATATTGAGTGTTGAGTTAATTTTTTTTAAGTTTGCGTCTATATTTTTATTACCTTTTATTCTGGTTTCCTCAAACTTCTTTGCCAAATGAGCCATCATATGGGGTTTAGAATTGGATTTTATGGAGTAGTTTCGATCAAGGCAATTGTAAAGTAAGTACTTATATTGAGTTTCGATAAAATAAGTACTACTATTGTAAAAAAACGAAATTGACGAATTGACTTATAATTTGAACTAGTAGTATCCGTTTGTTAACGCATCCCAAATGATGTTATGGCTGTCATTAGTTATGTTAATTCATAAATTATCTGTAATGCTTCACTCACCTTCGAACCTATGCCGCTGTTCTCAACAGGCTATCACAAAACGTCAAAAGAGATCAAACCGTTCCGATCAAGAACGATTAGATGATAATGAACGTGTTAGAGTCAGAGCTTTTTAAGGGCAAAACAGAGGGAAGAAAGAAATGTTACGAGTTGAATTAAGAAGAAGAAGAGAAGCACAATCGTCTCAACGACGCCAGGAACAATTAGATTAGAAAATGCTGCATGACAATAATAATTTTATTCGGGTGTTCCAAAATGTGGTTCATTTTATGCCATCCGACAGCCATAATATTGTTTTTCGTGCTGATCAAACACCAGCAAGTAAGCAGGTAAGATGATATAACGCGCCAGCAATTGACATGATAGCAATTTACATGGTTGAAGAAGAATTTTATCTTCACGATATACAAATATGTTTTTGAATGGTCAACAAGGTAACTTCAATGAATTATTATTCCTATTGGATTATGGCACGTGAAAAAGAAAATAACCATGTTCTGGAATGCCGTCAGATCTTCCATCAGTACATGAATATAGATTCGGAACGACTACTATTCACTAGGCTCAATCAAAAGAAACTAAGATGAGAAGAATATATAGGTATATAATTGAGGAACGCGATAAGTAATGATGATGATATAAGCAACGAAGATTACCATATTTCATTATAATATTAACAGGATGCTGTTACATATGTATATATGTAAGGTAATATGGTCGTCCTGAACTTTTTATTTATTTATTAAAATTTATCTGTAATCCAGCATGAGACGAAATAAAAAATAAAAAAATTAGGATAAACTCCTACTGATCACCACGACATAAGAGCGTTTTCAAGCTAAAGCTAAAGACATTAATTGATTTCATCACTTCTTGACACGTTTTCGGAGGCGCACAATATTGGATGTACTCGTGAGTGGCAATAATCCTCCTTTGCCACATGTGCATACGAGGGTTGCCTTTTAAGTTTTTACAAAAAGTGAAACAGAAACGAACAAGTTCGAAAAAAGTGTTTTATTGGTTTTCGAAATATTCGGCCGTAAGGTCTGTACATTTTTGCATACGCTCAAACTAATTCCGGAAACATTTTTTCCACTCTGAAGCTGATATCGTAGAAAAATAGTTTTGAAAGTCTTCAATAGCTTCTTGAGGTGATGAAAATCGCTGTCCGCGCATCTTTTGTTTGACAGTGGGAAACAAGAAAAAGCCATTAGGCGATAAATCGGGTGAATACGGGCAATGAGACATTAATTATTTGTTTTTCTCCTTCAAATATAAATGTTCATGCAAAATCGATTGTATTGCAGTCTGCTATATCCTAAGAGACGCCTCTATCTCTCTGTAAGTCACATGCCGATCTTCTTTAATCATGTTGCGCACAGCATCGATGTTTCTCGGAATGACAACCGATTTTGGCCGACCTTGTCGTCATTCATCACTGACGGCCGTACGACCATGACGTGCAAACCAATTGTAAACAGTCTTCTCTGATGGTGCTTCATTACCAAAAGTTGCACGAAGCGATTCTATGCATTGTTGTTGAGTAAGGCCTTTTTTAAAATTATAAAAAATCATCCAACGTAAGCCTTCACGGATGATTTCCATTTTTGCACAAACTTGCTTCTTTTAAACGTTCTACAACTTACTCAGCAACAACTCAACAACTTACTCAGTCAATTTCTAAATTGCCACTGACTTCGCAATAACAAACGTCAATGTTCACAAATACAGCGGTGCCATAACTCATTAACGCCACCTATTGTTCGATTGTAAAAACTTAAAAGGCAACCCTGTAAAGATAATGCTAAATAAAATCGATAAGACAATGTCTGCTGAAATATCAGATCCCACAATTGACAATGAGTTATGAGTAATGATAATGGAAAATGGTTCATTGGGATATGTCAATTAAAGATTCACCCACCACTTCTAATTTCAAATACATAACTTGTTCGCTTGTATTTTATCTACATGTTTCCTGTCGCAGCCAATACAATTGTAAGAGAAATACAAAGATTACATGGCCGAAGATATTCTGCACCGAATGCGTGAAGAAACAAAAAACCATCGCTGGATTTCACAAATGAAATATGCAATGTAGCGCTAATCTTCATTGAGGATCTTTGTCTTGCAACTGACACAATTGGGAATGACAACAGCAATTTGATCCAGCAAAGCCATATTCGACAGAGAACTGTTCGGAGAGAAATCAAATAATAGATAAATGACTTACAGCAGTTCGTCGAAGAAAATACACTCCTTCCAGAATAAAAGATAGCTTTGAAACTATCATACAAGCTGTGAGCTACCAATTCGGTGGATTGTTCTTTTTGAATGCTCCAGGTAAAACTGTTAGAACGTTCTTAATCTCCTTGATCCCGGTTTAAATCCGTTCAAACAACTATATTGCTAAGCTGTTACTTCCTCAGTCATTGCTGCGTTGATGGAAGCAGGGAGAACAGGACATTTAGCTCTTAACCTGTCTCTGACAACATGTAACATGTGTTAATGACTTCAGGCAATCACTTCCAGTTATATGTACATATGTATGTATCCCGCTCAACAATAACTGAAGTATCCAACTTTTTGGAGCACAAAAAAAAATTCACTTTCAAACCGATCCAATGACTGATATTTTCAAAACAATTACTCGAGGTCGAAAGCCGCATTGTACATTCATATTCAGACACAAGTAAAAATCATCTTCTCAACTAATTTCTGAACCATCTTGAATTTAAAAGAGAAGGGACAAGGGACGAAGTATCGAGACAAATTATCAAAATCACACATGTGCATGGTGAAAAGCTATTATATCGGCCAAAAATGTCGACGTACGACGATCAACAAAGTGAAGTAATGAATTTTGGAAATTTGATAAAGAATCTAATTGAAACAACTATTTTGATTTGACCTCACAGAAGTGAAAACATACTACTTTCACGAATACCACCCATTCCAACCGACGCGACGGACGTGCCGTTCGAAATCAAACGACTTAAATTTCAGTCGTTTTAGGGTAATCTTTAAAAATTTGCGGTTTGAATTTAGAAAAGGATTGCTTCCCTTATAGGCAATTATATGTCACACGTTCCAAGGTTGGTAAACATTCTCAATATTACGTCTATGCCGAAAACAGAAAAACAACAAATATAGTCCACTAGCTGAAGTTAGAACAAACGCGCTTAGAATCTTGGACATTAAGGGTCCTATACTAAACAATAATAAAACAAATGACAGACATAATTTATGACTGAAATATGTTAATATTTATATTTATAATAGAGTTAGTATTATTACTAATACTGACCGTTTATCGGTCAGAAGTTTGAAGCCTCGTTGACAACCCTCGTCTTTCGCTATTCTGTCCCATATCTTCTTGGTTCATCCTTATATTGCCTCCCTGTCTAAGGCGCGACCTGGGGATCTTTTCCTATGGAGGAGGAGCTTCAGGGATGTAGAGTTTAGAGATTCGGCACACACTACGTCAGTTTTCCAAGGGTGCGCCACCGTGTGCAAGCAAAGGCGGGAATGTCGCAGAGAGTGTCATTCTCATCGCAACATGCAGTACAAGGGCCGTCATGCCAAATACACAGAGATGCTTAGCAAAAGTGTAATTGCCCGTAATGACGTCCGCAAGTCTTCTGCAACAATTCAAGAGGAATGTGGCGGATTTCTAACAGACATCAGAGAGTACGCGCTTAGTCAATCTGCATCATCCTGGGACATTCTCCATTTATGATTGTGTGCGTTAGCAGATGTACCTAAAGCAGGTTCAGGTCCTCAGAAACTCTCCTCTGAACCCCTTCCAGTGAATTCATTAGAGATCTCACTTCTTGGGTTCCTAAAATGACCTGGGACCTACTGAATTTAGTCTTTTTTAATGTTTGACGCCCCCATAGGGGCACTTTATTAGCTTAATGCAAGTCTTAACAAAAAACTATAACTTAACTATAACTTATTAACTAGGTGGAGAGCAGGGTGGAGACGGTTAAGGAGAGTGTGAAGATTTGTGGTATAGGGAAATTCTAAGGCTGGACTTATTAAGGTGAAGGTCGAAAAGATTGGTGTTAGCTTTGCGAAGCATTCTGGACATTGGTTCGTGGTAGTCATAGTGCGGTGAGTGCTTATACGGAAAGGGGTGTGGACCGAAGGTTACGCGGGTTGGTGTTAAGGGGAATCATGTGCAATAATGAAGGGCTGTCAAAGTTACCGCTGAGAAGGTAAAAGAAGAATAAATAGAATGTCTGCAACATCGCGTCGTTCTTTAAGGGGTTGGAGGTTGATTAATTTTAAGCTATCCGTATAAGGTGGTAAATTAAGGGGGACGGCCCAGGGAAGGCCACGAAGGGCAAAACGGATAATACGGATCAATACGCGTAGTATGGGATTCATAAGAGGGGGACCAGACTTGGCTAGCACATTCGAGAAGGGGCCTAACGAAAGTGATGTATAATGATTTCGTAACGTAAGGATTCGAGAACCAACGTTTCACGAAACCGAGGGCAGAGTTAGCACGTTTGATAATGTTGTCGATATGGAGGCGAAAATTGAGTTCACCGTCACAAATAACCCCTAGGTCAACCAATAAGTTGACAGGGGGACCGGTTTCATTACGAATAATGTAGGTTCTGGGTAGTGGGGAAGAGCGCTTGCGGGAGTAAGTGATAGTTTTGCATTTACTGACATTGAGCTCGAGATGGTTTTTTTGACACCAAGTAGTGAACCTGTTAAGGTCCAATTGGGGAGAGCAGGAGTCGACAGGGGAAGATATGTGTTTAAATATTTTCATATCATCAGCATATATGGAGAGCTGAGAGTTCACAATAACACTGTCAACATCATTAATGGTTAGAATAAATATAGTAATATAATAAAGAATAAATATCTGAAGATAACGTTATATTGACGATCTTCAAGATAAGATTTAATCCATGAGATAAAACCGGGAGAGAAACCGAGGGCAGTGAGATTGAGGAGAATAATTTGGTGAGACATTTTGTCAAAGGCTTTGCTGAAGTCAGTGGCGACAACGTCTACTTCTTTGCCAGCTTCGAGTGCACACATTGTGAAATAAACTCGACTAGATTAATGGTTGTCGATCGACATTTTAGGAACCCATGTTGGTTAGGAGAAAATATGGGTTTGTAGTGAAAGAATAGTGCATCATAAACGATGCTCTCGAAAAGTTTGGGTATTCATGAGTAAGATCTTGGCAATGGGACGATAGTTGGACACATTATTTTTCAGTCCTTTTTTGTGACTGGAATGATATAAGCATATTTGCAAAGCTTAGGAAGGAGTCCTTGAGAGACAGAGCTTTGAAATAGAGCGGTAATAAGATGGTTCGCGCACTTTTTTAAAATTATGGCAGGCAGACAGTCGGGACCGGGAGAGTAGTCGTCCTTTAAGTTGCGTATTTTTTCGGCGATTAGGTCGGGAGTTATGTTCAATGAAACAAGAGACGTCTGGGGGCAGTCTTTCAAATATCGAAAATAGTCGTGATCGGGCTGAAGATCTTGGTCAGTGAATGATTGGATGAAGAAATGAGCAAAGAAATTGGCGATTACTTCGGGTTCGTTGGAAGAGTTATTGAGAAAGTTAAATGTAGTGGAGTAGCTATCGGTTTTTCTTTTTGTATTAATGAAGTGGAAGAAACACTTGGGGTCAGATATCTACGGAAATGAATGCCCTACGAAGCGATCTAACGCAACGAATATCTAGCATTGAACAAAGTTGGAATGCCCACATTGAAAAGGTAGATCACGCTTTAAACGACCTCCAACAGCGCGTAGAAAAACTCGAGCAAGAAAAGCACTCCTCTTCCCAACAATCAACACCTCTGTCGAACGAGATAGCTGAACTCAGGAAAACCTGTGATGCACTGGAGAAAAAGGAGCTCGCAGCAGATGCCATTCTCTTTGGGATTCCGCAGATGGCTGAAGAGAACATAAAGTCAATTTTTCACCATCTCTGCCACACGATCGACCATAAACCACCTACCCTGCAAGCTGCATTTCGCGCGCGTCGTAGAGATAACAACAACGACCCGCCCATTATATTGAAATTCTGCACCTCTCAGGAGAGAAACCTCGTTCTCAAGTCGATAGCTGAATTTCGGATGAAAGAAGGAAGACAACTCTGCCTTAGTGATGTCGTACCAGGACTGGAGCCGAAAAAGAACGTGTTCATCTATGTAAATGAGAGTCTTACAAAGAAAAATCTCTCGCTCCTTCGTCAAGCTATTCGTCTAAAGCATCGTAAACAGCTTTTCTCCATCTCTACCAGGTATGGCTCTGTTGTTGTAAGAGAGTCTAAGCACGGAAAAAGCATTACAATCGACGATGAAAGGACTCTGAATGCCCTTGCCAAACGATGTCAAGAAGCAGAAAATACCCGAGACAACGGCCACAAAAGCAGTATCATAGCCTAAGTATCCTCTCTTTTCCATACTATTATCATACATCATATATATTATTACTATATTATTTTATTTTATACATTACGCATTTTATTTATACATCCTCTATTTCGTCCCCTTAAATATAAGTTCTTTCTAATCCTAACCTAATCTAATCACATGTCGCCCATAAATATGCTGTACTTTTTATCACTTAAATCTGACCTTAAATTAACCAGTCTGTTAAAACTATACCATTGTATAAGTGTTAGTGTTGCTCGCCTTTGTTGTTTATTTTCAAAATTATGACCAGTATGTTGCAACCAATTTTAAGGGGTAATTCCATCAACGTATCGCAAACTCTACTTAATATTCTCTGCAAACAAAAGAACGGTTTTCACATTTGTCACTTGAATGTACAAAGCATTAAAAACAAAATTGACGATTTACGACATTTGTTTAATAATAGCGTAGTTGATGTTCTTTGTCTTTCTGAAACATGGTTAAAGAAAGGTATGTGTTCCAAACTGTTCAGTGTTAATAATATGCGTCTCGTACGAGCTGACAGACACCGGAAAGGGGGTGGAGGTGTAGCCATTTATATTAAAAAATGTTACAATTTTCATGTCATAAAGATATCTAAACCAGATGATCTGGTGGAGTATGCTTTCATCGAACTAACGGGTGACGGTGGTAACTTATTGATAGGTTGTATTTATATGGCACCTGATGTTGCGAACTACTCGCACATTAGAGATGTACTCGAAGAGCTTTCCCCTCAATATTCCAAGATAGTAATTTTGGGTGATCTAAACATCAATATTCTTAGCACCGTAAACAAAACAACCAAAGAAGCAATTGAGTCACTCAATTTTACATTTGCAAATCACACCGAACCAACTCATTTTGAACCCAATAGCCTACCCTCTTTGATAGATGTTGCCCTGTTGTCTCACCCAAACCTTATTATGCATTACGACCAAATCCTAGCCCCTGCGTTCTCACATCACGATATGCTCTTCTTAACAATAAATACCCTTCCAGGTAGAGTGAATGAGGTAATTCATAAAATATACCAATACACTGACATTAATCTGGAACCCCTATTTAATGAATGTCAGAGTTTGAATTGGTGGCCAATCTACAGCACTAATGATACAAGTTTCCAAATTGAGTATTTTAATAAGAAAATACAATATCTTTTTAATAAGTATGTCCCAGTTAGAATACGGAAAAGGGTAACAAATAATATTCATTGGTACACACGAGAAGTGCGTGATCTCATCGAAACGCGAAATCGATTGTACTCCAGGTGGCGACGATATGGATGCACAGCCATTCTGAGAGGTTTAAAGCCACTCGCAATGCAGTAACATTACTTATTCGTAGGAATAAAAAGAACTACTATAGAAATAAATTTGGATCTTCCAACACTAGTTCTGAATTCTGGACAAAAATCCGTCAAATTGGGCTTTCGTCTGAAAAGGCTTCTATCCCGAATGATATTAACATAGAAGAACTTAATGAGAAATTCACATCCATATCTGCGGCATCCACAACAAGCAGTCCGACCATCCTCCCAGTTGAGGAAAATCATGAAAGAACGTTTTCTCTCTCCCGAGTCGATGAAATTGGTGTTGGAAAAACAATTCTAGGCATAAAATCTAAAGCAATAGGTTCCGACAACATTGATCCACAATTCATAAAAATTCTACTCCCAACTATCATTCATCAAATTACATACATTTTCAACACAATCATAACCACCTCTGTTTTTCCCGAAAATTGGAAAAGTGCAAAGATCCTGCCCATACCTAAATCGTCAAATACTTCGGAATATCGTCCTATTGCTATTCTCCCATTCTTGAGCAAAGCTTTTGAGACGATAATAAGCCAGCAAATCAAAACCCATTTAAATGAAAAAAAACTGATTACCAAATACCAGTCGGGCTTCCGATCTAAACACAACTGCACCACAGCACTATTAAAAGTATGTGATGACCTACGTACCGGCCTGGATAGCAACTATCTAGGACTGATGGTTTTCTTAGATTTCTCAAAGGCATTCGATTGTGTAAACCATAAATTACTCATAAAAAAACTACAAACACAATTCCTGCTTGAAAGCTCCTTGTGCAATCTTATTGGTTCATACCTTCTTAATCGCTCGCAATATGTATTCCACAACAATAAATGTTCATCATGTCGTCTTGTTCCTTTAGGTGTCCCACAGGGATCTGTACTTGGACCACTCTTATTTACATGTTTTATAAATGACATATCCGAACATATAACAACCTGTGAGCATCACATCTACGCTGACGACGTGCAAATATATTTAATGTTCCCAAAATCGGACAAAACCTTAGCTATAAGTATAATGAATAGGGAACTGAACAAAATTTATGATTGGTCTCTAGACAACCGCCTTAATATTAATTCTTCCAAGACCAAGGCTATGGTAATAACCAGCCATAGAACTATTGATACCTTCCCGCAGTTGTGTCTAAATGCTGATCCTATTGACTACGTAGATAACATTAAAAACCTTGGAGTCTATTTTCACCAGAATCTTAAATGGAATGTACATATAAATAAAACTGTGGCCAGGTTATACAGTGCCCTGCGCGGGCTCAGCCCCACTGCAAAATATCTCCCGACGAGTATAAAGTTAAAGCTAGTAAAATCATTTATTTTACCCATCTTGACATACGCTTGTGAAATATTTTCTAATATGGACCATGAGTCCAAAAGAAAACTAACGGTGGCCTATAATAGCTGCGCGAGGTATATATTCAGCGTCAGCAGATATGAACACATCTCTAACCTAACTAAACAAATTGCCGGATGTTCATTAATGGGCTTACTGAACTTCAGAACTATAATGACTTTGCATCGAATCCTGACCATCAGAGAACCCGGGTATCTTTTTGAAAAAATAAGATTTGCCAGAAATCAAAGAACTATGCAACTAATTCCCCCTAGATGTAAATATCTTAACACTTGCCGACAATTTTTTGTCCACGCGATTCAACTTTGGAATCTTTTACCCCTAGAAATAAAGCGCACCCGCAACACAAACACTTTCAAAACAAAAGTTCTTCAATATTATGCAGACAATTTTTAAGGTTAGAATAAATGAAATAGAATTTCAAGTCCAGTATCTCATTTTTCTTCCTTTTCACATTTCCATCTTCCTTTCCACATTTCTTCCTTCACCCATATAGTTTAAGTAATAGTTATAAGCATATATTTTATTACAATGCAATTAATAATTATATAATAAGCACATGTACATTTGTTACCATATTTATTGTTACTGTTACATACTGTTTATTATACATATACTGCAGCTTCTTCACGATATATAAAAGATGTATCTTATCTTATGTGAATTAGTGTTGGGTAGGACACGCATTTTTATTGAGTTTGTATGAGGTACTCATTTGGGGGAGTGAAGTGGTACATTGTCCCACCTCATTTGAGGTAAAGGATGTTTCTTATAGAGGTATAGAATTTTGAAATGGAATAAAACAAAGATGATTTTTTTAAATTGACATGAAATTGACTTTATTCGAAAGATAATCTTCTACCATTATAATTTAAATATAATTTCTGGTATATGAGCGCCACGGCTGGTTCGAACGTAGTCTAATCTGGAGGTCCAATTTTCAATGATTTTTTCCAACATTTGTGGCCGTATATCGGTAATAACGCGGCAAATGTTGTCCTCCAAGTGGTCAATCGTTTCGGATTTATCGGCGTAGACTAGCGACTCCACATATCTTGAGAGAAAATAGTCAAGCGGCGTTAAATCGCAGGATCTTGGAGGCAAATTCACGGGTCCGTAACGTGAAATTATGCGGTTACCAAACGTTTCCTTCAATAAATCAATTGTGGCACGAGCTGTGCGACATGTTGCGCCGTCTTGTTGAAACCTCAGCTCCTGCACATCATGGTTGTTCAATTGATGAACGGAGAACTCAGTAATCATCGCTCTATAGCGGTCACCATTGACTTTCACGTTCTGGCCAGCATCGTTTATAAAGAAGTACGGACCAGCCCATAAAGCACACCAAAAAGTCAGTTTTGGTGGATGTAACGGTGCCTCAACATACACTTGAGGATTATCATCACTCCAAATACGGCAGTTTTGTTTATTGACGTATCCATTCAATCAAAAGTGAGCTTCATCGCTAAACAAAAATCGCTTATGAAAATTGGGATCAACGGCAATCTTGTTTTGGGCAGTCATATGCCAGAAATTATATTTAAATTATAATGTCAGAAGATTATCTTTCGAATAAAGTCAACTTCATGTCAATTTAAAAAAATCATCTTTGTTTTATTCCATTTCAAAGTTCTATACCTCTATAAAATACACCCTTTACATCTTGTCACATATCCCATTGATAGCTTGCAATATGTACTAATGCAAAAGTCGTGAGGTGCCTCTGACTATGACAGGAATTGAAGTGGTACAAATTTGAGGTGTTGGGATATTTTTGTACTATGACAAGAATTGAAGTGGTACAAATTTGAGGTGTTGGGATATTTTTGTACTGGTGTATGGGACATGAGGATGTGAGGTGCTCTGACTATGACAAGAATTGAAGTGGTACAAATTATTTTTTTGAGGTGTTGGGATATTTTTGTACTGGTGTATGGGACATGAGGATGTGAGGTGCTCTGACTATGACAAGAATTGAAGTGGTACAAATTATTTTTTTGAGGTGTTGGGATATTTTTGTACTGGTGTATGGGACATGAAGATTTGAGGTGCTCTGACTATGACAAGAATTGAAGTGGGAAAAATATTCTTTTTTGAGGTGTTGGGATATTTTTGTACTGGTGTATGGGACATGAGGATTTGAGGAGCCTTGACTATGACAAGAATTGAAGTGGGAAAAATATTATTTTTTGAGGTGTTGGGATATTTTTGTACTGGTGTATGGGACATGAGGATGTGAGATGCTTCTGACTATGACAAAAATTGAAGTGGGACAAATAATTTTTTTGAGGTCTTGGGACATTTTTGTAGTGGTGTATGGGACATGAGGACGTGAGGTGCTTCTGACTATGACAAGTATTGAAGTGGGACAAATAATTTTTTTGAGGTGTTGCGACATTTTTGTAGTGATGTATGGGACGTTTGTAGTGCATCTTGTATGAGTAACCCAACACTAATGTGAATGAGGAATTATCAATAAATACAATACAATACAAGATAAGGGAGGGTTGCATTCTGTTCAGGTTACGGAGGTAGAGTGATTCACATAGCTGTGCGAATTTAGTGTAGGACTGCATGTAATTAGAAAGGTCAGATGCAGAGGAGGATCTAAGATAGGCGTGCCAATTTTTGTTTCTTTTATTGCGCAAGGAGCGTACTTCCTTGGTATACCAGGGTATACCAGGATGAAGTGTAGTTCTTTTTTTGTGAGTATGGGACTGATAGAATGAAGCAGCTGAGGATTTTGGAGTAGAATAGCGCAAGGGTTTCGTTTAAGGATATGTGTGAGTTAGGGTTAAGGAGGAAGTTAAAATTAACATTGTTGAACAGATTATTAAGTTCGCGAAGTTAGCTTTCCAGAAATTGAAACAGTACGTATTTTCAGAGGGAAGAATAGTGAATTGGGTTTCGAGTGAAAGAGTTACCGATAGAGGTGGATGAAGGGGGTTTAAAGTAGAGAGCAAATGGTTGCTCGGGGTAACAACGCAGTTTACGGCATCAGATGAGAAAATAAGGTCGAGTTGTTTGTCCATGTTATTGGTGATGTTACTGAGTTGCAGAAGGCCGGAGTCAGAGAAATGATCCGTGAAAAGGATTTCTTAACGGCGAGTAGGTGTGGGAGGTTGAAATCGCCACAGATGATGATGATGATGTCATTGGGTTCGGCGATATCAAATATGGAGTCGACGAGATCAACGGCGAGTTGGTAGCAATGTGTGGGCTGTGAGGGTCTTTAGTAATAGCAGGCAAAATAAAGTTTCCGTTTAGGGAGACTAACTGAGACACTAGTGAAGTTGAAGTCAGCGGAATTCGACGATTTAAAGGGCAAGGGATAATAGCGCCTGTGGATTGCTAAGAGAACTCCTCGACCATCCGGATCGGCAGAGTTGTCGCGCCCATCGGCCCGAAACAGAATGAAATCTGATATGAATAACTCGCTGTCTCCAATGCTGGAGCATAAATTCGTTTCAGTTAAGACAAATATATCGTAGGGTAGGTTTTGGGAGTTAACGAGTACTGCGGAGGTTTTGGTGCGTAACCCTCTGACGTTCTGATAGTACAGGGATATGTTTTTGTAAGAAATATTTAATGGGTGGGGAGATGTAAAGTTATTTAGGTTAGGATTTAAAATAGTTTTTGAGATTAGAGCGGGTACTTTGCAAGTGTGCGATGCGCTTTGAACTGACGTGGGCTGCGAATGTGCAGAGGTCGTTATTTACATCAATGGGAGAGATATTAAGGCTTTCGTGAAATCGGATAAAGGTATTTTTTAACGCGTGGGGTCTGTGGGTACGCCTTCTTGGTGGATTGAAACTAGGACTTTGGTTTTAGTTTTGCCGTCGATACAAATGGAGTCAGGTTTGTCGTGGAGGTAGGCCAAATAGAGACGTACATTTTCGTAGATTCTTCGAAGGTTAAAGCAAGGTTAAAGTCTTCCGACTTTGTTCAAAAGGTCTTCATGCACTGATTTGGAGCTGGTTAACGGGTGAAAGACTTCTTCTTCTTCTTAGATGGCGTCACAGCTCACGGAGAGCCAAAGTCAATTTGTGTGCGATTTGTTTTTCACACAAGTGAACGGGACCTACAGTTTAATGCCGACTCCGAACGGCGAGCGTAGAGAAACTTTTTGAAGGCAAAAGTACTACGGGGGTTTTGCTAGTACCACGCCGAGGACAAAAGCTGCGGAATGAACATTCGATGGCGTTGTTGTTATCGGAATCCGAACTCGCTCATAGTGCGTCAGAGGCCGACACACTACCAACTGCACCACGGCGCTCTCACTACAGACGCCTACATATGTTTTTTCCCTTCCACTTATGCTTCAAAACATAATGCATGGCCAATCAGTTTGCGTATATCTTTGATTGAAAGACAGACGCATATTTTCCTAATGAAAAGTGCAGTCGGAAGTTTACGACTTCAAAGAAAACCCCAGCAACGGAATCCCACCCAGGCCTAGAGCCATCTGTAAAAATGCGAAGACATTTCTTTCCATCTTCAGTATCTGGCCAGAGCCAGTCCTGTCGTCATGGAAATTTAACTTTGAAATAAAAGCACAATAGGATGGCAGGTGTCATTGCGACGGTGGGCATATCCATGAGAATGAGCTCGTATGATATTTCTCGCGCAAGTACACTGTCCTCCCAGTGCGAGTTTTACCAGAAACCATTACTCTTGAGATGAGACATGGCTTTCAGTGCGCACCCTCTGATAAATATGTCAAGGCGTGGAACATTCATCATAACATCTTGAGCAGCGCCTGGCGCGCTGGGGAAAGCCCCCGTACAGCTGAGAAAAACTGCTCTTTGAAGGTTAGTGAAAAAGACCACGACGTGTTCGCGTGTTAGTCTGTTCCACCAGATAACAGATGCATACGAGATTAACGGTCTTAAATTGGCGTGAAGAACCAGAGGACTTTTTTCGGCGACAAGCCCCTTGTTTTGCCAAAAATACCTTTACATTGCCAAAAAGTTGATAGTGTTTTGGTGGTTTTTGACTTAACATGTTTTGACGGCTGAGATTCTCCGTAAAATATTAATTTCAATGACTCACCATCCTCTTTCTTAGTCAGAGACCAAGTTTCACATCCGTAAAGGGTGACTGACATTATTATGGTTTTATAAATATGGAAGCCAAAAAAATATTGAAGAAATGAAATTGCATATATGGTACGTGCCAAATTGGAGAGTTTTCCCAAATCCAAAAGTAACATATATTGTAAATAGTTAAACCCAAATTTATATCAACGGACACTGATTTTAAGCTATTTAACACGTTGACTGCCAACTACGAGTATACTTGTAGTGAAGCGTCTGCCACCTACGAGTATACTCGTACTTTGTAGATGATTTTTCATCATTCACAAAATATCATTCACAAAATATATTAATACGAGTTAACTTCGTAGCTGGCAATGGAAACAATCATGTTAATTTGCCGCTGCAAAAATTATAAAACAAATTTGTAGTTGAAATAAGGAAATGTAATATTGTACTCGTATATATTAAAACATATAATTCTTTTCGGTCGTGAAAACGAATCTACAAAATGCGGCATTTCTTTAATTATTCAACATTCAAAATGAAGAACTTTAAATATAATAAACAAAGTCCCACAAAAGAGGTAAAATACGAATTCGACAGTTTTGCAATTTATAACCAGTTTAAAAAAAAAATCAATTTTCTCAAAAACTAGAAAGCATAAAACCATTCGGTTTTCTGTGTTCGATTCAGAATCGGTATAAGGATTGACCACAAAAGCCAACTCAGCACTTCATTTCACAAATTTGGGAAAATTTCATTTTAAGTATTTTTTTTTCTAAAATTGTGAGATAGACATCCCCCCCCCCTTTTCCCATAGTAAAATATACCTACCTGTTTTTGACTTCTCTATAAAAAAACTGTTATCAATTTTTGACGCCTAAATTCCTCCTCAAGCTTGGCCCTTCATGAGCTGTAACGCCACTAATAAATAATAATTAACATAATAAGGATTAGGAATGACCATTCCGTTTTATAAGAATTTTACATATTTTTTAGAAGTTACCTTAACCTCCTCCTCCTCCTATAAATCCAGCATTTTGAGTAGATACGTACATTAGGGTGACCCTTATTTTTCAAAATTTTTATTTTTTAACGCATACGTCCTTAGTTTTGTTCATTTGTTCCTAAAACACTCGGAAATAAACTTTTACCTCATTTAGAGAACGATAACCCGTGGAGACTTGCATCGAATCATGTTCATACAAGTTACGATGAAGTAGCGGCGCGTACTCGTCGTATTTGTCATTTGTTCTTTGATCGAGCGGAGCGTAGCGGAGCGAGAGCAATCACCCACTTTTTGGCCTAGCGCGTGCATGTACGGGGAATATAGTGGTCGGAAAACGATTTCGGACTAATCTTGTACGCACTAAATGTAGATATCGGCTATAACCACACATGTGTGCAGCATGTCATTCGATAGATCTAGGTCTGTAGATGAGCCATAAATTATCAAATGAAATTGTTTGATTGAAAAATAGTGAGAAATAACGAAGTAAAGTTTAGAAAAGTGCCATGAGGAGCGAGAGCAAGGTTGATAAAACAACAAATTTGCTCGCTCGATCAAAAATTTTCAGTAGCGGAGTTAAGCCCGCGCATACTGATCTGCCTAGTTACTATTATTTATGACTGAAATGTATGGATGTAAACAGTTTTTATTTAAACTGAACCATACATATGTATAACAAAACAAGTCTGGGAAAATCCCAGTTGAAATTTTTATTAGAGTAATAAAATGAAGGACAAAGGATTCATTGAAATCCTTTGAAACATGTGCAAGCCAGATGTGATGTTTTGAGTTTATAATTTTTTTAGTCTCTTGCAGATATCCTTAGAGAAAAGATCGTGACCACCACGTGACCAATATTTGAAATTAAACATTTATTATTATTATTTAATTATAACCTTTCCAACAATTCTCAGTTAGTCTCGTGATTAATTGATTGTTTTGCATTAAAAAAATGGAAGTGAAATTAAGAAGCAATGAAATAAGTATTTTCTTAGTTGGTAACGTGAACCATCAAATAACTGGATCAAAGTTACCGTCTAACCGTCAAGTTTTGCAGTCCTCTTTTTTAACATTCGCGAAGTTAAATTGACTGTTAATGAAAGCGCAAATCTTGTCGTTGGAGTGTGTATTATATTCTGGGAAAAAGCTAGAATCCCTATCAGAGCTATGCCTAACAGTGTAAAGAAACTTGTGGATCTTCACCATGCTTGGAGAGAGTTACAAAAAAATTCAAAAAAAACACAATATGTTTACAAGCGCCGTGAGGAGGTCTTTCAAAACAATTTAGATCATTTATTCGATATAACACACGCTAATGCTTTGGATTGGATGAAAATAGAAGAAGATAAAATCTTTTTACAAAAACAAAGAGAACCAGGATGTTTAATCGGTGTAGATAAAAAGTTAGCCGAGAAAGAAGAAAAGGCAAGACAGAGAAAATTAAAAGAAGAGAAAAAAACACATGAGCAAAGGTGTTCCGAGAGTTTATCGTCATCTCTAACTCTACAAGATTTTATTGAAACGCAAGGACATCCCGATCAACCTACCAGCTCTTATGAAAGCCTTGAAGAACCCTTGCCATCGACATCTCAAACGGTAAGTTCTGGAACTACTAGAAAAAGAGGAAGGAAAGACTTCATCACTCGTAAGTTAGTTGCGGCTTTAGATAGATGTCAATTAAGCATAAGGGATTCTGTCTATATACTTCAGGCTGTAGTAGAAGCACTAGATCTTAGATGTGATGATTTCCCGATAAATAAATCGTCTATTCAACGAATTCGCACACAGAGTAGAAAAGATAGAGCGGAATTTATAAAATCAGATTTTCAGAATAATTTGCCTGAAACGGTGACCGTTCACTGGGACGGGAAATTATTACTTGGACTGGACGTAAGAAGTTCTAAAGAAGAACGCCTGCCAATTCTTATTTCATTTGGAGAAAAGGAACAACTTTTGGCTGTGCCAAACTGGAGAGCTCTTCCGGTCAAGATCAAGCTAAAGCTGTGTTAAACTCACTTTATGACTGGAACCTCGAGGACAAAGTACAAATAATGTGCTGTGACACAACTGCATCTAATACAGGGCGATTGAAAGGAGCTTGTGTACTTTTGGAACAAAAGCAAGACAGGGAATTATTACTCTTTGCTTGCCGCCATCACGTTTATGAACTGGTTTTAATATGTGTATTCGAAACAAAAATCCACCAAATCACAAGTAGCCCTGATATCCCGATGTTCAAAAAGTTTAGAAACAACTGGAAAACTATTAATCCTGCTGCTATTGAAACATACACCGACATCATCACACAACATTTTTGTAATACAATGATAGAAGGATTGTTGACATTTTATAATCAAGAGCTGCAAAAATCCATTGTACGTGACGATTATCGGGAACTGATTGAACTATATATTATTTTCTTAGAAGGAGATAATGAGAAAAAAATTAAAATAAGACCTCCTAGAGCAATGCATCAAGCAAGGTGGATGGCTCGATCTATTTACTCTTTGAAAATATGTTTGTTTTGACGGCTGAGATTCTCCGTAAAATATTAATTTCAATGACTCACCATCCTCTTTCTTAGTCAGAGACCAAGTTTCACATCCGTAAAGGGTGACTGACATTATTATGGTTTTATAAATATGGAAGCCAAAAAAATATTGAAGAAATGAAATTGCATATATGGTACGTGCCAAATTGGAGAGTTTTCCCAAATCCAAAAGTAACATATATTGTAAATAGTTAAACCCAAATTTATATCAACGGACACTGATTTTAAGCTATTTAACACGTTGACTGCCAACTACGAGTATACTTGTAGTGAAGCGTCTGCCACCTACGAGTATACTCGTACTTTGTAGATGATTTTTCATCATTCACAAAATATCATTCACAAAATATATTAATACGAGTTAACTTCGTAGCTGGCAATGGAAACAATCATGTTAATTTGCCGCTGCAAAAATTATAAAATAAATTTGTAGTTGAAATAAGGAAATGTAATATTGTACTCGTATATATTAAAACATATAATTCTTTTCGGTCGTGAAAACGAATCTACAAAATGCGGCATTTCTTTAATTATTCAACATTCAAAATGAAGAACTTTAAATATAATAAACAAAGTCCCACAAAAGAGGTAAAATACGAATTCGACAGTTTTGCAATTTATAACCAGTTTAAAAAAAAAATCAATTTTCTCAAAAACTAGAAAGCATAAAACCATTCGGTTTTCTGTGTTCGATTCAGAATCGGTATAAGGATTGACCACAAAAGCCAACTCAGCACTTCATTTCACAAATTTGGGAAAATTTCATTTTAAGTATTTTTTTTTCTAAAATTGTGAGATAGACATCCCCCCCCCCTTTTCCCATAGTAAAATATACCTACCTGTTTTTGACTTCTCTATAAAAAAACTGTTATCAATTTTTGACGCCTAAATTCCTCCTCAAGCTTGGCCCTTCATGAGCTGTAACGCCACTAATAAATAATAATTAACATAATAAGGATTAGGAATGACCATTCCGTTTTATAAGAATTTTACATATTTTTTAGAAGTTACCTTAACCTCCTCCTCCTCCTATAAATCCAGCATTTTGAGTAGATACGTACATTAGGGTGACCCTTATTTTTCAAAATTTTTATTTTTTAACGCATACGTCCTTAGTTTTGTTCATTTGTTCCTAAAACACTCGGAAATAAACTTTTACCTCATTTAGAGAACGATAACCCGTGGAGACTTGCATCGAATCATGTTCATACAAGTTACGATGAAGTAGCGGCGCGTACTCGTCGTATTTGTCATTTGTTCTTTGATCGAGCGGAGCGTAGCGGAGCGAGAGCAATCACCCACTTTTTGGCCTAGCGCGTGCATGTACGGGGAATATAGTGGTCGGAAAACGATTTCGGACTAATCTTGTACGCACTAAATGTAGATATCGGCTATAACCACACATGTGTGCAGCATGTCATTCGATAGATCTAGGTCTGTAGATGAGCCATAAATTATCAAATGAAATTGTTTGATTGAAAAATAGTGAGAAATAACGAAGTAAAGTTTAGAAAAGTGCCATGAGGAGCGAGAGCAAGGTTGATAAAACAACAAATTTGCTCGCTCGATCAAAAATTTTCAGTAGCGGAGTTAAGCCCGCGCATACTGATCTGCCTAGTTACTATTATTTATGACTGAAATGTATGGATGTAAACAGTTTTTATTTAAACTGAACCATACATATGTATAACAAAACAAGTCTGGGAAAATCCCAGTTGAAATTTTTATTAGAGTAATAAAATGAAGGACAAAGGATTCATTGAAATCCTTTGAAACATGTGCAAGCCAGATGTGATGTTTTGAGTTTATAATTTTTTTAGTCTCTTGCAGATATCCTTAGAGAAAAGATCGTGACCACCACGTGACCAATATTTGAAATTAAACATTTATTATTATTATTTAATTATAACCTTTCCAACAATTCTCAGTTAGTCTCGTGATTAATTGATTGTTTTGCATTAAAAAAATGGAAGTGAAATTAAGAAGCAATGAAATAAGTATTTTCTTAGTTGGTAACGTGAACCATCAAATAACTGGATCAAAGTTACCGTCTAACCGTCAAGTTTTGCAGTCCTCTTTTTTAACATTCGCGAAGTTAAATTGACTGTTAATGAAAGCGCAAATCTTGTCGTTGGAGTGTGTATTATATTCTGGGAAAAAGCTAGAATCCCTATCAGAGCTATGCCTAACAGTGTAAAGAAACTTGTGGATCTTCACCATGCTTGGAGAGAGTTACAAAAAAATTCAAAAAAAACACAAGATGTTTACAAGCGCCGTGAGGAGGTCTTTCAAAACAATTTAGATCATTTATTCGATATAACACACGCTAATGCTTTGGATTGGATGAAAATAGAAGAAGATAAAATCTTTTTACAAAAACAAAGAGAACCAGGATGTTTAATCGGTGTAGATAAAAAGTTAGCCGAGAAAGAAGAAAAGGCAAGACAGAGAAAATTAAAAGAAGAGAAAAAAACACATGAGCAAAGGTGTTCCGAGAGTTTATCGTCATCTCTAACTCTACAAGATTTTATTGAAACGCAAGGACATCCCGATCAACCTACCAGCTCTTATGAAAGCCTTGAAGAACCCTTGCCATCGACATCTCAAACGGTAAGTTCTGGAACTACTAGAAAAAGAGGAAGGAAAGACTTCATCACTCGTAAGTTAGTTGCGGCTTTAGATAGATGTCAATTAAGCATAAGGGATTCTGTCTATATACTTCAGGCTGTAGTAGAAGCACTAGATCTTAGATGTGATGATTTCCCGATAAATAAATCGTCTATTCAACGAATTCGCACACAGAGTAGAAAAGATAGAGCGGAATTTATAAAATCAGATTTTCAGAATAATTTGCCTGAAACGGTGACCGTTCACTGGGACGGGAAATTATTACTTGGACTGGACGTAAGAAGTTCTAAAGAAGAACGCCTGCCAATTCTTATTTCATTTGGAGAAAAGGAACAACTTTTGGCTGTGCCAAACTGGAGAGCTCTTCCGGTCAAGATCAAGCTAAAGCTGTGTTAAACTCACTTTATGACTGGAACCTCGAGGACAAAGTACAAATAATGTGCTGTGACACAACTGCATCTAATACAGGGCGATTGAAAGGAGCTTGTGTACTTTTGGAACAAAAGCAAGACAGGGAATTATTACTCTTTGCTTGCCGCCATCACGTTTATGAACTGGTTTTAATATGTGTATTCGAAACAAAAATCCACCAAATCACAAGTAGCCCTGATATCCCGATGTTCAAAAAGTTTAGAAACAACTGGAAAACTATTAATCCTGCTGCTATTGAAACATACACCGACATCATCACACAACATTTTTGTAATACAATGATAGAAGGATTGTTGACATTTTATAATCAAGAGCTGCAAAAATCCATTGTACGTGACGATTATCGGGAACTGATTGAACTATATATTATTTTCTTAGAAGGAGATAATGAGAAAAAAATTAAAATAAGACCTCCTAGAGCAATGCATCAAGCAAGGTGGATGGCTCGATCTATTTACTCTTTGAAAATATGTTTGTTGCAATCTCAGTTCAAAATTAACACTAAGGATAAACGAGCACTTCAAGACGTTTGTTTATTCATTGCAGTTATATATGTATGTGAAATCATGGCTTGAATGTAGTCTGGCGGTGAAGGCACCATCAAGATTTGCGCTTTTTAAAGAGGCTTAAGGAATATGAAACTGTTGACAAAGAGATATCCAAAGCAGCCCTGAGCAAGTTTAGTCAACATCTTTGGTACTTGTCAGAAGAAATTACTGTTTTATCACTCTTTGATGATGAAGTTGATGAACAAACCAAGAGAAATATTGTAGTGAACTTACAAAGAGAGAGTTTGTATGATTCTGGTAAGAGATACATTCCATCGAAAGAAGATATATCTGATTTTTTGTATGGTAAGTGGGAATACATAGTTTTATGTTTTACACCGTTTTTAATAAACTGATAATAATACTGTCTTGTCTATTGTTGCAGGAAAATCATTAGATGATTTTGTGTCTTCCAAGAGCACAAATTTATTTTCTCGTTTAAAAATTGATGAAAACTTCTTGAAGAAACCCGTTTCTACATGCGAAGACGATGTGGTCTATTTGTAGGCAAAAAGAAGGGTTCTTTCTTTAAGGGCAGTGAATGATACAGCTGAAAGAGCTGTCAAACTTATGCAAGATTTTCAGGGTTTGATCACTGCAAAGGAAGAACAAAAACAATTTTTGTTACGCTATGTGCCAGAGCATAGAAATCTGTATCCAGACTGTAAAAAAGAGACCCTTAAAAGAAAATATCCTTGCTGATCTCTAATTGTATGTTCTTTTAATAAATAAGTACCTATTTTCTAACTTTCTTTTTTATTATTATTTTTATAAAATATAAATATTTCATTTGATTTAGCTACATAACGAAAAGGGTTGAAGACAGCGTTTTTCAAATTCTTCACGGCCCTGTCGGCACGGATTAATGTTGACATAGGAAGATAAAATTTTGTATTTGAGTAAGTCTGGGTAGTTTAAAAAGAATTAAGGGGTATGCATTTCGATATCCGAAAAGAAAAAATTTCACCCATATAAGGACACCCTAACATACATATATTATATTACAAAAAAAAAAGGTTTTCAATATCAAACTAGATTAGATTAAGTAATTTACAATAAAGATTTTTATTGGCACATAACATAATGCAGCTCGAATGTGCAATAATATAAAAGGTTTATTTATTTATGACTTCTTTTCTGTTAAATTATAAATTTGTTGTGCGATTACCGACAGCTGTACGTCAATCGGTTTGGTGTCATCATATAATGAGGGGGCTTCACATAATATGGCAAATGTTCCCACAATCGATGCTATAGTAAACATCCACAGAAAAAGTCGGTCTAACACCATGGCGACAAAACCCCAATCTTGATCTTCCTGAAATAATATATATAGGTAAAAATAGTTATATTTGCATATGGATTATATTCGGTTATTCTAATCAAACTCAACTCCAAATATCTAAAATGTATTTACAAAATTAACTTTAATCTATTTTTATAAACCAACATCTAAAGCTATTATTATTCATATAATGATAAATATTTTAGTTTTGGATATTTGGATTTCACTTTGTTAAACGTATAACTTTAGGAGCTGTGCATATACTGTACGAAATTTTGCTTATGTTCTGAACACTTGGACATTCTGGCATGTGTGTTTTTGTTTGATTTTTGTTTCACGACCAACTAATGCTGGAAAATGGCAAATAAGTTCTCCTAGTTCTCAATGGCAAATAATATTAAACTTGTATAATCTTAAGTTTGAGAGTAGAATAAAAGGATAAGTTCATACATTGAGCACACAGGGTTGTTAACGAGGCCCTGAACTTCCAAGTTCCAACAATAATAACAAAAATAATTTGATTGCAAAGCACATATAATTTCTACTTACTGCATTGAACTCATCCTGCCGTTGCATATGATGTTGTATGAACATTACATTATGAATAGCTTTTTCTAATTCAAATGGATATTTTTTACGTTGTGCAACATCACTTAGCGAATCATCTAACCCTGATAAGACAGATGGAAGACCATTGTAGCCACTTAATGTACTAAGTCCACCACCAAGAGCGCCCACTAAACCACTAAATCTATGAAAAAAAAAAATATTTAGTCGATCAAATATTTTAATATAAATAACTCCTTTAAAATTCACCTGTTTGTTGCACTGGTTGTATGGAGTCCATTGCATCCGCCTATTCCACCACGGCCTTGGATTCTTCGAAGCGAATCCGGACTTGACCCGCCTGAATTTAATTGCATTTCATCTATGAGTGCTTGTCCAAATTTGGTTTTACTTAATTGTTTTCCATAGTTTATTTTACTAGCAGCAAGATCTCTTAATAAATCCTTTGGTACACGCATTAGTAGTAATTTAGGAAGACGTTTGATAAAAAAAGCGCGCACCCAAGGCGCCATTTTATGAGTACTCGGTTTGCGGTAATGAATGTTCAGAATTATGATGGTTATAACAACACTTAAACCAACTAATAACATAGTAAAAAGTAAGTATTTTCCCAGCAAGGGAAGTGCAAGTGAAGTTGAGGGTATAATTTCCGATATAAGTAAGAAAAACATTGTTTGTGAAAGAAGAATACTTATGCAAAGAGCAATTTTTTCACCCGAGTCTGCAGGCAAGTAAAAAACAAGTACGGATAAATACGAAATACCAACGCAAGGTATGATTAAATTTACGGTATAGAACAATGTTTTGCGGCGGAGAGTAATGTTGAAAAATATATCTGAAAATAGGACCAAAAAAAGGGATTATGTTTTGTGTTCATGTATCGATATGGGTTTCAAACAAAAAATGCATGTTATAATAACTGATCCATTGACTTGGTCATCAAAATAATAAGTTTGTTTTCTTATTATACTCGTATTTCTTTATTTGACGAATGAGCAACAGATTGAAACTTTTCTTGTATCTCACAGATGAAGCCCTTTCCGAGTTAGGTATTTTTATTAACCTCCCTACTGAATTTTTCTTTTATATTTTGTGATATAATCTATTAAAAATGCTGCTTACCATCTGTGAGAATTGCAGGAATCGCGATATGGGCACATAAGTACACTGACGAAATTACATACGCAGGGGTATAAAGTTGTACGAGAGATATTTAATCAATGATATGACCATGGTAGTGTGGAAGAAACCATTTATTTAGAATTGGTTTAACCCATGGCGAAGCGACAGTGAATTTACTAAATAAAAGTCATTGAGAGAATTTGTTAACTTACCTGGATAGGGTTCCGCGCAGCAAGGATAATATTTTTCATGTCGTTCTGCCGGTACACCTAGTATATCCCACTCGACACTTGGGTAATATTCCCTCAGATCGATACCAATTTCAACTTTATTATCCTTGTCATTTTTCTGGTTAATATGCTTTAAATCAATCTAAAGGGAAAACAACTATGTATCTATGTATTGTACAACAACTGTACTAATTTAATATAAATGTTGTGAAGTTAAGCACACATATGTACATATATTCATCCATACATAGGAACTTATATGTATATACGAATTTATACCTGATCACCATCATATGTCCATGATCCAAATTTCATAAAACATGTTTGCTGATCAAATGGAAAGTATCTCACATCAATTTCACATGAAGACTTAAAAATGGCTGGCGGTGTCCAAACAACCTTTCCAGTATAATGCAGAATAGCCTTAGTCATAGTTGTAACAACATATTCTCCATCTGCACTGTAGGATATATGTATATATAATGAAATAGTTATTTTTCACTTGCATTTATGGGTATGTATGGGTCTTACTTGTTGTATAGTACTATATCTGGTAACCAAATGTGTTCGGATGGTACATATAACTCAGTAACTCCGCCGTACTCTGAAGGATCCCATTTGAATTTATGATCCTGCCATTCCTTTTAGAGAAAAAACGTGAGAGATGAGTATAAATGTGAGAAATAAAATATCTACGAATTAATCAGCTATGTTAATAAATATTGTAATATGATAATATTAATAAATATTTTACGACTTTATTTATAACCAAGAGATTACATGATAACCACTCTAAAGAGCTGTAGGTATGATTCCGGCACCGATCACATATTACAAATCAGTTAGTTCATGTTTCAACCAACCCTACAACTCCTTTAAAAAACTTAACAGACAGTCCTTCTGTGCCGGCAGCTTTATTCAACTTCATCTTCGATATTGCCTATCGTCCTCATCAAGGATGAACGTTCGCTACAGCGGTATTTTCACTATCATCGCAATTATATTGTCGGCGGAAGTGGTTTTTCCATATTCTCACCCTCAAATGTAACTCCACTATAAATTATTCTTGTACATGCCTACAACCTTTCATTCTGGCACTGAATTCTCAGCATGTTTATTTTACTCTTCAGTAATACTTTGGAATGTAATTTCTTGTTATTTTCATCTTTCAAACAATGCATGCTCGTTTCTTCTTTTTCATTCACCGAGTTCTCTAATCTTTCGATGTACAATACAATAACGTAGCCTTGTTAACGGAAAAGATTTAAGACGCACCATCTTATGGCAAATGTTATCGCAACTTTGCCATATGTGACATATTTTGCTGAATCTATTGTATGACATTCACCGAAGGTCACACACACCTTAATCCACATCCCCTACTCTAGGCAATACTCTAGTCACTCAATACAACAAGGATCCTGCAGACGATTTACAATAGCATTTGAGGAAAATAAGATAATTTTATGTTCAGATCATGTACATCATAGTCGAGAAAAACTTCTCTTCAATCAATTAATAAAATATGTATATATTTTTTTTAAGAAAGATTAATTAAACTTATAAGAACCTAGGTACGAGTGTATTCATTATCAAACCAAAGATTTCTTGTTGGTGATGGCTTGAAAAAAAACCAATTTTGCGGCACATTTACAGTGTTCTTACTGTTGTTTGGTGGCTTGTGACTATTTTATATATCCGGTTTTGAGAGAGCTTAAGTGAAACATAAACAGAAATCTTAGTAGTCTCTTTCGACTACAGTAGTTTGTCATTAAATTTAGGTGGCGGTATCCATCACGTTCTCGATATCCGATTCCAATCCGAGTCGATTCTAACTATTGGAATGTGCGGTCATGCAATACATAAAAAATCCCAGTATGTACACCTATCCAGTAAAATCTTCCTGAAATTTGCTATTCGACGTCGGCAATAAACAGTCGATTTCTTTCACTTATAAAAAAATTCATCTTGTAAAACATACATATGTAGGTGATTAAATGGCCCGAATGCCAGTTATAATAATAATAATTACAAATTTTGAATATTTTATAAATATTTTGGGTTAAATATGTAATTTTATTTCAACTTACATGTTCTAGCCATACATTGGTAGTAAGTATTTGGTCCTTCAGGTTCTATATTTTAAAGTACAGTAATTTAAAGTATTTAACATTAAGTCTTCATACAAAAAATTATCGACTATATGTAGCGAGCATAGTATCCGGAATTAATGTTATTAGAAAGATGATAGCTAAAGTGCAGCGCGAAGATTGCAGGCTTATGACGACATGCAGTTTAATATTAAAAGCAAAACGATAAAATACATGTGATTTAAAAATAAAGTTCATATTTTTGAACCAGATCAGGTATTATTAACAAGAACGACCCATGTTAATAAAAAATAAAAATAATATATAATTATATACAGGGTGTTCCACGAGCAGTGTGCCAAAAAGCTAGAGCGTGTAGGTCTGGTTAAGACAAGAAAAAAATCGTATGGGAGGGGGGGAGTCTGTTCCCCCCGTTTAGCCGGGAAGGGCAATTTTCTAAAAAATTGACTTAATTAAGAAAAAAAATAATTAAAAACCAATAGTTACATCCACAATGCCGTGATATACTTTTTTGTAAAGCCAGAAACCTCTTCTTTCATCTTGTTTTCAAACGAAGCTGTTTTAAGAAATAGTTTTTAAGAAATTAATTTTCAAACTCAAAATTTTGAAAAAAAAAATTTTCGAACTATTTTTTTTCAAAATTGTATGTAATAAAGTATTTTTTTTTTTTCCAAAATTCAATTCTCTTATTAGTTTTTAGTTAAAAACAGAAAACCGGATGCAAAAATGTCTTGTAGTTTTTGAGAAATTAAAAAAAACCCGAACCATTTTTTTCTAAGAAAAACCTTTTTTTTTTGGTTTTAACGCGGCTGGACTTGTAGGCAAATTAATGTATGAAACATTGACCTCTTTTTTATTATTTTTAAAAAATTCGAAGTTTTATGAGGATACAATAAAGTGACACAGTATAGGAATAACCCTGGATTAATCCTTTTTTTCATTGATAACGCCTGAAAACTGACTTGCCAATTTCGTCTGGGTCCGTCCGCCGCCGATGGGTTCTACCCGCTAGGACCTTAAGACAATAAAACCGCAATTTTTCTTTATTGAAAAACAAAATATTTGCATTTTTAATAAAAAACCATTTCCAAATTGGATGTTAACTCATCAACACATTACGATGTCAAACTCATACTCTCGAGAAGAATTAACGGACATGCACTTCTGCTACGGTTTAGCTAATGGTCGAGATCGTGAAGCCGAAAAACTCTACGCTGAAAGATATCCCAATAGGTTGTCCCAGTCGTAGCATGTTTTCAAGAATCCACCGACGACTGCGAGAGCACGGAGTGCTAGAGCATCGAAGAAGCGAAAGATCAGGAATCTTAGATGAAAGAATTTTGGATTTGGTCCGACGTAATCCCTCCCTTAGTACAAGGAGGATAGCTATTATGCTTGGAGTGCCCAAATCTAGAGTATGGAGAGTGCTTCATACCGAAAACTTACACCCGTACCATTTTAGGCCAGTTCAGGAACTCACCTCAAACGACAAGTTTGTGAGAGCAGAATTTTGTCGATCATTACTGCTTCGAGATGAAACTGAACGAAACTATTTTGCAAGAATATTCTGGACGGATGAAGCACAGTTTACCAGAGATGGGGTTACTAACTTCTACAATTTGCATCATTGGAGTAGCACCAATCCACACAACAAAAAACAAAATAAATCACAACACCGCTTTAGCTGTAATGTTTGGCTTGGTATTGTTGGACAAACTGTAATCGGGCCCCGGTTTTTGAATGCCGTTATTAATGGAGAATCATACCTGCAGTTCCTACGAGACCTTTTGCCCGATTTGATGGACAACGTTCCTTTGGCCATAACAGATAATTTAATCTACCAGCAAGATGGAGCACCAGCACACTACAGCTTACTGGCTGGATGATAATTTTAGTGACCGTTGGATCGGAAGAAGGGGCCCAACGGAATGGCCACCTAGATCACCAGATTTAACTCCTCTAGATTTTTATGTGTGGGGATTCATGAAGAATTATGTTTACGAAGTGAAAATAGTATCTTTGGAACAACTGAAAGAACGGATTGAAGTCGCTGGAGTCAAATTGCAGGAAAATTTGTCAAGCATTTGCCTTCTAAAAAATGGGGATCATATTGAAAATTTATTATAATAAGACTCCCAATTTTTTAAAAATAATAAAAAAGAGGTCAATGTTTCATACATTAATTTGCCTACAAGTCCAGCCGCGTTAAAACCAAAAAAAAAGGTTTTTCTTAGAAAAAAATGGTTCGGGTTTTTTTTTAATTTCTCAAAAACTACAAGACATTCTTGCATTCGGTTTTCTGTTTTTAACTTAAAACCAATAAGAGAATTGAATTTTGAAAAAACAATAGTACTTAATTACATACAATTTTGAAAAAAAATACATACATATGTACATAGTTCGAAATTTTTTTTTTTCCTTCTTTTCAAAATTTTGAGTTTGAAAATTAATTTCTCAAAAACTATTCCTTAAAACAGCTTCGTTTAAAAACAAGATGAAAGAAGAGGTTTCTGGCTTTATAAAAAAGTATATCACGGCATTGTGGATATAACTGTTGATTTTTAATAATTTTTTTTCCAAATTAAGCCATTTTTTTTGAAAATTGCCCCTCCCAGTTAAATGAGGGGGAATAGACCCCCCTCCCGTACGATTTTTTTCTTGTCTTGACCAGACCTACACGCTCTAGCTTTTTGGCACACTGATCGTGGGACACCCTGTATAAGAGCTAAAAGCTTCTTATTATGGTTATAACGATTTATTACATTAAGTGCTTTAAGACCATTTAAAACAAATTGGAATCAAATTCTGTACACATATTACAAACAAACACACAGTCAATTCTCTAGCTTACAGTGATAGTTTTCTATCTACAATATATCTACAATAAATATAAATTCTCACCAAATCAATGAGCTGTGAAAGGCGTAATCCTAACTTCACGAGCACTGTATCAGTATTATTACTAACGGGTCTTATAAGACGATTATAATTGCTTAATAGATCATCGTATAGCCTTTTTGCATCTGGATTACCATTAACACTCTCAATTAAAACCACAAAAAATAATATGACGTATATACTCCTAAAGCATTCCCAAAAAGAACTTAACTTTTTTGGCATTTTGATATTATTAAACAGTGAATAATTCACAATAGTCTAATATTTTAAAACGAAATGAGTCTTCGGAACATCAGTACACAGACACACAATTGAATGCATAGCCAATTACAATTTTCATCTACCTATTTTTTGTTACCTTTTATTATCAAATCGTTGCTCTATTTATATATAATATTTTTCTCTAGAGAAATGTTTTTTTAGAACTCAATTACGGTTGAATAAACAAAATTGTCTTTTTAACAGATAATTTGCTTTTTTTTTTTTGTTTCAAATGTATATGGTAGTTCTCTTTTTAATTAATATCTTCTTAGTACGAACGTATCCTCCGTTTTGAATCCGCGGAAAGAACTGGGTAAAGAACGGAATATTTGTGCGGATTGCAATCGATTTTCCTTTAAAGAGCTATTCTCAATTTCAAAGAACGCATGTTTTTAAAAATATCATGTTGAAATGGAGTATATTATCAGACACTCTTCTAATCTAAATCCTCTCTTTTATACTCTTTCAAAAAATAATCACTTAACTTGCCAAGCCTAAAGAGATAAACATTTTACTACGACGAGTATGACATAGAGTTTATTCTGATTAATAACTATACATAGCAATTACTATTTATAATATAAAATTTAAACTATAATCCTTTAGGATACCAGCACCATCCGTCATGACTCTCTTATTTTTTACTCTCCCTGTTGATTTCTGAAACATACCCAAACATACTGGAACAATATTATATACATATAAGTGTTCAATAGCAAAATGCCTTTTCTCATATTTTGGGCTGGGTCCTCGAACTATAAATGAGAGCTAGCCACAGCCCTTAAATATGTTAGGAAAAACAGCTATTACTTGTTTTTGGACCTATTAATACACCCGAATCGAGTAAACATAATACAAACAAATTCATATAATAATAACCTCTATTATATTTTGAAGAAGCATTCTATTATGTATATATATACTATATTATAAGCAGATTTTATTTTAGTTACATCTTTATAAAATATATTATTTCAAATATATTGTACTTGTATACATTGTGATTGCATGAATATATTGTAGCAGAACATCGTAAGTGATATGTAAGTGACCAAAAGAGCTTTTTTAAACAGAATTTTTAATATATTGTTAATATTGTTTGTTAATATATTTTAATTAACCCACTGGAATTTACAACTTAACTGAAGTCTTAAATATAAATAATATCTAAACTTAAATTATATCAATTTGGAATAACAGAAAAACTAAGACAGAAGGTATTTCATTTCAGTATAACTTAAGAATTTATTTTCGGCACCTTTCCCTGAAACTGGCAACAAGTTGAAGGACCTAAAGTGTTTCTGGATAAAGTTCCGAATAGTACTCATTCCAGATTTTCTTCCATTTTCTTGTACGTGTAATCTAATATGTCAGAAGTAAAAATCGGAAGCGATTCTTGGCGCAAATTACTAGAAAGAACTAAAAGGATGTGCTAAGTTTTAATATCCTGGCGAAAATAAACTCAAATATCATTAAAATTATAAAAGCTTATTATAAAGTGATAATTAATTATAAAATGATACCCCAATTTAAAGCAACAATTAAGTACTTTTAACTGTCATAAAAAGCATTGTAATCCATTTACACATATTGAAGATATGAATAATTTTTGAAAAATGTTTCCATATTTTTATTTCCTGAATAGCTAACAGCTTTCAAAAATAACATTTTTATATCAGAATCCAGATTAATATTTTCATATTTCAAATTTCATTATGCCTACCCAGTTTATTCACTTCAATATACATTACATACACAATATAATAATTTATAATATAATACTACATATTATAATCTATAAACATATACATATGTATACAAATATAATATTTAATGTACTTTAATTTGATTGGACAAATCATTGAATGGGGTAACAGACCTTAGTATCTTTCAGCAACTGGTTAAAAGGATCTTAGTTTAACTTTTTTTACGCAACGACGCCACAGAAATTCACATAAATGTTTTTCCATATTGTCGCCATGGACACCACCACGGGACAATTGACGACACATCTGCTGTTACGACGACTCAATATTTTGGGTATGAGCCCTTGTTTCAGGGTTCACACATTCGTTGGAATGATTCACCGTGCAATGCTGGCATCCAAAAGATGTAAAATCAAAATATCCCTTCCAACAATCTCTATGAATTTTGGTTCCAGGTTTAACGTGTTTTTGAGTCAATTCAATCAGCGTATTTCCATTTTTTTTATTTTCTGGTCAAATTTCTAATCTATAAGACGTACGATAATGTCTAATTTCCAAAAATTCCTTAACAACACGGGCCGTTGATATTTACAACGGTAGATTTTATATTTATCAATTTCCATGATTTCTTTCAACCTTTTATTTGCCCCTCTTTGATTAATATTCCATACAAACTTCCCTACTAAAAGAAAACCGATCTGAAACTGTCTTATGTGAAACTTTTTTAACTGTTTGTATTATGAATTATATTGAAGTAAGTATAACATATAATTTTTTTTTGTTCATATCTTCAATATTTGTAAATGGATTACAGTGCTTTTTATGTCAGTTAAAAGTACTTATTTGTTGCTTTGCAGCTATCGTTTATATATATGTATATCTGTTATAATTTGAAAGATATTTGAGTTTATTTTCTGCAGGATATTGAAACTTAGCACATCCTTTTAATTCTCTTTAGCAATTTGCGTTGAAAATCGCTCTGAATTTTTACTTTTGACATATGTATGTATTAGACTATACGTGCAAAAAAATTTAAAAAAATCGGAGATGAGTACTTCGGAACTGCACCCTTTTTCTTACTATGTGCATTACTTTTCATAACTTTTCCTTATTTCAAATATAAAAAATTTCTAAACTTGCATATTAACATAATTATATATTCTTTTTTCGATAATAAGCTCTTTATACTTAGAATAATAACACAATTCGCAACTTATTTGCTAATTAGAAAATACATATTACCACAAATGTGGTAATAATAAACTTTCCAGTCCATGGAAAATCTGACTGCTAATATCAAGTGTGAAATCTGATGTCCGTTTTCTACGTTCTTTTCAGATCGGTCAGCATCACGAGCCACAGTCATTCTCATCTTTATAATACTATATGTAAATTACCCCATCAGACCTTTGGGGCTATTTTTACTACTACTACTAATACAAACTTCCCAAAAATCCAATAACATGGGTTTATCTTTCAAAAAAAAAATTAATGAGCTTTAGGTCGTGAAGAGATATATTTGTAATTTTATGCAACATTTCCAATAGTTTCAATTTACCAAATTTAAATTGCACCATTTTAGCTTCTCTCACTTAAAGGACAATAGAAAAATGCAATGTGATAACTGTCGAAGGCGTCAATCGTGATAATGTCCTAAAAACAATATATGCTGATACATGTACGTTCAAATGATAATCTAATAATCAGGTAATAAGTACTTATGTACATATGCATAATTGCATATGGCATGATAATTGTTTTGAATACTTGATTTTCTCGATTACAATGTTTTCAAAAACTTACTAGAGTATTTCCATCACTATTCAAGCGATCTAAGTATATCATTAATATTATAAATAGTTAAAAGAAGAGAAACATATTACCCAAATAAAATGAGTACTACGTAACATAGTGTAGAAATAGACAACAAAACAGTTACAACACGATACATTTAGCTACACCAACATTGCACATTCATTGTCTCTCCCCTCTCTTTTATAGCGGATCCCTCTTAAATAACAACAAAAACTTTTATCAATTCGTAGAAACAGGCATCCGAAAGAAATTGCGCACCAAATCTCCTCAAAGGATGCTGTAAGATGCGCAATTTTTTGATGGTAAGTATTCTCCGGCACAAAACTCAGTAGTTGCCTCAGAGCCTGCAGGTGGAAGAAAACGCTTGGGAAGACCATTTCGGGTATTAAATATAAAGTAAAAAAAAAATAGCTCCAAAAAAAGAAAAGCAAAGTAAAATACATTTTCCTGACTTGAGCTAATATAATATGATATTATTAAAAACGAGTGAAATATTTAAAAAAACTGGTAAACGAAACAGAAAAAATACATATGTGTTGTTGAAGTAAAAAAAAAAATAACTTTGAACTAGTTCCATATAATTCATGACTTAGAGGGCGTTTGATATTTTCATCTTTGCTCAAGTACCTTCACACAACGAAAGAAAATATTTAAAGACGATTGGTGTAAAAAATTAAAAAGAACAATGTTTTGTGAAAAACTGATATATTATGTACGTGTTTCTTTTAGGACAATATTTTAACAAAACCACAACATGACGTATTCTGGTTCTTCATTGTAATGACATCAAGGTCAGAAGAGAGGGTGTTTTCCTTACATATAATATCCTTCTATAGCAAAAACGGCAAGCTTATTTTAGCAATTAAAAACACAAATTTTCAATAAGGAGCCTTACCTACATTGAAAAGCAGAATATAAATATATGCGGACCTGTAATCGGATACACAAAAACGAATAAAAATAAGAGAAAATTTATGGGACAACAATTGTTATAAAATTTTAGCAATTATTTTATGGCAAACACCTCACTGCCATTAGCAACTACAATTAAACGTTAAAATATCTGCACAACCAACCCAATGTACAAATATAAAATAGATTTAAAATAGGCGGAGTCGACTAAGTGTATGCACTTCATATGTGTGAAATATGTATCTACAACACTAAAAAAGTTTGTTATAAAAAATAACATAAAATTCCCATATTGGTGATCATATTTATTATAAACGTGTTCGCTTTTATATAATCCGTATCAGAACGCTATCCGTATCCCTAAAACATAATAAAATAAAAGTGAATTTATAATTACAGTGCACAATGGTTTGTTTACATATCTTCTGCAAGTGGCAAAATAGTAATTATAATAAAAAGTTAAGTGAATTTTCACCAAATGTCTTAATTTATTAATTTTTATACGTTTGTGTCAATAAGTAATATCCCTAAAAAAGTAAACAATTTAAATTAATTTGGTAATAATACGCAAACAAAATAATATAACTTTAGAGTCGTTGGATTTATTGGATTGACACATTAACATTCACTCATGTAAGTTTTTTTTTAAAAACATTATGATATTTACAATAACACTGTAATTTTCGTTCTTTACTTTGGTGCTCTGATGCTTTGAGCAAGTTTCAATACTATTGTTCAAGTAATAATATCCATTGAATATGTACATTTTTTAACACGTTATAGTAATTGCAATTTATATTTTTCATTAAGTCTGTTATTATCGGTTTCCTATCATATTTTATTTGTTTATTTATTTATTTATTTTAAATAAAAAAAAATAAATATATTCAATTTTATTATAATATTTTCTTTCACAATAAATCTTAAAATTATTTTTCTTATAATAGTTTCATATTTTTTGCCAGTTTCATATAATAAAGTGGCATATAATTTTAATTATTTTTAGGTCCCAAATTTCTTTTGAACACTGGTTGACCTATAAAATCTAAACTTTTTTAATTCTTATCCTAGACCCTAAGTACCAGTTAATTATTTTCTAACTTTCATATTCGCATTCATTCATATTTAATTCCCAAAAAGTTCGAACACTTCACCCAGAAGCAAATATATAATTTAGTATGCAGCTGAAAAGTAAAATAATATAAATTATACATTCTTTTTATTACCTAGCCAAAACAGCAATCATTACCAAACCCAAACATATGCTATTTTTTTTGCTTAGAAATTTATTTTTTCCTTATTAAGAAAGTAAATAAAATGCTAAAAAAAGTTTTATTTTTCGTTTATTTTCACTCTAGCATTTCTGGAATTAAATTATATTGGAATGAATCAAAACTAACTGTACTCACAAGATACAAAAATATAAATAATATATATTTAAAGGGAGATTCAATTGCATTTTTTAGATATGATTTTTTTGTCTTTTTTTTTTTCAAAATGTGATCTTTCAAGTCAATTTGCATTAAGGAAACCGTTAGAGCGCACTTTTTTGAAGTTCCTCTAAGCAATGCTGAACAAACATTTTATGGAAATAAAAACAATGGATAATATTACAACTAATTAAATATGTGCGAAAAGTCACGCTTACTTTTAAAACATAAAGGAACAGGAGCGACAAAATGTTCTCTTTTACTGCTACTTTTTTGAATGAGACATTAAGAATTTAGATAACTGGGATGATGCCAGAGAAAAAAACAAATGTATATTGCAGCCCATACGCATATTTGACTAAACAATCATAACAGATAACGCAACGAAGTATTCAACTTTACATAGCAAAATGAAAGCTATGTTTTATATGTACGTTCATGCTGAGGAAATTGAATGTTCCCTTATAGCAAAAACACCAGTATCAACAGCAAAAATAAGTTCCGGCCAGATACCATAAAAAGAAAAGACTTATATTTTACACGTGCATTCAGTGGAATTAAAAACTAATGAAACAACATAATGGAATTGCTTTTAGCATATAAGATCATATAAACCACAGAAATATTTTAAAACTTTATTAAAACGTTCACGATGAAACTAAAGCAAAATTCGCATCAAATATACCAATAGATTTGAGGACTATGTTAATTCTCATAGAGTACATACATGATTTCTCATAACATCTAAGGCATCTATGCTACGACTATCAGTCTACTATTTTATTCTGTCAGACCACAGCGTCACTTTCATCTTTAATACAGTGGAGATTTACTGAACAATGTACGTTATTCTTATTCCAATGTAAGAAATCATCAAGAACATAGAGCTCGACTACATTTTCATAATAAAATTATCAAATCAAAATCTGAATACGATTTAATGAAGCGATATACATATAACATGAAATTCAACTGAAGGAATTTCACTTTTGGAATTGAGTCCAGCGAAAAGGATATTTCTCCATTTTACTACAGCTTTTTACTACATACATTTTCATTGCTTTACACATTTGGCAACAAAATATAACTAACAACATAAATTGCCAACTACAAGTTCCCTAAAACTCGAATGAATTGCAATAAATAACTTTTTTTACTTTTAACAAATATAAATATAACTTTTTTGGTGGTTATAGTACGAAAAAAGTACAACTGAAAAGGCCATGGGACAATAAGTTTTATTCTGACATAAGAAAAATCTAATAACATCTGATTTAAAAAAAAATAATCTTCAAACTTTTTCTGGACCGTTTGTGAAAGAAACACCCCTTACTAATGTAGGGGCTAAAACCTGGCGCAAAGCTGTTATTTGCAGGCAATGCACCGGCTTCTGAGTCGATTGTGAGTATTTGTCAATCTCGTCTTTATATTCAACCTTATATTATTTAAAACAAAAATCAAAGCATTACCTAGAAAACTTAGTATAACAAATAAACCTTCAGGAAAAAAAACGTTTTATTTCTAAATAAATATCTTACAACCAATGTTTCCAAATTCGCATTTGATTAGATTTATTTCCTTAATAAAGAACCTAACCCCCATTGCTCTGCAAAAAAATGCTCAATCAACATTCATAGGTTTCAAGTTCAGAAGTTCAATCATTATTTATTAAGTTTATTTATACAGGAAAACAAATGCGTATGCATACATACTTTTAAAATATGCATTTTAATTTTAAAAAAATAAATAATGCGAAAAATTGTTTTGGTATCTGAAATTCCATATCACATTTCTATATTCTCATTAATTCTTAAATAAAAGTAAATCAAACTAAAGTTTTAAAAGTAAAATGTGCCACACCCAAAAACACTATTTGTTCGTTGTTACTATAAAAGAGTCTAAGAGTAAAAAGGGGAATCTCAAGAGAGGAATGATTGCCATAAAACAGTACCTACTATGAGAACCATTTTTCTCCCGCGCTCTTTGCAGATAAATGAGTGTGTTCAAAGATTTGTTGTCTGTTAGCTTTTTTTTGTTTTTGTTTACATCCATACTTTAATGCTTTAAACTGCATTGATTTTTTTTTTAAATAACCACTCGTTTCTTCGACATTAACATCAACAGCAGCCTAAGGAATTACGTATATTGATATATATATATATATATATATATATATATATGTATATGAGAATATAAACATTCAAGCTTTTGTAGAAACTTACATTCTGATTAAAAAATTCTATTTACATTTTAATTTGCAAAAATCGCGGGCACTTATTCAGAAATCCTGTAATTAAGAGAACTAATAATAATAAAAAAACAAAAACTTTATTATTTAGATTACCAGTCCTGTACGAGGACCTAAAATAACTTTTACAAAATGTGATTAACAGGGTAACTATAGTATTTAAACTCAAAAAAATAATACATATTTTTACAAACCATATGTGAATGTATATGTAATGTTGATCCAAAATGAAATATAAAATAATTCACATAAAGTTTGCTTTGCTTAAGTATTAAAAGAGGCTACAAAACTAAAGAATTACTCATTACATATGTACGTATATTTAGGGTATAATCTATCTGTGTTATATATTAATATTTTACATTTAATAAACGGTATAATAGATGCGCATTATTCAATTCTAGGGGTGGACCTGGCCTAAGATGGGGAGTTTGCTATTTGCAGCTTTATTCATAGCGTTACAATTTGCCACCGGTGGCCTGGGCAACCCTGATGCAAAACGTTTATACGACGATTTATTAAGTAATTACAATCGACTAATTCGCCCTGTTGGTAATAATTCTGATCGCTTAACAGTCAAAATGGGCTTGCGGTTATCCCAGCTAATTGATGTTGTAAGTAAAATTGAACTGTTAAGAATTAGTATACCACACATTACATACCTATATAATACGAAAACACTCAAATACTGAAATAAAGTGCAAATATAAATTATGTGAAAAAACTTTCACAATCTAGCATAATCTTTATCTACATATTTGTATACAATAAGTAATCAACATAGGCATTGCATTCAAGTCACTCGACTATGATTTAAATCAAAAATATTTTAGACAGCAAAATTATTTAGTTAAGTCTCTCTAACTCTCTAATACTAAAAGGAAATATTGCTGTCGAATAATGAAATAACATAAATACGACCTAAGGCTAATCAATACACTTTATAGTTGTGTATGAATCAATGGTTGACTTTTCAATTAATTCCTTACAATAATAACAAATTCTCTTACCGATGTATTATTTTTATAAATTGACAGTGATTTCTTACTCAAAAAGAAATAATAATTAGTAGTTAATGTTAAGATTGTTCATATATGGAGCATTCTGTAAACTTATGCTTTGGCAAATGTTATTCAAACGCTTAACGCCGAAATATAGTGAAAATGTTAGCAAGTTAATATAAACGTAGGTATAAATTAAATACACGAATAACACTTATTAAACTACTAGTCCTTGTAAACAAGAATTTTCTCTTTGTTAAGAGAAAATATATATAGAAGAAACTCAATACGTATATTATAATTATATATTAAACTTTTATTTTGTTTCTTTTTCCAGAATTTAAAAAATCAAATTATGACAACAAACGTTTGGGTAGAGCAGGTAAAGCATATTATACTTCTATAACATAAGTACAAATGATAGTATTGCAAAATATTGGGATTATAAATTAGTTCGGTCCAGTTTTTTTTATTGTTCATATCCCGGCCATTTTTCTCGTAACACCGATTGCCAGTAATGGATTCGGCAGGTTGTAGCAGCTCACAACATACCAAACCCTTTTGGTTCCACCAGATACACAGCATGATCTTCGAACTCAAATTTTGCTTTGGTGTTGATACCCAGGTCGATGGTAATGATTCATCATGCTTAGCGCAGTATTTTTTTTTCTTTGGGTTATCATATAATATCTATTTCTCAACCCCAGTCCGATGTAAAAAAAAACTCTTTCACCTTTCAACATCTCTCGACTTCACTTCGTGAGGAGCCCATCTGCCTTGCTTCTGAATCATTGTCATGGATTCTAATCGTACAGAAACTGCTTGCTGACTTACTCCCAATGAATGCGCAAAGTCCATTTGCATTTGACTCGGATCTTCCTCGAGTAATGACTCCAATTATGAAATCTAGCTGGAATCACCATTCTTTAAACGTCGCAAACTTCCACAAGTATTCGGTGGGCTTTAGCTGCATTTAAATTAAAGAAACAAAAATAAATATTGCTTTAACATAAATGTTGCTTAATTAACACAAATTTTGACATATTCAACACAATAAAAACTGATATGACTCTTGTGGGATTGCTGGTTTTGTGAGATTTTCATCTTTTACAATCATTTTCCGAGGTCTTCCTCCGGAATGTTTGGTAGTCGGCTTACTGGTGATTTCATACTTCCGTATCAGCCGCGAAATAACTGATCTATTAATTCAATATTTATCGATAATCTCATGTCTTCTTAATCCTGAAAATGAGCAATAATTTTTTCTTTTTAAATCTTCGTTGTAATTATTTCCTGCCATATTTTTAGAAATTATTCAAAGGTCAATTGATTTCAAAAATTCCCTTCAAATTCGACTTTGAACTATACTATCTTGAAATCCTGACACTTTATTTATACAAAGTATAAGGGTAACATAAAAATTCCCTAAATGTATTGAATAAAAATTGTGGACAGCCGATCAATTCAGGGGGAAACATGTCTATACCAGATGGTGCTTTAGTTTTATCCAAATGAAAATTTGACTTGTTGTGTTTAATGAACACTTGTTTTTTTTTCTGTAATGAACAATCTTATGTTTTTATTATTATTTCGTATATAATAAAATGTAAAAAAATAGTAAAAAAATATCGTTTCTGTCGCTTCACTCTGACGTGCCTGGTAGCCAAAATCAATAATTTGTTCACGGGGGATGCTTTAGTTTTGTCCAATACTGTATATCGGCGATCGGTAGAAAGTCATTTTTGGAATATATATTTAACTTATTTAAAATTATGGTGTAGATTTCTATGTAACCCTATGTAAAATATTATTCTAAATGTTAGTTTGTTATCGCCTCTGCAACACGGAGTTTTAAGAAGCATTACTTAATTAATTTGAATAAGCCCTCTGTTTGGTTTATAAATCTTACAACATCAAAGCAAAAAAGTAAATAAACCACGGATAACTTGTCACACTCCTTATGAAGCCAAGCCTTGAATTTACTTTCCATAAAAGAGGTATTTGTTTACCCTTTTTTACATAAAAAGGATCTTGTGATATTTTGTCAGGACAATACGTAAATACGCAATCTTGTACTACTTTTATCTACTGCAATCCTCGAACATGCCCATTGATAGAACACCAGAACATCGTAACACTGTATAACTTAACGAGTTCAAGTAAACCTGAACATTAGTGATTTAAAATCACATTAATACGGATATACCAATTTGTGGACAAATGGTTTCAACCGCTTGGACATGAGAAGATTTTATAATCAATGTTCATTTGAACATTTTTTTTGCACTGTTAAAAGTCTGTAGTACATTAATAGAACATAGATTACACAGCAGTCTGATATAAATTTTTCAAAATTCGTTGATCAAGGTTGGCGATAAATAATGGGTCGCTTTACTAGAAAATATATAGGATATTCTTGTCTAGTAAAAGCATCTAGAAATTCGAAAGTTGAAAAGATCGCTTTTCGAAATAAAACCAAAAATAAAACCATAGCAGTCGTGCATATGATTGAACTAAATTTCGGATCTTTTGTCCCACGATCTGTTATGTCATATATTGGTTCTACTTCCACTCGTACATGGATGCGTGAATAACAACACAGGCTTCAGATTTTAACGCCCCGTTTTATCTTTCGGCAATATTTCGTGTTTAAAGCAAAATAATTTTCAATGGAAGACTTGACCCAATTACAACTACAACGTCTTATCATGCGTTATTTTTATTTATTTTTTAATTCAGTGTGTTCAGCAACACTGCTGGCGTTAGACCAAGTAATTTATTGCTTTCATTTTTAATAGGAATGGAACGATTATAAACTGAAGTGGAATCCTGATGATTATGGCGGTGTTGATACACTACATGTACCATCGGAACATATTTGGTTACCAGATATTGTATTGTACAACAAGTAAGGATCATTATTCCAATTTTATCTACATATGCTATATATGTACATGTAGATCAGACATGAAAAACATAAAAAAATTTGATTTTTTTAATTATAGTGCTGATGGCAATTATGAGGTAACAATTATGACGAAGGCAATATTGCATCATACTGGCAAAGTTATATGGAAACCTCCTGCAATTTATAAATCATTTTGCGAAATTGATGTGGAATATTTTCCCTTTGATGAGCAAACATGCTTCATGAAATTCGGATCATGGACGTATGACGGCTACATGGTGGGTTTTGATATGTACATTGCGCACAAATACATGATATTTTTTTTATATAATTTTTTTTAACTTATTTAAGGTTGATTTGCGACATCTTAAACAAACTGCGGATTCGGATAATATCGAGGTTGGCATTGACCTGCAGGACTATTATATATCCGTCGAATGGGATATAATGCGGGTTCCAGCCGTTCGAAATGAAAAGTTTTATAGTTGTTGTGAAGAACCATACTTGGATATTGTGTTTAATTTAACTTTAAGACGCAAAACACTTTTTTATACGGTTAACTTAATCATACCATGTGTGGGGATATCATTTTTATCAGTACTAGTATTCTATCTACCTAGTGACTCGGGCGAAAAAATTTCGTTATGTATTAGCATATTGTTGTCTTTAACTGTGTTTTTTCTATTACTCGCCGAAATTATTCCCCCAACGTCCTTAACTGTTCCATTACTAGGAAAATATTTATTATTTACAATGATGTTAGTGACTTTGTCAGTTGTTGTTACAATTGCTGTGTTGAATGTGAACTTTAGGTAATGTACATATACATTTATGCGAATTCATCCTTAGCTAGAAATAAATAAATATCTTCACTTATAGGTCTCCCGTTACACACAAAATGGCGCCATGGGTGCAACGCCTTTTTATACAAATCCTACCAAAAGTTCTCTGTATTGAAAGACCGAAAAAGGAAGAGACTATTGAAGATGAACAGCAACCAGAAGTGTTAACAGACGGATTTCATTTACCGCCAGATATTGACAAGTTTGTTAATTATGATACGAAAAGATTGAGCGGTGACTATGGAATTCCAGGTGAGTACATGTGTTATAAACGACCAAGAATGATCATAGCCATGGCTAATCAAATCAAACCAGGGATACCACTTGTATGCCAATTCATTCGACTCTTATGAGTGCTTGTTAACTTTAAACTTATTGAAAAGGTGATATAATCGAGAGAATATCGGCTATAGTGGCACGCGACAAAACAGCACGTTGAAACTCTATGTGTGCACTTAACGTGCTTACAGCCATGCTAATAATGATAAACTTGTGATGTGCGTGGTAAGGAGATATTGGCATCCTCTGTGTGTGCATTTCCAATATAACATCTTAGTGACATGGAAACTAATAAAATTACTGTGAACTAAAACCAACGCGACAGATTCAGTCGAATTTCTTGAATCCTGAGACAACCACCCCCGGAGAGTAGTGAGCGAACATCTTCGACACAAACCATCTGCACCCCGTCCAGGTTGTGTGAAAAACACCATAAGAGCGTAGCTTTTGAACTTGCGCGAACCCTATAAAAAAAATAGTTATGTGGCATGTGCGACTAAAGTCAAGTTTTTCACTTTTTGCAATTTAGGGTATCACCAGCAGTTTGCAGAGTGAGCTTGCTTGCTACGTAGCACACACATAAACTGCTTATCTTGCCCTAATTCGCATTTCTCATATAATTCTCATGGGATCTTGATAATATAATAATGGTGAGTTGTCATATAACATTATTATTATCATTACCGGCCATTTAGAACTCGAAAGTTCAGAGCCGCGTTTGCAACCCTTAGCCTAGCTTCCATCTCATGAGTGTGCTACTTTCATGTTTCGCTGTTCTGTTCCATCCCTTCTGAGTCCATCCTTGTCTTCCTATCTATGGCGTGACCTTACTGTCGGTCTTTTTTATTCAGGCCTTCCACTCATTGTTCTTATGATTGTCCGTTCACTACCCATCGTCCTACGTGTCCTTTCCATCTAAATTTTCCCGATTTTATTGCTCAAGCAGGATAGAGCTTCTCGAATTCTTGATTGTGTAGTCGTTTCTACTCGCCTGTTCTTTAGTACTCTTTTCCACTAAATATTCTCTTTAAGACTCTCTCTTAAAGCTCTTTTCAAAGGCCCGAAATCTATTTCACTTCTTTTTAATGAGAGACTAAGCTTACATCTGTAGTATCACTGGCATTATTATGGTTTTACCTACATATGTATATAAATACGGACTATTGCGAGCAAAAAGCGTTGTTTTGAACAGTTTCTTCATCGCGAAGAAGCACACGTTTTCCATAGGTAGAGGAGAAGCTGGTAATGTGCTCCCCTACTTTGTTTCTGAGGCCTCATGTAAAAAATACTACATCTATAAATCAAGTAAGTACGTTATAGTGTTCCTTACTCATTGGTTTATGCATGCCTTATTGTGGAATTAATAAAATAACCACAGAATAATCAAAAACTTATTTATTCACAAAAAAACAAAATTTGATGACGTGATATTAAGTGAGGGTTATATGGCATCCTGTGGGCCATATCAAATACATTGGACTTAAATTAAAGTTTAACGGAAAAAATCACAAATATAATATTCGTCTTCAGGTCCGGCACAGGCTGTATGAGCCCATAAATTGCAACTTAGGCACTGAATCCACTCCCCTCCATGTTCGTCGCTAGAATAATTAGTTTCACAAAATATGTAGTTCGTATCTAAACTTTCAGGCATCCTATCTGAATAGACATGGTCGTCATATTCAGAGTCAGTTTCTGCAACTGCGTCACTTTCAGAGCGGCTGCTGGATGTACTGTCTCTCTGACGTCGATTAGTATTGCCGCTGCTATCCACTTCACCTTGACTTCGTCCAAGACCGCGTCCACGGCCTCGTCCGCGCCCACCTCTACGTCCTCGTCCGCGTCCACCTCTACGGCCTCGTCCACGAGTCTCAGCTAAGCGCAAGGATTCAGTCAATTGATCTTTGTAAGGTGATGATGTGATCACTTTTGCTGTTGTAGCTCTTCTTCCACGATTAGAAGTCCTAGTTTTGGCCGCAGGGATGGGCTGAATTTCTTTTGGTAGAATCAAACCAGTCGGCGTCTCTTTTACCGCTTTACTCGTTCCTGGCATCTTGGCCAGCAACAACACTTGTACATTGATTGTCTGGACTGTGACATGGCTGATCATTATTGGATGCTTCCGCTATAAAATCCGCCTCTGTAAAAACTTGCGGGTTGAATGGGTAAATGCCTATATCACGAAAACCATTCACTGCAATTTCCCCCGTGGTGCACTTGAGGTATGCCCGGCCGAAAAGTTCAGCAATATCGTAAAGTTTAAGCATTCTTTCAGAATTAATAAGGAACTTGCGAATCTCCTCGCTGTAATGACTCTTAAGTGCACCCATGAAAGTCTTTTCTAAAGGCTGGAATTTATGGGTCGTATGAGGTGGGAGACTGATAATGGTGACATGATTTTCGCGGGCCAGCTCTAATATGTCTAAATTGCAAGTGTGACTGTAATGTCCGTCAAAAATGAGCAACAACGGAGAGGTCTCAGTAGGGTTCGTTTTTTCAATAAATAAAATGCTTGAACCATTCGGTAAACAAATTAGATTGAATCCAACCTGATGGATGAACTTTACCTATTGCTCCAGGTGGTGCACCTTTCATCAAAAGATCCGTAAAGTTTGTTCTTGGGATAATTATCATAGGTGGTACAAAAAAACCCGATATACTCATGCAACAAACCACAGTACATAGTGAACCTCTTTCTGCGCCAGTCAAAGCTCCTATCTGCTTCTTCCCTTTTTTTCCCACCACCTGTGGTATTTTTGGCTGTACAACTGTGAGCCCCGACATTGAAAATCCTGTCGGAAGGATAATTTTTGTTTCTGATTTCAACTTCTAAAATAGAAAAAAATTCTTTAACTGCTTTACGGTTAAAGCCTTGAGTATGAGCATACGATGTTCCCATTGGTAGGGATACATTTTCTTTATGTCGCGTCAAAAAATGGTCCAACCAAGCACGTCCTGCTATTTCATTTCTAAATTTATTTTTGATGTTTTTGAGAACCAACTAATAGGCCAATCTTCTAACATCCATTCTAGTAAGTCCGTAGTATCTAGCTTCTATAAACAAAAGATACTCTACTAACTCTCTTTCCAGGACAAGTGGAAATATGGGCTCTTTATCAAGGGGTTTATGCACAAATAACTCTAAAGATTCTTCAGAGTCCTTCACTAATCGTCTTAGCGTGGACCTTGGCACAGAAAACATTTTTACAGCCTTTTTATAGCCCATAATCTTTGTCCTTACAGCTTCAACAGCCTTTTTCATTTGATCAGGATCCCATGTTTTTCCTCTTCTTCGAAGACGAGGGTAGAAGACTGAGTCGAGGCATCTTTAAACGAAATAAAAAATATAGAAGTGATATATCAGTCATACATGTTATATGGCCCCCGGGATCATAATAGGAACAGTGTCCCTATCAAAACCCAGTATGAAAACGTTTGTCAAACACAAATGTTTAAATCACTCAACGTGAAACTTAGTTTGTCCCGAAAAAATAAATACAATGCAAAGCGGTCTTAAATGTTTGCTAGTGGCTTGTTTCGATTGTGTCAAATATAGCAAAAAAACGTAACGCCATCTCACGGATTTGTTGATACTAATTCGATAGCTGTCACAAGAGCTCTGCGTTGCACGCAAATTATAGTAGATGGCGTTTTTCTAAATTGTAAATATGTAGAGGGACCTATATACCCGCAGGGGCCACATTACCACCTATTTTATTTATTTCGACGAAAATGGTAAACAAGACGTCTCCTTGTTTTAATCCTTTATGAGTCTCGAATGTTTCAGATAAGGCGTTTTCTACTTTAACTCTTCATTTGTTTCCCTTTAAGTATAATTGTATCCGTTTCAAAAAATGTTTCGATTGTCCTTACAAGGACATGATACAGTTTCGATTGGTTTATAAAGTCATAGTCCTTTTTAAAATCTATGAATAATTGGTGGACCGTTTTATTTCCATTTCTTTTCTGAAAGCTTTCGTTTGGTGAAAATCTGGTCAGCCGTCGACCAATTCCTCCTGAAGCAACATCCTTAGACTCTGATTATTTCCTTAACGCATGATGTCTGTTTTTTTTTTTTTTTTTTTTAATATTTGGCAGCACTTCTATAGCAGCAATATTCCTCTTTAATTGCATTGTTGCATTGTGTGCTGTTACACAATTCGCCAACCTAAATCATGAATGAATTATTGACTCAGTTCTAAGAAATAAGATTGCATAAATTGCATACGTATGTATGTATATATAATGGATTGAGATAATAAATGGTATCGTCATCTGTCAAACAGCATTACCGTCACATCGTTTTGAAATAACAACGTCCGGTGTTATTGGACCATGTTTTGGTGATCCTCCTTTACCATCAGCACTGCCTCTGCCAGGTGGCGACGATGATCTTTTTAGTCCATCAGTTAATGGCGATATAAGTCCGGGTTATTGTGGTGCTGATATTAGCCCTACTTTTGACAAGCCTTACGCCAGAGAAATGGAAAAGACCATAGAGGGGTCACGATTCATTGCACAGCACGTTAGAAATAAGGATAAATTTGAAAGTGTAAGTACACTCGTATACACTGTATACTCGTATATCGAATTTAAGTTCGCAATAAAGCAAGGTTACTGCTTATATAATTATATATTTTCAGGTTGAAGAAGACTGGAAGTATGTTGCCATGGTATTAGACAGATTATTTCTCTGGATATTTACAATAGCATGTGTACTAGGCACAGCATTAATTATATTACAAGCACCTAGTTTATATGATAACTCACAACCAATAGACATTTTATATTCAAAGATAGCTAAAAAAAAGTTCGAATTATTAAAAATGGGCAGCGAGGATGTATAGCGACCTTTAGGGTTCGCAGCTGGCTGGTGGAATTTAATTCAAAGCTGGTTGCGAACCCTCGTTGAAGCACGCAACGATGACAGAGGATAATATTCACTAAATATAATTGCGACACCGTCATTACCAACATTGTCGTCGTCGTCGTTGTTATCTTCAAGCACTGAGTCGCCATTATCGTCGCACTCATTGTTATCAACATCATCGCAACATTTAATCTAATTTTATTATTTTAGCTCTTCATATTCGAATAAAAAATAAATTTTCAATAACATACATAGGTAACTAAAAACACACTTATGAATCTATGTCCAGCATAATGTGCATATTTTAAAGCAATTGTTCTGATATGAATTTTTTTCGTTCAAATTCGCTGCGTTATGCATAAGAAAAAACAGAATGTAATCAACGATCAACAAAGGTATATAAATTTCCAAATATATACATATAAGACATATGCATGCGTATGCATAATGAAAAGAAAGTGTTATAGTTTTGCTATTAATTTTACACTTAAGCGTTTGTCGTGCACGTGCCCTAGGTCGTGTATAATACCGGAAATAATGGAGGCACATTTAGAAAATAGAAATTTGCTAACCAAAGGATATACATATATATTATATAAACATATATATATATATATATATATATATATATAATTTGTTACACTGCTATAATAATTTGACTGTCGTATATAAAACCAAAAAATATATTCGAACGCCCTTTCATCAATTTGCTTATTGAAATATATTTTTAATTCTGAAATTATACCGTTTTGCAAGGATCAACGTCGAATACAAAGTAGATTTCGATAATAAAAGCATGCCAAAATCATTTATACAATATGCATTAATAAGAATATAAAAGATATAAGAGCACTTTCGTTGATTTTATAATAATAAAATAATGTGGCAAATAATATCTATAATGTATTGCCCCAGTGAACATTTTGCTTTACAATTCAAATAATTTATAAAGCTTCAGAAAAAGTGAATTACTCTAAGATTGAGTGAAATGATAATTATTGATCCTACAAAAGAATGAGGGACAAAACCTTAAACGTTTCTCAATTTATATGTTTATGAAGAGGCACAAAATACTATGTTTCTGTAAGTTACGGCAGAAAGTAAAAAACAATGGCCTAATTACTCGAACATACTGAAGAGTACATGCACAATGTAAATGTATATGTACATTTCTAATTTCGTCTAATAAACTTGATTTTTTTTATTTACTGTTAATGTTAAACAATAACGCATTTACTTTAGAGGCCATTACTAATTTAAGAATTGATCAAAAAACCGCAATAATTGCATGAAGAAAAGTGATAATTAATACTGCCAATATATAATTTATAATTTTTATTTATTTACCGTACTACATACGTACTCAGAAATGTTTTTATATAAGCACCAAACTTTTCTTTTTCTTTTTTATTTCAACAAACACTTCCTTAAATTCTTTAACATTATGTTTTACTACTAACGAAATAAACAATAATATTAAATCTTTGGGTAGCAAACAAAATGAGCTTTGCAGGCTTGACGGTGGATTGATTTATAAAAAAATCGTTTTTCACTCAACTGAAATGTTCATAGTATTTCAGTTAAAAAGTATTTAAGCACAATCGTATTAAATGCAGTCGGTCAAAGCATGCATCTTTTCAACTTGTAAAAATAAATTCCTTTTCCATCCTATAACCCCGAGAGCTATGTATTATATTTTACGTAAATCCGCGAAATGGCAAATGTATACAAAAATCTTAATTCAACTACTACTGCTTAGCATGATTTCCACATGGGGGTATATGTATGTATTATGTACTCGCATGTGCATATACATATATACAAATATATTACTTAACATAATGTCAAATGACAAATAATTTTAAAAATTAAAAAATAAACCATAAATCATAAGGAACTTTAAAGAACTATTTAAATTAAACATAGAAATAAAGAAAAATATATAAAGTTAACATTTTATAAATAATATTAGAAGAATTTTAAATACAAACCGGTAAATATAACATATAATATAAGTCCTAAATAAAATACATTAAAAAAAACTTGAGCATATTCAGGGTCTCTTTATAAAATGTTAGTATTGTTTTGATATTAGTTTACAGTATCATCAGCAAAATTATTTAATAAACTTGTAATACATGTTCAACCGAAACAAACAGGAAAAAATGTTCAATGTGAGTTCAAGAGTTTTCGAAGTGTCATCAAGAATGTCATTTTGGTTTATTAAAATAATTCGTATATTATAAATTCTATGCAGTCAATTTTTTTTCTTCTACTCGCACTTTAACCTTTTTTATTCAGATTTAATTTTGTCACTCTTGTTTATGTCTATTCGGTTTTTTTACTTTATATGTTTTCATTTAATTAAAGTTCGGAATAGAGTGCGTTATTTAACAAAAGAACAGAACCAAAGCTAATTGAAGAAAAAATAAATAAAACGAGAACCAAAACAAATTGTTATATGTTATATTTTTAAGATCAAACATATGAGCAGTTCTTCCCATAAAAGTGTCGTGCATGTTTAGTCGCTGATAAAACAGAGCTTTTATAATATGATTGCTATTCTTCAATTTTTATTCATCACTTTTTCTAAGCCGTTTCTATGTTTGAATGCTTCTTACACATATAGCAAAACATTGCTTCAAATTCTAACATTTGTGCGTGGCATTAATACCATCCGAACCGCCAAGTTGTAATGCATTTATTAAGACAAATTATCAGCACTCGTTTTTATTTTATTTTTTAACAGAACATTATACCTGACATTTAACTTGTCATGTTTATGTTTACATATTACGTCATTATTGACAGACATTTATTGCCCACTTTTATTGCCAGAAATATCTGTTTTACACTAGGGATACATTTAGTAATTCACTTTCATAACATATTTTGCGGCAAAGTGCTTTGATAAAATCCATACGTGCACAATTAGACAATCAAACAACGTTTTAAGTTTGCAGATTAAAAAATAAGTTATTTTGAATGTATATATGAATGGTCATAAATGAAAACAAAAGAAAAAATAAGATATAGCAATGCTCTCATTGGTTGTGTTTTTAGGTATAATATTTGTATCCGTTAATAAAAATTCATATTGGTTTATTCGTTTAGATTACTCAATTTTAAATTTTATCTGCGGAAAATGTTGTTCTTGAATTTGCAATTTTACCATACTAGATAGAATAAAAAAATAAATTAATACTGCCTGAACAAAGCAAATTGTAACATTTAATTTAAGATATGTATTTGTATATAAACAACACAACATGAATGCACTAGTAATAACCAAAAAACTACGAAAATAAAAGAAAATAAAACTATATTTAAAAGCGGCTCGAAGTTAACATTGCGGGTAAGTTGTATTTTATGTAAGAAAATAGAAATAGAATTATACAAACAATTCATGTATATAGCACACATTCATACAAAAAATAAGAGAAACTTGTAAATATATAAATTATGAAACAGATAAAAACTTATTTATATTTAACAAATGAAAAAACATAGCAGCGCTAAGGAAAAAGTTAGTACGTAAAAATCCAAAAATGGAAAATATGTCGAACATTACGCGACTATAACCTACTTAGCTTTACAAAGTGTTTGAATTGTATAAAGAAATATTCTAGTAACTTTACAAAAAGAAAAGAAAAAAACCTTTCCAATAACCGATATTAATTTCCTTTTGACTAGTCTCTTTTATTTTTTGAACAACGAATCACCATGAACATAAATATAAGGGGAATTTTAAATTTTTAAAGTTATTTCTCATTTTCATAATTATTTGTTTTATTCATACATTATTTCTTTAAAACCATCATTCGTGTAGATTTAACCGAAACGTTATTTTTAGATATTTTAATATTATTAAAATGATATTATAAAAGTTGCCATATAATAATATTATATGTAAAATAATATTATAATATTTACCATATATAATATAATTTTAATAATATTAAAATTACTAACAAAAAAAAAACAAAAACAATAGAATGCTTAAATAAACAATGTGTGGCATAACCCTGATTTTAAATCAAATGTCTTCCAATCAAAGATGGTTTTATATTGATTTTAATTCAATAAAATTTTAATTTCAATGCTACGGTATTCAAATTTTAATTTAATTTTTTCTTATAACTAGAGCTTATGTTTATTTCATATGTACATATTCCTAAAGTCACTTATAACAACAAAACAGAATTGATTTATTTCTTTTTGGTAAGTGTCAATAAAAAGCACAATTATCCGCATATTTTATTCACCTAAAACGATTCGTTTTTTAACTTAGAAAATACCTTATTAGTTTTGAGTATTTTTTTTGTCTAATTAAACGGCATCATGTATTGTACAAATAAGATAAACAAAATTTAAACTATTATAAAATCGCAATCCTAAAACGGTATTTTTTGCTCAAACGCATATCACCACACATCATTATTAAGCTTATTGATTCGTGGTTAATGTGTAGGTTATTAACATGAAATAACTCGTCCAACCATTTCGTATTATTGCTTGCTCATAGTTGCATGCACAGTTTATTTACGCATTTATTATCAGAATAGCTACACAACCTGTCCGAGAACTTTCTTCTCTAAAATTACCTAATTCGCGTTAATAAAAAACCTTTTCTTTGTCGTAGTTTAATTGTAGAAGACCCCTATTATTTTTTTCCTTCTCCGACAACCAACGATATAGTAAAATTAATTATTAGTAAAAGTACCTGAATGTAAAACACTTACAAAGGTGAAATTACTCTTATTTAATCCGTTCCCTTTCAAAATTAAAACTATTTTGAAATCCTACTTGACCATATTCTTCCTTTCGTTATTAAAATTTAATAACTACTTCCTTCGTTTGTGACGTCTTAATTATGTTTTATATGAAAATAAAATATAAATTCTTTGTAATTCGTGCATTTTATACCCTCTATTGATTTGATAATTATTTTGTATAAAAACGAATTTTTAATACAGCTATTTAAAAATGCTACCAAAAATACTACTCCAACCTAAATTGTAAAAATGCATTAAACGGTTTCATAACTCCTTATAAAGAGCAGTTTCGTTTTCAATACCAAGCCAATTGATCATACAGTAACGTAAAAATATTTTAGGTATAAAAATATAAGTATGTATTTATAAGGAAATATAAAATAATAGAGATAAAGTAAATATTATTAGTTGTAATAAAATAAAATAAAAGGCACAATAAACTGAACAAACACACAAAACCAAAAGAAACATAAGGTATAGTGAGAGAACGATTATCGATCAATTAATAATAGGTTTTATAAAAAATACTATTTAAACATAATTCGCAACCGATTACAAAAATATCTTATAATACTTTTTCTCCAATTTGTTGGTACTGTCCCGTATTTTAAATGAAAAATCCCTTAGGGTTGTGAACCATACCAGGAGAATAATGCATCTGTTTTATATTTACTTAATTAAGCCAAATATGATTGTGCTTCAACAGAATAAAGATACAAAAAACTTTTTTCACAATTATAATTATTTTTCCAATTGTCAGATATGTATATTATTAATATAAAATCAACAATACACCTTAAAACAAAGAGAGTTGTTGATAAACTTATATAATTCTTTTTTTTACCGCTGAATAAATTCTTACAACCATGTGTTTTGAGTTTGCGTGTGCTAGAGACCATACATACAGAAATATTGTCATATTTTGATAAACCATTTTACGGAATAAGAAGCAATTCAAATTTTCGGCAAAAAAGAGAAAAAAACAATTAAAGGTAAATGTTTATTAAAGTACCTTTAAACCATCAAAAAATTCATTACTGTTTAAGTTAATAACATATATACAAATTAATGTATATATTGTAAAAAGTACGTAGTATATATAAACACACAGACTATGCAAAGTATTTGCTGGTTTTGGGTGTAATGTAATGTCAACAGAATAGGTAAAATAACACATGGAACATTCATAAACATAAAGGGTATTATTAATAAACATAGGTGCCCGGTTATTTTAAGACACTTTTAACAATCGCTAAGATTTATTACCAAATTTTATTGGCACTAAGACAATGAACATTCACTGAGGAAACACCATCAAGTTACTTTAAAAATTTGCACACTGCAATGACTAGAGGCATTGCTTCGCAAAATGTGCGTTTATAACATAAAAGAATAAAAAAAATTGAAGTAAAGTAACACTATATTTAACCTTAAATAGTACATGCAATACCACACGTGAAAGAAAAAGTATGATAAGAACGCTTAGTCATACCATACATTTATTATAATAATGCATTCTAACTATTAGCGTGTAGAGATCAATTTGAAATCATAAATTATACAATACTTACTAAGTCCGATCATTAAAATTAACACAAACACATATACATATAAAACCTTGAATGCATTTACATTTTTATGAGAAAATGGACACATAGCAAAAATGAGCAACACAATAACATTTCCTTTTTAAATAGTTTGTTAAGTAAAAACATAAAAAAAGAATACAATTCAACAATATATGTATACATATAAAAACGAACTGAAACAATATATAATAAAAAATAATGAAATGTATAAAAATAATATATAAAACTATTAAATGTGTAATAGTATCAAAAAATAAATTATAAATAAATGTTACGAGTTATAAATAATAAAAAGAGTAATTTGTTTAAGAGAGTGTTTTATCAAAAATGAAGTTCCTTTTAAGTTGTAAGTGAGTAAATATTCAGAATAATAAGTAATTAATTAAAGAAACATTTATTGAAACTATATAATATGAAACAGTAATTTTAAACAAAATATTCTTAACGCCTTTATCCCTTAGTAGTTTTTTTCTCATTTTCACGTAGCTATATTTTAAAATGGAACGAGAATAATAACATCGATGGTATTTTAAAAGTACAAGTTCTTTAAATCACTGTTGGGTGATCAAACCTTTGTTCCAATAAGTTACAGTATATCAGAGAGTATATACATACATAGGTAAAATAAAATGAACCAATAAACCAATAAATTTACAAATGAACCTACATACATATATACATATGTATGTACCTCAACTTTTAATACCTATACCTATAACGCGTAACCAATCTTAATTTTATATGCATCAAACGAAAGCTAAGTAAAGGTGCATTGCAAGGTCACCATCATTCAACTAATAAAAAACAATTCACCAACAACTGATGTCCCTTGAGGCTTAAACTCTAGCTAAACATGATCTGATTATTAGAAACCAGAACGAGACGTGCGTCTTTCGTGACACCCTGAAATTTTAATCCATTTTGAGTCCAAGTTCGTGCGTCTTTCTCCGTGACACCCTGAAATGTTGATCCTCAAATTTTGAGCCCAGGTTCGTAGCGACATAACCCGTTACAAACAAACTCTATTCGTGAATACGTGTGAGCTCATTTCATTTTACCGCAGTGTACTCCCGCTGAACAGACTCTTGGAATTACAACAATGTGCGTGATTGTTGACATAATTTTGACACAACCTCGGATTCCCACGTGCTCACCGCAGCTTGTAGGCAATCGTCGGCGCCCATTTTAAGTGACACGTCTCATTGGTAGTTTCTGATATGTGGCATTGAAAATATACTCGCACCCCATACAAGTCACGGTGTATATATATATATATGTATACAGTCAGTGGCAAAATTATCTACACATAGCAATGCCAGCTTTCTGAACAGCTTCTAAAGCTACATAACTTCTAAAATAACAACACATTATCCATGATTCTTATCAATTTCATTCCTTATTATTTTATTTAAACAATAAACAAAAAAAATGTATTCAAATCCAACAAATAACTGTTGAAATCGTAGGAAAATAAGAGGCACAATTATTTACACAGCCATTGAACATTGACAAAATTATTTACACAAATCCATTTTCAATTTTTTTTCACTTCTGTAAGAAAAAAAAGTTAATATTTTTAAGATTGAAGTAAATGGTTATTAAAATAACAGTACTTAATACGTTTCCTCCTTTTGCCGCAATAACTTCTGCAAGGCGTCTGGGCATAGAATCAATTAGCCCTTGCACTTGCTCTAATGGGACTGCGCTCCAAGTTGCAATGAAATCTTCCCAAGTCTGATCAGCCGTTCTGCCAATATTTTCGGGCATTTTTGATTTAACAAGATGCCACAAATTCTCAATTACGTTGAGATCGGGGCTTTGCGGGGGCCATTTTAAAACTTCCTGATCTATTTCAGCCAAATACTTTTCAATGTTCCTGGCTGTATGTATCGGCGCATTATCCTGTTGAAGGATGAAATTAATCCCGATAAATTTTGAGCCTGCGACCAGTGCAACATCATTTAAAATATTTAAATAATGTGACTGTGTCATATTACCGGAGCATCTGACAAGAGGGCCCACACCACTATGTGATATGCAACCCCATATCACAATTTTACCTCCTTTGGAGTGTCTTGTAGGTTGCGTGACGGGTTGTTTTGCCTTCATTTTAGCATCAGATTAGAAATATTTACGACCATAGTTACCGTCAAGGGAGCAAGCAGTTTCATCCGTCCAAAGAATATTCCTCCAAAACTCTAGTCTGGAGCTGCTTGTTTTTTGGTGTAATAAACGGTTTTTTCTGGATGACGTAGTCTTTTGTTTTATTTTCTTTTAGTCTTCGACGCAATGTTCTTTCACTGATACTGTTTTCTCTACCTTCGTTTAGCTTTGTGAGTACATTTCGAACACTTTCACATGGGTTTCTTTTGAAAGATCGAACAATCGCAGTATCTTCTCTTTTCGATGTCACCCTTTTTCTGCCCCTTCCACTTTTATTTTTTACACTTCCACATTCTTTAAACTTTGAAATTTGGTTATAAATCGTTTTCCGCACACAACCGTATTTTCTTGCGAGCTCCGCGGCCGAAATACCTCTCTGAAACTCTGCCACAATGGCAGCTCTTTTCTCAAGGGAAAGTTCTATCATTTTTGTCATTTTGTGCAACCATTATCTCGCAAAGTTCTTACCAAACTGACCACAATAACTAAGTGACGCGCAAAGCATCAATTTATCAAAGAAATTTAGAACCGTTACCTTCCAAGTGCAGTTATTTGCACTTGTGTAAATAATTTTGTCAATGTTCAATGGCTGTGTAAATAATTGTGCCACTTATTTTCCTACGATTTCAACAGTTATTTGTTGGATTTGAATACATTTTTTTTGTTTATTGTTTAAATAAAATAATAAGGAATGAAATTGATAAGAATCATGGATAATGTGTTGTTATTTTAGAAGTTACGTAGCTTTAGAAGCTGTTCAGAAAGCTGGCATTGCTATGTGTAAATAATTTTGCCACTGACTGTATATATAAATATACTCGCACCCCATACAAGTCACAGTTTTTTCGCAATATTAACAGAACGGTCTATGGGCTTTTTCTTACAACAGTGACCATTTCGAGCTTTGTTTTTTTTTTTTTATAGTTCTTGCAGGTTCATGAGTGTACGTGCTTATGGTGTTTGTCCACAACCTGAACGGGGTGCAGATGGTTTGTGTCTAAGATGTTTATCGTTGTACTAGACGATTTCGGTTAGATAGAAGAGTATGTCCAAAAGCACCTACAACAAGTTGTGTTTGTCACACTTTACCCAACCCCTGAGAAGAGCGTATACTTCGAACGCCTCCTGTCGTCTAATAGGAACATGTCAAACGATAAGACTGACAGATACATATGTACCTTTAAGAAATGAACCAATGAATTAAACTAACAATGGACAATGTGATACCAAGCCAACGGCACCACGAACGTGTACCGCAACACGACAATCGAACAATGCCGATCAAATAAATTTGGTTCTACCAGATTCAATGGCGATTTTATCGAATCAATGATGCATCCAACCTGGAAGACAGCGGTGGTGCAATCAATCAACAAGAGGGGTAAAAGTATGTATGTATATCAAATACGGCAAATAACCGGTTGATAAATCTAGTTCCAAGAATTTTCAAAATCTGTGTTGAGTAGAATAAAATCATTCCGGATAACCAATTCGGTATTAGGGTGAGCCATGACTATCCAGCCACGTCGAAACTCGTTACGGATATCCAACGAAATAAATGCAAGAACTACATAATGCAGGAATGCGTGTCTGATTGACTTGGAAAGAGCTTTTGACACCACAATTTTAGAAGCTCTGAGCATAAGTGAACCACCGCATACGAGTATATGATTTTCGACAAGCTAACTGGTATTACATTCGATGCGAAAATCGCCAACGTAACTTTTGCTAAAATATTTGAAATAAAAAATGGGCTGCAATAGGGCAGGATGAACTCATCAATCCTTTTTTTGTTTAAACTATAGTTTGTCTCTGCCATTCTATAGCGTATGTGCACGATTTAATCGCTAAAGATAAGGCTCGCCGATTGACATCAAAGATGATGCAACGTTACTTTTAAAAAAAATCAGCAGCAGGTGAATAAAAATCGAAAAAAAAATTTCCAGAAATCAAAAATTCTTTTATTCAGAGCCCCTTTGTCTAAGGCCTCCAGGGACACTAAAAAATATTCGGGCTGTCTAACACAGAGGAAGTAAAAATCATATAAAGTGGTTTTCACCTCAAACTCATTGAAGGGACAAAGAGGACATTTAAAATTTGAAAATTCTGGAAAAAAAATTTAAATATCTTCTAAATCGGGAAGTGTATGTAAAAAAACTATATTTCAAATTGAAGACTTTTAATTGAGATACAAATCGTTAACAAGTTTTAAGGTTATAAGTAATTTTGAAAAAATTGCATATATGTATGTACATATGTATATTTAGAAATCAATTTAATTTCTAAAGCAAAACTTCATGTTTTGACGTTTTCAACGATATTAAATATGTTACATATATTATAATATGTACATAATACACACCATTTAGTTTCACGAAGTTTCCCCATTTTGTATGGAAGAGGGGCAAATAGGAGGTTCCGGTGAAATCATGTCAATCGTCCGTCCTAAATAACAACGAAGCTGTGTCGTTGAGGGTTATTTGATTCTAGGCGTACGGATAACGTTTTTTTCAATTTAGAATAGATTTTTTTCCAGAAAATACTCGTAAAGGAGAAGGAATTGATTCAAAAACACATTAAATCAAGAACCATAAATCACACAGATTGTTGGAAGGGATATCATGATTTAATATTTTTTGGATACCAGCATTTCAAGGAGTTAGTGAAATCTGAATCAGGTGTTTATACAGAAAATATTGAGTCATCATGGCGGTGGATGCGAAGTCACGATCACTTTTGTGGTGGTAATAACATTTAATTTGAATTCCGATTTTGTTGTGTGTAGTACATACTAGCTGCCCTGGCGAAATTGGTACCGCCTCAGAATCAATTCAGTTTTTTACTAAGAATACTGAAAATGAAATTAGTTCAATAATAGTTGAAAATCAAAATCATACACCTTTCTAGCGGATCCCGGCGTGCTTCGCTGAATATTAACATTGATTCAAATTCATTGGTTTCTTTTATTTTTTTTTTTTATTTGGAAAAAAATCAAAAAAAAAAATAGTTAATCAATTCAATACAACATTTTTTGTTTGATTGTGGGTGCTCTCACTCTCACACGGACGTATAATTGTACGTGAGAAAAGCACGGTTCCTCCAAACGGTCATAGTAAAGGATAAACGCACGGGAAATTGAAGACGTTTGAAATGGTATGTCTGTTGGTATTAATGGGATCCGCGGTATCAGTACAATTCTCTTTTTGCTTTCCCGGTGAGAACTCTTGCTCGATCAAATTGGGCATTAATTTTTTCACGGAAAGTCTCGTTCCATTACAAAGTTTTGGTGAATTGAGATTTCGAAGAAGTATGATCGATTAACCAACTTTTAAATTCAAAAGATGCGGTGGCATACCGAGCGGTTCCAAAGAATTCAAAAATTCATTCGGATAAATCACCGTGTCTTATTTATTCGTAGCGGTATAAATGGATTTGTATGATACCAAGTCACCTGGCAATTTCTGTTGAATCTGAAAATTGATGTCATTAACATTTGCATTTTTGGCTGCTAAAATTCTGCGTTCGCTTAACCAAACATGATTTTTATAGTTTTGAACAATATTTGGAAAAACGCTATCAATTAGTTCTTCTTTTTATGTTAAAATTGTGCAAAAGTTATTTAGTAACGTAATAAAGCCATTTAAATCACTTGCAATTTTGCCATCGCCAATCTGCAACAATTGTTTTGAAAACTCACTTGCATTATTTTGAAGACGCACACACATATTTATGTAAAGCGCTAACTTCTGTACATTTTCCCAAAGAAACAAACTTTTCAAACATGCATTAATCTCATCAGCTGGGGTTGATCTAACGTTGCCCGTCAACGTTTGCTGAAAATCACCAGATAGCAATATTAATGCAACGCCGAACAACTGTTGATTTCCACGTCGAAATTGGTTTGTTGATATACAAAAAAGTCATAACTCATGATTGCGTTCAAACTTTTCATAAACCATCTACCATACAAAGAAACCCTGAAAATTTGATCAAATTCGGTTTAACCGTTCGTGAGTTATAAAGTCACACCAAATAGTATGAACAAGAGCACCTCTTTGACAGCCATTTCGATTCATTTCCTTGCTTTTCAAAATACTATCAAAATATACGAGTATCTTATAAAATATTTCTTTTTCGACCCTTTTATGTAAAGCATCCTAGAGTATTATTAACCATTGGTTACTGCTCATGGGTCTACATCACCCTGTTAAGTTTGAAAACTATATTTTCGGGCCATAACAGCAGAGACAGGTTCAAGATGACCCTTGAATAGCAACAACGTCGGTTAGTGAAAATTATTGGTTCTATTTTAAAACCTTTTCGTTGGTGTAAAATATATATTATTTTATATGCTATCACAGCAACGGCTTTTTTTCGTTTTTTGCTGTTTTCTTTTTGTTTGCCGCAGGTATGTGTGGTAGAAATATGATAAAGAGATTGAGAGTGCTTTGCTGATGATAATGATTTCGATGAGGAGGATATTGACACAACACCAGGTCCTTCTGCTTCTATTTCTTCTTCTTTACCTTGTACTGCTGATAACACTGAGAAAACGCCTTTTTACATAACCTAAATGATGCTGACTGCAGTCACAACGATTCAAGCAATGAAAAAATATTTAATGATTACGACAGTTCAACTGATATTGAAGAGGAGAGAGACGGAGGGATTTCCACGATCCAGATCCACCTGAGTCTTCTACAGTGCAGCGGACTAACTATTACTTTAGAAAAAATAAATGTATGCGTTGGGCTAAACAACCTCCAGCTCACAATATTATATCTATGTGTGTCGGCACCCGTTGACAGTTGTCCTCGTAATGAACAATAAGGGAAACAAAAAACGGAATCTCTTGAGAACACTTTTATTATTTTAACCAAAAAAAAATGTTATTTTAAAGAAAAGATACGCGGAGCGGTTGAGTGATGATTATCGTGTCCCTGGCGTCGTTTTCTTGTTCCTTGTTCCTCTCCGTTTTCTTCCCCGTTCCATCACTTGTTGTTTTTTTTTTTTTTTTGGGACACGCTCCGAAAGTGGCGTATGTCTTTCGATGTCGGCAGCGTTCAGCTGACAAGTGCGAAAATCTAAAGGATCAGCAATCACCGACACCACTTGCAGATATATTTGATATCTTTATTGACGAACACATACTTGAAACTCTCGTTCTACACACAAATGCCAGGATTGAATAGGTTCAACAAAAGTACAAAATTGTTAATTTTGTTTATCTCGCATTATATGGAGACCAACGTTTGTAAATTTAACAACTATTACTGAACTACGAGGATTTACAGGGGCGGTATCGGCTAAGGTGATTTGTGATAAGTGACAGTCACATTTTCGTTTTAGGTATCGTGTAAGGTGATAGTCACTTTGATTGTCACATTTTTGTGACAGTTTTCGGCTAAGGTGATTTGTGATAAGTGACAGTCACATTCTCGTTTTCGGTATCGAGTAAGGTGATAGTCACATTTTTGTGACAGTTTTCTGGTGACAGCTATTTAGCTATCACTTTCATATGTTTTGTGTTTGAAGTGACTTCGTTTTGTGCATTTTTCTATTATTTAAAACAAAAAAAATAGGTTTTCGTGTTTCGAATTATTTTTAAGCGATGAAGAGGTCAATGAGACAGTGATGAACGTGAACGTTAGAATTCTAAGGAAGACTTTGAGAGATCGGTCTAACATTCTTGAACTTGAAGATGACATGTAAGTGGGAATAATTTCAGTTCATATTGTTAAAATTATGCTAAATTATTGTTTTTTTAGATTCATGTTTGTGTTGCGCTGCACAACACAATTGCTGTGAATTGCAGGTGCCGTTGAATGAAAATGACCTACCCCAACAACCAACCAATCTTATCCACCAATCCAATATGCAAGAAGACCTCCAAACATCAAACAGAGAAGCCGAAAATGTGTGATGCTGTTAGAGACACTCTATTATAAATAAAATAAAGCAATGATTTTGCAACAAATTCAATTTATTGCTCTGTTTTTAATTTTTTAATTTTTTCCTTGGATAATTTGACAACTCTTATTTGTCATCAACTCCGAAAAAGCAAGTGTTGCTCCTTTTCTGAATTTTTTTGTGATAATCTTACCCGATACCGAAAGATGATGATAGTCACAAATGACTGCCAAAAAGTGACTATCACTTATCACCTTAGCCGATTCCACCCCAGGATTGCTTTATTTGGCGGGCTTATTCAAGTCATGAAAATTTATCTTCACTTTGGGCATAAAGCCCAAGCAACTGGACGTGGCATTTTTCGTTGTACAATTACTCTCTGCCGCTTTAAATTTTTGATGTCTTGCTTGAGATTCGATGATGCTAATACTAGAAGGGAAAGGGCGAAATGTAACAAATTAGCATTTATGTATATCTAACATTTTCTCTCAATTGATAAATATTTCCAAAATAACTATTCTCCTGGAGCAACACCTAGGGAGATGCTAGCTCCTTTTACGGGGCGATATGCTTTTCGCATACATATATACATACATATGCCAAAAAATACGGCCTGAAGATAGTGATATTAACTGATGTTAAAACCCACGGTAATCGCCGCCATAGTAGAAAGTCTAAATATGTGTATAGTTTATATATTTTGAAATTTGTATCTACGTTTCAACTGCTTCTTGTGATATTTTATATTTCGTTTTGTCGATCTGACCACAACGTAATTACGCTGCTTTGTAAATTTACCCAATTTCTTATACCTCGGCTTACTTTTGACAACAGTTCTATTTAGAACTTAATCCTCGAATTGATTACAATTTGCTTCTATACCGGTATTTCTGCCTTGTATCCTGTTCCAATTCAATTTTTCAACCAATTTGGAATTGTCCTTCGCTGCTTTCAATAATTCTCAAGTGTTCATTCAATGTACTGTGTAGCCTTTCGATATCTGCATTGCCGGTCTTAAGTTATGGAGCTGTTTAATAAAAGTCGATTTTGTTATTCTTTAAAAAAGTGTTCGATTGCTGGGTGCAATACGCATCTCCACGAATATAATTTTGTTTGGCTTTTCCAAGAACTGTATTCTTTGCATTATTGGCTATTCAATTTTTGTCTTCTAGGCTGCGAATTGTTGTATATTTGGCTTGTATTATACCTTAGTACATTTTACCACATTCGGGAAATATTCAAATGCAGTGGCGCTTCTGTTCTTTGACTTGCTATTTTTAGAGGTTGTCGGTCATATTTTACAAAACTACAAATTTCACAGTTGTTGATGATTTTTTGTATCCTCACTTCCAAGTTTGAACAGAAGTATAACTCCTTTAATTCCGAAAATACTTCTCTTAAATCCCTATGATTTTTACTAATATGTTCTTGTTTAATGATGGTAATTTTATATTTATTTAGGATATCCTTCAGTTTTATACTGGACCAATATTTTTAATTTTTTATTCATAGAAAAATACTTGACATCTTCCGTGCAGGGACGGGTTAAGAATATCCCTGCAGCGATACCGACACCTCTCGCTTGTCGTAAAAGGCGACTAAACAAGGGTAAACAAAAATCACATCTAGGCAACTAGGCAATTTAGAAAACACCAAGGTGAGCCTAGGGACACATATACCACCATTAAACTGCCCCACAAGTGTACATGCAAATCAGTGGGTTGACACGACTGGAGATCACCGGTGTGAAAAAATCAGGAGCATGCCCGTGTCACAAAAAAAAAAAAAAAAAAGGCAGGCCGAAAAACAATTGGTGCAAACAAATGCAAAAACACCAGCATTTGATTGGCCTCAGCGATGAAGTAATCCCAAACCGGGAAGCCTGCCGCTACTTTCTGAGGTCAAACCGGCGGACCCCACAAGCGGACCAGTAGGAATGCAGTTAAGTGGGAAGGTTATGGTCCTACACTTCTGACCATAACAACGCCGGAAAAAGGAAAAGAAGAAGAAGAAGAAGAAGAAAAATACTTGACATATAGGTCTTCAAATTTAAGAAAGAACGTCAAATCCTTTAGCTATTAAAAGTCGCTTCATTATGCAAAGTAAACCGTAGGATAAAACCGTAAGATAGATGTATTTGATTCTTGAAAATATTAATAGGCTTTTCTGTTATATAATATATACGTAGGAATTGTAGAAAAGGAAAAACACGTCACCTTGACAAGATTGAGTTAAAAATTATTTTTATTCAGCGTTTTATATAAAAAGAAAAAAAAATAATTGAAATTGTATCGATTATGTTAAATAGCCCGTCGCACATATCACTTTATATAATAAAGGGTCCGCCAAATAATTTTTTTTTTTGAAAATGCTATAAAAAAAAACTACTGAATATTTTCTCAAATTTCTTTTTTTATTTGAAAGTACAATCCTTCCGGTTAATAATGGAAAATAATTTCATTCAAATGGCTGCCTCGGCTGGCCATGCAGTAGCCTACACGATCGGTCCAATTTTTAAGCACATTATCGATTGTGTGCAGCTGTATTTCACCAATGGCTTCACGAATATTGTCCTTTAAAGCGTCAATTGTCTCTGGCTTGTCGGCGTAACACTTATCTTTGACGGCACCCCACAAATAATAGTCCAACGGTGTCAAATCGCAGCTCCGAGGTGGCCAAACGACATCAGATCTGCGGCTGATAATGCGATAACAGGGCGCAAAACATCGAGTGGAGCTTCGGCTGTGTGGCACGTAGCGCCGTCCTGTTGAAACCAAATGTTGCCAATATCCTCCTCTTCAATTTTTCGTTCAACATGGCCCGATAACGATCGCCATTGACTGTAACGGCCACTCCTTGCTCATTTTCGAAGAAAAATGGCCCAATTATGCCTCTGGACCAAAATCCGCACCAAACAGTGGCTCGTTTTGGGTGCACCGGCTTTTCAATGTATGCGTGCGTTTTTTCTGTGCCCCAAATGCGACAATTTTGCTTGTTTACATACCCGCCAGGATCAAAATGAGCTTCATCTGAAAAGATGATTTTTTTGGCAAAATCGGCATCTTCTGTAAGTCGATCGCAGGCCCACTTAGCGAAGCGAAAACGCATTGGATGGTCAGTTGGCTTCAACACCTGAACCAATTGGACTTTGTAAGGCGTCATACCAAGGTCTTTATGCAAAATTCGTCTCAATGATGTCTCCGAAATGTTCAATTGTTGAGAACGACGGTGAATTGATGTTGATGGCGCTTCACGCACACTTTCTGCCGCAGCAGCAATATTCTCGGGTGTACGCACTGTTTTTGGCTTTTCACGCTTTGGTTTATCGATGAGGATGCCAGTTTCTTTCACATTTTTCACAAGATAACGAACATACGGAACTGACGGTGCTTCTCTTCTTCCAAAATCCGTACGCAATTTTCGCACACATTCTGCAACATTACCATGATTTTCAAAGTAATGTCGCAATATTTCCCAGCGTTGTTCAAGCGTATACACAACCATATTCGTTCAGCGGAAGGATAAAACTAATTATCTGTCAAATCAGACATGAGCTAAGTGTTACCATTCACGAAATAAGCACTACTTGAAAAAAAAAAAGTTAGATGGCGGACCCTTTATATATTTTCTGTTCCTACAAATCGGCTGTCCTGACTTTATCATCGGCCCCCGATGATTCGGAATTCGTATAGCACTCAACCCAAGGTTTCATGGAATCAGCTGCGGAAGATGTTGGTTGTGGTCCTTCATGACTTCCACATCATACCAATTCTTTCCATTGACCCTAACCACCTGGTACGGAACCAAACGCGGTATATTTCGGCCTTTTTTCTCCGGTTAAAATGCTTCGGATCTTCCGCTTGAAGTTGCACAATTTGCATTTTTGCACGATGTCGAAGTTCGTCTCTCCCTTGGGTAAAATCTTGCACCATATCTTCCTTTATCATCGCCACCAGGTTGGGATCTAAGCCGTCACGCATCGGAACACTACAAGAAGTTCGAAAAATGTGATCTTTGTGCTTCTTACCACCATTGTATTTAACGACTTTTGTAAGGTATATGTAGCATTTGCACAAATTTGTACCACTTTTTAGGATCATCCACTGACAGCTTACCTACTTAGAGATGATGGTTCTGTTTGTTCGCACCACTTGACCGTTGCCTTTGGGATACTATCGTAAACTTGGTTTGCTGGATTTGACATTGCTGGCAATAGTCGTCGATCTTATTGGACGTCCCTCGGTCGCATACGATTTGAACTAGAACGAAAATCTTGCTGTGCTGCAATCTGGTAATTATTTCTTCTGCGTTTGTAGTATTCACATAAATTTAGTGAAAACGTTGACTATTACAAAAAGATAATTGTAATTCTTAGTCGATGGTAGTGGACCCAAATGATCAATATGCAAAGTGTGGAGCGGTAAGTCTGGTTTTTGTATAGCGTTTAAGAACCCTTCTTGTTTACCTGCTTTCCTTTCGGCTAAATGAATTAACGCAATTGTTAATGACAGAATTTATCTTTTTTGCCAGCTTCGGTACAAAGTAGTCATTGTTGATTACTTTTGCCACCTGCCTTGCATTAACCCGTTTCATGCCAATTGGCATACATTTTTTATTGTTTTCAATCGTTTGCTTTTTAGTGAGTCAATCGACCAAAGCTTTATATGAAACATGTTCTATAGTAATCTATCTAATCTACTCTTTCCGAATCCGGCGACAAAATTGATCTATCTGCCGCCTTTTTTTAAAGCAGCTGAAAGCAGAAGAAATGTGAAATTTCAATTATTTTTTTTAAACAATTGTCGGTTTGAACAAGAAGCCACTTACGCTAGGAACTAATACTTCGTATCTGGTGGCATAATCGATTTTCCGAAAAGATAGGACCGATAAAGAAAGAAAATTCAATATGGCGGATTTAAAATGGCGGCCCGCCACGCAAAAATTACCACTTTTACAAAGTCAACCAGTTTGGTCCAAATTTGGTATATAAGGGTTTTTGGGGTCGCTGATCATGAATATGAAGTCGGATTTGCAATATACAAGATGAAGGGGCATATTTCTATAGTCGTTCGATCCGCACATTCGATTCACTTTCGCACTCCCTTGCCATTCCTTATCCGCCGCGAGCACTACTTTATCGTTCCCGAATCGTTCGAACTCCCTTTCCTTATTTGACATTTAATTCGTATTAAATTTGAAATTACCGGAATTTTATTTGAGTTTGTGTGTAAATGACGGAATAATTTACGAACGATTTAGATTTTTAGATTTGTGACCATAAACAAGCGATTCGTTTTGTAGATGCGCATTACCCGGGAAGTATACATGACTCCTTAATGTGGAACAATTCGCCTGTTAGTACACAAGGTACATGAAAACAGTACAATTGAGCATGAAAACTGCTCCCGGTTACTTGTTTTTTTCCTGTAAAAAATGGAATCCCTGAAAAAACCACCAATCTATTTAAATATTACTTACATGCTTAAAAAAAATTTGTTGCGATTGAATAGCAGCGGACAGAATATGACAGTTAAATTCGATTCGAACGACTACTGGAATCCCAATTTACATTACCGAACGTGAACGATTCACGTCGATTAGGAAGTTCATTTCAATTACGTTATTTATTCCCCCGACGGGTATAGAAATGTTCCCCCCGGCGGGTATAGAAATATGCCCCGAAAGATCCATTTTTTTATCGATCTACGCAATTCTTCCGCCATATACAGCTGATTGATAAGAAACCAACAGCTTCCAGGAAGGAAATGAATAATGAACAATCACTTGGCGGTTACAACTCAACCAATAATGTTCCAATTAAAGTTATTCTATTGTTTATTTGATTTATTCTTATTTGGCGCAATTCCTTTATATTCCCACTCCCGTCTTCTTCTTTTTTTTTTTTTTTCCGGCGTCGTTATGGTCAGAAGTGTAGGACCATAACCTTCCCACTTAACTGCATTCCTACTGGTCCGCTTGTGGGGTCCGCCGGTTTGCCATCAGAAAGTAGCGGCAGGCTTCCCGGTTTGGGATTACTTCATCGCTGAGGCCAATCAAATGCTGGTGTTTTTGCATTTGTTTGCACCAATTGTTTTTCGGCCTGCCTTTTTTTTTTTTTGACACGGGCATGCTCCAGATTTTTTTGTTTGATCTTACGTTTACTACACCGGTGATCTCCAGTCGTGTCAACCCACTGATTTGCATGTACACTTGTGGGGCAGTTTAATGGTGGTATATGTGTCCCTAGGCCCACTTTGGTGTTTTCTAAATTGATTTTTGTTTACCTTTGTTTTAGTCGCCTTTTACGACAAGCGAGAGGTATCGCTGCAGGGATATTCTTAACCCGTCCCTGCACGGAAGATATTCGCACTCCTGTAAGAGCAGAAAAGTTTAATTTGCGCCTTTTTAACATTTTTTGAACACACCTCAGTGCGGAACAGTATCCTTTCCAATAATACACTTTCCACGAGCAACACGGTTGTACACCGACTGAGCGCGTCGAGGTGTAGCATTACCAGCCCTTTTCGGTGGCTTACTGGAGCCTTAAATTCATAGATGACTATGGCCGGGAAATCTTGGCATTGATATCATGCTTTTTCATTGTCATTTCGAATGCTTGACAATCCGTGTAGTTTTTAAACTAGTACCCAAAAGACAGTGCCGCAACTTTTTAAAGCTCGTACTACCGCCAAAATTTCCAACTCGTAATTCGAATACCGTTGCTCTCCTTCGTAGGTTTGGAAGCTGTAGTAGACGATCGGATGAAGCTGTTGATCGTACGGATATTTTTGCAAGAGGATTTCACCACCACCGTATTTGCATGCAGTTCAGTCTCGAAGTTCGGATTGAATATTATGAACACTGGTTCGTTGCACAAGATATTCTTCAATTGTTGAAACGCATTCCTTTTCAATGCCCCAAAAACAAATCTAACGCCTTCTTTTGTAAGCTCCCGTAATGGTTTCGCAACCAACGAGACATCTTTAATAAACTTCCGAAAGCAGCTCGTGAGTTCGTGTAGTTGTTAAACTAGTACCCAAAAGACAGTGCCGCAACCTTTTTAAAGCTCGTACTACCGTCAAAATTTCCAACTCGTAACTCGAATACCGTTGCTCTCCTTCGTAGGTTTGGAAGCTGTAGTAGACGACCGGATGAAGCTGTTGATCGTACGGATATTTTTGCAAGAGGAGTTCACTACCACCGTACTTGCATGCAATTCAGTCTCGAAGTTCGGATTGAATATCATGAACACTGGTTCGTTGCACAAGATATTCTTCAATTGTTGAAACGCATTCCTTTACAATGCCCAAAAACAAATCTAACGCCTTCTTTTGTAAGTTCCCGTAATGGTTTCGCAATCAACGAGACGTCTTTAAATCGCCGTCCAAAATGTAGAAGTTTCGTACGAGTTCAAGCGCAAAGATCGAAAGAGTGTCTCTAGCTATGCGATAGAAAATTTTGGGTTGAGGTGCTTCATGTTCATAGGCCGCTAAAATGTAAATTTTCTGTCCATTACGGAGAGATATAAATTTTCTGTCCATTACGGAGAGATATAAATTTTCTGTCCATTACGGAGGCCTCGAGGCTGTATCTCGCAATTGGACGCGGCGTGCCCGAACCTTTGACAGCGGATACATTGTAAAATGTTTCCGTGTCTTCTTAATTTTTCCCATTGTACAGACTGGGATGCTAAGGAAGTGATGGTCCTTAGCCTCTCCAGTTTGCTATTGGGTGCGAGTTGGATCAGGAAGAATGGTAACACACGCTTCTCCCGTCTGGCCCGCGCCGTGGTGAACGACTTGACTCCCACGAATTTGAGGTCGTCGCTCTCGAACTCTTTGAGCTCTGAGAGCATTTCCTCGGGGTCGGTAGTCAAATACACGCCTTTGAGGAGCATTGTCTGCAGCCTCTCGGTATTGGGGGTAAATGAAAAGAACTCAGTGGTGGTCTCTTTTAATAGTTCCTTGACCCGCTTATGCTGCTCCAGTGTGTTACATTGGATAGCATAGCGGTTCTCACCTATACCTTTAAAGACGAAATTGCCAACACCAATAACGTACTTACATAAGTCAATTGTTTCGCGTAGAGCCGTGGTGTGGGTAAGGATAGGTGGCACCTTCTCCTTGGGACGTTGCGGTTGTTTCTGTTGCTGCTGCTTCTGTTGTTGCTGCTTCTGTTGATGCTACTTCTGTTGTTTCGGCTGTTGTTGTTGCTGCTGCGAGTGTTGTTGTGGTTTCTGCTGCTGTGGCTGTTGCTGGTGCTGCGGTTGTGGTTGCTGCTTCTTCTGCTGTCGTTGTTGCTGCATTTGAGGTTGTGGCTGCCGTTCGGCCGTTTTTTTTTTTCAGCTTTTTTTGCGGCTGCTATTGTTGTTGCTGCTTTTGATGTGACTGAAGCTGGACGGCCGTTGCCTCCTCTTTCTCCTTCTGCCGCATCTTATTTAGTTTGTCGACTACGGCCTTTAATTTGGCACGTAGGACACGTTCCTCCTCCTCGAGCTCGCTTAGCTCCTCCTCAGTGCCCGAACTTGAGAGGGCGGCGAAGGGGTTGTTGTCCCCTGTATAGCGGCCTTCCCTACCATCGGAGAGGTAAGCGATGTCTGCTTCCACGGAGAGCAGTGATTGTGAATGTTGTTGTTGTTGTTGTCCAGCTGCCTTGGACGTCGATGGTGATGGTGATGGCGCCCCTTTCCTCGCTTCGACTAGCAGCTTTTCAGCCGAAAGGGTGAGGGAGGGGCGCTTAATTGGGTTGGGCCTTGCGCTAACCCTTTTGCGCCTTTTCATGACGGCGGCCGGTGTTGCGAAATCGGATGATACATCATCCGATTCCGACTCCGTAGGACGTACGGGATTTCCCCCGCCGTCTCCTCACATCTCTCCCTGCTACTTCTTATTTACTTTAGAAGTAGCAGAAAGAACACGGAGAAGAAAAAAAAAAAAGCACGAACAAACTTTTTTGCCCGACATCGGAATCGAACCGACGACCTTTCGATTTCAGGCTTTACCACTGCGCTAATTCGGGTTCCGCGAATACTTCGTCCAAATGCGAACTTATAGTCTTACTTATTTTTTCGCACTACACAAGCTGACACTACCTACTCCTTCACTGGTCTGTGATCAACTACTTTCTTCGCATTCTCAGCAAGTTGTGCACGTCTATGTTGCCAATTGGAACTGAAAATTCAGACTTGAGATTAGATATTAGTGTTTTACAATCAGTTTTGCAACTCCTTTTACTAATTTTCGTGAGTAGATAAATTTTAAAACTGGGTTCCATCCGCACGTTGTTGCGATTTCTTCGAAAATCGCAGCCCACCATATGACGCATTGCTCAGGTTTACTTTCGAATGTTTCCAGTGCCTCTTCTACATCGTTGAAGATAAAGTTGTTCGTCATTGTGATATTTTCCGAATCCTTTATAGAATCCGTGGTGGTCATACATTTGCCATTGGACGAATATTCGGGATCCTTGATGTCGCTGCTTTCCTCGTTGCCACTATTTTCTGCACGATCAATAACTCCACTGTAATTTAAGTTATTTAAAAAAATTGTGTCCGTTAATGTTATCCCTTATAAGATGTTGCACTAAATCACTTTTCTTTTTATAATAATCGGGTACTGAACTTTTCTTGCATAGTGCGCGTAACTTTCGCGTCGTAAGTGAACGGAGCTGCTCTTCCATCAAAAAACTTCGCGTAGATTAACTCTACCAAAAACAGAAAAATGTGACTCACACTATGTTCACCGAACTAGGTGTGTATTTGCGTCTGTTTCGTTTTCGTATCGTTGCCGTAACCGCAACTATTTTTCGTTTCAAAATATACCGTCGCGAATTCGACGGAAAACGCTATGTACATGGATTAGGGGCACAACGCTATATGATGGATTAATTTTCCTTTACATCTTTCTATAGCAGAAACCAGAATGAGACGTGCGTCTTTCGTACGTCTTCCCCCGTGACACCCTGAAATTTTGAAAGAAGTTCAGGTTCGTAGCGACAAAACCCGTTACAAACAAACTCTAATCGTGAATACGTGTGAGCTCATTTCATTGTACCGCGATGTACTCCCGCCACACATACTCTTGGAATTATAACAATGTGCGTGATTGTTTATAAAATTTTGACAGCACTTGAGATTCCCACATGCTCGTCCGAGCTTGTAGGCAAACGTCGGCGGCCATTTTAAGTGGTACGTCTATAGCGGTTTCTGTTCTATATCTATCCCGGATGAGGTCGCAGAATTTATGGGAATTGTAGAAAACCACAGAACCTTGACAAGTATAAGTTAAAATTTATGTTTATTCAACGTTTTATATAAAAAGAATGGTAATTCAAGGAAAGTGTATTGATTATGTTGAATAGTCTGTCGCTCACATCACTGCCTGTATGTTTCTCTTGACATCTCTCGCCAGACTGCCGCATATAACTTATATTTTCAGTTCCTAAATACATACATATGTAGGTACATATATTTGACGAGTTTTATCTTCAATTGCACTGTGTGTAGTTCCATCAGTGGATATAACTTCGTCATTATAATTGCTGCGCCTTAAGATTACAGAAATTTGTCATTAACACATCTATTGCTAACAAAAACCACATTATTAAAGATGTCTACTGAACTTCATCGTTACTGTTCAATGTATCCTTGTCTTTATTAACATTAGTATACATACTAAGCCCATCTGCTACATAGTTTTCCTTGAGGTACTCAATATCGAAATCATATTCGTTGGGCATTATTTTCCATCGCTGAAGCTTCATGTTAGGCTCCTTAATACCATTAAGTCATATTAGGGGCTTGTGGTCTGTCTGTACTGTACATTTTCTGCCATACAGGTACGTCCTGAAATGAGTAATTTAACTCATTGTTGTTGAGCGCACGAGAAGCAAATGAGTCATTTGGCTCATGGTTGTTGAGCGTACGAGAAGCATAGCAGATAGGATGATTGCTTTGGCTAAGCACTGCTCCTAGAGCATAGCTTGAAGCATCTGTGGTGAGAACAAACTATTTATTAAAATCGGGACTTTTAAGTATGGGGTCAGGAGTTAGTAAAGTTTTTTTAATTTGTTGAAGGCTCTAATTTATTGTGGCTCAGATGTATTTATTTTTTCAGACTTCGAATATTTGATCATAGGGTATGCTACTTTGGCATAATCTTTCATGATTTTCAGTAATACGCGGAACTGTTGGATGCCCTTTATACTAGTTGGTAATTTTATAGCAGTTTTTTACTTCACCTCGCTTTCATTTGGTTTGTTTCCATTATTCACAATTACGTGACCTTAAGTAAGTTGTAGACAAACCAACAAAACGACACCTGTTAACTATAATTTTCAAATTGCTGTCTTTCAGCTTTTGAAAAAAGCCCCAGCTAATCCGGGCCCCAGCTAGTCCGGTGATCTCGGTAATCCGGACGGCCACTCATAACGTCTCCAGCGCTTTGCCACAGAAACTGCATTCAGTTTAGTTAACAATTGTATGTCAGACAGAGCACATGCCCTTTTCGAACGCGTGAACACGTACAAATATGTAAATATAAAATAAGTTAACTGCGATTCACATTGTCGTGTATCGTAAGAAGACAAAGTATTTGTAAAATGCCGCCATTGCGTAAACATACAACATTGACCATAAAAAATAAACTAGAAATGATTGACATGTTAAAACGTGATGTCAGTTATCACGTAATTTCTGAAAAATTTGGCATTAGAAAATCAACTGTTGGTGATATAAATAAAAAAAAATAAGCCACAAATTTTGGAGTTTGTAAGCCATACCTACTGATCGCGGACCAGGGAAGAGGCAGACACTGCGAAAGCCTGAGAACCCAAATGTTGAAAATGCGATTTTTACTTGGTTTGTTCAGCAGAGACAACTTAACGTCCCGATTTCAGGAGAAATTCTAGCAGAAAAAGCACGTTTTTTCCACGAAAGGGTAACCAATTCTAAGAATTTTAACGCAAGCCGCGGTTGCATAGACCGCTTTAAAAAAAAGATACGGGATAAGGCAACTCAAAGAAAAAAAAGAGAAAACTCAACAAATATACAATGCCGATGAATCGGGATTATTTTGGCGAGTTTTACTGGACAAGACGTTAGCGTCAGACAGAGAAATTGAAGCTCCAGGAAGAAAGTTATTAAAAGACCGTATAACTTTCATGCCTTGTGCAAGTGCTTCCGGAGAACATAAACTTTGTCTTCTGGTGATTGGAAAAACCACGTGCTTTTGGTTCAACTACTCTCCCAGTATCCTATGAAGGTCAAAAAAAAATGCTTAGGTCGTAAGATCAATCTTTCTCGAGTGGTTTAAAAAAGTGTTTGTTCCAAGTGTCAGGAATCATCTTCGTGTTAGCAATCTAGAAGAACAAGCTGTTCTTTTATTGGACAATACCCCTGGGCATCCATCAGAAGAAGAATTGCAAAGTGATGATGGGAAAATCTTCAGGCTTTTTTTACCAACAAATTGCACTGCGTTGATACAACCAATGGATCAAAATGTAATCCAAAATATCAAACTCCGTTACAGGAAGTCATTGCTATCTCAAATTTTAGCAGATGATAGGACTGAAGGTATCATGGAGAAACTTAAGAAGTTTAACATGAAAGATGTTGGTTTTTAGTTGGCTGCTGCTTGGGAAAATGTGTCTCGAAATCTTATACAAAAATCATTCCAAAGGATATCTGGAGGTGAACATATTAGTCAGGAAGGGGCTCGAGAATGGGCAGAAGGTGGTGCAGATGCAGACTTAAAAGGACAAATGCTTACAAATGAGGACATAATTTCACTAGAATTGCAAACCAACAATGAAGATATAGAAGAGGAAATCATACCAACAAAGAAAAGTCACAAACAGGCTGCAGAGGCTTTCGACACATGATTACAGTGGGCGGAGGAGGATAACATGAGTACTCAAGACATTGTTCTGCTTCGTAGAACGCGTTTTGAAGCATTTTCTCGAAAATTAGCTACCAACAAAGAAAAGTCACAAACAGGCTGCAGAGGCTTTCGACACATGATTGCAGTGGGCGGAGGAGAATAACATGAGTACTCAAGACATTGTTCTGCTTCGTAGAATGCGTTTTGAAGCCTTTCTCGAAAATTAGCTTTCAGTTCACAGAAATCTATTACGGACTATTTAAATCGGAGAACAAAAATTTAAATGTTTTTGTGTTTATGTGTAATAATAAAAGATTATGTTACTTTAAACTGGGGTTTCATTTTGATTTACAAATCGGCAGTTTTATCTCACATTGTCTAATCCGGACACCCCGTTAATCCGGAACCGCGCTTGTTTTTAGGGGTCCGGATTAACGAGGCTGTACTGTATATGCTTTTTGCTAAATTCTATAAAATATCTCCCGAACAGTTTGTTATCCAAAGTACTGTTATAGCAGTATTTAAAAGCTATAAGATGTCCTTCAAGATGATGGTCTTACCGAGTCGATTCACTTAACAGTTCTTGAGATATTGACATTCAAACTATTCTCCACCTTTCTCTAGTATATGCTTTTTCCTAAATTCTGTCAAATATCTCCCGAACATTTTGTTGTCCTAAGTACTGTTATAAGTACTGTATTTGAAGACTATAAGATGTACTTCAAGATGATGGTCTTACCGAATCGATACACTTAACGGTTCTTGAGATATTGACATTTGAATTATTCTTCACTCCAATATATGCTTTTTCTTAATTCTGTCAAATATCTCCCGAACGTTTTGTTGTCCTAAGTACTGTTATAGCAATATTTGAAGGCTATAAGATGTCCTTCAAGATGACGGTCCTTAACGTTTCTTGAGATATTGACATTTAAACTATTCTCCACCGCACTCTAGCATATGGTTTTTCCTAAATTCTGTCAAATATCTCCCGAACAGTTTGTTGTCCTAAGTACTGTTATAACAGTATTTGAAAGCTATAAGATGTCCTTCAAGATGACGGTCCTTAACGGTTCTTGAGATATTGACATTTAAACTATTCTCCACCGCACTCTAGCATATTGTAATATAAAATAGTATTAAGTACCATTCTGCTATTTCCCATCTTTTGAATTATAATGGTAATGGTATAAATCTTGGTTTTAAGTGTAAATAAGGCCCCGCCTTTCCCAACTCTCTTATCACTCTCGGTCTTGGAGAATACCAAACCGATGAGTACGAGAGATCGTTGCTGGAAGCCAACACGACACTTCTGAGTTGGTCGCCCACGAGTAAGGAAATAAAAATAAGAAATAAGAAAAGAAATAAGAAAAAAAAGAACAGTTAAATTGAATAAAAACCGGATTTAGTTCCAAAATAACATGCAAGCCATCGAATAAGTCTCAACGAAGCAATCGAACACGATCAAACATGCTTACTTATACATGCATTGCTATAAGATGTCCTTCAAGATGACGGTCCTTAACGGTTCTTGAGATATTGACATTTAAACTATTCTCCACCGCACTCTAGCATATTGTAATATAAAATAGTATTAAGTACCATTCTGCTATTTCCCATCTTTTGAATTATAATGGTAATGGTATAAATCTTGGTTTTAAGTGTAAATAAGGCCCCGCCTTTCCCAACTCTCTTATCACTCTCGGTCTTGGAGAATACCAAACCGATGAGTACGAGAGATCGTTGCTGGAAGCCAACACGACACTTCTGAGTTGGTCGCCCACGAGTAAGGAAATAAAAATAAGAAATAAGAAAAGAAATAAGAAAAAAAAGAACAGTTAAATTGAATAAAAACCGGATTTAGTTCCAAAATAACATGCAAGCCATCGAATAAGTCTCAACGAAGCAATCGAACACGATCAAACATGCTTACTTATACATGCATTGTTCGCTGTTGATCATTACGAAGTTCGATTCATACCCGTATAAGTTGCTCCCATTACAAAAACCAAAGAAAGAGGAAAAGAAATATAATAGTGCCACAACACCACAAACAACAAAACACAGGCGGGAAGTACGCAGAAGTTGGACCACATTGAAGTTGGAGTGCAACAAGACGTAAGCGATAAAATTAGATTATGGATACGGTTATAGAAAAATTTAAGTTAGTATTAGAGTTAATCAACAAAATACCTCAGTACGATGGGGACGAGTCGTGTACAGTTGATTTTTTGGACAGGGTAGACTCAATAGTATTATTTCTAAATGATTTCGATGAAACGTCAAAATCTATTTTAACTGGATATATTAAAGACCGAATAGTTGGTAGGGCTAAATGTGAACTGCAAAAGTGTGGTCGAGTAGGAACTTGGGTAGAAATAAAGGAAATTATAAAAAATAATTTTAGGGAAAAGCTCCCAATACACAAATTAATTGACGGAATAAGGACAGCTAGGGTCACAACTAATATCGCGAATTATTATAATGAAATAAATAATTTATTAAGCAGAATAAATAATGCATACCTTATAAATAATAACAATGATAACACAAATATGATTGAATCAAATAATAGAATCGCATTGGAATCATTCAGATACAATCTGCCTGAACCAACTAAAACAATTATTTTATGCAGAAATCCTCAAAGTTTAGGCGAGGCATTTAAAATTATTGTTGAGATAGGTCATCAATTTTTTTTTTTTTTTTTTTTGTTATTCATTTTTGTTTTTATTATTTTGTAGAACACACTTATCCTAGACAAAAATGCTTAAAACTAGTTTAAACAACAACTGATATAAAATACCTTACTGGCCCTATACGGGCACTCTAAAGCAAATAGAACTACTTAAGGCTATGCCTTTCGGCCTTTCGATTAATTTGTAATAATTAAAACAATTAAAATAAATAAACAATTTAGGCCAAGAAAAGTGATATTTTAAAAAAACTTAGCATCAGATCCTCTTTTTTTTTTTATAAAGAAACTTATAACTAAGAATTACTTAACCCTACCTTAACTAAAATATATATATATACATCTTTTTTTGTTTTCATTATTGTTTTGTATTTTTTTTTAATTTTTTTTCAATTTTTATTTTTTTTTTTTTTATTTATTATTTTTTTAATTAAAGCTAAAACTAAACTAAACCTACGTGCCACCCTGGTCTGCCGTAGCATTCCCTTAACTACTCTAACCTCTTCTAACCTACCCTAGTCTATGTAAGGCTGCCATTGGCATGTGGCAGGCTTTGCCTTAAAGAGGCCGACCTATTAAAATTAACCACTGACGCAGATCGCTCCAGCCACCAGAAGCGTTGATGCTGTCGGCCGACGTCTCTCCGATCTTGGCGTGACACCGATTTACTGAACCTGAGGCGCTCGGGCTCACGGAGCGCAACATCACGTTCGTAGAGAAGTCGTCGCTCCACGGACTTACGTGCCACGTGGAAGATTAACGGGATCGCCAATTCATCCTGGATCAACCCACATTGATCTAAATAGAGGAATGCCTCTGGGGGGACAAAGCCGCTAAGGCGCACTTTCTCGTGGTACATGTAGTTAGGGAAGTAAGCCCCAGAGATCAGATTATTAACCGAAGTCATTGCCCTCGAAACGTGACCTCGGATCAGTTTTATTAGAAAATTATCCACCCGTACAATCCTAGCCCTATTGTATAGGACCTCATTCGAGTAAAATTTCGTGTACCCAGATTCAGGTGTTCTATGTAATCCGAGAGAAGTTCTGAGACATTGTCTCTCAAACACCCGAATCCTTTCCATTAAGCTGGCTCTCACATTGAACCACACGGGACATCCATAGGCTACCATTGGCCTGATTAAGGCCATATAGCAGATTACCTTCACCCTGGAATCAAGTTGGCTGCTATGAAACAGCCATCTTGTCAGAGCGAAAGCGCCCCGGGCTCTTGCCAGAGCAGTATCTACATGTTTGTCAAAATATAGATACTGATCCAGCACGATCCCAAGGTATCTGACTACACTTTGTTTTGCCAGTGGACACCCGTCCGGTCCAAAGATTGAGAACCTGCGCCAATTTTTTCTAGTGTCCCGAGAGGCCCTAGACAAAGGTGTTCTGAACAAAATAGTTTCTGATTTCTGGAAATTGATTTTTAACTTCCAGTCATCACAATACTGCTGAATTTTTTCGAAGTCACGCTGCAGAAGATTAACAATGACGTCAATCGTTGGACCTGATCTGTACGCGATTAAATCGTCCGCATACGCTATTGAATGGCGAAGAGAAGCTATCAAATCACTGAGGTAAATGTTAAAAAGGATCGGCGAGTTTACTGTACCCTGCTGCAGTCCGTTGTTAATATCAAATGTTTGGGTAGAAGTCACGTTGGCAATTTTCACTACGAACTTTCTACCTGTTAACATGTCAGAAATCATATATAGCAGTGGTTTACTTATGCCCAACCGACTGAGTTTGTAATAAAGACCTTCTAACCATACGGTGTCGAAAGCCTTTTCCAAGTCAATCAGACAGGCACCCGTGCATTGGTTCTTGCATTTGTTCCATTGGATATCTGATACGAGTTTCGACGCAGCATGAACAGTATTATGCCCCGCTCTGAAACCGAATTGGTTATCCGGAATGATTTTATTGTCCTCAACCCATCTAGATAGGGCTCTATGAACCACCTTCTCGAAAACCTTGCTAATACTTGGAAGGAGACTTATCGACCGAAGATTTGATGGGTTAGAGGCATCTTTGCCCCTCTTGGGTATTGGTTGCACCACCGCTGTTTTCCAATCCACTGGATAATATGCATTATTCAGTGTATTGTTGAACAGAATGGTGTACGTCTCTACAGCCACTGGTGGGAGATGCCTGAGCACAACATTAGATATTCCGTCGATTCCCGCGGATTTTTTTCTCTTCAGTGACTCGAAGATCATCTGGAGATCCCCCGTCGAAATAAACAGGGTATTCGCCCCTTCATTGGTGACGGCGTTATTTGCCATGTAATCGTCATCGAACCTGGTAAAACCAAGATTCTCGAATCGCCAATGATCGATATCATTTCGAAGGCATAAGTGATGAAGTAGAACTCTGTTTTCCAATTCGTGGTTAGGGCGAATGCTGTCATTCACCTTATACACTTCCTGGAAAACAGCTCCCACTGTCGCCACTTTCTCCTGAGGATCCTCGATCACGAAGAAATCATCATCCAAGACGGTGCTCTCCGGATCAATGCTGACTGTTCGTAAAAGACGTTCGTTGTCTGACGTTCTCGAAAGCTTCAGATCCTGAATGTCATTCTGATTGTTTCTCCGAAATATTTTATTAATTTGTGGAAACATACTCGCGCTGTTGGAATTTACAGCACGAATTCTGTCGTTCCAATACAAACTTATAGATATTCTGTAATTTTCCTTGATCAACTGTTGGATATTTTTAATCAGTGACTTCAGTATCCTGACCTCCGAGTTTTGTCTGTCGGTAAACCGCCTGTACAATAGTTTGAGTCTTGTTAGGAGTCTACTTTTTTGTCTGTGCAGAGCGTCGATTGTCGCGTTTTGGTATACGTTTGTGGTATCGTGCTGTTGTTGGCGTGGTATCGTACTGTCCATCGTCTGCTTTATTTTATCATCCATTTGTCTGAGGTACTTGTCGATTTCGTCATTTGACAGGTTCCTATTGGATGGTGGGAATGAATCACTCGAAGTGAGCGTTCTCGTAAGATTATTGGCAAAACGTGGCCAACGCGCCCTACTATAATCGTAGGGGCGTGTTTGGACATACTCTGTCATCTCCGCAAATTCGTCTGGTATTGTGATCACAGCACTAAGTCCGCAATAGTCACTGTCGTATACAAAAGTCCGTAGACAGTTAGTAGACCCTTCGTTCGTGTCAGCTAGTCTCAGTCTAGAGTCAAGCAGCATGAGATCCAGATAAGAGCCGCTCCTAGGATACGACGGACTATCCGTTGCGAGTAATTTGAGTCTGTACTCTATGTTCCGCAAAACCCACCAATGGCTTAGTAGGCTTCCCCTAGTGTTGGGTATGTTGTTTCCCCAGTCACTATGTTTGGCATTCAAATCGCCGGTCAGGATGTAGTAGTTTTCCACCAAGTTTAAGCGCAGAGATCGAAAAAGTGTCTCGAGCTCTGCGATGAAAATGTTGGGTTGAGGTGCTTCAGGTGCATAGGCTGATACAATGTACATTCTCTTTCCATTTCGGAGAGGAATGCACACAATGCAGGCCTCTAGCACCTGGAACCTCCGCACTTCACCGCTATATATGACTTTATGCTTTAAATTATTTTTAATGAAGATCGCAACTCCCCCGCCACGAGTGGCGTTGGGTCGGTCTCTTCGAATGATTTTGTAAGAAATGTGCCGGATTTTGTGCTTCTGATTTAGCTTTGTTTCGCTAACCAAGAGTACATCGGGGCTTTCGTCCTGCAACAGGTTGAAAAGTACGGCTCTTCGCTCAATCCTAATCAGTGAATTCACATTCACCGACAGGATCTTTAAGGGACTCTCTACCAGCGTACCCATTACGATTGTAGTTGCGCTAGGCTCGGCAGAAGCGAGTAGATTTTGTCCACTCGGGTCGCCGTCTCATGGATCTGCTGTTGGAGCTGGCCGATCTGCCCTTGGATGGCGAGCAGGATCGAACGCAGGTCCACCTCGGCCTCCGGTGCCTTAGAAACAAGCACTGGGACTTTGGGAACAGCCATGGGTTTTTGTACCGTCGGCCCCAGACCTGCCGCCATTTGGGCGTAGGTCATCTGGGTTGTGACGCCTGGTGTTTCTAAGCGACTCGAGGGATGTTTCCTTTCAGGCTTCTGCTTCCGAGCCAGATTTGCTTTCTTTATTTCTTGGAACTTAGGACATCCCCGATAGTTTGCAGGGTGTCCCCGGTTCCTACAAAGCACGCACTCGAGCTGTTCCCTGTTTGCGACCTTGTCCTGGGTCAGATCGCATTCCTCGTTCTTGTGGTTCTTTGCACATTTTACACATCGAGGCTGCATCTCGCAGTTCGACGCGGCGTGCCCGAACCTTTGGCAGCGGATGCATTGTAAAATGTTTCCGTGCCTTTTTACTTTTTCCCATGTTACAAACTGGGAAGCCAAGGAAGTAATGGACCTTAACCTCTCCAGCTTGCTGTTGGGTGCGAGTTGAACCAAGAAGAAGGGCAATACTCGGTTCTCCCGTTTGGCTCGCGCCGTGGTAAACGACTTGACCCCCACGAACCTGAGGTCGTCGCTCTCGAACTCCTTCAGCTCTGAGAGCATTTCCTCGGGATCAGTGATCGAATGCACGCCTTTGAGAAGCATCGAGCGCAGCCTCTCGATCTTGGGAGTAAAAGAGAAGAACTCCGTCGTGGTCTCTTTTAAAATGTCCTTTACTCGCTTGTACTGATCCAGTGTGGTACACTGGATAGCATAGCGGTTTTCACCTATACTTTTAAAGACAAAGTTATCAACACCAATGACATACTTACATAGATCGATTGTTTCTCGAAGTGCCGTAGTATGGGTGAAGATGGGTGGTACCTTGTCCTTAGTAGGACGATGTTCTTGCGGCTGTTGTTGTTTCTGCGGCTGTTGTTGTTTCTGCGGCTGTTGTTGTTTCTGCGGCTGTTGTTGTTTCTGCGGCTGTTGTTGTTTCTGCGGCTGTTGTTGCTGTTTCCGTTGCGGCTGTTGTAATTGTTGCTGCTGTTTCCGTTGCAGTTGTTTCCGTTGCGACTGCTTCTGTTGCGGTTGCTTTTGTCGCAGCTGCTTCTGTTGCGATTGCTGTTGTTGTGGCGGCTGTAGTTGTGTTTGTTTTTGCGGCTGCTGAAGTTGGAGTTGTTGTTGCGAGTGTAGTGGGGTGGTTGTAGCCCGCTCTCTTTCCTTTTGGCGCATTTCGGAGAGCCTGTCTACTACGGCCTTCAACTTAGCGCGTAGAATGCGTTCCTCCTCCTCGAGTTTACGTTCTTCCTCCGCTACCGAACTTGAAAGAGCGGCGAAGTAGTTGTTTTCTCCGGTGTAGCGATCCCCGGAGAGGTTGGCAATGTCAATTTCCACGGGGAGTGGTTGCGGTATCTGTTGCTGTACTGCTGATGACTGCGCCCCTTCCCTCATTTCGACCCGCAGTCTTTCTGTCGATGTGGAGAGGGAGGGGCGTTTAAGTATAGTACTCCGCGGATTGAGCTTCCTCCTTTTTTTCATTACATCGGCCATTGAAACGGTGGATGTAGTTGGAAAATCAGACAGGTCATCTGACTCCGATTCCGTTAGACGAACGGGATTCGTCCCGACGTCTTTAGACATTTTTGTTTCCTGCTACTGCTAATGAGTGAATAGCAGGAAACACACACTAAAAATTTCTTCCACTTGGAAGTATATTATTTTTTATCACTACTTTTTTTTTTTTTTGATTTTTAGTTTTAATTTTTTTCTTTTGATTTCTGATTTTTTTTTTATTTACAATTATTTTATTTGTTCTTAATCGCCCAGCCTACTGAGCGAGAATTGAATGATAGGTCATTAATCCCTAGGATCCAATGGTTTCGAATATAAAGAATATTTGAATGTCAAATATGGAAAAAATAGCGAATCCCCCCAAACATCCAATTCCCCACGAGGAAACAATCACACCTTTACTCGATACACACAACCACGTAATAGCAATAACAATTATGCACCGCCTACTTACAGACAATCATACAACGGTAGAAACCCTCCTCAAAACTTTACCCAAAACAGCACCCCCCTACAGAGTCGACAATCGCGCATTTATCCAAATAGAACTTCAAATAACATATCCCAACAAGCAAATAGATACAGGAATGATGGAAATGAACCCATGGATGTGGCTAGCAATGAAAATAATGAATGCATTAGATGTGAATCCTGCAATGCCCCCCAAAACTACCTTATATAGTTGTCAAAAGTAATACCGTCCCTCTAAGGTTCCTCATTGATTGTGGTGCAAAATACAGCATCATCAATGAAAACGTCTGTAATCCAAAATGGAATGTACCATCTGACACTCATTATCTTAGAGTTCTCGTACAAGTACAAAATCCCTCTGTTTCGTGAATTCAATAACAATATCTCTATAGAATTTATTGAGTTTCAATTTCATGACTTTATCAGTGACAAAATATTTGCAACTCACTAAAGTAAGACCGATGCTTCTAAATTAAAATCTTTGCTTTATTTTTACAAGCCCATTTTCTACAAAGAGGGTGATAATTTAACATTTACAAACGAAATTACACACCGGATAAACACGAAAACAGAAGTCCCGATTTTTAGCAAACTGTATAGGTATCCCGAAATTCATTCAGAGGAAGTCGATAAGCAAATCGCCGAGATGTTAGCACAGGGGATTATAGCCCCTAGCAACAGTCTTTATAATTCGCCCATTTGGGTAGTTCCTAAAAAGGATGGCAAAAATGGTCAGAAGCAATGGCGAATCGTCGTCGATTACAGAAAGCTTAATGAGCAGACGATAGAGGATAGATTCCCTATGCCGAACGCCGATGACTTGTTCGATAAATTGGGAAAATGTTGTTACTTCACAACGATTGACTTAGTTAAAGGTTTCCACCAAATCGAGGTAGAACCCCGTGACAGACCTAAGACAGCTTTCTCGACCAAGAATGGACATTTCGAGTTTCTTCGAATGCCGTTTGGGCTGAAAAACGCCCCTGCGACTTTCCAACGGTTAATGAACTCGGTGCTGAAGGACTTCGTTAACAAAATATGTGTCGTCTACCTAGACGACATCTTGGTGTTCTCCACAAGCTTTGAAGAGCATTTAGACTCTTTGAGAAAAATTTTACAAAGACTTAAGGATTCAAATTTAAAAATCCAAATAAATAAATGTAGCTTTGCCAAACCAACTACAAACTATCTGGGACATACAATTGTAAATAACGGGATAAGACCAGATGAAAACAAAATAAATGCAATTGTTTCTTTGCCACTTCCCAAAGACAAAAAAGGCATAAAACAATTCTTGGGCATAACAGGATATTACCGTAAATTTCTAAAAGACTATGCAAAGGTTGCATACCCGTTGATAAGGTACTTAAAAAAACCGGAAAGAGTTAACACATCTGACTTGGAGTACGTTAAAGCTTTTAAACATTTAAAAACTTTGCTAACAACAGACCCCATTCTTAGAAGTCCAGACTTCAGCAAACAGTTCGTCTTAACGACAGATGCTTCAAGTTACGCTTTAGGGTTTGGCTGTGCTTAGCCAAAGAAACCACCCAATCTGCTATGCCTCTAGTACTTTAAATAGTCACGAAAAAAACTACTCAACGATTGAAAAAGAATTACTTGCGATTGTTTGGGCTATTAAATATTTTCGAAAATTTGTGGTGCGTACTGATCATAAACCACTTGTTTGGTTAAACAGCATTAAAGAGCCAAACATGAAGCTCCAGAGGTGGAACATTTTTCTTAGCGAGTACGACTTCGACATCCAGTACCTGAAAGGGAAGGAAGTTTATGTAGCGGATGGTCTCAGTAGGCACATTGACAACGATAAACATCTCATCTAAAGATATGAGAAGCGACGACGACATATGTTTGGAATACATTTTTAACAATGAAAATGCCACTAGCATTCTCATCCACTGGCGCTACTATCCACAGCGCCCCAGAAGACCCAACGCAACATATTTTTATCTCTGAGAGACCCATAAATATTATAAAAACCAAATTTACTTGTCCTATGGTAAGAAAGAAAATTTTTTTATCAAGATCGTTCACAGAAAGGTTCAAAATTACATTCAGCTTGTTAAAGGGAAGAGTAAATTAGTAAAAATAATGGAAAAAATTTTAATAAAAAAGGGAAATTTCTGATTTTCTTATTTACTGCGATGACTTACCTCTATTTGTTGAATTTCAAAATGCGTACATCCAATATTTTTCAATGAACAGAAACTTAAATATAGTAAAGTCAAATATTGAACTTAAGGACATTGTCGACAAAAACGAAATGATAGACATTATAAAAAAAGAACACATTAGTAAAAACCATAGGGGCATAAATGAGACGTTCGTCGAATTAAAAAGTCTCTACTTTTACCCTAACTTACAAACGGAAATTCAAAGATTTATTACACTCGCAAAACATGATCGGAGACCCTTAGAAATACCTATGCAAATTACCGAAACACCAAGGTTTTTCAACGATGTCGTTCATATAGATATTTGGTTTCCTGAGAGAAATAAAATGTATTTTACTACGATAGATAAATTTTCTAAATATGCAACTGTCCATAATTTACCTGATAGGAACTGGGTAGGTATTCTTAATGCAATTAAGGAAATGATCAGATTTTTGGGAAAACCAAATAAAATAGTGTCCGATAATAGGTGTTTTTTATTATGCCACATGATCCACTCAGGATCACGAGACCAGAAACCAGAATGAGACGTTCGTCTTTCGTACGTCTTCCCCCGTGACACCCTGAAATTTTGACGAGATTCTGACAGAGGTTCAGGTGCGTAGCGACAAAACCCGTTACAAACGAGCTTCTATCCGCGAATACGTGTGAGTTAATTTTATTTTACCGCAGTGTACTCCCGCCACACACACTCTTGGAATTATAACAATGTGAGTGATTGTTTACAAAATTTTGACTGCACTTGAGGTACCCACGTGCTCTTTTGACAGCACTTGAGGTACCCACGTGCTCGCCCGAGGTTGTAGGCAAACGTCGGCGGCCATTTTGAGTGGGACTTCTCATTGGTGGTTTCTGCACGAGACATAATAAAACACTACAGATCAACGAATAGCCAGCTTGACATTTCGCCTCGTTCAGTCCTGTCAAAGATCTGACATTTGAAAACAAAATAAACAAACAAATTGAAGATGAAAGCAGCTGCTATTGAGATAAATTGCGTTTATTTGTTGAATTTAAATGGTTAATATTTGTATTACAGTGGTTATTGGAAAGTGACACAGACAGTGAAGAAAGCAGCACACCTGAATATTCATTGCTGCATGAAGAAGTAATAGATTTCTCGGTCGAAATTTAAATTAAGTTTACATGTTTACCTTTTTTTGTCCTCCTGCTCCATTTCCACTTCACAATAAAAACAATCTTTGAAATTTAAGTGTGGAATTGCCATATCAAAGAAAATGTTTCTTTTCATTCAAATTTGATACGATCGATTTAAATGCTGATGATAATAATTTTTTATCGATATACACCAATCGGGGGTAATATTTCCCCAATAGACTCAAGAGTTTTAGAAATGTAAGATAATACACATATTATAGCATTTTGAGTACAATTACTCGATACGGAAGCGAAAACTGCTTAACCAAACCAGTGCCACAATTTTATATGTTCATCAGGCAATGATTCTCCTAGTTTGAATGCGAAACCAGTGGGAAATAGTGTAAACTCACTTCCACTCAAACTCGGATCTTGAAATTGATCCAGATAAAGAGCTGGATCACGTGTTGTTATTGTAATACATGTAAACGATGATCCGGATAGGATCTGGATGGCATAATAAAAAACACCTATTAAATATCATAAAACGACAGGATCCCTTAAGACTGGCAATGCCGACATAGAAAGATTACATGGCACCAGCGTTCCCACTTAATTTTTTCCAAATTGTAGTGCATAGCTCCAAAAACCGTAGTGTTTCACAGTAAATTGAAGTGATAAGCGAAAATATTTCTTTTCAAAATTTATTGTTATAAAGTACATGTATGTATTACATTTTTTTTTGTAGCATTGTTAACGAATTTGGAATTAATCGTTATTTGTATGTTGGGCATTTGAGTTGCTTACAGCTTACAAAATATTCCACTGAGCTGTAGAGCGAAATATAGCTGAATGTCATTGTGAAGTGGTTGCATTCAGATCAATTTGAATAGATTCAGTTAGAAATATTGCATTTTTTTAATTTTTTTTGATATCATATTTTTTTCTCAAATCGTAGTGTTTTGAAATTTTTCGTAGTGGCGTAGTGAAAATATTAAAAAGTATAAAAAGTGTAGTGAAACACTTCAATTGTAGTGTAAGTGGGAACGCTGCATGGCACTCTCAATGAACACCTGAGAATCAAAAATACGGCGAATGACAAATCTGAATTGGACGAGAAAGTATTTCAAATAATAACCATTTACAATAACACTATTCACTCTACAACGAAATTAAGACCATTGGATTTCATTTTGAAAAACATGGACAGGGAACACATTACATCCTTAGCCGATAGATTTAAAAGAGATAAGGAAAACAGGGTTGAATATTTGAATCGAAACAAGAGCAACGGACAGGACAGTAATCTTTGTAGAAATATAGTTACGAATAGGTCTGCTGGCAAATGTTTACAAAAGTTTAAGAAGCTTAATAAGTTCAGAGACGAGGGTAGTTATGTTATTGATACTTCAACAAAAAGAAATACAAAATATTATAAAAAACAACTTAGGCGCAAATACAAATATCAGCAAATATAACACCATTACCGCTTGCGAGTATACATAAGAATTGTAGGAAACGGATCTATGCTTACGTCACTATCGACTATACTTTTGCAGCCAATTATGTACGTATAAATAATAATTTGTCGAAAACGTATTTTTTTTCCCTCCCTTTCCTTTACTCTCACAATAACTTTTATTAATCGCGTTAACTGCAAGGATTGAAATTTTAAAAATGGGGGTTGAATCAAATGTCATTAAGAAAAACGATCAATGAAGTCAATATCGTATATCGTAATGTTCAGGGATGTCCACCCTTACATTGCTTAGAATATTTCCGCAATGGTGTAAACACAATGAGAATTAAATCGTAAAATTTAAGAATTTTCGTAAACATAATAATACTGTAGTTGCACTGTCCAAAAGGAAGCTACCAGAATACTTACCGTAATTTCGTACTTAAATAAGAAAGTATTACTAAATTGCTAATAACTCTACAGTAAGAAAAGAAAAAAAAATTTGTAACAATTTGTACTATGTTAATACCGAATCATGTAATAACCTGATTACTTTGTTAAATGTTTTTGGGGACCAAAAAGACTCAGTGGGGGAGGTGTAATATAAAATAGTATTAAGTACCATTCTGCTATTTCCCATCTTTTGAATTATAATGGTAATGGTATAAATCTTGGTTTTACACACTTAACGTTTGTCACTCACGTTAAGTGTGAATAAGGCCCCGCCTTTCTCAACTCTCTTCTCACTATCGGTCTTGGAGAATACCAAGCCGATGAGTGCGAGAGATCGTTGCTGGAAGCCAACACGGCACTTCTGACTTGGCCGCCCACGAGTAAGGAAATAAAGATAAGAATAAAGAGAAGAAATAAGAAAAGGGATAATAAAAGCGTTCGTTTAATTAATTAATTATATGGTTTTTCCTAAAATCTGTCAAATATCTCCCGAACAGTTTGTTGTCCTAAGTATTGTTATAACAGTATTTATAGACTGTAAGATGTCCTTCAAGATGATGGTCTTACCGAGTCGATTCACTTAACGGTTCTTGAGATATTGACATTCAAACTATTCTCCACCTTTCTCTAGTATATGCTTTTTCCTAAATTCTGTCAAATATCTCCCGAACATTTAGCTGTCATAAGTACTGTTATAACAGTATTTGAAGACTATAAGACGTACTTCAAGATGATGGTCTTACCGAGTCGATACACTTAATGGTTCTTGAGATATTGACATTTGAATTATTCTTCACTCTAATATATGCTTTTCCTTAATTCTGTCAAGTATCTACGGAACGTTTTGTTGTCCTAAGTACTGTTATAGCAATATTTGAAGGCTATAAGATGTCCTTCAAGATGACGGTCCTTAACGTTTCTTGAGATATTGACATTTAAACTATTCTCCACCGTACTCTAGCATATGGTTTTTCCTAAATTCTGTCAAATATCTCCCGATCAGTTTGTTGTCCTAAGTACTGTTATAGCAGTATTTGAAGACTATAAGTTGTCCTTAAGATGATGGTCTTACCGAGTTGCGGTTCTTGATGTATTGACATTTGAATTACATATGCTCCAGCGTAATTTATGCTACATGCTTTTTCTTAAATTATATCAGGGTTCTCCTGAATATTTTGGTTGTCCTCTATATTTTTATAGCAATATTCGAAGGTTCTTGAGTATTTGACATTTGAATTATTCTGCTGAGTACTTTAGTATATGTTTTTTCTTACACCCAGATACTTGATATCTGCTGAACATTTTGGTTATCCTAAGTATTGTCCTATGACAATATTGAAGAGAATAAGATGTCGATCTTGTTAAGTCGATTCGCTTAATGGTCTGTGAGATATTGACATTTAAATTATTCTCCTGCGTATTTTGGTATGTACAATATATGCTTTTTCTTAAATTATATCAGGGTTCTCCTGAATATTTTGGTTGTTCTTTGGTATTGTTATAGCAATATTCGAAGGTTATAAGATGTCCTTCAAAATTGTGGTCTTACTGAGTCGATACACTCAACGGTCCTTGAGATATTGGCATTTGAATTATTGCCCAATACGGTCGTTTCCCCCGCCCCTATTACAAGAAGTGTAAACGTGAACTATGATAAGAGTGACAGGCCGCAAAGTGTAATAAAACATTCACCTTTAATTTACTTCACTATTAATTACGTTTAACCGTCACATTGACAGTATACACCCGGGTATAGATCATGAATTTCATTGTTTAATATATCCACGACTATTTGGTCGAATTTAATACCGATTGAAGTCAGTGGCTAAGCTTTTATACTTTTTTTTTTGTTATGAAAGAGCAAAAATTACACTCCAACAATTGTTTTTTTTTTGTTATACATGCCAGCGCGAAATATGTACATGATCTATACACGGGTGTATACTGTCAAAGTTAGCAGTTTTTTCTTGCCGTCAATGTGAAGGTTAAACTTAATTTGAAAAAGACAGTGTTCCGAATTTTAAGAAGTGTTCCCGTTGGCATCTGGAAGAGTAGTGAGTAATCTCAACGTCAATTGGCAGTTACATTTTTAGTCTTATTTTGTGTTTTATAACTATTCAAATACGTGGATCTTTTACAATTTTTTTCTGCCCTATTATCTTTAGATGATCTTTAGATGAACTATCACATCTGGTAGAAATGTCTTTTAATATACCAGTTTGATTCCATTTTATGCAGGTACATTCTCAAACCAAAAACTGTGATTATACAGGTTTTTTGATTTAAATTGGTTGGTGTTAAAAGATCAAATTAATTAAAATTAATAGTAAATTTCGTAAAACAATGTCATGTGTTTCTTTCGCAATCTTTCGCGGAAGAACAACATGATAAGCAACTCGTCAAAAGTTGGCGAAAACACCCCTGCGCGCCGAAGTAGTCCCAGCACTGGCACCGACCCATTCGCTAATTCAGACTTACGATCTTCGTGCGGCACATCAGATTACGCTAATTGCGCCCAACCGGTCGCTGAGGCAACTGTTACGCCGTCTAGAGCGCTTAGTCCATTAGCACAATCGGCTGCCGTTCCAGCTATCTCGTCTCCAGCCGCATCCGTTTTCACAACGACGAGGAACTTTGTAACCTGGCCAGACACAATTGCCCATGTTGTCCACGACTTGCCTTCGTTCTATAACGTATTAGAATCGACTGCTTTAAACAACGCTACATCTACTTTCAGCTCAGTACCGACGATGCAACATAGAAGTCACATTGATTCACTGGCAACCGCAAGGAATAAATCCTACCACCCCCATGTGACAACCAACATCGACGCTTGCAATACAGTTCCAGTATGGACAAAACCCATGCCAACTCCATATGTGCAGCTCCCATAGGCGAACAACCTTTTGCTCACTTCCACCAGTATATATGTATGCACCACTACCAATACAGCTCCAACATTCGCCACCAACAACCGATTTTGCAGTTTCACACCATCCGCCATCTATGCGCCGCCTCCAGCACCTCATATGACACCAAATAATCTTACCTCCTTTCATGCGCCGAATAATTCATCTGACTTTACTTTGACATCTTCGCAGATCGCTTCACGTCAAGTAGTTGCAAAAGAATTACCAAATTTTTCTGGCAAACCTGAGGAGTGGCCGATATTCATCACGAATTTTGTTCAGTCCACGGAGAGATGCGGATTTACTGATCAAGAAAACCTTCTCCGTCTCCAGAAGTGTTTGAAAGGCCCGGCTTTGGAAGCAGTGCGAGGAAAATTAATGATGCCGAGTACAGTCTCAAGTGCTATCGACACTCTGAAAATGTTGTTTGGACGAGCAGATGTCATCCACCAATCGATGCAAATTAAATTGCGGCGAGAACCTCCAGTCCGAACAGATAAGTTGGAAAGTTTAATTTATTTTGCACTTGCAGTTCAAAATTATTGTTCCACAGTCGAGGCAATAGGTTTAGGCGACTACTTAAATGATCCTGTTCTTCTCACCGACCTGGTGGGCAAGCTTCCAAATGACCTGAAGCTCGACTGGTGCCGACATCAAATGTGCTTCCAGCAAACTAATGTGAAGACTTTCGACAATTGGTTGTTTAACCTAGCCACAAGCGTCAGCCATTTAACAACTATTGGGCAGCCTCCTCAAAACAAGAGAGAAGAAATAAACTTCAAAAAGGAGTCGAGACAACGAATACTTGTGCATAACATTGAAGAGCGGAAGCAAAATGCAACACCACAGCAAGTTTTGTGCGTGAAGTGTGGCGACAATCATCGCCTTCCTCAGTGTCATCTATTCACAGCTCTGAGCATCAATGAGCGGTGGAGTTTTGTACGCCAAAAAAGAATTTGTATTCGTTGTCTTAGGAACCATACCATCAGACGATGCAAGTCACAAACTCAATGTGGTGTGGATTGTTGTAAAATGCCTCACAACCCCCTACTTCACAATTATCAAAGCGAACACGTAGCCAGTCCTGGTGATGAGAGCCGTGTTATTTCGTTTCACTCCGACACAAAAAAAAAAAAATATTTCGCTATATTCCAGTGAGGCTGTATGGACGACGCAGACACATCGATACGTTCGCATTAATAGACGAAGGTTCTGCATGTACCCTTGTAGAAAGGAGCATCGCAAGTGAGCTTGAGCTAGACGGACCGTCAGAAGAACTATGCTTGAAGTGGACGGGGGATATTAGTCAGAACGAATCATCATCCAAGGTCGTCAATTTCAGTATTTCTTCTCTCCAAGCTAACGCGCAAAAATTTCGACTACGTAATGTTCTCCAATCTAGACTTACCAACTCAATCTTTGGAGGCAGCAGATATTCGACAACGCAAACATCTGCGAAGCTTGCCCATTGTCCCTTATCGAGCTGCACAAGCTCGTATTCTTATCGGGTTGGATAACATAAAGATAGGTCTGCCGTCAAAGACGCGTGAGACTGATGGTGACGATCTTATTGCTGCAAAGTGTAGGTTGCGTTGGACGGTATATGGTAGTAACGGCTTTAACAGCGCGGCGTGTCAAAGGGTACTGCACGTTTGCGTGAACGCAGCGGAAGAGAAAATGGACGATATGTTAAAGACCTGGTTCTCCCTGGACTCCGTAGGAATCGCTCCAAACCAAACCACACTCCAATCAAAGGAAAACGAGCGTGCTCTTCGCATCATGGAATCGACATCCAAATACATCCCCTCCGAAAAAAAAAAAAAATGGGAGACTGGTCTTCTGTGGAAGCACGACATCGTCGATCTACCGAACTCTCTCCCGATGGCTAGAAAGAGACTACAATGCTTGGAAAAGAAAATGAGTTGCGATCCGGTTCTGAAAGAATTCCTAATAAACACAATAAAAGGCTATCAGGAACAAGGATATATACGAAAATTGGAAAACAACGAAATATGTCACTCAGAAAAATCGTGGTACCTACCCGTATTCACGGTATCAAATTATAATAAGAAGAAGATAAGGCTGGTATGGGACGCTGCAGCCAAAGTCAACGACATCGCTTTAAATACTTACCTTTTGAAGGGACCCGATCTGTTAACATCTTTAGTGGGCGTCCTTATTCGTTTTCGGGAAAAACCTGTTGCAATTTGTGGCGATATAAAAGAGATGTTCCACCAAGTACGCATCCGGAAAGAGGATCAAGCGGCACAGAAGTTCCTGTGGCGTGAAGGCGATTCATCCAAGGAGCCCAACGTTTACGTCATGCAGATGATGACCTTCGGAGCAGCGTGCTCTCCCTCTGTAGCAAACTTCGTGAGGGATAAAAATGCGAATCGATGGGAAAAAGAATATCCTGATGCAGCACGAGCCATCAAAAGGAATACTTACGTAGACGACTGGCTACAGTGCGCTGATACGGAGGAAGAAATGGTTGAACTGGCTAAGCAGGTGCGCTGGATCCATGGGGAAGGCGGTTTTGAAATGCGGAACTGGGCGTCGAACTCCAAGCGCGTCTTGAAAACCCTGGCGAATTCCAACATTCAAGTCAATAAAACCATAGAGGAATCTCACTCCATTAGCAAAAGGGTTTTGGGGGTATGGTGGCAGCCCGCAGAAGATGTGTTCTCATTCTCCAACAACTTCAGCAAGCCCGTTTTCGATACAACCAACACACCGACGAAGCGACAAATTTTGCGGACCGTGATGACGATTTTTGATCCACTTGGGTTTCTTGGCTTCTATGTCATCCGCGCCAAAGTGATACTTCAAAATATCTGGCGATCTGGTGTCGATTGGGATGATCCCGTTAACCATGACGATCGTGACGATTGGTTTCTGTGGCTCCGCCAAATACCGATGATACGCTCCATTCGAATACCTAGATGTTTTTTCTGGTAAGCAGAGGAGGCGACGTTGAACTACATACATTCGTTGATGCCAGCGTAGATGCTTATGCTGCGGTCTGCTACATTCGAGCTCAGAAAGAGGGAAAGGTTTGCTGCTCACTAATCGCATCGAAAACACGCGTTACGCCTCTCAAGCCAGTTTCAGTTCCAAGACTAGAACTCATGGCTTCTGTGCTCGGTCTACGGCTGGCGAAGTTTGTTGAAGCCCAATTATCGGTCTCATTGAAACGTCGTTACTTTTGGACCGATTCCAAAAACGTTCTCTACTGGATTAGATCAGACGCTCGAAAGTACCATCAGTTCGTCGGTTTACGAATATGCGAAATATTAGAACATTCGAAAGTACCAGAATGGAGGTGGGTGCCAACAACACTTAATGTAGCGGACGATGGAACAAGATGGAAAGCAAGTACGGTCATTGATATAAGCTCGCGATGGTTCAACGGCCCAGATTTTCTTTACGCAGCTGAAAAGGAGTGGCCCGCTATGCACTTAGAGGGTAAGGGTATCGACGACGAACTTCTAGGGTCTAACATAGTTTGCCATATCGAAATTAACGCCGTGACAACAAGAGGTTTTGCCGCTATAGCACCAAACCCTACGCGTTTTAGCAAGTGGGAAAAACTTCGAAACGTTCAACTGTATGTACTTCGGTTCCTCCGACTTATAATCAAACCCATTTCAACACCGCAGAAGTTGGTTGCGCTCTTAAACTTAAGCGACTTCGAAGCTGCAGAATGCGCCATTATCCGAGGCTGTTAGGAAGAGGCCTTCTCCGCAGAACTCGCGTGCCTGCTGTCTACGTCGAACCAGGTGAGTCGAAAAAGTAACATTTTAAAATACAGTCCCTACGTAGATGAATGCGGCTTGCTCCGAAGCCGTGGGCGAGTAGATGCTCTAACGGATGCGCCACTGAGTCTCAAGCGACCAATTATACTCCCCAAAAGACATAACGTCACTTGATCGATTTCTACCACCGAAGATTTCACCATCGTCATAATGAGATTGTTATTAATGAAGTTCGTCAAAAATATATTGTCATTGGTCTCCGTTATAAAAGCGGTGTCAAAGTGTTGCCAGGCATGCAGGAACAGACGAACAGTACCGGTTCCACCTACCATGGGCGACTTGCTATCGGAACGATTAGCCGCATTCACCTTGCTCTTTACATATACAGGTGTCGATTATTTTGGGCCTTTCGACATTATTATTGGCCGTCGCAAGGAAAAACGATGGGGAGTTATTTTTTCCTGTTTGACCACGAGAGCCATACACCTTGAAATTGCCCCTTCGCTGTCGACGGAATCGTTTCTATTGGTCCTGAAGCAGTTCACCAACCGGCGCGGAGTACCGAGGCGAATCATCTCCGATAACGGAACGAACTTCAGAGGAGCGAGTCGTCTACTGAAGACTGAGATTGAACGACTATCATCGAGTGAAGTGGAGAAAAGGTATCCCCAAATAGAATGGCGATTCATACCACCTGCTGCGCCTCATATGGGTGGCGCGTGGGAACGGATGATTCGATCGGTAAAATCGATCCTCATGGAAATCCTGCCGACTGATGGACTTCGTGAGGAAGTTCTCCGAGCCGCTCTAACAGATGTCGAAAATAATTAAAATTCAAGGCCGCTTACGTATGTTCCTTTGGACTCGCCAGTAACTTAAGCTCTCACCCCGAACCACTTTCTGATCGGAAGCTCCAGTGGAATGAGGGAACGGACCAGTGATGATGGTAGCGGTCACGCTCTAGGTAAAAACTTTGCCTTATCAAATCAACTCGCAAATCTGTTTTGGAAGCGTTGGGTTCGAAAGTATCTTCCGTATCTAACACGGCGCGCCAAATGGTTTCAACCGCCACCAAATCCTTTAGCGCCTGGAGACGTTGTCTTAATCGTGGACGAAAACGGGAAGAGAAACACTTGGAAAAGAGGTGTCATCGTGGACCTACATCACGGAAGCGTCGGCGAAGCTCGGAGCGCGGTAGTGCGGACGCCAAATGGTTTGATGACTCGGCCTGTCGTTAAACTAGCCAAGTTAGATGGGAAGAAGTAAAAATCGCGCAAGGGCGTGATATTTACGAGAGGGGGAATGTTACGACGTTATTTGGCACCACCGTTTTGTAATACAGACGTGTGGTGTTCGTCTAATGGTTAGCCTGTTGTCTCTTTCGGCCACCGAACTAAATAACCAATGCGGCCATTTCCCGTCACTTTGAATTTGACCATTGGGCGGACACGGCACGGATGTAAGTATAAAATAAATTGTATTACTAAATATATATGAATTTAATTGTGGATTATACTTTTTGTAATAAAGTAATTCTTTAACGCACTTAAAATACGTGCGAGTCCGCCGAAATTCAACAGTAGAGTTAGGGGTTTTTATATTTTCTTTTCCTTTTTCCGGCGTTGTTATGGTCAGAAGTGTAGGACCATAACCTTCCCACTTAACTGCATTCCTACTGGTCCGCTTGTGGGGTCCGCCGGTTTGACCTCAGAAAGTAGCGGCAGGCTTTCCGGTTTGGGATTACTTCATCGCTGAGGCCAATCAAATGCTGGTGTTTTTGCATTTGTTTGCACCAATTGTTTTTCGGCCTGCCTTTTTTTTTTTTTTTTTTTGTGACACGCGCATGCTCCAGATTTTTTTGTTTGATCTTACTCTTACAACACCGGTGATCTCCAGTTTTGTCAACCCACTGATTTGCATGTACACTTGTGGGGCAGTTTAATGGTGGTATATGTGTCCCTAGGCTCACCTTGGTGTTTTCTAAATTGCCTAGATGTGATTTTTGTTTACCTTTGTTTTAGTCGCCTTTTACGACAAGCGAGAGGTATCGCTGCAGGGATATTCTTAACCCATCCCTGCACGGATATATGTATAACACACCTAAATCCATTTAGAAAACTAAGGCATTTCGAAGGTCCCGCAAAATCTACGTGAACTCGTACCTATGGTTTTCCTGGCTTTTCCCGGTCAACTATTCTTGCTCTTGATGGTTTTGGTAAAAGCGACAAACAAACACGTAGATCGCGTGTTTTGTTTTTACAATTCCCATGTGAGTTACATGAGATTTCTTCAAAATTAATTTTCGTAGAGAACGTGGAATTACCACCCTATGGCCCCATATCGTTTTCAACTAAAAGTAAATTAATTCATTTTAAAAAAGGAGAAAATCCTTTACCTTGAATTGTTTAATAATTTCCTGTCTTTAGCGCCTCTACCACCGTATGAATGATTTCATCCCATAGCATCTTTCCGTATTAATTCAGCGTCAACTAAAATATTCAAATTAATTTCTATCCTATTTAACTATGTACGTCACAATATTTTTTTTTGTCATCTCTAAAATCTTCGTCGTTAATCGTACGTACTTTGAGGAAAGATATTGTGTCAGTCACATTTTTCGCTGGCATAATATATGTATATCGTATTTGATAGTTGAAAACTGACAGGCGAAAAGCCCACCTTTGCAACCTACTAGTGGAATAAATTTCTTTGCACCAAAAATTGCGACCAGAGGTTTGTGATCCGTTATCAGATCAAATGCCCTTCCGATTAAGTAGTGATGAAATTTTCTTGCAGCATATACAATGGCTAGAGCTTCCTTCTCTAGAGCCCCGTAAATTCGCTTGGACTTGGATAGGGAATGTGAGGTAAATTCAAAAGGTCGTTCAGACCCGTCGGTAAATGTGTGTGCGCATTAGACGCATCGCACGTAAGCAACCCTGGTAGTTTCGGTTCGTAATGAACTAAAACGGTGTATGACATAATTTCTTCTTTAATGCTCTCGAAAGCATCATAGCTTGTTTAGTCCACACAAAAGTTTTGCTTTGCTAAATAAGAGACATTTTCGTAGCTATATCATCAATAAATCTTCCAAATAGTTAATGAATGCACAGAATTACCTAAAATCCGAAATGCATTTCGGAACTGGACAGTTCATTTTACTAAACCTTTATTCGAAATCAAATACCCAAAATATTCAATTTCGTTTTTCGCCAAGACGCAATTAGTTTTTGTTTAGTTTCAGGGTCGGCTTATACTCGTATAGTCTTTCGACCTTTCGAACGTCGCACGAAGTCCTTCGTTTACCGCGTGAAGTCCATCGTTTACCGCATGAAGTCCTTCGTTCGTTTTTCATCGTCTCATAATTTGTCAAAGACGACCTCATTTTCAGACATACCAATGACAAACTTATACAACATGATTTCTAATCGACTACCAAATTCACAGTTCTTCGCCAGATTACGTAGGCTGATAAGATATCCTTGCGCAGTTTAATTTTCTTTTATTGCAGCCTAACAGAAACTTCGGCTTTTGCAATACAGCATCATTGGAATTGTGATCAGTTCGTCGCATGACTTCTTTTTAGGCGTTTTAGGTGCACACAATCCATGTACAACCTCGTACGTCCTGTCTCATAGTAAATTGATGACAGCTGCTCGTTTCTTCATTTCGTCCGTGATCTCGGCCTACCAATAATCGTATTCAAATGTGAGAATACTAAATACTGCTGATAATGGGCTCAATGAAAAACTAGGTTGATCATCCGTCATATTAGCACGTGGAGGAGTTGCATAGAATATAGGAAAAGAGGTTATCCAACTATATTTTAATCCGCACAAGTTTTCGGAATCACTGCACTCACTGCAAAACACAAATGTTTTGGACGATGGTGATCATTAAATAGAAACGTGCAACACATACATATAAAAATGTACCGTTGAACCAAAGGTGGAATAGGTATGTTGAAGAAGCATAATTTATGACGGCAGCACTTGAACAAGCACCACCGCAAAAGCTTTAAAACAAAATGCCCGTGACACGAGTTATGGTTAATACACGCGGCGAGGTTTAAAAAAATAAATTTTATTAGCTTCACGCTTCACGTACAGAACAGAACTGACTTAATTTCCTAATTACAATCATATCATAGCCTATCGCTTTGCACAGGTGATCGTTCACCGGAAATTCGGTAGACGCTGAGTCGACGATCTCCCATGCAAGTACATATCAGATTTCGCTATACGTATAATCTTAAGCTTATGAGAAAAATAAATTTGCTGATTTGGTGTTTTGTCCAAGTTGTCGCTTTCCGTCTGGGTGAGGGTCAATTACTGACGGTGCACCTTGTGCCTGTTGTTGTTGTTGTTGTTGGTGGTGGTGGCGTTCTCGTAACTCACGCGTAATGCTAGCAGTGGATCCATAAACTCACGCTCTCCTATGTATGTATGTAAGTACCTGAGACAACATTCCCTTTTTAGAATTTTATATACACTTGCGTCTGCGTACAACAGAAAAAAAAAACTTCAAACGCAAATATGTACATATTTCAGCTATTAGGTATCTATAGCATGCATCGAGTTCATTTTTGTTTTATTTAATTCATTAAACATTTTTTTTACTAATAAGTGTTCTTATCTCATATAATTTCCAAGAAATAACATTTTAAGACATTTTTTTCTTAAGAACGTAGAAAAACACACACACACAAAAGTCTGCGTGAAAAGTAAGGTATTGCTCAGAAACCAGAATGAGACGTGCGTCTTTCGTACGTCTTCCCCCGTGACACCCTGAATTTTTGACGAGATTATGACAGAGGTTCAGGTGCATAGCGACAAAACCCGTTACAAACGAGCTTCTATCGGTGAATACGTGTGAGTTCATTTCATTTTACCGCAGTGTACTCCCGCCACACACACTCTTGGAATTATAACAATGTGCGCTTGACAGCACTTGAGGTACCCACGTGCTCGCCCGAGCTTGTAGGCAAACGTCGGCGGCCATTTTGAGTGGGACGTCTCATTGGTGGTTTCTGGTATTGCTAATGGAAAATTGATCAGTAAAAATTAAAATATTGAGAAGTTTAAAAAAGAAACAAAATAAAACTCATGATATAAAGGGTGTTTTTTTATAGAGTTATAGAACATTGAAATGGAATAAAACAAGGATGATTTTTTTAATTTGACATGAAATTGACTTTATTCGAAAGATAATCTTCTAACATTATAATTTAAATATAATTTCTGGCATATAACCGCCACGGCTGGCTCGGACATAGTCTAATCTGGAGGTCCAATTTTCAATGATTTTTTCCAAGATTTGTGGCCGTATATCGGCAATAACGCGGCGAATGTTGTCCTTCAAGTGGTCAATCGTTTCGGGTTTATCGGCGTAGACTAGCGACTTCACATATCCCCACAGAAAATAGTCAAGCGGCGTTAAATCGCCAATTGAAGGCCAATTCACGGGTCCGTAACGTGAAATTATGCGGTTACCAAACGTTTCCTTCAATAAATCAATTGTGGCACGAGCTGTGTGACATGTTGCGCCGTCTTGTTGAAACCACGACTCCAGCACATCATGGTTGTTCAATTGATGAACGAAAAAGTCAGTAATCATTGCTCTATAGCGGTCACCATTGACTGTAACGTTCTGGCCAGCATCGTTTTTAAAGAAGTACGGACCAACCCATAAAGCACACCAAACAGTCAGTTTTTTTGGGTGTAACGGTCCCTCAACATACACTTGAGAATTACCATCACTCCAAATACGGCAGTTTTGTTTATTGACGTATCCATTCACCCAAAAGTGAGCTTCATCGCTAAACAAAATTCGCTTATGAAAATTGGGATCAACGGCAATCTTGTTTTGGCCGGTCATATGCCAGAAATTATATTTAAATTATAATGTTAGAAGATTATCTTTCGAATAAAGTCAATTTCATGTCAATTAAAAAAAACCGTCTTTGTTTTATTCCATTTCAGAGTTCTATACCTCTATAAAAAACAGCCTTTATATAAAAACTGCTTAATTTATGGGGTTTCATCACCTGTATCCGGAATTGCGATCGGATGAAAATGCATTTCACCAGTATACTAGAATGTCGACAAAAACATTCGATTATATATTAAAAAAATATATATGAAAAGTGTTATCATAATACAACACATTTTCAGAGACCTATCGCTTTTGAACTTCCGAAATTAAAACTTCCATCGTTTATTTTCCGCACGATACTGCGGGCAAAATTAAACCAGTTTGAATTTCAAACAAAGCGTGCGATGCGCGGACGTCGCAACGCAAGTGTTTTCCGCATTATCGTGTTTACGCTGGACATTTACGTATACTAATATTAATTTGATTTTGTAAACAGCCCGCATTTAACGCACCGTACTGCACGCATCGTATTGCACGTACTTACGCTGGTCGCCTCATTCTGGTTTCTGATAGATACATACGTTCGCCCTTTTGGACGAAGGGCCATTCGTGACTTTAATTGAAACGGACGTTTTTAACCTACTTGATATTTAAGGCATTGCAGAACCACTTTGTTTGAAATAGACCGGATACTACGCGTTCGGAAGACTCATCGATAAAGGCGTCCATAAATACTATATGCCAATAATAAATATTTCAAATGCTGAAAATGTAGAGAAATTTGTATTGCGCGGAGTACATACGGTGGTTTAAGTTTATCCGGGCCAACATTGAGCATGGAAACCATGGCACGGCAATTTTCATACCTGCTGACAAACCGCCGACAATTGCAGAGTTGCCCTGAAAATATGGGAACGTTCATAGAATCAGCCGATTGCTACAAAAATCCATCCAGCCATGCTACAGATCCATTCAGCGTCTCAAACGGCTACTACCAGAAAAATGCTTGGCTTAATATTCATCAGTGTGACTCTGAAGACAAATACCTATACAATGAGTTCCATCAAATGTGTCTTAACACCTTCCTCTCTGGTCTGAAAGAACCTCTCGGTCTAGTATACGGGCAATGAAACCGAATACATTAGCAATTGCACTGTGATACTTCATCCAAGAACAAAACATGTTTTATATGAAATATGATCATCGTTTCCTAACCCAAACAAAACGACCAGCCTACAATCAATTGTCTCCCAATTCATACTAAACCTTTAATAAAACTCATTTTCCATACGAAGCCTACAAACCAGCTCATTTCATTCCCCAAAATCACCTTACCATTAGCAACTTTCCACTTAATTTTCCGAATCCAAGATTAACACCCAACGCTTTAAACACGAGACACACCCAACCAATCGTTTTCGTTTTAAACAGTTAAGATATTCGTCATGAAAAAATTGTAAAATGTTTTATTTTTATTTTGTGTTTTCGTCATGCGTCTCCATTTAATTTTGATGTTTTTGGTTCCTACTTATGTATGTTAATATAAATAAATAAATGCATACATGAAATAAATAATGAAATAAAAATATTAAAGTCACATATTAGGTCACATTTTCCAACAAAGTCGACAAAGTTAACTGGCTAAAGAATAACACTCCATACACCTCCACACCAAATCTGTCAACCACAACAACGCAAGCTTCGCAATTCCCGAGACCAACACAATACAAACCCCGACCTCTACCACCCCCAAAACCAATGATCCTAGGATCAGAACAATCTCGTTTCCGCCAACCGACGGGCGGCGCGCCGCGGCGTACCAAAATGCACAAGCAAATGCTAGTAGCCAAACGAAGCCCAGCAACACTGGAGGAAGTGCATAATGTACAACGACCTAGACGAGAGATACCAACAAGTAGTCGAAACCATGAAAGAACATGAGGACTCAAATTTTGATTACCTGCCCATCCAATGCAATCGGATACATAGACGTTAACAAACACGGATCACTGTTACCATAAATACACATTTCATCTCCCTTTGGTTGCCCCCTAAAATTTTTAATCGATACAGGAGCATCCGCCTCTTTCCTTAATCCTGAGTTCGCTCTCCATATAAAACTTCAAAAATGTAAACCTATTAACATATCCACAATCCTTACAAATCATGAACTCAACGAATCAGTTGTAGTCCCCGCCTTTAACGAATTTTATGACTCTGGACAATTTAATTTCCTGTTCTTAAAATTCCATGGTTATTTTGACGGGTTAGAACTAACGCCGAAACGATCCAAATAATACTTCGTTTGAGAATCATTGTCTAGATTTTCATTACCCATAAGCCCATTAAACACTTTTCTTAAGATTAAATCTTTTTGTGTTTCAACTTGTATATCTTCCAATCTCAAAACCTTAATATTTCCAGGTCCAAATGATAAAAAGTTTATAAATTCTTCCGATATATCTGTGGAACCCTGACTTGGAAGCCTAGATAATGCATCGGCATGCCCTATTTGAGACCCTCTTTTATATTGCACCTCGAAATCATACATTGACAGATGGATATCCCATCTTTGCAGTCTTGCTGCAGCTACAGTTAAATGTCCATTTTTATCACTAAATATTTCCCTTAACGCCTGATGATCGGTAATAATTTTGAATTTGTGGCCATACAAATACTTATGAAACTTTTTAACAGCATACACAATTGCAGGTGCTTCCCTATGAGTCTGTGAATAATTTTGCTCTGTTGCACTCAGTGTAGTGGACGCGAACATAACAGGCTTTTCTTCACCATTAACCATGTGAGATAGCACTGCACCCACACCATAAGGGCTAGCATCACAGGTAACAACAATCGGTTTATCCGGATCAAAGCATTCCAACGCATTGCTGTCCGCCATAAGTTGCTTTGCCTCATGGAATACTTTTTGGTGTTCAGATTTCCACTCGAATTTGCAATTTTTTTTAACAAATCATACAATTTTCGCAATTTGGAAGCCAAATTTGGAATAAAACGATTATAGAAATTTAAAAGACCGAAAAAACTTTTAAGCTGTGTCATATTGTTTGGACTGGGAGCTTCTAGAATGGGCCGAATTTTCTCCTTGTTTGCCCTAATACTCATACCGCTAATAACGTGGCCTAAATATTTCAACTCAGCCTGTAACCATTTGCATTTTTGAAAATTGACCCGAATATTATGTAATTCCAACCGATCTAGCACCTGGTGTAGCGTTTTTTCACACTCCTTTTCATCTGCACCTCCAATCAATAAATCATCTAAATAGCACCCCACCCTCTTCAAATCTTTTAAAATTTCATCCATTACTTTTTGGAATTCTGCCGGAGCAACTGAAACTCCAAAAGGTAGTCTGGTATATTTAAACAAATCTTTGATAGTGTTTACAGTTAAGATGTGCTGTGAATTTTCATGCACGGCCAATTGCAAGTAAGCGCCAGATAAATCCAATACACAAAAAACCGAACAATTAACAAATTTTGCGAATAATTCCTCTATTATCGGTAACGGATAAATTCGACTTTCAATAGATTTGTTAACAGCTACCTTACAATTTAAGCATAGCCTTAGATCTCCATTCTTTTTTGGAACTATCACCATCGGCGATGCCCATTCACAATATTTAACTGGCACTAATACTTTCTCTGATACTAGTTTATCAATTTCTTCAACTGCCTTATCGCGAATACCAAATGGCACTGAATAGGGTTTCGAAAAACTAGGAACAATGTTGTCCGTAAGCTTTAATTGAACACAATAGCCGACAATAGGACCTCGCATATCATTTGAAAAAACATTAGGGAATTTAGCCACCAACGCATCTAATTTTGTTTCAACCCTACTTTTCACGTTATTTACTTTAAAATGCCAATTTGGCATCAAAACATCTAGCCAATCGCGACCTAGAAGAGGGGTGAAATTGCGATTGGTGTTTATCACGAGCATCTCCAAAAAAATGGCTTTTCGCAATATTATTAATATCTTGCACATTAACTAAAATCTTACCCACAATGTCTACCTCATGTCCCGTAAGAACATTCAATTGCTTTGATACAGGTAAAATTTCTAAATTTGTAAAATAGTTTTTGTAAAAATCAAAATTTACAACAGTTAAGCATGCAATTGTTATTATTATATTGTCTCCAACAGTTTCTTTTATAATGACCTTTTTCTACGCAATAATATTTAGCACACCACGTCTCTTAAATCTCTTCTGTCAATTCTGTTGCTATTGTTCTCTGCATGCTTTGATGTTGTCGGTTCCCTATTGTAATTGTGTCTGCCTTGCGCCCTTGTTGTTGTTTGACCTCTCCCTCGCTGCTGACGCCATTGATACTGCTCATTTTGCACTGATATGCTGTTGAAGTTATCAGGTCTCATCTCTCACAATTGTGTATTTGTCAATTCCATACTTTTTGCCACTTCTGACGCTCTGTCAAATGTCAGCCCCGTTTCGTTCAAAAGCTTTTGTTGAATTCCTTCTTGGTAAATACCGCAAACAAGGTTGTCTCGTAGAGCATCATCCAAAAAAGCTTTGAAATCACACGATTGAGCTAACGTTTTTATCTCAATTATGTAATCACTAATCGTTTCATGTGCTTTTTGATTTCTTTTATAAAATTGATATCTTTCAGCGATAATATGTATTTACTTTTGGCTTAAAATATTTTTCAATAATAGCATTTTAATAGCAATTTAACAATCAAATACGCTTAAATAAGTGATAGTGACACTAATTGCTACAGACCCACTGGCGGTCTCTTCAATAAACCGCCTTTTCGTGCTTCTAATGTGTTTTTTTTATATTTACAAACTCATTTTTCTTTCCAAATAAAAGTGCATTGTTTATAAATAGAAAAAACAACAAAGAAAGTATGAGCGTCTTACGCTCACCTCTCCCCGAGCGAAAGCTCAATCAACCATTAATTTCCCCACCTATTAGTCAACCGCCACCAACTAACTCAAACAATTTCCAGCCTAACTTCCCACCACTTCCAGCCAAAGCTCTCCCAAGACAACAAACCCAAAACCCAATCCTTCAACCAACCCCAATAAGCCCAATAGATCAATTCCCAGCTACAGTAAAGCCCAAAACAAATGTAACACTAATCAGTTTTCTACCCAGACAGACCCAACACAACTCTCCCACCGCAAGTACTACTACAACAACTACATCAACAACAACAACTATTGAAAAAGCAAAATGCAAAGTCCAACTAACGTTTGTTCATCTGACATACAAGAACTTAAGGAGATGATAAAATAACTCGTCACTCAAATGATTAACATGTTAAACATACTGACTCTACTTATAACTAAAAAACATGATGGGACCAGACAATAGGAACATTAGAATCACACAATCAGTATGAATCAGTATGGAATGCAAACGGACTTCATCAACACTATCTGGAACTCAAGCAATACTTAAAAGACAATCAAACTGACATAATGCTTATTGCTGAAACTCACCTTACTACAAAAAAACATATCCAATTCCCTGGATATGATATTTTTTTTTTTTTTTTTTTTTTTTTTTTTTATAATTCGTGCAGGTTCAAGAGTTACGCTCTTTTGATGTTTGTCACACAACCTGGACGGGGTGCAGATGGTTTGTGTCGAAGATGTTCGTTCACTACTCTCCGGGGGTGGTTGTCATGGGATTCGAGAGATTCGACTGAATTTGTCGCGTTGATTGTAGTTTTACAGTAACTTTATTCCATGCCATTAAGATCTTATATTGGAAATGCACACGCAGAGTATGAATTTTGAAGTGATCTTATACTGCGAGTGTTATGCCTTCGTCAGCATTTTTTGATCATCTCTCATTCACAACTGGTGTTGTTGCATGGGTTTTTTCCGTATAGGAATTTTTCTTGGCTATGGTCAGACTTGAACTACAGACCTTCCGCTTAACAGACCACCCAGACGGGACAGGACACGGAGGGTCCGCAATAATAATAAAGAGACAAATTCACTGTACATGCTGAGCTCAACAACTTTCAAACCGACTACATTCAGTCAGTGTCTATTCAACTAGAAGACAAGCATGGAGCCCTAGTTCTAACCTCAATTTATTGTCATCCCAAACACATGATTACCGTGCCCCAATATGACGCCTACTTAAAATCCCTGGGTGCCCGATTCATAGTTGCAGGTGACTTCAACGCAAAACATACCGAATAGGGATCCCGACTTATAACTAAGAAAGGAAAAAATCTATTAGAAGCAATCAAGAAAAACAACTGCATGCACATAAGTACAGGCGAACCCACTTACTGGCCAACAGACACGACAAAACCCCCGATCTTATCGACTTTGGCATCATCAAAAATGTCAACATTAAAAACATCCAAATAAAGTCCTCTTTCGACCTTTCGTCCGATTACTCACCCATTTTAATTGAGTACTCCAACCGACCGACGATGACAACAAATCCCATCAAACCATATAACATAAAAACAGATTGGGACACTTATCGACAATACATAGCTGCAAATCTATCTCTTAACATTCCTCTCAAATCCCAAGACGACATTGAAAAGGCCATAATACACCTAAATGACATGATACACGAGGGGGCTCATAGAGCAACCACCCCCAATAGAACCCAAGTCCAACTACATCATGTCGACGCCATGCATTAGGAAACTAGTGCTAGCAAAAAGGAAGTTGAGGAAAAAACGGCAACTGACTCGTTGACCGAATGACAAAAGAAAACTGAACAAGATCACTAAAGATCTTAAACAAAAACTAAAAGAAAATCAGGAAACCAACTTCGCAAAGTACCTGAAAAACTTAACCCCAACATCGGAAACAAATTTCTCTTTATGGAAGGCTACTAAGCAAATATCTCACACTATAAGACATCATCCACCCATAAAAAAGCAGGATAACACATGGGCAAGAGACAATCTAGACCAAGCAGAAATGCTAGCCAATTACTTTGAGATGACTTTCAAGAATGTCGAAGGTGATAACGACCGAAGATTACTTTCCCACAATACCATATCAGACAATACTCACATTAAAAGAATGGAAACAAAAGAAATAGAAACCTGTATCAAAACTGTAGTAAAACCAAAAAAGGCACCTGGTTATGACCTTATAAATGGACTAATGCTAAAAGAGCTGCCACCAATCGCCTTTATCTTCCTACGGAATCTATTTAACAGTGTGTTAAGGCTCAAATATTTTCCAAAGTTGTGGAAAGTTGCCAAGGTTATAGCGCTACCAAAGCAGGCAAGGATGCCACCAAAATGACATCCTATAGACCCATAAGCTTACTTCCACTTGTTTCAAAAGTCTTTGAAAAACTGCTAGAACGACGAATCCAGATAATTTTAGTTCAAAATAACGCTATACCTGACCATCAATTCGGATTCAGAAGAAATCATTCAACTATTCAACAAATACATAGGGTGACAAACCAAATATCTTCTGCATTGGATAAAAGAGAATTTTGCGTGGCAGTATATCTAGACGTCGCGAAGGCATTTGACTCAGTTTGGCACAAAGGACTTCTATACAAACTGGCGAATACTATACCTATCTTGATTTATTGACAAGTTATCTGACAGATCGATGCTTTTATGTGAGATATAAAGACAAGTGTTCTAGGACCACTTTTATATGTGCTGTTTACAGCTGATATCCCACATACGGACATGGATAAGGTCATGATAGCAACATTTGCCGACGACACGGTTGTGCTCAACTCGGGAAGCAATCTCCATACTACAACTGACCAATAACAGGACTTATTAAATAAAATGATTGACTGGTTCTCAAATTGGCACATAAAAGTCAATGAAGATAAAACAGTTCAAATAATCTACACTACAAGAACTAAATTCACACCTCTACCTTTAACAATAAACAACAGGGAGGCTCATGTTCAACCTGTGGCCAAATACCTTGGCATGCACCTAGACAGCAAATTGACATGGAAGCACCACATTCAACAAAAGCAAAAACAAATAAAACACAAATTCAGACAACTATACTGCCTTCTACGACCTCAATTCAAATCTCCCACTAAGCAATAAATTGCTCATATATAAAAGTATAATAAAACCTATCTGGACGTATGGAAATCAAATCTGGGGAACATCCAAAAGAACTAATCTACAAATTATCCAAAGACAACAATCAAAAATTTTACGAACTATTACCAACGCAGAGTGGTATATTAACAATCAGGACATACATCAAGATTTACAAATAAATACGATTGACGAAGAAATTAAAAAAATCAGCTCGAAATACATCACAAAAACAACGACACATTCAAACTATGACATATGTATGTACTCTTTTCGACCGAGAAATTAATAGCCAAAGAAGACTCAAACGCAAAATGCCCTGCGACCTTATGTTCTTATAACGGCTTAACGCTAATACGTATCTCATTTGTACATAACTACATAAGTATCAGTTTTATTGTTATTTGTTATTTATTGTTATTATGCATCACATCATCATCATAATTCATGCATTAGGCGACAACAACGAGCGATAAGGGGCGCTCGGAGTGAACCAATCCTCCAACGTTTCGGGCGGATTAAAACCCACCTGTGCCTTATTTTACCTTATTTTATTTATTAATTTATTTAAGTATTTTATTCTCTGTTTCTCCTTCTTTCTTAGAACAAAGATGATGATGTTTGGGACAATGGTCCCCGCTCATGTATTACTTCCCAATATGTCAATTAATATTAAATAATAAGACAGTTGTAAATATATCAAGGGAACAATAAAAAAAAAAAAAAAAAAAAGTACGACACTTGTTTTATTTTCCGTAATATTGTTTATCGCCAACAAATGCTGAAGACGTTCTTTCCAATCTTCGAAGTCTTCCCCCGGTGTAAAATATTCAATTGCTCCTATGAAAGCCATTCTCCCGCCGATACTATTACTAGTCACTAATGCACTTTTAATTTCACTTTTAATATTTAGGTTTTCCACTTTTTCGTCTTTTTCCATTTAAGTAAATATTACATATTTTGATTATTATTATTATTTATTTTTTTTATTTTTTTATCCTCGTGGTCGTTGAAGTGTTCGTAATAAAACTGCACAGCACTGACTTCATTGACTTCGCCTTTATTCATCTCCATAACGACTGACTTACTTATGCTAACAACAGGTTTCTTACATGCTAGGTTTTATGTCTGTCGGTACTCTAAGAGAGAGCGAATCTCTCTCATCTACTCTTAACTTTACATCACCTATATGGTCGTACATTTAAAATCATCTCTGATCACAAACCTCTCAAACCTCCAAGGTATAGCTAATACAAATGCAGATGCCCTTAGTAGGATACGAATAGATCACCCCCCGAAATTTCAAAGTATCGACGTTAACGATACCTTTTCAGTTCAAGGCACAAGCGGATCCACAATCCACTCCGCAGTTGAAAAGACTGTATACCCATATCCGAAAGACCCATTATCGGATTCTCCCTCCAAATTATCCTTCAGAAATCAGGTAAAGGTTCCCCTATGACGCTTGAAACCGTATTTAAGAACAAACAACGAGAGACGATACGATCCCTAAACTTTAGTGAAAACGAAATGATAGATATTTTCAAAAAAACATGGCAATTGAACGCTATTTTTAATGATGACATCGTCCAATCCACTTTCTCGAAATACTTTTCTAATAGCAAAGCCTTTGGTCTTATCCGCTGCGTAGAACTATTAATCGACGTCAGACAAACCGAACAATAACTTATTTTAAAATCCCTGAATCCCGATATCAGCCTACACGACATTCCATCAAAAATTGTCTGTGATCAAGGCACAGAATTTACTTCCAACATCTTTAAAGATTTTTGTAAATGTCACCAAATCACATTACACATAACATCCTTCCAACAGACAAGCAGCAACTCTCCTGTCGAACGCGTGCATTCTACCTTGACAGAAATTCATGGCATTATTCTCACAACTAATTAAAAAACAAACAGGAAATAGACCATGACGACTTTTTCTCTGACACCATATTTACTTACAATAATTCTATCCATTCCGCCACTAAGTACACTCCATATGAACTATTTTACGGATGCACATTCAAATTCCTTAAGAATCATAATTATAATAGCGAACACGAATACCTTACCAATTTCCAAGAAGAATTATTCCCAAAAATAAAAGACAAGTTGAAGCAATCAGTAAGCAAGAGAATAGAAAATTAAACTTAGATAGGAATGAACCCGAAGATGTTCAAGTTAATGAAATTATTTATAGAAGAGAATGCAAACGTAATAAATTAACACCTAGATTTTCTAAACATAAAGATAAATCCAACAACAAAGTAACATTACTAACCATAGATAATAAGAAACCCCACAAATCAAAAATAAAAAAGAAAAAGAAACTAACAAAAGCATCTAACGAATAACACACTCATTGTCGATGGCCTATGGCCGGAGATTCAAAAATAACAACAGGCTCAGTTGGTTTAGTTGGTTGGTTGTTTTATTTCTAATAAAGAAACGGAATGACATACAGTACATACTTATATGTGATGGCTTACCGCAGTTTGCACCTTCGGTCTTTCCAGAGTACCAAACAGAAATCACCAATGAGACGTCCCACTCAAAATGGCCGCCGACGTTTGCCTACAAGCTCGGGCGAGACTAATGAATACCAATTATTTGAATTTAAGATAAAGTTCTTTTTCTTTATTTAATTATTCTTATTTTTATAATAGTACAACTTAACTTAACTAACGTTCGCTCTGACCTCTGAACACCGACTGACTCACGATCACCCGAACATGAAACACACGATCTGGAGTGGATAAGGAAGAGTGGTCAACAAATACGGGATGTGACAAAATAGGCGTAGCCTACGCATAAACAAATGGAGTGGGTGACAAATTCAAAAAGGGACGCTTAGCGCCAAAAACGCATAAACAAATAAGGTGGATAGCAAATAAAAAGGAAGCTTATACACTTGACGCATAGACAAATGGAGGATATGATGATTGGGAAAGATGGATAGGGTATACATGCAATGTTACAGGGTGATCATGTAACTCCTCCCACCGAAAATTCGATTTTACACAAAGTTGTGTCAAATCGACCATTTAAAGAAAATTTATTTACGTAATTCATTTAACTTAAACTGTTATAGTTGATTACATGATTTGATTCTTTTTGCCTGTGTTCGGTTTTTAGTCTAAATATGTGTATATAAAATGATTAAATGATAAAAAATGGTGAATACTTAAATATGTAAAAATTAACGAAAAATCCAATTCTGGTCATATACTTTTCGGGTTTAGTCTATCATTTATTTCTTCCTTTTTTTTCTTATTTTTTGTTTATGTATCTTTCTCTTATTGGTTTCAACTGTAATTTTGTTATTTTTTATTACTTTAAACTCCTTAAACCTAGGTGCTAATTTGTTACGCCTATCATCCAATTCATAAATTACTTCATTTGGGACATAGTTGGGGGGTTCCTTACGAGTTTGATTAAGCCTGTTTATATATTTAAGTTTTTGGTTAAGACTCTGCTCATGTGCAATTTTGGCTAGGTTTTCATAATTTTGTTTATGATTATGCAGATATTCCTGTTTTGTAACAAAGTTCGTTTTAGTTGGAAAAGGTTGAGAAGCTGCTAAGTGACCTGTGAGGAGTTCGAAAGGAGTCAATTTAGTTGTTGAATGTATTGTATTATTGTAAGTTAATACGGCTTCATCAACTACTTCATCAATGCAAATGTTGTTGTTTTTTGATCTTATTATGCGAATGAGTTCCGTGAGTGTAGAATGAAATCTCTCTACAGGAGAATTTCCGGTTAACGATTTTGCACAGGTAGTATGATGCATAATTTCATAAAGTTCTAGGAACTCTGTAAATATTGTAGACGTAAATTCTGCTCCGTTATCAGATACTATTTTCTTAGGTATACCATGGTGAGAGAAATAATGGCGGAAGGACCTAATTAAATTTACACTTGTTCTTGCATTAAGCGAATAAACGGCAGCAAATTTTGTGAACTTATCTACAATCGTCAGGAAATTGCTTTTATTTATAGAATATATATCTACATGGATAATTTCGAGAGGCATAGTTGGTGTTTCCGTTACTTCAAATTTAATTTTTTCTCTATTGCGGTCATACTTTAACTTATTACACACTTCGCATTTGTTTATTATTTTGGTGACTATGTGTTTCATATTAGGAAAGTATACCCTTCTTCCTAGGTGCATTACGGTTTCCGTAATACCCCTGTGATTGGAAGTCCTATGATAGTTTCTCACAAGTTCTTCTTGCCTATCTCGCTCTGTGATGTCCTTGAGCAATATGGTAGATCTAACTAATTTCAAATGAGATTGATGAAAGAATGAGGAATATACCTTTTGAATAGTACGAAAAGTATCGTCATCTGTTAGAACCGCTGTTATTCTTTTGGTGTTTATGAAATTTTTTAGAATTGATATGGCCACATTTTCATCACTTGGATTGCAATGTTCCACGGTAATTCTTTTCTTCCTTTTGAACAGTATTTGTAATTTCGAGGCAACATTCTTTTTATCGGCATTTTGTAATATTATTAGCTGGTTGGAAAATTCATTAATTGAACGTTCCGATATGGGTATGCCATCCCCCATATTTTCTCTTGCTGAATGAATTGTTGAAAAGTTTGAAGATAGGTCGATGTTATTTTGTATGGACATTTTGTCTTGGTCACTGGATGATAGAGTTTTAAGTTCTGATATGTTAATTTCTATGCGTGAAAGAGCATCGGCATTTGTGTTCTGTTTGCCTTTTCGGTGTACTATGTCAAAATCAAATTCCTCTAATCTTAATCTCCAACGAACAAGTTTGGAGTGGGGGTCCTTTAGAGAAAAAAGCCAGATTAGGGGCTTATGATCGGTAATGATTTTGAATTTCCTACCGTAGATGTACGGGCGGAAGTATTTTGTTGCCCAGACCACTGCAAGCAGCTCTTTTTCGATGGTACTATAATCCTGCTCGCTTTTGGATAAAGTCCGACTTGCGTAGCAGATCGGTTTATCTGAACCCAATGTTCCCTGAGATAAGATGGCACCTATAGCAACATTACTAGCGTCCGTAGTAACATTGAAAGGCTCTTCGAAGAAGAATTGGGAATTGCAGGATTGGTTCGTTACATAAAAGAGTTTTGCAATGTTCAAAACAAGAGACATATGTCGAATCAATAACTATTCGCTTATTTTTACGTAAGCATTCCGTGAGAGGTTTAGTTAATTTAGCAAAATCTTTTATAAACTTTCTATAGTAGCCCAAAAGACCAAGAAAGGACTTAATTTCTCTGGGTGTTTTAGGCAAAGGAAACTCTCTAACAGCTTTAATTTTCGCGGGGTCTGGTTTAATTCCCTCAGATGAAACGAGATGACCTAAAAATGATACTTCCTTACGCAAGAATTCGCATTTACAAAGCTGGATCTTCAAATTGAACTCTCTCAGGCATTGAAAAACGGATTGCAGATTTTCTGCATGCTCTTGTAAAGAAGTTGAATAGACAATTATGTCATCCATGTAAACTAAACATATCTTCCCTTGCAGACCTCTTAGAACATTATCCATAACCCTTTCAAAAGTTGACGGGGCATTCTTTAAGCCAAACGGCATTCGTACGAATTCGTAGTGGCCGTTTTCTACCGAGAATGCCGTTTTGGGAATGTCATTGGAATCAATCTCAATTTGATGGAATCCAGAGGCTAAATCCAAGGTGGTGAAATATAAACATCTTCCTAACTTATCTAAGATTTCCGTGATGTTCGGGATAGGGTAACGATCATCGATTGTCTTTTCATTCAGTTTACGATAATCTATTACCATACGCCATTTTACTTTACCACTGGCATCCGTTTTTTTTGGGACTATCCAAATGGGTGACGACCAGGGAGAGAAGCTAGGGCGTATTATACCTTGATTTAGTAAGTCATTAATCTGTTTATTCACCTCCTCTTTATGAACATATGGGTAACGATATGTTTTGCAATGTATCGGTATGTCATCTTTTGTTTTTATGTGATGTTTGATGGTATTAGAAAAGGATAGATTTTGGCCCTCCATAAAGAAAATGTCACGATATTTATTGCATAGATTTCTTAACTCATGTACCTCTTCACTATTTAGATGTTCCGTCCGTAACATAGACTCTATATCAAAATTCCCTGTGTCTTGATTGCTTTCAATAGAGAAATGTTCAACTTCGTAATAAGAGTCCGTTGATTCTGTTTTTATTAGTTGCTCAGCCACAAATGTTTGTTGCATATTAGAAGTATTGACTACCTCTATGTAAGAGTACCAATCCCGTACTGTATAAAAGCCTTCCGAAATCAATAGATTTGGGGTAATTCGTGTTGGTTTTATATACACACTCCCGGATTCTATATCCACAGGCAGAAGACAAACTACTTTGCTCAGTTCGGGTACAACAAACATTTTTGACATTAAGTTGGGCTTAAAGCTTAAGGGTATCTCAACGTCTTCCGTTCTTATAACAGAATTACGAACATCTATTGTCATTTTAAGATCCATTAATATGTCCATACCTATGAGCCCATCGAAGTAGTCATGAAATTTGAAAATTAATAGCGAGAGATTTTTGTTTGTTTTAAATTCTAGAGGGCCTGGTAAAACTACTTTCTGATTAACCAATTCGGTTGAGAACAGGGTCTTTATTTGGACTGGATCAATGGTTATTGGTTTGAAACATTTGGCAAGGTTTGGGCTTATAAATGATTTGTTGCTACCCGTACTATCAAGAATTTTAATGACTCACCGTTAATGCTGGTTATATTTATGTATGGCAATAGACTTGAATTGTAATTATTTATTTCAAGATATCCTATAGGTTCTCCGAGGCTGTTAATCGAAAATTTGCGTCATCTACTTCTGATATATTTGAAGGTGGAATATCAAGGTTTTGGTGATAATCAAATGATGAAGATGATGGTTCTTTAGGCAAACCTATATTTAACTGTGTATCCAGTTCATCTAACTCATTATAATTATTTGACTCTATATTATATAATTGCCTTCTAACAGGTTGGTGGTTAATATTTTGCGTCTGTTTTGTGCTATCACTTTTGGCAATATCCATGGATTCAGGAGGTGGTTATAGTTGTGTATTTGTCTATTTTGGGGAATGAATTGCTGGTTACCAAAGGAACTGTGAGGTGGTCTAAATGCACGGTTCGAACTATTGCTTGGATTGGCATAATTATGGCTTGAAGAGGGATAAACAAATTTAGAGCCCTGATTTATGTAGTGGGAGTTGAAGGGTTGTTGATGAAACGATTGCATTTTGAAAGGTGACGATTGCCTATTGAAATTTTGATGAAATGAGTTTCTTAATTGATGGTGAGTGCTGTTTCTGTTAGGTGGATGATTAACCGACTGCGAAGCGAATGATTTATTTGTTTTATATGACTGCCTATAATAAAATCTATTTTGTTCTTCGAGACAAAAATTTAGTGCTTCGGTTAATTCGGTTGGCCGCATAGCCCTAACAGTAGAACCTAATGGTTCTCTCAGACCTGAGAGGAAAGTGTTTAAACACATTTCCTGGTAAAGACTAATTTTGGCGTCAATCACCGTTCCATTTTGCTCGTGCACTTTGATATGATTTATCAAAGTCGACAAAATATGAACTATTTTGGAATAAAAGGATTCGACCTTTTCTTGACCCTGGCTTAATTCGTGCAAGTCGCGAATAAGGCTAGTTTCATTGCGCTTGTCCGAGTAATGAACAATTAAACTTCGTTTAATATCGTCCCAATTAGTCGAAGTACCGTAGAGATTAAGCACTTCATTTGCTTGCCCGACAATTTTATTCCTAATAGCTCTTAATATTATATTGGCATATGGTGTACCCGTAATTTGAGGCATGAGGCTTAAAATTTCCTCAACATTTTGGATGAAATCGAAAAGTAATTGTGGGTTACCATCAAACGTTGGAATGTCTTTAACTGCATCCGGAATTCGTAATGCGTTAAAGATATCGGTTGCCACATTGGTAGCCATGGTAGGGGTTAATAAATTTGGTACAGGCTCGAGTAACAGATCAGTTTTCACTTGGTTTTCAACAAATTTATTTAAATCAATTAAGTTTTTACCAATAATAGATTCAAACTTTATTTTAAGGACTGTATCCTGTCTAAAACTAGTTTTGCGTTCTAATTTACTGCACAATTTCTTTTTTAAATATGGAGCCATTCAATGGAAACCCAAAAAATATAATTCCAAAATTAGACTTACCGTTTACAGAATGCTTCTGATAATACAAAAGGTGAGGAATGATAATAATTATAATAGAGATGATAGCTCCGATGAATAGTAGATGATAGTGGTGATGATGACAATGGTGATGATGATGTTGATGCTGCTGTTTTTTATGATGATGGAAGGGATGGTAGTGAAAAATATGTGTTACACTTTATAAGTATGATGTCGGTTTGAAGTGTTCTTTAGGTTTTGTATGTTTTTTGTTTTTTGTTCGGTTTAGCTTTTAGCTGGTTGCAAAACGTTTTATATAGAGTTCACAATTGAAATTTTTTCGTGTTACTGGTTAACTATTGTAGTTATGAAGTTTGAATACTGTTCATTTTATTATATTATTTGACTTTTCTTAATTTTTCAATTTCTATTTCTTTAATTTCGCGTTTAGTCCGTGCTAAAAGATAAAAATCTACCACGTTTAGTACGTGTGCACTAGATTTGTTTGAAGCTACTATGAAGCTACTAAATTTCACTTTTTATTCACTTTCAACAAAATCCTACCGACTGCGCCACTAATGAATACCAATTATTTGAATTTAAGATAAAGTTCTTTTTCTTTATTTAATTATTCTTATTTTTATAATAGTACAACTTAACTTAACTAACGTTCGCTCTGACCTCTGAACACCGACTGACTCACGATCACCCGAACATGAAACACACGATCTGGAGTGGATAAGGAAGAGTGGTCAACAAATACGGGATGTGACAAAATAGGCGTAGCCTACGCATAAACAAATGGAGTGGGTGACAAATTCAAAAGGGACGCTTAGCGCCAAAAACGCATAAACAAATAAGGTGGATAGCAAATAAAAAGGAAGCTTATACACTTGACGCATAGACAAATGGAGGATATGATGATTGGGAAAGATAGATAGGGTATACATGCAATGTTACAGGGTGATCATGTAACTCGAGCACGTGGGTACCTCAAGTGCTGTCAAAATTTTGTAAACAATCACGCACATTGTTATAACTCCTCGAGCACGTGGATTGAATACATTCAAGCTGGACTGACACTTTGAATTCCGTGGGGAGTTTTGTTCGCATGTTTATTTTAAATTTGAATTTAACAACTGTTAAAACTGTCGGATTTATTGTTATTAAGATTAATTTTAAAATACATTCGAATTAAAAGCACAATTACACATCAACAATATAAATATATAAGATGTTTTTTCTTAAGAGTAGTTCAGAATATATCAGTATTCATAGTTATGATAAGAATAGGCAAAAATAAGATTCGACTTTACTATTTAAAAAGGTTGTATACAGCTGTTAAAATCAATAAAATATATCTAAATATATCCAAATTATATTATTTAATAAACATTTAACAGTATACATACGTTTATGAATATTTTTGGCTATATATGTACATATATACAGAGAAAAAAATATTGTTGGCAATTTTTCTTATATATTCACCTTTTGACTTTTATATGTTCTATGAACATGCGTGGTGAGATATTTTTCAAGAAAAAAAATTTTCCGGAGCATTTCATTATTAAATATTTTTTAAGAATTAGAATAAACTTTATTTTAAAATTTTGGAACCGTGATTTGGATGATCCTAACTTTAGAAACAAAATTCTCTGCGTATCTCATTTGTAATATAACACTATCACCCAACTTTACAATTTTTCAGCATATGTATCTATCAAAAATATTTGAATTTATTTTATAATATATACATATATATATATATATAAACATATGTATTTATTTTTGCAATATTTTTTTACAATATTTACACTATTTAGAAAATATACACTAATAATGTTATTTCTAGGCGGGTGCAATAGGCCTATTGGGGAAACCGAACACCCGAAAGAAAAAAAAAACGGTTAACGCGCTATCCTGTATACCTCTTGGGTGGTGTGGAAATGCAGGAAACAAATGAATAAGAATCTGTAAAATAAAAAGTATTAATGAAAATATTCAACAAAATGCAAATTGCATTAACCTTTATGCACATCTTATTTTAGTCTTGCACTTTCTTGAAGTAACACATGTTCATCGGAGGCTAAACACCGCCAAGATGATTGGTACACACTGCACAATTCCTTTACCTATAAAAAATAGTAACGAAATGATTAATAAAACTATTTTAACTTTCATATTTATCCATGTTTTCCTTCTTTTTCTTTGTCCCATTTGTATTTATGACCTTTATGACGTCCATAAACGAAGACCGAACGAACAAACTATCGTTAAGCCGTCAAAGCATCGTTCAAATTCGTCCAGGGGGCATCGGCGATGAAAGGTTCGTTCGTTTTGATTTTCAGGAGTGGCGGAATCCATTACATCCCCGCCCCCATGGATCGACGCGATTCACCACAATCAAAATTAAGGACGGCCGACTTGGACACTTGGACGACGTAACACTCCTGAATTCGTGAGCACATCTGCTTGTCTTATTTCACCATCTGCTCCGTGGTACACTTGAACTCGACCACGACACCATTGCTGCCTTGGCATGTTGGGTTCACAAACGAATACCAGGTCTCCGGGTCTCAGCGACGTTGTTTGTTGACACCATTTAGTACGGCACGTTAAGGTCGGCAGGTACTCCTGAATCCAGCGCTTCCAGAATCGATCCCTCAGTTGACGGGCAATTCGCCATTGCATTTTTAGCGCGCATAGCTTCTCTGGTGGCTCGGAGATACTGGGCGTCTGCGTAGTGTTGGCTATTCCCAATAGAAAATGGTTTGGAGTGAGCGGTTCCTCTTGGTCTGGCGAGATCGGAAGATGAGTCAGTGGGCGCGAATTCACTATATTTTCCGCTTTAATTATGAGGCACTGAAGGGTGTGCTCCTTCTTTTAATGTATGACGTAATACCCTTTTTACGCATTGGACCATACGTTCCCACACGCCGCCTTCAGATGGATTATTGGGGCAATTGAAGAGCCACTAGACACCTCTCGTTGAAAATTCATCTTGGATGCGTTTCTGCTTGAAAACTTCAGAGAAACGTTTAGCTGCTTTGTCCGCTCCGACGAAGTTCTTCCCATTATCGGTCCGAATTCTTACTGGCACTCCACGACGATTGATGAAATTACGGATGACAACGATACAGGAATCCGTTGAAAGGTCACGAGCCACCTCTAAATGAATGGCTCTGACTATAAGGCATGTGAACAATGCCATCCATCGCTTCTCCTGTCGACTACCGATGGTAACTGTAAGTGGTCCGAAGTAATCTAAGCCAGTGTAGGAAAATGGCCTCACATATGGAGTCAAGCGGTCCCTTGGCAGCTGGCCCATGATAGGTGTCACCGGCGAAACCCGGACAATTTTGCAGACATAACAATTAGAGATGATTTTGCGCATGACTTGCCTCAAGCGCGGAATCCAGAACTTGTGGCGGATTTCACATATCGTCGTCAGTGATGATGACAGACCATTCTCCATTCCTGGACATTGAAGCTAGTAAAAGGTTCACTTACGACAAGCATTGCGAATTTCGCCTGAAGCCTTTCTTCGTCTTCGTCATCCTCTTCTACATGACAGCTGACATTGGCTGAGTCAGAAGACCAGGTGTTCTCACTTCCCCATAGGAACTCCGGTTCGCTTAGCCATCTAGATGAATGGCTGAAGTCGGTGCAATAGTTTGGCCGTGTGGCTTCATGGGCGACGTTAACCTTCGTGGGGATCCACCTCCAATCAGATGTCTTCGTGGCAGCTAAGATCTCAGCAATTCAATGTGCAACAAATGGCTTGTAGCGGCGGTGTGCAGATGTTATCCACCTTATTACTGTCTTAGAATCGCTCCAGAGCACACATTGGTTTATTTTTGCGGAATGCTCATCGATAATCGTTTGCATTAAATGTGTGCCCGGTACGGCACCCTGCAGCTCAAGTCTCGGGATAGTCATCGACTTCAAAGGTGCACACTTTGTCTTTGCACAGACGAATGCAATACTTATCTGACCATCTGGATCAAGAATCCTCCAATAAGCTACTGCAGCAAATGCATCCTCGCTCGCATCAGAAAAGACGTGGAGCTGCAACTGATACGGCACGGTCTTAATGAGGTAACATCGTGGGACTTGGAACTCGGCGACGCGTTTTATATTAGAGTACCAGTTATTCCATGCTGCGTCGATATCTTTCGGCACTTGCTCATCCCATCGTACGTCGCGCTTTCATTCTTCGCGCAATAACAATTTCGCAGCAATCGAAAGATGGCAAAGAAACCCAAGGATCAAAGACGGACATTATTGTGCTCAATAACTCCCGTTTCGTTGTACATCTTTTTCCAGCCAGAATGTCGGCATCTATCTGATGAAACTTCAAATTGTATCTAAACATGTCGCTCGAGGGCTGCCAGTACATGCCTAGCACCTTTTTGTCGCAAGGCTTTCTTCAATTACGCGACTACTGGCTGTCGCTGATTGCTCTTCAGTATCAGCTAAGGCCTTTATGACATCAACTGCATTCGAAACAAAGCCACGCAGTTCGAAACCCGCATCCTTATGAATTTCGTGTACTTCTTTCGATATTCTGATGGCTTCCTTCACCGAATCAAAGCTGTCCACTAAGTCATCAATGTAGTGATGTTTTAAAATGGCTTTGATGGCTCGAGAGTCATGATCACGATGTTCTAAGGCATTAACCGTCTTAACATACTGAGCTGCGCAAGGCGAACAAGCAGTCCCAAATGTCATGACCATCATCTCCTAGACGTCCGGTGGTTTATCGTCATTGCCTTCACGCCAGAGAAATCTTTGGGCACATCTATCCTTAGGCTGGATAAGAATCTGGTGAAACATCTCCCTTATGTCACCACACACGGTTACGGCTCCTACGCGGAAGTTAAACAGTACCGATGGCATTGGTTGAAACTGCTGCAGACCCTTCAGTAACCACGAGTTAAGCGAAATTCCTTCAACAGTGGCAGCGGCATCAAAAACTAGGCGTAGCTTGCCTGGGTTATTGGGGTTTGTTACGGCAAAGTGTGGCAAGTACCATGTTCCTGGTCCAACGATGGCGGCTTCTGCTGGCTGCAACTTGCGGGCGTACTTCTTTGCGACGTAACTTCGAAAGATATCGTTGTAGGCGGCGGCAAACGAATCATCGCGTTTCATTTTACGTTCTATGGCGATTAACCTTTTCTTGGCCATTGCGTAGTTGTCGGGTAATGTTATTTGATCGCTCTTCCAGACGAGTCTGGTTTGAAATCTGCCGTTGACTCTGATAGTTGAAGTTTCTAGGATTCTTTTAGCACGTACATCAGCTTCAGTTTCGATCATAGGTGCTGGCCTTACACCAAAGTTCTCTGTCTTGAAATAGTCCTCAACCAACTTGTGAAGAGCATCATCCTCGTGGACGTTAGCCATAAGGCACGAAGCACTCATTGATACGGATCCTTGAATTGGACCAAAAACTACCCACCCCAGCTCGGTTTTGGCGACAAACGGCCCTCCAGATTTTACTGAGAGCATTTTAGCTGGTAGACCTAGATGACAGTGGTCCAAGCCTATGAGAAGTTTTGGCGTGATGTTGGCATACGGCGACAGTGGTATGCGTTTTATATCCCTGGATGCTCTACAGAGATCACTGCTATGTAGACTTTGCGTCGGTAGTTGGAGATTGCGTATACTGAAGACATTTTGTAACGCATGTCTCTTTCTCTTAGTGGCGCTACTCACATGTAAGTTGGCCACGGTTGAAGGTTCTTGTGTCACTCTACCACCAAATTACCGAACGTTGGTGTTCCTGTCCCTGCAGTCCTAACTCATCCGCTAAATGGATGATCCCTCGTCTAGCAATGCATACGTTTGGATTCGCTTCGTTGGTCCATAAAGCATGACGGGTAAGACACGATTCGATGAACCAATACTCGTCGCACAGCTAAGAACCTCGCCAGTACTAGTAGCCCCTTGTTGTTCTAATTGTGAAGTTGATGATCTTTCTGGCCTAATACTCTTGTGCTCATGCAACAGGATGTGGTGATTCGTCCTGCATCCATCGGTACCACAGTGCCTCCGGCGGCGACAGTTGCGTGTCAGGTGTCCCTTTTCTAAACAGCTGAAACACAATCTACCACGCTTGACTTCAGTCCACTTTTCACTCACGGGCAAATTTAAAAACCTTCCGCAACCAACGATCTTATGTTGCTGCTGGCATATCGGACATTTGGGTGCTTGCTGGCGCTGGTTTTCCGTTGTGTGAAGAACGACCCGCCCATTTGTTTCTGCTGTTGTGCGACTGTAGATATTAGACTTGCGACTGCTTCTAACCAGTTACTAAAGTCAACAATTGTTGGATGCGGCTGTATCGATGTTGCATAACTCGCCCACTCAATCCTCTTGCTCATTGGAAGCTTAGCCATGAGCTCATCTAGCAGGATTGGGTTTGACAGATGGTGTTGTCCGTTGACTGACTGCATAAATACGGCTAAGTTTCTAACCTTGGTTGAAAATGGCACTAATTTCTCCACAGACACTTCAGAAATAGGAGGAATTTTTCGTACTTGTTGAAGCTGACTCCTTATTAGCTGTTCGGGTCGGCCAAATCGCAAACGAAGATGGTCCATTGCTTCGCCGACACTTTGCGGGTGTATCAGCAACGACTTTACAATTTCCCGGGCTTCACCCTTTAAGCTCTTTTGTAGGCGCATGCAATTCTCGAGACTTGTATAGTTGTATGCTGCAGTTGTCTCGGCATACGCGGTGGAAAACATTGGCCAATCTTCCGCACGCCCACAAAATTCGGGCAAGTCGACGACTTTACGGGGCGCTACGAACATGTGTTGAGTCATAGAACCACTATTTCCAACGTACGGCGATGGTCCTGTAACGTGGGACGAAACTGGCTGCGACGTTGAATAAATAGGCCCATTCTCGTATCCGGCCCTGATACCGTTTACTTGACTGCAACTTGGCAGATCAACCCTATTTATTAACGGACTGTTCACCGTTATTGAACCGGTTGGTCGGTAAATGGCATTATTGTAAAAATGGTAGCGGTATTTGCGGCTGTGCTTGGTACTGTGCATTGGGATAGGTACGGTATATGACGTCGGTAACGGTGGTGTGATCTGGACAATGCGGGATACAAATGGCATTTCTGATGGTTGTGGCTGTTGAATCTGAAGCTTCTCCCTTAGCGCCGAATACTGTAGGTCAATTTCTTTAAGCTTCGCTTGTGTGCTTCGTAATTCACTTTCAAGGGCACTCAGTTGTTCTTGCAACTTCCCCAAAATGTTTTGTTGGGCTGTGGCGGTATTGACGTCATTGGCGGCGTTAGTTACAATCGTCGATGTTGGAGGGACTGCAGTGTTGGACACGGTTTCCGATGCGGTGGCAGTTGCATCTGTGTCGGCAGTTTCTCGCAGACATCGCGGTTTCTGCTCCTGAGTTAATACGTGGGCTTCTTCCTGGCGGTGAATGCCGAAGCATTGATGGTGAATGATATCGGCAAATGGCAGGCGGTGTCCCAAACAAATCTTCGATCGTGACGTTGCGATCTTGCAGATTGCGAAATAAAAAATTTGTCGATGGCTTATGGCCGGAGATTCAAAAATAACAACAGGCTCAGTTGGTTTAGTTGGTTGGTTGTTTTATTTCTAATATAGAAACGGAATGACATACAGTACATACTTATGTATATGTGATGGCATACCGCAGTTTGCACCAGAAACCAGAATGAGACGTGCGTCTTTCGTACGCCTTTCCCCGTGACACCCTGAAATTTTGACGAGATTTTGACAGAGGTTCAGGTGCGTAGCGACAAAACCCGTAACAAACAAACTCTAATCGTGAATACGTGTGAGTTCATTTCATTGTACCGCAGTGTACTCCCGCCACACACACTATTGGAATTATAACAATGTGCGTGATTGTTTACAAAAATTTGACAGCACTTGAGGTACCCACGTGCTCGCCCGAGCTTGTAGGCAAACGTCGGCGGCCATTTTGAATGGGACGTCTCATTGGTGGTTTCTGGTTTGCACCTACGGTCTTTCCAAAGTACCAAACGACAATGACAATGACAGGGCGCGTAAAGGAAGACCGAACGAATAAACTGTCGGTAAGCCGTCAAAGCATCGTTCAAATTCGTCCAGAGGGCATCGGCGATGAAAGGTTCGTTCGTTTTGATTTTCAGGACTGGCGGAATCCATTACACTCATCTTATTAGGCTCACTTTTCTAAACACCCAGAGATTAGAAATCCGTGACCTCATGCAACTAGAGGGTATACTCCCATTGGAATTAGGCACAGCGAAAACCATTAAGACATACTATAATATTTGCACATAGTTGAACTTGACGTATACACGACAAACATAGACATTAGAAAAAGCGCTAACAAAATTCAATCATTTTGAAAACATAAATCTGCTGTAGAATCAACAACGCAAAAACTTAAAGAGCTTCAAAACAAAGTAGAATTTCTAATGCCAGCAACTAGACAGAAAAGAGGACTTATTGACGGACTAGGAACGGCTATAAAATTTATAACAGGGAATATGGACCAAAACGATGAGAAAAACCTAAATAAAGAAATCGAAATCCTGACACAAAAGCAACAATACCTTCTTAATGAAATGTCAATGAAATCTAAACTGAACACACAGATCATCGAGCGATTTAAAAACATAACAACGCACATTAACCTCCAACAAGACTTAATAAAGAGCTATCTTGAATACTCTCAAAACCGCTCCACTAACCTAATCCTGATCCAATACCCCAATCACCTCAATTTCAATATCGCCCTCTTAACAAATCACATACGTGAGATCTCTGAAGTTTTCATTTTAGCCAAAGTTAACATCATCCCCAAAATGATACTTAACAAGAAGAACTTTTAGAGGTACTTTTTTACGATACCCTTAACAATTCAATAGAGGTTAAGTCAAGTGAACATTTGTTCGAGATTCTAGAATTATAAGCATACTACAATTACTCAAATATAATCTTTAACATCTATATTTGTAATTCGCGTTTGAAATATTTATGTTGATCGTAAGTCGGTACAACGCTTGTCAAAAGCCCGAGCGCTCGAAGCGTTTGAAGTTTGCTTGGATTAAAAAGTGTACATACATATGTATAAAAATCTATTTTAACGCAGCCGTTAACCGTTCACCGTGGGTAACTGGAAATAAAATTAGATTGACGTTTTGTTGGGTTCTTTTCTTGCTTTCTACGAGAATCCGTATGCGCCGAGGATTTCTTTCTTCAGTTGATTTATGAAATTGCTTAATACAAAAAGTGGACTTTCATGGCAGTGTGGCATACACCTAAGGGATGAATTGGAATAAAATTCAACTGGAACGCGCTGTGGGCAACTGGAAATCAAATTAGTTTGACGTTTTTCTGGGTTGTTTTGTTTCTTTCTACGAAAATCCGTCTGCGCCGAGGATTACTCTCTGCAGTTGAGTTAAAGTATTGCTTAATACAAATAGAATATGGAGGGAAACGCTGTTTAAATTCAAACTATTTAATTTATATTTTTAAGTTCTATGTAAACCATTGAATTGAAAATGCAATCAATACATAATTTTGAGTCAACGCATTCGAAAAAACCTATATTTAATTCAAAAGAATATGAAGTTTCATCTGTAACAAGCTATTCTGTTCAAGAAGTTTCAGTATCTCCTCCCTATAGAAAAGTGAGAGCCTTAAGGTATACGCAAATAAATGAATTATTTGTAATGATTTTAATAAGAGTTTTTTCTTCCAATTATTTTCAGAATCTTTGATACACCTGCGACACAAACAACAATTTAACAGAAAACATCAGCAAAGTGTTTGAACTATTTATCATATGTATCTAATTATAGTTTGGCCGAGAGTAAACTGTGTAAAGCTACGGATAATGAGGATGCATATGAACTAAACAGGCCAAAACCACTTCATTCACATAAAAGAGCTCTTGAGAACTCAATGCAACAAGCAAATGTTAATCCAATTGGCCCCGATAGTAATTTTTTTACGCAACAAATTTTAATCTACTTATAGGTATGTATTATTACAAATTCTATTGCACAGGTTTGCTAGCACAAAGTAAAAAAAAGTGGCAGGACGAATGTTGGACGCGAGAATTACAAAAGAACATCACTTATACCGGTTCTTAACCCTGATTTAAGTTCAATTGACTTACTTGAGGACAATACCATGGAGATTCACCAGGTGCCTAAACGATTGCCGCTCCAAGATACTAATATAAGTCGCTGCAAGAAGAATTTCTCGAAATCTCTTTAAGTGGTACGAATATGATTCAGTTAAGAAAATTTAATAGCGTTGTAACAAGTTTGTGACGCTTAGTACTATGTATAACTATTCATGGTTTTTGCCTCTTACACATTAGAGAATATCATATAGCGACTTTGTGTTGTCGTTTCGTTTAAAATAAAACTTCTATAGGCTCCCATCTTAAATTCAACTAAGATTACAAAGATACACAAAGTTATGGGCTTTAGAGATGTGGAAATAAGCCTTTCGGTAGCAAATTATTATCTTATATTGATGGATGATGAATGAAAAAATAGAGAGGTTTTTTTTTGCCATTTACGTTTAATTTACGGTATTCAATATGCAGACTAAGATAAATTTATTAAATTAACTGTTCCACAAACTCTGTTTACGTACAAAAGCCGGAAATGGAGAACATTTTTATTTTGAAGTGAAAACTACGCCGTGATCAACGGTCTCTCATATTTAAAATCTACTTGCGTATGTCATCCTTAACGGTTTTTGAGATATTAACATTAGATTTATTCCCTAGCGATCACTAGTATATCCATTTTCTATCAAATATCTGCTAAACAATTTGGTTGATGTTAGTATTGTTATAGCAATATTTGAAGGGTATAAGATGTACTTCAAGATGGTGGTCTATATGTCGATAACCTTAACGGTTCTTGAGATATTGACATTAGAGTTATTCTCCAGCGTACATTAGTACATGCTTTTTATTACATTCTATCAAATGTCTCCTGAACATTTCGATTGTCCTAATTATTTTTATAGCAGCATATGAAAGTTATAAGATATCCTTCAACATGGTGGTCTTGCTATGTCGATACACTTAACAGTCTTCGAGATATTGACCTTTTAATTAATCTCCAGCGTTCTTTATTATATGCTTTTTCTCCAATACTATCAAATATCTGCTGAACATTTTGGTTGTCTTTAGTATTGTTGTAGCCACATTTGAAGGGTATAAGATGTGCTTCAAGGTGGTGGTATTGCTATGTCGATATCCTTAACGGTCCTTGAGATATTGACATTAAAGTTATTCTCCAGCGTACATTAGCACATGCTTTTTCTCACATTATATCAAATATCTCCTTAACATTTCAGTCGTCTTAAGTATTGATAGTAATATTTGAAGGCTATAAGATGTCCTTCAAGATGGTGGTATTGCTATGTCGATATCCTTAACGGTCCTTGAGATATTGACTTTAAAGTTATTCTATCAAATATCTACTGAATATTTCGGTTGTCCTTAGTATTTTTATAGCAATATTTGAAGGTTATAAGATGTTCTTCAAGATGGTGGTCTTGCTATCTCGATAACCTTAACGGTTCTCGAGATATTGACATTGGAATTATTCTCCAGCGTACATTAGTATGTTCTTTTTCTTACATTCTATCAAATATCTGCTGAGCATTTTGGTTGTCCTTAGTATTTTTATAGCAGTATTTGAAGGCTATAAGATGTCGTTCAAGATGGTGGTCTTGCTATATCGATAACCTTAACGGTCTTTGAGATATTGACATTGGAATTATTCTTCAGCGTACTTTAGTATTTGCATTTTCTCCATTTCTATCAAATATCTGCTGAAAAGTTTGGTTGTCCTTAGCATTGTTATAACAATATTCGAAGGATATAAGATGTCTTTCAAGATGGTGGTCTGGCTATGTCGATAACCTTGACAGTCTTTGAGAAATTGACATTTTTATTGTTCTCCAGCGTACTTTAGCATAAGCTTTTTCTTCATTTCTATCCAATGTCTGCTGAACATTTCAGCTGTCTTAAGTATTTGTATGGCAATATTTGAAAGTTATAAGATGTCCTTCAATATGGTGGTCGTGCTATGTCGATAACCTTAACGGTCCTTGCGATATTGACATTAAAGTTATTCTCCAGCGTACATTAGCACATGCTTTTTCTTACATTCTATCAAATATCTGCTGAATATTTCGGATGTCCTTAGTATTTTTATAGCAGTATTTGAAGGTTATAAGATGTCGTTCAAGATGGTGGTCTTGCTATGCAGATAACCTTAACGGTCCTTGAGATATTGACATTAGAGTTATTCTCCAGCGTACATTAGTACATGCTTTTTCTTACATTCTATCAAATATCTACTAAACATTTTGGTTGTCCTTAGTATTGTTATAGCAATATTTGAAGGCTATAAGATGTCCTTCAAGATGGTGGTATTGCTATGTCGATTACCTTAACGGTCCTTGAGATATTGACATTAGAGTTATTCTCCAGCGTACATTAGTACATGCTTTTTCTTACATTCGATCAAATATCTGCTGAACATTTCAGTCGTCTTAAGTATTGATATAGCAATATATGAAGGCTATTAGATGTCCTTCAAGATGGTGGTATGTATTGCTATGTCGATTACCTTAACGGTCCTTGGGATATTAACATTAAAGTTACTCGCCAGCGTACATTAGTACATGCTTTTTCTTACATTCGATCAAATATCTGCTGAACATTTCAGTCGTCTTAAGTATTGATATAGCAATATTTGAAGGCTATAAGATGTCCTTCAAGATGGTGGTATTGCTATGTCGATAACCTTAACGGTCCTTGAGATATTGACATTAGAGTTATTCTCCAGCGTACATTAGTACATGCTTTTTCTTACATTCGATCAAATATCTACTGAACATTTTGGTTGTCCTTAGTATTGTTATAGCAATATTTGAAGGCTATAAGATGTCCTTCAAGATGATGGTATTGCTACGTCGATAACCTTAACGGTCCTTGAGATATTGACATTAGAGTTATTCTCCAGCGTACATTAGTACATGCTTTTTCTTACATTCGATCAAATATCTACTGAACATTTTGGTTGTCCTTAGTATTGTTATAGCAATATTTGAAGGCTATAAGATGTCCTTCAAGATGGTGGTATTGCTATGTCGATAACCTTAACGGTTCTCGAGATATTGACATTAGAGTTATTCTCCAGTGTACATTAGTACATGCTTTTTCTTACATTCGATCAAATATCTACTGAACATTTTGGTTGTCCTTAGTATTGTTATAGCAATATTTGAAGGCTATAAGATGTCCTTCAAGATGGTGGTATTGCTATCTCGATAACCTTAACGGTTCTCGAGATATTGACATTAGAGTTATTCTCCAGCGTACATTAGTACATGCTTTTTCTTACATTCGATCAAATATCTACTGAACATTTTGGTTGTCCTAAGTGTTGTTATAGCAATATTTGAAGGTTATAAGATGTCCTTCAATATGGTGGTCTTGATATGTCGATAACCTTAACGGTCTTTGGGATATTAACATTAAAGTTACTCTCCAGCGTACATTAGTACATGCTTTTTCTTACATTCTATCAAATGTCTCCTGAACATTTCGATTGTCCTAATTATTTTTATAGCAGCATATGAAAGTTATAAGATATCCTTCAATATGGTGGTCTTGCTATGTCGATACACTTAACAGTCTTCGAGATATTGACCTTTTAATTAATCTCCAGCGTTCTTTATTATATGCTTTTTCTCCAATACTATCAAATATCTGCTGAACATTTTGGTTGTCTTTAGTATTGTTGTAGCCACATTTGAAGGGTATAAGATGTGCTTCAAGGTGGTGGTATTGCTATGTCGATATCCTTAACGGTCCTTGAGATATTGACATTAAAGTTATTCTCCAGCGTACATTAGCACATGCTTTTTCTCACATTATATCAAATATCTCCTTAACATTTCAGTCGTCTTAAGTATTGATAGTAATATTTGAAGGCTATAAGATGTCCTTCAAGATGGTGGTATTGCTATGTCGATAACCTTAACGGTTCTCGAGATATTGACATTAGAGTTATTCTCCAGCGTACATTAGTACATGCTTTTTCTTACATTCGATCAAATATCTACTGAACATTTTGGTTGTCCTTAGTATTGTTATAGCAATATTTGAAGGCTATAAGATGTCCTTCAAGATGGTGGTATTGCTATCTCGATAACCTTAACGGTTCTCGAGATATTGACATTAGAGTTATTCTCCAGCGTACATTATTACATGCTTTTTCTTACATTCGATCAAATATCTACTGAACATTTTGGTTGTCCTTAGTATTGTTATAGCAATATTTGAAGGCTATAAGATGTCCTTCAAGATGGTGGTATTGCTACGTCGATAACCTTAACGGTCCTTGAGATATTGACATTAGAGTTATTCTCCAGCGTACATTAGTACATGCTTTTTCTTACATTCGATCAAATATCTGCTGAACATTTCAGTCGTCTTAAGTATTGATATAGCAATATTTGAAGGCTATAAGATGTCCTTCAAGATAGATTGCTATGTCGATAACCTTAACGGTTCTCGAGATATTGACATTAGAGTTATTCTCCAGCGTACATTAGTACATGTTTTTTCTTACATTCTATCAAATATCTACTGAATATTTCGGTTGTCCTTAGTATTGTTATAGCAATCTTTGTAGCATATAAGATGTCCTTCACGATGGTGGTCTTGCTATGTCGACAACCTTAACCATTCTCGAGATATTGACATTTGAATTGTGCTCCCGCATACTTTAGTGTATGCTTTTTCTCCGTTTCTATCAAATATCTGCTGAACAGTTTACTTGTCCATAGCATTGTTATGACAATAATTGAAGGCTATAAAATGTCCTTCAAGAAGGTGGTATTGCTATGTCGATATTCTTAACGGTCCTTGAGATATTGACATTAGAGTTATTCTCCAGCGTACATTAGTACATGCTTTTTCTTACATTCGATCAAATATCTGCTGAACATTTCAGTCGTCTTAAGTATTGATATAGCAATATTTGAAGGCTATAAGATGTCCTTCAAGATAGATTGCTATGTCGATAACCTTAACGGTTCTCGAGATATTGACATTAGAGTTATTCTCCAGCGTACATTAGTACATGCTTTTTCTTACATTCTATCAAATATGTGCTGAATATTTCGGTTGTCCTTAGTATTTTTATAGCAATATTTGAAGGTTATAAGATGTTCTTCAAGATGGTGGTCTGGCTATCTCGATAACCTTAACGGTTCTCGAGATATTGACATTAGAGTTATTCTCCAGCGTAAATTAGTACATGCTTTTTCTTACATTCGATCAAATATCTACTGAACATTTTGGTTGTCCTTAGTATTGTTATAGCAATATTTGAAGGTTATAAGATGTCCTTCAAGATGGTGGTCTTGCTATCTCGATAACCTTAACGGTTCTCGAGATATTGACATTAGAGTTATTCTCCAGCGTACATTAGTACATGCTTTTTCTTACATTCGATCAAATATCTACTGAACATTTTGGTTGTCCTTAGTATTGTTATAGCAATATTTGAAGGCTATAAGATGTCCTTCAAGATGGTGGTATTGCTATGTCGATTACCTTAACGGTCCTTGAGATATTGACATTAGAGTTATTCTTCAGCGTACATTAGTACATGCTTTTTCTTACATTCGATCAAATATCTGCTGAACATTTCAGTCGTCTTAAGTATTGATATAGCAATATTTGAAGGCTATAAGATGTCCTTCAAGATGGTGGTATTGCTATGTCGATAACCTTAACGGTCCTTGAGATATTGACATTAGAGTTATTCTCCAGCGTACATTAGTACATGCTTTTTCTTACATTCAACAAATATCTTCTGAACATTCTGGTTGTCCTTAGTACTGTTATAGCAATATTTGAAGGTTATAAGATGTTCTTCAAGATGGTGGTCTTGATATGTCGATAACCTTAACGGATCTCGAGATATTGACATTAGACTTATTCTCCAGCGTACATTAGTACATGCTTTTTCTTACATTCGATCAAATATCTACTGAACATTTTGGTTGTCCTTAGAATTGTTATAGCAATATTTGAAGGCTATAAGATGTCCTTCAAGATGGTGGTATTGCTATGTCGATAACCTTAACGGTTCTCGAGATATTGACATTAGAGTTATTCTCCAGCGTACATTAGTACATGCTTTTTCTTACATTCGATCAAATATCAGCTGAACATTTCAGTCGTCTTAGGTATTGATATAGCAATATTTGAAGGCTATAAGATGTCCTTCAAGATGGTGGTATTGCTATGTCGATAACCTTAACGGTCCTTGAGATATTGACATTAGAGTTATTCTCCAGCGTACATTATTACATGCTTTTTCTTACATTCGATCAAATATCTACTGAACATTTTGGTTGTCCTTAGTATTGTTATAGCAATATTTGAAGGCTATAAGATGTCCTTCAAGATGGTGGTATTGCTATGTCGATTACCTTAACGGTCCTTGAGATATTGACATTAGAGTTATTCTTCAGCGTACATTAGTACATGCTTTTTCTTACATTCGATCAAATATCTGCTGAACATTTCAGTCGACTAAAGTATTGATATAGCAATATTTGAAGGCTATAAGATGTCCTTCAAGATGGTGGTATATATTGCTATGTCGATTACCTTAACGGTCCTTGAGATATTGACATTAGAGTTATTCTTCAGCGTACATTAGTACATGCTTTTTCTTACATTCGATCAAATATCTGCTGAACATTTCAGTCGACTAAAGTATTGATATAGCAATATTTGAAGGCTATAAGATGTCCTTCAAGATGGTGGTATGTATTGCTATGTCGATTACCTTAACGGTCCTTGGGATATTGACATTAGAGTTATTCTTCAGCGTACATTAGTACATGCTTTTTCTTACATTCGATCAAATATCTGCTGAACATTTCCGTCGTCTTAAGTATTGATATAGCAATATTTGAAGGCTATAAGATGTCCTTCAAGATGGTGGTATTGCTATGTCGATAACCTTAACGGTCCTTGAGATATTGACATTAGAGTTATTCTCCAGCGTACATTAGTACATGCTTTTTCTTACATTCGATCAAATATCTACTGAACATTTTGGTTGTCCTTAGTATTGTTATAGCAATATTTGAAGGCTATAAGATGTCCTTCAAGATGATGGTATTGCTACGTCGATAACCTTAACGGTCCTTGAGATATTGACATTAGAGTTATTCTCCAGCGTACATTAGTACATGCTTTTTCTTACATTCGATCAAATATCTACTGAACATTTTGGTTGTCCTTAGTATTGTTATAGCAATATTTGAAGGCTATAAGATGTCCTTCAAGATGGTGGTATTGCTATGTCGATAACCTTAACGGTTCTCGAGATATTGACATTAGAGTTATTCTCCAGTGTACATTAGTACATGCTTTTTCTTACATTCGATCAAATATCTACTGAACATTTTGGTTGTCCTTAGTATTGTTATAGCAATATTTGAAGGCTATAAGATGTCCTTCAAGATGGTGGTATTGCTATGTCGATAACCTTAACGGTTCTCGAGATATTGACATTAAAGTTACTCTCCAGCGTACATTAATACATGCTTTTTCTTACATTCGATCAAATATCTACTGAACATTTTGGTTGTCCTGAGTGTTGTTATAGCAATATTTGAAGGTTATAAGATGTTCTTCAAGATGGTGGTCTTGCTATCTCGATAACCTTAACGGTTCTCGAGATATTGACATTTGAATTGTGCTCCCGCATACTTTAGTGTATGCTTTTTCTCCGGTTCTATCAAATATCTGCTGAACAGTTTACTTGTCCATAGCATTGTTATGACAATAATTGAAGGCTATAAAATGTCCTTCAAGAAGGTGGTATTGCTATGTCGATATTCTTAACGGTCCTTGAGATATTGACATTAAAGTTATTCCCCAGCGTACATTAGCACATGCTTTTTCTTACATTCTATCAAATATCTACTAAACATTTTGGTTGTCCTTAGTATTGTTATAGCAATATTTGAAGGCTATAAGATGTCCTTCAAGATGGTGGTATTGCTATGTCGATTACCTTAACGGTCCTTGAGATATTGACATTAGAGTTATTCTCCAGCGTACATTAGTACATGCTTTTTCTTACATTCAATCAAATATCTTCTGAACATTCTGGTTGTCCTTAGTACTGTTATAGCAATATTTGAAGGTTATAAGATGTTCTTCAAGATGGTGGTCTTGATATGTCGATAACCTTAACGGATCTCGAGATATTGACATTAGACTTATTCTCCAGCGTACATTAGTACATGCTTTTTCTTACATTCGATCAAATATCTGCTGAACATTTCAGTCGTCTTAAGTATTGATATAGCAATATTTGAAGGCTATAGGATGTCCTTCAAGATGGTGGTATTGCTATGTCGATAACCTTAACGGTCCTTGAGATATTGACATTAGAGTTATTCTCCAGCGTACATTAGTACATGCTTTTTCTTACATTCGATCAAATATCTACTGAACATTTTGGTTGTCCTTAGTATTGTTATAGCAATATTTGAAGGCTATAAGATGTCCTTCAAGATGATGGTATTGCTACGTCGATAACCTTAACGGTCCTTGAGATATTGACATTAGAGTTATTCTCCAGCGTACATTAGTACATGCTTTTTCTTACATTCGATCAAATATCTACTGAACATTTTGGTTGTCCTTAGTATTGTTATAGCAATATTTGAAGGCTATAAGATGTCCTTCAAGATGGTGGTATTGCTATGTCGATAACCTTAACGGTTCTCGAGATATTGACATTAGAGTTATTCTCCAGTGTACATTAGTACATGCTTTTTCTTACATTCGATCAAATATCTACTGAACATTTTGGTTGTCCTTAGTATTGTTATAGCAATATTTGAAGGCTATAAGATGTCCTTCAAGATGGTGGTATTGCTATCTCGATAACCTTAACGGTTCTCGAGATATTGACATTAGAGTTATTCTCCAGTGTACATTAGTACATGCTTTTTCTTACATTCGATCAAATATCTACTGAACATTTTGGTTGTCCTTAGTATTGTTATAGCAATATTTGAAGGCTATAAGATGTCCTTCAAGATGGTGGTATTGCTATGTCGATAACCTTAACGGTTCTCGAGATATTGACATTAAAGTTACTCTCCAGCGTACATTAATACATGCTTTTTCTTACATTCGATCAAATATCTACTGAACATTTTGGTTGTCCTGAGTGTTGTTATAGCAATATTTGAAGGTTATAAGATGTTCTTCAAGATGGTGGTCTTGCTATCTCGATAACCTTAACGGTTCTCGAGATATTGACATTTGAATTGTGCTCCCGCATACTTTAGTGTATGCTTTTTCTCCGGTTCTATCAAATATCTGCTGAACAGTTTACTTGTCCATAGCATTGTTATGACAATAATTGAAGGCTATAAAATGTCCTTCAAGAAGGTGGTATTGCTATGTCGATATTCTTAACGGTCCTTGAGATATTGACATTAAAGTTATTCCCCAGCGTACATTAGCACATGCTTTTTCTTACATTCTATCAAATATCTACTAAACATTTTGGTTGTCCTTAGTATTGTTATAGCAATATTTGAAGGCTATAAGATGTCCTTCAAGATGGTGGTATTGCTATGTCGATTACCTTAACGGTCCTTGAGATATTGACATTAGAGTTATTCTCCAGCGTACATTAGTACATGCTTTTTCTTACATTCAATCAAATATCTTCTGAACATTCTGGTTGTCCTTAGTACTGTTATAGCAATCTTTGTAGCATATAAGATGTTCTTCAAGATGGTGGTCTTGCTATCTCGATAACCTTAACGGTCCTTGGGATATTAACATTAAAGTTACTCTCCAGCGTACATTAGTACATGTTTTTTCTTACATTCTATCAAATATCTACTGAACATTTTGGTTGTCCTTAGTATTGTTATAGCAATATTTGAAGGTTATAAGATGTCGTTCAAGATGGTGGTCTTGCTATCTCGATAACCTTAACGGATCTCGAGATATTGACATTAGACTTATTCTCCAGCGTACATTATTACATGCTTTTTCTTACATTCGATCAAATATCTACTGAACATTTTGGTTGTCCTTATTATTGTTATAGCAATCTTTGTAGCATATAAGATGTTCTTCAAGATGGTGGTCTTGCTATCTCGATAACCTTAACGGTCCTTGGGATATTAACATTAAAGTTACTCTCCAGCGTACATTAGTACATGTTTTTTCTTACATTCTATCAAATATCTACTGAACATTTTGGTTGTCCTTAGTATTGTTATAGCAATATTTGAAGGTTATAAGATGTCGTTCAAGATGGTGGTCTTGCTATCTCGATAACCTTAACGGATCTCGAGATATTGACATTAGACTTATTCTCCAGCGTACATTAGTACATGCTTTTTCTTACATTCGATCAAATATCTGCTGAACATTTCAGTCGTCTTAAGTATTGATATAGCAATATTTGAAGGCTATAAGATGTCCTTCAAGATGGTGGTATTGCTATGTCGATAACCTTAACGGTCCTTGAGATATTGACATTAGAGTTATTCTCCAGCGTACATTAGTACATGCTTTTTCTTACATTCGATCAAATATCTACTGAACATTTTGGTTGTCCTTAGTATTGTTATAGCAATATTTGAAGGTTATAAGATGTCCTTCAATATGGTGGTCTTCAATATAGTGGTTCTCAAGATATTGACATTAGAGTTATTCTCCAGCGTACATGCTTTTTCTTACATTCTATCAAATATCTGCTGAACATTTTGGTTGTCCTTAGTATTGTTATGACAATAATTGAAGGCTATAAGCTGTCCTTCAAGATGGTGGTATTGCTATGTCGATAACCTTAACGGTTCTCGAGATATTGACATTAGAGTTATTCTCCAGTGTACATTAGTACATGCTTTTTCTTACATTCGATCAAATATCTACTGAACATTTTGGTTGTCCTTAGTATTGTTATAGCAATATTTGAAGGCTATAAGATGTCCTTCAAGATGGTGGTATTGCTATCTCGATAACCTTAACGGTTCTCGAGATATTGACATTAGAGTTATTCTCCAGCGTACATTAGTACATGCTTTTTCTTACATTCGATCAAATATCTACTGAACATTTTGGTTGTCCTAAGTGTTGTTATAGCAATATTTGAAGTTTATAAGATGTCCTTCAATATGGTGGTCTTGATATGTCGATAACCTTAACGGTCTTTGGGATATTAACATTAAAGTTACTCTCCAGCGTACATTAGTACATGCTTTTTCTTACATTCTATCAAATATCTGCTGAATATTTCGGTTGTCCTTAGTATTGTTATAGGAATCTTTGTAGCATATAAGATGTCCTTCACGATGGTGGTCTTGCTATGTCGACAACCTTAACCATTCTCGAGATATTGAGATTGGAATTGTGCTCCCGCATACTTTAGTGTATGCTTTTTCTCCATTTCTATCAAATATCTACTGAACAGTTTACTTGTCCATAGCATTGTTATGACAATATTCGAAGGTTATAAGATGTCCTTCAAGATGGTGGTATTGCTATGTCGATATCCTTAACGGTCCTTGAGATATTGACATTAAAGTTATTCTCCAGCGTACATTAGCACATGCTTTTTCTTACATTCTATCAAATATCTGCTGAATATTTCGGTTGTCCTTAGTATTTTTATAGCAATATTTGAAGGTTATAAGATGTTCTTCAAGATGGTGGTCTTGCTATCTCGATAACCTTAACGGTCCTTGGGATAACCTTAACGGTTCTCGAGATATTGACATTAGGGTTATTCTCCAGCGTACATTAGTACATGCTTTTTCTTACATTCGATCAAATATCTACTGAACATTTTGGTTGTCCTAAGTGTTGTTATAGCAATATTTGAAGGTTATAAGATGTCCTTCAGTATGGTGGTCTTGATATGTCGATAACCTTAACGGTCTTTGGGATATTAACATTAAAGTTACTTTCCAGCGTACATTAGTACATGCTTTTTCTTACATTCTATCAAATATCTGCTGAATATTTCGGTTGTCCTTAGTATTGTTATAGGAATCTTTGTAGCATATAAGATGTCGTTCACGATGGTGGTCTTGCTATGTCGACAACCTTAACCATTCTCGAGATATTGAGATTTGAATTGTGCTCCCGCATACTTTAGTGTATGCTTTTTCTCCATTTCTATCAAATATCTACTGAACAGTTTACTTGTCCATAGCATTGTTATGACAATATTCGAAGGTTATAAGATGTCCTTCAAGATGGTGGTATTGCTATGTCGATATCCTTAACGGTCCTTGAGATATTGACATTAAAGTTATTCTCCAGCGTACATTAGCACATGCTTTTTCTTACATTCTATCAAATATCTGCCGAATATTTCGGTTGTCCTTAGTATTTTTATAGCAATATTTGAAGGTTATAAGATGTTCTTCAAGATGGTGGTCTTGCTATCTCGATAACCTTAACGGTCCTTGGGATATTAACATTAAAGTTACTCTCCAGCGTACATTAGTACATGTTTTTTCTTACATTCTATCAAATATCTGCTGAATATTTCGGTTGTCCTTAGTATTGTTATAGCAATCTTTGTAGCATATAAGATGTCCTTCACGATGGTGGTCTTGCTATGTCGACAACCTTAACCATTCTCGAGATATTGACATTTGAATTGTGCTCCCGCATACTTTAGTGTATGCTTTTTCTCCGTTTCTATCAAATATCTGCTGAACAGTTTACTTGTCCATAGCATTGTTATGACAATAATTGAAGGCTATAAAATGTCCTTCAAGAAGGTGGTATTGCTATGTCGATATCCTTAACGGTCCTTGAGATATTGACATTAAAGTTATTCTCCAGCGTACATTAGCACATGCTTTTTCTTACATTCTATCAAATATCTACTGAACATTTTGGTTGTCCTTTTACTTTTACTTTTACTTTTTTATCCCGGCGTCGTTATGGTCAGAAGTGTAGGACCATAACCTTCCCACTTAACTGCATTCCTACTGGTCCGCTTGTGGGGTCCGCCGGTTTGACCTCAGAAAGTAGCGGCAGGCTTCCCGGTTTGGGATTACTTCATCGCTGAGGCCAATCAAATGCTGGTGTTTTTGCATTTGTTTGCACCAATTGTTTTTCGGCCTGCCTTTTTTGCGTGTTGAAATTGGAATGTTGATTGATAACGCCTTTTGGACGGGGTTCAAAGGATCTCTCCTTTGAACATGGCAATACCAACTGAGTCGGTCGCGCTCTATATTTCTTGTGATGGTTTCTTTTACGTGGAGGCTTCCTCGGATCTTTGAACTTCTAATTCTGTCACGCTTTGTTACTCCCGCTGTCATGCGAAGCATCTTCATCTCAGTTGCCGTTAATTTGCTCTCATACTTTTTGTGCATTGTCCAGCATTGTGAACCGTATGTGAGCGCCGGACGTACAACTGAAGTGTAGAGCCTTCCTTTCAGCTTAGGGGGAAATTTTCGATCACAGAAGATGGCGGAGTTTTCCCGCCACTTCATCCACCCTACGCTTACGCGATGTTTGATGTCGTCATCACAAGTTGCTTCTCTATTAATCATAGATCCCAGATATTTAAACTTTTCACACTTGGGAAGCACTCTTCCATTGAAGTAAATGTCTGGAATAGGCTGATGAGGGTCAGAGAACGGGCAGCACAGATACTCTGTCTTCTTTGAACTAATACGATACCCGTGTCCCTCAAAAATGTCCACCCACACATCAAGTGCTCGTTGTAGGGACGCCTGATCATCACTTATAATGGCCCCATCGTCAGCAAAGAATAGCTGGTGCACATTGGGGTCCGTCACTTTTCCTTCAAGCAAGCAATCAAGGACTGCTATAAAAAGCAGTGGGCTGAGGACGCTCCCTTGGTGTACACCGACTTTGATTGCGAACTCTTCGGTGACTCCTGCGGTGCATCTTACTCTTGTCGTTGCTCTCTCGTACATGTCCATAATCACTCGCACGTAGGTTTCTGGAACTCCTTTTTGTCTTAGCGCTACCCATAAAAGATCTCTTGGTTGCCGGTCAAAGGCCTTCTCGAAATCAACCAACACCATATGCAAGTCCTTTGAAGAATCACGATGCTTTTCCATCATGATCCTTATACTTTGGATTGCATCTGTTGTTGATTTACCCGAGACAAACCCGCACTGGTCATCAGATAGTCGTATTATTTTCCGCAGTCGGCTATCTAATACCCGTTCAACGATCTTCATGGTGTGCGACATCAGCTTGACAGAACGGTAGTTATCACAATTTCGCGTATCACCCTTTCCTTTGTGCAATGGAAGAAGATAGCTTTCCCTCCATTGATTAGGCATAGTGTCGCCTCTCATAAGTTTGGAGATAAGAACCATGAGCCATCTAGACCCGATGTCTCCCATCTTTTTCCAGAACTCACAGGGTATCCCGTCCGGCCCAACAGCTTTTCTTTTCTTGGAGTTTTTAACCGCGTACCGAACTTCTTCGACTGTGATGTCGGGTATTTCGGCATGATTCGGGGCGGCTCTTGGAAAGTACACTCGGGGAAACTGTTCGTTCAGAAGTTCCTCGCAATACTGTCGCCATCTGTGGAGAATTTTTTCGTCTTCCACAAGGAGTTGGCCTTCAGCATTGTTAATAAACTTTGGGAAACGAATCTCCTGAGCATTTCTTCTTCTCTGGGCGGCTATCTTAAAGATATTTGCTCCTTTGTTCAAATTGTTTTGTCGAAGCTCCTGGGTAGCCTGGTTCCTGTCAGACGCGGAAGACGATATTTCTTCCAACTCCTGATAGAGGCCTTCCATGCTTTTCGCTTTGAATTCGGCGCATTTTTTCTTCGCGATAACTTTGCAACATCTATATACCTTTTCACGGCGAGCTTTTTCCTCTCTATTAGTAGAAGAGCACTTTGACCAAGCTTGGAAAGCCATTTTCTTTTCGTGTATCACTGCTTTGGCTTCGTCTGTCCACCACCAGGTTTCTTTTGCGTGTTGGCAGGGGCCTTTAGATTCGATCAAATATCTACTGAACATTTTGGTTGTCCTTAGTATTGTTATAGCAATATTTGAAGGCTATAAGATGTCCTTCAAGATGGTGGTATTGCTATCTCGATAACCTTAACGGTTCTCGAGATATTGACATTAGAGTTATTCTCCAGCGTACATTATTACATGCTTTTTCTTACATTCGATCAAATATCTACTGAACATTTTGGTTGTCCTTATTATTGTTATAGCAATCTTTGTAGCATATAAGATGTTCTTCAAGATGGTGGTCTTGCTATCTCGATAACCTTAACGGTCCTTGGGATATTAACATTAAAGTTACTCTCCAGCGTACATTAGTACATGTTTTTTCTTACATTCTATCAAATATCTACTGAACATTTTGGTTGTCCTTAGTATTGTTATAGCAATATTTGAAGGTTATAAGATGTCGTTCAAGATGGTGGTCTTGCTATCTCGATAACCTTAACGGATCTCGAGATATTGACATTAGACTTATTCTCCAGCGTACATTAGTACATGCTTTTTCTTACATTCGATCAAATATCTGCTGAACATTTCAGTCGTCTTAAGTATTGATATAGCAATATTTGAAGGCTATAAGATGTCCTTCAAGATGGTGGTATTGCTATGTCGATAACCTTAACGGTCCTTGAGATATTGACATTAGAGTTATTCTCCAGCGTACATTAGTACATGCTTTTTCTTACATTCGATCAAATATCTACTGAACATTTTGGTTGTCCTTAGTATTGTTATAGCAATATTTGAAGGCTATAAGATGTCCTTCAAGATGATGGTATTGCTACGTCGATAACCTTAACGGTCCTTGAGATATTGACATTAGAGTTATTCTCCAGCGTACATTAGTACATGCTTTTTCTTACATTCGATCAAATATCTACTGAACATTTTGGTTGTCCTTAGTATTGTTATAGCAATATTTGAAGGCTATAAGATGTCCTTCAAGATGGTGGTATTGCTATGTCGATAACCTTAACGGTTCTCGAGATATTGACATTAGAGTTATTCTCCAGTGTACATTAGTACATGCTTTTTCTTACATTCGATCAAATATCTACTGAACATTTTGGTTGTCCTTAGTATTGTTATAGCAATATTTGAAGGCTATAAGATGTCCTTCAAGATGGTGGTATTGCTATCTCGATAACCTTAACGGTTCTCGAGATATTGACATTAGAGTTATTCTCCAGCGTACATTAGTACATGCTTTTTCTTACATTCGATCAAATATCTACTGAACATTTTGGTTGTCCTAAGTGTTGTTATAGCAATATTTGAAGTTTATAAGATGTCCTTCAATATGGTGGTCTTGATATGTCGATAACCTTAACGGTCTTTGGGATATTAACATTAAAGTTACTCTCCAGCGTACATTAGTACATGCTTTTTCTTACATTCTATCAAATATCTGCTGAATATTTCGGTTGTCCTTAGTATTGTTATAGGAATCTTTGTAGCATATAAGATGTCCTTCACGATGGTGGTCTTGCTATGTCGACAACCTTAACCATTCTCGAGATATTGAGATTTGAATTGTGCTCCCGCATACTTTAGTGTATGCTTTTTCTCCATTTCTATCAAATATCTACTGAACAGTTTACTTGTCCATAGCATTGTTATGACAATATTCGAAGGTTATAAGATGTCCTTCAAGATGGTGGTATTGCTATGTCGATATCCTTAACGGTCCTTGAGATATTGACATTAAAGTTATTCTCCAGCGTACATTAGCACATGCTTTTTCTTACATTCTATCAAATATCTGCTGAATATTTCGGTTGTCCTTAGTATTTTTATAGCAATATTTGAAGGTTATAAGATGTTCTTCAAGATGGTGGTCTTGCTATCTCGATAACCTTAACGGTCCTTGGGATAACCTTAACGGTTCTCGAGATATTGACATTAGGGTTATTCTCCAGCGTACATTAGTACATGCTTTTTCTTACATTCGATCAAATATCTACTGAACATTTTGGTTGTCCTAAGTGTTGTTATAGCAATATTTGAAGGTTATAAGATGTCCTTCAGTATGGTGGTCTTGATATGTCGATAACCTTAACGGTCTTTGGGATATTAACATTAAAGTTACTTTCCAGCGTACATTAGTACATGCTTTTTCTTACATTCTATCAAATATCTGCTGAATATTTCGGTTGTCCTTAGTATTGTTATAGGAATCTTTGTAGCATATAAGATGTCCTTCACGATGGTGGTCTTGCTATGTCGACAACCTTAACCATTCTCGAGATATTGAGATTTGAATTGTGCTCCCGCATACTTTAGTGTATGCTTTTTCTCCATTTCTATCAAATATCTACTGAACAGTTTACTTGTCCATAGCATTGTTATGACAATATTCGAAGGTTATAAGATGTCCTTCAAGATGGTGGTATTGCTATGTCGATATCCTTAACGGTCCTTGAGATATTGACATTAAAGTTATTCTCCAGCGTACATTAGCACATGCTTTTTCTTACATTCTATCAAATATCTGCCGAATATTTCGGTTGTCCTTAGTATTTTTATAGCAATATTTGAAGGTTATAAGATGTTCTTCAAGATGGTGGTCTTGCTATCTCGATAACCTTAACGGTCCTTGGGATATTAACATTAAAGTTACTCTCCAGCGTACATTAGTACATGTTTTTTCTTACATTCTATCAAATATCTGCTGAATATTTCGGTTGTCCTTAGTATTGTTATAGCAATCTTTGTAGCATATAAGATGTCCTTCACGATGGTGGTCTTGCTATGTCGACAACCTTAACCATTCTCGAGATATTGACATTTGAATTGTGCTCCCGCATACTTTAGTGTATGCTTTTTCTCCGTTTCTATCAAATATCTGCTGAACAGTTTACTTGTCCATAGCATTGTTATGACAATAATTGAAGGCTATAAAATGTCCTTCAAGAAGGTGGTATTGCTATGTCGATATTCTTAACGGTCCTTGAGATATTGACATTAAAGTTATTCCCCAGCGTACATTAGCACATGCTTTTTCTTACATTCTATCAAATATCTACTAAACATTTTGGTTGTCCTTAGCATTGTTATGACAATATTCGAAGGTTATAAGATGTTCTTCAAGATGGTGGTATTGCTATGTCGATATCCTTAACGGTCCTTGAGATATTGACATTAAAGTTATTCTCCAGCGTACATTAGCACATGCTTTTTCTTACATTCGATCAAATATCTACTGAACATTTTGGTTGTCCTTAGTATTGTTATAGCAATATTTGAAGGCTATAAGATGTCCTTCAAGATGGTGGTATTGCTATGTCGATAACCTTAACGGTTCTCGAGATATTGACATTAGAGTTATTAGTATTGTTATAGCAATATTTGAAGGCTATAAGATGTCCTTCAAGATGGTGGTATTGCTATGTCGATAACCTTAACGGTTCTCGAGATATTGACATTAGAGTTATTCTCCAGCGTACATTAGTACATGCTTTTTCTTACATTCGATCAAATATCTACTGAACATTTCGGTTGTCCTTAGTATTGTTATAGCAATATTTGAAGGCTATAAGATGTCCTTCAAGATGGTGGTATTGCTATCTCGATAACCTTAACGGTTCTCGAGATATTGACATTAGAGTTATTCTCCAGCGTACATTATTACATGCTTTTTCTTACATTCGATCAAATATCTACTGAACATTTTGGTTGTCCTTAGTATTGTTATAGCAATATTTGAAGGCTATAAGATGTCCTTCAAGATGGTGGTATTGCTACGTCGATAACCTTAACGGTTCTCGAGATATTGACATTAGAGTTATTCTCCAGTGTACATTAGTACATGCTTTTTCTTACATTCGATCAAATATCTACTGAACATTTTGGTTGTCCTTAGTATTGTTATAGCAATATTTGAAGGCTATAAGATGTCCTTCAAGATGGTGGTATTGCTATCTCGATAACCTTAACGGTTCTCGAGATATTGACATTAGAGTTATTCTCCAGCGTACATTAGTACATGCTTTTTCTTACATTCGATCAAATATCTACTGAACATTTTGGTTGTCCTAAGTGTTGTTATAGCAATATTTGAAGGTTATAAGATGTCCTTCAATATGGTGGTCTTGATATGTCGATAACCTTAACGGTCTTTGGGATATTAACATTAAAGTTACTCTCCAGCGTACATTAGTACATGCTTTTTCTTACATTCTATCAAATATCTGCTGAATATTTCGGTTGTCCTTAGTATTGTTATAGGAATCTTTGTAGCATATAAGATGTCCTTCACGATGGTGGTCTTGCTATGTCGACAACCTTAACCATTCTCGAGATATTGAGATTTGAATTGTGCTCCCGCATACTTTAGTGTATGCTTTTTCTCCATTTCTATCAAATATCTACTGAACAGTTTACTTGTCCATAGCATTGTTATGACAATATTCGAAGGTTATAAGATGTCCTTCAAGATGGTGGTATTGCTATGTCGATATCCTTAACGGTCCTTGAGATATTGACATTAAAGTTATTCTCCAGCGTACATTAGCACATGCTTTTTCTTACATTCTATCAAATATCTACTGAACATTTTGGTTGTCCTTTTACTTTTACTTTTACTTTTTTATCCCGGCGTCGTTATGGTCAGAAGTGTAGGACCATAACCTTCCCACTTAACTGCATTCCTACTGGTCCGCTTGTGGGGTCCGCCGGTTTGACCTCAGAAAGTAGCGGCAGGCTTCCCGGTTTGGGATTACTTCATCGCTGAGGCCAATCAAATGCTGGTGTTTTTGCATTTGTTTGCACCAATTGTTTTTCGGCCTGCCTTTTTTGCGTGTTGAAATTGGAATGTTGATTGATAACGCCTTTTGGACGGGGTTCAAAGGATCTCTCCTTTGAACATGGCAATACCAACTGAGTCGGTCGCGCTCTATATTTCTTGTGATGGTTTCTTTTACGTGGAGGCTTCCTCGGATCTTTGAACTTCTAATTCTGTCACGCTTTGTTACTCCCGCTGTCATGCGAAGCATCTTCATCTCAGTTGCCGTTAATTTGCTCTCATACTTTTTGTGCATTGTCCAGCATTGTGAACCGTATGTGAGCGCCGGACGTACAACTGAAGTGTAGAGCCTTCCTTTCAGCTTAGGGGGAAATTTTCGATCACAGAAGATGGCGGAGTTTTCCCGCCACTTCATCCACCCTACGCTTACGCGATGTTTGATGTCGTCATCACAAGTTGCTTCTCTATTAATCATAGATCCCAGATATTTAAACTTTTCACACTTGGGAAGCACTCTTCCATTCAAGTAAATGTCTGGAATAGGCTGATGAGGGTCAGAGAACGGGCAGCACAGATACTCTGTCTTCTTTGAACTAATACGATACCCGTGTCCCTCAAAAATGTCCACCCACACATCAAGTGCTCGTTGTAGGGACGCCTGATCATCACTTATAATGGCCCCATCGTCAGCAAAGAATAGCTGGTGCACATTGGGGTCCGTCACTTTTCCTTCAAGCAAGCAATCAAGGACTGCTATAAAAAGCAATGGGCTGAGGACGCTCCCTTGGTGTACACCGACTTTGATTGCGAACTCTTCGGTGACTCCTGCGGTGCATCTTACTCTTGTCGTTGCTCTCTCGTACATGTCCATAATCACTCGCACGTAGGTTTCTGGAACTCCTTTTTGTCTTAGCGCTACCCATAAAAGATCTCTTGGTTGCCGGTCAAAGGCCTTCTCGAAATCAACCAACACCATATGCAAGTCCTTTGAAGAATCACGATGCTTTTCCATCATGATCCTTATACTTTGGATTGCATCTGTTGTTGATTTACCCGAGACAAACCCGCACTGGTCATCAGATAGTCGTATTATTTTCCGCAGTCGGCTATCTAATACCCGTTCAACGATCTTCATGGTGTGCGACATCAGCTTGACAGAACGGTAGTTATCACAATTTCGCGTATCACCCTTTCCTTTGTGCAATGGAAGAAGATAGCTTTCCCTCCATTGATTAGGCATAGTGTCGCCTCTCATAAGTTTGGAGATAAGAACCATGAGCCATCTAGACCCGATGTCTCCCATCTTTTTCCAGAACTCACAGGGTATCCCGTCCGGCCCAACAGCTTTTCTTTTCTTGGAGTTTTTAACCGCGTACCGAACTTCTTCGACTGTGATGTCGGGTATTTCGGCATGATTCGGGGCGGCTCTTGGAAAGTACACTCGGGGAAACTGTTCGTTCAGAAGTTCCTCGCAATACTGTCGCCATCTGTGGAGAATTTTTTCGTCTTCCACAAGGAGTTGGCCTTCAGCATTGTTAATAAACTTTGGGAAACGAATCTCCTGAGCATTTCTTCTTCTCTGGGCGGCTATCTTAAAGATATTTGCTCCTTTGTTCAAATTGTTTTGTCGAAGCTCCTGGGTAGCCTGGTTCCTGTCAGACGCGGAAGACGATATTTCTTCCAACTCCTGATAGAGGCCTTCCATGCTTTTCGCTTTGAATTCGGCGCATTTTTTCTTCGCGATAACTTTGCAACATCTATATACCTTTTCACGGCGAGCTTTTTCCTCTCTATTAGTAGAAGAGCACTTTGACCAAGCTTGGAAAGCCATTTTCTTTTCGTGTATCACTGCTTTGGCTTCGTCTGTCCACCACCAGGTTTCTTTTGCGTGTTGGCAGGGGCCTTTAGATTCGATCAAATATCTACTGAACATTTTGGTTGTCCTTAGTATTGTTATAGCAATATTTGAAGGCTATAAGATGTCCTTCAAGATGGTGGTATTGCTATCTCGATAACCTTAACGGTTCTCGAGATATTGACATTAGAGTTATTCTCCAGCGTACATTATTACATGCTTTTTCTTACATTCGATCAAATATCTACTGAACATTTTGGTTGTCCTTATTATTGTTATAGCAATCTTTGTAGCATATAAGATGTTCTTCAAGATGGTGGTCTTGCTATCTCGATAACCTTAACGGTCCTTGGGATATTAACATTAAAGTTACTCTCCAGCGTACATTAGTACATGTTTTTTCTTACATTCTATCAAATATCTACTGAACATTTTGGTTGTCCTTAGTATTGTTATAGCAATATTTGAAGGTTATAAGATGTCGTTCAAGATGGTGGTCTTGCTATCTCGATAACCTTAACGGATCTCGAGATATTGACATTAGACTTATTCTCCAGCGTACATTAGTACATGCTTTTTCTTACATTCGATCAAATATCTGCTGAACATTTCAGTCGTCTTAAGTATTGATATAGCAATATTTGAAGGCTATAAGATGTCCTTCAAGATGGTGGTATTGCTATGTCGATAACCTTAACGGTCCTTGAGATATTGACATTAGAGTTATTCTCCAGCGTACATTAGTACATGCTTTTTCTTACATTCGATCAAATATCTACTGAACATTTTGGTTGTCCTTAGTATTGTTATAGCAATATTTGAAGGCTATAAGATGTCCTTCAAGATGATGGTATTGCTACGTCGATAACCTTAACGGTCCTTGAGATATTGACATTAGAGTTATTCTCCAGCGTACATTAGTACATGCTTTTTCTTACATTCGATCAAATATCTACTGAACATTTTGGTTGTCCTTAGTATTGTTATAGCAATATTTGAAGGCTATAAGATGTCCTTCAAGATGGTGGTATTGCTATGTCGATAACCTTAACGGTTCTCGAGATATTGACATTAGAGTTATTCTCCAGTGTACATTAGTACATGCTTTTTCTTACATTCGATCAAATATCTACTGAACATTTTGGTTGTCCTTAGTATTGTTATAGCAATATTTGAAGGCTATAAGATGTCCTTCAAGATGGTGGTATTGCTATCTCGATAACCTTAACGGTTCTCGAGATATTGACATTAGAGTTATTCTCCAGCGTACATTAGTACATGCTTTTTCTTACATTCGATCAAATATCTACTGAACATTTTGGTTGTCCTAAGTGTTGTTATAGCAATATTTGAAGTTTATAAGATGTCCTTCAATATGGTGGTCTTGATATGTCGATAACCTTAACGGTCTTTGGGATATTAACATTAAAGTTACTCTCCAGCGTACATTAGTACATGCTTTTTCTTACATTCTATCAAATATCTGCTGAATATTTCGGTTGTCCTTAGTATTGTTATAGGAATCTTTGTAGCATATAAGATGTCCTTCACGATGGTGGTCTTGCTATGTCGACAACCTTAACCATTCTCGAGATATTGAGATTTGAATTGTGCTCCCGCATACTTTAGTGTATGCTTTTTCTCCATTTCTATCAAATATCTACTGAACAGTTTACTTGTCCATAGCATTGTTATGACAATATTCGAAGGTTATAAGATGTCCTTCAAGATGGTGGTATTGCTATGTCGATATCCTTAACGGTCCTTGAGATATTGACATTAAAGTTATTCTCCAGCGTACATTAGCACATGCTTTTTCTTACATTCTATCAAATATCTGCTGAATATTTCGGTTGTCCTTAGTATTTTTATAGCAATATTTGAAGGTTATAAGATGTTCTTCAAGATGGTGGTCTTGCTATCTCGATAACCTTAACGGTCCTTGGGATAACCTTAACGGTTCTCGAGATATTGACATTAGGGTTATTCTCCAGCGTACATTAGTACATGCTTTTTCTTACATTCGATCAAATATCTACTGAACATTTTGGTTGTCCTAAGTGTTGTTATAGCAATATTTGAAGGTTATAAGATGTCCTTCAGTATGGTGGTCTTGATATGTCGATAACCTTAACGGTCTTTGGGATATTAACATTAAAGTTACTTTCCAGCGTACATTAGTACATGCTTTTTCTTACATTCTATCAAATATCTGCTGAATATTTCGGTTGTCCTTAGTATTGTTATAGGAATCTTTGTAGCATATAAGATGTCCTTCACGATGGTGGTCTTGCTATGTCGACAACCTTAACCATTCTCGAGATATTGAGATTTGAATTGTGCTCCCGCATACTTTAGTGTATGCTTTTTCTCCATTTCTATCAAATATCTACTGAACAGTTTACTTGTCCATAGCATTGTTATGACAATATTCGAAGGTTATAAGATGTCCTTCAAGATGGTGGTATTGCTATGTCGATATCCTTAACGGTCCTTGAGATATTGACATTAAAGTTATTCTCCAGCGTACATTAGCACATGCTTTTTCTTACATTCTATCAAATATCTGCCGAATATTTCGGTTGTCCTTAGTATTTTTATAGCAATATTTGAAGGTTATAAGATGTTCTTCAAGATGGTGGTCTTGCTATCTCGATAACCTTAACGGTCCTTGGGATATTAACATTAAAGTTACTCTCCAGCGTACATTAGTACATGTTTTTTCTTACATTCTATCAAATATCTGCTGAATATTTCGGTTGTCCTTAGTATTGTTATAGCAATCTTTGTAGCATATAAGATGTCCTTCACGATGGTGGTCTTGCTATGTCGACAACCTTAACCATTCTCGAGATATTGACATTTGAATTGTGCTCCCGCATACTTTAGTGTATGCTTTTTCTCCGTTTCTATCAAATATCTGCTGAACAGTTTACTTGTCCATAGCATTGTTATGACAATAATTGAAGGCTATAAAATGTCCTTCAAGAAGGTGGTATTGCTATGTCGATATTCTTAACGGTCCTTGAGATATTGACATTAAAGTTATTCCCCAGCGTACATTAGCACATGCTTTTTCTTACATTCTATCAAATATCTACTAAACATTTTGGTTGTCCTTAGCATTGTTATGACAATATTCGAAGGTTATAAGATGTTCTTCAAGATGGTGGTATTGCTATGTCGATATCCTTAACGGTCCTTGAGATATTGACATTAAAGTTATTCTCCAGCGTACATTAGCACATGCTTTTTCTTACATTCGATCAAATATCTACTGAACATTTTGGTTGTCCTTAGTATTGTTATAGCAATATTTGAAGGCTATAAGATGTCCTTCAAGATGGTGGTATTGCTATGTCGATAACCTTAACGGTTCTCGAGATATTGACATTAGAGTTATTAGTATTGTTATAGCAATATTTGAAGGCTATAAGATGTCCTTCAAGATGGTGGTATTGCTATGTCGATAACCTTAACGGTTCTCGAGATATTGACATTAGAGTTATTCTCCAGCGTACATTAGTACATGCTTTTTCTTACATTCGATCAAATATCTACTGAACATTTCGGTTGTCCTTAGTATTGTTATAGCAATATTTGAAGGCTATAAGATGTCCTTCAAGATGGTGGTATTGCTATCTCGATAACCTTAACGGTTCTCGAGATATTGACATTAGAGTTATTCTCCAGCGTACATTATTACATGCTTTTTCTTACATTCGATCAAATATCTACTGAACATTTTGGTTGTCCTTAGTATTGTTATAGCAATATTTGAAGGCTATAAGATGTCCTTCAAGATGGTGGTATTGCTACGTCGATAACCTTAACGGTTCTCGAGATATTGACATTAGAGTTATTCTCCAGTGTACATTAGTACATGCTTTTTCTTACATTCGATCAAATATCTACTGAACATTTTGGTTGTCCTTAGTATTGTTATAGCAATATTTGAAGGCTATAAGATGTCCTTCAAGATGGTGGTATTGCTATCTCGATAACCTTAACGGTTCTCGAGATATTGACATTAGAGTTATTCTCCAGCGTACATTAGTACATGCTTTTTCTTACATTCGATCAAATATCTACTGAACATTTTGGTTGTCCTAAGTGTTGTTATAGCAATATTTGAAGGTTATAAGATGTCCTTCAATATGGTGGTCTTGATATGTCGATAACCTTAACGGTCTTTGGGATATTAACATTAAAGTTACTCTCCAGCGTACATTAGTACATGCTTTTTCTTACATTCTATCAAATATCTGCTGAATATTTCGGTTGTCCTTAGTATTGTTATAGGAATCTTTGTAGCATATAAGATGTCCTTCACGATGGTGGTCTTGCTATGTCGACAACCTTAACCATTCTCGAGATATTGAGATTTGAATTGTGCTCCCGCATACTTTAGTGTATGCTTTTTCTCCATTTCTATCAAATATCTACTGAACAGTTTACTTGTCCATAGCATTGTTATGACAATATTCGAAGGTTATAAGATGTCCTTCAAGATGGTGGTATTGCTATGTCGATATCCTTAACGGTCCTTGAGATATTGACATTAAAGTTATTCTCCAGCGTACATTAGCACATGCTTTTTCTTACATTCTATCAAATATCTACTGAACATTTTGGTTGTCCTTTTACTTTTACTTTTACTTTTTTATCCCGGCGTCGTTATGGTCAGAAGTGTAGGACCATAACCTTCCCACTTAACTGCATTCCTACTGGTCCGCTTGTGGGGTCCGCCGGTTTGACCTCAGAAAGTAGCGGCAGGCTTCCCGGTTTGGGATTACTTCATCGCTGAGGCCAATCAAATGCTGGTGTTTTTGCATTTGTTTGCACCAATTGTTTTTCGGCCTGCCTTTTTTGCGTGTTGAAATTGGAATGTTGATTGATAACGCCTTTTGGACGGGGTTCAAAGGATCTCTCCTTTGAACATGGCAATACCAACTGAGTCGGTCGCGCTCTATATTTCTTGTGATGGTTTCTTTTACGTGGAGGCTTCCTCGGATCTTTGAACTTCTAATTCTGTCACGCTTTGTTACTCCCGCTGTCATGCGAAGCATCTTCATCTCAGTTGCCGTTAATTTGCTCTCATACTTTTTGTGCATTGTCCAGCATTGTGAACCGTATGTGAGCGCCGGACGTACAACTGAAGTGTAGAGCCTTCCTTTCAGCTTAGGGGGAAATTTTCGATCACAGAGGTTGGCGGAGTTTTCCCGCCACTTCATCCACCCTACGCTTACGCGATGTTTGATGTCGTCATCACAAGTTGCTTCTCTATTAATCATAGATCCCAGATATTTAAACTTTTCACACTTGGGAAGCACTCTTCCATTCAAGTAAATGTCTGGAATAGGCTGATGAGGGTCAGAGAACGGGCAGCACAGATACTCTGTCTTCTTTGAACTAATACGATACCCGTGTCCCTCAAAAATGTCCACCCACACATCAAGTGCTCGTTGTAGGGACGCCTGATCATCACTTATAATGGCCCCATCGTCAGCAAAGAATAGCTGGTGCACATTGGGGTCCGTCACTTTTCCTTCAAGCAAGCAATCAAGGACTGCTATAAAAAGCAGTGGGCTGAGGACGCTCCCTTGGTGTACACCGACTTTGATTGCGAACTCTTCGGTGACTCCTGCGGTGCATCTTACTCTTGTCGTTGCTCTCTCGTACATGTCCATAATCACTCGCACGTAGGTTTCTGGAACTCCTTTTTGTCTTAGCGCTACCCATAAAAGATCTCTTGGTTGCCGGTCAAAGGCCTTCTCGAAATCAACCAACACCATATGCAAGTCCTTTGAAGAATCACGATGCTTTTCCATCATGATCCTTATACTTTGGATTGCATCTGTTGTTGATTTACCCGAGACAAACCCGCACTGGTCATCAGATAGTCGTATTATTTTCCGCAGTCGGCTATCTAATACCCGTTCAACGATCTTCATGGTGTGCGACATCAGCTTGACAGAACGGTAGTTATCACAATTTCGCGTATCACCCTTTCCTTTGTGCAATGGAAGAAGATAGCTTTCCCTCCATTGATTAGGCATAGTGTCGCCTCTCATAAGTTTGGAGATAAGAACCATGAGCCATCTAGACCCGATGTCTCCCATCTTTTTCCAGAACTCACAGGGTATCCCGTCCGGCCCAACAGCTTTTCTTTTCTTGGAGTTTTTAACCGCGTACCGAACTTCTTCGACTGTGATGTCGGGTATTTCGGCATGATTCGGGGCGGCTCTTGGAAAGTACACTCGGGGAAACTGTTCGTTCAGAAGTTCCTCGCAATACTGTCGCCATCTGTGGAGAATTTTTTCGTCTTCCACAAGGAGTTGGCCTTCAGCATTGTTAATAAACTTTGGGAAACGAATCTCCTGAGCATTTCTTCTTCTCTGGGCGGCTATCTTAAAGATATTTGCTCCTTTGTTCAAATTGTTTTGTCGAAGCTCCTGGGTAGCCTGGTTCCTGTCAGACGCGGAAGACGATATTTCTTCCAACTCCTGATAGAGGCCTTCCATGCTTTTCGCTTTGAATTCGGCGCATTTTTTCTTCGCGATAACTTTGCAACATCTATATACCTTTTCACGACGAGCTTTTTCCTCTCTATTAGTAGAAGAGCACTTTGACCAAGCTTGGAAAGCCATTTTCTTTTCGTGTATCACTGCTTTGGCTTCGTCTGTCCACCACCAGGTTTCTTTTGCGTGTTGGCAGGGGCCTTTAGATTCGATCAAATATCTACTGAACATTTTGGTTGTCCTTAGTATTGTTATAGCAATATTTGAAGGCTATAAGATGTCCTTCAAGATGGTGGTATTGCTATCTCGATAACCTTAACGGTTCTCGAGATATTGACATTAGAGTTATTCTCCAGCGTACATTATTACATGCTTTTTCTTACATTCGATCAAATATCTACTGAACATTTTGGTTGTCCTTAGTATTGTTATAGCAATATTTGAAGGCTATAAGATGTCCTTCAAGATGGTGGTATTGCTACGTCGATAACCTTAACGGTTCTCGAGATATTGACATTAGAGTTATTCTCCAGTGCACATTAGTACATGCTTTTTCTTACATTCGATCAAATATCTACTGAATATTTCGGTTGTCCTTAGTATTGTTATAGCAATATTTGAAGGCTATAAGATGTCCTTCAAGATGGTGGTATTGCTATCTCGATAACCTTAACGGTTCTCGAGATATTGACATTAGAGTTATTCTCCAGCGTACATTAGTACATGCTTTTTCTTACATTCGATCAAATATCTACTGAACATTTTGGTTGTCCTAAGTGTTGTTATAGCAATATTTGAAGGTTATAAGATGTCCTTCACGATGGTGGTCTTGCTATGTCGACAACCTTAACCATTCTCGAGATATTGACATTTGAATTGTGCTCCCGCATACTTTAGTGTATGCTTTTTCTCCGTTTCTATCAAATATCTGCTGAACAGTTTACTTGTCCATAGCATTGTTATGACAATAATTGAAGGCTATAAAATGTCCTTCAAGAAGGTGGTATTGCTATGTCGATATTCTTAACGGTCCTTGAGATATTGACATTAAAGTTATTCCCCAGCGTACATTAGCACATGCTTTTTCTTACATTCTATCAAATATCTACTAAACATTTTGGTTGTCCTTAGCATTGTTATGACAATATTCGAAGGTTATAAGATGTTCTTCAAGATGGTGGTATTGCTATGTCGATATCCTTAACGGTCCTTGAGATATTGACATTAAAGTTATTCTCCAGCGTACATTAGCACATGCTTTTTCTTACATTCGATCAAATATCTACTGAACATTTTGGTTGTCCTTAGTATTGTTATAGCAATATTTGAAGGCTATAAGATGTCCTTCAAGATGGTGGTATTGCTATGTCGATAACCTTAACGGTTCTCGAGATATTGACATTAGAGTTATTCTCCAGCGTACATTATTACATGCTTTTTCTTACATTCGATCAAATATCTACTGAACATTTTGGTTGTCCTTATTATTGTTATAGCAATCTTTGTAGCATATAAGATGTTCTTCAAGATGGTGGTCTTGCTATCTCGATAACCTTAACGGTCCTTGGGATATTAACATTAAAGTTACTCTCCAGCGTACATTAGTACATGTTTTTTCTTACATTCTATCAAATATCTACTGAACATTTTGGTTGTCCTTAGTATTGTTATAGCAATATTTGAAGGTTATAAGATGTCGTTCAAGATGGTGGTCTTGCTATCTCGATAACCTTAACGGATCTCGAGATATTGACATTAGACTTATTCTCCAGCGTACATTAGTACATGCTTTTTCTTACATTCGATCAAATATCTGCTGAACATTTCAGTCGTCTTAAGTATTGATATAGCAATATTTGAAGGCTATAAGATGTCCTTCAAGATGGTGGTATTGCTATGTCGATAACCTTAACGGTCCTTGAGATATTGACATTAGAGTTATTCTCCAGCGTACATTAGTACATGCTTTTTCTTACATTCGATCAAATATCTACTGAACATTTTGGTTGTCCTTAGTATTGTTATAGCAATATTTGAAGGCTATAAGATGTCCTTCAAGATGATGGTATTGCTACGTCGATAACCTTAACGGTCCTTGAGATATTGACATTAGAGTTATTCTCCAGCGTACATTAGTACATGCTTTTTCTTACATTCGATCAAATATCTACTGAACATTTTGGTTGTCCTTAGTATTGTTATAGCAATATTTGAAGGCTATAAGATGTCCTTCAAGATGGTGGTATTGCTATGTCGATAACCTTAACGGTTCTCGAGATATTGACATTAGAGTTATTCTCCAGTGTACATTAGTACATGCTTTTTCTTACATTCGATCAAATATCTACTGAACATTTTGGTTGTCCTTAGTATTGTTATAGCAATATTTGAAGGCTATAAGATGTCCTTCAAGATGGTGGTATTGCTATCTCGATAACCTTAACGGTTCTCGAGATATTGACATTAGAGTTATTCTCCAGCGTACATTAGTACATGCTTTTTCTTACATTCGATCAAATATCTACTGAACATTTTGGTTGTCCTAAGTGTTGTTATAGCAATATTTGAAGTTTATAAGATGTCCTTCAATATGGTGGTCTTGATATGTCGATAACCTTAACGGTCTTTGGGATATTAACATTAAAGTTACTCTCCAGCGTACATTAGTACATGCTTTTTCTTACATTCTATCAAATATCTGCTGAATATTTCGGTTGTCCTTAGTATTGTTATAGGAATCTTTGTAGCATATAAGATGTCCTTCACGATGGTGGTCTTGCTATGTCGACAACCTTAACCATTCTCGAGATATTGAGATTTGAATTGTGCTCCCGCATACTTTAGTGTATGCTTTTTCTCCATTTCTATCAAATATCTACTGAACAGTTTACTTGTCCATAGCATTGTTATGACAATATTCGAAGGTTATAAGATGTCCTTCAAGATGGTGGTATTGCTATGTCGATATCCTTAACGGTCCTTGAGATATTGACATTAAAGTTATTCTCCAGCGTACATTAGCACATGCTTTTTCTTACATTCTATCAAATATCTGCTGAATATTTCGGTTGTCCTTAGTATTTTTATAGCAATATTTGAAGGTTATAAGATGTTCTTCAAGATGGTGGTCTTGCTATCTCGATAACCTTAACGGTCCTTGGGATAACCTTAACGGTTCTCGAGATATTGACATTAGGGTTATTCTCCAGCGTACATTAGTACATGCTTTTTCTTACATTCGATCAAATATCTACTGAACATTTTGGTTGTCCTAAGTGTTGTTATAGCAATATTTGAAGGTTATAAGATGTCCTTCAGTATGGTGGTCTTGATATGTCGATAACCTTAACGGTCTTTGGGATATTAACATTAAAGTTACTTTCCAGCGTACATTAGTACATGCTTTTTCTTACATTCTATCAAATATCTGCTGAATATTTCGGTTGTCCTTAGTATTGTTATAGGAATCTTTGTAGCATATAAGATGTCCTTCACGATGGTGGTCTTGCTATGTCGACAACCTTAACCATTCTCGAGATATTGAGATTTGAATTGTGCTCCCGCATACTTTAGTGTATGCTTTTTCTCCATTTCTATCAAATATCTACTGAACAGTTTACTTGTCCATAGCATTGTTATGACAATATTCGAAGGTTATAAGATGTCCTTCAAGATGGTGGTATTGCTATGTCGATATCCTTAACGGTCCTTGAGATATTGACATTAAAGTTATTCTCCAGCGTACATTAGCACATGCTTTTTCTTACATTCTATCAAATATCTGCCGAATATTTCGGTTGTCCTTAGTATTTTTATAGCAATATTTGAAGGTTATAAGATGTTCTTCAAGATGGTGGTCTTGCTATCTCGATAACCTTAACGGTCCTTGGGATATTAACATTAAAGTTACTCTCCAGCGTACATTAGTACATGTTTTTTCTTACATTCTATCAAATATCTGCTGAATATTTCGGTTGTCCTTAGTATTGTTATAGCAATCTTTGTAGCATATAAGATGTCCTTCACGATGGTGGTCTTACTATGTCGACAACCTTAACCATTCTCGAGATATTGACATTTGAATTGTGCTCCCGCATACTTTAGTGTATGCTTTTTCTCCGTTTCTATCAAATATCTGCTGAACAGTTTACTTGTCCATAGCATTGTTATGACAATAATTGAAGGCTATAAAATGTCCTTCAAGAAGGTGGTATTGCTATGTCGATATTCTTAACGGTCCTTGAGATATTGACATTAAAGTTATTCCCCAGCGTACATTAGCACATGCTTTTTCTTACATTCTATCAAATATCTACTAAACATTTTGGTTGTCCTTAGCATTGTTATGACAATATTCGAAGGTTATAAGATGTTCTTCAAGATGGTGGTATTGCTATGTCGATATCCTTAACGGTCCTTGAGATATTGACATTAAAGTTATTCTCCAGCGTACATTAGCACATGCTTTTTCTTACATTCGATCAAATATCTACTGAACATTTTGGTTGTCCTTAGTATTGTTATAGCAATATTTGAAGGCTATAAGATGTCCTTCAAGATGGTGGTATTGCTATGTCGATAACCTTAACGGTTCTCGAGATATTGACATTAGAGTTATTCTCCAGCGTACATTAGTACATGCTTTTTCTTACATTCGATCAAATATCTACTGAACATTTCGGTTGTCCTTAGTATTGTTATAGCAATATTTGAAGGCTATAAGATGTCCTTCAAGATGGTGGTATTGCTATCTCGATAACCTTAACGGTTCTCGAGATATTGACATTAGAGTTATTCTCCAGCGTACATTATTACATGCTTTTTCTTACATTCGATCAAATATCTACTGAACATTTTGGTTGTCCTTAGTATTGTTATAGCAATATTTGAAGGCTATAAGATGTCCTTCAAGATGGTGGTATTGCTACGTCGATAACCTTAACGGTTCTCGAGATATTGACATTAGAGTTATTCTCCAGTGTACATTAGTACATGCTTTTTCTTACATTCGATCAAATATCTACTGAACATTTTGGTTGTCCTTAGTATTGTTATAGCAATATTTGAAGGCTATAAGATGTCCTTCAAGATGGTGGTATTGCTATCTCGATAACCTTAACGGTTCTCGAGATATTGACATTAGAGTTATTCTCCAGCGTACATTAGTACATGCTTTTTCTTACATTCGATCAAATATCTACTGAACATTTTGGTTGTCCTAAGTGTTGTTATAGCAATATTTGAAGGTTATAAGATGTCCTTCAATATGGTGGTCTTGATATGTCGATAACCTTAACGGTCTTTGGGATATTAACATTAAAGTTACTCTCCAGCGTACATTAGTACATGCTTTTTCTTACATTCTATCAAATATCTGCTGAATATTTCGGTTGTCCTTAGTATTGTTATAGGAATCTTTGTAGCATATAAGATGTCCTTCACGATGGTGGTCTTGCTATGTCGACAACCTTAACCATTCTCGAGATATTGAGATTTGAATTGTGCTCCCGCATACTTTAGTGTATGCTTTTTCTCCATTTCTATCAAATATCTACTGAACAGTTTACTTGTCCATAGCATTGTTATGACAATATTCGAAGGTTATAAGATGTCCTTCAAGATGGTGGTATTGCTATGTCGATATCCTTAACGGTCCTTGAGATATTGACATTAAAGTTATTCTCCAGCGTACATTAGCACATGCTTTTTCTTACATTCTATCAAATATCTACTGAACATTTTGGTTGTCCTTTTACTTTTACTTTTACTTTTTTATCCCGGCGTCGTTATGGTCAGAAGTGTAGGACCATAACCTTCCCACTTAACTGCATTCCTACTGGTCCGCTTGTGGGGTCCGCCGGTTTGACCTCAGAAAGTAGCGGCAGGCTTCCCGGTTTGGGATTACTTCATCGCTGAGGCCAATCAAATGCTGGTGTTTTTGCATTTGTTTGCACCAATTGTTTTTCGGCCTGCCTTTTTTGCGTGTTGAAATTGGAATGTTGATTGATAACGCCTTTTGGACGGGGTTCAAAGGATCTCTCCTTTGAACATGGCAATACCAACTGAGTCGGTCGCGCTCTATATTTCTTGTGATGGTTTCTTTTACGTGGAGGCTTCCTCGGATCTTTGAACTTCTAATTCTGTCACGCTTTGTTACTCCCGCTGTCATGCGAAGCATCTTCATCTCAGTTGCCGTTAATTTGCTCTCATACTTTTTGTGCATTGTCCAGCATTGTGAACCGTATGTGAGCGCCGGACGTACAACTGAAGTGTAGAGCCTTCCTTTCAGCTTAGGGGGAAATTTTCGATCACAGAAGATGGCGGAGTTTTCCCGCCACTTCATCCACCCTACGCTTACGCGATGTTTGATGTCGTCATCACAAGTTGCTTCTCTATTAATCATAGATCCCAGATATTTAAACTTTTCACACTTGGGAAGCACTCTTCCATTCAAGTAAATGTCTGGAATAGGCTGATGAGGGTCAGAGAACGGGCAGCACAGATACTCTGTCTTCTTTGAACTAATACGATACCCGTGTCCCTCAAAAATGTCCACCCACACATCAAGTGCTCGTTGTAGGGACGCCTGATCATCACTTATAATGGCCCCATCGTCAGCAAAGAATAGCTGGTGCACATTGGGGTCCGTCACTTTTCCTTCAAGCAAGCAATCAAGGACTGCTATAAAAAGCAATGGGCTGAGGACGCTCCCTTGGTGTACACCGACTTTGATTGCGAACTCTTCGGTGACTCCTGCGGTGCATCTTACTCTTGTCGTTGCTCTCTCGTACATGTCCATAATCACTCGCACGTAGGTTTCTGGAACTCCTTTTTGTCTTAGCGCTACCCATAAAAGATCTCTTGGTTGCCGGTCAAAGGCCTTCTCGAAATCAACCAACACCATATGCAAGTCCTTTGAAGAATCACGATGCTTTTCCATCATGATCCTTATACTTTGGATTGCATCTGTTGTTGATTTACCCGAGACAAACCCGCACTGGTCATCAGATAGTCGTATTATTTTCCGCAGTCGGCTATCTAATACCCGTTCAACGATCTTCATGGTGTGCGACATCAGCTTGACAGAACGGTAGTTATCACAATTTCGCGTATCACCCTTTCCTTTGTGCAATGGAAGAAGATAGCTTTCCCTCCATTGATTAGGCATAGTGTCGCCTCTCATAAGTTTGGAGATAAGAACCATGAGCCATCTAGACCCGATGTCTCCCATCTTTTTCCAGAACTCACAGGGTATCCCGTCCGGCCCAACAGCTTTTCTTTTCTTGGAGTTTTTAACCGCGTACCGAACTTCTTCGACTGTGATGTCGGGTATTTCGGCATGATTCGGGGCGGCTCTTGGAAAGTACACTCGGGGAAACTGTTCGTTCAGAAGTTCCTCGCAATACTGTCGCCATCTGTGGAGAATTTTTTCGTCTTCCACAAGGAGTTGGCCTTCAGCATTGTTAATAAACTTTGGGAAACGAATCTCCTGAGCATTTCTTCTTCTCTGGGCGGCTATCTTAAAGATATTTGCTCCTTTGTTCAAATTGTTTTGTCGAAGCTCCTGGGTAGCCTGGTTCCTGTCAGACGCGGAAGACGATATTTCTTCCAACTCCTGATAGAGGCCTTCCATGCTTTTCGCTTTGAATTCGGCGCATTTTTTCTTCGCGATACCTTTGCAACATCTATATACCTTTTCACGGCGAGCTTTTTCCTCTCTATTAGTAGAAGAGCACTTTGACCAAGCTTGGAAAGCCATTTTCTTTTCGTGTATCACTGCTTTGGCTTCGTCTGTCCACCACCAGGTTTCTTTTGCGTGTTGGCAGGGGCCTTTAGATTCGATCAAATATCTACTGAACATTTTGGTTGTCCTTAGTATTGTTATAGCAATATTTGAAGGCTATAAGATGTCCTTCAAGATGGTGGTATTGCTATCTCGATAACCTTAACGGTTCTCGAGATATTGACATTAGAGTTATTCTCCAGCGTACATTATTACATGCTTTTTCTTACATTCGATCAAATATCTACTGAACATTTTGGTTGTCCTTAGTATTGTTATAGCAATATTTGAAGGCTATAAGATGTCCTTCAAGATGGTGGTATTGCTACGTCGATAACCTTAACGGTTCTCGAGATATTGACATTAGAGTTATTCTCCAGTGCACATTAGTACATGCTTTTTCTTACATTCGATCAAATATCTACTGAATATTTCGGTTGTCCTTAGTATTGTTATAGCAATATTTGAAGGCTATAAGATGTCCTTCAAGATGGTGGTATTGCTATCTCGATAACCTTAACGGTTCTCGAGATATTGACATTAGAGTTATTCTCCAGCGTACATTAGTACATGCTTTTTCTTACATTCGATCAAATATCTACTGAACATTTTGGTTGTCCTAAGTGTTGTTATAGCAATATTTGAAGGTTATAAGATGTCCTTCAATATGGTGGTCTTGATATGTCGATAACCTTAACGGTCTTTGGGATATTAACATTAAAGTTACTCTCCAGCGTACATTAGTACATGCTTTTTCTTACATTCTATCACATATCTGCTGAATATTTCGGTTGTCCTTAGTATTGTTATAGGAATCTTTGTAGCATATAAGATGTCCTTCACGATGGTGGTCTTGCTATGTCGACAACCTTAACCATTCTCGAGATATTGAGATTTGCATTGTGCTCCCGCATACTTTAGTGTATGCTTTTTCTCCATTTCTATCAAATATCTACTGAACAGTTTACTTGTCCATAGCATTGTTATGACAATATTCGAAGGTTATAAGATGTCCTTCAAGATGGTGGTATTGCTATGTCGATATCCTTAACGGTCCTTGAGATATTGACATTAAAGTTATTCTCCAGCGTACATTAGCACATGCTTTTTCTTACATTCTATCAAATATCTACTGAACATTTTGGTTGTCCTTAGTATTGTTATAGCAATATTTGAAAGCTATAAGATGTCCTTCAAGATGGTGGTATTGCTATGTCGATAACCTTAACGTTTCTCGAGATATTGACATTAGAGTTATTCTCCAGCGTACATTAGTACATGCTTTTTCTTACATTCGATCAAATATCTACTGAACATTTTGGTTGTCCTAAGTGTTGTTATAGCAATATTTGAAGGTTATAAGATGTCCTTCAATATGGTGGTCTTGATATGTCGATAACCTTAACGGTCTTTGAAATATTAAAATTAAAGTTACTCTCCAGCGTACATTAGTACATGCTTTTTCTTACATTCTATCAAATATCTGCTGAATATTTCGGTTGTCCTTAGTATTGTTATAGGAATCTTTGTAGCATATAAGATGTCCTTCACGATGGTGGTCTTGCTATGTCGACAACCTTAACCATTCTCGAGATATTGAGATTTGAATTGTGCTCCCGCATACTTTAGTGTATGCTTTTTCTCCATTTCTATCAAATATCTACTGAACAGTTTACTTGTCCATAGCATTGTTATGACAATATTCGAAGGTTATAAGATGTCCTTCAAGATGGTGGTATTGCTATGTCGATATCCTTAACGGTCCTTGAGATATTGACATTAAAGTTATTCTCCAGCGTACATTAGCACATGCTTTTTCTTACATTCTATCAAATATCTGCTGAATATTTCGGTTGTCCTTAGTATTTTTATAGCAACATTTGAAGGTTATAAGATGTTCTTCAGATGGTGGTCTTGCTATCTCGATAACCTTAACGGTCCTTGGGATATTAACATTAAAGTTACTCTCCAGCGTACATTAGTACATGTTTTTTCTTACATTCTATCAAATATCTGCTGAATATTTCGGTTGTCCTTAGTATTGTTATAGCAATCTTTGTAGCATATAAGATGTCCTTCACGATGGTGGTCTTGCTATGTTGACAACCTTAACCATTCTCGAGATATTGACATTTGAATTGTGCTCCCGCATACTTTAGTGTATGCTTTTTCTCCGTTTCTATCAAATATCTGCTGAACAGTTTACTTGTCCATAGCATTGTTATGACAATAATTGAAGGCTATAAAATGTCCTTCAAGAAGGTGGTATTGCTATGTCGATATTCTTAACGGTCCTTGAGATATTGACATTAAAGTTATTCCCCAGCGTACATTAGCACATGCTTTTTCTTACATTCTATCAAATATCTACTAAACATTTTGGTTGTCCTTAGCATTGTTATGACAATATTCGAAGGTTATAAGATGTCCTTCAAGATGGTGGTATTGCTATGTCGATATCCTTAACGGTCCTTGAGATATTGACATTAAAGTTATTCTCCAGCGTACATTAGCACATGCTTTTTCTTACATTCGATCAAATATCTACTGAACATTTTGGTTGTCCTTAGTATTGTTATAGCAATATTTGAAGGCTATAAGATGTCCTTCAAGATGGTGGTATTGCTATGTCGATAACCTTAACGGTTCTCGAGATATTGACATTAGAGTTATTCTCCAGCGTACATTAGTACATGCTTTTTCTTACATTCGATCAAATATCTACTGAACATTTTGGTTGTCCTTAGTATTGTTATAGCAATATTTGAAGGCTATAAGATGTCCTTCAAGATGGTGGTATTGCTATCTCGATAACCTTAACGGTTCTCGAGATATTGACATTAGAGTTATTCTCCAGCGTACATTATTACATGCTTTTTCTTACATTCGATCAAATATCTACTGAACATTTTGGTTGTCCTTAGTATTGTTATAGCAATATTTGAAGGCTATAAGATGTCCTTCAAGATGGTGGTATTGCTACGTCGATAACCTTAACGGTCCTTGAGATATTGACATTAGAGTTATTCTCCAGCGTACATTAGTACATGCTTTTTCTTACATTCGATCAAATATCTGCTGAACATTTCAGTCGTCTTAAGTATTGATATAGCAATATTTGAAGGCTATAAGATGTCCTTCAAGATAGATTGCTATGTCGATAACCTTAACGGTTCTCGAGATATTGACATTAGAGTTATTCTCCAGCGTACATTAGTACATGCTTTTTCTTACATTCTATCAAATATCTGCTGAATATTTCGGTTGTCCTTAGTATTGTTATAGGAATCTTTGTAGCATATAAGATGTCCTTCACGATGGTGGTCTTGCTATGTCGACAACCTTAACCATTCTCGAGATATTGAGATTTGAATTGTGCTCCCGCATACTTTAGTGTATGCTTTTTCTCCATTTCTATCAAATATCTACTGAACAGTTTACTTGTCCATAGCATTGTTATGACAATATTCGAAGGTTATAAGATGTCCTTCAAGATGGTGGTATTGCTATGTCGATATCCTTAACGGTCCTTGAGATATTGACATTAAAGTTATTCTCCAGCGTACATTAGCACATGCTTTTTCTTACATTCTATCAAATATCTGCTGAATATTTCGGTTGTCCTTAGTATTTTTATAGCAATATTTGAAGGTTATAAGATGTTCTTCAAGATGGTGGTCTTGCTATCTCGATAACCTTAACGGTCCTTGGGATAACCTTAACGGTTCTCGAGATATTGACATTAGGGTTATTCTCCAGCGTACATTAGTACATGCTTTTTCTTACATTCGATCAAATATCTACTGAACATTTTGGTTGTCCTAAGTGTTGTTATAGCAATATTTGAAGGTTATAAGATGTCCTTCAGTATGGTGGTCTTGATATGTCGATAACCTTAACGGTCTTTGGGATATTAACATTAAAGTTACTCTCCAGCGTACATTAGTACATGCTTTTTCTTACATTCTATCAAATATCTGCTGAATATTTCGGTTGTCCTTAGTATTGTTATAGGAATCTTTGTAGCATATAAGATGTCCTTCACGATGGTGGTCTTGCTATGTCGACAACCTTAACCATTCTCGAGATATTGAGATTTGAATTGTGCTCCCGCATACTTTAGTGTATGCTTTTTCTCCATTTCTATCAAATATCTACTGAACAGTTTACTTGTCCATAGCATTGTTATGACAATATTCGAAGGTTATAAGATGTCCTTCAAGATGGTGGTATTGCTATGTCGATATCCTTAACGGTCCTTGAGATATTGACATTAAAGTTATTCTCCAGCGTACATTAGCACATGCTTTTTCTTACATTCTATCAAATATCTGCTGAATATTTCGGTTGTCCTTAGTATTTTTATAGCAATATTTGAAGGTTATAAGATGTTCTTCAAGATGGTGGTCTTGCTATCTCGATAACCTTAACGGTCCTTGGGATAACCTTAACGGTTCTCGAGATATTGACATTAGGGTTATTCTCCAGCGTACATTAGTACATGCTTTTTCTTACATTCGATCAAATATCTACTGAACATTTTGGTTGTCCTAAGTGTTGTTATAGCAATATTTGAAGGTTATAAGATGTCCTTCAGTATGGTGGTCTTGATATGTCGATAACCTTAACGGTCTTTGGGATATTAACATTAAAGTTACTTTCCAGCGTACATTAGTACATGCTTTTTCTTACATTCTATCAAATATCTGCTGAATATTTCGGTTGTCCTTAGTATTGTTATAGGAATCTTTGTAGCATATAAGATGTCCTTCACGATGGTGGTCTTGCTATGTCGACAACCTTAACCATTCTCGAGATATTGAGATTTGAATTGTGCTCCCGCATACTTTAGTGTATGCTTTTTCTCCATTTCTATCAAATATCTACTGAACAGTTTACTTGTCCATAGCATTGTTATGACAATATTCGAAGGTTATAAGATGTCCTTCAAGATGGTGGTATTGCTATGTCGATATCCTTAACGGTCCTTGAGATATTGACATTAAAGTTATTCTCCAGCGTACATTAGCACATGCTTTTTCTTACATTCTATCAAATATCTGCCGAATATTTCGGTTGTCCTTAGTATTTTTATAGCAATATTTGAAGGTTATAAGATGTTCTTCAAGATGGTGGTCTTGCTATCTCGATAACCTTAACGGTCCTTGGGATATTAACATTAAAGTTACTCTCCAGCGTACATTAGTACATGTTTTTTCTTACATTCTATCAAATATCTGCTGAATATTTCGGTTGTCCTTAGTATTGTTATAGCAATCTTTGTAGCATATAAGATGTCCTTCACGATGGTGGTCTTGCTATGTCGACAACCTTAACCATTCTCGAGATATTGACATTTGAATTGTGCTCCCGCATACTTTAGTGTATGCTTTTTCTCCGTTTCTATCAAATATCTGCTGAACAGTTTACTTGTCCATAGCATTGTTATGACAATAATTGAAGGCTATAAAATGTCCTTCAAGAAGGTGGTATTGCTATGTCGATATTCTTAACGGTCCTTGAGATATTGACATTAAAGTTATTCCCCAACGTACATTAGCACATGCTTTTTCTTACATTCTATCAAATATCTACTAAACATTTTGGTTGTCCTTAGCATTGTTATGACAATATTCGAAGGTTATAAGATGTTCTTCAAGATGGTGGTATTGCTATGTCGATATCCTTAACGGTCCTTGAGATATTGACATTAAAGTTATTCTCCAGCGTACATTAGCACATGCTTTTTCTTACATTCGATCAAATATCTACTGAACATTTTGGTTGTCCTTAGTATTGTTATAGCAATATTTGAAGGCTATAAGATGTCCTTCAAGATGGTGGTATTGCTACGTCGATAACCTTAACGGTTCTCGAGATATTGACATTAGAGTTATTCTCCAGTGTACATTAGTACATGCTTTTTCTTACATTCGATCAAATATCTACTGAACATTTTGGTTGTCCTTAGTATTGTTATAGCAATATTTGAAGGCTATAAGATGTCCTTCAAGATGGTGGTATTGCTATCTCGATAACCTTAACGGTTCTCGAGATATTGACATTAGAGTTATTCTCCAGCGTACATTAGTACATGCTTTTTCTTACATTCGATCAAATATCTACTGAACATTTTGGTTGTCCTAAGTGTTGTTATAGCAATATTTGAAGGTTATAAGATGTCCTTCAATATGGTGGTCTTGATATGTCGATAACCTTAACGGTCTTTGGGATATTAACATTAAAGTTACTCTCCAGCGTACATTAGTACATGCTTTTTCTTACATTCTATCAAATATCTGCTGAATATTTCGGTTGTCCTTAGTATTGTTATAGGAATCTTTGTAGCATATAAGATGTCCTTCACGATGGTGGTCTTGCTATGTCGACAACCTTAACCATTCTCGAGATATTGAGATTTGAATTGTGCTCCCGCATACTTTAGTGTATGCTTTTTCTCCATTTCTATCAAATATCTACTGAACAGTTTACTTGTCCATAGCATTGTTATGACAATATTCGAAGGTTATAAGATGTCCTTCAAGATGGTGGTATTGCTATGTCGATATCCTTAACGGTCCTTGAGATATTGACATTAAAGTTATTCTCCAGCGTACATTAGCACATGCTTTTTCTTACATTCTATCAAATATCTACTGAACATTTTGGTTGTCCTTAGTATTGTTATAGCAACATTTGAAGGCTATAAGATGTCCTTCAAGATGGTGGTATTGCTATGTCGATAACCTTAACGGTTCTCGAGATATTGACATTAGAGTTATTCTCCAGAGTACATTAGTACATGCTTTTTCTTACATTCGATCAAATATCTACTGAACATTTTGGTTGTCCTTAGTATTGTTATAGCAATATTTGAAGGCTATAAGATGTCCTTCAAGATGGTGGTATTGCTATCTCGATAACCTTAACGGTTCTCGAGATATTGACATTAGAGTTATTCTCCAGCGTACATTATTACATGCTTTTTCTTACATTCGATCAAATATCTACTGAACATTTTGGTTGTCCTTAGTATTGTTATAGCAATATTTGAAGGCTATAAGATGTCCTTCAAGATGGTGGTATTGCTACGTCGATAACCTTAACGGTTCTCGAGATATTGACATTAGAGTTATTCTCCAGTGCACATTAGTACATGCTTTTTCTTACATTCGATCAAATATCTACTGAATATTTCGGTTGTCCTTAGTATTGTTATAGCAATATTTGAAGGCTATAAGATGTCCTTCAAGATGGTGGTATTGCTATCTCGATAACCTTAACGGTTCTCGAGATATTGACATTAGAGTTATTCTCCAGCGTACATTAGTACATGCTTTTTCTTACATTCGATCAAATATCTACTGAACATTTTGGTTGTCCTAAGTGTTGTTATAGCAATATTTGAAGGTTATAAGATGTCCTTCAATATGGTGGTCTTGATATGTCGATAACCTTAACGGTCTTTGGGATATTAACATTAAAGTTACTCTCCAGCGTACATTAGTACATGCTTTTTCTTACATTCTATCAAATATCTGCTGAATATTTCGGTTGTCCTTAGTATTGTTATAGGAATCTTTGTAGCATATAAGATGTCCTTCACGATGGTGGTCTTGCTATGTCGACAACCTTAACCATTCTCGAGATATTGAGATTTGCATTGTGCTCCCGCATACTTTAGTGTATGCTTTTTCTCCATTTCTATCAAATATCTACTGAACAGTTTACTTGTCCATAGCATTGTTATGACAATATTCGAAGGTTATAAGATGTCCTTCAAGATGGTGGTATTGCTATGTCGATATCCTTAACGGTCCTTGAGATATTGACATTAAAGTTATTCTCCAGCGTACATTAGCACATGCTTTTTCTTACATTCTATCAAATATCTACTGAACATTTTGGTTGTCCTTAGTATTGTTATAGCAATATTTGAAAGCTATAAGATGTCCTTCAAGATGGTGGTATTGCTATGTCGATAACCTTAACGGTTCTCGAGATATTGACATTAGAGTTATTCTCCAGCGTACATTAGTACATGCTTTTTCTTACATTCGATCAAATATCTACTGAACATTTTGGTTGTCCTAAGTGTTGTTATAGCAATATTTGAAGGTTATAAGATGTCCTTCAATATGGTGGTCTTGATATGTCGATGACCTTAACGGTCTTTGAAATATTAAAATTAAAGTTACTCTCCAGCGTACATTAGTACATGCTTTTTCTTACATTCTATCAAATATCTGCTGAATATTTCGGTTGTCCTTAGTATTGTTATAGGAATCTTTGTAGCATATAAGATGTCCTTCACGATGGTGGTCTTGCTATGTCGACAACCTTAACCATTCTCGAGATATTGACATTTGAATTGTGCTCCCGCATACTTTAGTGTATGCTTTTTCTCCATTTCTATCAAATATCTACTGAACAGTTTACTTGTCCATAGCATTGTTATGACAATATTCGAAGGTTATAAGATGTCCTTCAAGATGGTGGTATTGCTATGTCGATATCCTTAACGGTCCTTGAGATATTGACATTAAAGTTATTCTCCAGCGTACATTAGCACATGCTTTTTCTTACATTCTATCAAATATCTGCTGAATATTTCGGTTGTCCTTAGTATTTTTATAGCAACATTTGAAGGTTATAAGATGTTCTTCAGATGGTGGTCTTGCTATCTCGATAACCTTAACGGTCCTTGGGATATTAACATTAAAGTTACTCTCCAGCGTACATTAGTACATGTTTTTTCTTACATTCTATCAAATATCTGCTGAATATTTCGGTTGTCCTTAGTATTGTTATAGCAATCTTTGTAGCATATAAGATGTCCTTCACGATGGTGGTCTTGCTATGTTGACAACCTTAACCATTCTCGAGATATTGACATTTGAATTGTGCTCCCGCATACTTTAGTGTATGCTTTTTCTCCGTTTCTATCAAATATCTGCTGAACAGTTTACTTGTCCATAGCATTGTTATGACAATAATTGAAGGCTATAAAATGTCCTTCAAGAAGGTGGTATTGCTATGTCGATATTCTTAACGGTCCTTGAGATATTGACATTAAAGTTATTCCCCAGCGTACATTAGCACATGCTTTTTCTTACATTCTATCAAATATCTACTAAACATTTTGGTTGTCCTTAGCATTGTTATGACAATATTCGAAGGTTATAAGATGTCCTTCAAGATGGTGGTATTGCTATGTCGATATCCTTAACGGTCCTTGAGATATTGACATTAAAGTTATTCTCCAGCGTACATTAGCACATGCTTTTTCTTACATTCGATCAAATATCTACTGAACATTTTGGTTGTCCTTAGTATTGTTATAGCAATATTTGAAGGCTATAAGATGTCCTTCAAGATGGTGGTATTGCTATGTCGATAACCTTAACGGTTCTCGAGATATTGACATTAGAGTTATTCTCCAGCGTACATTAGTACATGCTTTTTCTTACATTCGATCAAATATCTACTGAACATTTTGGTTGTCCTTAGTATTGTTATAGCAATATTTGAAGGCTATAAGATGTCCTTCAAGATGGTGGTATTGCTATCTCGATAACCTTAACGGTTCTCGAGATATTGACATTAGAGTTATTCTCCAGCGTACATTATTACATGCTTTTTCTTACATTCGATCAAATATCTACTGAACATTTTGGTTGTCCTTAGTATTGTTATAGCAATATTTGAAGGCTATAAGATGTCCTTCAAGATGGTGGTATTGCTACGTCGATAACCTTAACGGTCCTTGAGATATTGACATTAGAGTTATTCTCCAGCGTACATTAGTACATGCTTTTTCTTACATTCGATCAAATATCTGCTGAACATTTCAGTCGTCTTAAGTATTGATATAGCAATATTTGAAGGCTATAAGATGTCCTTCAAGATAGATTGCTATGTCGATAACCTTAACGGTTCTCGAGATATTGACATTAGAGTTATTCTCCAGCGTACATTAGTACATGCTTTTTCTTACATTCTATCAAATATCTGCTGAATATTTCGGTTGTCCTTAGTATTGTTATAGGAATCTTTGTAGCATATAAGATGTCCTTCACGATGGTGGTCTTGCTATGTCGACAACCTTAACCATTCTCGAGATATTGAGATTTGAATTGTGCTCCCGCATACTTTAGTGTATGCTTTTTCTCCATTTCTATCAAATATCTACTGAACAGTTTACTTGTCCATAGCATTGTTATGACAATATTCGAAGGTTATAAGATGTCCTTCAAGATGGTGGTATTGCTATGTCGATATCCTTAACGGTCCTTGAGATATTGACATTAAAGTTATTCTCCAGCGTACATTACCACATGGTTTTTCTTACATTCTATCAAATATCTGCTGAATATTTCGGTTGTCCTTAGTATTTTTATAGCAATATTTGAAGGTTATAAGATGTTCTTCAAGATGGTGGTCTTGCGATCTCGATAACCTTAACGGTCCTTGGGATAACCTTAACGGTTCTCGAGATATTGACATTAGAGTTATTCTCCAGCGTACATTAGTACATGCTTTTTCTTACATTCTATCAAATATGTGCTGAATATTTCGGTTGTCCTTAGTATTTTTATAGCAATATTTGAAGGTTATAAGATGTTCTTCAAGATGGTGGTATTGCTATGTCGATAACCTTAACGGTCCTTGAGATATTGACATTAGAGTTATTCTCCAGCGTACATTAGTACATGCTTTTTCTTACATTCGATCAAATATCTACTGAACATTTTGGTTGTCCTTAGTATTGTTATAGCAATATTTGAAGGCTATAAGATGTCCTTCAAGATGATGGTATTGCTACGTCGATAACCTTAACGGTCTTTGGGATATTAACATTAAAGTTACTCTCCAGCGTACATTAGTACATGCTTTTTCTTACATTCTATCAAATATCTGCTGAATATTTCGGTTGTCCTTAGTATTGTTATAGGAATCTTTGTAGCATATAAGATGTCCTTCACGATGGTGGTCTTGCTATGTCGACAACCTTAACCATTCTCGAGATATTGAGATTTGCATTGTGCTCCCGCATACTTTAGTGTATGCTTTTTCTCCATTTCTATCAAATATCTACTGAACAGTTTACTTGTCCATAGCATTGTTATGACAATATTCGAAGGTTATAAGATGTCCTTCAAGATGGTGGTATTGCTATGTCGATATCCTTAACGGTCCTTGAGATATTGACATTAAAGTTATTCTCCAGCGTACATTAGCACATGCTTTTTCTTACATTCTATCAAATATCTACTGAACATTTTGGTTGTCCTTAGTATTGTTATAGCAATATTTGAAAGCTATAAGATGTCCTTCAAGATGGTGGTATTGCTATGTCGATAACCTTAACGGTTCTCGAGATATTGACATTAGAGTTATTCTCCAGCGTACATTAGTACATGCTTTTTCTTACATTCGATCAAATATCTACTGAACATTTTGGTTGTCCTAAGTGTTGTTATAGCAATATTTGAAGGTTATAAGATGTCCTTCAATATGGTGGTCTTGATATGTCGATGACCTTAACGGTCTTTGAAATATTAAAATTAAAGTTACTCTCCAGCGTACATTAGTACATGCTTTTTCTTACATTCTATCAAATATCTGCTGAATATTTCGGTTGTCCTTAGTATTGTTATAGGAATCTTTGTAGCATATAAGATGTCCTTCACGATGGTGGTCTTGCTATGTCGACAACCTTAACCATTCTCGAGATATTGAGATTTGAATTGTGCTCCCGCATACTTTAGTGTATGCTTTTTCTCCATTTCTATCAAATATCTACTGAACAGTTTACTTGTCCATAGCATTGTTATGACAATATTCGAAGGTTATAAGATGTCCTTCAAGATGGTGGTATTGCTATGTCGATATCCTTAACGGTCCTTGAGATATTGACATTAAAGTTATTCTCCAGCGTACATTAGCACATGCTTTTTCTTACATTCTATCAAATATCTGCTGAATATTTCGGTTGTCCTTAGTATTTTTATAGCAACATTTGAAGGTTATAAGATGTTCTTCAGATGGTGGTCTTGCTATCTCGATAACCTTAACGGTCCTTGGGATATTAACATTAAAGTTACTCTCCAGCGTACATTAGTACATGTTTTTTCTTACATTCTATCAAATATCTGCTGAATATTTCGGTTGTCCTTAGTATTGTTATAGCAATCTTTGTAGCATATAAGATGTCCTTCACGATGGTGGTCTTGCTATGTTGACAACCTTAACCATTCTCGAGATATTGACATTTGAATTGTGCTCCCGCATACTTTAGTGTATGCTTTTTCTCCGTTTCTATCAAATATCTGCTGAACAGTTTACTTGTCCATAGCATTGTTATGACAATAATTGAAGGCTATAAAATGTCCTTCAAGAAGGTGGTATTGCTATGTCGATATTCTTAACGGTCCTTGAGATATTGACATTAAAGTTATTCCCCAGCGTACATTAGCACATGCTTTTTCTTACATTCTATCAAATATCTACTAAACATTTTGGTTGTCCTTAGCATTGTTATGACAATATTCGAAGGTTATAAGATGTCCTTCAAGATGGTGGTATTGCTATGTCGATATCCTTAACGGTCCTTGAGATATTGACATTAAAGTTATTCTCCAGCGTACATTAGCACATGCTTTTTCTTACATTCGATCAAATATCTACTGAACATTTTGGTTGTCCTTAGTATTGTTATAGCAATATTTGAAGGCTATAAGATGTCCTTCAAGATGGTGGTATTGCTATGTCGATAACCTTAACGGTTCTCGAGATATTGACATTAGAGTTATTCTCCAGCGTACATTAGTACATGCTTTTTCTTACATTCGATCAAATATCTACTGAACATTTTGGTTGTCCTTAGTATTGTTATAGCAATATTTGAAGGCTATAAGATGTCCTTCAAGATGGTGGTATTGCTATCTCGATAACCTTAACGGTTCTCGAGATATTGACATTAGAGTTATTCTCCAGCGTACATTATTACATGCTTTTTCTTACATTCGATCAAATATCTACTGAACATTTTGGTTGTCCTTAGTATTGTTATAGCAATATTTGAAGGCTATAAGATGTCCTTCAAGATGGTGGTATTGCTACGTCGATAACCTTAACGGTCCTTGAGATATTGACATTAGAGTTATTCTCCAGCGTACATTAGTACATGCTTTTTCTTACATTCGATCAAATATCTGCTGAACATTTCAGTCGTCTTAAGTATTGATATAGCAATATTTGAAGGCTATAAGATGTCCTTCAAGATAGATTGCTATGTCGATAACCTTAACGGTTCTCGAGATATTGACATTAGAGTTATTCTCCAGCGTACATTAGTACATGCTTTTTCTTACATTCTATCAAATATCTGCTGAATATTTCGGTTGTCCTTAGTATTGTTATAGGAATCTTTGTAGCATATAAGATGTCCTTCACGATGGTGGTCTTGCTATGTCGACAACCTTAACCATTCTCGAGATATTGAGATTTGAATTGTGCTCCCGCATACTTTAGTGTATGCTTTTTCTCCATTTCTATCAAATATCTACTGAACAGTTTACTTGTCCATAGCATTGTTATGACAATATTCGAAGGTTATAAGATGTCCTTCAAGATGGTGGTATTGCTATGTCGATATCCTTAACGGTCCTTGAGATATTGACATTAAAGTTATTCTCCAGCGTACATTACCACATGGTTTTTCTTACATTCTATCAAATATCTGCTGAATATTTCGGTTGTCCTTAGTATTTTTATAGCAATATTTGAAGGTTATAAGATGTTCTTCAAGATGGTGGTCTTGCGATCTCGATAACCTTAACGGTCCTTGGGATAACCTTAACGGTTCTCGAGATATTGACATTAGAGTTATTCTCCAGCGTACATTAGTACATGCTTTTTCTTACATTCTATCAAATATGTGCTGAATATTTCGGTTGTCCTTAGTATTTTTATAGCAATATTTGAAGGTTATAAGATGTTCTTCAAGATGGTGGTATTGCTATGTCGATAACCTTAACGGTCCTTGAGATATTGACATTAGAGTTATTCTCCAGCGTACATTAGTACATGCTTTTTCTTACATTCGATCAAATATCTACTGAACATTTTGGTTGTCCTTAGTATTGTTATAGCAATATTTGAAGGCTATAAGATGTCCTTCAAGATGATGGTATTGCTACGTCGATAACCTTAACGGTCCTTGAGATATTGACATTAGAGTTATTCTCCAACGTACATTAGTACATGCTTTTTCTTACATTCATTCAAATATCTACTGAACATTTTGGTTGTCCTTAGTATTGTTATAGCAATATTTGAAGGCTATAAGATGTCCTTCAAGATGGTGGTATTGCTATGTCGATAACCTTAACGGTTCTCGAGATATTGACATTAGAGTTATTCTCCAGTGTACATTAGTACATGCTTTTTCTTACATTCGATCAAATATCTACTGAACATTTTGGTTGTCCTTAGTATTGTTATAGCAATATTTGAAGGCTATAAGATGTCCTTCAAGATGGTGGTATTGCTATGTCGATAACCTTAACGGTTCTCGAGATATTGACATTAAAGTTACTCTCCAGCGTACATTAATACATGCTTTTTCTTACATTCGATCAAATATCTACTGAACATTTTGGTTGTCCTGAGTGTTGTTATAGCCATATTTGAAGGTTATAAGATGTTCTTCAAGATGGTGGTCTTGCTATCTCGACAACCTTAACGGTTCTCGAGATATTGACATTTGAATTGTGCTCCCGCATACTTTAGTGTATGCTTTTTCTCCGGTTCTATCAAATATCTGCTGAACAGTTTACTTGTCCATAGCATTGTTATGACAATAATTGAAGGCTATAAAATGTCCTTCAAGAAGGTGAAATTGCTATGTCGATATTCTTAACGGTCCTTGAGATATTGACATTAAAGTTATTCCCCAGCGTACATTAGCACATGCTTTTTCTTACATTCTATCAAATATCTACTAAACATTTTGGTTGTCCTTAGTATTGTTATAGCAATATTTGAAGGCTATAAGATGTCCTTCAAGATGGTGGTATTGCTATGTCGATTACCTTAACGGTCCTTGAGATATTGACATTAGAGTTATTCTCCAGCGTACATTAGTACATGCTTTTTCTTACATTCGATCAAATATCTGCTGAACATTTCAGTCGTCTTAAGTATTGATATAGCAATATATGAAGGCTATAAGATGTCCTTCAAGATGGTGGTATGTATTGCTATGTCGATTACCTTAACGGTCCTTGGGATATTAACATTAAAGTTACTCGCCAGCGTACATTAGTACATGCTTTTTCTTACATTCGATCAAATATCTGCTGAACATTTCAGTCGTCTTAAGTATTGATATAGCAATATTTGAAGGCTATAAGATGTCCTTCAAGATGGTGGTATTGCTATGTCGATAACCTTAACGGTCCTTGAGATATTGACATTAGAGTTATTCTCCAGCGTACATTAGTACATGCTTTTTCTTACATTCGATCAAATATCTACTGAACATTTTGGTTGTCCTTAGTATTGTTATAGCAATATTTGAAGGCTATAAGATGTCCTTCAAGATGATGGTATTGCTACGTCGATAACCTTAACGGTCCTTGAGATATTGACATTAGAGTTATTCTCCAGCGTACATTAGTACATGCTTTTTCTTACATTCGATCAAATATCTACTGAACATTTTAGTTGTCCTTAGTATTGTTATAGCAATATTTGAAGGCTATAAGATGTCCTTCAAGATGGTGGTATTGCTATGTCGATAACCTTAACGGTTCTCGAGATATTGACATTAGAGTTATTCTCCAGTGTACATTAGTACATGCTTTTTCTTACATTCGATCAAATATCAACTGAACATTTTGGTTGTCCTTAGTATTGTTATAGCAATATTTGAAGGCTATAAGATGTCCTTCAAGATGGTGGTATTGCTATCTCGATAACCTTAACGGTTCTCGAGATATTGACATTAGAGTTATTCTCCAGCGTACATTAGTACATGCTTTTTCTTACATTCGATCAAATATCTACTGAACATTTTGGTTGTCCTTAGTATTGTTATAGCAATATTTGAAGGCTATAAGATGTCCTTCAAGATGGTGGTATTGCTATGTCGATAACCTTAACGGTTCTCGAGATATTGACATTAAAGTTATTCTCCAGTGTACATTAGTACATGCTTTTTCTTACATTCGATCAAATATCAACTGAACATTTTGGTTGTCCTTAGTATTGTTATAGCAATATTTGAAGGCTATAAGATGTCCTTCAAGATGGTGGTATTGCTATGTCGATATCCTTAACGGTCCTTGAGATATTGACATTAAAGTTATTCTCCAGCGTACATTAGCACATGCTTTTTCTTACATTCTATCAAATATCTGCTGAATATTTCGGTTGTCCTTAGTATTTTTATAGCAATATTTGAAGGTTATAAGATGTTCTTCAAGATGGTGGTCTTGCTATCTCGATAACCTTAACGGTCCTTGGGATAACCTTAACGGTTCTCGAGATATTGACATTAGAGTTATTCTCCAGCGTACATTAGTACATGCTTTTTCTTACATTCGATCAAATATCTACTGAACATTTTGGTTGTCCTAAGTGTTGTTATAGCAATATTTGAAGGTTATAAGATGTCCTTCAATATGGTGGTCTTGATATGTCGATAACCTTAACGGTCTTTGGGATATTAACATTAAAGTTACTCTCCAGCGTACATTAGTACATGGTTTTTCTTACATTCTATCAAATATCTGCTGAATATTTCGGTTGTCCTTAGTATTGTTATAGGAATCTTTGTAGCATATAAGACGTCCTTCACGATGGTGGTCTTGCTATGTCGACAACCTTAACCATTCTCGAGATATTGAGATTTGAATTGTGCTCCCGCATACTTTAGTGTATGCTTTTTCTCCATTTCTATCAAATATCTACTGAACAGTTTACTTGTCCATAGCATTGTTATGACAATATTCGAAGGTTATAAGATGTCCTTCAAGATGGTGGTATTGCTATGTCGATATCCTTAACGGTCCTTGAGATATTGACATTAAAGTTATTCTCCAGCGTACATTAGCACATGCTTTTTCTTACATTCTATCAAATATCTGCTGAATATTTCGGTTGTCCTTAGTATTTTTATAGCAATATTTGAAGGTTATAAGATGTTCTTCAAGATGGTGGTCTTGCTATCTCGATAACCTTAACGGTCCTTGGGATATTAACATTAAAGTTACTCTCCAGCGTACATTAGTACATGTTTTTTCTTACATTCTATCAAATATCTACTGAATATTTCGGTTGTCCTTAGTATTGTTATAGCAATCTTTGTAGCATATAAGATGTCCTTCACGATGGTGGTCTTGCTATGTCGACAACCTTAACCATTCTCGAGATATTGACATTTGAATTGTGCTCCCGCATACTTTAGTGTATGCTTTTTCTCCGTTTCTATCAAATATCTGCTAAACAGTTTACTTGTCCATAGCATTGTTATGACAATAATTGAAGGCTATAAAATGTCCTTCAAGAAGGTGGTATTGCTATGTCGATATTCTTAACGGTCCTTGAGATATTGACATTAAAGTTATTCCCCAGCGTACATTAGCACATGCTTTTTCTTACATTCTATCAAATATCTACTAAACATTTTGGTTGTCCTTAGCATTGTTATGACAATATTCGAAGGTTATAAGATGTCCTTCAAGATGGTGGTATTGCTATGTCGATATCCTTAACGGTCCTTGAGATATTGACATTAGAGTTATTCTCCAGCGTATATTATTACATGCTTTTTCTTACATTCGATCAAATATCTACTGAACATTTTGGTTGTCCTTAGTATTGTTATAGCAATATTTGAAGGCTATAAGATGTCCTTCAAGATGGTGGTATTGCTACGTCGATAACCTTAACGGTCCTTGAGATATTGACATTAGAGTTATTCTCCAGCGTACATTAGTACATGCTTTTTCTTACATTCGATCAAATATCTGCTGAACATTTCAGTCGTCTTAAGTATTGATATAGCAATATTTGAAGGCTATAAGATGTCCTTCAAGATAGATTGCTATGTCGATAACCTTAACGGTTCTCGAGATATTGACATTAGAGTTATTCTCCAGCGTACATTAGTACATGCTTTTTCTTACATTCTATCAAATATGTGCTGAATATTTCGGTTGTCCTTAGTATTTTTATAGCAATATTTGAAGGTTATAAGATGTTCTTCAAGATGGTGGTCTGGCTATCTCGATAACCTTAACGGTTCTCGAGATATTGACATTAGAGTTATTCTCCAGCGTAAATTAGTACATGCTTTTTCTTACATTCGATCAAATATCTACTGAACATTTTGGTTGTCCTTAGTATTGTTATAGCAATATTTGAAGGTTATAAGATGTCCTTCAAGATGGTGGTCTTGCTACGTCGATAACCTTAACGGTCCTTGAGATATTGACATTAGAGTTATTCTCCAGCGTACATTAGTACATGCTTTTTCTTACATTCGATCAAATATCTACTGAACATTTTAGTTGTCCTTAGTATTGTTATAGCAATATTTGAAGGCTATAAGATGTCCTTCAAGATGGTGGTATTGCTATGTCGATAACCTTAACGGTTCTCGAGATATTGACATTAGAGTTATTCTCCAGTGTACATTAGTACATGCTTTTTCTTACATTCGATCAAATATCAACTGAACATTTTGGTTGTCCTTAGTATTGTTATAGCAATATTTGAAGGCTATAAGATGTCCTTCAAGATGGTGGTATTGCTATCTCGATAACCTTAACGGTTCTCGAGATATTGACATTAGAGTTATTCTCCAGCGTACATTAGTACATGCTTTTTCTTACATTCGATCAAATATCTACTGAACATTTTGGTTGTCCTTAGTATTGTTATAGCAATATTTGAAGGCTATAAGATGTCCTTCAAGATGGTGGTATTGCTATGTCGATAACCTTAACGGTTCTCGAGATATTGACATTAAAGTTATTCTCCAGTGTACATTAGTACATGCTTTTTCTTACATTCGATCAAATATCAACTGAACATTTTGGTTGTCCTTAGTATTGTTATAGCAATATTTGAAGGCTATAAGATGTCCTTCAAGATGGTGGTATTGCTATGTCGATATCCTTAACGGTCCTTGAGATATTGACATTAAAGTTATTCTCCAGCGTACATTAGCACATGCTTTTTCTTACATTCTATCAAATATCTGCTGAATATTTCGGTTGTCCTTAGTATTTTTATAGCAATATTTGAAGGTTATAAGATGTTCTTCAAGATGGTGGTCTTGCTATCTCGATAACCTTAACGGTCCTTGGGATAACCTTAACGGTTCTCGAGATATTGACATTAGAGTTATTCTCCAGCGTACATTAGTACATGCTTTTTCTTACATTCGATCAAATATCTACTGAACATTTTGGTTGTCCTAAGTGTTGTTATAGCAATATTTGAAGGTTATAAGATGTCCTTCAATATGGTGGTCTTGATATGTCGATAACCTTAACGGTCTTTGGGATATTAACATTAAAGTTACTCTCCAGCGTACATTAGTACATGCTTTTTCTTACATTCTATCAAATATCTGCTGAATATTTCGGTTGTCCTTAGTATTGTTATAGGAATCTTTGTAGCATATAAGACGTCCTTCACGATGGTGGTCTTGCTATGTCGACAACCTTAACCATTCTCGAGATATTGAGATTTGAATTGTGCTCCCGCATACTTTAGTGTATGCTTTTTCTCCATTTCTATCAAATATCTACTGAACAGTTTACTTGTCCATAGCATTGTTATGACAATATTCGAAGGTTATAAGATGTCCTTCAAGATGGTGGTATTGCTATGTCGATATCCTTAACGGTCCTTGAGATATTGACATTAAAGTTATTCTCCAGCGTACATTAGCACATGCTTTTTCTTACATTCTATCAAATATCTGCTGAATATTTCGGTTGTCCTTAGTATTTTTATAGCAATATTTGAAGGTTATAAGATGTTCTTCAAGATGGTGGTCTTGCTATCTCGATAACCTTAACGGTCCTTGGGATATTAACATTAAAGTTACTCTCCAGCGTACATTAGTACATGTTTTTTCTTACATTCTATCAAATATCTACTGAATATTTCGGTTGTCCTTAGTATTGTTATAGCAATCTTTGTAGCATATAAGATGTCCTTCACGATGGTGGTCTTGCTATGTCGACAACCTTAACCATTCTCGAGATATTGACATTTGAATTGTGCTCCCGCATACTTTAGTGTATGCTTTTTCTCCGTTTCTATCAAATATCTGCTAAACAGTTTACTTGTCCATAGCATTGTTATGACAATAATTGAAGGCTATAAAATGTCCTTCAAGAAGGTGGTATTGCTATGTCGATATTCTTAACGGTCCTTGAGATATTGACATTAAAGTTATTCCCCAGCGTACATTAGCACATGCTTTTTCTTACATTCTATCAAATATCTACTAAACATTTTGGTTGTCCTTAGCATTGTTATGACAATATTCGAAGGTTATAAGATGTCCTTCAAGATGGTGGTATTGCTATGTCGATATCCTTAACGGTCCTTGAGATATTGACATTAGAGTTATTCTCCAGCGTACATTATTACATGCTTTTTCTTACATTCGATCAAATATCTACTGAACATTTTGGTTGTCCTTAGTATTGTTATAGCAATATTTGAAGGCTATAAGATGTCCTTCAAGATGGTGGTATTGCTACGTCGATAACCTTAACGGTCCTTGAGATATTGACATTAGAGTTATTCTCCAGCGTACATTAGTACATGCTTTTTCTTACATTCGATCAAATTTCTGCTGAACATTTCAGTCGTCTTAAGTATTGATATAGCAATATTTGAAGGCTATAAGATGTCCTTCAAGATAGATTGCTATGTCGATAACCTTAACGGTTCTCGAGATATTGACATTAGAGTTATTCTCCAGTGTACATTAGTACATGCTTTTTCTTACATTCGATCAAATATCTACTGAACATTTTGGTTGTCCTTAGTATTGTTATAGCAATATTTGAAGGCTATAAGATGTCCTTCAAGATGGTGGTATTGCTATGTCGATAACCTTAACGGTTCTCGAGATATTGACATTAAAGTTACTCTCCAGCGTACATTAATACATGCTTTTTCTTACATTCGATCAAATATCTACTGAACATTTTGGTTGTCCTGAGTGTTGTTATAGCCATATTTGAAGGTTATAAGATGTTCTTCAAGATGGTGGTCTTGCTATCTCGACAACCTTAACGGTTCTCGAGATATTGACATTTGAATTGTGCTCCCGCATACTTTAGTGTATGCTTTTTCTCCGGTTCTATCAAATATCTGCTGAACAGTTTACTTGTCCATAGCATTGTTATGACAATAATTGAAGGCTATAAAATGTCCTTCAAGAAGGTGAAATTGCTATGTCGATATTCTTAACGGTCCTTGAGATATTGACATTAAAGTTATTCCCCAGCGTACATTAGCACATGCTTTTTCTTACATTCTATCAAATATCTACTAAACATTTTGGTTGTCCTTAGTATTGTTATAGCAATATTTGAAGGCTATAAGATGTCCTTCAAGATGGTGGTATTGCTATGTCGATTACCTTAACGGTCCTTGAGATATTGACATTAGAGTTATTCTCCAGCGTACATTAGTACATGCTTTTTCTTACATTCGATCAAATATCTGCTGAACATTTCAGTCGTCTTAAGTATTGATATAGCAATATATGAAGGCTATAAGATGTCCTTCAAGATGGTGGTATGTATTGCTATGTCGATTACCTTAACGGTCCTTGGGATATTAACATTAAAGTTACTCGCCAGCGTACATTAGTACATGCTTTTTCTTACATTCGATCAAATATCTGCTGAACATTTCAGTCGTCTTAAGTATTGATATAGCAATATTTGAAGGCTATAAGATGTCCTTCAAGATGGTGGTATTGCTATGTCGATAACCTTAACGGTCCTTGAGATATTGACATTAGAGTTATTCTCCAGCGTACATTAGTACATGCTTTTTCTTACATTCGATCAAATATCTACTGAACATTTTGGTTGTCCTTAGTATTGTTATAGCAATATTTGAAGGCTATAAGATGTCCTTCAAGATGATGGTATTGCTACGTCGATAACCTTAACGGTCCTTGAGATATTGACATTAGAGTTATTCTCCAGCGTACATTAGTACATGCTTTTTCTTACATTCGATCAAATATCTACTGAACATTTTAGTTGTCCTTAGTATTGTTATAGCAATATTTGAAGGCTATAAGATGTCCTTCAAGATGGTGGTATTGCTATGTCGATAACCTTAACGGTTCTCGAGATATTGACATTAGAGTTATTCTCCAGTGTACATTAGTACATGCTTTTTCTTACATTCGATCAAATATCAACTGAACATTTTGGTTGTCCTTAGTATTGTTATAGCAATATTTGAAGGCTATAAGATGTCCTTCAAGATGGTGGTATTGCTATCTCGATAACCTTAACGGTTCTCGAGATATTGACATTAGAGTTATTCTCCAGCGTACATTAGTACATGCTTTTTCTTACATTCGATCAAATATCTACTGAACATTTTGGTTGTCCTTAGTATTGTTATAGCAATATTTGAAGGCTATAAGATGTCCTTCAAGATGGTGGTATTGCTATGTCGATAACCTTAACGGTTCTCGAGATATTGACATTAAAGTTATTCTCCAGTGTACATTAGTACATGCTTTTTCTTACATTCGATCAAATATCAACTGAACATTTTGGTTGTCCTTAGTATTGTTATAGCAATATTTGAAGGCTATAAGATGTCCTTCAAGATGGTGGTATTGCTATGTCGATATCCTTAACGGTCCTTGAGATATTGACATTAAAGTTATTCTCCAGCGTACATTAGCACATGCTTTTTCTTACATTCTATCAAATATCTGCTGAATATTTCGGTTGTCCTTAGTATTTTTATAGCAATATTTGAAGGTTATAAGATGTTCTTCAAGATGGTGGTCTTGCTATCTCGATAACCTTAACGGTCCTTGGGATAACCTTAACGGTTCTCGAGATATTGACATTAGAGTTATTCTCCAGCGTACATTAGTACATGCTTTTTCTTACATTCGATCAAATATCTACTGAACATTTTGGTTGTCCTAAGTGTTGTTATAGCAATATTTGAAGGTTATAAGATGTCCTTCAATATGGTGGTCTTGATATGTCGATAACCTTAACGGTCTTTGGGATATTAACATTAAAGTTACTCTCCAGCGTACATTAGTACATGGTTTTTCTTACATTCTATCAAATATCTGCTGAATATTTCGGTTGTCCTTAGTATTGTTATAGGAATCTTTGTAGCATATAAGACGTCCTTCACGATGGTGGTCTTGCTATGTCGACAACCTTAACCATTCTCGAGATATTGAGATTTGAATTGTGCTCCCGCATACTTTAGTGTATGCTTTTTCTCCATTTCTATCAAATATCTACTGAACAGTTTACTTGTCCATAGCATTGTTATGACAATATTCGAAGGTTATAAGATGTCCTTCAAGATGGTGGTATTGCTATGTCGATATCCTTAACGGTCCTTGAGATATTGACATTAAAGTTATTCTCCAGCGTACATTAGCACATGCTTTTTCTTACATTCTATCAAATATCTGCTGAATATTTCGGTTGTCCTTAGTATTTTTATAGCAATATTTGAAGGTTATAAGATGTTCTTCAAGGTGGTGGTCTTGCTATCTCGATAACCTTAACGGTCCTTGGGATATTAACATTAAAGTTACTCTCCAGCGTACATTAGTACATGTTTTTTCTTACATTCTATCAAATATCTACTGAATATTTCGGTTGTCCTTAGTATTGTTATAGCAATCTTTGTAGCATATAAGATGTCCTTCACGATGGTGGTCTTGCTATGTCGACAACCTTAACCATTCTCGAGATATTGACATTTGAATTGTGCTCCCGCATACTTTAGTGTATGCTTTTTCTCCGTTTCTATCAAATATCTGCTAAACAGTTTACTTGTCCATAGCATTGTTATGACAATAATTGAAGGCTATAAAATGTCCTTCAAGAAGGTGGTATTGCTATGTCGATATTCTTAACGGTCCTTGAGATATTGACATTAAAGTTATTCCCCAGCGTACATTAGCACATGCTTTTTCTTACATTCTATCAAATATCTACTAAACATTTTGGTTGTCCTTAGCATTGTTATGACAATATTCGAAGGTTATAAGATGTCCTTCAAGATGGTGGTATTGCTATGTCGATATCCTTAACGGTCCTTGAGATATTGACATTAGAGTTATTCTCCAGCGTATATTATTACATGCTTTTTCTTACATTCGATCAAATATCTACTGAACATTTTGGTTGTCCTTAGTATTGTTATAGCAATATTTGAAGGCTATAAGATGTCCTTCAAGATGGTGGTATTGCTACGTCGATAACCTTAACGGTCCTTGAGATATTGACATTAGAGTTATTCTCCAGCGTACATTAGTACATGCTTTTTCTTACATTCGATCAAATATCTGCTGAACATTTCAGTCGTCTTAAGTATTGATATAGCAATATTTGAAGGCTATAAGATGTCCTTCAAGATAGATTGCTATGTCGATAACCTTAACGGTTCTCGAGATATTGACATTAGAGTTATTCTCCAGCGTACATTAGTACATGCTTTTTCTTACATTCTATCAAATATGTGCTGAATATTTCGGTTGTCCTTAGTATTTTTATAGCAATATTTGAAGGTTATAAGATGTTCTTCAAGATGGTGGTCTGGCTATCTCGATAACCTTAACGGTTCTCGAGATATTGACATTAGAGTTATTCTCCAGCGTAAATTAGTACATGCTTTTTCTTACATTCGATCAAATATCTACTGAACATTTTGGTTGTCCTTAGTATTGTTATAGCAATATTTGAAGGTTATAAGATGTCCTTCAAGATGGTGGTCTTGCTACGTCGATAACCTTAACGGTCCTTGAGATATTGACATTAGAGTTATTCTCCAGCGTACATTAGTACATGCTTTTTCTTACATTCGATCAAATATCTACTGAACATTTTAGTTGTCCTTAGTATTGTTATAGCAATATTTGAAGGCTATAAGATGTCCTTCAAGATGGTGGTATTGCTATGTCGATAACCTTAACGGTTCTCGAGATATTGACATTAGAGTTATTCTCCAGTGTACATTAGTACATGCTTTTTCTTACATTCGATCAAATATCAACTGAACATTTTGGTTGTCCTTAGTATTGTTATAGCAATATTTGAAGGCTATAAGATGTCCTTCAAGATGGTGGTATTGCTATCTCGATAACCTTAACGGTTCTCGAGATATTGACATTAGAGTTATTCTCCAGCGTACATTAGTACATGCTTTTTCTTACATTCGATCAAATATCTACTGAACATTTTGGTTGTCCTTAGTATTGTTATAGCAATATTTGAAGGCTATAAGATGTCCTTCAAGATGGTGGTATTGCTATGTCGATAACCTTAACGGTTCTCGAGATATTGACATTAAAGTTATTCTCCAGTGTACATTAGTACATGCTTTTTCTTACATTCGATCAAATATCAACTGAACATTTTGGTTGTCCTTAGTATTGTTATAGCAATATTTGAAGGCTATAAGATGTCCTTCAAGATGGTGGTATTGCTATGTCGATATCCTTAACGGTCCTTGAGATATTGACATTAAAGTTATTCTCCAGCGTACATTAGCACATGCTTTTTCTTACATTCTATCAAATATCTGCTGAATATTTCGGTTGTCCTTAGTATTTTTATAGCAATATTTGAAGGTTATAAGATGTTCTTCAAGATGGTGGTCTTGCTATCTCGATAACCTTAACGGTCCTTGGGATAACCTTAACGGTTCTCGAGATATTGACATTAGAGTTATTCTCCAGCGTACATTAGTACATGCTTTTTCTTACATTCGATCAAATATCTACTGAACATTTTGGTTGTCCTAAGTGTTGTTATAGCAATATTTGAAGGTTATAAGATGTCCTTCAATATGGTGGTCTTGATATGTCGATAACCTTAACGGTCTTTGGGATATTAACATTAAAGTTACTCTCCAGCGTACATTAGTACATGCTTTTTCTTACATTCTATCAAATATCTGCTGAATATTTCGGTTGTCCTTAGTATTGTTATAGGAATCTTTGTAGCATATAAGACGTCCTTCACGATGGTGGTCTTGCTATGTCGACAACCTTAACCATTCTCGAGATATTGAGATTTGAATTGTGCTCCCGCATACTTTAGTGTATGCTTTTTCTCCATTTCTATCAAATATCTACTGAACAGTTTACTTGTCCATAGCATTGTTATGACAATATTCGAAGGTTATAAGATGTCCTTCAAGATGGTGGTATTGCTATGTCGATATCCTTAACGGTCCTTGAGATATTGACATTAAAGTTATTCTCCAGCGTACATTAGCACATGCTTTTTCTTACATTCTATCAAATATCTGCTGAATATTTCGGTTGTCCTTAGTATTTTTATAGCAATATTTGAAGGTTATAAGATGTTCTTCAAGATGGTGGTCTTGCTATCTCGATAACCTTAACGGTCCTTGGGATATTAACATTAAAGTTACTCTCCAGCGTACATTAGTACATGTTTTTTCTTACATTCTATCAAATATCTACTGAATATTTCGGTTGTCCTTAGTATTGTTATAGCAATCTTTGTAGCATATAAGATGTCCTTCACGATGGTGGTCTTGCTATGTCGACAACCTTAACCATTCTCGAGATATTGACATTTGAATTGTGCTCCCGCATACTTTAGTGTATGCTTTTTCTCCGTTTCTATCAAATATCTGCTAAACAGTTTACTTGTCCATAGCATTGTTATGACAATAATTGAAGGCTATAAAATGTCCTTCAAGAAGGTGGTATTGCTATGTCGATATTCTTAACGGTCCTTGAGATATTGACATTAAAGTTATTCCCCAGCGTACATTAGCACATGCTTTTTCTTACATTCTATCAAATATCGACTAAACATTTTGGTTGTCCTTAGCATTGTTATGACAATATTCGAAGGTTATAAGATGTCCTTCAAGATGGTGGTATTGCTATGTCGATATCCTTAACGGTCCTTGAGATATTGACATTAGAGTTATTCTCCAGCGTACATTATTACATGCTTTTTCTTACATTCGATCAAATATCTACTGAACATTTTGGTTGTCCTTAGTATTGTTATAGCAATATTTGAAGGCTATAAGATGTCCTTCAAGATGGTGGTATTGCTACGTCGATAACCTTAACGGTCCTTGAGATATTGACATTAGAGTTATTCTCCAGCGTACATTAGTACATGCTTTTTCTTACATTCGATCAAATATCTGCTGAACATTTCAGTCGTCTTAAGTATTGATATAGCAATATTTGAAGGCTATAAGATGTCCTTCAAGATAGATTGCTATGTCGATAACCTTAACGGTTCTCGAGATATTGACATTAGAGTTATTCTCCAGCGTACATTAGTACATGCTTTTTCTTACATTCTATCAAATATGTGCTGAATATTTCGGTTGTCCTTAGTATTTTTATAGCAATATTTGAAGGTTATAAGATGTTCTTCAAGATGGTGGTCTGGCTATCTCGATAACCTTAACGGTTCTCGAGATATTGACATTAGAGTTATTCTCCAGCGTAAATTAGTACATGCTTTTTCTTACATTCGATCAAATATCTACTGAACATTTTGGTTGTCCTTAGTATTGTTATAGCAATATTTGAAGGTTATAAGATGTCCTTCAAGATGGTGGTCTTGCTATCTCGATAACCTTAACGGTTCTCGAGATATTGACATTAGAGTTATTCTCCAGCGTACATTAGTACATGCTTTTTCTTACATTCGATCAAATATCTACTGAACATTTTGGTTGTCCTTAGTATTGTTATAGCAATATTTGAAGGCTATAAGATGTCCTTCAAGATGGTGGTATTGCTACGTCGATAACCTTAACGGTCCTTGAGATATTGACATTAGAGTTATTCTCCAGCGTACATTAGTACATGCTTTTTCTTACATTCGATCAAATATCTGCTGAACATTTCAGTCGTCTTAAGTATTGATATAGCAATATTTGAAGGCTATAAGATGTCCTTCAAGATAGATTGCTATGTCGATAACCTTAACGGTTCTCGAGATATTGACATTAGAGTTATTCTCCAGCGTACATTAGTACATGCTTTTTCTTACATTCAACAAATGTCTTCTGAACATTCTGGTTGTCCTTAGTACTGTTATAGCAATATTTGAAGGTTATAAGATGTTCTTCAAGATGGTGGTCTTGATATGTCGATAACCTTAACGGATCTCGAGATATTGACATTAGACTTATTCTCCAGCGTACATTAGTACATGCTTTTTCTTACATTCGATCAAATATCTACTGAACATTTTGGTTGTCCTTAGTATTGTTATAGCAATATTTGAAGGCTATAAGATGTCCTTCAAGATGGTGGTATTGCTATGTCGATAACCTTAACGGTCCTTGAGATATTGACATTAGAGTTATTCTCCAGCGTACATTAGTACATGTTTTTCTTACATTCGATCAAATATCTACTGAACATTTTGGTTGTCCTTAGCATTGTTATGACAATATTCGAAGGTTATAAGATGTCCTTCAAGATGGTGGTATTGCTACGTCGATAACCTTAACGGTCCTTGAGATATTGACATTAGAGTTATTCTCCAGCGTACATTAGTACATGCTTTTTCTTACATTCGATCAAATATCTACTGAACATTTTGGTTGTCCTTAGTATTGTTATAGCAATATTTGAAGGCTATAAGATGTCCTTCAAGATGGTGGTATTGCTACGTCGATAACCTTAACGGTCCTTGAGATATTGACATTAGAGTTATTCTCCAGCGTACATTAGTACATGCTTTTTCTTACATTCGATCAAATATCTGCTGAACATTTCAGTCGTCTTAAGTATTGATATAGCAATATTTGAAGGCTATAAGATGTCCTTCAAGATAGATTGCTATGTCGATAACCTTAACGGTTCTCGAGATATTGACATTAGAGTTATTCTCCAGCGTACATTAGTACATGCTTTTTCTTACATTCTATCAAATATGTGCTGAATATTTCGGTTGTCCTTAGTATTTTTATAGCAATATTTGAAGGTTATAAGATGTTCTTCAAGATGGTGGTCTGGCTATCTCGATAACCTTAACGGTTCTCGAGATATTGACATTAGAGTTATTCTCCAGCGTAAATTAGTACATGCTTTTTCTTACATTCGATCAAATATCTACTGAACATTTTGGTTGTCCTTAGTATTGTTATAGCAATATTTGAAGGTTATAAGATGTCCTTCAAGATGGTGGTCTTGCTATCTCGATAACCTTAACGGTTCTCGAGATATTGACATTAGAGTTATTCTCCAGCGTACATTAGTACATGCTTTTTCTTACATTCGATCAAATATCTACTGAACATTTTAGTTGTCCTTAGTATTGTTATAGCAATATTTGAAGGCTATAAGATGTCCTTCAAGATGGTGGTATTGCTATGTCGATAACCTTAACGGTTCTCGAGATATTGACATTAGAGTTATTCTCCAGTGTACATTAGTACATGCTTTTTCTTACATTCGATCAAATATCAACTGAACATTTTGGTTGTCCTTAGTATTGTTATAGCAATATTTGAAGGCTATAAGATGTCCTTCAAGATGGTGGTATTGCTATCTCGATAACCTTAACGGTTCTCGAGATATTGACATTAGAGTTATTCTCCAGCGTACATTAGTACATGCTTTTTCTTACATTCGATCAAATATCTACTGAACATTTTGGTTGTCCTTAGTATTGTTATAGCAATATTTGAAGGCTATAAGATGTCCTTCAAGATGGTGGTATTGCTATGTCGATAACCTTAACGGTTCTCGAGATATTGACATTAAAGTTATTCTCCAGTGTACATTAGTACATGCTTTTTCTTACATTCGATCAAATATCAACTGAACATTTTGGTTGTCCTTAGTATTGTTATAGCAATATTTGAAGGCTATAAGATGTCCTTCAAGATGGTGGTATTGCTATGTCGATATCCTTAACGGTCCTTGAGATATTGACATTAAAGTTATTCTCCAGCGTACATTAGCACATGCTTTTTCTTACATTCTATCAAATATCTGCTGAATATTTCTGTTGTCCTTAGTATTTTTATAGCAATATTTGAAGGTTATAAGATGTTCTTCAAGATGGTGGTCTTGCTATCTCGATAACCTTAACGGTCCTTGGGATAACCTTAACGGTTCTCGAGATATTGACATTAGAGTTATTCTCCAGCGTACATTAGTACATGCTTTTTCTTACATTCGATCAAATATCTACTGAACATTTTGGTTGTCCTAAGTGTTGTTATAGCAATATTTGAAGGTTATAAGATGTCCTTCAATATGGTGGTCTTGATATGTCGATAACCTTAACGGTCTTTGGGATATTAACATTAAAGTTACTCTCCAGCGTACATTAGTACATGCTTTTTCTTACATTCTATCAAATATCTGCTGAATATTTCGGTTGTCCTTAGTATTGTTATAGGAATCTTTGTAGCATATAAGACGTCCTTCACGATGGTGGTCTTGCTATGTCGACAACCTTAACCATTCTCGAGATATTGAGATTTGAATTGTGCTCCCGCATACTTTAGTGTATGCTTTTTCTCCATTTCTATCAAATATCTACTGAACAGTTTACTTGTCCATAGCATTGTTATGACAATATTCGAAGGTTATAAGATGTCCTTCAAGATGGTGGTATTGCTATGTCGATATCCTTAACGGTCCTTGAGATATTGACATTAAAGTTATTCTCCAGCGTACATTAGCACATGCTTTTTCTTACATTCTATCAAATATCTGCTGAATATTTCGGTTGTCCTTAGTATTTTTATAGCAATATTTGAAGGTTATAAGATGTTCTTCAAGATGGTGGTCTTGCTATCTCGATAACCTTAACGGTCCTTGGGATATTAACATTAAAGCTACTCTCCAGCGTACATTAGTACATGTTTTTTCTTACATTCTATCAAATATCTACTGAATATTTCGGTTGTCCTTAGTATTGTTATAGCAATCTTTGTAGCATATAAGATGTCCTTCACGATGGTGGTCTTGCTATGTCGACAACCTTAACCATTCTCGAGATATTGACATTTGAATTGTGCTCCCGCATACTTTAGTGTATGCTTTTTCTCCGTTTCTATCAAATATCTGCTAAACAGTTTACTTGTCCATAGCATTGTTATGACAATAATTGAAGGCTATAAAATGTCCTTCAAGAAGGTGGTATTGCTATGTCGATATTCTTAACGGTCCTTGAGATATTGACATTAAAGTTATTCCCCAGCGTACATTAGCACATGCTTTTTCTTACATTCTATCAAATATCTACTAAACATTTTGGTTGTCCTTAGCATTGTTATGACAATATTCGAAGGTTATAAGATGTCCTTCAAGATGGTGGTATTGCTATGTCGATATCCTTAACGGTCCTTGAGATATTGACATTAGAGTTATTCTCCAGCGTACATTATTACATGCTTTTTCTTACATTCGATCAAATATCTACTGAACATTTTGGTTGTCCTTAGTATTGTTATAGCAATATTTGAAGGCTATAAGATGTCCTTCAAGATGGTGGTATTGCTACGTCGATAACCTTAACGGTCCTTGAGATATTGACATTAGAGTTATTCTCCAGCGTACATTAGTACATGCTTTTTCTTACATTCGATCAAATATCTGCTGAACATTTCAGTCGTCTTAAGTATTGATATAGCAATATTTGAAGGCTATAAGATGTCCTTCAAGATAGATTGCTATGTCGATAACCTTAACGGTTCTCGAGATATTGACATTAGAGTTATTCTCCAGCGTACATTAGTACATGCTTTTTCTTACATTCTATCAAATATGTGCTGAATATTTCGGTTGTCCTTAGTATTTTTATAGCAATATTTGAAGGTTATAAGATGTTCTTCAAGATGGTGGTCTGGCTATCTCGATAACCTTAACGGTTCTCGAGATATTGACATTAGAGTTATTCTCCAGCGTAAATTAGTACATGCTTTTTCTTACATTCGATCAAATATCTACTGAACATTTTGGTTGTCCTTAGTATTGTTATAGCAATATTTGAAGGTTATAAGATGTCCTTCAAGATGGTGGTCTTGCTATCTCGATAACCTTAACGGTTCTCGAGATATTGACATTAGAGTTATTCTCCAGCGTACATTAGTACATGCTTTTTCTTACATTCGATCAAATATCTACTGAACATTTTGGTTGTCCTTAGTATTGTTATAGCAATATTTGAAGGCTATAAGATGTCCTTCAAGATGGTGGTATTGCTACGTCGATAACCTTAACGGTCCTTGAGATATTGACATTAGAGTTATTCTCCAGCGTACATTAGTACATGCTTTTTCTTACATTCGATCAAATATCTGCTGAACATTTCAGTCGTCTTAAGTATTGATATAGCAATATTTGAAGGCTATAAGATGTCCTTCAAGATGGTGGTATTGCTATGTCGATAACCTTAACGGTCCTTGAGATATTGACATTAGAGTTATTCTCCAGCGTACATTAGTACATGCTTTTTCTTACATTCAACAAATGTCTTCTGAACATTCTGGTTGTCCTTAGTACTGTTATAGCAATATTTGAAGGTTATAAGATGTTCTTCAAGATGGTGGTCTTGATATGTCGATAACCTTAACGGATCTCGAGATATTGACATTAGACTTATTCTCCAGCGTACATTAGTACATGCTTTTTCTTACATTCGATCAAATATCTACTGAACATTTTGGTTGTCCTTAGTATTGTTATAGCAATATTTGAAGGCTATAAGATGTCCTTCAAGATGGTGGTATTGCTATGTCGATAACCTTAACGGTCCTTGAGATATTGACATTAGAGTTATTCTCCAGCGTACATTAGTACATGTTTTTCTTACATTCGATCAAATATCTACTGAACATTTTGGTTGTCCTTAGCATTGTTATGACAATATTCGAAGGTTATAAGATGTCCTTCAAGATGGTGGTATTGCTACGTCGATAACCTTAACGGTCCTTGAGATATTGACATTAGAGTTATTCTCCAGCGTACATTAGTACATGCTTTTTCTTACATTCGATCAAATATCTACTGAACATTTTGGTTGTCCTTAGTATTGTTATAGCAATATTTGAAGGCTATAAGATGTCCTTCAAGATGGTGGTATTGCTACGTCGATAACCTTAACGGTCCTTGAGATATTGACATTAGAGTTATTCTCCAGCGTACATTAGTACATGCTTTTTCTTACATTCGATCAAATATCTGCTGAACATTTCAGTCGTCTTAAGTATTGATATAGCAATATTTGAAGGCTATAAGATGTCCTTCAAGATAGATTGCTATGTCGATAACCTTAACGGTTCTCGAGATATTGACATTAGAGTTATTCTCCAGCGTACATTAGTACATGCTTTTTCTTACATTCTATCAAATATGTGCTGAATATTTCGGTTGTCCTTAGTATTTTTATAGCAATATTTGAAGGTTATAAGATGTTCTTCAAGATGGTGGTCTGGCTATCTCGATAACCTTAACGGTTCTCGAGATATTGACATTAGAGTTATTCTCCAGCGTAAATTAGTACATGCTTTTTCTTACATTCGATCAAATATCTACTGAACATTTTGGTTGTCCTTAGTATTGTTATAGCAATATTTGAAGGTTATAAGATGTCCTTCAAGATGGTGGTCTTGCTATCTCGATAACCTTAACGGTCCTTGAGATATTGACATTAGAGTTATTCTCCAGCGTACATTAGTACATGCTTTTTCTTACATTCGATCAAATATCTGCTGAACATTTCAGTCGTCTTAAGTATTGATATAGCAATATTTGAAGGCTATAAGATGTCCTTCAAGATGGTGGTATTGCTATGTCGATAACCTTAACGGTCCTTGAGATATTGACATTAGAGTTATTCTCCAGCGTACATTAGTACATGCTTTTTCTTACATTCAACAAATGTCTTCTGAACATTCTGGTTGTCCTTAGTACTGTTATAGCAATATTTGAAGGTTATAAGATGTTCTTCAAGATGGTGGTCTTGATATGTCGATAACCTTAACGGATCTCGAGATATTGACATTAGACTTATTCTCCAGCGTACATTAGTACATGCTTTTTCTTACATTCGATCAAATATCTACTGAACATTTTGGTTGTCCTTAGTATTGTTATAGCAATATTTGAAGGCTATAAGATGTCCTTCAAGATGGTGGTATTGCTATGTCGATAACCTTAACGGTCCTTGAGATATTGACATTAGAGTTATTCTCCAGCGTACATTAGTACATGTTTTTCTTACATTCGATCAAATATCTACTGAACATTTTGGTTGTCCTTAGCATTGTTATGACAATATTCGAAGGTTATAAGATGTCCTTCAAGATGGTGGTATTGCTACGTCGATAACCTTAACGGTCCTTGAGATATTGACATTAGAGTTATTCTCCAGCGTACATTAGTACATGCTTTTTCTTACATTCGATCAAATATCTACTGAACATTTTGGTTGTCCTTAGTATTGTTATAGCAATATTTGAAGGCTATAAGATGTCCTTCAAGATGGTGGTATTGCTACGTCGATAACCTTAACGGTCCTTGAGATATTGACATTAGAGTTATTCTCCAGCGTACATTAGTACATGCTTTTTCTTACATTCGATCAAATATCTGCTGAACATTTCAGTCGTCTTAAGTATTGATATAGCAATATTTGAAGGCTATAAGATGTCCTTCAAGATAGATTGCTATGTCGATAACCTTAACGGTTCTCGAGATATTGACATTAGAGTTATTCTCCAGCGTACATTAGTACATGCTTTTTCTTACATTCTATCAAATATGTGCTGAATATTTCGGTTGTCCTTAGTATTTTTATAGCAATATTTGAAGGTTATAAGATGTTCTTCAAGATGGTGGTCTGGCTATCTCGATAACCTTAACGGTTCTCGAGATATTGACATTAGAGTTATTCTCCAGCGTAAATTAGTACATGCTTTTTCTTACATTCGATCAAATATCTACTGAACATTTTGGTTGTCCTTAGTATTGTTATAGCAATATTTGAAGGTTATAAGATGTCCTTCAAGATGGTGGTCTTGCTATCTCGATAACCTTAACGGTTCTCGAGATATTGACATTAGAGTTATTCTCCAGCGTACATTAGTACATGCTTTTTCTTACATTCGATCAAATATCTACTGAACATTTTAGTTGTCCTTAGTATTGTTATAGCAATATTTGAAGGCTATAAGATGTCCTTCAAGATGGTGGTATTGCTATGTCGATAACCTTAACGGTTCTCGAGATATTGACATTAGAGTTATTCTCCAGTGTACATTAGTACATGCTTTTTCTTACATTCGATCAAATATCAACTGAACATTTTGGTTGTCCTTAGTATTGTTATAGCAATATTTGAAGGCTATAAGATGTCCTTCAAGATGGTGGTATTGCTATCTCGATAACCTTAACGGTTCTCGAGATATTGACATTAGAGTTATTCTCCAGCGTACATTAGTACATGCTTTTTCTTACATTCGATCAAATATCTACTGAACATTTTGGTTGTCCTTAGTATTGTTATAGCAATATTTGAAGGCTATAAGATGTCCTTCAAGATGGTGGTATTGCTATGTCGATAACCTTAACGGTTCTCGAGATATTGACATTAAAGTTATTCTCCAGTGTACATTAGTACATGCTTTTTCTTACATTCGATCAAATATCAACTGAACATTTTGGTTGTCCTTAGTATTGTTATAGCAATATTTGAAGGCTATAAGATGTCCTTCAAGATGGTGGTATTGCTATGTCGATATCCTTAACGGTCCTTGAGATATTGACATTAAAGTTATTCTCCAGCGTACATTAGCACATGCTTTTTCTTACATTCTATCAAATATCTGCTGAATATTTCTGTTGTCCTTAGTATTTTTATAGCAATATTTGAAGGTTATAAGATGTTCTTCAAGATGGTGGTCTTGCTATCTCGATAACCTTAACGGTCCTTGGGATAACCTTAACGGTTCTCGAGATATTGACATTAGAGTTATTCTCCAGCGTACATTAGTACATGCTTTTTCTTACATTCGATCAAATATCTACTGAACATTTTGGTTGTCCTAAGTGTTGTTATAGCAATATTTGAAGGTTATAAGATGTCCTTCAATATGGTGGTCTTGATATGTCGATAACCTTAACGGTCTTTGGGATATTAACATTAAAGTTACTCTCCAGCGTACATTAGTACATGCTTTTTCTTACATTCTATCAAATATCTGCTGAATATTTCGGTTGTCCTTAGTATTGTTATAGGAATCTTTGTAGCATATAAGACGTCCTTCACGATGGTGGTCTTGCTATGTCGACAACCTTAACCATTCTCGAGATATTGAGATTTGAATTGTGCTCCCGCATACTTTAGTGTATGCTTTTTCTCCATTTCTATCAAATATCTACTGAACAGTTTACTTGTCCATAGCATTGTTATGACAATATTCGAAGGTTATAAGATGTCCTTCAAGATGGTGGTATTGCTATGTCGATATCCTTAACGGTCCTTGAGATATTGACATTAAAGTTATTCTCCAGCGTACATTAGCACATGCTTTTTCTTACATTCTATCAAATATCTGCTGAATATTTCGGTTGTCCTTAGTATTTTTATAGCAATATTTGAAGGTTATAAGATGTTCTTCAAGATGGTGGTCTTGCTATCTCGATAACCTTAACGGTCCTTGGGATATTAACATTAAAGCTACTCTCCAGCGTACATTAGTACATGTTTTTTCTTACATTCTATCAAATATCTACTGAATATTTCGGTTGTCCTTAGTATTGTTATAGCAATCTTTGTAGCATATAAGATGTCCTTCACGATGGTGGTCTTGCTATGTCGACAACCTTAACCATTCTCGAGATATTGACATTTGAATTGTGCTCCCGCATACTTTAGTGTATGCTTTTTCTCCGTTTCTATCAAATATCTGCTAAACAGTTTACTTGTCCATAGCATTGTTATGACAATAATTGAAGGCTATAAAATGTCCTTCAAGAAGGTGGTATTGCTATGTCGATATTCTTAACGGTCCTTGAGATATTGACATTAAAGTTATTCCCCAGCGTACATTAGCACATGCTTTTTCTTACATTCTATCAAATATCTACTAAACATTTTGGTTGTCCTTAGCATTGTTATGACAATATTCGAAGGTTATAAGATGTCCTTCAAGATGGTGGTATTGCTATGTCGATATCCTTAACGGTCCTTGAGATATTGACATTAGAGTTATTCTCCAGCGTACATTATTACATGCTTTTTCTTACATTCGATCAAATATCTACTGAACATTTTGGTTGTCCTTAGTATTGTTATAGCAATATTTGAAGGCTATAAGATGTCCTTCAAGATGGTGGTATTGCTATGTCGATAACCTTAACGGTCCTTGAGATATTGACATTAGAGTTATTCTCCAGCGTACATTAGTACATGCTTTTTCTTACATTCAACAAATATCTTCTGAACATTCTGGTTGTCCTTAGTACTGTTATAGCAATATTTGAAGGTTATAAGATGTTCTTCAAGATGGTGGTCTTGATATGTCGATAACCTTAACGGATCTCGAGATATTGACATTAGACTTATTCTCCAGCGTACATTAGTACATGCTTTTTCTTACATTCGATCAAATATCTACTGAACATTTTGGTTGTCCTTAGTATTGTTATAGCAATATTTGAAGGCTATAAGATGTCCTTCAAGATGGTGGTATTGCTATGTCGATAACCTTAACGGTCCTTGAGATATTGACATTAGAGTTATTCTCCAGCGTACATTAGTACATGCTTTTTCTTACATTCAACAAATATCTTCTGAACATTCTGGTTGTCCTTAGTACTGTTATAGCAATATTTGAAGGTTATAAGATGTTCTTCAAGATGGTGGTCTTGATATGTCGATAACCTTAACGGATCTCGAGATATTGACATTAGACTTATTCTCCAGCGTACATTAGTACATGCTTTTTCTTACATTCGATCAAATATCTACTGAACATTTTGGTTGTCCTTAGTATTGTTATAGCAATATTTGAAGGCTATAAGATGTCCTTCAAGATGGTGGTATTGCTATGTCGATAACCTTAACGGTCCTTGAGATATTGACATTAGAGTTATTCTCCAGCGTACATTAGTACATGTTTTTCTTACATTCGATCAAATATCTACTGAACATTTTGGTTGTCCTTAGAATTGTTATAGCAATATTTGAAGGCTATAAGATGTCCTTCAAGATGGTGGTATTGCTATGTCGATAACCTTAACGGTTCTCGAGATATTGACATTAGAGTTATTCTCCAGCGTACATTAGTACATGCTTTTTCTTACATTCGATCAAATATCAGCTGAACATTTCAGTCGTCTTAGGTATTGATATAGCAATATTTGAAGGCTATAAGATGTCCTTCAAGATGGTGGTATTGCTATGTCGATAACCTTAACGGTCCTTGAGATATTGACATTAGAGTTATTCTCCAGCGTACATTATTACATGCTTTTTCTTACATTCGATCAAATATCTACTGAACATTTTGGTTGTCCTTAGTATTGTTATAGCAATATTTGAAGGCTATAAGATGTCCTTCAAGATGGTGGTATTGCTATGTCGATTATCTTAACGGTCCTTGAGATATTGACATTAGAGTTATTCTTCAGCGTACATTAGTACATGCTTTTTCTTACATTCGATCAAATATCTGCTGAACATTACAGTCGTCTTAAGTATTGATATAGCAATATTTGAAGGCTATAAGATGTCCTTCAAGATGGTGGTATGTATTGCTATGTCGATTACCTTAACGGTCCTTGGGATATTAACATTAAAGTTACTCTCCAGCGTACATTAGTACATGCTTTTTCTTACATTCGATCAAATATCTGCTGAACATTTCAGTCGTCTCAAGTATTGATATAGCAATATTTGAAGGCTATAAGATGTCCTTCAAGATGGTGGTATTGCTATGTCGATAACCTTAACGGTCCTTGAGATATTGACATTAGAGTTATTCTCCAGCGTACATTAGTACATGCTTTTTCTTACATTCGATCAAATATCTACTGAACATTTTGGTTGTCCTTAGTATTGTTATAGCAATATTTGAAGGCTATAAGATGTCCTTCAAGATGATGGTATTGCTACGTCGATAACCTTAACGGTCCTTGAGATATTGACATTAGAGTTATTCTCCAGCGTACATTAGTACATGCTTTTTCTTACATTCGATCAAATATCTACTGAACATTTTGGTTGTCCTTAGTATTGTTATAGCAATATTTGAAGGCTATAAGATGTCCTTCAAGATGGTGGTATTGCTATGTCGATAACCTTAACGGTTCTCGAGATATTGACATTAGAGTTATTCTCCAGCGTACATTAGTACATGCTTTTTCTTACATTCGATCAAATATCTATTGAACATTTTGGTTGTCCTTAGTATTGTTATAGCAATATTTGAAGGCTATAAGATGTCCTTCAAGATGGTGGTATTGCTATCTCGATAACCTTAACGGTTCTCGAGATATTGACATTAGAGTTATTCTCCAGCGTACATTAGTACAATCAAATATCTACTGAACATTTTGGTTGTCCTAAGTGTTGTTATAGCAATATTTGAAGGTTATAAGATGTCCTTCAATATGGTGGTCTTGATATGTCGATAACCTTAACGGTCCTTGGGATATTAACATTAAAGTTACTCTCCGGCGTACATTAGTACATGCTTTTTCTTACATTCTATCAAATATCTGCTGAATATTTCGGTTGTCCTTAGTATTGTTATAGCAATCTTTGTAGCATATAAGATGTCCTTCACGATGGTGGTTTTGCTATGTCGACAACCTTAACCATTCTCGAGATATTGACATTTGAATTGTGCTCCCGCATACTTTAGTGTATGCTTTTTCTCCATTTCTATCAAATATCTGCTGAACAGTTTGGTTGTCCATAGCATTGTTATGACAATAATTGAAGGCTATAAGCTGTCCTTCAAGATGGTGGTATTGCTATGTCGATATCCTTAACGGTCCTTGAGATATTGACATTAAAGTTATTCTCCAACGTACATTAGCACATGCTTTTTCTTACATTCTATCAAATATCTGCTGAATATTTCGGTTGTCCTTATTATTGTTATAGCAATCTTTGTAGCATATAAGATGTCCTTCACGATGGTGGTCTTGCTATGTCGACAACCTTAACCATTCTCGAGATATTGACATTTGAATTGTGTTCCCGCATACTTTAGTGTATGCTTTTTCTCCATTTCTATCAAATATCTGCTGAACAGTTTGGTTGTCCATAGCATTGTTATGACAATAATTGAAGGCTATAAGCTGTCCTTCAAGATGGTGGTATTGCTATGTCGATATCCTTAACGGTCCTTGAGATATTGACATTAAAGTTATTCTCCAGCGTACATTAGCACATGCTTTTTCTTACATTCTATCAAATATCTGCTGAATATTTCGGTCTTCCTATGTCGACAACCTTAACCATTCTCGAGATATTGACATTTGAATTGTGCTCCCGCATACTTTAGTGTATGCTTTTTCTCCATTTCTATCAAATATCTGCTGAACAGTTTGGTTGTCCATAGCATTGTTATGACAATAATTGAAGGCTATAAACTGTCCTTCAAGATGGTGGTATTGCTATGTCGATATCCTTAACGGTTCTCGAGATATTGACATTAGAGTTATTCTCCAGCGTACATTAGTACATGCTTTTTCTTACATTCGATCAAATATCTACTGAACATTTTGGTTGTCCTAAGTGTTGTTATAGCAATATTTGAAGGTTATAAGATGTTCTTCAAGATGGTGGTCTTGCTATCTCGATAACCTTAACGGTCCTTGGGATAACCTTAACGGTTCTCGAGATATTGACATTAGAGTTATTTTCCAGCGTACATTAGTACATGCTTTTTCTTACATTCGATCAAATATCTGCTGAACAGTTTGGTTGTCCATAGCATTGTTATGACAATAATTGAAGGCTATAAGCTGTCCTTCAAGATGGTGGTATTGCTATGTCGATATCCTTAACGGTCCTTGAGATATTGACATTAAAGTTATTCTCCAGCGTACATTAGCACATGCTTTTTCTTACATTCTATCAAATATCTGCTGAATATTTCGGTTGTCCTTATTATTGTTATAGCAATCTTTGTAGCATATAAGATGTCCTACACGATGGTGGTCTTGCTATGTCGACAACCTTAACCATTCTCGAGATATTGACATTTGAATTGTGTTCCCGCATACTTTAGTGTATGCTTTTTCTCCATTTCTATCAAATATCTGCTGAACAGTTTGGTTGTTCATAGCATTGTTATGACAATATTCGAGTTATAAGATGTCCTTCAAGATGGTGGTATTGCTATGTCGATATCCTTAACGGTCCTTGAGATATTGACATTAAAGTTATTCTCCAGCGTACATTAGCACATGCTTTTTCTTACATTCTATCAAATATCTGCTGAATATTTCGGTTGTCCTTATTATTGTTATAGCAATCTTTGTAGCATATAAAATGTTCTTCAAGATGGTGGTCTTGCTATCTCGATAACCTTAACGGTCCTTGGGATATTAACATTAAAGTTACTCTCCAGCGTACATTAGTACATGTTTTTTCTTACATTCTATCAAATATCTACTGAACATTTTGGTTGTCCTTAGTATTGTTATAGCAATATTTGAAGGTTATAAGATGTCGTTCAAGATGGTGGTCTTGCTATCTCGATAACCTTAACGGTTCTCGAGATATTGACATTAGAGTTATTCTCCAGCGTACATTAGTACATGCTTTTTCTTACATTCTATCAAATATCTGCTGAATATTTCGGTTGTCCTTAGTATTTTTATAGCAATATTTGAAGGTTATAAGATGTTCTTCAAGATGGTGGTCTTGCTATCTCGATAACCTTAACGGTTCTCGAGATATTGACATTAGAGTTATTCTCCAGCGTACATTAGTACATGCTTTTTCTTACATTCGATCAAATATCTACTGAACATTTTGGTTGTCCTAAGTGTTGTTATAGCAATATTTGAAGGTTATAAGATGTCCTTCAATATGGTGGTCTTGATATGTCGATAACCTTAACGGTCTTTGGGATATTAACATTAAAGTTACTCTCCAGCGTACATTAGTACATGCTTTTTCTTACATTCTATCAAATATCTGCTGAATATTTCGGTTGTCCTTAGTATTGTTATAGGAATCTTTGTAGCATATAAGATGTCCTTCACGATGGTGGTCTTGCTATGTCGACAACCTTAACCATTCTCGAGATATTGAGATTTGAATTGTGCTCCCGCATACTTTAGTGTATGCTTTTTCTCCATTTCTATCAAATATCTACTGAACAGTTTACTTGTCCATAGCATTGTTATGACAATATTCGAAGGTTATAAGATGTCCTTCAAGATGGTGGTATTGCTATGTCGATATCCTTAACGGTTCTCGAGATATTGACATTGGAATTATTCCTCAGCGTACTTTAATATACCTATATGCTTTTTCTTACATTCTGTCAAATATCTTCTGAACATTCTGGTTGTCCTAAGTATTGTTGCAGAAATATTTGAAGTTTATAAGATGTCCTTCAAGATGGTGGTCTTGCTATGGCTATGTCCGGTGTGGCCGATAGGAGGAGACGTAAGCGAGTTGGGCAAAAAGGAGGACAAAAAAATTGAACAGTCCTGTTTGTTGTGCATTTGGCCATAGCTTGTAGGCAAATGTCGGCGGCCATTTAAGGTGCTACACTCATCGGTGGTTTCTTGTAGAAACCGGGCGCACGAGACGGAACTTATTCCTGTGCCTGACATGTACATGGTTGTGTGCGTACAAGTTCGTTTGACTGCCATATGCTATTGGCTGCATTGATTGGGGTAAGCAATGACAAGAAACGTAAATCTTTCTGTCCCAATCAAATTAATGTATGTCTTTCTCTCTGGTTTATTTGCGAGGTGACTTTCATATTGAGGTTGCTATGTAGTTTTCCAACAATGCAATACTTGTGAAAGAGATAACATCAAATTCCGTCGTATGCACATTCCATATAAATACCTAGAACACAGACTTAACAGGCACCCTTGGCATCCACACTTAGGACACATGTTACATACACACCTGACATCCTGCACACTCACCTAGCACACCGAACAGAGATTTTTTGGTGAAGGAAATGGTGTGGCAGATAGGCGGAGCCGTAAGCGAGTTGGGGAAAAAAGGAGGACGAAGGAGATGACCAGTCGTGATTGGTGTGAATTCGGCCCTTTTAGATTTGATAAAAAAAAAAAAACAAATAAATGCTTTGTTGAAACTTGTTTTATCTACACATTTTTCGGTTATGCCCAGTCGTCTTCAATTCTTTGGCTTAAGGCAATCACGACAGCTTTTCATTCATGGTGGAAGGAGATCCATTAACAAAACGAGTGTAGAACACATGCTCATATTTTTCCTATGGTAATTGGAATTCGAAATGGAATACTGGGGAAAAATTCGAACTTCATAGATGTGTACATTCGTTGTCAGGTTGGTTTATTTATTCCACATAAATACCTCCAATACAAATACTTTGCAGGCACACTTGTCATACACACTTAGGAAACACTTTACAGTTGGTTACCACTTGTTTTAACTACACGTTTTTCGCTTACGCCCAGTCGTTTTTAATTCTTTGGCCTAAGCCAATCAGGAAAGTTTTTCATGCACGCAATGACGACATACATTAAGGAAAGGACCGTAGAAACCATGCTCAGATTTTCCTAAGGGATTAGACATCGCATATTGGGCAAAAACGGGGGAAATTCGAACTTTATAGGTGTGTGCATGTATTGATTTGTTGGTTTATTTACTGTTTTGTATTTAACTTTGGGCGGCCAATTTAGTTTTTCAACCCTACGCCATTTCGTCTCTCTGCATGTGATTGCTGACACCCGTAATCCTAAAACGATTTCTAGGAAAGAATGAATTTCTTATCTCTCACAGGTGTATTTGTGTGCATTTTCTCCTCCTTTACTTTACGAGACGGGGTTAATACAAATGTGATTCGGAAAATGGGTTTTCATCCCAAGTAAAAATAACAAACCTACAGGTGACTCCTAAAGAACATAATCCTTTATACAGTAAAGCCTCGTAAAAGTTAAGTAATTTGTTTCTGGGGTGCTCAATTTTTGCGAATTCTTAACATTTCCAAGACACTGGATTATATACATACATATGTATATCTTAAAATATATATCTATAAATATATTGTTATCTGGGCACAACGATCAATAAAAAAATAGTTGTTTTTCTTTCTTTTGAAACACTTCATAACAGTCAGGCTGATTCGTGGTTTGGGTATTACCATCAGATTTTCCTTCGACAACGCGAAGTGCGAATCGAAGTGGAAAACAAAACAAGCGAACCAATAAAATGGAAAACGACACGACTTTAATTGTTAAAATAATTTTAACTATTTTATTATGAAGTAATATTTAACATACGGAGTTAATAATATTTAACATATGAAGTTTGTAATATTTAACATATGAAGTTTGTAATATTTAGCATATGAAGTTTTCGCGGTGGAAGTCTGGTCAGAACTAACTTTATTTTATTATTCATTTATGCAAATTACCTATTGTATAAGGTTACCTAAATTGTCTCACAGGAATTGGAATTGCAACGTTTGGAATTACTTTGTCTCACGGGAATTGAAATTGCACTGCATTTTGTGTCGACGCTGCTTTTTGTGTTGTTTTTTTTTGTTTGGCGCGTGTAGTCTGCCGTAACAATATATGTATCTATATATGTACATACTGCCGTAACAATATATCTATATATGTACATACATATATGTATATGTACGACAAATAAGAAAAATTCATGCGTTTTATTTATGTTTTTATACTATACTAGCTGGCGGGACAGATTTGATTCTGTCAAATGTTATTGGCACGTCGCAATCCAATGCAAAAAATTAAACAAATAGAACGTACTTCGGAGTGATCATTTTATTTATGTTTCAATAATAAACAATGATTAATTATAAAAAATAGTTATTTATTTCGTACACATAAAAGTCTTGTATATGGTCATCGCGAAAGCAAGCCGCAAGGGAAATTACAGTCGTTTAAATTCAAATGCTACGTACCATTTGGACGCTGGGTATCAACACATTTTCTCCCTTTAGAATGGTTGTTTCGATCACAGTTTTAAGTACATTTTTCACTGCCAGCCCTCTGCCGACACAAAGCCGCGGTTGGTTAATATTTAGTAACATTATGACTACCGATCCCACTTTCAATTGAGGATTATGAGGTGGCTATCCGGACAAATCCAATGAGTTAAAAAATTCTGATGGGTAGTTGACATCATCTAGATTAGTTGCGCAATCAACTGATTTGTATATCCTTAATTCACCTGCAATTTTATATACGTGTTTTTGGTAGGTTGCTACGAGTGGAGAAGTTTTCACTTTCACAACCACCAAAGTCGCAAACTCTCCTTGCCATTGTGTTTTGCCAACCTTTCGTTGTCGGCTGTATGGCCTTGGTGATCCATACCTGGAGTTCGAGGTCGTGGGATCGGATCCCACGGCGGTGGTTCCTTCCTTTTTTCCTTTTTGGCCTATTTTTCGGAGTGCTCGGTTTTTTTTTTATACACACGATACGCGGACCGCAGTCGCGATTCTTTCAGGAGGACGCCTCGAGACACCAAGGTCAATCGCGTGGCGCCCATTAATTTTTATTTTTATTTTCCATCACTTTGCCCATGACCTTTTTCCATTGGGTCAGTCGGCCCTTGTTGTTTCGAGCCGCGGAGCGGGTACGTAACAAGGTAATATAGCACGTTCGCTCAACCACAAATTATATCTGTAATTTTGAGCGTCGTTTGGGAACACATTTTGTATGAACTCTGCTTTTGTTTCTGTAAACTGACAAAACATTCGATCAAATATCTGCTGAACATTTCAGTCGTCTTAAGTATTGATATAGCAATATTTGAAGGCTATAAGATGTCCTTCAAGATGGTGGTATTGCTATGTCGATTACCTTAACGGTCCTTGGGATATTAACATTAAAGTTACTCTCCAGCGTACATTAGTACATGCTTTTTCTTACATTCGATCAAATATCTGCTGAACATTTCAGTCGTCTTAAGTATTGATATAGCAATATTTGAAGGCTATAAGATGTCCTTCAAGATGGTGGTATTGCTATGTCGATAACCTTAACGGTCCTTGAGATATTGACATTAAAGTTACTCTCCAGCGTACGTTAGTACATGCTTTTTCTTACATTCTATCATATATCTGCTGAATATATCGGTTGTCCTTAGTATTTTTATAGCAGTATTTGAAGGTTATAAGATGTCCTTCACCATGGTGGTCTTGCTATGTCGACAACCTTAACGGTTCTCGAGATATTGACATTGGAATTATTCCTCAGCGTACTTTAATATATGTACCTATATGCTTTTTCTTACATTCGATCAAATATCTACTGAACATTTTGGTTGTCCTTAGTATTGTTATAACAATATTTGAAGGTTATAAAATGTCCTTCACCATGGTGGTCTTGCTATGTCGACAACCTTAACGGTTCTCGAGATATTGACATTGGAATTATTCCTCAGCGTACTTTAATATACCTATATGCTTTTTCTTACATTCTGTCAAATATCTTCTGAACATTCTGGTTGTCCTTAGTACTGTTATAGCAATATTTGAAGGTTATAAGATGTTCTTCAAGATGGTGGTCTTGCTATGTCGACAACCTTAACGGTTCTCGAGATATTGACATTGGAATTATTCCTCAGCGTACTTTAATATACCTATATGCTTTTTCTTACATTCTGTCAAATATCTTCTGAACATTCTGGTTGTCCTTAGTACTGTTATAGCAATATTTGAAGGTTATAAAATGTCCTTCACCATGGTGGTCTTGCTATGTCGACAACCTTAACGGTTCTCGAGATATTGACATTGGAATTATTCCTCAGCGTACTTTAATATACCTATATGCTTTTTCTTACATTCTGTCAAATATCTTCTGAACATTCTGGTTGTCCTAAGTATTGTTGCAGAAATATTTGAAGTTTATAAGATGTCCTTCAAGATGGTGGTCTTGCTATGGCTATGTCCGGTGTGGCCGATAGGAGGAGACGTAAGCGAGTTGGGCAAAAAGGAGGACAAAAAAATTGAACAGTCCTGTTTGTTGTGCATTTGGCCATAGCTTGTAGGCAAATGTCGGCGGCCATTTAAGGTGCTACACTCATCGGTGGTTTCTTGTAGAAACCGGGCGCACGAGACGGAACTTATTCCTGTGCCTGACATGTACATGGTTGTGTGCGTACAAGTTCGTTTGACTGCCATATGCTATTGGCTGCATTGATTGGGGTAAGCAATGACAAGAAACGTAAATCTTTCTGTCCCAATCAAATTAATGTATGTCTTTCTCTCTGGTTTATTTGCGAGGTGACTTTCATATTGAGGTTGCTATGTAGTTTTCCAACAATGCAATACTTGTGAAAGAGATAACATCAAATTCCGTCGTATGCACATTCCATATAAATACCTAGAACACAGACTTAACAGGCACCCTTGGCATCCACACTTAGGACACATGTTACATACACACCTGACATCCTGCACACTCACCTAGCACACCGAACAGAGATTTTTTGGTGAAGGAAATGGTGTGGCAGATAGGCGGAGCCGTAAGCGAGTTGGGGAAAAAAGGAGGACGAAGGAGATGACCAGTCGTGATTGGTGTGAATTCGGCCCTTTTAGATTTGATAAAAAAAAAAAAACAAATAAATGCTTTGTTGAAACTTGTTTTATCTACACATTTTTCGGTTATGCCCAGTCGTCTTCAATTCTTTGGCTTAAGGCAATCACGACAGCTTTTCATTCATGGTGGAAGGAGATCCATTAACAAAACGAGTGTAGAACACATGCTCATATTTTTCCTATGGTAATTGGAATTCGAAATGGAATACTGGGGAAAAATTCGAACTTCATAGATGTGTACATTCGTTGTCAGGTTGGTTTATTTATTCCACATAAATACCTCCAATACAAATACTTTGCAGGCACACTTGTCATACACACTTAGGAAACACTTTACAGTTGGTTACCACTTGTTTTAACTACACGTTTTTCGCTTACGCCCAGTCGTTTTTAATTCTTTGGCCTAAGCCAATCAGGAAAGTTTTTCATGCACGCAATGACGACATACATTAAGGAAAGGACCGTAGAAACCATGCTCAGATTTTCCTAAGGGATTAGACATCGCATATTGGGCAAAAACGGGGGAAATTCGAACTTTATAGGTGTGTGCATGTATTGATTTGTTGGTTTATTTACTGTTTTGTATTTAACTTTGGGCGGCCAATTTAGTTTTTCAACCCTACGCCATTTCGTCTCTCTGCATGTGATTGCTGACACCCGTAATCCTAAAACGATTTCTAGGAAAGAATGAATTTCTTATCTCTCACAGGTGTATTTGTGTGCATTTTCTCCTCCTTTACTTTACGAGACGGGGTTAATACAAATGTGATTCGGAAAATGGGTTTTCATCCCAAGTAAAAAAAATAACAAACCTACAGGTGACTCCTAAAGAACATAATCCTTTATACAGTAAAGCCTCGTAAAAGTTAAGTAATTTGTTTCTGGGGTGCTCAATTTTTGCGAATTCTTAACATTTCCAAGACACTGGATTATATACATACATATGTATATCTTAAAATATATATCTATAAATATATTGTTATCTGGGCACAACGATCAATAAAAAAATAGTTGTTTTTCTTTCTTTTGAAACACTTCATAACAGTCAGGCTGATTCGTGGTTTGGGTATTACCATCAGATTTTCCTTCGACAACGCGAAGTGCGAATCGAAGTGGAAAACAAAACAAGCGAACCAATAAAATGGAAAACGACACGACTTTAATTGTTAAAATAATTTTAACTATTTTATTATGAAGTAATATTTAACATACGGAGTTAATAATATTTAACATATGAAGTTTGTAATATTTAACATATGAAGTTTGTAATATTTAGCATATGAAGTTTTCGCGGTGGAAGTCTGGTCAGAACTAACTTTATTTTATTATTCATTTATGCAAATTACCTATTGTATAAGGTTACCTAAATTGTCTCACAGGAATTGGAATTGCAACGTTTGGAATTACTTTGTCTCACGGGAATTGAAATTGCACTGCATTTTGTGTCGACGCTGCTTTTTGTGTTGTTTTTTTTTGTTTGGCGCGTGTAGTCTGCCGTAACAATATATGTATCTATATATGTACATACTGCCGTAACAATATATCTATATATGTACATACATATATGTATATGTACGACAAATAAGAAAAATTCATGCGTTTTATTTATGTTTTTATACTATACTAGCTGGCGGGACAGATTTGATTCTGTCAAATGTTATTGGCACGTCGCAATCCAATGCAAAAAATTAAACAAATAGAACGTACTTCGGAGTGATCATTTTATTTATGTTTCAATAATAAACAATGATTAATTATAAAAAATAGTTATTTATTTCGTACACATAAAAGTCTTGTATATGGTCATCGCGAAAGCAAGCCGCAAGGGAAATTACAGTCGTTTAAATTCAAATGCTACGTACCATTTGGACGCTGGGTATCAACACATTTTCTCCCTTTAGAATGGTTGTTTCGATCACAGTTTTAAGTACATTTTTCACTGCCAGCCCTCTGCCGACACAAAGCCGCGGTTGGTTAATATTTAGTAACATTATGACTACCGATCCCACTTTCAATTGAGGATTATGGGGTGGCTATCCGGACAAATCCAATGAGTTAAAAAATTCTGATGGGTAGTTGACATCATCTAGATTAGTTGCGCAATCAACTGATTTGTATATCCTTAATTCACCTGCAATTTTATATACGTGTTTTTGGTAGGTTGCTACGAGTGGAGAAGTTTTCACTTTCACAACCACCAAAGTCGCAAACTCTCCTTGCCATTGTGTTTTGCCAACCTTTCGTTGTCGGCTGTATGGCCTTGGTGATCCATACCTGGAGTTCGAGGTCGTGGGATCGGATCCCACGGCGGTGGTTCCTTCCTTTTTTCCTTTTTGGCCTATTTTTCGGAGTGCTCGGTTTTTTTTTTATACACACGATACGCGGACCGCAGTCGCGATTCTTTCAGGAGGACGCCTCGAGACACCAAGGTCAATCGCGTGGCGCCCATTAATTTTTATTTTTATTTTCCATCACTTTGCCCATGACCTTTTTCCATTGGGTCAGTCGGCCCTTGTTGTTTCGAGCCGCGGAGCGGGTACGTAACAAGGTAATATAGCACGTTCGCTCAACCACAAATTATATCTGTAATTTTGAGCGTCGTTTGGGAACACATTTTGTATGAACTCTGCTTTTGTTTCTGTAAACTGACAAAACATTCGATCAAATATCTGCTGAACATTTCAGTCGTCTTAAGTATTGATATAGCAATATTTGAAGGCTATAAGATGTCCTTCAAGATGGTGGTATTGCTATGTCGATTACCTTAACGGTCCTTGGGATATTAACATTAAAGTTACTCTCCAGCGTACATTAGTACATGCTTTTTCTTACATTCGATCAAATATCTGCTGAACATTTCAGTCGTCTTAAGTATTGATATAGCAATATTTGAAGGCTATAAGATGTCCTTCAAGATGGTGGTATTGCTATGTCGATAACCTTAACGGTCCTTGAGATATTGACATTAGAGTTATTCTCCAGCGTACATTAGTACATGTTTTTCTTACATTCGATCAAATATCTACTGAACATTTTGGTTGTCCTTAGTATTGATATAGCAATATTTGAAGGCTATAAGATGTCCTTCAAGATAGATTGCTATGTCGATAACCTTAACGGTTCTCGAGATATTGACATTAGAGTTATTCTCCAGCGTACATTAGTACATGCTTTTTCTTACATTCTATCAAATATGTGCTGAATATTTCGGTTGTCCTTAGTATTTTTATAGCAATATTTGAAGGTTATAAGATGTTCTTCAAGATGGTGGTCTGGCTATCTCGATAACCTTAACGGTTCTCGAGATATTGACATTAGAGTTATTCTCCAGCGTAAATTAGTACATGCTTTTTCTTACATTCGATCAAATATCTACTGAACATTTTGGTTTAGTATTGTTATAGCAATATTTGAAGGTTATAAGATGTCCTTCAAGATGGTGGTCTTGCTATCTCGATAACCTTAACGGTTCTCGAGATATTGACATTAGAGTTATTCTCCAGCGTACATTAGTACATGCTTTTTCTTACATTCGATCAAATATCTACTGAACATTTTGGTTGTCCTTAGTATTGTTATAGCAATATTTGAAGGCTATAAGATGTCCTTCAAGATAGATTGCTATGTCGATAACCTTAACGGTTCTCGAGATATTGACATTAGAGTTATTCTCCAGCGTACATTAGTACATGCTTTTTCTTACATTCTATCAAATATGTGCTGAATATTTCGGTTGTCCTTAGTATTTTTATAGCAATATTTGAAGGTTATAAGATGTTCTTCAAGATGGTGGTCTGGCTATCTCGATAACCTTAACGGTTCTCGAGATATTGACATTAGAGTTATTCTCCAGCGTAAATTAGTACATGCTTTTTCTTACATTCGATCAAATATCTACTGAACATTTTGGTTTAGTATTGTTATAGCAATATTTGAAGGTTATAAGATGTCCTTCAAGATGATGGTATTGCTACGTCGATAACCTTAACGGTCCTTGAGATATTGACATTAGAGTTATTCTCCAGCGTACATTAGTACATGCTTTTTCTTACATTCGATCAAATATCTACTGAACATTTTGGTTGTCCTTAGTATTGTTATAGCAATATTTGAAGGCTATAAGATGTCCTTCAAGATGGTGGTATTGCTACGTCGATAACCTTAACGGTCCTTGAGATATTGACATTAGAGTTATTCTCCAGCGTACATTAGTACATGCTTTTTCTTACATTCGATCAAATATCTGCTGAACATTTCAGTCGTCTTAAGTATTGATATAGCAATATTTGAAGGCTATAAGATGTCCTTCAAGATGGTGGTATTGCTATGTCGATAACCTTAACGGTCCTTGAGATATTGACATTAGAGTTATTCTCCAGCGTACATTAGTACATGCTTTTTCTTACATTCAACAAATATCTTCTGAACATTCTGGTTGTCCTTAGTACTGTTATAGCAATATTTGAAGGTTATAAGATGTTCTTCAAGATGGTGGTCTTGATATGTCGATAACCTTAACGGATCTCGAGATATTGACATTAGACTTATTCTCCAGCGTACATTAGTACATGCTTTTTCTTACATTCGATCAAATATCTACTGAACATCCTGAACACCTTAACGGATCTCGAGATATTGACATTAGACTTATTCTCCAGCGTACATTAGTACATGCTTTTTCTTACATTCGATCAAATATCTACTGAACATTTTGGTTGTCCTTAGTATTGTTATAGCAATATTTGAAGGCTATAAGATGTCCTTCAAGATGGTGGTATTGCTATGTCGATAACCTTAACGGTCCTTGAGATATTGACATTAGAGTTATTCTCCAGCGTACATTAGTACATGTTTTTCTTACATTCGATCAAATATCTACTGAACATTTTGGTTGTCCTTAGAATTGTTATAGCAATATTTGAAGGCTATAAGATGTCCTTCAAGATGGTGGTATTGCTATGTCGATAACCTTAACGGTTCTCGAGATATTGACATTAGAGTTATTCTCCAGCGTACATTAGTACATGCTTTTTCTTACATTCGATCAAATATCAGCTGAACATTTCAGTCGTCTTAGGTATTGATATAGCAATATTTGAAGGCTATAAGATGTCCTTCAAGATGGTGGTATTGCTATGTCGATAACCTTAACGGTCCTTGAGATATTGACATTAGAGTTATTCTCCAGCGTACATTATTACATGCTTTTTCTTACATTCGATCAAATATCTACTGAACATTTTGGTTGTCCTTAGTATTGTTATAGCAATATTTGAAGGCTATAAGATGTCCTTCAAGATGGTGGTATTGCTATGTCGATTACCTTAACGGTCCTTGAGATATTGACATTAGAGTTATTCTTCAGCGTACATTAGTACATGCTTTTTCTTACATTCGATCAAATATCTGCTGAACATTTCAGTCGTCTTAAGTATTGATATAGCAATATTTGAAGGCTATAAGATGTCCTTCAAGATGGTGGTATTGCTATGTCGATTACCTTAACGGTCCTTGGGATATTAACATTAAAGTTACTCTCCAGCGTACATTAGTACATGCTTTTTCTTACATTCGATCAAATATCTGCTGAACATTTCAGTCGTCTTAAGTATTGATATAGCAATATTTGAAGGCTATAAGATGTCCTTCAAGATGGTGGTATTGCTATGTCGATAACCTTAACGGTCCTTGAGATATTGACATTAAAGTTACTCTCCAGCGTACGTTAGTACATGCTTTTTCTTACATTCTATCATATATCTGCTGAATATATCGGTTGTCCTTAGTATTTTTATAGCAGTATTTGAAGGTTATAAGATGTCCTTCACCATGGTGGTCTTGCTATGTCGACAACCTTAACGGTTCTCGAGATATTGACATTGGAATTATTCCTCAGCGTACTTTAATATATGTACCTATATGCTTTTTCTTACATTCGATCAAATATCTACTGAACATTTTGGTTGTCCTTAGTATTGTTATAACAATATTTGAAGGTTATAAAATGTCCTTCACCATGGTGGTCTTGCTATGTCGACAACCTTAACGGTTCTCGAGATATTGACATTGGAATTATTCCTCAGCGTACTTTAATATACCTATGTGCTTTTTCTTACATTCTGTCAAATATCTTCTGAACATTCTGGTTGTCCTTAGTACTGTTATAGCAATATTTGAAGGTTATAAGATGTTCTTCAAGATGGTGGTCTTGCTATGTCGACAACCTTAACGGTCTTTGGGATATTAACATTAAAGTTACTCTCCAGCGTACATTAGTACATGCTTTTTCTTACATTCTATCAAATATCTGCTGAATATTTCGGTTGTCCTTAGTATTGTTATAGGAATCTTTGTAGCATATAAGATGTCCTTCACGATGGTGGTCTTGCTATGTCGACAACCTTAACCATTCTCGAGATATTGAGATTTGAATTGTGCTCCCGCATACTTTAGTGTATGCTTTTTCTCCATTTCTATCAAATATCTACTGAACAGTTTACTTGTACATAGCATTGTTATGACAATATTCGAAGGTTATAAGATGTCCTTCAATATGGTGGTCTTGCTATCTCGATAACCTTAACGGTCCTTGGGATATTAACATTAAAGTTACTCTCCAGCGTACATTAGTACATGTTTTTTCTTACATTCTATCAAATATCTACTGAATATTTCGGTTGTCCTTAGTATTGTTATAGCAATCTTTGTACCATATAAGATGTCCTTCACGATGGTGGTCTTGCTATGTCGACAACCTTAACCATTCTCGAGATATTGACATTTGAATTGTGCTCCCGCATACTTTAGTGTATGCTTTTTCTCCGTTTCTATCAAATATCTGCTGAACAGTTTACTTGTCCATAGCATTGTTATGACAATAATTGAAGGCTATAAAATGTCCTTCAAGAAGGTGGTATTGCTATGTCGATATTCTTAACGGTCCTTGAGATATTGACATTAAAGTTATTCCCCAGCGTACATTAGCACATGCTTTTTCTTACATTCTATCAAATATCTACTAAACATTTTGGTTGTCCTTAGCATTGTTATGACAATATTCGAAGGTTATAAGATGTCCTTCAAGATGGTGGTATTGCTATGTCGATATCCTTAACGGTCCTTGAGATATTGACATTAAAGTTATTCTCCAGCGTACATTAGCACATGCTTTTTCTTACATTCGATCAAATATCTACTGAACATTTTGGTTGTCCTTAGTATTGTTATAGCAATATTTGAAGGCTATAAGATGTCCTTCAAGATGGTGGTATTGCTATGTCGATAACCTTAACGGTTCTCGAGATATTGACATTAGAGTTATTCTCCAGCGTACATTAGTACATGCTTTTTCTTACATTCGATCAAATATCTACTGAACATTTTGGTTGTCCTTAGTATTGTTATAGCAATATTTGAAGGCTATAAGATGTCCTTCAAGATGGTGGTATTGCTATCTCGATAACCTTAACGGTTCTCGAGATATTGACATTAGAGTTATTCTCCAGCGTACATTATTACATGCTTTTTCTTACATTCGATCAAATATCTACTGAACATTTTGGTTGTCCTTAGTATTGTTATAGCAATATTTGAAGGCTATAAGATGTCCTTCAAGATGGTGGTATTGCTACGTCGATAACCTTAACGGTCCTTGAGATATTGACATTAGAGTTATTCTCCAGCGTACATTAGTACATGCTTTTTCTTACATTCGATCAAATATCTGCTGAACATTTCAGTCGTCTTAAGTATTGATATAGCAATATTTGAAGGCTATAAGATGTCCTTCAAGATAGATTGCTATGTCGATAACCTTAACGGTTCTCGAGATATTGACATTAGAGTTATTCTCCAGCGTACATTAGTACATGCTTTTTCTTACATTCTATCAAATATGTGCTGAATATTTCGGTTGTCCTTAGTATTTTTATAGCAATATTTGAAGGTTATAAGATGTTCTTCAAGATGGTGGTCTGGCTATCTCGATAACCTTAACGGTTCTCGAGATATTGACATTAGAGTTATTCTCCAGCGTAAATTAGTACATGCTTTTTCTTACATTCGATCAAATATCTACTGAACATTTTGGTTGTCCTTAGTATTGTTATAGCAATATTTGAAGGTTATAAGATGTCCTTCAAGATGGTGGTCTTGCTATCTCGATAACCTTAACGGTTCTCGAGATATTGACATTAGAGTTATTCTCCAGCGTACATTAGTACATGCTTTTTCTTACATTCGATCAAATATCTACTGAACATTTTGGTTGTCCTAAGTGTTGTTATAGCAATATTTGAAGGTTATAAGATGTCCTTCAATATGGTGGTCTTGATATGTCGATAACCTTAACGGTCTTTGGGATATTAACATTAAAGTTACTCTCCAGCGTACATTAGTACATGCTTTTTCTTACATTCTATCAAATATCTGCTGAATATTTCGGTTGTCCTTAGTATTCTTATAGGAATCTTTGTAGCATATAAGATGTCCTTCACGATGGTGGTCTTGCTATGTCGACAACCTTAACCATTCTCGAGATATTGAGATTTGAATTGTGCTCCCGCATACTTTAGTGTATGCTTTTTCTCCATTTCTATCAAATATCTACTGAACAGTTTACTTGTCCATAGCATTGTTATGACAATATTCGAAGGTTATAAGATGTCCTTCAAGATGGTGGTATTGCTATGTCGATATCCTTAACGGTCCTTGAGATATTGACATTAAAGTTATTCTCCAGCGTACATTAGCACATGCTTTTTCTTACATTCTATCAAATATCTGCTGAATATATCGGTTGTCCTTAGTATTTTTATAGCAGTATTTGAAGGTTATAAGATGTTCTTCAAGATGGTGGTCTTGCTATCTCGATAACCTTAACGGTCCTTGGGATAACCTTAACGGTTCTCGAGATATTGACATTAGAGTTATTCTCCAGCGTACATTAGTACATGCTTTTTCTTACATTCGATCAAATATCTACTGAACATTTTGGTTGTCCTAAGTGTTGTTATAGCAATATTTGAAGGTTATAAGATGTCCTTCAATATGGTGGTCTTGATATGTCGATAACCTTAACGGTCTTTGGGATATTAACATTAAAGTTACTCTCCAGCGTACATTAGTACATGCTTTTTCTTACGTTCTATCAAATATCTGCTGAATATTTCGGTTGTCCTTAGTATTGTTATAGGAATCTTTGTAGCATATAAGATGTCCTTCACGATGGTGGTCTTGCTATGTCGACAACCTTAACCATTCTCGAGATATTGAGATTTGAATTGTGCTCCCGCATACTTTAGTGTATGCTTTTTCTCCATTTCTATCAAATATCTGCTGAACAGTTTACTTGTCCATAGCATTGTTATGACAATAATTGAAGGCTATAAAATGTCCTTCAAGAAGGTGGTATTGCTATGTCGATATCCTTAACGGTCCTTGAGATATTGACATTAAAGTTATTCTCCAGCGTACATTAGCACATGCTTTTTCTTACATTCTATCAAATATCTGCTGAATATTTCGGTTGTCCTTAGTATTTTTATAGCAATATTTGAAGGTTATAAGATGTTCTTCAAGATGGTGGTCTTGCTATCTCGATAACCTTAACGGTCCTTGGGATATTAACATTAAAGTTACTCTCCAGCGTACATTAGTACATGTTTTTTCTTACATTCTATCAAATATCTACTGAATATTTCGGTTGTCCTTAGTATTGTTATAGCAATCTTTGTACCATATAAGATGTCCTTCACGATGGTGGTCTTGCTATGTCGACAACCTTAACCATTCTCGAGATATTGACATTTGAATTGTGCTCCCGCATACTTTAGTGTATGCTTTTTCTCCATTTCTATCAAATATCTGCTGAACAGTTTACTTGTCCATAGCATTGTTATGACAATAATTGAAGGCTATAAAATGTCCTTCAAGAAGGTGGTATTGCTATGTCGATATTCTTAACGGTCCTTGAGATATTGACATTAAAGTTATTCCCCAGCGTACATTAGCACATGCTTTTTCTTACATTCTATCAAATATCTGCTGAATATATCGGTTGTCCTTAGTATTTTTATAGCAGTATTTGAAGGTTATAAGATGTTCTTCAAGATGGTGGTCTTGCTATCTCGATAACCTTAACGGTCCTTGGGATAACCTTAACGGTTCTCGAGATATTGACATTAGAGTTATTCTCCAGCGTACATTAGTACATGCTTTTTCTTACATTCGATCAAATATCTACTGAACATTTTGGTTGTCCTAAGTGTTGTTATAGCAATATTTGAAGGTTATAAGATGTCCTTCAATATGGTGGTCTTGATATGTCGATAACCTTAACGGTCTTTGGGATATTAACATTAAAGTTACTCTCCAGCGTACATTAGTACATGCTTTTTCTTACATTCTATCAAATATCTGCTGAATATTTCGGTTGTCCTTAGTATTTTTATAGCAGTATTTGAAGGTTATAAGATGTTCTTCAAGATGGTGGTCTTGCTATCTCGATAACCTTAACGGTCCTTGGGATAACCTTAACGGTTCTCGAGATATTGACATTAGAGTTATTCTCCAGCGTACATTAGTACATGCTTTTTCTTACATTCGATCAAATATCTACTGAACATTTTGGTTGTCCTTAGTATTGTTATAGCAATATTTGAAGGCTATAAGATGTCCTTCAAGATGGTGGTATTGCTACGTCGATAACCTTAACGGTCCTTGAGATATTGACATTAGAGTTATTCTCCAGCGTACATTAGTACATGCTTTTTCTTACATTCGATCAAATATCTGCTGAACGTTTCAGTCGTCTTAAGTATTGATATAGCAATATTTGAAGGCTATAAGATGTCCTTCAAGATGGTGGTATTGCTATGTCGATAACCTTAACGGTCCTTGAGATATTGACATTAGAGTTATTCTCCAGCGTACATTAGTACATGCTTTTTCTTACATTCAACAAATATCTTCTGAACATTCTGGTTGTCCTTAGTACTGTTATAGCAATATTTGAAGGTTATAAGATGTTCTTCAAGATGGTGGTCTTGATATGTCGATAACCTTAACGGATCTCGAGATATTGACATTAGACTTATTCTCCAGCGTACATTAGTACATGCTTTTTCTTACATTCGATCAAATATCTACTGAACATTTTGGTTGTCCTTAGTATTGTTATAGCAATATTTGAAGGCTATAAGATGTCCTTCAAGATGGTGGTATTGCTATGTCGATAACCTTAACGGTCCTTGAGATATTGACATTAGAGTTATTCTCCAGCGTACATTAGTACATGTTTTTCTTACATTCGATCAAATATCTACTGAACATTTTGGTTGTCCTTAGAATTGTTATAGCAATATTTGAAGGCTATAAGATGTCCTTCAAGATGGTGGTATTGCTATGTCGATAACCTTAACGGTTCTCGAGATATTGACATTAGAGTTATTCTCCAGCGTACATTAGTACATGCTTTTTCTTACATTCGATCAAATATCAGCTGAACATTTCAGTCGTCTTAGGTATTGATATAGCAATATTTGAAGGCTATAAGATGTCCTTCAAGATGGTGGTATTGCTATGTCGATAACCTTAACGGTCCTTGAGATATTGACATTAGAGTTATTCTCCAGCGTACATTATTACATGCTTTTTCTTACATTCGATCAAATATCTACTGAACATTTTGGTTGTCCTTAGTATTGTTATAGCAATATTTGAAGGCTATAAGATGTCCTTCAAGATGGTGGTATTGCTATGTCGATTACCTTAACGGTCCTTGAGATATTGACATTAGAGTTATTCTTCAGCGTACATTAGTACATGCTATTTCTTACATTCGATCAAATATCTGCTGAACATTTCAGTCGTCTTAAGTATTGATATAGCAATATTTGAAGGCTATAAGATGTCCTTCAAGATGGTGGTATGTATTGCTATGTCGATTACCTTAACGGTCCTTGGGATATTAACATTAAAGTTACTCTCCAGCGTACATTAGTACATGCTTTTTCTTACATTCGATCAAATATCTGCTGAACATTTCAGTCGTCTTAAGTATTGATATAGCAATATTTGAAGGCTATAAGATGTCCTTCAAGATGGTGGTATTGCTATGTCGATAACCTTAACGGTCCTTGAGATATTGACATTAGAGTTATTCTCCAGCGTACATTAGTACATGCTTTTTCTTACATTCGATCAAATATCTACTGAACATTTTGGTTGTCCTTAGTATTGTTATAGCAATATTTGAAGGCTATAAGATGTCCTTCAAGATGATGGTATTGCTACGTCGATAACCTTAACGGTCCTTGAGATATTGACATTAGAGTTATTCTCCAGCGTACATTAGTACATGCTTTTTCTTACATTCGATCAAATATCTACTGAACATTTTGGTTGTCCTTAGTATTGTTATAGCAATATTTGAAGGCTATAAGATGTCCTTCAAGATGGTGGTATTGCTATGTCGATAACCTTAACGGTTCTCGAGATATTGACATTAGAGTTATTCTCCAGCGTATATTAGTACATGCTTTTTCTTACATTCGATCAAATATCTACTGAACATTTTGGTTGTCCTTAGTATTGTTATAGCAATATTTGAAGGCTATAAGATGTCCTTCAAGATGGTGGTATTGCTATCTCGATAACCTTAACGGTTCTCGAGATATTGACATTAGAGTTATTCTCCAGCGTACATTAGTACATGCTTTTTCTTACATTCGATCAAATATCTACTGAACATTTTGGTTGTCCTAAGTGTTGTTATAGCAATATTTGAAGGTTATAAGATGTCCTTCAATATGGTGGTCTTGATATGTCGATAACCTTAACGGTCCTTGGGATATTAACATTAAAGTTACTCTCCGGCGTACATTAGTACATGCTTTTTCTTACATTCTATCAAATATCTGCTGAATATTTCGGTTGTCCTTAGTATTGTTATAGCAATCTTTGTAGCATATAAGATGTCCTTCACGATGGTGGTTTTGCTATGTCGACAACCTTAACCATTCTCGAGATATTGACATTTGAATTGTGCTCCCGCATACTTTAGTGTATGCTTTTTCTCCATTTCTATCAAATATCTGCTGAACAGTTTGGTTGTCCATAGCATTGTTATGACAATAATTGAAGGCTATAAGCTGTCCTTCAAGATGGTGGTATTGCTATGTCGATATCCTTAACGGTCCTTGAGATATTGACATTAAAGTTATTCTCCAGCGTACATTAGCACATGCTTTTTCTTACATTCTATCAAATATCTGCTGAATATTTCGGTTGTCCTTATTATTGTTATAGCAATCTTTGTAGCATATAAGATGTCCTTCACGATGGTGGTCTTGCTTTGTCGACAACCTTAACCATTCTCGAGATATTGACATTTGAATTGTGTTCCCGCATACTTTAGTGTATGCTTTTTCTCCATTTCTATCAAATATCTGCTGAACAGTTTGGTTGTCCATAGCATTGTTATGACAATATTCGAGTTATAAGATGTCCTTCAAGATGGTGGTATTGCTATGTCGATATCCGTAACGGTTCTCGAGATATTGACATTAAAGTTACTCTCCAGCGTACATTAATACATGCTTTTTCTTACATTCGATCAAATATCTACTGAACATTTTGATTGTCCTTAGTATTGTTATAGCAATATTTGAAGGTTATAAGATGTCCTTCAAGATGGTGGTCTTACTATCTCCATAGCCTTAACGGTTCTCGAGATATTGACATTAGAGTTATTCTCCAGCGTACATTAGTACATGCTTTTTCTTACATTCGATCAGATATCTACTAAACATTTTGGTTGTCCTTAACATTGTTATGACAATATTCGAAGGTTATAAGATGTCCTTCAAGATGGTGGTATTGCTATGTCGATATCCTTAACGGTCCTTGAGATATTGACATTAAAGTTATTCTCCAGCGTACATTAGCACATGCTTTTTCTTACATTCTATCAAATATCTGCTGAATATTTCGGTCTTCCTATGTCGACAACCTTAACCATTCTCGAGATATTGACATTTGAATTGTGCTCCCGCATACTTTAGTGTATGCTTTTTCTCCATTTCTATCAAATATCTGCTGAACAGTTTGGTTGTCCATAGCATTGTTATGACAATAATTGAAGGCTATAAGCTGTCCTTCAAGATGGTGGTATTGCTATGTCGATATCCTTAACGGTTCTCGAGATATTGACATTAAAGTTACTCTCCAGCGTACATTAATACATGCTTTTTCTTACATTCGATCAAATATCTACTGAACATTTTGGTTGTCCTAAGTGTTGTTATAGCAATATTTGAAGGTTATAAGATGTTCTTCAAGATGGTGGTCTTGCTATCTCGATAACCTTAACGGTTCTCGAGATATTGACATTAGAGTTATTCTCCAGCGTACATTAGTACATGCTTTTTCTTACATTCGATCAAATATCTGCTGAACAGTTTGGTTGTCCATAGCATTGTTATGACAATAATTGAAGGCTATAAGCTGTCCTTCAAGATGGTGGTATTGCTATGTCGATATCCTTAACGGTCCTTGAGATATTGACATTAAAGTTATTCTCCAGCGTACATTAGCACATGCTTTTTCTTACATTCTATCAAATATCTGCTGAATATTTCGGTTGTCCTTATTATTGTTATAGCAATCTTTGTAGCATATAAGATGTCCTACACGATGGTGGTCTTGCTATGTCGACAACCTTAACCATTCTCGAGATATTGACATTTGAATTGTGTTCCCGCATACTTTAGTGTATGCTTTTTCTCCATTTCTATCAAATATCTGCTGAACAGTTTGGTTGTTCATAGCATTGTTATGACAATATTCGAGTTATAAGATGTCCTTCAAGATGGTGGTATTGCTATGTCGATATCCGTAACGGTTCTCGAGATATTGACATTAAAGTTACTCTCCAGCGTACATTAGTACATGCTTTTTCTTACATTCGATCAAATATCTACTGAACATTTTGATTGTCCTTAGTATTGTTATAGCAATATTTGAAGGTTATAAGATGTTCTTCAAGATGGTGGTCTTGCTATCTCGATAACCTTAACGGTTCTCGAGATATTGACATTAGAGTTATTCTCCAGCGTACATTAGTACATGCTTTTTCTTACATTCGATCAAATATCTACTGAACATTTTGGTTGTCCTAAGTGTTATTATAGCAATATTTGAAGGTTATAAGATGTCCTTCAATATGGTGGTCTTGATATGTCGATAACCTTAACGGTCTTTGGGATATTAACATTAAAGTTACTCTCCGGCGTACATTAGTACATGCTTTTTCTTACATTCTATCAAATATCTGCTGAATATTTCGGTTGTCCTTAGTATTGTTATAGGAATCTTTGTAGCATATAAGATGTCCTTCACGATGGTGGTCTTGCTATGTCGACAACCTTAACCATTCTCGAGATATTGAGATTTGAATTGTGCTCCCGCATACTTTAGTGTATGCTTTTTCTCCATTTCTATCAAATATCTACTGAACAGTTTACTTGTCCATAGCATTGTTATGACAACATTCGAAGGTTATAAGATGTCCTTCAAGATGGTGGTATTGCTATGTCGATATCCTTAACGGTCCTTGAGATATTGACATTAAAGTTATTCTCCAGCGTACATTAGCACATGCTTTTTCTTACATTCTATCAAATATCTGCTGAATATTTCGGTTGTCCTTATTATTGTTATAGCAATCTTTGTAGCATATAAGATGTTCTTCAAGATGGTGGTCTTGCTATCTCGATAACCTTAACGGTCCTTGGGATATTAACATTAAAGTTACTCTACAGCGTACATTAGTACATGTTTTTTCTTACATTCTATCAAATATCTACTGAACATTTTGGTTGTCCTTAGTATTGTTATAGCAATATTTGAAGGTTATAAGATGTCGTTCAAGATGGTGGTCTTGCTATCTCGATAACCTTAACGGTTCTCGAGATATTGACATTAGAGTTATTCTCCAGCGTACATTAGTACATGCTTTTTCTTACATTCTATCAAATATCTGCTGAATATTTCGGTTGTCCTTAGTATTTTTATAGCAATATTTGAAGGTTATAAGATGTTCTTCAAGATGGTGGTCTTGCTATCTCGATAACCTTAACGGTTCTCGAGATATTGACATTAGAGTTATTCTCCAGCGTACATTAGTACATGCTTTTTCTTATATTCGATCAAATATCTACTGAACATTTTGGTTGTCCTTAGTATTGTTATAGCAATATTTGAATATTATAAGATGTCCTTCAATATGGTGGTCTTCAATATAGTGGTTCTCAAGATATTGACATTAGAGTTATTCTCCAGCGTACATGCTTTTTCTTACATTCTATCAAATATCTGCTGAATATTTCAGTCGTCTTAAGTATTGATAATATTTGAAGGCTATAAGATGTCCTTCAAGATGGTGGTATTGCTATGTCGATATCCTTAACGGTCCTTGAGATATTGACATTAAAGTTATTCTCCAGCGTACATTAGCACATGCTTTTTCTTACATTCTATCAAATATCTACTGAACATTTTGGGTGTCCTTAGTATTGTTATAGCAATATTTGAAGGTTATAAGATGTCGTTCAAGATGGTGGTCTTGCTATCTCGATAACCTTAACGGTTCTCGAGATATTGACATTAGAGTTATTCTCCAGCGTACATTAGTACATGCTTTTTCTTACATTCGATCAAATATCTACTGAACATTTTGGTTGTCCTTAGTATTGTTATAACAATATTTGAAGGTTATAAAATGTCCTTCACCATGGTGGTCTTGCTATGTCGACAACCTTAACGGTTCTCGAGATATTGACATTGGAATTATTCCTCAGCGTACTTTAATATACCTATATGCTTTTTCTTACATTCTGTCAAATATCTTCTGAACATTCTGGTTGTCCTTAGTACTGTTATAGCAATATTTGAAGGTTATAAGATGTTCTTCAAGATGGTGGTCTTGCTATGTCGACAACCTTAACGGTTCTCGAGATATTGACATTGGAATTATGCCTCAGCGTACTTTAATATACCTATATGCTTTTTCTTACATTCTGTCAAATATCTTCTGAACATTCTGGTTGTCCTTAGTACTGTTATAGCAATATTTGAAGGTTATAAAATGTCCTTCACCATGGTGGTCTTGCTATGTCGACAACCTTAACGGTTCTCGAGATATTGACATTGGAATTATTCCTCAGCGTACTTTAATATACCTATATGCTTTTTCTTACATTCTGTCAAATATCTTCTGAACATTCTGGTTGTCCTAAGTATTGTTGCAGAAATATTTGAAGTTAATAAGATGTCCTTCAAGATGGTGGTCTTGCTATGGCTATGTCCGGTGTGGCCGATAGGAGGAGACGTAAGCGAGTTGGGCAAAAAGGAGGACAAAAAAATTGAACAGTCCTGTTTGTTGTGCATTTGGCCATAGCTTGTAGGCAAATGTCGGCGGCCATTTAAGGTGCTACACTCATCAGTGGTTTCTTGTAGAAACCGGGCGCACGAGACGGAACTCATTCCTGTGCCTGACATGTACATGGTTGTGTGCGTACAAGTTCGTTTGACTGCCATATGCTATTGGCTGCATTGATTGGGGTAAGCAATGACAAGAAACGTAAATCTTTCTGTCCCAATCAAATTAATGTATGTCTTTCTCTCTGGTTTATTTGCGAGGTGACTTTCATATTGAGGTTGCTATGTAGTTTTCCAACAATGCAATACTTGTGAAAGAGATAACATCAAATTCCGTCGTATGCACATTCCATATAAATACCTAGAACACAGACTTAACAGGCACCCTTGGCATCCACACTTAGGACACATGTTACATACACACCTGACATCCTGCACACTCACCTAGCACACCGAACAGAGATTTTTTGGTGAAGGAAATGGTGTGGCAGATAGGCGGAGCCGTAAGCGAGTTGGGGAAAAAAGGAGGACGAAGGAGATGACCAGTCGTGATTGGTGTGAATTCGGCCCTTTTAGATTTGATAAAAAAAAAAAAACAAATAAATGCTTTGTTGAAACTTGTTTTATCTACACATTTTTCGGTTATGCCCAGTCGTCTTCAATTCTTTGGCTTAAGGCAATCACGACAGCTTTTCATTCATGGTGGAAGGAGTCCATTAACAAAACGAGTGTAGAACACATGCTCATATTTTTCCTATGGTAATTGGAATTCGAAATGGAATACTGGGGAAAAATTCGAACTTCATAGATTCGTTGTCAGGTTGGTTTATTTATTCCACATAAATACCTCCAATACAAATACTTTGCAGGCACACTTAGGAAACACTTTACAGTTGGTTACCACTTGTTTTAACTACACGTTTTTCGCTTACGCCCAGTCGTTTTTAATTCTTTGACTTAAGCCAATCAGGAAAGTTTTTCATGCACGCAATGACGACATACATTAAGGAAAGGACCGTAGAAACCATGCTCAGATTTTCCTAAGGGATTAGACATCGCATATTGGGCAAAAACGGGGGAAATTCGAACTTTATAGGTGTGTGCATGTATTGATTTGTTGGTTTATTTACTGTTTTGTATTTAACTTTGGGCGGCCAATTTAGTTTTTCAACCCTACGCCATTTCGTCTCTCTGCATGTGATTGCTGACACCCGTAATCCTAAAACGATTTCTAGGAAAGAATGAATTTCTTATCTCTCACAGGTGTATTTGTGTGCATTTTCTCCTCCTTTACTTTACGAGACGGGGTTAATACAAATGTGATTCGGAAAATGGGTTTTCATCCCAAGTAAAAAAAATAACAAACCTACAGGTGACTCCTAAAGAACATAATCCTTTATACAGTAAAGCCTCGTAAAAGTTAAGTAATTTGTTTCTGGGGTGCTCAATTTTTGCGAATTCTTAACATTTCCAAGACACTGGATTATATACATACATATGTATATCTTAAAATATATATCTATAAATATATTGTTATCTGGGCACAACGATCAATAAAAAAATAGTTGTTTTTCTTTCTTTTGCAACACTTCATAACAGTCAGGCTGATTCGTGGTTTGGGTATTACCATCAGATTTTCCTTCGACAACGCGAAGTGCGAATCGAAGTGGAAAACAAAACAAGCGAACCAATAAAATGGAAAACGACACGACTTTAATTGTTAAAATAATTTTAACTATTTTATTATGAAGTAATATTTAACATACGGAGTTAATAATATTTAACATATGAAGTTTGTAATATTTAGCATATGAAGTTTTCGCGGTGGAAGTCTGGTCAGAACTAACTTTATTTTATTATTCATTTATGCAAATTACCTATTGTATAAGGTTACCTAAATTGTCTCACAGGAATTGGAATTGCAACGTTTGGAATTACTTTGTCTCACGGGAATTGAAATTGCACTGCATTTTGTGTCGACGCTGCTTTTTGTGTTGTTTTTTTTTGTTTGGCGCGTGTAGTCTGCCGTAACAATATATGTATCTATATATGTACATACTGCCGTAACAATATATCTATATATGTACATACATATATGTATATGTACGACAAATAAGAAAAATTCATGCGTTTTATTTATGTTTTTATACTATACTAGCTGGCGGGACAGATTTGATTCTGTCAAATGTTATTGGCACGTCGCAATCCAATGCAAAAAATTAAACAAATAGAACGTACTTCGGAGTGATCATTTTATTTATGTTTCAATAATAAACAATGATTAATTATAAAAAATAGTTATTTATTTCGTACACATAAAAGTCTTGTATATGGTCATCGCGAAAGCAAGCCGCAAGGGAAATTACAGTCGTTTAAATTCAAATGCTACGTACCATTTGGACGCGGGGTATCAACACATTTTCTCCCTTTAGAATGGTTGTTTCGATCACAGTTTTAAGTACATTTTTCACTGCCAGCCCTCTGCCGACACAAAGCCGCGGTTGGTTAATATTTAGTAACATTATGACTACCGATCCCACTTTCAATTGAGGATTATGGGGTGGCTATCCGGACAAATCCAATGAGTTAAAAAATTCTGATGGGTAGTTGACATCATCTAGATTAGTTGCGCAATCAACTGATTTGTATATCCTTAATTCACCTGCAATTTTATATACGTGTTTTTGGTAGGTTGCTACGAGTGGAGAAGTTTTCACTTTCACAACCACCAAAGTCGCAAACTCTCCTTGCCATTGTGTTTTGCCAACCTTTCGTTGTCGGCTGTATGGCCTTGGTGATCCATACCTGGGGTTCGAGGTCGTGGGATCGGATCCCACGGCGGTGGTTCCTTCCTTTTTTCCTTTTTGGCCTATTTTTCGGAGTGCTCGGTTTTTTTTTTATACACACGATACGCGGACCGCAGTCGCGATTCTTTCAGGAGGACGCCTCGAGACACCAAGGTCAATCGCGTGGCGCCCATTAATTTTTATTTTTATTTTCCATCACTTTGCCCATGACCTTTTTCCATTGGGTCAGTCGGCCCTTGTTGTTTCGAGCCGCGGAGCGGGTACGTAACAAGGTAATATAGCACGTTCGCTCAACCACAAATTATATCTGTAATTTTGAGCGTCGTTTGGGAACACATTTTGTATGAACTCTGCTTTTGTTTCTGTAAACTGACAAAACATTCGATCAAATATCTGCTGTTCGATCAAATGTCTTCAGTCGTCTTAAGTATTGATATAGCAATATTTGAAGGCTATAAGATGTCCTTCAAGATGGTGGTATTGCTATGTCGATTACCTTAACGGTCCTTGGGATATTAACATTAAAGTTACTCTCCAGCGTACATTAGTACATGCTTTTTCTTACATTCGATCAAATATCTGCTGAACATTTCAGTCGTCTTAAGTATTGATATAGCAATATTTGAAGGCTATAAGATGTCCTTCAAGATGGTGGTATTGCTATGTCGATAACCTTAACGGTCCTTGAGATATTGACATTAGAGTTATTCTCCAGCGTACATTAGTACATGTTTTTCTTACATTCGATCAAATATCTACTGAACATTTTGGTTGTCCTTAGTATTGTTATAGCAATATTTGAAGGCTATAAGATGTCCTTCAAGATGATGGTATTGCTACGTCGATAACCTTAACGGTCCTTGAGATATTGACATTAGAGTTATTCTCCAGCGTACATTAGTACATGCTTTTTCTTACATTCGATCAAATATCTGCTGAACATTTCAGTCGTCTTAAGTATTGATATAGCAATATTTGAAGGCTATAAGATGTCCTTCAAGATGGTGGTATTGCTATGTCGATAACCTTAACGGTCCTTGAGATATCGACATTAGAGTTATTCTCCAGCGTACATTAGTACATGCTTTTTCTTACATTCGATCAAATATCTTCTGAACATTCTGGTTGTCCTTAGTACTGTTATAGCAATATTTGAAGGTTATAAGATGTTCTTCAAGATGGTGGTTTTGCTATGTCGACAACCTTAACCATTCTCGAGATATTGAGATTTGAATTGTGCTCCCGCATACTTTAGTGTATGCTTTTTCTCCATTTCTATCAAATATCTACTGAACAGTTTACTTGTCCATAGCATTGTTATGACAATATTCGAAGGTTATAAGATGTCCTTCAAGATGATGGTATTGCTACGTCGATAACCTTAACGGTCCTTGAGATATTGACATTAGAGTTATTCTCCAGCGTACATTAGTACATGCTTTTTCTTACATTCGGTCAAATATCTACTGAACATTTTGGTTGTCCTTAGTATTGTTATAGCAATATTTGAAGGCTATAAGATGTCCTTCAAGATGGTGGTATTGCTATCTCGATAACCTTAACGGTTCTCGAGATATTGACATTAGAGTTATTCTCCAGCGTACATTAGTACATGCTTTTTCTTACATTCGATCAAATATCTACTGAACATTTTGGTTGTCCTAAGTGTTGTTATAGCAATATTTGAAGGCTATAAGATGTCCTTCAAGATGGTGGTATTGCTATGTCGATATCCTTAACGGTCCTTGAGATATTGACATTAAAGTTATTCTCCAGCGTACATTAGCACATGCTTTTTCTTACATTCTATCAAATATCTACTGAACATTTTGGGTGTCCTTAGTATTGTTATAGCAATATTTGAAGGTTATAAGATGTCGTTCAAGATGGTGGTCTTGCTATCTCGATAACCTTAACGGTTCTCGAGATATTGACATTAGAGTTATTCTCCAGCGTACATTAGTACATGCTTTTTCTTACATTCGATCAAATATCTACTGAACATTTTGGTTGTCCTTAGTATTGTTATAACAATATTTGAAGGTTATAAAATGTCCTTCACCATGGTGGTCTTGCTATGTCGACAACCTTAACGGTTCTCGAGATATTGACATTGGAATTATTCCTCAGCGTACTTTAATATACCTATATGCTTTTTCTTACATTCTGTCAAATATCTTCTGAACATTCTGGTTGTCCTTAGTACTGTTATAGCAATATTTGAAGGTTATAAGATGTTCTTCAAGATGGTGGTCTTGCTATGTCGACAACCTTAACGGTTCTCGAGATATTGACATTGGAATTATGCCTCAGCGTACTTTAATATACCTATATGCTTTTTCTTACATTCTGTCAAATATCTTCTGAACATTCTGGTTGTCCTTAGTACTGTTATAGCAATATTTGAAGGTTATAAAATGTCCTTCACCATGGTGGTCTTGCTATGTCGACAACCTTAACGGTTCTCGAGATATTGACATTGGAATTATTCCTCAGCGTACTTTAATATACCTATATGCTTTTTCTTACATTCTGTCAAATATCTTCTGAACATTCTGGTTGTCCTAAGTATTGTTGCAGAAATATTTGAAGTTAATAAGATGTCCTTCAAGATGGTGGTCTTGCTATGGCTATGTCCGGTGTGGCCGATAGGAGGAGACGTAAGCGAGTTGGGCAAAAAGGAGGACAAAAAAATTGAACAGTCCTGTTTGTTGTGCATTTGGCCATAGCTTGTAGGCAAATGTCGGCGGCCATTTAAGGTGCTACACTCATCAGTGGTTTCTTGTAGAAACCGGGCGCACGAGACGGAACTCATTCCTGTGCCTGACATGTACATGGTTGTGTGCGTACAAGTTCGTTTGACTGCCATATGCTATTGGCTGCATTGATTGGGGTAAGCAATGACAAGAAACGTAAATCTTTCTGTCCCAATCAAATTAATGTATGTCTTTCTCTCTGGTTTATTTGCGAGGTGACTTTCATATTGAGGTTGCTATGTAGTTTTCCAACAATGCAATACTTGTGAAAGAGATAACATCAAATTCCGTCGTATGCACATTCCATATAAATACCTAGAACACAGACTTAACAGGCACCCTTGGCATCCACACTTAGGACACATGTTACATACACACCTGACATCCTGCACACTCACCTAGCACACCGAACAGAGATTTTTTGGTGAAGGAAATGGTGTGGCAGATAGGCGGAGCCGTAAGCGAGTTGGGGAAAAAAGGAGGACGAAGGAGATGACCAGTCGTGATTGGTGTGAATTCGGCCCTTTTAGATTTGATAAAAAAAAAAAAACAAATAAATGCTTTGTTGAAACTTGTTTTATCTACACATTTTTCGGTTATGCCCAGTCGTCTTCAATTCTTTGGCTTAAGGCAATCACGACAGCTTTTCATTCATGGTGGAAGGAGTCCATTAACAAAACGAGTGTAGAACACATGCTCATATTTTTCCTATGGTAATTGGAATTCGAAATGGAATACTGGGGAAAAATTCGAACTTCATAGATTCGTTGTCAGGTTGGTTTATTTATTCCACATAAATACCTCCAATACAAATACTTTGCAGGCACACTTAGGAAACACTTTACAGTTGGTTACCACTTGTTTTAACTACACGTTTTTCGCTTACGCCCAGTCGTTTTTAATTCTTTGACTTAAGCCAATCAGGAAAGTTTTTCATGCACGCAATGACGACATACATTAAGGAAAGGACCGTAGAAACCATGCTCAGATTTTCCTAAGGGATTAGACATCGCATATTGGGCAAAAACGGGGGAAATTCGAACTTTATAGGTGTGTGCATGTATTGATTTGTTGGTTTATTTACTGTTTTGTATTTAACTTTGGGCGGCCAATTTAGTTTTTCAACCCTACGCCATTTCGTCTCTCTGCATGTGATTGCTGACACCCGTAATCCTAAAACGATTTCTAGGAAAGAATGAATTTCTTATCTCTCACAGGTGTATTTGTGTGCATTTTCTCCTCCTTTACTTTACGAGACGGGGTTAATACAAATGTGATTCGGAAAATGGGTTTTCATCCCAAGTAAAAAAAATAACAAACCTACAGGTGACTCCTAAAGAACATAATCCTTTATACAGTAAAGCCTCGTAAAAGTTAAGTAATTTGTTTCTGGGGTGCTCAATTTTTGCGAATTCTTAACATTTCCAAGACACTGGATTATATACATACATATGTATATCTTAAAATATATATCTATAAATATATTGTTATCTGGGCACAACGATCAATAAAAAAATAGTTGTTTTTCTTTCTTTTGCAACACTTCATAACAGTCAGGCTGATTCGTGGTTTGGGTATTACCATCAGATTTTCCTTCGACAACGCGAAGTGCGAATCGAAGTGGAAAACAAAACAAGCGAACCAATAAAATGGAAAACGACACGACTTTAATTGTTAAAATAATTTTAACTATTTTATTATGAAGTAATATTTAACATACGGAGTTAATAATATTTAACATATGAAGTTTGTAATATTTAGCATATGAAGTTTTCGCGGTGGAAGTCTGGTCAGAACTAACTTTATTTTATTATTCATTTATGCAAATTACCTATTGTATAAGGTTACCTAAATTGTCTCACAGGAATTGGAATTGCAACGTTTGGAATTACTTTGTCTCACGGGAATTGAAATTGCACTGCATTTTGTGTCGACGCTGCTTTTTGTGTTGTTTTTTTTTGTTTGGCGCGTGTAGTCTGCCGTAACAATATATGTATCTATATATGTACATACTGCCGTAACAATATATCTATATATGTACATACATATATGTATATGTACGACAAATAAGAAAAATTCATGCGTTTTATTTATGTTTTTATACTATACTAGCTGGCGGGACAGATTTGATTCTGTCAAATGTTATTGGCACGTCGCAATCCAATGCAAAAAATTAAACAAATAGAACGTACTTCGGAGTGATCATTTTATTTATGTTTCAATAATAAACAATGATTAATTATAAAAAATAGTTATTTATTTCGTACACATAAAAGTCTTGTATATGGTCATCGCGAAAGCAAGCCGCAAGGGAAATTACAGTCGTTTAAATTCAAATGCTACGTACCATTTGGACGCGGGGTATCAACACATTTTCTCCCTTTAGAATGGTTGTTTCGATCACAGTTTTAAGTACATTTTTCACTGCCAGCCCTCTGCCGACACAAAGCCGCGGTTGGTTAATATTTAGTAACATTATGACTACCGATCCCACTTTCAATTGAGGATTATGGGGTGGCTATCCGGACAAATCCAATGAGTTAAAAAATTCTGATGGGTAGTTGACATCATCTAGATTAGTTGCGCAATCAACTGATTTGTATATCCTTAATTCACCTGCAATTTTATATACGTGTTTTTGGTAGGTTGCTACGAGTGGAGAAGTTTTCACTTTCACAACCACCAAAGTCGCAAACTCTCCTTGCCATTGTGTTTTGCCAACCTTTCGTTGTCGGCTGTATGGCCTTGGTGATCCATACCTGGGGTTCGAGGTCGTGGGATCGGATCCCACGGCGGTGGTTCCTTCCTTTTTTCCTTTTTGGCCTATTTTTCGGAGTGCTCGGTTTTTTTTTTATACACACGATACGCGGACCGCAGTCGCGATTCTTTCAGGAGGACGCCTCGAGACACCAAGGTCAATCGCGTGGCGCCCATTAATTTTTATTTTTATTTTCCATCACTTTGCCCATGACCTTTTTCCATTGGGTCAGTCGGCCCTTGTTGTTTCGAGCCGCGGAGCGGGTACGTAACAAGGTAATATAGCACGTTCGCTCAACCACAAATTATATCTGTAATTTTGAGCGTCGTTTGGGAACACATTTTGTATGAACTCTGCTTTTGTTTCTGTAAACTGACAAAACATTCGATCAAATATCTGCTGTTCGATCAAATGTCTTCAGTCGTCTTAAGTATTGATATAGCAATATTTGAAGGCTATAAGATGTCCTTCAAGATGGTGGTATTGCTATGTCGATTACCTTAACGGTCCTTGGGATATTAACATTAAAGTTACTCTCCAGCGTACATTAGTACATGCTTTTTCTTACATTCGATCAAATATCTGCTGAACATTTCAGTCGTCTTAAGTATTGATATAGCAATATTTGAAGGCTATAAGATGTCCTTCAAGATGGTGGTATTGCTATGTCGATAACCTTAACGGTCCTTGAGATATTGACATTAGAGTTATTCTCCAGCGTACATTAGTACATGTTTTTCTTACATTCGATCAAATATCTACTGAACATTTTGGTTGTCCTTAGTATTGTTATAGCAATATTTGAAGGCTATAAGATGTCCTTCAAGATGATGGTATTGCTACGTCGATAACCTTAACGGTCCTTGAGATATTGACATTAGAGTTATTCTCCAGCGTACATTAGTACATGCTTTTTCTTACATTCGATCAAATATCTGCTGAACATTTCAGTCGTCTTAAGTATTGATATAGCAATATTTGAAGGCTATAAGATGTCCTTCAAGATGGTGGTATTGCTATGTCGATAACCTTAACGGTCCTTGAGATATCGACATTAGAGTTATTCTCCAGCGTACATTAGTACATGCTTTTTCTTACATTCGATCAAATATCTTCTGAACATTCTGGTTGTCCTTAGTACTGTTATAGCAATATTTGAAGGTTATAAGATGTTCTTCAAGATGGTGGTTTTGCTATGTCGACAACCTTAACCATTCTCGAGATATTGAGATTTGAATTGTGCTCCCGCATACTTTAGTGTATGCTTTTTCTCCATTTCTATCAAATATCTACTGAACAGTTTACTTGTCCATAGCATTGTTATGACAATATTCGAAGGTTATAAGATGTCCTTCAAGATGATGGTATTGCTACGTCGATAACCTTAACGGTCCTTGAGATATTGACATTAGAGTTATTCTCCAGCGTACATTAGTACATGCTTTTTCTTACATTCGGTCAAATATCTACTGAACATTTTGGTTGTCCTAAGTGTTGTTATAGCAATATTTGAAGGTTATAAGATGTCCTTCAAGATGGTGGTCTTGCTATCTCGATAACCTTAACGGTCCTTGAGATATTGACATTAGAGTTATTCTCCAGCGTACATTAGTACATGCTTTTTCTTACATTCGATCAAATATCTACTGAACATTTTGGTTGTCCTAAGTGTTGTTATAGCAATATTTGAAGGTTATAAGATGTCCTTCAATATGGTGGTCTTGATATGTCGATAACCTTAACGGTCTTTGGGATATTAACATTAAAGTTACTCTCCAGCGTACATTAGTACATGCTTTTTCTTACATTCTATCAAATATCTGCTGAATATTTCGGTTGTCCTTAGTATTGTTATAGGAATCTTTGTAGCATATAAGATGTCCTTCACGATGGTGGTCTTGCTATGTCGACAACCTTAACCATTCTCGAGATATTGAGATTTGAATTGTGCTCCCGCATACTTTAGTGTATGCTTTTTCTCCATTTCTATCAAATATCTACTGAACAGTTTACTTGTCCATAGCATTGTTATGACAATATTCGAAGGTTATAAGATGTCCTTCAAGATGGTGGTATTGCTATGTCGATATCCTTAACGGTCCTTGAGATATTGACATTAAAGTTATTCTCCAGCGTACATTAGCACATGCTTTTTCTTACATTCTATCAAATATCTGCTGAATATTTCGGTTGTCCTTAGTATTTTTATAGCAATATTTGAAGGTTATAAGATGTTCTTCAAGATGGTGGTCTTGCTATCTCGATAACCTTAACGGTCCTTGGGATATTAACATTAAAGTTACTCTCCAGCGTACATTAGTACATGTTTTTTCTTACATTCTATCAAATATCTACTGAATATTTCGGTTGTCCTTAGTATTGTTATAGCAATCTTTGTACCATATAAGATGTCCTTCACGATGGTGGTCTTGCTATGTCGACAACCTTAACCATTCTCGAGATATTGACATTTGAATTGTGCTCCCGCATACTTTAGTGTATGCTTTTTCTCCGTTTCTATCAAATATCTGCTGAACAGTTTACTTGTCCATAGCATTGTTATGACAATAATTGAAGGCTATAAAATGTCCTTCAAGAAGGTGGTATTGCTATGTCGATATTCTTAACGGTCCTTGAGATATTGACATTAAAGTTATTCCCCAGCGTACATTAGCACATGCTTTTTCTTACATTCTATCAAATATCTACTAAACATTTTGGTTGTCCTTAGCATTGTTATGACAATATTCGAAGGTTATAAGATGTCCTTCAAGATGGTGGTATTGCTATGTCGATATCCTTAACGGTCCTTGAGATATTGACATTAAAGTTATTCTCCAGCGTACATTAGCACATGCTTTTTCTTACATTCGATCAAATATCTACTGAACATTTTGGTTGTCCTTAGTATTGTTATAGCAATATTTGAAGGCTATAAGATGTCCTTCAAGATGGTGGTATTGCTATGTCGATAACCTTAACGGTTCTCGAGATATTGACATTAGAGTTATTCTCCAGCGTACATTAGTACATGCTTTTTCTTACATTCGATCAAATATCTACTGAACATTTTGGTTGTCCTTAGTATTGTTATAGCAATATTTGAAGGCTATAAGATGTCCTTCAAGATGGTGGTATTGCTATCTCGATAACCTTAACGGTTCTCGAGATATTGACATTAGAGTTATTCTCCAGCGTACATTAGTACATGCTTTTTCTTACATTCGATCAAATATCTACTGAACATTTTGGTTGTCCTTAGTATTGTTATAGCAATATTTGAAGGCTATAAGATGTCCTTCAAGATGGTGGTATTGCTATGTCGATATCCTTAACGGTCCTTGAGATATTGACATTAAAGTTATTCTCCAGCGTACATTAGCACATGCTTTTTCTTACATTCGATCAAATATCTACTGAACATTTTGGTTGTCCTTAGTATTGTTATAGCAATATTTGAAGGCTATAAGATGTCCTTCAAGATGGTGGTATTGCTATGTCGATAACCTTAACGGTTCTCGAGATATTGACATTAGAGTTATTCTCCAGCGTACATTAGTACATGCTTTTTCTTACATTCGATCAAATATCTACTGAACATTTTGGTTGTCCTTAGCATTGTTATGACAATATTCGAAGGTTATAAGATGTCCTTCAAGATGGTGGTATTGCTATGTCGATATCCTTAACGGTCCTTGAGATATTGACATTAGAGTTATTCTCCAGCGTACATTAGTACATGCTTTTTCTTACATTCTATCAAATATCTGCTGAATATTTCGGTTGTCCTTAGATTGTTATAGGAATCTTTGTAGCATATAAGATGTCCTTCACGATGGTGGTCTTGCTATGTCGACAACCTTAACCATTCTCGAGATATTGAGATTTGAATTGTGCTCCCGCATACTTTAGTGTATGCTTTTTCTCCATTTCTATCAAATATCTACTGAACAGTTTACTTGTCCATAGCATTGTTATGACAATATTCGAAGGTTATAAGATGTCCTTCAAGATGGTGGTATTGCTATGTCGATATCCTTAACGGTCCTTGAGATATTGACATTAAAGTTATTCTCCAGCGTACATTAGCACATGCTTTTTCTTACATTCTATCAAATATCTGCTGAATATATCGGTTGTCCTTAGTATTTTTATAGCAGTATTTGAAGGTTATAAGATGTTCTTCAAGATGGTGGTCTTGCTATCTCGATAACCTTAACGGTCCTTGGGATAACCTTAACGGTTCTCGAGATATTGACATTAGAGTTATTCTCCAGCGTACATTAGTACATGCTTTTTCTTACACTCGATCAAATATCTACTGAACATTTTGGTTGTCCTAAGTGTTGTTATAGCAATATTTGAAGGTTATAAGATGTCCTTCAATATGGTGGTCTTGATATGTCGATAACCTTAACGGTCTTTGGGATATTAACATTAAAGTTACTCTCCAGCGTACATTAGTACATGCTTTTTCTTACATTCTATCAAATATCTGCTGAATATTTCGGTTGTCCTTAGTATTGTTATAGGAATCTTTGTAGCATATAAGATGTCCTTCACGATGGTGGTCTTGCTATGTCGACAACCTTAACCATTCTCGAGATATTGAGATTTGAATTGTGCTCCCGCATACTTTAGTGTATGCTTTTTCTCCATTTCTATCAAATATCTACTGAACAGTTTACTTGTCCATAGCATTGTTATGACAATAATTGAAGGCTATAAAATGTCCTTCAAGAAGGTGGTATTGCTATGTCGATATTCTTAACGGTCCTTGAGATATTGACATTAAAGTTATTCCCCAGCGTACATTAGCACATGCTTTTTCTTACATTCTATCAAATATCTGCTGAATATATCGGTTGTCCTTAGTATTTTTATAGCAGTATTTGAAGGTTATAAGATGTTCTTCAAGATGGTGGTCTTGCTATCTCGATAACCTTAACGGTCCTTGGGATAACCTTAACGGTTCTCGAGATATTGACATTAGAGTTATTCTCCAGCGTACATTAGTACATGCTTTTTCTTACATTCGATCAAATATCTACTGAACATTTTGGTTGTCCTAAGTGTTGTTATAGCAATATTTGAAGGTTATAAGATGTCCTTCAATATGGTGGTCTTGATATGTCGATAACCTTAACGGTCTTTGGGATATTAACATTAAAGTTACTCTCCAGCGTACATTAGTACATGCTTTTTCTTACATTCTATCAAATATCTGCTGAATATTTCGGTTGTCCTTAGTATTGTTATAGGAATCTTTGTAGCATATAAGATGTCCTTCACGATGGTGGTCTTGCTATGTCGACAACCTTAACCATTCTCGAGATATTGAGATTTGAATTGTGCTCCCGCATACTTTAGTGTATGCTTTTTCTCCATTTCTATCAAATATCTACTGAACAGTTTACTTGTCCATAGCATTGTTATGACAATATTCGAAGGTTATAAGATGTCCTTCAATATGGTGGTCTTGCTATCTCGATAACCTTAACGGTCCTTGGGATATTAACATTAAAGTTACTCTCCAGCGTACATTAGTACATGTTTTTTCTTACATTCTATCAAATATCTACTGAATATTTCGGTTGTCCTTAGTATTGTTATAGCAATCTTTGTACCATATAAGATGTCCTTCACGATGGTGGTCTTGCTATGTCGACAACCTTAACCATTCTCGAGATATTGAGATTTGAATTGTGCTCCCGCATACTTTAGTGTATGCTTTTTCTCCATTTCTATCAAATATCTACTGAACAGTTTACTTGTCCATAGCATTGTTATGACAATATTCGAAGGTTATAAGATGTCCTTCAAGATGGTGGTATTGCTATGTCGATATCCTTAACGGTCCTTGAGATATTGACATTAAAGTTATTCTCCAGCGTACATTAGCACATGCTTTTTCTTACATTCTATCAAATATCTGCTGAATATATCGGTTGTCCTTAGTATTTTTATAGCAGTATTTGAAGGTTATAAGATGTTCTTCAAGATGGTGGTCTTGCTATCTCGATAACCTTAACGGTCCTTGGGATAACCTTAACGGTTCTCGAGATATTGACATTAGAGTTATTCTCCAGCGTACATTAGTACATGCTTTTTCTTACACTCGATCAAATATCTACTGAACATTTTGGTTGTCCTAAGTGTTGTTATAGCAATATTTGAAGGTTATAAGATGTCCTTCAATATGGTGGTCTTGATATGTCGATAACCTTAACGGTCTTTGGGATATTAACATTAAAGTTACTCTCCAGCGTACATTAGTACATGCTTTTTCTTACATTCTATCAAATATCTGCTGAATATTTCGGTTGTCCTTAGTATTGTTATAGGAATCTTTGTAGCATATAAGATGTCCTTCACGATGGTGGTCTTGCTATGTCGACAACCTTAACCATTCTCGAGATATTGAGATTTGAATTGTGCTCCCGCATACTTTAGTGTATGCTTTTTCTCCGTTTCTATCAAATATCTGCTGAACAGTTTACTTGTCCATAGCATTGTTATGACAATAATTGAAGGCTATAAAATGTCCTTCAAGAAGGTGGTATTGCTATGTCGATATCCTTAACGGTCCTTGAGATATTGACATTAAAGTTATTCTCCAGCGTACATTAGCACATGCTTTTTCTTACATTCTATCAAATATCTGCTGAATATTTCGGTTGTCCTTAGTATTGTTATAGGAATCTTTGTAGCATATAAGATGTCCTTCACGATGGTGGTCTTGCTATGTCGACAACCTTAACCATTCTCGAGATATTGAGATTTGAATTGTGCTCCCGCATACTTTAGTGTATGCTTTTTCTCCATTTCTATCAAATATCTACTGAACAGTTTACTTGTCCATAGCATTGTTATGACAATATTCGAAGGTTATAAGATGTCCTTCAAGATGATGGTATTGCTACGTCGATAACCTTAACGGTCCTTGAGATATTGACATTAGAGTTATTCTCCAGCGTACATTAGTACATGCTTTTTCTTACATTCGATCAAATATCTACTGAACATTTTGGTTGTCCTAAGTGTTGTTATAGCAATATTTGAAGGTTATAAGATGTCCTTCAAGATGGTGGTCTTGCTATCTCGATAACCTTAACGGTCCTTGAGATATTGACATTAGAGTTATTCTCCAGCGTACATTAGTACATGCTTTTTCTTACATTCGATCAAATATCTACTGAACATTTTGGTTGTCCTAAGTGTTGTTATAGCAATATTTGAAGGTTATAAGATGTCCTTCAATATGGTGGTCTTGATATGTCGATAACCTTAACGGTCTTTGGGATATTAACATTAAAGTTACTCTCCAGCGTACATTAGTACATGCTTTTTCTTACATTCTATCAAATATCTGCTGAATATTTCGGTTGTCCTTAGTATTGTTATAGGAATCTTTGTAGCATATAAGATGTCCTTCACGATGGTGGTCTTGCTATGTCGACAACCTTAACCATTCTCGAGATATTGAGATTTGAATTGTGCTCCCGCATACTTTAGTGTATGCTTTTTCTCCATTTCTATCAAATATCTACTGAACAGTTTACTTGTCCATAGCATTGTTATGACAATATTCGAAGGTTATAAGATGTCCTTCAAGATGGTGGTATTGCTATGTCGATATCCTTAACGGTCCTTGAGATATTGACATTAAAGTTATTCTCCAGCGTACATTAGCACATGCTTTTTCTTACATTCTATCAAATATCTGCTGAATATTTCGGTTGTCCTTAGTATTTTTATAGCAATATTTGAAGGTTATAAGATGTTCTTCAAGATGGTGGTCTTGCTATCTCGATAACCTTAACGGTCCTTGGGATATTAACATTAAAGTTACTCTCCAGCGTACATTAGTACATGTTTTTTCTTACATTCTATCAAATATCTACTGAATATTTCGGTTGTCCTTAGTATTGTTATAGCAATCTTTGTACCATATAAGATGTCCTTCACGATGGTGGTCTTGCTATGTCGACAACCTTAACCATTCTCGAGATATTGACATTTGAATTGTGCTCCCGCATACTTTAGTGTATGCTTTTTCTCCGTTTCTATCAAATATCTGCTGAACAGTTTACTTGTCCATAGCATTGTTATGACAATAATTGAAGGCTATAAAATGTCCTTCAAGAAGGTGGTATTGCTATGTCGATATTCTTAACGGTCCTTGAGATATTGACATTAAAGTTATTCCCCAGCGTACATTAGCACATGCTTTTTCTTACATTCTATCAAATATCTACTAAACATTTTGGTTGTCCTTAGCATTGTTATGACAATATTCGAAGGTTATAAGATGTCCTTCAAGATGGTGGTATTGCTATGTCGATATCCTTAACGGTCCTTGAGATATTGACATTAAAGTTATTCTCCAGCGTACATTAGCACATGCTTTTTCTTACATTCGATCAAATATCTACTGAACATTTTGGTTGTCCTTAGTATTGTTATAGCAATATTTGAAGGCTATAAGATGTCCTTCAAGATGGTGGTATTGCTATGTCGATAACCTTAACGGTTCTCGAGATATTGACATTAGAGTTATTCTCCAGCGTACATTAGTACATGCTTTTTCTTACATTCGATCAAATATCTACTGAACATTTTGGTTGTCCTTAGTATTGTTATAGCAATATTTGAAGGCTATAAGATGTCCTTCAAGATGGTGGTATTGCTATCTCGATAACCTTAACGGTTCTCGAGATATTGACATTAGAGTTATTCTCCAGCGTACATTAGTACATGCTTTTTCTTACATTCGATCAAATATCTACTGAACATTTTGGTTGTCCTTAGTATTGTTATAGCAATATTTGAAGGCTATAAGATGTCCTTCAAGATGGTGGTATTGCTATGTCGATATCCTTAACGGTCCTTGAGATATTGACATTAAAGTTATTCTCCAGCGTACATTAGCACATGCTTTTTCTTACATTCGATCAAATATCTACTGAACATTTTGGTTGTCCTTAGTATTGTTATAGCAATATTTGAAGGCTATAAGATGTCCTTCAAGATGGTGGTATTGCTATGTCGATAACCTTAACGGTTCTCGAGATATTGACATTAGAGTTATTCTCCAGCGTACATTAGTACATGCTTTTTCTTACATTCGATCAAATATCTACTGAACATTTTGGTTGTCCTTAGCATTGTTATGACAATATTCGAAGGTTATAAGATGTCCTTCAAGATGGTGGTATTGCTATGTCGATATCCTTAACGGTCCTTGAGATATTGACATTAGAGTTATTCTCCAGCGTACATTAGTACATGCTTTTTCTTACATTCTATCAAATATCTGCTGAATATTTCGGTTGTCCTTAGATTGTTATAGGAATCTTTGTAGCATATAAGATGTCCTTCACGATGGTGGTCTTGCTATGTCGACAACCTTAACCATTCTCGAGATATTGAGATTTGAATTGTGCTCCCGCATACTTTAGTGTATGCTTTTTCTCCATTTCTATCAAATATCTACTGAACAGTTTACTTGTCCATAGCATTGTTATGACAATATTCGAAGGTTATAAGATGTCCTTCAAGATGGTGGTATTGCTATGTCGATATCCTTAACGGTCCTTGAGATATTGACATTAAAGTTATTCTCCAGCGTACATTAGCACATGCTTTTTCTTACATTCTATCAAATATCTGCTGAATATATCGGTTGTCCTTAGTATTTTTATAGCAGTATTTGAAGGTTATAAGATGTTCTTCAAGATGGTGGTCTTGCTATCTCGATAACCTTAACGGTCCTTGGGATAACCTTAACGGTTCTCGAGATATTGACATTAGAGTTATTCTCCAGCGTACATTAGTACATGCTTTTTCTTACACTCGATCAAATATCTACTGAACATTTTGGTTGTCCTAAGTGTTGTTATAGCAATATTTGAAGGTTATAAGATGTCCTTCAATATGGTGGTCTTGATATGTCGATAACCTTAACGGTCTTTGGGATATTAACATTAAAGTTACTCTCCAGCGTACATTAGTACATGCTTTTTCTTACATTCTATCAAATATCTGCTGAATATTTCGGTTGTCCTTAGTATTGTTATAGGAATCTTTGTAGCATATAAGATGTCCTTCACGATGGTGGTCTTGCTATGTCGACAACCTTAACCATTCTCGAGATATTGAGATTTGAATTGTGCTCCCGCATACTTTAGTGTATGCTTTTTCTCCATTTCTATCAAATATCTACTGAACAGTTTACTTGTCCATAGCATTGTTATGACAATAATTGAAGGCTATAAAATGTCCTTCAAGAAGGTGGTATTGCTATGTCGATATTCTTAACGGTCCTTGAGATATTGACATTAAAGTTATTCCCCAGCGTACATTAGCACATGCTTTTTCTTACATTCTATCAAATATCTGCTGAATATATCGGTTGTCCTTAGTATTTTTATAGCAGTATTTGAAGGTTATAAGATGTTCTTCAAGATGGTGGTCTTGCTATCTCGATAACCTTAACGGTCCTTGGGATAACCTTAACGGTTCTCGAGATATTGACATTAGAGTTATTCTCCAGCGTACATTAGTACATGCTTTTTCTTACATTCGATCAAATATCTACTGAACATTTTGGTTGTCCTAAGTGTTGTTATAGCAATATTTGAAGGTTATAAGATGTCCTTCAATATGGTGGTCTTGATATGTCGATAACCTTAACGGTCTTTGGGATATTAACATTAAAGTTACTCTCCAGCGTACATTAGTACATGCTTTTTCTTACATTCTATCAAATATCTGCTGAATATTTCGGTTGTCCTTAGTATTGTTATAGGAATCTTTGTAGCATATAAGATGTCCTTCACGATGGTGGTCTTGCTATGTCGACAACCTTAACCATTCTCGAGATATTGAGATTTGAATTGTGCTCCCGCATACTTTAGTGTATGCTTTTTCTCCATTTCTATCAAATATCTACTGAACAGTTTACTTGTCCATAGCATTGTTATGACAATATTCGAAGGTTATAAGATGTCCTTCAATATGGTGGTCTTGCTATCTCGATAACCTTAACGGTCCTTGGGATATTAACATTAAAGTTACTCTCCAGCGTACATTAGTACATGTTTTTTCTTACATTCTATCAAATATCTACTGAATATTTCGGTTGTCCTTAGTATTGTTATAGCAATCTTTGTACCATATAAGATGTCCTTCACGATGGTGGTCTTGCTATGTCGACAACCTTAACCATTCTCGAGATATTGAGATTTGAATTGTGCTCCCGCATACTTTAGTGTATGCTTTTTCTCCATTTCTATCAAATATCTACTGAACAGTTTACTTGTCCATAGCATTGTTATGACAATATTCGAAGGTTATAAGATGTCCTTCAAGATGGTGGTATTGCTATGTCGATATCCTTAACGGTCCTTGAGATATTGACATTAAAGTTATTCTCCAGCGTACATTAGCACATGCTTTTTCTTACATTCTATCAAATATCTGCTGAATATATCGGTTGTCCTTAGTATTTTTATAGCAGTATTTGAAGGTTATAAGATGTTCTTCAAGATGGTGGTCTTGCTATCTCGATAACCTTAACGGTCCTTGGGATAACCTTAACGGTTCTCGAGATATTGACATTAGAGTTATTCTCCAGCGTACATTAGTACATGCTTTTTCTTACACTCGATCAAATATCTACTGAACATTTTGGTTGTCCTAAGTGTTGTTATAGCAATATTTGAAGGTTATAAGATGTCCTTCAATATGGTGGTCTTGATATGTCGATAACCTTAACGGTCTTTGGGATATTAACATTAAAGTTACTCTCCAGCGTACATTAGTACATGCTTTTTCTTACATTCTATCAAATATCTGCTGAATATTTCGGTTGTCCTTAGTATTGTTATAGGAATCTTTGTAGCATATAAGATGTCCTTCACGATGGTGGTCTTGCTATGTCGACAACCTTAACCATTCTCGAGATATTGAGATTTGAATTGTGCTCCCGCATACTTTAGTGTATGCTTTTTCTCCATTTCTATCAAATATCTACTGAACAGTTTACTTGTCCATAGCATTGTTATGACAATAATTGAAGGCTATAAAATGTCCTTCAAGAAGGTGGTATTGCTATGTCGATATTCTTAACGGTCCTTGAGATATTGACATTAAAGTTATTCCCCAGCGTACATTAGCACATGCTTTTTCTTACATTCTATCAAATATCTGCTGAATATATCGGTTGTCCTTAGTATTTTTATAGCAGTATTTGAAGGTTATAAGATGTTCTTCAAGATGGTGGTCTTGCTATCTCGATAACCTTAACGGTCCTTGGGATAACCTTAACGGTTCTCGAGATATTGACATTAGAGTTATTCTCCAGCGTACATTAGTACATGCTTTTTCTTACATTCGATCAAATATCTACTGAACATTTTGGTTGTCCTAAGTGTTGTTATAGCAATATTTGAAGGTTATAAGATGTCCTTCAATATGGTGGTCTTGATATGTCGATAACCTTAACGGTCTTTGGGATATTAACATTAAAGTTACTCTCCAGCGTACATTAGTACATGCTTTTTCTTACATTCTATCAAATATCTGCTGAATATTTCGGTTGTCCTTAGTATTGTTATAGGAATCTTTGTAGCATATAAGATGTCCTTCACGATGGTGGTCTTGCTATGTCGACAACCTTAACCATTCTCGAGATATTGAGATTTGAATTGTGCTCCCGCATACTTTAGTGTATGCTTTTTCTCCATTTCTATCAAATATCTACTGAACAGTTTACTTGTCCATAGCATTGTTATGACAATATTCGAAGGTTATAAGATGTCCTTCAATATGGTGGTCTTGCTATCTCGATAACCTTAACGGTCCTTGGGATATTAACATTAAAGTTACTCTCCAGCGTACATTAGTACATGTTTTTTCTTACATTCTATCAAATATCTACTGAATATTTCGGTTGTCCTTAGTATTGTTATAGCAATCTTTGTACCATATAAGATGTCCTTCACGATGGTGGTCTTGCTATGTCGACAACCTTAACCATTCTCGAGATATTGACATTTGAATTGTGCTCCCGCATACTTTAGTGTATGCTTTTTCTCCGTTTCTATCAAATATCTGCTGAACAGTTTACTTGTCCATAGCATTGTTATGACAATAATTGAAGGCTATAAAATGTCCTTCAAGAAGGTGGTATTGCTATGTCGATATTCTTAACGGTCCTTGAGATATTGACATTAAAGTTATTCCCCAGCGTACATTAGCACATGCTTTTTCTTACATTCTATCAAATATCTACTAAACATTTTGGTTGTCCTTAGCATTGTTATGACAATATTCGAAGGTTATAAGATGTCCTTCAAGATGGTGGTATTGCTATGTCGATATCCTTAACGGTCCTTGAGATATTGACATTAAAGTTATTCTCCAGCGTACATTAGCACATGCTTTTTCTTACATTCGATCAAATATCTACTGAACATTTTGGTTGTCCTTAGTATTGTTATAGCAATATTTGAAGGCTATAAGATGTCCTTCAAGATGGTGGTATTGCTATGTCGATAACCTTAACGGTTCTCGAGATATTGACATTAGAGTTATTCTCCAGCGTACATTAGTACATGCTTTTTCTTACATTCGATCAAATATCTACTGAACATTTTGGTTGTCCTTAGTATTGTTATAGCAATATTTGAAGGCTATAAGATGTCCTTCAAGATGGTGGTATTGCTATCTCGATAACCTTAACGGTTCTCGAGATATTGACATTAGAGTTATTCTCCAGCGTACATTATTACATGCTTTTTCTTACATTCGATCAAATATCTACTGAACATTTTGGTTGTCCTTAGTATTGTTATAGCAATATTTGAAGGCTATAAGATGTCCTTCAAGATGGTGGTATTGCTACGTCGATAACCTTAACGGTCCTTGAGATATTGACATTAGAGTTATTCTCCAGCGTACATTAGTACATGCTTTTTCTTACATTCGATCAAATATCTGCTGAACATTTCAGTCGTCTTAAGTATTGATATAGCAATATTTGAAGGCTATAAGATGTCCTTCAAGATAGATTGCTATGTCGATAACCTTAACGGTTCTCGAGATATTGACATTAGAGTTATTCTCCAGCGTACATTAGTACATGCTTTTTCTTACATTCTATCAAATATGTGCTGAATATTTCGGTTGTCCTTAGTATTTTTATAGCAATATTTGAAGGTTATAAGATGTTCTTCAAGATGGTGGTCTGGCTATCTCGATAACCTTAACGGTTCTCGAGATATTGACATTAGAGTTATTCTCCAGCGTAAATTAGTACATGCTTTTTCTTACATTCGATCAAATATCTACTGAACATTTTGGTTGTCCTTAGTATTGTTATAGCAATATTTGAAGGTTATAAGATGTCCTTCAAGATGGTGGTCTTGCTATCTCGATAACCTTAACGGTTCTCGAGATATTGACATTAGAGTTATTCTCCAGCGTACATTAGTACATGCTTTTTCTTACATTCGATCAAATATCTACTGAACATTTTGGTTGTCCTAAGTGTTGTTATAGCAATATTTGAAGGTTATAAGATGTCCTTCAATATGGTGGTCTTGATATGTCGATAACCTTAACGGTCTTTGGGATATTAACATTAAAGTTACTCTCCAGCGTACATTAGTACATGCTTTTTCTTACATTCTATCAAATATCTGCTGAATATTTCGGTTGTCCTTAGTATTGTTATAGGAATCTTTGTAGCATATAAGATGTCCTTCACGATGGTGGTCTTGCTATGTCGACAACCTTAACCATTCTCGAGATATTGAGATTTGAATTGTGCTCCCGCATACTTTAGTGTATGCTTTTTCTCCATTTCTATCAAATATCTACTGAACAGTTTACTTGTCCATAGCATTGTTATGACAATATTCGAAGGTTATAAGATGTCCTTCAAGATGGTGGTATTGCTATGTCGATATCCTTAACGGTCCTTGAGATATTGACATTAAAGTTATTCTCCAGCGTACATTAGCACATGCTTTTTCTTACATTCTATCAAATATCTGCTGAATATTTCGGTTGTCCTTAGTATTTTTATAGCAATATTTGAAGGTTATAAGATGTTCTTCAAGATGGTGGTCTTGCTATCTCGATAACCTTAACGGTCCTTGGGATATTAACATTAAAGTTACTCTCCAGCGTACATTAGTACATGTTTTTTCTTACATTCTATCAAATATCTACTGAATATTTCGGTTGTCCTTAGTATTGTTATAGCAATCTTTGTACCATATAAGATGTCCTTCACGATGGTGGTCTTGCTATGTCGACAACCTTAACCATTCTCGAGATATTGACATTTGAATTGTGCTCCCGCATACTTTAGTGTATGCTTTTTCTCCGTTTCTATCAAATATCTGCTGAACAGTTTACTTGTCCATAGCATTGTTATGACAATAATTGAAGGCTATAAAATGTCCTTCAAGAAGGTGGTATTGCTATGTCGATATTCTTAACGGTCCTTGAGATATTGACATTAAAGTTATTCCCCAGCGTACATTAGCACATGCTTTTTCTTACATTCTATCAAATATCTACTAAACATTTTGGTTGTCCTTAGCATTGTTATGACAATATTCGAAGGTTATAAGATGTCCTTCAAGATGGTGGTATTGCTATGTCGATATCCTTAACGGTCCTTGAGATATTGACATTAAAGTTATTCTCCAGCGTACATTAGCACATGCTTTTTCTTACATTCGATCAAATATCTACTGAACATTTTGGTTGTCCTTAGTATTGTTATAGCAATATTTGAAGGCTATAAGATGTCCTTCAAGATGGTGGTATTGCTATGTCGATAACCTTAACGGTTCTCGAGATATTGACATTAGAGTTATTCTCCAGCGTACATTAGTACATGCTTTTTCTTACATTCGATCAAATATCTACTGAACATTTTGGTTGTCCTTAGTATTGTTATAGCAATATTTGAAGGCTATAAGATGTCCTTCAAGATGGTGGTATTGCTATCTCGATAACCTTAACGGTTCTCGAGATATTGACATTAGAGTTATTCTCCAGCGTACATTAGTACATGCTTTTTCTTACATTCGATCAAATATCTACTGAACATTTTGGTTGTCCTTAGTATTGTTATAGCAATATTTGAAGGCTATAAGATGTCCTTCAAGATGGTGGTATTGCTATGTCGATATCCTTAACGGTCCTTGAGATATTGACATTAAAGTTATTCTCCAGCGTACATTAGCACATGCTTTTTCTTACATTCGATCAAATATCTACTGAACATTTTGGTTGTCCTTAGTATTGTTATAGCAATATTTGAAGGCTATAAGATGTCCTTCAAGATGGTGGTATTGCTATGTCGATAACCTTAACGGTTCTCGAGATATTGACATTAGAGTTATTCTCCAGCGTACATTAGTACATGCTTTTTCTTACATTCGATCAAATATCTACTGAACATTTTGGTTGTCCTTAGCATTGTTATGACAATATTCGAAGGTTATAAGATGTCCTTCAAGATGGTGGTATTGCTATGTCGATATCCTTAACGGTCCTTGAGATATTGACATTAGAGTTATTCTCCAGCGTACATTAGTACATGCTTTTTCTTACATTCTATCAAATATCTGCTGAATATTTCGGTTGTCCTTAGATTGTTATAGGAATCTTTGTAGCATATAAGATGTCCTTCACGATGGTGGTCTTGCTATGTCGACAACCTTAACCATTCTCGAGATATTGAGATTTGAATTGTGCTCCCGCATACTTTAGTGTATGCTTTTTCTCCATTTCTATCAAATATCTACTGAACAGTTTACTTGTCCATAGCATTGTTATGACAATATTCGAAGGTTATAAGATGTCCTTCAAGATGGTGGTATTGCTATGTCGATATCCTTAACGGTCCTTGAGATATTGACATTAAAGTTATTCTCCAGCGTACATTAGCACATGCTTTTTCTTACATTCTATCAAATATCTGCTGAATATATCGGTTGTCCTTAGTATTTTTATAGCAGTATTTGAAGGTTATAAGATGTTCTTCAAGATGGTGGTCTTGCTATCTCGATAACCTTAACGGTCCTTGGGATAACCTTAACGGTTCTCGAGATATTGACATTAGAGTTATTCTCCAGCGTACATTAGTACATGCTTTTTCTTACACTCGATCAAATATCTACTGAACATTTTGGTTGTCCTAAGTGTTGTTATAGCAATATTTGAAGGTTATAAGATGTCCTTCAATATGGTGGTCTTGATATGTCGATAACCTTAACGGTCTTTGGGATATTAACATTAAAGTTACTCTCCAGCGTACATTAGTACATGCTTTTTCTTACATTCTATCAAATATCTGCTGAATATTTCGGTTGTCCTTAGTATTGTTATAGGAATCTTTGTAGCATATAAGATGTCCTTCACGATGGTGGTCTTGCTATGTCGACAACCTTAACCATTCTCGAGATATTGAGATTTGAATTGTGCTCCCGCATACTTTAGTGTATGCTTTTTCTCCATTTCTATCAAATATCTACTGAACAGTTTACTTGTCCATAGCATTGTTATGACAATAATTGAAGGCTATAAAATGTCCTTCAAGAAGGTGGTATTGCTATGTCGATATTCTTAACGGTCCTTGAGATATTGACATTAAAGTTATTCCCCAGCGTACATTAGCACATGCTTTTTCTTACATTCTATCAAATATCTGCTGAATATATCGGTTGTCCTTAGTATTTTTATAGCAGTATTTGAAGGTTATAAGATGTTCTTCAAGATGGTGGTCTTGCTATCTCGATAACCTTAACGGTCCTTGGGATAACCTTAACGGTTCTCGAGATATTGACATTAGAGTTATTCTCCAGCGTACATTAGTACATGCTTTTTCTTACATTCGATCAAATATCTACTGAACATTTTGGTTGTCCTAAGTGTTGTTATAGCAATATTTGAAGGTTATAAGATGTCCTTCAATATGGTGGTCTTGATATGTCGATAACCTTAACGGTCTTTGGGATATTAACATTAAAGTTACTCTCCAGCGTACATTAGTACATGCTTTTTCTTACATTCTATCAAATATCTGCTGAATATTTCGGTTGTCCTTAGTATTGTTATAGGAATCTTTGTAGCATATAAGATGTCCTTCACGATGGTGGTCTTGCTATGTCGACAACCTTAACCATTCTCGAGATATTGAGATTTGAATTGTGCTCCCGCATACTTTAGTGTATGCTTTTTCTCCATTTCTATCAAATATCTACTGAACAGTTTACTTGTCCATAGCATTGTTATGACAATATTCGAAGGTTATAAGATGTCCTTCAATATGGTGGTCTTGCTATCTCGATAACCTTAACGGTCCTTGGGATATTAACATTAAAGTTACTCTCCAGCGTACATTAGTACATGTTTTTTCTTACATTCTATCAAATATCTACTGAATATTTCGGTTGTCCTTAGTATTGTTATAGCAATCTTTGTACCATATAAGATGTCCTTCACGATGGTGGTCTTGCTATGTCGACAACCTTAACCATTCTCGAGATATTGAGATTTGAATTGTGCTCCCGCATACTTTAGTGTATGCTTTTTCTCCATTTCTATCAAATATCTACTGAACAGTTTACTTGTCCATAGCATTGTTATGACAATATTCGAAGGTTATAAGATGTCCTTCAAGATGGTGGTATTGCTATGTCGATATCCTTAACGGTCCTTGAGATATTGACATTAAAGTTATTCTCCAGCGTACATTAGCACATGCTTTTTCTTACATTCTATCAAATATCTGCTGAATATATCGGTTGTCCTTAGTATTTTTATAGCAGTATTTGAAGGTTATAAGATGTTCTTCAAGATGGTGGTCTTGCTATCTCGATAACCTTAACGGTCCTTGGGATAACCTTAACGGTTCTCGAGATATTGACATTAGAGTTATTCTCCAGCGTACATTAGTACATGCTTTTTCTTACACTCGATCAAATATCTACTGAACATTTTGGTTGTCCTAAGTGTTGTTATAGCAATATTTGAAGGTTATAAGATGTCCTTCAATATGGTGGTCTTGATATGTCGATAACCTTAACGGTCTTTGGGATATTAACATTAAAGTTACTCTCCAGCGTACATTAGTACATGCTTTTTCTTACATTCTATCAAATATCTGCTGAATATTTCGGTTGTCCTTAGTATTGTTATAGGAATCTTTGTAGCATATAAGATGTCCTTCACGATGGTGGTCTTGCTATGTCGACAACCTTAACCATTCTCGAGATATTGAGATTTGAATTGTGCTCCCGCATACTTTAGTGTATGCTTTTTCTCCATTTCTATCAAATATCTACTGAACAGTTTACTTGTCCATAGCATTGTTATGACAATAATTGAAGGCTATAAAATGTCCTTCAAGAAGGTGGTATTGCTATGTCGATATTCTTAACGGTCCTTGAGATATTGACATTAAAGTTATTCCCCAGCGTACATTAGCACATGCTTTTTCTTACATTCTATCAAATATCTGCTGAATATATCGGTTGTCCTTAGTATTTTTATAGCAGTATTTGAAGGTTATAAGATGTTCTTCAAGATGGTGGTCTTGCTATCTCGATAACCTTAACGGTCCTTGGGATAACCTTAACGGTTCTCGAGATATTGACATTAGAGTTATTCTCCAGCGTACATTAGTACATGCTTTTTCTTACATTCGATCAAATATCTACTGAACATTTTGGTTGTCCTAAGTGTTGTTATAGCAATATTTGAAGGTTATAAGATGTCCTTCAATATGGTGGTCTTGATATGTCGATAACCTTAACGGTCTTTGGGATATTAACATTAAAGTTACTCTCCAGCGTACATTAGTACATGCTTTTTCTTACATTCTATCAAATATCTGCTGAATATTTCGGTTGTCCTTAGTATTGTTATAGGAATCTTTGTAGCATATAAGATGTCCTTCACGATGGTGGTCTTGCTATGTCGACAACCTTAACCATTCTCGAGATATTGAGATTTGAATTGTGCTCCCGCATACTTTAGTGTATGCTTTTTCTCCATTTCTATCAAATATCTACTGAACAGTTTACTTGTCCATAGCATTGTTATGACAATATTCGAAGGTTATAAGATGTCCTTCAATATGGTGGTCTTGCTATCTCGATAACCTTAACGGTCCTTGGGATATTAACATTAAAGTTACTCTCCAGCGTACATTAGTACATGTTTTTTCTTACATTCTATCAAATATCTACTGAATATTTCGGTTGTCCTTAGTATTGTTATAGCAATCTTTGTACCATATAAGATGTCCTTCACGATGGTGGTCTTGCTATGTCGACAACCTTAACCATTCTCGAGATATTGACATTTGAATTGTGCTCCCGCATACTTTAGTGTATGCTTTTTCTCCGTTTCTATCAAATATCTGCTGAACAGTTTACTTGTCCATAGCATTGTTATGACAATAATTGAAGGCTATAAAATGTCCTTCAAGAAGGTGGTATTGCTATGTCGATATTCTTAACGGTCCTTGAGATATTGACATTAAAGTTATTCCCCAGCGTACATTAGCACATGCTTTTTCTTACATTCTATCAAATATCTACTAAACATTTTGGTTGTCCTTAGCATTGTTATGACAATATTCGAAGGTTATAAGATGTCCTTCAAGATGGTGGTATTGCTATGTCGATATCCTTAACGGTCCTTGAGATATTGACATTAAAGTTATTCTCCAGCGTACATTAGCACATGCTTTTTCTTACATTCGATCAAATATCTACTGAACATTTTGGTTGTCCTTAGTATTGTTATAGCAATATTTGAAGGCTATAAGATGTCCTTCAAGATGGTGGTATTGCTATGTCGATAACCTTAACGGTTCTCGAGATATTGACATTAGAGTTATTCTCCAGCGTACATTAGTACATGCTTTTTCTTACATTCGATCAAATATCTACTGAACATTTTGGTTGTCCTTAGTATTGTTATAGCAATATTTGAAGGCTATAAGATGTCCTTCAAGATGGTGGTATTGCTATCTCGATAACCTTAACGGTTCTCGAGATATTGACATTAGAGTTATTCTCCAGCGTACATTATTACATGCTTTTTCTTACATTCGATCAAATATCTACTGAACATTTTGGTTGTCCTTAGTATTGTTATAGCAATATTTGAAGGCTATAAGATGTCCTTCAAGATGGTGGTATTGCTACGTCGATAACCTTAACGGTCCTTGAGATATTGACATTAGAGTTATTCTCCAGCGTACATTAGTACATGCTTTTTCTTACATTCGATCAAATATCTGCTGAACATTTCAGTCGTCTTAAGTATTGATATAGCAATATTTGAAGGCTATAAGATGTCCTTCAAGATAGATTGCTATGTCGATAACCTTAACGGTTCTCGAGATATTGACATTAGAGTTATTCTCCAGCGTACATTAGTACATGCTTTTTCTTACATTCTATCAAATATGTGCTGAATATTTCGGTTGTCCTTAGTATTTTTATAGCAATATTTGAAGGTTATAAGATGTTCTTCAAGATGGTGGTCTGGCTATCTCGATAACCTTAACGGTTCTCGAGATATTGACATTAGAGTTATTCTCCAGCGTAAATTAGTACATGCTTTTTCTTACATTCGATCAAATATCTACTGAACATTTTGGTTGTCCTTAGTATTGTTATAGCAATATTTGAAGGTTATAAGATGTCCTTCAAGATGGTGGTCTTGCTATCTCGATAACCTTAACGGTTCTCGAGATATTGACATTAGAGTTATTCTCCAGCGTACATTAGTACATGCTTTTTCTTACATTCGATCAAATATCTACTGAACATTTTGGTTGTCCTAAGTGTTGTTATAGCAATATTTGAAGGTTATAAGATGTCCTTCAATATGGTGGTCTTGATATGTCGATAACCTTAACGGTCTTTGGGATATTAACATTAAAGTTACTCTCCAGCGTACATTAGTACATGCTTTTTCTTACATTCTATCAAATATCTGCTGAATATTTCGGTTGTCCTTAGTATTGTTATAGCAATCTTTGTAGCATATAAGATGTCCTTCACGATGGTGGTCTTGCTATGTCGACAACCTTAACGGTCTTTGGGATATTAACATTAAAGTTACTCTCCAGCGTACATTAGTACATGCTTTTTCTTACATTCTATCAAATATCTGCTGAATATTTCGGTTGTCCTTAGTATTGTTATAGGAATCTTTGTAGCATATAAGATGTCCTTCACGATGGTGGTCTTGCTATGTCGACAACCTTAACCATTCTCGAGATATTGAGATTTGAATTGTGCTCCCGCATACTTTAGTGTATGCTTTTTCTCCATTTCTATCAAATATCTACTGAACAGTTTACTTGTCCATAGCATTGTTATGACAATATTCGAAGGTTATAAGATGTCCTTCAATATGGTGGTCTTGCTATCTCGATAACCTTAACGGTCCTTGGGATATTAACATTAAAGTTACTCTCCAGCGTACATTAGTACATGTTTTTTCTTACATTCTATCAAATATCTACTGAATATTTCGGTTGTCCTTAGTATTGTTATAGCAATCTTTGTACCATATAAGATGTCCTTCACGATGGTGGTCTTGCTATGTCGACAACCTTAACCATTCTCGAGATATTGAGATTTGAATTGTGCTCCCGCATACTTTAGTGTATGCTTTTTCTCCATTTCTATCAAATATCTACTGAACAGTTTACTTGTCCATAGCATTGTTATGACAATATTCGAATGTTATAAGATGTCCTTCAAGATGGTGGTATTGCTATGTCGATATCCTTAACGGTCCTTGAGATATTGACATTAAAGTTATTCTCCAGCGTACATTAGCACATGCTTTTTCTTACATTCTATCAAATATCTGCTGAATATATCGGTTGTCCTTAGTATTTTTATAGCAGTATTTGAAGGTTATAAGATGTTCTTCAAGATGGTGGTCTTGCTATCTCGATAACCTTAACGGTCCTTGGGATAACCTTAACGGTTCTCGAGATATTGACATTAGAGTTATTCTCCAGCGTACATTAGTACATGCTTTTTCTTACACTCGATCAAATATCTACTGAACATTTTGGTTGTCCTAAGTGTTGTTATAGCAATATTTGAAGGTTATAAGATGTCCTTCAATATGGTGGTCTTGATATGTCGATAACCTTAACGGTCTTTGGGATATTAACATTAAAGTTACTCTCCAGCGTACATTAGTACATGCTTTTTCTTACATTCTATCAAATATCTGCTGAATATTTCGGTTGTCCTTAGTATTGTTATAGGAATCTTTGTAGCATATAAGATGTCCTTCACGATGGTGGTCTTGCTATGTCGACAACCTTAACCATTCTCGAGATATTGAGATTTGAATTGTGCTCCCGCATACTTTAGTGTATGCTTTTTCTCCATTTCTATCAAATATCTACTGAACAGTTTACTTGTCCATAGCATTGTTATGACAATAATTGAAGGCTATAAAATGTCCTTCAAGAAGGTGGTATTGCTATGTCGATATTCTTAACGGTCCTTGAGATATTGACATTAAAGTTATTCCCCAGCGTACATTAGCACATGCTTTTTCTTACATTCTATCAAATATCTGCTGAATATATCGGTTGTCCTTAGTATTTTTATAGCAGTATTTGAAGGTTATAAGATGTTCTTCAAGATGGTGGTCTTGCTATCTCGATAACCTTAACGGTCCTTGGGATAACCTTAACGGTTCTCGAGATATTGACATTAGAGTTATTCTCCAGCGTACATTAGTACATGCTTTTTCTTACATTCGATCAAATATCTACTGAACATTTTGGTTGTCCTAAGTGTTGTTATAGCAATATTTGAAGGTTATAAGATGTCCTTCAATATGGTGGTCTTGATATGTCGATAACCTTAACGGTCTTTGGGATATTAACATTAAAGTTACTCTCCAGCGTACATTAGTACATGCTTTTTCTTACATTCTATCAAATATCTGCTGAATATTTCGGTTGTCCTTAGTATTGTTATAGGAATCTTTGTAGCATATAAGATGTCCTTCACGATGGTGGTCTTGCTATGTCGACAACCTTAACCATTCTCGAGATATTGAGATTTGAATTGTGCTCCCGCATACTTTAGTGTATGCTTTTTCTCCATTTCTATCAAATATCTACTGAACAGTTTACTTGTCCATAGCATTGTTATGACAATATTCGAAGGTTATAAGATGTCCTTCAATATGGTGGTCTTGCTATCTCGATAACCTTAACGGTCCTTGGGATATTAACATTAAAGTTACTCTCCAGCGTACATTAGTACATGTTTTTTCTTACATTCTATCAAATATCTACTGAATATTTCGGTTGTCCTTAGTATTGTTATAGCAATCTTTGTACCATATAAGATGTCCTTCACGATGGTGGTCTTGCTATGTCGACAACCTTAACCATTCTCGAGATATTGACATTTGAATTGTGCTCCCGCATACTTTAGTGTATGCTTTTTCTCCGTTTCTATCAAATATCTGCTGAACAGTTTACTTGTCCATAGCATTGTTATGACAATAATTGAAGGCTATAAAATGTCCTTCAAGAAGGTGGTATTGCTATGTCGATATTCTTAACGGTCCTTGAGATATTGACATTAAAGTTATTCCCCAGCGTACATTAGCACATGCTTTTTCTTACATTCTATCAAATATCTACTAAACATTTTGGTTGTCCTTAGCATTGTTATGACAATATTCGAAGGTTATAAGATGTCCTTCAAGATGGTGGTATTGCTATGTCGATATCCTTAACGGTCCTTGAGATATTGACATTAAAGTTATTCTCCAGCGTACATTAGCACATGCTTTTTCTTACATTCGATCAAATATCTACTGAACATTTTGGTTGTCCTTAGTATTGTTATAGCAATATTTGAAGGCTATAAGATGTCCTTCAAGATGGTGGTATTGCTATGTCGATAACCTTAACGGTTCTCGAGATATTGACATTAGAGTTATTCTCCAGCGTACATTAGTACATGCTTTTTCTTACATTCGATCAAATATCTACTGAACATTTTGGTTGTCCTTAGTATTGTTATAGCAATATTTGAAGGCTATAAGATGTCCTTCAAGATGGTGGTATTGCTATCTCGATAACCTTAACGGTTCTCGAGATATTGACATTAGAGTTATTCTCCAGCGTACATTATTACATGCTTTTTCTTACATTCGATCAAATATCTACTGAACATTTTGGTTGTCCTTAGTATTGTTATAGCAATATTTGAAGGCTATAAGATGTCCTTCAAGATGGTGGTATTGCTACGTCGATAACCTTAACGGTCCTTGAGATATTGACATTAGAGTTATTCTCCAGCGTACATTAGTACATGCTTTTTCTTACATTCGATCAAATATCTGCTGAACATTTCAGTCGTCTTAAGTATTGATATAGCAATATTTGAAGGCTATAAGATGTCCTTCAAGATAGATTGCTATGTCGATAACCTTAACGGTTCTCGAGATATTGACATTAGAGTTATTCTCCAGCGTACATTAGTACATGCTTTTTCTTACATTCTATCAAATATGTGCTGAATATTTCGGTTGTCCTTAGTATTTTTATAGCAATATTTGAAGGTTATAAGATGTTCTTCAAGATGGTGGTCTGGCTATCTCGATAACCTTAACGGTTCTCGAGATATTGACATTAGAGTTATTCTCCAGCGTAAATTAGTACATGCTTTTTCTTACATTCGATCAAATATCTACTGAACATTTTGGTTGTCCTTAGTATTGTTATAGCAATATTTGAAGGTTATAAGATGTCCTTCAAGATGGTGGTCTTGCTATCTCGATAACCTTAACGGTTCTCGAGATATTGACATTAGAGTTATTCTCCAGCGTACATTAGTACATGCTTTTTCTTACATTCGATCAAATATCTACTGAACATTTTGGTTGTCCTAAGTGTTGTTATAGCAATATTTGAAGGTTATAAGATGTCCTTCAATATGGTGGTCTTGATATGTCGATAACCTTAACGGTCTTTGGGATATTAACATTAAAGTTACTCTCCAGCGTACATTAGTACATGCTTTTTCTTACATTCTATCAAATATCTGCTGAATATTTCGGTTGTCCTTAGTATTGTTATAGCAATCTTTGTAGCATATAAGATGTCCTTCACGATGGTGGTCTTGCTATGTCGACAACCTTAACGGTCTTTGGGATATTAACATTAAAGTTACTCTCCAGCGTACATTAGTACATGCTTTTTCTTACATTCTATCAAATATCTGCTGAATATTTCGGTTGTCCTTAGTATTGTTATAGGAATCTTTGTAGCATATAAGATGTCCTTCACGATGGTGGTCTTGCTATGTCGACAACCTTAACCATTCTCGAGATATTGAGATTTGAATTGTGCTCCCGCATACTTTAGTGTATGCTTTTTCTCCATTTCTATCAAATATCTACTGAACAGTTTACTTGTCCATAGCATTGTTATGACAATATTCGAAGGTTATAAGATGTCCTTCAAGATGGTGGTATTGCTATGTCGATATCCTTAACGGTCCTTGAGATATTGACATTAAAGTTATTCTCCAGCGTACATTAGCACATGCTTTTTCTTACATTCTATCAAATATCTGCTGAATATATCGGTTGTCCTTAGTATTTTTATAGCAGTATTTGAAGGTTATAAGATGTTCTTCAAGATGGTGGTCTTGCTATCTCGATAACCTTAACGGTCCTTGGGATAACCTTAACGGTTCTCGAGATATTGACATTAGAGTTATTCTCCAGCGTACATTAGAACATGCTTTTTCTTACATTCGATCAAATATCTACTGAACATTTTGGTTGTCCTAAGTGTTGTTATAGCAATATTTGAAGGTTATAAGATGTCCTTCAATATGGTGGTCTTGATATGTCGATAACCTTAACGGTCTTTGGGATATTAACATTAAAGTTACTCTCCAGCGTACATTAGTACATGCTTTTTCTTACATTCTATCAAATATCTGCTGAATATTTCGGTTGTCCTTAGTATTGTTATAGGAATCTTTGTAGCATATAAGATGTCCTTCACGATGGTGGTCTTGCTATGTCGACAACCTTAACCATTCTCGAGATATTGAGATTTGAATTGTGCTCCCGCATACTTTAGTGTATGCTTTTTCTCCATTTCTATCAAATATCTGCTGAACAGTTTACTTGTCCATAGCATTGTTATGACAATAATCAAATATCTACTGAACATTTTGGTTGTCCTTAGTATTGTTATAGCAATATTTGAAGGCTATAAGATGTCCTTCAAGATGGTGGTATTGCTATCTCGATAACCTTAACGGTTCTCGAGATATTGACATTAGAGTTATTCTCCAGCGTACATTATTACATGCTTTTTCTTACATTCGATCAAATATCTACTGAACATTTTGGTTGTCCTTAGTATTGTTATAGCAATATTTGAAGGCTATAAGATGTCCTTCAAGATGGTGGTATTGCTACGTCGATAACCTTAACGGTCCTTGAGATATTGACATTAGAGTTATTCTCCAGCGTACATTAGTACATGCTTTTTCTTACATTCGATCAAATATCTGCTGAACATTTCAGTCGTCTTAAGTATTGATATAGCAATATTTGAAGGCTATAAGATGTCCTTCAAGATAGATTGCTATGTCGATAACCTTAACGGTTCTCGAGATATTGACATTAGAGTTATTCTCCAGCGTACATTAGTACATGCTTTTTCTTACATTCTATCAAATATGTGCTGAATATTTCGGTTGTCCTTAGTATTTTTATAGCAATATTTGAAGGTTATAAGATGTTCTTCAAGATGGTGGTCTGGCTATCTCGATAACCTTAACGGTTCTCGAGATATTGACATTAGAGTTATTCTCCAGCGTAAATTAGTACATGCTTTTTCTTACATTCGATCAAATATCTACTGAACATTTTGGTTGTCCTTAGTATTGTTATAGCAATATTTGAAGGTTATAAGATGTCCTTCAAGATGGTGGTCTTGCTATCTCGATAACCTTAACGGTTCTCGAGATATTGACATTAGAGTTATTCTCCAGCGTACATTAGTACATGCTTTTTCTTACATTCGATCAAATATCTACTGAACATTTTGGTTGTCCTAAGTGTTGTTATAGCAATATTTGAAGGTTATAAGATGTCCTTCAATATGGTGGTCTTGATATGTCGATAACCTTAACGGTCTTTGGGATATTAACATTAAAGTTACTCTCCAGCGTACATTAGTACATGCTTTTTCTTACATTCTATCAAATATCTGCTGAATATTTCGGTTGTCCTTAGTATTGTTATAGCAATCTTTGTAGCATATAAGATGTCCTTCACGATGGTGGTCTTGCTATGTCGACAACCTTAACGGTCTTTGGGATATTAACATTAAAGTTACTCTCCAGCGTACATTAGTACATGCTTTTTCTTACATTCTATCAAATATCTGCTGAATATTTCGGTTGTCCTTAGTATTGTTATAGGAATCTTTGTAGCATATAAGATGTCCTTCACGATGGTGGTCTTGCTATGTCGACAACCTTAACCATTCTCGAGATATTGAGATTTGAATTGTGCTCCCGCATACTTTAGTGTATGCTTTTTCTCCATTTCTATCAAATATCTACTGAACAGTTTACTTGTCCATAGCATTGTTATGACAATATTCGAAGGTTATAAGATGTCCTTCAAGATGGTGGTATTGCTATGTCGATATCCTTAACGGTCCTTGAGATATTGACATTAAAGTTATTCCCCAGCGTACATTAGCACATGCTTTTTCTTACATTCTATCAAATATCTGCTGAATATATCGGTTGTCCTTAGTATTTTTATAGCAGTATTTGAAGGTTATAAGATGTTCTTCAAGATGGTGGTCTTGCTATCTCGATAACCTTAACGGTCCTTGGGATAACCTTAACGGTTCTCGAGATATTGACATTAGAGTTATTCTCCAGCGTACATTAGTACATGCTTTTTCTTACATTCGATCAAATATCTACTGAACATTTTGGTTGTCCTAAGTGTTGTTATAGCAATATTTGAAGGTTATAAGATGTCCTTCAATATGGTGGTCTTGATATGTCGATAACCTTAACGGTCTTTGGGATATTAACATTAAAGTTACTCTCCAGCGTACATTAGTACATGCTTTTTCTTACATTCTATCAAATATCTGCTGAATATTTCGGTTGTCCTTAGTATTGTTATAGCAATCTTTGTAGCATATAAGATGTCCTTCACGATGGTGGTCTTGCTATGTCGACAACCTTAACGGTCTTTGGGATATTAACATTAAAGTTACTCTCCAGCGTACATTAGTACATGCTTTTTCTTACATTCTATCAAATATCTGCTGAATATTTCGGTTGTCCTTAGTATTGTTATAGGAATCTTTGTAGCATATAAGATGTCCTTCACGATGGTGGTCTTGCTATGTCGACAACCTTAACCATTCTCGAGATATTGAGATTTGAATTGTGCTCCCGCATACTTTAGTGTATGCTTTTTCTCCATTTCTATCAAATATCTACTGAACAGTTTACTTGTCCATAGCATTGTTATGACAATATTCGAAGGTTATAAGATGTCCTTCAAGATGGTGGTATTGCTATGTCGATATCCTTAACGGTCCTTGAGATATTGACATTAAAGTTATTCTCCAGCGTACATTAGCACATGCTTTTTCTTACATTCTATCAAATATCTGCTGAATATATCGGTTGTCCTTAGTATTTTTATAGCAGTATTTGAAGGTTATAAGATGTTCTTCAAGATGGTGGTCTTGCTATCTCGATAACCTTAACGGTCCTTGGGATAACCTTAACGGTTCTCGAGATATTGACATTAGAGTTATTCTCCAGCGTACATTAGAACATGCTTTTTCTTACATTCGATCAAATATCTACTGAACATTTTGGTTGTCCTAAGTGTTGTTATAGCAATATTTGAAGGTTATAAGATGTCCTTCAATATGGTGGTCTTGATATGTCGATAACCTTAACGGTCTTTGGGATATTAACATTAAAGTTACTCTCCAGCGTACATTAGTACATGCTTTTTCTTACATTCTATCAAATATCTGCTGAATATTTCGGTTGTCCTTAGTATTGTTATAGGAATCTTTGTAGCATATAAGATGTCCTTCACGATGGTGGTCTTGCTATGTCGACAACCTTAACCATTCTCGAGATATTGAGATTTGAATTGTGCTCCCGCATACTTTAGTGTATGCTTTTTCTCCATTTCTATCAAATATCTGCTGAACAGTTTACTTGTCCATAGCATTGTTATGACAATAATTGAAGGCTATAAAATGTCCTTCAAGAAGGTGGTATTGCTATGTCGATATCCTTAACGGTCCTTGAGATATTGACATTAAAGTTATTCTCCAGCGTACATTAGCACATGCTTTTTCTTACATTCTATCAAATATCTGCTGAATATTTCGGTTGTCCTTAGTATTTTTATAGCAATATTTGAAGGTTATAAGATGTTCTTCAAGATGGTGGTCTTGCTATCTCGATAACCTTAACGGTCCTTGGGATATTAACATTAAAGTTACTCTCCAGCGTACATTAGTACATGTTTTTTCTTACATTCTATCAAATATCTGCTGAATATTTCGGTTGTCCTTAGTATTGTTATAGGAATCTTTGTAGCATATAAGATGTCCTTCACGATGGTGGTCTTGCTATGTCGACAACCTTAACCATTCTCGAGATATTGACATTAGAGTTATTCTCCAGCGTACATTAGTACATGCTTTTTCTTACATTCGATCAAATATCTACTGAACATTTTGGTTGTCCTTAGTATTGTTATAGCAATATTTGAAGGCTATAAGATGTCCTTCAAGATGGTGGTATTGCTATCTCGATAACCTTAACGGTTCTCGAGATATTGACATTAGAGTTATTCTCCAGCGTACATTATTACATGCTTTTTCTTACATTCGATCAAATATCTACTGAACATTTTGGTTGTCCTTAGTATTGTTATAGCAATATTTGAAGGCTATAAGATGTCCTTCAAGATGGTGGTATTGCTACGTCGATAACCTTAACGGTCCTTGAGATGTTGACATTAGAGTTATTCTCCAGCGTACATTAGTACATGCTTTTTCTTACATTCGATCAAATATCTGCTGAACATTTCAGTCGTCTTAAGTATTGATATAGCAATATTTGAAGGCTATAAGATGTCCTTCAAGATAGATTGCTATGTCGATAACCTTAACGGTTCTCGAGATATTGACATTAGAGTTATTCTCCAGCGTACATTAGTACATGCTTTTTCTTACATTCTATCAAATATGTGCTGAATATTTCGGTTGTCCTTAGTATTTTTATAGCAATATTTGAAGGTTATAAGATGTTCTTCAAGATGGTGGTCTGGCTATCTCGATAACCTTAACGGTTCTCGAGATATTGACATTAGAGTTATTCTCCAGCGTAAATTAGTACATGCTTTTTCTTACATTCGATCAAATATCTACTGAACATTTTGGTTGTCCTTAGTATTGTTATAGCAATATTTGAAGGTTATAAGATGTCCTTCAAGATGGTGGTCTTGCTATCTCGATAACCTTAACGGTTCTCGAGATATTGACATTAGAGTTATTCTCCAGCGTACATTAGTACATGCTTTTTCTTACATTCGATCAAATATCTACTGAACATTTTGGTTGTCCTAAGTGTTGTTATAGCAATATTTGAAGGTTATAAGATGTCCTTCAATATGGTGGTCTTGATATGTCGATAACCTTAACGGTCTTTGGGATATTAACATTAAAGTTACTCTCCAGCGTACATTAGTACATGCTTTTTCTTACATTCTATCAAATATCTGCTGAATATTTCGGTTGTCCTTAGTATTGTTATAGCAATCTTTGTAGCATATAAGATGTCCTTCACGATGGTGGTCTTGCTATGTCGACAACCTTAACGGTCTTTGGGATATTAACATTAAAGTTACTCTCCAGCGTACATTAGTACATGCTTTTTCTTACATTCTATCAAATATCTGCTGAATATTTCGGTTGTCCTTAGTATTGTTATAGGAATCTTTGTAGCATATAAGATGTCCTTCACGATGGTGGTCTTGCTATGTCGACAACCTTAACCATTCTCGAGATATTGAGATTTGAATTGTGCTCCCGCATACTTTAGTGTATGCTTTTTCTCCATTTCTATCAAATATCTACTGAACAGTTTACTTGTCCATAGCATTGTTATGACAATATTCGAAGGTTATAAGATGTCCTTCAAGATGGTGGTATTGCTATGTCGATATCCTTAACGGTCCTTGAGATATTGACATTAAAGTTATTCTCCAGCGTACATTAGCACATGCTTTTTCTTACATTCTATCAAATATCTGCTGAATATATCGGTTGTCCTTAGTATTTTTATAGCAGTATTTGAAGGTTATAAGATGTTCTTCAAGATGGTGGTCTTGCTATCTCGATAACCTTAACGGTCCTTGGGATAACCTTAACGGTTCTCGAGATATTGACATTAGAGTTATTCTCCAGCGTACATTAGAACATGCTTTTTCTTACATTCGATCAAATATCTACTGAACATTTTGGTTGTCCTAAGTGTTGTTATAGCAATATTTGAAGGTTATAAGATGTCCTTCAATATGGTGGTCTTGATATGTCGATAACCTTAACGGTCTTTGGGATATTAACATTAAAGTTACTCTCCAGCGTACATTAGTACATGCTTTTTCTTACATTCTATCAAATATCTGCTGAATATTTCGGTTGTCCTTAGTATTGTTATAGGAATCTTTGTAGCATATAAGATGTCCTTCACGATGGTGGTCTTGCTATGTCGACAACCTTAACCATTCTCGAGATATTGAGATTTGAATTGTGCTCCCGCATACTTTAGTGTATGCTTTTTCTCCATTTCTATCAAATATCTGCTGAACAGTTTACTTGTCCATAGCATTGTTATGACAATAATTGAAGGCTATAAAATGTCCTTCAAGAAGGTGGTATTGCTATGTCGATATCCTTAACGGTCCTTGAGATATTGACATTAAAGTTATTCTCCAGCGTACATTAGCACATGCTTTTTCTTACATTCTATCAAATATCTGCTGAATATTTCGGTTGTCCTTAGTATTTTTATAGCAATATTTGAAGGTTATAAGATGTTCTTCAAGATGGTGGTCTTGCTATCTCGATAACCTTAACGGTCCTTGGGATATTAACATTAAAGTTACTCTCCAGCGTACATTAGTACATGTTTTTTCTTACATTCTATCAAATATCTACTGAATATTTCGGTTGTCCTTAGTATTGTTATAGCAATCTTTGTACCATATAAGATGTCCTTCACGATGGTGGTCTTGCTATGTCGACAACCTTAACGGTCTTTGGGATATTAACATTAAAGTTACTCTCCAGCGTACATTAGTACATGCTTTTTCTTACATTCTATCAAATATCTGCTGAATATTTCGGTTGTCCTTAGTATTGTTATAGGAATCTTTGTAGCATATAAGATGTCCTTCACGATGGTGGTCTTGCTATGTCGACAACCTTAACCATTCTCGAGATATTGAGATTTGAATTGTGCTCCCGCATACTTTAGTGTATGCTTTTTCTCCATTTCTATCAAATATCTACTGAACAGTTTACTTGTCCATAGCATTGTTATGACAATATTCGAAGGTTATAAGATGTCCTTCAAGATGGTGGTATTGCTATGTCGATATCCTTAACGGTCCTTGAGATATTGACATTAAAGTTATTCTCCAGCGTACATTAGCACATGCTTTTTCTTACATTCTATCAAATATCTGCTGAATATATCGGTTGTCCTTAGTATTTTTATAGCAGTATTTGAAGGTTATAAGATGTTCTTCAAGATGGTGGTCTTGCTATCTCGATAACCTTAACGGTCCTTGGGATAACCTTAACGGTTCTCGAGATATTGACATTAGAGTTATTCTCCAGCGTACATTAGAACATGCTTTTTCTTACATTCGATCAAATATCTACTGAACATTTTGGTTGTCCTAAGTGTTGTTATAGCAATATTTGAAGGTTATAAGATGTCCTTCAATATGGTGGTCTTGATATGTCGATAACCTTAACGGTCTTTGGGATATTAACATTAAAGTTACTCTCCAGCGTACATTAGTACATGCTTTTTCTTACATTCTATCAAATATCTGCTGAATATTTCGGTTGTCCTTAGTATTGTTATAGGAATCTTTGTAGCATATAAGATGTCCTTCACGATGGTGGTCTTGCTATGTCGACAACCTTAACCATTCTCGAGATATTGAGATTTGAATTGTGCTCCCGCATACTTTAGTGTATGCTTTTTCTCCATTTCTATCAAATATCTGCTGAACAGTTTACTTGTCCATAGCATTGTTATGACAATATTCGAAGGTTATAAGATGTCCTTCAAGATGGTGGTATTGCTATGTCGATATCCTTAACGGTCCTTGAGATATTGACATTAAAGTTATTCTCCAGCGTACATTAGCACATGCTTTTTCTTACATTCTATCAAATATCTGCTGAATATTTCGGTTGTCCTTAGTATTTTTATAGCAATATTTGAAGGTTATAAGATGTTCTTCAAGATGGTGGTCTTGCTATCTCGATAACCTTAACGGTCCTTGGGATATTAACATTAAAGTTACTCTCCAGCGTACATTAGTACATGTTTTTTCTTACATTCTATCAAATATCTACTGAATATTTCGGTTGTCCTTAGTATTGTTATAGCAATCTTTGTACCATATAAGATGTCCTTCACGATGGTGGTCTTGCTATGTCGACAACCTTAACCATTCTCGAGATATTGACATTTGAATTGTGCTCCCGCATACTTTAGTGTATGCTTTTTCTCCATTTCTATCAAATATCTGCTGAACAGTTTACTTGTCCATAGCATTGTTATGACAATAATTGAAGGCTATAAAATGTCCTTCAAGAAGGTGGTATTGCTATGTCGATATTCTTAACGGTCCTTGAGATATTGACATTAAAGTTATTCCCCAGCGTACATTAGCACATGCTTTTTCTTACATTCTATCAAATATCTGCTGAATATATCGGTTGTCCTTAGTATTTTTATAGCAGTATTTGAAGGTTATAAGATGTTCTTCAAGATGGTGGTCTTGCTATCTCGATAACCTTAACGGTCCTTCGGATAACCTTAACGGTTCTCGAGATATTGACATTAGAGTTATTCTCCAGCGTACATTAGTACATGCTTTTTCTTACATTCGATCAAATATCTACTGAACATTTTGGTTGTCCTAAGTGTTGTTATAGCAATATTTGAAGGTTATAAGATGTCCTTCAATATGGTGGTCTTGATATGTCGATAACCTTAACGGTCTTTGGGATATTAACATTAAAGTTACTCTCCAGCGTACATTAGTACATGCTTTTTCTTACATTCTATCAAATATCTGCTGAATATTTCGGTTGTCCTTAGTATTTTTATAGCAGTATTTGAAGGTTATAAGATGTTCTTCAAGATGGTGGTCTTGCTATCTCGATAACCTTAACGGTCCTTGGGATAACCTTAACGGTTCTCGAGATATTGACATAAGAGTTATTCTCCAGCGTACATTAGTACATGCTTTTTCTTACATTCGATCAAATATCTACTGAACATTTTGGTTGTCCTTAGTATTGTTATAGCAATATTTGAAGGCTATAAGATGTCCTTCAAGATGGTGGTATTGCTACGTCGATAACCTTAACGGTCCTTGAGATATTGACATTAGAGTTATTCTCCAGCGTACATTAGTACATGCTTTTTCTTACATTCGATCAAATATCTGCTCAACATTTCAGTCGTCTTAAGTATTGATATAGCAATATTTGAAGGCTATAAGATGTCCTTCAAGATGGTGGTATTGCTATGTCGATAACCTTAACGGTCCTTGAGATATTGACATTAGAGTTATTCTCCAGCGTACATTAGTACATGCTTTTTCTTACATTCAACAAATATCTTCTGAACATTCTGGTTGTCCTTAGTACTGTTATAGCAATATTTGAAGGTTATAAGATGTTCTTCAAGATGGTGGTCTTGATATGTCGATAACCTTAACGGATCTCGAGATATTGACATTAGACTTATTCTCCAGCGTACATTAGTACATGCTTTTTCTTACATTCGATCAAATATCTACTGAACATTTTGGTTGTCCTTAGTATTGTTATAGCAATATTTGAAGGCTATAAGATGTCCTTCAAGATGGTGGTATTGCTATGTCGATAACCTTAACGGTCCTTGAGATATTGACATTAGAGTTATTCTCCAGCGTACATTAGTACATGTTTTTCTTACATTCGATCAAATATCTACTGAACATTTTGGTTGTCCTTAGAATTGTTATAGCAATATTTGAAGGCTATAAGATGTCCTTCAAGATGGTGGTATTGCTATGTCGATAACCTTAACGGTTCTCGAGATATTGACATTAGAGTTATTCTCCAGCGTACATTAGTACATGCTTTTTCTTACATTCGATCAAATATCAGCTGAACATTTCAGTCGTCTTAGGTATTGATATAGCAATATTTGAAGGCTATAAGATGTCCTTCAAGATGGTGGTATTGCTATGTCGATAACCTTAACGGTCCTTGAGATATTGACATTAGAGTTATTCTCCAGCGTACATTATTACATGCTTTTTCTTACATTCGATCAAATATCTACTGAACATTTTGGTTGTCCTTAGTATTGTTATAGCAATATTTGAAGGCTATAAGATGTCCTTCAAGATGGTGGTATTGCTATGTCGATTACCTTAACGGTCCTTGAGATATTGACATTAGAGTTATTCTTCAGCGTACATTAGTACATGCTATTTCTTACATTCGATCAAATATCTGCTGAACATTTCAGTCGTCTTAAGTATTGATATAGCAATATTTGAAGGCTATAAGATGTCCTTCAAGATGGTGGTATGTATTGCTATGTCGATTACCTTAACGGTCCTTGGGATATTAACATTAAAGTTACTCTCCAGCGTACATTAGTACATGCTATTTCTTACATTCGATCAAATATCTGCTGAACATTTCAGTCGTCTTAAGTATTGATATAGCAATATTTGAAGGCTATAAGATGTCCTTCAAGATGGTGGTATTGCTATGTCGATAACCTTAACGGTCCTTGAGATATTGACATTAGAGTTATTCTCCAGCGTACATTAGTACATGCTTTTTCTTACATTCGATCAAATATCTACTGAACATTTTGGTTGTCCTTAGTATTGTTATAGCAATATTTGAAGGCTATAAGATGTCCTTCAAGATGATGGTATTGCTACGTCGATAACCTTAACGGTCCTTGAGATATTGACATTAGAGTTATTCTCCAGCGTACATTAGTACATGCTTTTTCTTACATTCGATCAAATATCTACTGAACATTTTGGTTGTCCTTAGTATTGTTATAGCAATATTTGAAGGCTATAAGATGTCCTTCAAGATGGTGGTATTGCTATGTCGATAACCTTAACGGTTCTCGAGATATTGACATTAGAGTTATTCTCCAGCGTATATTAGTACATGCTTTTTCTTACATTCGATCAAATATCTACTGAACATTTTGGTTGTCCTTAGTATTGTTATAGCAATATTTGAAGGCTATAAGATGTCCTTCAAGATGGTGGTATTGCTATCTCGATAACCTTAACGGTTCTCGAGATATTGACATTAGAGTTATTCTCCAGCGTACATTAGTACATGCTTTTTCTTACATTCGATCAAATATCTACTGAACATTTTGGTTGTCCTAAGTGTTGTTATAGCAATATTTGAAGGTTATAAGATGTCCTTCAATATGGTGGTCTTGATATGTCGATAACCTTAACGGTCCTTGGGATATTAACATTAAAGTTACTCTCCGGCGTACATTAGTACATGCTTTTTCTTACATTCTATCAAATATCTGCTGAATATTTCGGTTGTCCTTAGTATTGTTATAGCAATCTTTGTAGCATATAAGATGTCCTTCACGATGGTGGTTTTGCTATGTCGACAACCTTAACCATTCTCGAGATATTGACATTTGAATTGTGCTCCCGCATACTTTAGTGTATGCTTTTTCTCCATTTCTATCAAATATCTGCTGAACAGTTTGGTTGTCCATAGCATTGTTATGACAATAATTGAAGGCTATAAGCTGTCCTTCAAGATGGTGGTATTGCTATGTCGATATCCTTAACGGTCCTTGAGATATTGACATTAAAGTTATTCTCCAGCGTACATTAGCACATGCTTTTTCTTACATTCTATCAAATATCTGCTGAATATTTCGGTTGTCCTTATTATTGTTATAGCAATCTTTGTAGCATATAAGATGTCCTTCACGATGGTGGTCTTGCTTTGTCGACAACCTTAACCATTCTCGAGATATTGACATTTGAATTGTGTTCCCGCATACTTTAGTGTATGCTTTTTCTCCATTTCTATCAAATATCTGCTGAACAGTTTGGTTGTCCATAGCATTGTTATGACAATATTCGAGTTATAAGATGTCCTTCAAGATGGTGGTATTGCTATGTCGATATCCGTAACGGTTCTCGAGATATTGACATTAAAGTTACTCTCCAGCGTACATTAATACATGCTTTTTCTTACATTCGATCAAATATCTACTGAACATTTTGATTGTCCTTAGTATTGTTATAGCAATATTTGAAGGTTATAAGATGTCCTTCAAGATGGTGGTCTTACTATCTCCATAGCCTTAACGGTTCTCGAGATATTGACATTAGAGTTATTCTCCAGCGTACATTAGTACATGCTTTTTCTTACATTCGATCAGATATCTACTAAACATTTTGGTTGTCCTTAACATTGTTATGACAATATTCGAAGGTTATAAGATGTCCTTCAAGATGGTGGTATTGCTATGTCGATATCCTTAACGGTCCTTGAGATATTGACATTAAAGTTATTCTCCAGCGTACATTAGCACATGCTTTTTCTTACATTCTATCAAATATCTGCTGAATATTTCGGTCTTCCTATGTCGACAACCTTAACCATTCTCGAGATATTGACATTTGAATTGTGCTCCCGCATACTTTAGTGTATGCTTTTTCTCCATTTCTATCAAATATCTGCTGAACAGTTTGGTTGTCCATAGCATTGTTATCACAATAATTGAAGGCTATAAGCTGTCCTTCAAGATGGTGGTATTGCTATGTCGATATCCTTAACGGTTCTCGAGATATTGACATTAAAGTTACTCTCCAGCGTACATTAATACATGCTTTTTCTTACATTCGATCAAATATCTACTGAACATTTTGGTTGTCCTAAGTGTTGTTATAGCAATATTTGAAGGTTATAAGATGTTCTTCAAGATGGTGGTCTTGCTATCTCGATAACCTTAACGGTTCTCGAGATATTGACATTAGAGTTATTCTCCAGCGTACATTAGTACATGCTTTTTCTTACATTCGATCAAATATCTGCTGAACAGTTTGGTTGTCCATAGCATTGTTATGACAATAATTGAAGGCTATAAGCTGTCCTTCAAGATGGTGGTATTGCTATGTCGATATCCTTAACGGTCCTTGAGATATTGACATTAAAGTTATTCTCCAGCGTACATTAGCACATGCTTTTTCTTACATTCTATCAAATATCTGCTGAATATTTCGGTTGTCCTTATTATTGTTATAGCAATCTTTGTAGCATATAAGATGTCCTACACGATGGTGGTCTTGCTATGTCGACAACCTTAACCATTCTCGAGATATTGACATTTGAATTGTGTTCCCGCATACTTTAGTGTATGCTTTTTCTCCATTTCTATCAAATATCTGCTGAACAGTTTGGTTGTTCATAGCATTGTTATGACAATATTCGAGTTATAAGATGTCCTTCAAGATGGTGGTATTGCTATGTCGATATCCGTAACGGTTCTCGAGATATTGACATTAAAGTTACTCTCCAGCGTACATTAGTACATGCTTTTTCTTACATTCGATCAAATATCTACTGAACATTTTGATTGTCCTTAGTATTGTTATAGCAATATTTGAAGGTTATAAGATGTTCTTCAAGATGGTGGTCTTGCTATCTCGATAACCTTAACGGTTCTCGAGATATTGACATTAGAGTTATTCTCCAGCGTACATTAGTACATGCTTTTTCTTACATTCGATCAAATATCTACTGAACATTTTGGTTGTCCTAAGTGTTATTATAGCAATATTTGAAGGTTATAAGATGTCCTTCAATATGGTGGTCTTGATATGTCGATAACCTTAACGGTCTTTGGGATATTAACATTAAAGTTACTCTCCGGCGTACATTAGTACATGCTTTTTCTTACATTCTATCAAATATCTGCTGAATATTTCGGTTGTCCTTAGTATTGTTATAGGAATCTTTGTAGCATATAAGATGTCCTTCACGATGGTGGTCTTGCTATGTCGACAACCTTAACCATTCTCGAGATATTGAGATTTGAATTGTGCTCCCGCATACTTTAGTGTATGCTTTTTCTCCATTTCTATCAAATATCTACTGAACAGTTTACTTGTCCATAGCATTGTTATGACAACATTCGAAGGTTATAAGATGTCCTTCAAGATGGTGGTATTGCTATGTCGATATCCTTAACGGTCCTTGAGATATTGACATTAAAGTTATTCTCCAGCGTACATTAGCACATGCTTTTTCTTACATTCTATCAAATATCTGCTGAATATTTCGGTTGTCCTTATTATTGTTATAGCAATCTTTGTAGCATATAAGATGTTCTTCAAGATGGTGGTCTTGCTATCTCGATAACCTTAACGGTCCTTGGGATATTAACATTAAAGTTACTCTCCAGCGTACATTAGTACATGTTTTTTCTTACATTCTATCAAATATCTACTGAACATTTTGGTTGTCCTTAGTATTGTTATAGCAATATTTGAAGGTTATAAGATGTCGTTCAAGATGGTGGTCTTGCTATCTCGATAACCTTAACGGTTCTCGAGATATTGACATTAGAGTTATTCTCCAGCGTACATTAGTACATGCTTTTTCTTACATTCTATCAAATATCTGCTGAATATTTCGGTTGTCCTTAGTATTTTTATAGCAATATTTGAAGGTTATAAGATGTTCTTCAAGATGGTGGTCTTGCTATCTCGATAACCTTAACGGTTCTCGAGATATTGACATTAGAGTTATTCTCCAGCGTACATTAGTACATGCTTTTTCTTATATTCGATCAAATATCTACTGAACATTTTGGTTGTCCTTAGTATTGTTATAGCAATATTTGAATATTATAAGATGTCCTTCAATATGGTGGTCTTCAATATAGTGGTTCTCAAGATATTGACATTAGAGTTATTCTCCAGCGTACATGCTTTTTCTTACATTCTATCAAATATCTGCTGAATATTTCAGTCGTCTTAAGTATTGATAATATTTGAAGGCTATAAGATGTCCTTCAAGATGGTGGTATTGCTATGTCGATATCCTTAACGGTCCTTGAGATATTGACATTAAAGTTATTCTCCAGCGTACATTACCACATGCTTTTTCTTACATTCTATCAAATATCTACTGAACATTTTGGGTGTCCTTAGTATTGTTATAGCAATATTTGAAGGTTATAAGATGTCGTTCAAGATGGTGGTCTTGCTATCTCGATAACCTTAACGGTTCTCGAGATATTGACATTAGAGTTATTCTCCAGCGTACATTAGTACATGCTTTTTCTTACATTCGATCAAATATCTACTAAACATTTTGGTTGTCCTTAGCATTGTTATGACAATATTCGAAGGTTATAAGATGTCCTTCAAGATGGTGGTATTGCTATGTCGATATCCTTAACGGTCCTTGAGATATTGACATTAAAGTTACTCTCCAGCGTACGTTAGTACATGCTTTTTCTTACATTCTATCATATATCTGCTGAATATATCGGTTGTCCTTAGTATTTTTATAGCAGTATTTGAAGGTTATAAGATGTCCTTCACCATGGTGGTCTTGCTATGTCGACAACCTTAACGGTTCTCGAGATATTGACATTGGAATTATTCCTCAGCGTACTTTAATATATGTACCTATATGCTTTTTCTTACATTCGATCAAATATCTACTGAACATTTTGGTTGTCCTTAGTATTGTTATAACAATATTTGAAGGTTATAAAATGTCCTTCACCATGGTGGTCTTGCTATGTCGACAACCTTAACGGTTCTCGAGATATTGACATTGGAATTATTCCTCAGCGTACTTTAATATACCTATATGCTTTTTCTTACATTCTGTCAAATATCTTCTGAACATTCTGGTTGTCCTTAGTACTGTTATAGCAATATTTGAAGGTTATAAGATGTTCTTCAAGATGGTGGTCTTGCTATGTCGACAACCTTAACGGTTCTCGAGATATTGACATTGGAATTATTCCTCAGCGTACTTTAATATACCTATATGCTTTTTCTTACATTCTGTCAAATATCTTCTGAACATTCTGGTTGTCCTTAGTACTGTTATAGCAATATTTGAAGGTTATAAAATGTCCTTCACCATGGTGGTCTTGCTATGTCGACAACCTTAACGGTTCTCGAGATATTGACATTGGAATTATTCCTCAGCGTACTTTAATATACCTATATGCTTTTTCTTACATTCTGTCAAATATCTTCTGAACATTCTGGTTGTCCTAAGTATTGTTGCAGAAATATTTGAAGTTTATAAGATGTCCTTCAAGATGGTGGTCTTGCTATGGCTATGTCCGGTGTGGCCGATAGGAGGAGACGTAAGCGAGTTGGGCAAAAAGGAGGACAAACAAATTGAACAGTCCTGTTTGTTGTGCATTTGGCCATAGCTTGTAGGCAAATGTCGGCGGCCATTTAAGGTGCTACACTCATCAGTGGTTTCTTGTAGAAACCGGGCGCACGAGACGGAACTCATTCCTGTGCCTGACATGTACATGGTTGTGTGCGTACAAGTTCGTTTGACTGCCATATGCTATTGGCTGCATTGATTGGGGTAAGCAATGACAAGAAACGTAAATCTTTCTGTCCCAATCAAATTAATGTATGTCTTTCTCTCTGGTTTATTTGCGAGGTGACTTTCATATTGAGGTTGCTATGTAGTTTTCCAACAATGCAATACTTGTGAAAGAGATAACATCAAATTCCGTCGTATGCACATTCCATATAAATACCTAGAACACAGACTTAACAGGCACCCTTGGCATCCACACTTAGGACACATGTTACATACACACCTGACATCCTGCACACTCACCTAGCACACCGAACAGAGATTTTTTGGTGAAGGAAATGGTGTGGCAGATAGGCGGAGCCGTAAGCGAGTTGGGGAAAAAAGGAGGACGAAGGAGATGACCAGTCGTGATTGGTGTGAATTCGGCCCTTTTAGATTTGATAAAAAAAAAAAAACAAATAAATGCTTTGTTGAAACTTGTTTTATCTACACATTTTTCGGTTATGCCCAGTCGTCTTCAATTCTTTGGCTTAAGGCAATCACGACAGCTTTTCATTCATGGTGGAAGGAGATCCATTAACAAAACGAGTGTAGAACACATGCTCATATTTTTCCTATGGTAATTGGAATTCGAAATGGAATACTGGGGAAAAATTCGAACTTCATAGATTCGTTGTCAGGTTGGTTTATTTATTCCACATAAATACCTCCAATACAAATACTTTGCAGGCACACTTAGGAAACACTTTACAGTTGGTTACCACTTGTTTTAACTACACGTTTTTCGCTTACGCCCAGTCGTTTTTAATTCTTTGACTTAAGCCAATCAGGAAAGTTTTTCATGCACGCAATGACGACATACATTAAGGAAAGGACCGTAGAAACCATGCTCAGATTTTCCTAAGGGATTAGACATCGCATATTGGGCAAAAACGGGGGAAATTCGAACTTTATAGGTGTGTGCATGTATTGATTTGTTGGTTTATTTACTGTTTTGTATTTAACTTTGGGCGGCCAATTTAGTTTTTCAACCCTACGCCATTTCGTCTCTCTGCATGTGATTGCTGACACCCGTAATCCTAAAACGATTTCTAGGAAAGAATGAATTTCTTATCTCTCACAGGTGTATTTGTGTGCATTTTCTCCTCCTTTACTTTACGAGACGGGGTTAATACAAATGTGATTCGGAAAATGGGTTTTCATCCCAAGTAAAAAAAATAACAAACCTACAGGTGACTCCTAAAGAACATAATCCTTTATACAGTAAAGCCTCGTAAAAGTTAAGTAATTTGTTTCTGGGGTGCTCAATTTTTGCGAATTCTTAACATTTCCAAGACACTGGATTATATACATACATATGTATATCTTAAAATATATATCTATAAATATATTGTTATCTGGGCACAACGATCAATAAAAAAATAGTTGTTTTTCTTTCTTTTGAAACACTTCATAACAGTCAGGCTGATTCGTGGTTTGGGTATTACCATCAGATTTTCCTTCGACAACGCGAAGTGCGAATCGAAGTGGAAAACAAAACAAGCGAACCAATAAAATGGAAAACGACACGACTTTAATTGTTAAAATAATTTTAACTATTTTATTATGAAGTAATATTTAACATACGGAGTTAATAATATTTAACATATGAAGTTTGTAATATTTAACATATGAAGTTTGTAATATTTAGCATATGAAGTTTTCGCGGTGGAAGTCTGGTCAGAACTAACTTTATTTTATTATTCATTTATGCAAATTACCTATTGTATAAGGTTACCTAAATTGTCTCACAGGAATTGGAATTGCAACGTTTGGAATTACTTTGTCTCACGGGAATTGAAATTGCACTGCATTTTGTGTCGACGCTGCTTTTTGTGTTGTTTTTTTTTGTTTGGCGCGTGTAGTCTGCCGTAACAATATATCTATATATGTACATACATACATATATGTATATGTACGACAAATAAGAAAAATTCATGCGTTTTATTTATGTTTTTATACTATACTAGCTGGCAGGACAGATTTGATTCTGTCAAATGTTATTGGCACGTCGCAATCCAATGCAAAAAATTAAACAAATAGAACGTACTTCGGAGTGATCATTTTATTTATGTTTCAATAATAAACAATGATTAATTATAAAAAATAGTTATTTATTTCGTACACATAAAAGTCTTGTATATGGTCATCGCGAAAGCAAGCCGCAAGGGAAATTACAGTCGTTTAAATTCAAATGCTACGTACCATTTGGACGCTGGGTATCAACACATTTTCTCCCTTTAGAATGGTTGTTTCGATCACAGTTTTAAGTACATTTTTCACTGCCAGCCCTCTGCCGACACAAAGCCGCGGTTGGTTAATATTTAGTAACATTATGACTACCGATCCCACTTTCAATTGAGGATTATGGGGTGGCTATCCGGACAAATCCAATGAGTTAAAAAATTCTGATGGGTAGTTGACATCATCTAGATTAGTTGCGCAATCAACTGATTTGTATATCCTTAATTCACCTGCAATTTTATATACGTGTTTTTGGTAGGTTGCTACGAGTGGAGAAGTTTTCACTTTCACAACCACCAAAGTCGCAAACTCTCCTTGCCATTGTGTTTTGCCAACCTTTCGTTGTCGGCTGTATGGCCTTGGTGATCCATACCTGGGGTTCGAGGTCGTGGGATCGGATCCCACGGCGGTGGTTCCTTCCTTTTTTCCTTTTTGGCCTATTTTTCGGAGTGCTCGGTTTTTTTTTTATACACACGATACGCGGACCGCAGTCGCGATTCTTTCAGGAGGACGCCTCGAGACACCAAGGTCAATCGCGTGGCGCCCATTAATTTTTATTTTTATTTTCCATCACTTTGCCCATGACCTTTTTCCATTGGGTCAGTCGGCCCTTGTTGTTTCGAGCCGCGGAGCGGGTACGTAACAAGGTAATATAGCACGTTCGCTCAACCACAAATTATATCTGTAATTTTGAGCGTCGTTTGGGAACACATTTTGTATGAACTCTGCTTTTGTTTCTGTAAACTGACAAAACATTCGATCAAATATCTGCTGAACATTTCAGTCGTCTTAAGTATTGATATAGCAATATTTGAAGGCTATAAGATGTCCTTCAAGATGGTGGTATTGCTATGTCGATTACCTTAACGGTCCTTGGGATATTAACATTAAAGTTACTCTCCAGCGTACATTAGTACATGCTTTTTCTTACATTCGATCAAATATCTGCTGAACATTTCAGTCGTCTTAAGTATTGATATAGCAATATTTGAAGGCTATAAGATGTCCTTCAAGATGGTGGTATTGCTATGTCGATAACCTTAACGGTCCTTGAGATATTGACATTAGAGTTATTCTCCAGCGTACATTAGTACATGTTTTTCTTACATTCGATCAAATATCTACTGAACATTTTGGTTGTCCTTAGTATTGTTATAGCAATATTTGAAGGCTATAAGATGTCCTTCAAGATGATGGTATTGCTACGTCGATAACCTTAACGGTCCTTGAGATATTGACATTAGAGTTATTCTCCAGCGTACATTAGTACATGCTTTTTCTTACATTCGATCAAATATCTGCTGAACATTTCAGTCGTCTTAAGTATTGATATAGCAATATTTGAAGGCTATAAGATGTCCTTCAAGATGGTGGTATTGCTATGTCGATAACCTTAACGGTCCTTGAGATATCGACATTAGAGTTATTCTCCAGCGTACATTAGTACATGCTTTTTCTTACATTCGATCAAATATCTTCTGAACATTCTGGTTGTCCTTAGTACTGTTATAGCAATATTTGAAGGTTATAAGATGTTCTTCAAGATGGTGGTTTTGATATGTCGATAACCTTAACGGATCTCGAGATATTGACATTAGACTTATTCTCCAGCGTACATTAGTACATGCTTTTTCTTACATTCGATCAAATATCTACTAAACATTTTGGTTGTCCTTAGCATTGTTATGACAATATTCGAAGGTTATAAGATGTCCTTCAAGATGGTGGTATTGCTATGTCGATATCCTTAACGGTCCTTGAGATATTGACATTAAAGTTACTCTCCAGCGTACGTTAGTACATGCTTTTTCTTACATTCTATCATATATCTGCTGAATATATCGGTTGTCCTTAGTATTTTTATAGCAGTATTTGAAGGTTATAAGATGTTTTTCAAGATGGTGGTCTTGCTATCTCGATAACCTTAACGGTCCTTGGGATAACCTTAACGGTTCTCGAGATGTTGACATTAGAGTTATTCTCCAGCGTACATTAGTACATGCTTTTTCTTACATTCGATCAAATATCTACTGAACATTTTGGTTGTCCTAAGTGTTGTTATAGCAATATTTGAAGGTTATAAGATGTCCTTCAATATGGTGGTCTTGATATGTCGATAACCTTAACGGTCTTTGGGATATTAACATTAAAGTTACTCTCCAGCGTACATTAGTACATGCTTTTTCTTACATTCTATCAAATATCTGCTGAATATTTCGGTTGTCCTTAGTATTGTTATAGGAATCTTTGTAGCATATAAGATGTCCTTCACGATGGTGGTCTTGCTATGTCGACAACCTTAACCATTCTCGAGATATTGAGATTTGAATTGTGCTCCCGCATACTTTAGTGTATGCTTTTTCTCCATTTCTATCAAATATCTACTGAACAGTTTACTTGTCCATAGCATTGTTATGACAATATTCGAAGGTTATAAGATGTCCTTCAAGATGGTGGTATTGCTATGTCGATATCCTTAACGGTCCTTGAGATATTGACATTAAAGTTATTCTCCAGCGTACATTAGCACATGCTTTTTCTTACATTCTATCAAATATCTGCTGAATATTTCGGTTGTCCTTAGTATTTTTATAGCAATATTTGAAGGTTATAAGATGTTCTTCAAGATGGTGGTCTTGCTATCTCGATAACCTTAACGGTCCTTGGGATATTAACATTAAAGTTACTCTCCAGCGTACATTAGTACATGTTTTTTCTTACATTCTATCAAATATCTACTGAATATTTCGGTTGTCCTTAGTATTGTTATAGCAATCTTTGTAGCATATAAGATGTCCTTCACGATGGTGGTCTTGCTATGTCGACAACCTTAACCATTCTCGAGATATTGACATTTGAATTGTGCTCCCGCATACTTTAGTGTATGCTTTTTCTCCGTTTCTATCAAATATCTGCTGAACAGTTTACTTGTCCATAGCATTGTTATGACAATAATTGAAGGCTATAAAATGTCCTTCAAGAAGGTGGTATTGCTATGTCGATATTCTTAACGGTCCTTGAGATATTGACATTAAAGTTATTCCCCAGCGTACATTAGCACATGCTTTTTCTTACATTCTATCAAATATCTACTAAACATTTTGGTTGTCCTTAGCATTGTTATGACAATATTCGAAGGTTATAAGATGTCCTTCAAGATGGTGGTATTGCTATGTCGATATCCTTAACGGTCCTTGAGATATTGACATTAAAGTTATTCTCCAGCGTACATTAGCACATGCTTTTTCTTACATTCGATCAAATATCTACTGAACATTTTGGTTGTCCTTAGTATTGTTATAGCAATATTTGAAGGCTATAAGATGTCCTTCAAGATGATGGTATTGCTACGTCGATAACCTTAACGGTCCTTGAGATATTGACATTAGAGTTATTCTCCAGCGTACATTAGTACATGCTTTTTCTTACATTCGATCAAATATCTACTGAACATTTTGGTTGTCCTTAGTATTGTTATAGCAATATTTGAAGGCTATAAGATGTCCTTCAAGATGGTGGTATTGCTATGTCGATAACCTTAACGGTTCTCGAGATATTGACATTAGAGTTATTCTCCAGCGTATATTAGTACATGCTTTTTCTTACATTCGATCAAATATCTACTGAACATTTTGGTTGTCCTTAGTATTGTTATAGCAATATTTGAAGGCTATAAGATGTCCTTCAAGATGGTGGTATTGCTATCTCGATAACCTTAACGGTTCTCGAGATATTGACATTAGAGTTATTCTCCAGCGTACATTAGTACATGCTTTTTCTTACATTCGATCAAATATCTACTGAACATTTTGGTTGTCCTAAGTGTTGTTATAGCAATATTTGAAGGTTATAAGATGTCCTTCAATATGGTGGTCTTGATATGTCGATAACCTTAACGGTCCTTGGGATATTAACATTAAAGTTACTCTCCGGCGTACATTAGTACATGCTTTTTCTTACATTCTATCAAATATCTGCTGAATATTTCGGTTGTCCTTAGTATTGTTATAGCAATCTTTGTAGCATATAAGATGTCCTTCACGATGGTGGTTTTGCTATGTCGACAACCTTAACCATTCTCGAGATATTGACATTTGAATTGTGCTCCCGCATACTTTAGTGTATGCTTTTTCTCCATTTCTATCAAATATCTGCTGAACAGTTTGGTTGTCCATAGCATTGTTATGACAATAATTGAAGGCTATAAGCTGTCCTTCAAGATGGTGGTATTGCTATGTCGATATCCTTAACGGTCCTTGAGATATTGACATTAAAGTTATTCTCCAGCGTACATTAGTACATGCTTTTTCTTACATTCGATCAAATATCTACTGAACATTTTGGTTGTCCTTAGTATTGTTATAGCAATATTTGAAGGTTATAAGATGTCCTTCAAGATGGTGGTATTGCTATGTCGATATCCTTAACGGTCCTTGAGATATTGACATTAGAGTTATTCTCCAGCGTACATTAGTACATGCTTTTTCTTACATTCGATCAAATATCTACTGAACATTTTGGTTGTCCTTAGTATTGTTATAGCAATATTTGAAGGCTATAAGATGTCCTTCAAGATGGTGGTATTGCTATGTCGATAACCTTAACGGTTCTCGAGATATTGACATTAGAGTTATTCTCCAGCGTACATTAGCACATGCTTTTTCTTACATTCTATCAAATATCTGCTGAATATTTCGGTCTTCCTATGTCGACAACCTTAACCATTCTCGAGATATTGACATTTGAATTGTGCTCCCGCATACTTTAGTGTATGCTTTTTCTCCATTTCTATCAAATATCTGCTGAACAGTTTGGTTGTCCATAGCATTGTTATGACAATAATTGAAGGCTATAAGCTGTCCTTCAAGATGGTGGTATTGCTATGTCGATATCCTTAACGGTCCTTGAGATATTGACATTAAAGTTATTCTCCAGCGTACATTAGCACATGCTTTTTCTTACATTCTATCAAATATCTGCTGAATATTTCGGTCTTCCTATGTCGACAACCTTAACCATTCTCGAGATATTGACATTTGAATTGTGCTCCCGCATACTTTAGTGTATGCTTTTTCTCCATTTCTATCAAATATCTGCTGAACAGTTTGGTTGTCCATAGCATTGTTATGACAATAATTGAAGGCTATAAGCTGTCCTTCAAGATGGTGGTATTGCTATGTCGATATCCTTAACGGTTCTCGAGATATTGACATTAAAGTTACTCTCCAGCGTACATTAATACATGCTTTTTCTTACATTCTGTCAAATATCTTCTGAACATTTTGGTTGTCCTTAGTATTGTTATAGCAATATTTGAAGGCTATAAGATGTCCTTCAAGATGGTGGTATTGCTATCTCGATAACCTTAACGGTTCTCGAGATATTGACATTAGAGTTATTCTCCAGCGTACATTAGTACATGCTTTTTCTTACATTCGATCAAATATCTACTGAACATTTTGGTTGTCCTAAGTGTTGTTATAGCAATATTTGAAGGTTATAAGATGTCCTTCAATATGGTGGTCTTGATATGTCGATAACCTTAACGGTCTTTGGGATATTAACATTAAAGTTATTCTCCAGCGTACATTAGCACATGCTTTTTCTTACATTCTATCAAATATCTGCTGAATATTTCGGTTGTCCTTATTATTGTTATAGCAATCTTTGTAGCATATAAGATGTCCTTCACGATGGTGGTCTTGTTATGTCGACAACCTTAACCATTCTCGAGATATTGACATTTGAATTGTGTTCCCGCATACTTTAGTGAATGTTTTTTCTCCATTTCTATCAAATATCTGCTGAACAGTTTGGTTGTCCATAGCATTGTTATGACAATATTCGATAACAATACTGTTATAGCAATATTTGAAGGTTATAAGATGTTCTTTAAGATGGTGGTCTTGATATGTCGATAACCTTAACGGATCTCGAGATATTGACATTAGACTTATTCTCCAGCGTACATTAGTACATGCTTTTTCTTACATTCTATCAAATATCTGCTGAATATTTCGGTTGTCCTTAGTATTTTTATAGCAATATTTGAAGGTTATAAGATGTTCTTCAAGATGGTGGTCTTGCTATCTCGATAATCTTAACGGTTCTCGAGATATTGACATTAGAGTTATTCTCCAGCGTACATTAGTACATGTTTTTTCTTACATTCTATCAAATATCTACTGAATATTTTGGTTGTCCTTAGTATTGTTATAGCAATATTTGAAGGTTATAAGATGTCCTTCAAGATGGTGGTCTTGCTATCTCGATAACCTTAACGGTTCTCGAGATATTGACATTAGAGTTATTCTCCAGCGTACATTAGTACATGCTTTTTCTTACATTCGATCAAATATCTACTGAACATTTTGGTTGTCCTTAGTATTGTTATAGCAATATTTGAAGGCTATAAGATGTCCTTCAAGATGGTGGTATTGCTATGTCGATAACCTTAACGGTTCTCGAGATATTGACATTAGAGTTATTCTCCAGCGTACATTAGCACATGCTTTTTCTTACATTCTATCAAATATCTGCCGAATATTTCGGTCTTCCTATGTCGACAACCTTAACCATTCTCGAGATATTGACATTTGAATTGTGCTCCCGCATACTTTAGTGTATGCTTTTTCTCCATTTCTATCAAATATCTGCTGAACAGTTTGGTTGTCCATAGCATTGTTATGACAATAATTGAAGGCTATAAGCTGTCCTTCAAGATGGTGGTATTGCTATGTCGATATCCTTAACGGTCCTTGAGATATTGACATTAAAGTTATTCTCCAGCGTACATTAGCACATGCTTTTTCTTACATTCTATCAAATATCTGCTGAATATTTCGGTCTTCCTATGTCGACAACCTTAACCATTCTCGAGATATTGACATTTGAATTGTGCTCCCGCATACTTTAGTGTATGCTTTTTCTCCATTTCTATCAAATATCTGCTGAACAGTTTGGTTGTCCATAGCATTGTTATGACAATAATTGAAGGCTATAAGCTGTCCTTCAAGATGGTGGTATTGCTATGTCGATATCCTTAACGGTTCTCGAGATATTGACATTAAAGTTACTCTCCAGCGTACATTAATACATGCTTTTTCTTACATTCTGTCAAATATCTTCTGAACATTTTGGTTGTCCTTAGTATTGTTATAGCAATATTTGAAGGCTATAAGATGTCCTTCAAGATGGTGGTATTGCTATCTCGATAACCTTAACGGTTCTCGAGATATTGACATTAGAGTTATTCTCCAGCGTACATTAGTACATGCTTTTTCTTACATTCGATCAAATATCTACTGAACATTTTGGTTGTCCTAAGTGTTGTTATAGCAATATTTGAAGGTTATAAGATGTCCTTCAATATGGTGGTCTTGATATGTCGATAACCTTAACGGTCTTTGGGATATTAACATTAAAGTTATTCTCCAGCGTACATTAGCACATGCTTTTTCTTACATTCTATCAAATATCTGCTGAATATTTCGGTTGTCCTTATTATTGTTATAGCAATCTTTGTAGCATATAAGATGTCCTTCACGATGGTGGTCTTGTTATGTCGACAACCTTAACCATTCTCGAGATATTGACATTTGAATTGTGTTCCCGCATACTTTAGTGAATGTTTTTTCTCCATTTCTATCAAATATCTGCTGAACAGTTTGGTTGTCCATAGCATTGTTATGACAATATTCGAGTTATAAGATGTCCTTCAAGATGGTGGTATTGCTATGTCGATATCCGTAACGGTTCTCGAGATATTGACATTAAAGTTACTCTCCAGCGTACATTAATACATGCTTTTTCTTACATTCGATCAAATATCTACTGAACATTTTGATTGTCCTTAGTATTGTTATAGCAATATTTGAAGGTTATAAGATGTCCTTCAAGATGGTGGTCTTACTATCTCCATAGCCTTAACGGTTCTCGAGATATTGACATTAGAGTTATTCTCCAGCGTACATTAGTACATGCTTTTTCTTACATTCGATCAGATATCTACTAAACATTTTGGTTGTCCTTAACATTGTTATGACAATATTCGAAGGTTATAAGATGTCCTTCAAGATGGTGGTATTGCTATGTCGATATCCTTAACGGTCCTTGAGATATTGACATTAAAGTTATTCTCCAGCGTACATTAGCACATGCTTTTTCTTACATTCTATCAAATATCTGCTGAATATTTCGGTCTTCCTATGTCGACAACCTTAACCATTCTCGAGATATTGACATTTGAATTGTGCTCCCGCATACTTTAGTGTATGCTTTTTCTCCATTTCTATCAAATATCTGCTGAACAGTTTGGTTGTCCATAGCATTGTTATGACAATAATTGAAGGCTATAAGCTGTCCTTCAAGATGGTGGTATTGCTATGTCGATATCCTTAACGGTTCTCGAGATATTGACATTAAAGTTACTCTCCAGCGTACATTAATACATGCTTTTTCTTACATTCGATCAAATATCTACTGAACATTTTGGTTGTCCTAAGTGTTGTTATAGCAATATTTGAAGGTTATAAGATGTTCTTCAAGATGGTGGTCTTGCTATCTCGATAACCTTAACGGTTCTCGAGATATTGACATTAGAGTTATTCTCCAGCGTACATTAGTACATGTTTTTTCTTACATTCTATCAAATATCTACTGAACATTTTGGTTGTCCTTAGTATTGTTATAGCAATATTTGAAGGTTATAAGATGTCGTTCAAGATGGTGGTCTTGCTATCTCGATAACCTTAACGGTTCTCGAGATATTGACATTAGAGTTATTCTCCAGCGTACATTAGTACATGCTTTTTCTTACATTCTATCAAATATCTGCTGAATATTTCGGTTGTCCTTAGTATTTTTATAGCAATATTTGAAGGTTATAAGATGTTCTTCAAGATGGTGGTCTTGCTATCTCGATAACCTTAACGGTTCTCGAGATATTGACATTAGAGTTATTCTCCAGCGTACATTAGTACATGCTTTTTCTTATATTCGATCAAATATCTACTGAACATTTTGGTTGTCCTTAGTATTGTTATAGCAATATTTGAAGGTTATAAGATGTCCTTCAATATGGTGGTCTTCAATATACATTAGTACATGCTTTTTCTTACATTCTATCAAATATCTGCTGAATATTTCGGTTGTCCTTAGTATTTTTATAGCAATATTTGAAGGTTATAAGATGTTCTTCAAGATGGTGGTCTTGCTATCTCGATAACCTTAACGGTTCTCGAGATATTGACATTAGAGTTATTCTCCAGCGTACATTAGTACATGCTTTTTCTTATATTCGATCAAATATCTACTGAACATTTTGGTTGTCCTTAGTATTGTTATAGCAATATTTGAAGGTTATAAGATGTCCTTCAATATGGTGGTCTTCAATATAGTGGTTCTCAAGATATTGACATTAGAGTTATTCTCCAGCGTACATGCTTTTTCTTACATTCTATCAAATATCTGCTGAATATTTCAGTCGTCTTAAGTATTGATATAGCAATATTTGAAGGCTATAAGATGTCCTTCAAGATGGTGGTATTGCTATGTCGATATCCTTAACGGTCCTTGAGATATTGACATTAAAGTTATTCTCCAGCGTACATTAGCACATGCTTTTTCTTACATTCTATCAAAAATCTACTGAACATTTTGGTTGTCCTTAGTATTGTTATAGCAATATTTGAAGGTTATAAGATGTCGTTCAAGATGGTGGTCTTGCTATCTCGATAACCTTAACGGTTCTCGAGATATTGACATTAGAGTTATTCTCCAGCGTACATTAGTACATGCTTTTTCTTACATTCGATCAGATATCTACTAAACATTTTGGTTGTCCTTAACATTGTTATGACAATATTCGAAGGTTATAAGATGTCCTTCAAGATGGTGGTATTGCTATGTCGATATCCTTAACGGTCCTTGAGATATTGACATTAAAGTTATTCTCCAGCGTACATTAGCACATGCTTTTTCTTACATTCTATCAAATATCTGCTGAATATTTCGGTTGTCCTTATTATTGTTATAGCAATCTTTGTAGCATATAAGATGTCCTTCACGATGGTGGTCTTGTTATGTCGACAACCTTAACCATTCTCGAGATATTGACATTTGAATTGTGTTCCCGCATACTTTAGTGAATGTTTTTTCTCCATTTCTATCAAATATCTGCTGAACAGTTTGGTTGTCCATAGCATTGTTATGACAATATTCGAGTTATAAGATGTCCTTCAAGATGGTGGTATTGCTATGTCGATATCCGTAACGGTTCTCGAGATATTGACATTAAAGTTACTCTCCAGCGTACATTAATACATGCTTTTTCTTACATTCGATCAAATATCTACTGAACATTTTGATTGTCCTTAGTATTGTTATAGCAATATTTGAAGGTTATAAGATGTCCTTCAAGATGGTGGTCTTACTATCTCCATAGCCTTAACGGTTCTCGAGATATTGACATTAGAGTTATTCTCCAGCGTACATTAGTACATGCTTTTTCTTACATTCGATCAGATATCTACTAAACATTTTGGTTGTCCTTAACATTGTTATGACAATATTCGAAGGTTATAAGATGTCCTTCAAGATGGTGGTATTGCTATGTCGATATCCTTAACGGTCCTTGAGATATTGACATTAAAGTTATTCTCCAGCGTACATTAGCACATGCTTTTTCTTACATTCTATCAAATATCTGCTGAATATTTCGGTCTTCCTATGTCGACAACCTTAACCATTCTCGAGATATTGACATTTGAATTGTGCTCCCGCATACTTTAGTGTATGCTTTTTCTCCATTTCTATCAAATATCTGCTGAACAGTTTGGTTGTCCATAGCATTGTTATGACAATAATTGAAGGCTATAAGCTGTCCTTCAAGATGGTGGTATTGCTATGTCGATATCCTTAACGGTTCTCGAGATATTGACATTAAAGTTACTCTCCAGCGTACATTAATACATGCTTTTTCTTACATTCGATCAAATATCTACTGAACATTTTGGTTGTCCTAAGTGTTGTTATAGCAATATTTGAAGGTTATAAGATGTTCTTCAAGATGGTGGTCTTGCTATCTCGATAACCTTAACGGTTCTCGAGATATTGACATTAGAGTTATTCTCCAGCGTACATTAGTACATGTTTTTTCTTACATTCTATCAAATATCTACTGAACATTTTGGTTGTCCTTAGTATTGTTATAGCAATATTTGAAGGTTATAAGATGTCGTTCAAGATGGTGGTCTTGCTATCTCGATAACCTTAACGGTTCTCGAGATATTGACATTAGAGTTATTCTCCAGCGTACATTAGTACATGCTTTTTCTTACATTCTATCAAATATCTGCTGAATATTTCGGTTGTCCTTAGTATTTTTATAGCAATATTTGAAGGTTATAAGATGTTCTTCAAGATGGTGGTCTTGCTATCTCGATAACCTTAACGGTTCTCGAGATATTGACATTAGAGTTATTCTCCAGCGTACATTAGTACATGCTTTTTCTTATATTCGATCAAATATCTACTGAACATTTTGGTTGTCCTTAGTATTGTTATAGCAATATTTGAAGGTTATAAGATGTCCTTCAATATGGTGGTCTTCAATATACATTAGTACATGCTTTTTCTTACATTCTATCAAATATCTGCTGAATATTTCGGTTGTCCTTAGTATTTTTATAGCAATATTTGAAGGTTATAAGATGTTCTTCAAGATGGTGGTCTTGCTATCTCGATAACCTTAACGGTTCTCGAGATATTGACATTAGAGTTATTCTCCAGCGTACATTAGTACATGCTTTTTCTTATATTCGATCAAATATCTACTGAACATTTTGGTTGTCCTTAGTATTGTTATAGCAATATTTGAAGGTTATAAGATGTCCTTCAATATGGTGGTCTTCAATATAGTGGTTCTCAAGATATTGACATTAGAGTTATTCTCCAGCGTACATGCTTTTTCTTACATTCTATCAAATATCTGCTGAATATTTCAGTCGTCTTAAGTATTGATATAGCAATATTTGAAGGCTATAAGATGTCCTTCAAGATGGTGGTATTGCTATGTCGATATCCTTAACGGTCCTTGAGATATTGACATTAAAGTTATTCTCCAGCGTACATTAGCACATGCTTTTTCTTACATTCTATCAAAAATCTACTGAACATTTTGGTTGTCCTTAGTATTGTTATAGCAATATTTGAAGGTTATAAGATGTCGTTCAAGATGGTGGTCTTGCTATCTCGATAACCTTAACGGTTCTCGAGATATTGACATTAGAGTTATTCTCCAGCGTACATTAGTACATGCTTTTTCTTACATTCGATCAAATATCTACTAAACATTTTGGTTGTCCTTAGCATTGTTATGACAATATTCGAAGGTTATAAGATGTCCTTCAAGATGGTGGTATTGCTATGTCGATATCCTTAACGGTCCTTGAGATATTGACATTAAAGTTACTCTCCAGCGTACGTTAGTACATGCTTTTTCTTACATTCTATCATATATCTGCTGAATATATCGGTTGTCCTTAGTATTTTTATAGCAGTATTTGAAGGTTATAAGATGTCCTTCACCATGGTGGTCTTGCTATGTCGACAACCTTAACGGTTCTCGAGATATTGACATTGGAATTATTCCTCAGCGTACTTTAATATATGTACCTATATGCTTTTTCTTACATTCGATCAAATATCTACTGAACATTTTGGTTGTCCTTAGTATTGTTATAACAATATTTGAAGGTTATAAAATGTCCTTCACCATGGTGGTCTTGCTATGTCGACAACCTTAACGGTTCTCGAGATATTGACATTGGAATTATTCCTCAGCGTACTTTAATATACCTATATGCTTTTTCTTACATTCTGTCAAATATCTTCTGAACATTCTGGTTGTCCTTAGTACTGTTATAGCAATATTTGAAGGTTATAAGATGTTCTTCAAGATGGTGGTCTTGCTATGTCGACAACCTTAACGGTTCTCGAGATATTGACATTGGAATTATTCCTCAGCGTACTTTAATATACCTATATGCTTTTTCTTACATTCTGTCAAATATCTTCTGAACATTCTGGTTGTCCTTAGTACTGTTATAGCAATATTTGAAGGTTATAAAATGTCCTTCACCATGGTGGTCTTGCTATGTCGACAACCTTAACGGTTCTCGAGATATTGACATTGGAATTATTCCTCAGCGTACTTTAATATACCTATATGCTTTTTCTTACATTCTGTCAAATATCTTCTGAACATTCTGGTTGTCCTAAGTATTGTTGCAGAAATATTTGAAGTTTATAAGATGTCCTTCAAGATGGTGGTCTTGCTATGGCTATGTCCGGTGTGGCCGATAGGAGGAGACGTAAGCGAGTTGGGCAAAAAGGAGGACAAAAAAATTGAACAGTCCTGTTTGTTGTGCATTTGGCCATAGCTTGTAGGCAAATGTCGGCGGCCATTTAAGGTGCTACACTCATCGGTGGTTTCTTGTAGAAACCGGGCGCACGAGACGGAACTCATTCCTGTGCCTGACATGTACATGGTTGTGTGCGTACAAGTTCGTTTGACTGCCATATGCTATTGGCTGCATTGATTGGGGTAAGCAATGACAAGAAACGTAAATCTTTCTGTCCCAATCAAATTAATGTATGTCTTTCTCTCTGGTTTATTTGCGAGGTGACTTTCATATTGAGGTTGCTATGTAGTTTTCCAACAATGCAATACTTGTGAAAGAGATAACATCAAATTTCGTCGTATGCACATTCCATATAAATACCTAGAACACAGACTTAACAGGCACCCTTGGCATCCACACTTAGGACACATGTTACATACACACCTGACATCCTGCACACTCACCTAGCACACCGAACAGAGATTTTTTGGTGAAGGAAATGGTGTGGCAGATAGGCGGAGCCGTAAGCGAGTTGGGGAAAAAAGGAGGACGAAGGAGATGACCAGTCGTGATTGGTGTGAATTCGGCCCTTTTAGATTTGATAAAAAAAAAAAAACAAATAAATGCTTTGTTGAAACTTGTTTTATCTACACATTTTTCGGTTATGCCCAGTCGTCTTCAATTCTTTGGCTTAAGGCAATCACGACAGCTTTTCATTCATGGTGGAAGGAGATCCATTAACAAAACGAGTGTAGAACACATGCTCATATTTTTCCTATGGTAATTGGAATTCGAAATGGAATACTGGGGAAAAATTCGAACTTCATAGATGTGTACATTCGTTGTCAGGTTGGTTTATTTATTCCACATAAATACCTCCAATACAAATACTTTGCAGGCACACTTGTCATACACACTTAGGAAACACTTTACAGTTGGTTACCACTTGTTTTAACTACACGTTTTTCGCTTACGCCCAGTCGTTTTTAATTCTTTGGCTTAAGCCAATCAGGAAAGTTTTTCATGCACGCAATGACGACATACATTAAGGAAAGGACCGTAGAAACCATGCTCAGATTTTCCTAAGGGATTAGACATCCCATATTGGGCAAAAACGGGGGAAATTCGAACTTTATAGGTGTGTGCATGTATTGATTTGTTGGTTTATTTACTGTTTTGTATTTAACTTTGGGCGGCCAATTTAGTTTTTCAACCCTACGCCATTTCGTCTCTCTGCATGTGATTGCTGACACCCGTAATCCTAAAACGATTTCTAGGAAAGAATGAATTTCTTATCTCTCACAGGTGTATTTGTGTGCATTTTCTCCTCCTTTACTTTACGAGACGGGGTTAATACAAATGTGATTCGGAAAATGGGTTTTCATCCCAAGTAAAAAAAATAACAAACCTACAGGTGACTCCTAAAGAACATAATCCTTTATACAGTAAAGCCTCGTAAAAGTTAAGTAATTTGTTTCTGGGGTGCTCAATTTTTGCGAATTCTTAACATTTCCAAGACACTGGATTATATACATACATATGTATATCTTAAAATATATATCTATAAATATATGGTTATCTGGGCACAACGATCAATAAAAAAATAGTTGTTTTTCTTTCTTTTGAAACACTTCATAACAGTCAGGCTGATTCGTGGTTTGGGTATTACCATCAGATTTTCCTTCGACAACGCGAAGTGCGAATCGAAGTGGAAAACAAAACAAGCGAACCAATAAAATGGAAAACGACACGACTTTAATTGTTAAAATAATTTTAACTATTTTATTATGAAGTAATATTTAACATACGGAGTTAATAATATTTAACATATGAAGTTTGTAATATTTAACATATTTTTATTGAAGTTTGTAATATTTAGCATATGAAGTTTTCGCGGTGGAAGTCTGGTCAGAACTAACTTTATTTTATTATTCATTTATGCAAATTACCTATTGTATAAGGTTACCTAAATTGTCTCACAGGAATTGGAATTGCAACGTTTGGAATTACTTTGTCTCACGGGAATTGAAATTGCACTGCATTTTGTGTCGACGCTGCTTTTTGTGTTGTTTTTTTTTGTTTGGCGCGTGTAGTCTGCCGTAACAATATATGTATCTATATATGTACATACTGCCGTAACAATATATCTATATATGTACATACATATATGTATATGTACGACAAATAAGAAAAATTCATGCGTTTTATTTATGTTTTTATACTATACTAGCTGGCGGGACAGATTTGATTCTGTCAAATGTTATTGGCACGTCGCAATCCAATGCAAAAAATTAAACAAATAGAACGTACTTCGGAGTGATCATTTTATTTATGTTTCAATAATAAACAATGATTAATTATAAAAAATAGTTATTTATTTCGTACACATAAAAGTCTTGTATATGGTCATCGCGAAAGCAAGCCGCAAGGGAAATTACAGTCGTTTAAATTCAAATGCTACGTACCATTTGGACGCTGGGTATCAACACATTTTCTCCCTTTAGAATGGTTGTTTCGATCACAGTTTTAAGTACATTTTTCACTGCCAGCCCTCTGCCGACACAAAGCCGCGGTTGGTTAATATTTAGTAACATTATGACTACCGATCCCACTTTCAATTGAGGATTATGGGGTGGCTATCCGGACAAATCCAATGAGTTAAAAAATTCTGATGGGTAGTTGACATCATCTAGATTAGTTGCGCAATCAACTGATTTGTATATCCTTAATTCACCTGCAATTTTATATACGTGTTTTTGGTAGGTTGCTACGAGTGGAGAAGTTTTCACTTTCACAACCACCAAAGTCGCAAACTCTCCTTGCCATTGTGTTTTGCCAACCTTTCGTTGTCGGCTGTATGGCCTTGGTGATCCATACCTGGAGTTCGAGGTCGTGGGATCGGATCCCACGGCGGTGGTTCCTTCCTTTTTTCCTTTTTGGCCTATTTTTCGGAGTGCTCGGTTTTTTTTTTATACACACGATACGCGGACTGCAGTCGCGATTCTTTCAGGAGGACGCCTCGAGACACCAAGGTCAATCGCGTGGCGCCCATTAATTTTTATTTTTATTTTCCATCACTTTGCCCATGACCTTTTTCCATTGGGTCAGTCGGCCCTTGTTGTTTCGAGCCGCGGAGCGGGTACGTAACAAGGTAATATAGCACGTTCGCTCAACCACAAATTATATCTGTAATTTTGAGCGTCGTTTGGGAACACATTTTGTATGAACTCTGCTTTTGTTTCTGTAAACTGACAAAACATTCGATCAAATATCTGCTGAATATTTCGGTTGTCCTTAGTATTGTTATAGGAATCTTTGTAGCATATAAGATGTCCTTCACGATGGTGGTCTTGCTATGTCGACAACCTTAACCATTCTCGAGATATTGAGATTTGAATTGTGCTCCCGCATACTTTAGTGTATGCTTTTTCTCCATTTCTATCAAATATCTACTGAACAGTTTACTTGTCCATAGCATTGTTATGACAACATTCGAAGGTTATAAGATGTCCTTCAAGATGGTGGTATTGCTATGTCGATATCCTTAACGGTCCTTGAGATATTGACATTAAAGTTATTCTCCAGCGTACATTAGTACATGCTTTTTCTTACATTCAACAAATATCTTCTGAACATTCTGGTTGTCCTTAGTACTGTTATAGCAATATTTGAAGGTTATAAGATGTCCTTCAAGATGGTGGTCTTGCTATCTCGATAACCTTAACGGTTCTCGAGATATTGACATTAGAGTTATTCTCCAGCGTACATTAGTACATGCTTTTTCTTACATTCGATCAAATATCTACTGAACATTTTGGTTGTCCTTAGTATTGTTATAGCAATATTTGAAGGCTATAAGATGTCCTTCAAGATGGTGGTATTGCTATGTCGATAACCTTAACGGTTCTCGAGATATTGACATTAGAGTTATTCTCCAGCGTACATTAGCACATGCTTTTTCTTACATTCTATCAAATATCTGCTGAATATTTCGGTCTTCCTATGTCGACAACCTTAACCATTCTCGAGATATTGACATTTGAATTGTGCTCCCGCATACTTTAGTGTATGCTTTTTCTCCATTTCTATCAAATATCTGCTGAACAGTTTGGTTGTCCATAGCATTGTTATGACAATAATTGAAGGCTATAAGCTGTCCTTCAAGATGGTGGTATTGCTATGTCGATATCCTTAACGGTCCTTGAGATATTGACATTAAAGTTATTCTCCAGCGTACATTAGCACATGCTTTTTCTTACATTCTATCAAATATCTGCTGAATATTTCGGTCTTCCTATGTCGACAACCTTAACCATTCTCGAGATATTGACATTTGAATTGTGCTCCCGCATACTTTAGTGTATGCTTTTTCTCCATTTCTATCAAATATCTGCTGAACAGTTTGGTTGTCCATAGCATTGTTATGACAATAATTGAAGGCTATAAGCTGTCCTTCAAGATGGTGGTATTGCTATGTCGATATCCTTAACGGTTCTCGAGATATTGACATTAAAGTTACTCTCCAGCGTACATTAATACATGCTTTTTCTTACATTCTGTCAAATATCTTCTGAACATTTTGGTTGTCCTTAGTATTGTTATAGCAATATTTGAAGGCTATAAGATGTCCTTCAAGATGGTGGTATTGCTATCTCGATAACCTTAACGGTTCTCGAGATATTGACATTAGAGTTATTCTCCAGCGTACATTAGTACATGCTTTTTCTTACATTCGATCAAATATCTACTGAACATTTTGGTTGTCCTAAGTGTTGTTATAGCAATATTTGAAGGTTATAAGATGTCCTTCAATATGGTGGTCTTGATATGTCGATAACCTTAACGGTCTTTGGGATATTAACATTAAAGTTATTCTCCAGCGTACATTAGCACATGCTTTTTCTTACATTCTATCAAATATCTGCTGAATATTTCGGTTGTCCTTATTATTGTTATAGCAATCTTTGTAGCATATAAGATGTCCTTCACGATGGTGGTCTTGTTATGTCGACAACCTTAACCATTCTCGAGATATTGACATTTGAATTGTGTTCCCGCATACTTTAGTGAATGTTTTTTCTCCATTTCTATCAAATATCTGCTGAACAGTTTGGTTGTCCATAGCATTGTTATGACAATATTCGATAACAATACTGTTATAGCAATATTTGAAGGTTATAAGATGTTCTTTAAGATGGTGGTCTTGATATGTCGATAACCTTAACGGATCTCGAGATATTGACATTAGACTTATTCTCCAGCGTACATTAGTACATGCTTTTTCTTACATTCTATCAAATATCTGCTGAATATTTCGGTTGTCCTTAGTATTTTTATAGCAATATTTGAAGGTTATAAGATGTTCTTCAAGATGGTGGTCTTGCTATCTCGATAATCTTAACGGTTCTCGAGATATTGACATTAGAGTTATTCTCCAGCGTACATTAGTACATGTTTTTTCTTACATTCTATCAAATATCTACTGAATATTTTGGTTGTCCTTAGTATTGTTATAGCAATATTTGAAGGTTATAAGATGTCCTTCAAGATGGTGGTCTTGCTATCTCGATAACCTTAACGGTTCTCGAGATATTGACATTAGAGTTATTCTCCAGCGTACATTAGTACATGCTTTTTCTTACATTCGATCAAATATCTACTGAACATTTTGGTTGTCCTTAGTATTGTTATAGTAATATTTGAAGGCTATAAGATGTCCTTCAAGATGGTGGTATTGCTATGTCGATAACCTTAACGGTTCTCGAGATATTGACATTAGAGTTATTCTCCAGCGTACATTAGCACATGCTTTTTCTTACATTCTATCAAATATCTGCTGAATATTTCGGTCTTCCTATGTCGACAACCTTAACCATTCTCGAGATATTGACATTTGAATTGTGCTCCCGCATACTTTAGTGTATGCTTTTTCTCCATTTCTATCAAATATCTGCTGAACAGTTTGGTTGTCCATAGCATTGTTATGACAATAATTGAAGGCTATAAGCTGTCCTTCAAGATGGTGGTATTGCTATGTCGATATCCTTAACGGTCCTTGAGATATTGACATTAAAGTTATTCTCCAGCGTACATTAGCACATGCTTTTTCTTACATTCTATCAAATATCTGCTGAATATTTCGGTCTTCCTATGTCGACAACCTTAACCATTCTCGAGATATTGACATTTGAATTGTGCTCCCGCATACTTTAGTGTATGCTTTTTCTCCATTTCTATCAAATATCTGCTGAACAGTTTGGTTGTCCATAGCATTGTTATGACAATAATTGAAGGCTATAAGCTGTCCTTCAAGATGGTGGTATTGCTATGTCGATATCCTTAACGGTTCTCGAGATATTGACATTAAAGTTACTCTCCAGCGTACATTAATACATGCTTTTTCTTACATTCTGTCAAATATCTTCTGAACATTTTGGTTGTCCTTAGTATTGTTATAGCAATATTTGAAGGCTATAAGATGTCCTTCAAGATGGTGGTATTGCTATCTCGATAACCTTAACGGTTCTCGAGATATTGACATTAGAGTTATTCTCCAGCGTACATTAGTACATGCTTTTTCTTACATTCGATCAAATATCTACTGAACATTTTGGTTGTCCTAAGTGTTGTTATAGCAATATTTGAAGGTTATAAGATGTCCTTCAATATGGTGGTCTTGATATGTCGATAACCTTAACGGTCTTTGGGATATTAACATTAAAGTTATTCTCCAGCGTACATTAGCACATGCTTTTTCTTACATTCTATCAAATATCTGCTGAATATTTCGGTTGTCCTTATTATTGTTATAGCAATCTTTGTAGCATATAAGATGTCCTTCACGATGGTGGTCTTGTTATGTCGACAACCTTAACCATTCTCGAGATATTGACATTTGAATTGTGTTCCCGCATACTTTAGTGAATGTTTTTTCTCCATTTCTATCAAATATCTGCTGAACAGTTTGGTTGTCCATAGCATTGTTATGACAATATTCGAGTTATAAGATGTCCTTCAAGATGGTGGTATTGCTATGTCGATATCCGTAACGGTTCTCGAGATATTGACATTAAAGTTACTCTCCAGCGTACATTAATACATGCTTTTTCTTACATTCGATCAAATATCTACTGAACATTTTGATTGTCCTTAGTATTGTTATAGCAATATTTGAAGGTTATAAGATGTCCTTCAAGATGGTGGTCTTACTATCTCCATAGCCTTAACGGTTCTCGAGATATTGACATTAGAGTTATTCTCCAGCGTACATTAGTACATGCTTTTTCTTACATTCGATCAGATATCTACTAAACATTTTGGTTGTCCTTAACATTGTTATGACAATATTCGAAGGTTATAAGATGTCCTTCAAGATGGTGGTATTGCTATGTCGATATCCTTAACGGTCCTTGAGATATTGACATTAAAGTTATTCTCCAGCGTACATTAGCACATGCTTTTTCTTACATTCTATCAAATATCTGCTGAATATTTCGGTCTTCCTATGTCGACAACCTTAACCATTCTCGAGATATTGACATTTGAATTGTGCTCCCGCATACTTTAGTGTATGCTTTTTCTCCATTTCTATCAAATATCTGCTGAACAGTTTGGTTGTCCATAGCATTGTTATGACAATAATTGAAGGCTATAAGCTGTCCTTCAAGATGGTGGTATTGCTATGTCGATATCCTTAACGGTTCTCGAGATATTGACATTAAAGTTACTCTCCAGCGTACATTAATACATGCTTTTTCTTACATTCGATCAAATATCTACTGAACATTTTGGTTGTCCTAAGTGTTGTTATAGCAATATTTGAAGGTTATAAGATGTTCTTCAAGATGGTGGTCTTGCTATCTCGATAACCTTAACGGTTCTCGAGATATTGACATTAGAGTTATTCTCCAGCGTACATTAGTACATGCTTTTTCTTACATTCGATCAAATATCTGCTGAACAGTTTGGTTGTCCATAGCATTGTTATGACAATAATTGAAGGCTATAAGCTGTCCTTCAAGATGGTGGTATTGCTATGTCGATATCCTTAACGGTCCTTGAGATATTGACATTAAAGTTATTCTCCAGCGTACATTAGCACATGCTTTTTCTTACATTCTATCAAATATCTGCTGAATATTTCGGTTGTCCTTATTATTGTTATAGCAATCTTTGTAGCATATAAGATGTCCTACACGATGGTGGTCTTGCTATGTCGACAACCTTAACCATTCTCGAGATATTGACATTTGAATTGTGTTCCCGCATACTTTAGTGTATGCTTTTTCTCCATTTCTATCAAATATCTGCTGAACAGTTTGGTTGTTCATAGCATTGTTATGACAATATTCGAGTTATAAGATGTCCTTCAAGATGGTGGTATTGCTATGTCGATATCCGTAACGGTTCTCGAGATATTGACATTAAAGTTACTCTCCAGCGTACATTAGTACATGCTTTTTCTTACATTCGATCAAATATCTACTGAACATTTTGATTGTCCTTAGTATTGTTATAGCAATATTTGAAGGTTATAAGATGTTCTTCAAGATGGTGGTCTTGCTATTTTGGTTGTCCTTAACATTGTTATGACACTATTCGAAGGTTATAAGATGTCCTTCAAGATGGTGGTATTGCTATGTCGATATCCTTAACGGTCCTTGAGATATTGACATTAAAGTTATTCTCCAGCGTACATTAGCACATGCTTTTTCTTACATTCTATCAAATATCTGCTGAATATTTCGGTCTTCCTATGTCGACAACCTTAACCATTCTCGAGATATTGACATTTGAATTGTGCTCCCGCATACTTTAGTGTATGCTTTTTCTCCATTTCTATCAAATATCTGCTGAACAGTTTGGTTGTCCATAGCATTGTTATGACAATAATTGAAGGCTATAAGCTGTCCTTCAAGATGGTGGTATTGCTATGTCGATATCCTTAACGGTTCTCGAGATATTGACATTAAAGTTACTCTCCAGCGTACATTAATACATGCTTTTTCTTACATTCGATCAAATATCTACTGAACATTTTGGTTGTCCTAAGTGTTGTTATAGCAATATTTGAAGGTTATAAGATGTTCTTCAAGATGGTGGTCTTGCTATCTCGATAACCTTAACGGTTCTCGAGATATTGACATTAGAGTTATTCTCCAGCGTACATTAGTACATGCTTTTTCTTACATTCGATCAAATATCTGCTGAACAGTTTGGTTGTCCATAGCATTGTTATGACAATAATTGAAGGCTATAAGCTGTCCTTCAAGATGGTGGTATTGCTATGTCGATATCCTTAACGGTCCTTGAGATATTGACATTAAAGTTATTCTCCAGCGTACATTAGCACATGCTTTTTCTTACATTCTATCAAATATCTGCTGAATATTTCGGTTGTCCTTATTATTGTTATAGCAATCTTTGTAGCATATAAGATGTCCTACACGATGGTGGTCTTGCTATGTCGACAACCTTAACCATTCTCGAGATATTGACATTTGAATTGTGTTCCCGCATACTTTAGTGTATGCTTTTTCTCCATTTCTATCAAATATCTGCTGAACAGTTTGGTTGTTCATAGCATTGTTATGACAATATTCGAGTTATAAGATGTCCTTCAAGATGGTGGTATTGCTATGTCGATATCCGTAACGGTTCTCGAGATATTGACATTAAAGTTACTCTCCAGCGTACATTAGTACATGCTTTTTCTTACATTCGATCAAATATCTACTGAACATTTTGATTGTCCTTAGTATTGTTATAGCAATATTTGAAGGTTATAAGATGTTCTTCAAGATGGTGGTCTTGCTATCTCAATAACCTTAACGGTTCTCGAGATATTGACATTAGAGTTATTCTCCAGCGTACATTAGTACATGCTTTTTCTTACATTCGATCAAATATCTACTGAACATTTTGGTTGTCCTAAGTGTTATTATAGCAATATTTGAAGGTTATAAGATGTCCTTCAATATGGTGGTCTTGATATGTCGATAACCTTAACGGTCTTTGGGATATTAACATTAAAGTTACTCTCCGGCGTACATTAGTACATGCTTTTTCTTACATTCTATCAAATATCTGCTGAATATTTCGGTTGTCCTTAGTATTGTTATAGGAATCTTTATAGCATATAAGATGTCCTTCACGATGGTGGTCTTGCTATGTCGACAACCTTAACCATTCTCGAGATATTGAGATTTGAATTGTGCTCCCGCATACTTTAGTGTATGCTTTTTCTCCATTTCTATCAAATATCTACTGAACAGTTTACTTGTCCATAGCATTGTTATGACAACATTCGAAGGTTATAAGATGTCCTTCAAGATGGTGGTATTGCTATGTCGATATCCTTAACGGTCCTTGAGATATTGACATTAAAGTTATTCTCCAGCGTACATTAGCACATGCTTTTTCTTACATTCTATCAAATATCTGCTGAATATTTCGGTTGTCCTTATTATTGTTATAGCAATCTTTGTAGCATATAAGATGTTCTTCAAGATGGTGGTCTTGCTATCTCGATAACCTTAACGGTCCTTGGGATATTAACATTAAAGTTACTCTCCAGCGTACATTAGTACATGTTTTTTCTTACATTCTATCAAATATCTACTGAACATTTTGGTTGTCCTTAGTATTGTTATAGCAATATTTGAAGGTTATAAGATGTCGTTCAATATGGTGGTCTTGCTATCTCGATAACCTTAACGGTTCTCGAGATATTGACATTAGAGTTATTCTCCAGCGTACATTAGTACATGCTTTTTCTTACATTCTATCAAATATCTGCTGAATATTTCGGTTGTCCTTAGTATTTTTATAGCAATATTTGAAGGTTATAAGATGTTCTTCAAGATGGTGGTCTTGCTATCTCGATAACCTTAACGGTTCTCGAGATATTGACATTAGAGTTATTCTCCAGCGTACATTAGTACATGCTTTTTCTTATACTCGATCAAATATCTACTGAACATTTTGGTTGTCCTTAGTATTGTTATAGCAATATTTGAAGATTATAAGATGTCCTTCAATATGGTGGTCTTCAATATAGTGGTTCTCAAGATATTGACATTAGAGTTATTCTCCAGCGTACATGCTTTTTCTTACATTATATCAAATATCTGCTGAATATTTCAGTCGTCTTAAGTATTGATATAGCAATATTTGAAGGCTATAAGATGTCCTTCAAGATGGTGGTATTGCTATGTCGATATCCTTAACGGTCCTTGAGATATTGACATTAAAGTTATTCTCCAGCGTACATTAGCACATGCTTTTTCTTACATTCTATCAAATATCTGCTGAATATTTCGGTTGTCCTTATTATTGTTATAGCAATCTTTGTAGCATATAAGATGTTCTTCAAGATGGTGGTCTTGCTATCTCGATAACCTTAACGGTCCTTGGGATATTAACATTAAAGTTACTCTCCAGCGTACATTAGTACATGTTTTTTCTTACATTCTATCAAATATCTACTGAACATTTTGGTTGTCCTTAGTATTGTTATAGCAATATTTGAAGGTTATAAGATGTCGTTCAATATGGTGGTCTTGCTATCTCGATAACCTTAACGGTTCTCGAGATATTGACATTAGAGTTATTCTCCAGCGTACATTAGTACATGCTTTTTCTTACATTCTATCAAATATCTGCTGAATATTTCGGTTGTCCTTAGTATTTTTATAGCAATATTTGAAGGTTATAAGATGTTCTTCAAGATGGTGGTCTTGCTATCTCGATAACCTTAACGGTTCTCGAGATATTGACATTAGAGTTATTCTCCAGCGTACATTAGTACATGCTTTTTCTTACATTCGATCAAATATCTGCTGAACAGTTTGGTTGTCCATAGCATTGTTATGACAATAATTGAAGGCTATAAGCTGTCCTTCAAGATGGTGGTATTGCTATGTCGATATCCTTAACGGTCCTTGAGATATTGACATTAAAGTTATTCTCCAGCGTACATTAGCACATGCTTTTTCTTACATTCTATCAAATATCTGCTGAATATTTCGGTTGTCCTTATTATTGTTATAGCAATCTTTGTAGCATATAAGATGTCCTACACGATGGTGGTCTTGCTATGTCGACAACCTTAACCATTCTCGAGATATTGACATTTGAATTGTGTTCCCGCATACTTTAGTGTATGCTTTTTCTCCATTTCTATCAAATATCTGCTGAACAGTTTGGTTGTTCATAGCATTGTTATGACAATATTCGAGTTATAAGATGTCCTTCAAGATGGTGGTATTGCTATGTCGATATCCGTAACGGTTCTCGAGATATTGACATTAAAGTTACTCTCCAGCGTACATTAGTACATGCTTTTTCTTACATTCGATCAAATATCTACTGAACATTTTGATTGTCCTTAGTATTGTTATAGCAATATTTGAAGGTTATAAGATGTTCTTCAAGATGGTGGTCTTGCTATCTCAATAACCTTAACGGTTCTCGAGATATTGACATTAGAGTTATTCTCCAGCGTACATTAGTACATGCTTTTTCTTACATTCGATCAAATATCTACTGAACATTTTGGTTGTCCTAAGTGTTATTATAGCAATATTTGAAGGTTATAAGATGTCCTTCAATATGGTGGTCTTGATATGTCGATAACCTTAACGGTCTTTGGGATATTAACATTAAAGTTACTCTCCGGCGTACATTAGTACATGCTTTTTCTTACATTCTATCAAATATCTGCTGAATATTTCGGTTGTCCTTAGTATTGTTATAGGAATCTTTATAGCATATAAGATGTCCTTCACGATGGTGGTCTTGCTATGTCGACAACCTTAACCATTCTCGAGATATTGAGATTTGAATTGTGCTCCCGCATACTTTAGTGTATGCTTTTTCTCCATTTCTATCAAATATCTACTGAACAGTTTACTTGTCCATAGCATTGTTATGACAACATTCGAAGGTTATAAGATGTCCTTCAAGATGGTGGTATTGCTATGTCGATATCCTTAACGGTCCTTGAGATATTGACATTAAAGTTATTCTCCAGCGTACATTAGCACATGCTTTTTCTTACATTCTATCAAATATCTGCTGAATATTTCGGTTGTCCTTATTATTGTTATAGCAATCTTTGTAGCATATAAGATGTTCTTCAAGATGGTGGTCTTGCTATCTCGATAACCTTAACGGTCCTTGGGATATTAACATTAAAGTTACTCTCCAGCGTACATTAGTACATGTTTTTTCTTACATTCTATCAAATATCTACTGAACATTTTGGTTGTCCTTAGTATTGTTATAGCAATATTTGAAGGTTATAAGATGTCGTTCAATATGGTGGTCTTGCTATCTCGATAACCTTAACGGTTCTCGAGATATTGACATTAGAGTTATTCTCCAGCGTACATTAGTACATGCTTTTTCTTACATTCTATCAAATATCTGCTGAATATTTCGGTTGTCCTTAGTATTTTTATAGCAATATTTGAAGGTTATAAGATGTTCTTCAAGATGGTGGTCTTGCTATCTCGATAACCTTAACGGTTCTCGAGATATTGACATTAGAGTTATTCTCCAGCGTACATTAGTACATGCTTTTTCTTATACTCGATCAAATATCTACTGAACATTTTGGTTGTCCTTAGTATTGTTATAGCAATATTTGAAGATTATAAGATGTCCTTCAATATGGTGGTCTTCAATATAGTGGTTCTCAAGATATTGACATTAGAGTTATTCTCCAGCGTACATGCTTTTTCTTACATTATATCAAATATCTGCTGAATATTTCAGTCGTCTTAAGTATTGATATAGCAATATTTGAAGGCTATAAGATGTCCTTCAAGATGGTGGTATTGCTATGTCGATATCCTTAACGGTCCTTGAGATATTGACATTAAAGTTATTCTCCAGCGTACATTAGCACATGCTTTTTCTTACATTCTATCAAATATCTACTGAACATTTTGGTTGTCCTTAGTATTGTTATAGCAATATTTGAAGGTTATAAGATGTCGTTCAAGATGGTGGTCTTGCTATCTCGATAACCTTAACGGTTCTCGAGATATTGACATTAGAGTTATTCTCCAGCGTACATTAGTACATGCTTTTTCTTACATTCGATCAAATATCTACTAAACATTTTGGTTGTCCTTAGCATTGTTATGACAATATTCGAAGGTTATAAGATGTCCTTCAAGATGGTGGTATTGCTATGTCGATATCCTTAACGGTCCTTGAGATATTGACATTAAAGTTACTCTCCAGCGTACGTTAGTACATGCTTTTTCTTACATTCTATCATATATCTGCTGAATATATCGGTTGTCCTTAGTATTTTTATAGCAGTATTTGAAGGTTATAAGATGTCCTTCACCATGGTGGTCTTGCTATGTCGACAACCTTAACGGTTCTCGAGATATTGACATTGGAATTATTCCTCAGCGTACTTTAATATATGTACCTATATGCTTTTTCTTACATTCGATCAAATATCTACTGAACATTTTGGTTGTCCTTAGTATTGTTATAACAATATTTGAAGGTTATAAAATGTCCTTCACCATGGTGGTCTTGCTATGTCGACAACCTTAACGGTACTCGAGATATTGACATTGGAATTATTCCTCAGCGTACTTTAATATACCTATATGCTTTTTCTTACATTCTGTCAAATATCTTCTGAACATTCTGGTTGTCCTTAGTACTGTTATAGCAATATTTGAAGGTTATAAGATGTTCTTCAAGATGGTGGTCTTGCTATGTCGACAACCTTAACGGTTCTCGAGATATTGACATTGGAATTATTCCTCAGCGTACTTTAATATACCTATATGCTTTTTCTTACATTCTGTCAAATATCTTCTGAACATTCTGGTTGTCCTTAGTACTGTTATAGCAATATTTGAAGGTTATAAAATGTCCTTCACCATGGTGGTCTTGCTATGTCGACAACCTTAACGGTTCTCGAGATATTGACATTGGAATTATTCCTCAGCGTACTTTAATATACCTATATGCTTTTTCTTACATTCTGTCAAATATCTTCTGAACATTCTGGTTGTCCTTAGTACTGTTATAGCAATATTTGAAGGTTATAAGATGTTCTTCAAGATGGTGGTCTTGCTATCTCGATAACCTTAACGGTTCTCGAGATATTGACATTAGAGTTATTCTCCAGCGTACATTAGTACATGCTTTTTCTTACATTCGATCAAATATCTACTGAACATTTTGGTTGTCCTAAGTGTTGTTATAGCAATATTTGAAGGTTATAAGATGTCCTTCAATATGGTGGTCTTGATATGTCGATAACCTTAACGGTCTTTGGGATATTAACATTAAAGTTATTCTCCAGCGTACATTAGCACATGCTTTTTCTTACATTCTATCAAATATCTGCTGAATATTTCGGTTGTCCTTATTATTGTTATAGCAATCTTTGTAGCATATAAGATGTCCTTCACGATGGTGGTCTTGTTATGTCGACAACCTTAACCATTCTCGAGATATTGACATTTGAATTGTGTTCCCGCATACTTTAGTGAATGTTTTTTCTCCATTTCTATCAAATATCTGCTGAACAGTTTGGTTGTCCATAGCATTGTTATGACAATTTTCGATAACAATACTGTTATAGCAATATTTGAAGGTTATAAGATGTTCTTTAAGATGGTGGTCTTGATATGTCGATAACCTTAACGGATCTCGAGATATTGACATTAGACTTATTCTCCAGCGTACATTAGTACATGCTTTTTCTTACATTCTATCAAATATCTGCTGAATATTTCGGTTGTCCTTAGTATTTTTATAGCAATATTTGAAGGTTATAAGATGTTCTTCAAGATGGTGGTCTTGCTATCTCGATAACCTTAACGGTTCTCGAGATATTGACATTAGAGTTATTCTCCAGCGTACATTAGTACATGTTTTTTCTTACATTCTATCAAATATCTACTGAATATTTTGGTTGTCCTTAGTATTGTTATAGCAATATTTGAAGGTTATAAGATGTCCTTCAAGATGGTGGTCTTGCTATCTCGATAACCTTAACGGTTCTCGAGATATTGACATTAGAGTTATTCTCCAGCGTACATTAGTACATGCTTTTTCTTACATTCGATCAAATATCTACTGAACATTTTGGTTGTCCTTAGTATTGTTATAGCAATATTTGAAGGCTATAAGATGTCCTTCAAGATGGTGGTATTGCTATGTCGATAACCTTAACGGTTCTCGAGATATTGACATTAGAGTTATTCTCCAGCGTACATTAGCACATGCTTTTTCTTACATTCTATCAAATATCTGCTGAATATTTCGGTCTTCCTATGTCGACAACCTTAACCATTCTCGAGATATTGACATTTGAATTGTGCTCCCGCATACTTTAGTGTATGCTTTTTCTCCATTTCTATCAAATATCTGCTGAACAGTTTGGTTGTCCATAGCATTGTTATGACAATAATTGAAGGCTATAAGCTGTCCTTCAAGATGGTGGTATTGCTATGTCGATATCCTTAACGGTCCTTGAGATATTGACATTAAAGTTATTCTCCAGCGTACATTAGCACATGCTTTTTCTTACATTCTATCAAATATCTGCTGAATATTTCGGTCTTCCTATGTCGACAACCTTAACCATTCTCGAGATATTGACATTTGAATTGTGCTCCCGCATACTTTAGTGTATGCTTTTTCTCCATTTCTATCAAATATCTGCTGAACAGTTTGGTTGTCCATAGCATTGTTATGACAATAATTGAAGGCTATAAGCTGTCCTTCAAGATGGTGGTATTGCTATGTCGATATCCTTAACGGTTCTCGAGATATTGACATTAAAGTTACTCTCCAGCGTACATTAATACATGCTTTTTCTTACATTCTGTCAAATATCTTCTGAACATTTTGGTTGTCCTTAGTATTGTTATAGCAATATTTGAAGGCTATAAGATGTCCTTCAAGATGGTGGTATTGCTATCTCGATAACCTTAACGGTTCTCGAGATATTGACATTAGAGTTATTCTCCAGCGTACATTAGTACATGCTTTTTCTTACATTCGATCAAATATCTACTGAACATTTTGGTTGTCCTAAGTGTTGTTATAGCAATATTTGAAGGTTATAAGATGTCCTTCAATATGGTGGTCTTGATATGTCGATAACCTTAACGGTCTTTGGGATATTAACATTAAAGTTATTCTCCAGCGTACATTAGCACATGCTTTTTCTTACATTCTATCAAATATCTGCTGAATACTTCGGTTGTCCTTATTATTGTTATAGCAATCTTTGTAGCATATAAGATGTCCTTCACGATGGTGGTCTTGTTATGTCGACAACCTTAACCATTCTCGAGATATTGACATTTGAATTGTGTTCCCGCATACTTTAGTGAATGTTTTTTCTCCATTTCTATCAAATATCTGCTGAACAGTTTGGTTGTCCATAGCATTGTTATGACAATATTCGAGTTATAAGATGTCCTTCAAGATGGTGGTATTGCTATGTCGATATCCGTAACGGTTCTCGAGATATTGACATTAAAGTTACTCTCCAGCGTACATTAATACATGCTTTTTCTTACATTCGATCAAATATCTACTGAACATTTTGATTGTCCTTAGTATTGTTATAGCAATATTTGAAGGTTATAAGATGTCCTTCAAGATGGTGGTCTTACTATCTCCATAGCCTTAACGGTTCTCGAGATATTGACATTAGAGTTATTCTCCAGCGTACATTAGTACATGCTTTTTCTTACATTCGATCAGATATCTACTAAACATTTTGGTTGTCCTTAACATTGTTATGACAATATTCGAAGGTTATAAGATGTTCTTCAAGATGGTGGTCTTGCTATTTTGGTTGTCCTTAACATTGTTATGACACTATTCGAAGGTTATAAGATGTCCTTCAAGATGGTGGTATTGCTATGTCGATATCCGTAACGGTTCTCGAGATATTGACATTAAAGTTACTCTCCAGCGTACATTAGTACATGCTTTTTCTTACATTCGATCAAATATCTACTGAACATTTTGATTGTCCTTAGTATTGTTATAGCAATATTTGAAGGTTATAAGATGTTCTTCAAGATGGTGGTCTTGCTATTTTGGTTGTCCTTAACATTGTTATGACACTATTCGAAGGTTATAAGATGTCCTTCAAGATGGTGGTATTGCTATGTCGATATCCTTAACGGTCCTTGAGATATTGACATTAAAGTTATTCTCCAGCGTACATTAGCACATGCTTTTTCTTACATTCTATCAAATATCTGCTGAATATTTCGGTCTTCCTATGTCGACAACCTTAACCATTCTCGAGATATTGACATTTGAATTGTGCTCCCGCATACTTTAGTGTATGCTTTTTCTCCATTTCTATCAAATATCTGCTGAACAGTTTGGTTGTCCATAGCATTGTTATGACAATAATTGAAGGCTATAAGCTGTCCTTCAAGATGGTGGTATTGCTATGTCGATATCCTTAACGGTTCTCGAGATATTGACATTAAAGTTACTCTCCAGCGTACATTAATACATGCTTTTTCTTACATTCGATCAAATATCTACTGAACATTTTGGTTGTCCTAAGTGTTGTTATAGCAATATTTGAAGGTTATAAGATGTTCTTCAAGATGGTGGTCTTGCTATCTCGATAACCTTAACGGTTCTCGAGATATTGACATTAGAGTTATTCTCCAGCGTACATTAGTACATGCTTTTTCTTACATTCGATCAAATATCTGCTGAACAGTTTGGTTGTCCATAGCATTGTTATGACAATAATTGAAGGCTATAAGCTGTCCTTCAAGATGGTGGTATTGCTATGTCGATATCCTTAACGGTCCTTGAGATATTGACATTAAAGTTATTCTCCAGCGTACATTAGCACATGCTTTTTCTTACATTCTATCAAATATCTGCTGAATATTTCGGTTGTCCTTATTATTGTTATAGCAATCTTTGTAGCATATAAGATGTCCTACACGATGGTGGTCTTGCTATGTCGACAACCTTAACCATTCTCGAGATATTGACATTTGAATTGTGTTCCCGCATACTTTAGTGTATGCTTTTTCTCCATTTCTATCAAATATCTGCTGAACAGTTTGGTTGTTCATAGCATTGTTATGACAATATTCGAGTTATAAGATGTCCTTCAAGATGGTGGTATTGCTATGTCGATATCCGTAACGGTTCTCGAGATATTGACATTAAAGTTACTCTCCAGCGTACATTAGTACATGCTTTTTCTTACATTCGATCAAATATCTACTGAACATTTTGATTGTCCTTAGTATTGTTATAGCAATATTTGAAGGTTATAAGATGTTCTTCAAGATGGTGGTCTTGCTATTTTGGTTGTCCTTAACATTGTTATGACACTATTCGAAGGTTATAAGATGTCCTTCAAGATGGTGGTATTGCTATGTCGATATCCTTAACGGTCCTTGAGATATTGACATTAAAGTTATTCTCCAGCGTACATTAGCACATGCTTTTTCTTACATTCTATCAAATATCTGCTGAATATTTCGGTCTTCCTATGTCGACAACCTTAACCATTCTCGAGATATTGACATTTGAATTGTGCTCCCGCATACTTTAGTGTATGCTTTTTCTCCATTTCTATCAAATATCTGCTGAACAGTTTGGTTGTCCATAGCATTGTTATGACAATAATTGAAGGCTATAAGCTGTCCTTCAAGATGGTGGTATTGCTATGTCGATATCCTTAACGGTTCTCGAGATATTGACATTAAAGTTACTCTCCAGCGTACATTAATACATGCTTTTTCTTACATTCGATCAAATATCTACTGAACATTTTGGTTGTCCTAAGTGTTGTTATAGCAATATTTGAAGGTTATAAGATGTTCTTCAAGATGGTGGTCTTGCTATCTCGATAACCTTAACGGTTCTCGAGATATTGACATTAGAGTTATTCTCCAGCGTACATTAGTACATGCTTTTTCTTACATTCGATCAAATATCTGCTGAACAGTTTGGTTGTCCATAGCATTGTTATGACAATAATTGAAGGCTATAAGCTGTCCTTCAAGATGGTGGTATTGCTATGTCGATATCCTTAACGGTCCTTGAGATATTGACATTAAAGTTATTCTCCAGCGTACATTAGCACATGCTTTTTCTTACATTCTATCAAATATCTGCTGAATATTTCGGTTGTCCTTATTATTGTTATAGCAATCTTTGTAGCATATAAGATGTCCTACACGATGGTGGTCTTGCTATGTCGACAACCTTAACCATTCTCGAGATATTGACATTTGAATTGTGTTCCCGCATACTTTAGTGTATGCTTTTTCTCCATTTCTATCAAATATCTGCTGAACAGTTTGGTTGTTCATAGCATTGTTATGACAATATTCGAGTTATAAGATGTCCTTCAAGATGGTGGTATTGCTATGTCGATATCCGTAACGGTTCTCGAGATATTGACATTAAAGTTACTCTCCAGCGTACATTAGTACATGCTTTTTCTTACATTCGATCAAATATCTACTGAACATTTTGATTGTCCTTAGTATTGTTATAGCAATATTTGAAGGTTATAAGATGTTCTTCAAGATGGTGGTCTTGCTATTTTGGTTGTCCTTAACATTGTTATGACACTATTCGAAGGTTATAAGATGTCCTTCAAGATGGTGGTATTGCTATGTCGATATCCTTAACGGTCCTTGAGATATTGACATTAAAGTTATTCTCCAGCGTACATTAGCACATGCTTTTTCTTACATTCTATCAAATATCTGCTGAATATTTCGGTCTTCCTATGTCGACAACCTTAACCATTCTCGAGATATTGACATTTGAATTGTGCTCCCGCATACTTTAGTGTATGCTTTTTCTCCATTTCTATCAAATATCTGCTGAACAGTTTGGTTGTCCATAGCATTGTTATGACAATAATTGAAGGCTATAAGCTGTCCTTCAAGATGGTGGTATTGCTATGTCGATATCCTTAACGGTTCTCGAGATATTGACATTAAAGTTACTCTCCAGCGTACATTAATACATGCTTTTTCTTACATTCGATCAAATATCTACTGAACATTTTGGTTGTCCTAAGTGTTGTTATAGCAATATTTGAAGGTTATAAGATGTTCTTCAAGATGGTGGTCTTGCTATCTCGATAACCTTAACGGTTCTCGAGATATTGACATTAGAGTTATTCTCCAGCGTACATTAGTACATGCTTTTTCTTACATTCGATCAAATATCTGCTGAACAGTTTGGTTGTCCATAGCATTGTTATGACAATAATTGAAGGCTATAAGCTGTCCTTCAAGATGGTGGTATTGCTATGTCGATATCCTTAACGGTCCTTGAGATATTGACATTAAAGTTATTCTCCAGCGTACATTAGCACATGCTTTTTCTTACATTCTATCAAATATCTGCTGAATATTTCGGTTGTCCTTATTATTGTTATAGCAATCTTTGTAGCATATAAGATGTCCTACACGATGGTGGTCTTGCTATGTCGACAACCTTAACCATTCTCGAGATATTGACATTTGAATTGTGTTCCCGCATACTTTAGTGTATGCTTTTTCTCCATTTCTATCAAATATCTGCTGAACAGTTTGGTTGTTCATAGCATTGTTATGACAATATTCGAGTTATAAGATGTCCTTCAAGATGGTGGTATTGCTATGTCGATATCCGTAACGGTTCTCGAGATATTGACATTAAAGTTACTCTCCAGCGTACATTAGTACATGCTTTTTCTTACATTCGATCAAATATCTACTGAACATTTTGATTGTCCTTAGTATTGTTATAGCAATATTTGAAGGTTATAAGATGTTCTTCAAGATGGTGGTCTTGCTATCTCAATAACCTTAACGGTTCTCGAGATATTGACATTAGAGTTATTCTCCAGCGTACATTAGTACATGCTTTTTCTTACATTCGATCAAATATCTACTGAACATTTTGGTTGTCCTAAGTGTTATTATAGCAATATTTGAAGGTTATAAGATGTCCTTCAATATGGTGGTCTTGATATGTCGATAACCTTAACGGTCTTTGGGATATTAACATTAAAGTTACTCTCCGGCGTACATTAGTACATGCTTTTTCTTACATTCTATCAAATATCTGCTGAATATTTCGGTTGTCCTTAGTATTGTTATAGGAATCTTTATAGCATATAAGATGTCCTTCACGATGGTGGTCTTGCTATGTCGACAACCTTAACCATTCTCGAGATATTGAGATTTGAATTGTGCTCCCGCATACTTTAGTGTATGCTTTTTCTCCATTTCTATCAAATATCTACTGAACAGTTTACTTGTCCATAGCATTGTTATGACAACATTCGAAGGTTATAAGATGTCCTTCAAGATGGTGGTATTGCTATGTCGATATCCTTAACGGTCCTTGAGATATTGACATTAAAGTTATTCTCCAGCGTACATTAGCACATGCTTTTTCTTACATTCTATCAAATATCTGCTGAATATTTCGGTTGTCCTTATTATTGTTATAGCAATCTTTGTAGCATATAAGATGTTCTTCAAGATGGTGGTCTTGCTATCTCGATAACCTTAACGGTCCTTGGGATATTAACATTAAAGTTACTCTCCAGCGTACATTAGTACATGTTTTTTCTTACATTCTATCAAATATCTACTGAACATTTTGGTTGTCCTTAGTATTGTTATAGCAATATTTGAAGGTTATAAGATGTCGTTCAATATGGTGGTCTTGCTATCTCGATAACCTTAACGGTTCTCGAGATATTGACATTAGAGTTATTCTCCAGCGTACATTAGTACATGCTTTTTCTTACATTCTATCAAATATCTGCTGAATATTTCGGTTGTCCTTAGTATTTTTATAGCAATATTTGAAGGTTATAAGATGTTCTTCAAGATGGTGGTCTTGCTATCTCGATAACCTTAACGGTTCTCGAGATATTGACATTAGAGTTATTCTCCAGCGTACATTAGTACATGCTTTTTCTTATACTCGATCAAATATCTACTGAACATTTTGGTTGTCCTTAGTATTGTTATAGCAATATTTGAAGATTATAAGATGTCCTTCAATATGGTGGTCTTCAATATAGTGGTTCTCAAGATATTGACATTAGAGTTATTCTCCAGCGTACATGCTTTTTCTTACATTATATCAAATATCTGCTGAATATTTCAGTCGTCTTAAGTATTGATATAGCAATATTTGAAGGCTATAAGATGTCCTTCAAGATGGTGGTATTGCTATGTCGATATCCTTAACGGTCCTTGAGATATTGACATTAAAGTTATTCTCCAGCGTACATTAGCACATGCTTTTTCTTACATTCTATCAAATATCTGCTGAATATTTCGGTTGTCCTTATTATTGTTATAGCAATCTTTGTAGCATATAAGATGTTCTTCAAGATGGTGGTCTTGCTATCTCGATAACCTTAACGGTCCTTGGGATATTAACATTAAAGTTACTCTCCAGCGTACATTAGTACATGCTTTTTCTTACATTCTATCAAATATCTGCTGAATATTTCGGTTGTCCTTAGTATTGTTATAGGAATCTTTGTAGCATATAAGATGTCCTTCACGATGGTGGTCTTGCTATGTCGACAACCTTAACCATTCTCGAGATATTGAGATTTGAATTGTGCTCCCGCATACTTTAGTGTATGCTTTTTCTCCATTTCTATCAAATATCTACTGAACAGTTTACTTGTCCATAGCATTGTTATGACAACATTCGAAGGTTATAAGATGTCCTTCAAGATGGTGGTATTGCTATGTCGATATCCTTAACGGTCCTTGAGATATTGACATTAAAGTTATTCTCCAGCGTACATTAGTACATGCTTTTTCTTACATTCAACAAATATCTTCTGAACATTCTGGTTGTCCTTAGTACTGTTATAGCAATATTTGAAGGTTATAAGATGTCCTTCAAGATGGTGGTCTTGCTATCTCGATAACCTTAACGGTTCTCGAGATATTGACATTAGAGTTATTCTCCAGCGTACATTAGTACATGCTTTTTCTTACATTCGATCAAATATCTACTGAACATTTTGGTTGTCCTTAGTATTGTTATAGCAATATTTGAAGGCTATAAGATGTCCTTCAAGATGGTGGTATTGCTATGTCGATAACCTTAACGGTTCTCGAGATATTGACATTAGAGTTATTCTCCAGCGTACATTAGCACATGCTTTTTCTTACATTCTATCAAATATCTGCTGAATATTTCGGTCTTCCTATGTCGACAACCTTAACCATTCTCGAGATATTGACATTTGAATTGTGCTCCCGCATACTTTAGTGTATGCTTTTTCTCCATTTCTATCAAATATCTGCTGAACAGTTTGGTTGTCCATAGCATTGTTATGACAATAATTGAAGGCTATAAGCTGTCCTTCAAGATGGTGGTATTGCTATGTCGATATCCTTAACGGTCCTTGAGATATTGACATTAAAGTTATTCTCCAGCGTACATTAGCACATGCTTTTTCTTACATTCTATCAAATATCTGCTGAATATTTCGGTTGTCCTTATTATTGTTATAGCAATCTTTGTAGCATATAAGATGTCCTACACGATGGTGGTCTTGCTATGTCGACAACCTTAACCATTCTCGAGATATTGACATTTGAATTGTGTTCCCGCATACTTTAGTGTATGCTTTTTCTCCATTTCTATCAAATATCTGCTGAACAGTTTGGTTGTTCATAGCATTGTTATGACAATATTCGAGTTATAAGATGTCCTTCAAGATGGTGGTATTGCTATGTCGATATCCGTAACGGTTCTCGAGATATTGACATTAAAGTTACTCTCCAGCGTACATTAGTACATGCTTTTTCTTACATTCGATCAAATATCTACTGAACATTTTGATTGTCCTTAGTATTGTTATAGCAATATTTGAAGGTTATAAGATGTTCTTCAAGATGGTGGTCTTGCTATCTCGATAACCTTAACGGTTCTCGAGATATTGACATTAGAGTTATTCTCCAGCGTACATTAGTACATGCTTTTTCTTACATTCGATCAAATATCTACTGAACATTTTGGTTGTCCTAAGTGTTATTATAGCAATATTTGAAGGTTATAAGATGTCCTTCAATATGGTGGTCTTGATATGTCGATAACCTTAACGGTCTTTGGGATATTAACATTAAAGTTACTCTCCGGCGTACATTAGTACATGCTTTTTCTTACATTCTATCAAATATCTGCTGAATATTTCGGTTGTCCTTAGTATTGTTATAGGAATCTTTATAGCATATAAGATGTCCTTCACGATGGTGGTCTTGCTATGTCGACAACCTTAACCATTCTCGAGATATTGAGATTTGAATTGTGCTCCCGCATACTTTAGTGTATGCTTTTTCTCCATTTCTATCAAATATCTACTGAACAGTTTACTTGTCCATAGCATTGTTATGACAACATTCGAAGGTTATAAGATGTCCTTCAAGATGGTGGTATTGCTATGTCGATATCCTTAACGGTCCTTGAGATATTGACATTAAAGTTATTCTCCAGCGTACATTAGCACATGCTTTTTCTTACATTCTATCAAATATCTGCTGAATATTTCGGTTGTCCTTATTATTGTTATAGCAATCTTTGTAGCATATAAGATGTTCTTCAAGATGGTGGTCTTGCTATCTCGATAACCTTAACGGTCCTTGGGATATTAACATTAAAGTTACTCTCCAGCGTACATTAGTACATGTTTTTTCTTACATTCTATCAAATATCTACTGAACATTTTGGTTGTCCTTAGTATTGTTATAGCAATATTTGAAGGTTATAAGATGTCGTTCAAGATGGTGGTCTTGCTATCTCGATAACCTTAACGGTTCTCGAGATATTGACATTAGAGTTATTCTCCAGCGTACATTAGTACATGCTTTTTCTTACATTCTATCAAATATCTGCTGAATATTTCGGTTGTCCTTAGTATTTTTATAGCAATATTTGAAGGTTATAAGATGTTCTTCAAGATGGTGGTCTTGCTATCTCGATAACCTTAACGGTTCTCGAGATATTGACATTAGAGTTATTCTCCAGCGTACATTAGTACATGCTTTTTCTTATACTCGATCAAATATCTACTGAACATTTTGGTTGTCCTTAGTATTGTTATAGCAATATTTGAAGGTTATAAGATGTCCTTCAATATGGTGGTCTTCAATATAGTGGTTCTCAAGATATTGACATTAGAGTTATTCTCCAGCGTACATGCTTTTTCTTACATTCTATCAAATATCTGCTGAATATTTCAGTCGTCTTAAGTATTGATATAGCAATATTTGAAGGCTATAAGATGTCCTTCAAGATGGTGGTATTGCTATGTCGATATCCTTAACGGTCCTTGAGATATTGACATTAAAGTTATTCTCCAGCGTACATTAGCACATGCTTTTTCTTACATTCTATCAAATATCTACTGAACATTTTGGTTGTCCTTAGTATTGTTATAGCAATATTTGAAGGTTATAAGATGTCGTTCAAGATGGTGGTCTTGCTATCTCGATAACCTTAACGGTTCTCGAGATATTGACATTAGAGTTATTCTCCAGCGTACATTAGTACATGCTTTTTCTTACATTCGATCAAATATCTACTAAACATTTTGGTTGTCCTTAGCATTGTTATGACAATATTCGAAGGTTATAAGATGTCCTTCAAGATGGTGGTATTGCTATGTCGATATCCTTAACGGTCCTTGAGATATTGACATTAAAGTTACTCTCCAGCGTACGTTAGTACATGCTTTTTCTTACATTCTATCATATATCTGCTGAATATATCGGTTGTCCTTAGTATTTTTATAGCAGTATTTGAAGGTTATAAGATGTCCTTCACCATGGTGGTCTTGCTATGTCGACAACCTTAACGGTTCTCGAGATATTGACATTGGAATTATTCCTCAGCGTACTTTAATATACCTATATGCTTTTTCTTACATTCTGTCAAATATCTTCTGAACATTCTGGTTGTCCTTAGTACTGTTATAGCAATATTTGAAGGTTATAAAATGTCCTTCACCATGGTGGTCTTGCTATGTCGACAACCTTAACGGTTCTCGAGATATTGACATTGGAATTATTCCTCAGCGTACTTTAATATACCTATATGCTTTTTCTTACATTCTGTCAAATATCTTCTGAACATTCTGGTTGTCCTAAGTATTGTTGCAGAAATATTTGAAGTTTATAAGATGTCCTTCAAGATGGTGGTCTTGCTATGGCTATGTCCGGTGTGGCCGATAGGAGGAGACGTAAGCGAGTTGGGCAAAAAGGAGGACGAAGGAGATGACCAGTCGTGATTGGTGTGAATTCGGCCCTTTTAGATTTGATAAAAAAAAAAAAACAAATAAATGCTTTGTTGAAACTTGTTTTATCTACACATTTTTCGGTTATGCCCAGTCGTCTTCAATTCTTTGGCTTAAGGCAATCACGACAGCTTTTCATTCATGGTGGAAGGAGATCCATTAACAAAACGAGTGTAGAACACATGCTCATATTTTTCCTATGGTAATTGGAATTCGAAATGGAATACTGGGGAAAAATTCGAACTTCATAGATGTGTACATTCGTTGTCAGGTTGGTTTATTTATTCCACATAAATACCTCCAATACAAATACTTTGCAGGCACACTTGTCATACACACTTAGGAAACACTTTACAGTTGGTTACCACTTGTTTTAACTACACGTTTTTCGCTTACGCCCAGTCGTTTTTAATTCTTTGGCTTAAGCCAATCAGGAAAGTTTTTCATGCACGCAATGACGACATACATTAAGGAAAGGACCGTAGAAACCATGCTCAGATTTTCCTAAGGGATTAGACATCCCATATTGGGCAAAAACGGGGGAAATTCGAACTTTATAGGTGTGTGCATGTATTGATTTGTTGGTTTATTTACTGTTTTGTATTTAACTTTGGGCGGCCAATTTAGTTTTTCAACCCTACGCCATTTCGTCTCTCTGCATGTGATTGCTGACACCCGTAATCCTAAAACGATTTCTAGGAAAGAATGAATTTCTTATCTCTCACAGGTGTATTTGTGTGCATTTTCTCCTCCTTTACTTTACGAGACGGGGTTAATACAAATGTGATTCGGAAAATGGGTTTTCATCCCAAGTAAAAAAAATAACAAACCTACAGGTGACTCCTAAAGAACATAATCCTTTATACAGTAAAGCCTCGTAAAAGTTAAGTAATTTGTTTCTGGGGTGCTCAATTTTTGCGAATTCTTAACATTTCCAAGACACTGGATTATATACATACATATGTATATCTTAAAATATATATCTATAAATATATGGTTATCTGGGCACAACGATCAATAAAAAAATAGTTGTTTTTCTTTCTTTTGAAACACTTCATAACAGTCAGGCTGATTCGTGGTTTGGGTATTACCATCAGATTTTCCTTCGACAACGCGAAGTGCGAATCGAAGTGGAAAACAAAACAAGCGAACCAATAAAATGGAAAACGACACGACTTTAATTGTTAAAATAATTTTAACTATTTTATTATGAAGTAATATTTAACATACGGAGTTAATAATATTTAACATATGAAGTTTGTAATATTTAACATATTTTTATTGAAGTTTGTAATATTTAGCATATGAAGTTTTCGCGGTGGAAGTCTGGTCAGAACTAACTTTATTTTATTATTCATTTATGCAAATTACCTATTGTATAAGGTTACCTAAATTGTCTCACAGGAATTGGAATTGCAACGTTTGGAATTACTTTGTCTCACGGGAATTGAAATTGCACTGCATTTTGTGTCGACGCTGCTTTTTGTGTTGTTTTTTTTTGTTTGGCGCGTGTAGTCTGCCGTAACAATATATGTATCTATATATGTACATACTGCCGTAACAATATATCTATATATGTACATACATATATGTATATGTACGACAAATAAGAAAAATTCATGCGTTTTATTTATGTTTTTATACTATACTAGCTGGCGGGACAGATTTGATTCTGTCAAATGTTATTGGCACGTCGCAATCCAATGCAAAAAATTAAACAAATAGAACGTACTTCGGAGTGATCATTTTATTTATGTTTCAATAATAAACAATGATTAATTATAAAAAATAGTTATTTATTTCGTACACATAAAAGTCTTGTATATGGTCATCGCGAAAGCAAGCCGCAAGGGAAATTACAGTCGTTTAAATTCAAATGCTACGTACCATTTGGACGCTGGGTATCAACACATTTTCTCCCTTTAGAATGGTTGTTTCGATCACAGTTTTAAGTACATTTTTCACTGCCAGCCCTCTGCCGACACAAAGCCGCGGTTGGTTAATATTTAGTAACATTATGACTACCGATCCCACTTTCAATTGAGGATTATGGGGTGGCTATCCGGACAAATCCAATGAGTTAAAAAATTCTGATGGGTAGTTGACATCATCTAGATTAGTTGCGCAATCAACTGATTTGTATATCCTTAATTCACCTGCAATTTTATATACGTGTTTTTGGTAGGTTGCTACGAGTGGAGAAGTTTTCACTTTCACAACCACCAAAGTCGCAAACTCTCCTTGCCATTGTGTTTTGCCAACCTTTCGTTGTCGGCTGTATGGCCTTGGTGATCCATACCTGGGGTTCGAGGTCGTGGGATCGGATCCCACGGCGGTGGTTCCTTCCTTTTTTCCTTTTTGGCCTATTTTTCGGAGTGCTCGGTTTTTTTTTTATACACACGATACGCGGACCGCAGTCGCGATTCTTTCAGGAGGACGCCTCGAGACACCAAGGTCAATCGCGTGGCGCCCATTAATTTTTATTTTTATTTTCCATCACTTTGCCCATGACCTTTTTCCATTGGGTCAGTCGGCCCTTGTTGTTTCGAGCCGCGGAGCGGGTACGTAACAAGGTAATATAGCACGTTCGCTCAACCACAAATTATATCTGTAATTTTGAGCGTCGTTTGGGAACACATTTTGTATGAACTCTGCTTTTGTTTCTGTAAACTGACAAAACATTCGATCAAATATCTGCTGAACATTTCAGTCGTCTTAAGTATTGATATAGCAATATTTGAAGGCTATAAGATGTCCTTCAAGATGGTGGTATTGCTATGTCGATTACCTTAACGGTCCTTGGGATATTAACATTAAAGTTACTCTCCAGCGTACATTAGTACATGCTTTTTCTTACATTCGATCAAATATCTGCTGAACATTTCAGTCGTCTTAAGTATTGATATAGCAATATTTGAAGGCTATAAGATGTCCTTCAAGATGGTGGTATTGCTATGTCGATAACCTTAACGGTCCTTGAGATATTGACATTAGAGTTATTCTCCAGCGTACATTAGTACATGTTTTTCTTACATTCGATCAAATATCTACTGAACATTTTGGTTGTCCTTAGTATTGTTATAGCAATATTTGAAGGCTATAAGATGTCCTTCAAGATGATGGTATTGCTACGTCGATAACCTTAACGGTCCTTGAGATATTGACATTAGAGTTATTCTCCAGCGTACATTAGTACATGCTTTTTCTTACATTCGATCAAATATCTGCTGAACATTTCAGTCGTCTTAAGTATTGATATAGCAATATTTGAAGGCTATAAGATGTCCTTCAAGATGGTGGTATTGCTATGTCGATAACCTTAACGGTCCTTGAGATATCGACATTAGAGTTATTCTCCAGCGTACATTAGTACATGCTTTTTCTTACATTCGATCAAATATCTTCTGAACATTCTGGTTGTCCTTAGTACTGTTATAGCAATATTTGAAGGTTATAAGATGTTCTTCAAGATGGTGGTTTTGATATGTCGATAACCTTAACGGATCTCGAGATATTGACATTAGACTTATTCTCCAGCGTACATTAGTACATGCTTTTTCTTACATTCGATCAAATATCTACTAAACATTTTGGTTGTCCTTAGCATTGTTATGACAATATTCGAAGGTTATAAGATGTCCTTCAAGATGGTGGTATTGCTATGTCGATATCCTTAACGGTCCTTGAGATATTGACATTAAAGTTACTCTCCAGCGTACGTTAGTACATGCTTTTTCTTACATTCTATCATATATCTGCTGAATATATCGGTTGTCCTTAGTATTTTTATAGCAGTATTTGAAGGTTATAAGATGTTTTTCAAGATGGTGGTCTTGCTATCTCGATAACCTTAACGGTCCTTGGGATAACCTTAACGGTTCTCGAGATGTTGACATTAGAGTTATTCTCCAGCGTACATTAGTACATGCTTTTTCTTACATTCGATCAAATATCTACTGAACATTTTGGTTGTCCTAAGTGTTGTTATAGCAATATTTGAAGGTTATAAGATGTCCTTCAATATGGTGGTCTTGATATGTCGATAACCTTAACGGTCTTTGGGATATTAACATTAAAGTTACTCTCCAGCGTACATTAGTACATGCTTTTTCTTACATTCTATCAAATATCTGCTGAATATTTCGGTTGTCCTTAGTATTGTTATAGGAATCTTTGTAGCATATAAGATGTCCTTCACGATGGTGGTCTTGCTATGTCGACAACCTTAACCATTCTCGAGATATTGAGATTTGAATTGTGCTCCCGCATACTTTAGTGTATGCTTTTTCTCCATTTCTATCAAATATCTACTGAACAGTTTACTTGTCCATAGCATTGTTATGACAATATTCGAAGGTTATAAGATGTCCTTCAAGATGGTGGTATTGCTATGTCGATATCCTTAACGGTCCTTGAGATATTGACATTAAAGTTATTCTCCAGCGTACATTAGCACATGCTTTTTCTTACATTCTATCAAATATCTGCTGAATATTTCGGTTGTCCTTAGTATTTTTATAGCAATATTTGAAGGTTATAAGATGTTCTTCAAGATGGTGGTCTTGCTATCTCGATAACCTTAACGGTCCTTGGGATATTAACATTAAAGTTACTCTCCAGCGTACATTAGTACATGTTTTTTCTTACATTCTATCAAATATCTACTGAATATTTCGGTTGTCCTTAGTATTGTTATAGCAATCTTTGTAGCATATAAGATGTCCTTCACGATGGTGGTCTTGCTATGTCGACAACCTTAACCATTCTCGAGATATTGACATTTGAATTGTGCTCCCGCATACTTTAGTGTATGCTTTTTCTCCGTTTCTATCAAATATCTGCTGAACAGTTTACTTGTCCATAGCATTGTTATGACAATAATTGAAGGCTATAAAATGTCCTTCAAGAAGGTGGTATTGCTATGTCGATATTCTTAACGGTCCTTGAGATATTGACATTAAAGTTATTCCCCAGCGTACATTAGCACATGCTTTTTCTTACATTCTATCAAATATCTACTAAACATTTTGGTTGTCCTTAGCATTGTTATGACAATATTCGAAGGTTATAAGATGTCCTTCAAGATGGTGGTATTGCTATGTCGATATCCTTAACGGTCCTTGAGATATTGACATTAAAGTTATTCTCCAGCGTACATTAGCACATGCTTTTTCTTACATTCGATCAAATATCTACTGAACATTTTGGTTGTCCTTAGTATTGTTATAGCAATATTTGAAGGCTATAAGATGTCCTTCAAGATGATGGTATTGCTACGTCGATAACCTTAACGGTCCTTGAGATATTGACATTAGAGTTATTCTCCAGCGTACATTAGTACATGCTTTTTCTTACATTCGATCAAATATCTACTGAACATTTTGGTTGTCCTTAGTATTGTTATAGCAATATTTGAAGGCTATAAGATGTCCTTCAAGATGGTGGTATTGCTATGTCGATAACCTTAACGGTTCTCGAGATATTGACATTAGAGTTATTCTCCAGCGTATATTAGTACATGCTTTTTCTTACATTCGATCAAATATCTACTGAACATTTTGGTTGTCCTTAGTATTGTTATAGCAATATTTGAAGGCTATAAGATGTCCTTCAAGATGGTGGTATTGCTATCTCGATAACCTTAACGGTTCTCGAGATATTGACATTAGAGTTATTCTCCAGCGTACATTAGTACATGCTTTTTCTTACATTCGATCAAATATCTACTGAACATTTTGGTTGTCCTAAGTGTTGTTATAGCAATATTTGAAGGTTATAAGATGTCCTTCAATATGGTGGTCTTGATATGTCGATAACCTTAACGGTCCTTGGGATATTAACATTAAAGTTACTCTCCGGCGTACATTAGTACATGCTTTTTCTTACATTCTATCAAATATCTGCTGAATATTTCGGTTGTCCTTAGTATTGTTATAGCAATCTTTGTAGCATATAAGATGTCCTTCACGATGGTGGTTTTGCTATGTCGACAACCTTAACCATTCTCGAGATATTGACATTTGAATTGTGCTCCCGCATACTTTAGTGTATGCTTTTTCTCCATTTCTATCAAATATCTGCTGAACAGTTTGGTTGTCCATAGCATTGTTATGACAATAATTGAAGGCTATAAGCTGTCCTTCAAGATGGTGGTATTGCTATGTCGATATCCTTAACGGTCCTTGAGATATTGACATTAAAGTTATTCTCCAGCGTACATTAGTACATGCTTTTTCTTACATTCGATCAAATATCTACTGAACATTTTGGTTGTCCTTAGTATTGTTATAGCAATATTTGAAGGTTATAAGATGTCCTTCAAGATGGTGGTATTGCTATGTCGATATCCTTAACGGTCCTTGAGATATTGACATTAAAGTTATTCTCCAGCGTACATTAGCACATGCTTTTTCTTACATTCTATCAAATATCTACTAAACATTTTGGTTGTCCTTAGCATTGTTATGACAATATTCGAAGGTTATAAGATGTCCTTCAAGATGGTGGTATTGCTATGTCGATATCCTTAACGGTCCTTGAGATATTGACATTAAAGTTATTCTCCAGCGTACATTAGCACATGCTTTTTCTTACATTCGATCAAATATCTACTGAACATTTTGGTTGTCCTTAGTATTGTTATAGCAATATTTGAAGGCTATAAGATGTCCTTCAAGATGATGGTATTGCTACGTCGATAACCTTAAAGGTCCTTGAGATATTGACATTAGAGTTATTCTCCAGCGTACATTAGTACATGCTTTTTCTTACATTCGATCAAATATCTACTGAACATTTTGGTTGTCCTTAGTATTGTTATAGCAATATTTGAAGGTTATAAGATGTCCTTCAATATGGTGGTCTTGATATGTCGATAACCTTAACGGTCCTTGGGATATTAACATTAAAGTTACTCTCCAGCGTACATTAGTACATGTTTTTTCTTACATTCTATCAAATATCTACTGAATATTTTGGTTGTCCTTAGTATTGTTATAGCAATATTTGAAGGTTATAAGATGTCCTTCAAGATGGTGGTCTTGCTATCTCGATAACCTTAACGGTTCTCGAGATATTGACATTAGAGTTATTCTCCAGCGTACATTAGTACATGCTTTTTCTTACATTCGATCAGATATCTACTAAACATTTTGGTTGTCCTTAACATTGTTATGACAATATTCGAAGGTTATAAGATGTCCTTCAAGATGGTGGTATTGCTATGTCGATATCCTTAACGGTCCTTGAGATATTGACATTAAAGTTATTCTCCAGCGTACATTAGCACATGCTTTTTCTTACATTCTATCAAATATCTGCTGAATATTTCGGTCTTCCTATGTCGACAACCTTAACCATTCTCGAGATATTGACATTTGAATTGTGCTCCCGCATACTTTAGTGTATGCTTTTTCTCCATTTCTATCAAATATCTGCTGAACAGTTTGGTTGTCCATAGCATTGTTATGACAATAATTGAAGGCTATAAGCTGTCCTTCAAGATGGTGGTATTGCTATGTCGATATCCTTAACGGTTCTCGAGATATTGACATTAAAGTTACTCTCCAGCGTACATTAATACATGCTTTTTCTTACATTCGATCAAATATCTACTGAACATTTTGGTTGTCCTAAGTGTTGTTATAGCAATATTTGAAGGTTATAAGATGTTCTTCAAGATGGTGGTCTTGCTATCTCGATAACCTTAACGGTTCTCGAGATATTGACATTAGAGTTATTCTCCAGCGTACATTAGTACATGCTTTTTCTTACATTCGATCAAATATCTGCTGAACAGTTTGGTTGTCCATAGCATTGTTATGACAATAATTGAAGGCTATAAGCTGTCCTTCAAGATGGTGGTATTGCTATGTCGATATCCTTAACGGTCCTTGAGATATTGACATTAAAGTTATTCTCCAGCGTACATTAGCACATGCTTTTTCTTACATTCTATCAAATATCTGCTGAATATTTCGGTTGTCCTTGTTATTGTTATAGCAATCTTTGTAGCATATAAGATGTCCTACACGATGGTGGTCTTGCTATGTCGACAACCTTAACCATTCTCGAGATATTGACATTTGAATTGTGTTCCCGCATACTTTAGTGTATGCTTTTTCTCCATTTCTATCAAATATCTGCTGAACAGTTTGGTTGTTCATAGCATTGTTATGACAATATTCGAGTTATAAGATGTCCTTCAAGATGGTGGTATTGCTATGTCGATATCCGTAACGGTTCTCGAGATATTGACATTAAAGTTACTCTCCAGCGTACATTAGTACATGCTTTTTCTTACATTCGATCAAATATCTACTGAACATTTTGATTGTCCTTAGTATTGTTATAGCAATATTTGAAGGTTATAAGATGTTCTTCAAGATGGTGGTCTTGCTATCTCGATAACCTTAACGGTTCTCGAGATATTGACATTAGAGTTATTCTCCAGCGTACATTGGTACATGCTTTTTCTTACATTCGATCAAATATCTACTGAACATTTTGGTTGTCCTAAGTGTTATTATAGCAATATTTGAAGGTTATAAGATGTCCTTCAATATGGTGGTCTTGATATGTCGATAACCTTAACGGTCTTTGGGATATTAACATTAAAGTTACTCTCCGGCGTACATTAGTACATGCTTTTTCTTACATTCTATCTATCTGCTGAATATTTCGGTTGTCCTTAGTATTGTTATAGGAATCTTTGTAGCATATAAGATGTCCTTCACGATGGTGGTCTTGCTATGTCGACAACCTTAACCATTCTCGAGATATTGAGATTTGAATTGTGCTCCCGCATACTTTAGTGTATGCTTTTTCTCCATTTCTATCAAATATCTACTGAACAGTTTACTTGTCCATAGCATTGTTATGACAACATTCGAAGGTTATAAGATGTCCTTCAAGATGGTGGTATTGCTATGTCGATATCCTTAACGGTCCTTGAGATATTGACATTAAAGTTATTCTCCAGCGTACATTAGCACATGCTTTTTCTTACATTCTATCAAATATCTGCTGAATATTTCGGTTGTCCTTATTATTGTTATAGCAATCTTTGTAGCATATAAGATGTTCTTCAAGATGGTGGTCTTGCTATCTCGATAACCTTAACGGTCCTTGGGATATTAACATTAAAGTTACTCTCCAGCGTACATTAGTACATGTTTTTTCTTACATTCTATCAAATATCTACTGAACATTTTGGTTGTCCTTAGTATTGTTATAGCAATATTTGAAGGTTATAAGATGTCGTTCAAGATGGTGGTCTTGCTATCTCGATAACCTTAACGGTTCTCGAGATATTGACATTAGAGTTATTCTCCAGCGTACATTAGTACATGCTTTTTCTTACATTCTATCAAATATCTGCTGAATATTTCGGTTGTCCTTAGTATTTTTATAGCAATATTTGAAGGTTATAAGATGTTCTTCAAGATGGTGGTCTTGCTATCTCGATAACCTTAACGGTTCTCGAGATATTGACATTAGAGTTATTCTCCAGCGTACATTAGTACATGCTTTTTCTTATATTCGATCAAATATCTACTGAACATTTTGGTTGTCCTTAGTATTGTTATAGCAATATTTGAAGGTTATAAGATGTCCTTCAATATGGTGGTCTTCAATATACATTAGTACATGCTTTTTCTTACATTCTATCAAATATCTGCTGAATATTTCGGTTGTCCTTAGTATTTTTATAGCAATATTTGAAGGTTATAAGATGTTCTTCAAGATGGTGGTCTTGCTATCTCGATAACCTTAACGGTTCTCGAGATATTGACATTAGAGTTATTCTCCAGCGTACATTAGTACATGCTTTTTCTTATATTCGATCAAATATCTACTGAACATTTTGGTTGTCCTTAGTATTGTTATAGCAATATTTGAAGGTTATAAGATGTCCTTCAATATGGTGGTCTTCAATATAGTGGTTCTCAAGATATTGACATTAGAGTTATTCTCCAGCGTACATGCTTTTTCTTACATTCTATCAAATATCTGCTGAATATTTCAGTCGTCTTAAGTATTGATATAGCAATATTTGAAGGCTATAAGATGTCCTTCAAGATGGTGGTATTGCTATGTCGATATCCTTAACGGTCCTTGAGATATTGACATTAAAGTTATTCTCCAGCGTACATTAGCACATGCTTTTTCTTACATTCTATCAAAAATCTACTGAACATTTTGGTTGTCCTTAGTATTGTTATAGCAATATTTGAAGGTTATAAGATGTCGTTCAAGATGGTGGTCTTGCTATCTCGATAACCTTAACGGTTCTCGAGATATTGACATTAGAGTTATTCTCCAGCGTACATTAGTACATGCTTTTTCTTACATTCGATCAAATATCTACTAAACATTTTGGTTGTCCTTAGCATTGTTATGACAATATTCGAAGGTTATAAGATGTCCTTCAAGATGGTGGTATTGCTATGTCGATATCCTTAACGGTCCTTGAGATATTGACATTAAAGTTACTCTCCAGCGTACGTTAGTACATGCTTTTTCTTACATTCTATCATATATCTGCTGAATATATCGGTTGTCCTTAGTATTTTTATAGCAGTATTTGAAGGTTATAAGATGTCCTTCACCATGGTGGTCTTGCTATGTCGACAACCTTAACGGTTCTCGAGATATTGACATTGGAATTATTCCTCAGCGTACTTTAATATATGTACCTATATGCTTTTTCTTACATTCGATCAAATATCTACTGAACATTTTGGTTGTCCTTAGTATTGTTATAACAATATTTGAAGGTTATAAAATGTCCTTCACCATGGTGGTCTTGCTATGTCGACAACCTTAACGGTTCTCGAGATATTGACATTGGAATTATTCCTCAGCGTACTTTAATATACCTATATGCTTTTTCTTACATTCTGTCAAATATCTTCTGAACATTCTGGTTGTCCTTAGTACTGTTATAGCAATATTTGAAGGTTATAAGATGTTCTTCAAGATGGTGGTCTTGCTATGTCGACAACCTTAACGGTTCTCGAGATATTGACATTGGAATTATTCCTCAGCGTACTTTAATATACCTATATGCTTTTTCTTACATTCTGTCAAATATCTTCTGAACATTCTGGTTGTCCTTAGTACTGTTATAGCAATATTTGAAGGTTATAAAATGTCCTTCACCATGGTGGTCTTGCTATGTCGACAACCTTAACGGTTCTCGAGATATTGACATTGGAATTATTCCTCAGCGTACTTTAATATACCTATATGCTTTTTCTTACATTCTGTCAAATATCTTCTGAACATTCTGGTTGTCCTAAGTATTGTTGCAGAAATATTTGAAGTTTATAAGATGTCCTTCAAGATGGTGGTCTTGCTATGGCTATGTCCGGTGTGGCCGATAGGAGGAGACGTAAGCGAGTTGGGCAAAAAGGAGGACAAAAAAATTGAACAGTCCTGTTTGTTGTGCATTTGGCCATAGCTTGTAGGCAAATGTCGGCGGCCATTTAAGGTGCTACACTCATCGGTGGTTTCTTGTAGAAACCGGGCGCACGAGACGGAACTCATTCCTGTGCCTGACATGTACATGGTTGTGTGCGTACAAGTTCGTTTGACTGCCATATGCTATTGGCTGCATTGATTGGGGTAAGCAATGACAAGAAACGTAAATCTTTCTGTCCCAATCAAATTAATGTATGTCTTTCTCTCTGGTTTATTTGCGAGGTGACTTTCATATTGAGGTTGCTATGTAGTTTTCCAACAATGCAATACTTGTGAAAGAGATAACATCAAATTTCGTCGTATGCACATTCCATATAAATACCTAGAACACAGACTTAACAGGCACCCTTGGCATCCACACTTAGGACACATGTTACATACACACCTGACATCCTGCACACTCACCTAGCACACCGAACAGAGATTTTTTGGTGAAGGAAATGGTGTGGCAGATAGGCGGAGCCGTAAGCGAGTTGGGGAAAAAAGGAGGACGAAGGAGATGACCAGTCGTGATTGGTGTGAATTCGGCCCTTTTAGATTTGATAAAAAAAAAAAAACAAATAAATGCTTTGTTGAAACTTGTTTTATCTACACATTTTTCGGTTATGCCCAGTCGTCTTCAATTCTTTGGCTTAAGGCAATCACGACAGCTTTTCATTCATGGTGGAAGGAGATCCATTAACAAAACGAGTGTAGAACACATGCTCATATTTTTCCTATGGTAATTGGAATTCGAAATGGAATACTGGGGAAAAATTCGAACTTCATAGATGTGTACATTCGTTGTCAGGTTGGTTTATTTATTCCACATAAATACCTCCAATACAAATACTTTGCAGGCACACTTGTCATACACACTTAGGAAACACTTTACAGTTGGTTACCACTTGTTTTAACTACACGTTTTTCGCTTACGCCCAGTCGTTTTTAATTCTTTGGCTTAAGCCAATCAGGAAAGTTTTTCATGCACGCAATGACGACATACATTAAGGAAAGGACCGTAGAAACCATGCTCAGATTTTCCTAAGGGATTAGACATCCCATATTGGGCAAAAACGGGGGAAATTCGAACTTTATAGGTGTGTGCATGTATTGATTTGTTGGTTTATTTACTGTTTTGTATTTAACTTTGGGCGGCCAATTTAGTTTTTCAACCCTACGCCATTTCGTCTCTCTGCATGTGATTGCTGACACCCGTAATCCTAAAACGATTTCTAGGAAAGAATGAATTTCTTATCTCTCACAGGTGTATTTGTGTGCATTTTCTCCTCCTTTACTTTACGAGACGGGGTTAATACAAATGTGATTCGGAAAATGGGTTTTCATCCCAAGTAAAAAAAATAACAAACCTACAGGTGACTCCTAAAGAACATAATCCTTTATACAGTAAAGCCTCGTAAAAGTTAAGTAATTTGTTTCTGGGGTGCTCAATTTTTGCGAATTCTTAACATTTCCAAGACACTGGATTATATACATACATATGTATATCTTAAAATATATATCTATAAATATATGGTTATCTGGGCACAACGATCAATAAAAAAATAGTTGTTTTTCTTTCTTTTGAAACACTTCATAACAGTCAGGCTGATTCGTGGTTTGGGTATTACCATCAGATTTTCCTTCGACAACGCGAAGTGCGAATCGAAGTGGAAAACAAAACAAGCGAACCAATAAAATGGAAAACGACACGACTTTAATTGTTAAAATAATTTTAACTATTTTATTATGAAGTAATATTTAACATACGGAGTTAATAATATTTAACATATGAAGTTTGTAATATTTAACATATTTTTATTGAAGTTTGTAATATTTAGCATATGAAGTTTTCGCGGTGGAAGTCTGGTCAGAACTAACTTTATTTTATTATTCATTTATGCAAATTACCTATTGTATAAGGTTACCTAAATTGTCTCACAGGAATTGGAATTGCAACGTTTGGAATTACTTTGTCTCACGGGAATTGAAATTGCACTGCATTTTGTGTCGACGCTGCTTTTTGTGTTGTTTTTTTTTGTTTGGCGCGTGTAGTCTGCCGTAACAATATATGTATCTATATATGTACATACTGCCGTAACAATATATCTATATATGTACATACATATATGTATATGTACGACAAATAAGAAAAATTCATGCGTTTTATTTATGTTTTTATACTATACTAGCTGGCGGGACAGATTTGATTCTGTCAAATGTTATTGGCACGTCGCAATCCAATGCAAAAAATTAAACAAATAGAACGTACTTCGGAGTGATCATTTTATTTATGTTTCAATAATAAACAATGATTAATTATAAAAAATAGTTATTTATTTCGTACACATAAAAGTCTTGTATATGGTCATCGCGAAAGCAAGCCGCAAGGGAAATTACAGTCGTTTAAATTCAAATGCTACGTACCATTTGGACGCTGGGTATCAACACATTTTCTCCCTTTAGAATGGTTGTTTCGATCACAGTTTTAAGTACATTTTTCACTGCCAGCCCTCTGCCGACACAAAGCCGCGGTTGGTTAATATTTAGTAACATTATGACTACCGATCCCACTTTCAATTGAGGATTATGGGGTGGCTATCCGGACAAATCCAATGAGTTAAAAAATTCTGATGGGTAGTTGACATCATCTAGATTAGTTGCGCAATCAACTGATTTGTATATCCTTAATTCACCTGCAATTTTATATACGTGTTTTTGGTAGGTTGCTACGAGTGGAGAAGTTTTCACTTTCACAACCACCAAAGTCGCAAACTCTCCTTGCCATTGTGTTTTGCCAACCTTTCGTTGTCGGCTGTATGGCCTTGGTGATCCATACCTGGAGTTCGAGGTCGTGGGATCGGATCCCACGGCGGTGGTTCCTTCCTTTTTTCCTTTTTGGCCTATTTTTCGGAGTGCTCGGTTTTTTTTTTATACACACGATACGCGGACTGCAGTCGCGATTCTTTCAGGAGGACGCCTCGAGACACCAAGGTCAATCGCGTGGCGCCCATTAATTTTTATTTTTATTTTCCATCACTTTGCCCATGACCTTTTTCCATTGGGTCAGTCGGCCCTTGTTGTTTCGAGCCGCGGAGCGGGTACGTAACAAGGTAATATAGCACGTTCGCTCAACCACAAATTATATCTGTAATTTTGAGCGTCGTTTGGGAACACATTTTGTATGAACTCTGCTTTTGTTTCTGTAAACTGACAAAACATTCGATCAAATATCTGCTGAATATTTCGGTTGTCCTTAGTATTGTTATAGGAATCTTTGTAGCATATAAGATGTCCTTCACGATGGTGGTCTTGCTATGTCGACAACCTTAACCATTCTCGAGATATTGAGATTTGAATTGTGCTCCCGCATACTTTAGTGTATGCTTTTTCTCCATTTCTATCAAATATCTACTGAACAGTTTACTTGTCCATAGCATTGTTATGACAACATTCGAAGGTTATAAGATGTCCTTCAAGATGGTGGTATTGCTATGTCGATATCCTTAACGGTCCTTGAGATATTGACATTAAAGTTATTCTCCAGCGTACATTAGTACATGCTTTTTCTTACATTCAACAAATATCTTCTGAACATTCTGGTTGTCCTTAGTACTGTTATAGCAATATTTGAAGGTTATAAGATGTCCTTCAAGATGGTGGTCTTGCTATCTCGATAACCTTAACGGTTCTCGAGATATTGACATTAGAGTTATTCTCCAGCGTACATTAGTACATGCTTTTTCTTACATTCGATCAAATATCTACTGAACATTTTGGTTGTCCTTAGTATTGTTATAGCAATATTTGAAGGCTATAAGATGTCCTTCAAGATGGTGGTATTGCTATGTCGATAACCTTAACGGTTCTCGAGATATTGACATTAGAGTTATTCTCCAGCGTACATTAGCACATGCTTTTTCTTACATTCTATCAAATATCTGCTGAATATTTCGGTCTTCCTATGTCGACAACCTTAACCATTCTCGAGATATTGACATTTGAATTGTGCTCCCGCATACTTTAGTGTATGCTTTTTCTCCATTTCTATCAAATATCTGCTGAACAGTTTGGTTGTCCATAGCATTGTTATGACAATAATTGAAGGCTATAAGCTGTCCTTCAAGATGGTGGTATTGCTATGTCGATATCCTTAACGGTCCTTGAGATATTGACATTAAAGTTATTCTCCAGCGTACATTAGCACATGCTTTTTCTTACATTCTATCAAATATCTGCTGAATATTTCGGTCTTCCTATGTCGACAACCTTAACCATTCTCGAGATATTGACATTTGAATTGTGCTCCCGCATACTTTAGTGTATGCTTTTTCTCCATTTCTATCAAATATCTGCTGAACAGTTTGGTTGTCCATAGCATTGTTATGACAATAATTGAAGGCTATAAGCTGTCCTTCAAGATGGTGGTATTGCTATGTCGATATCCTTAACGGTTCTCGAGATATTGACATTAAAGTTACTCTCCAGCGTACATTAATACATGCTTTTTCTTACATTCTGTCAAATATCTTCTGAACATTTTGGTTGTCCTTAGTATTGTTATAGCAATATTTGAAGGCTATAAGATGTCCTTCAAGATGGTGGTATTGCTATCTCGATAACCTTAACGGTTCTCGAGATATTGACATTAGAGTTATTCTCCAGCGTACATTAGTACATGCTTTTTCTTACATTCGATCAAATATCTACTGAACATTTTGGTTGTCCTAAGTGTTGTTATAGCAATATTTGAAGGTTATAAGATGTCCTTCAATATGGTGGTCTTGATATGTCGATAACCTTAACGGTCTTTGGGATATTAACATTAAAGTTATTCTCCAGCGTACATTAGCACATGCTTTTTCTTACATTCTATCAAATATCTGCTGAATATTTCGGTTGTCCTTATTATTGTTATAGCAATCTTTGTAGCATATAAGATGTCCTTCACGATGGTGGTCTTGTTATGTCGACAACCTTAACCATTCTCGAGATATTGACATTTGAATTGTGTTCCCGCATACTTTAGTGAATGTTTTTTCTCCATTTCTATCAAATATCTGCTGAACAGTTTGGTTGTCCATAGCATTGTTATGACAATATTCGATAACAATACTGTTATAGCAATATTTGAAGGTTATAAGATGTTCTTTAAGATGGTGGTCTTGATATGTCGATAACCTTAACGGATCTCGAGATATTGACATTAGACTTATTCTCCAGCGTACATTAGTACATGCTTTTTCTTACATTCTATCAAATATCTGCTGAATATTTCGGTTGTCCTTAGTATTTTTATAGCAATATTTGAAGGTTATAAGATGTTCTTCAAGATGGTGGTCTTGCTATCTCGATAATCTTAACGGTTCTCGAGATATTGACATTAGAGTTATTCTCCAGCGTACATTAGTACATGTTTTTTCTTACATTCTATCAAATATCTACTGAATATTTTGGTTGTCCTTAGTATTGTTATAGCAATATTTGAAGGTTATAAGATGTCCTTCAAGATGGTGGTCTTGCTATCTCGATAACCTTAACGGTTCTCGAGATATTGACATTAGAGTTATTCTCCAGCGTACATTAGTACATGCTTTTTCTTACATTCGATCAAATATCTACTGAACATTTTGGTTGTCCTTAGTATTGTTATAGCAATATTTGAAGGCTATAAGATGTCCTTCAAGATGGTGGTATTGCTATGTCGATAACCTTAACGGTTCTCGAGATATTGACATTAGAGTTATTCTCCAGCGTACATTAGCACATGCTTTTTCTTACATTCTATCAAATATCTGCTGAATATTTCGGTCTTCCTATGTCGACAACCTTAACCATTCTCGAGATATTGACATTTGAATTGTGCTCCCGCATACTTTAGTGTATGCTTTTTCTCCATTTCTATCAAATATCTGCTGAACAGTTTGGTTGTCCATAGCATTGTTATGACAATAATTGAAGGCTATAAGCTGTCCTTCAAGATGGTGGTATTGCTATGTCGATATCCTTAACGGTCCTTGAGATATTGACATTAAAGTTATTCTCCAGCGTACATTAGCACATGCTTTTTCTTACATTCTATCAAATATCTGCTGAATATTTCGGTCTTCCTATGTCGACAACCTTAACCATTCTCGAGATATTGACATTTGAATTGTGCTCCCGCATACTTTAGTGTATGCTTTTTCTCCATTTCTATCAAATATCTGCTGAACAGTTTGGTTGTCCATAGCATTGTTATGACAATAATTGAAGGCTATAAGCTGTCCTTCAAGATGGTGGTATTGCTATGTCGATATCCTTAACGGTTCTCGAGATATTGACATTAAAGTTACTCTCCAGCGTACATTAATACATGCTTTTTCTTACATTCTGTCAAATATCTTCTGAACATTTTGGTTGTCCTTAGTATTGTTATAGCAATATTTGAAGGCTATAAGATGTCCTTCAAGATGGTGGTATTGCTATCTCGATAACCTTAACGGTTCTCGAGATATTGACATTAGAGTTATTCTCCAGCGTACATTAGTACATGCTTTTTCTTACATTCGATCAAATATCTACTGAACATTTTGGTTGTCCTAAGTGTTGTTATAGCAATATTTGAAGGTTATAAGATGTCCTTCAATATGGTGGTCTTGATATGTCGATAACCTTAACGGTCTTTGGGATATTAACATTAAAGTTATTCTCCAGCGTACATTAGCACATGCTTTTTCTTACATTCTATCAAATATCTGCTGAATATTTCGGTTGTCCTTATTATTGTTATAGCAATCTTTGTAGCATATAAGATGTCCTTCACGATGGTGGTCTTGTTATGTCGACAACCTTAACCATTCTCGAGATATTGACATTTGAATTGTGTTCCCGCATACTTTAGTGAATGTTTTTTCTCCATTTCTATCAAATATCTGCTGAACAGTTTGGTTGTCCATAGCATTGTTATGACAATATTCGAGTTATAAGATGTCCTTCAAGATGGTGGTATTGCTATGTCGATATCCGTAACGGTTCTCGAGATATTGACATTAAAGTTACTCTCCAGCGTACATTAATACATGCTTTTTCTTACATTCGATCAAATATCTACTGAACATTTTGATTGTCCTTAGTATTGTTATAGCAATATTTGAAGGTTATAAGATGTCCTTCAAGATGGTGGTCTTACTATCTCCATAGCCTTAACGGTTCTCGAGATATTGACATTAGAGTTATTCTCCAGCGTACATTAGTACATGCTTTTTCTTACATTCGATCAGATATCTACTAAACATTTTGGTTGTCCTTAACATTGTTATGACAATATTCGAAGGTTATAAGATGTCCTTCAAGATGGTGGTATTGCTATGTCGATATCCTTAACGGTCCTTGAGATATTGACATTAAAGTTATTCTCCAGCGTACATTAGCACATGCTTTTTCTTACATTCTATCAAATATCTGCTGAATATTTCGGTCTTCCTATGTCGACAACCTTAACCATTCTCGAGATATTGACATTTGAATTGTGCTCCCGCATACTTTAGTGTATGCTTTTTCTCCATTTCTATCAAATATCTGCTGAACAGTTTGGTTGTCCATAGCATTGTTATGACAATAATTGAAGGCTATAAGCTGTCCTTCAAGATGGTGGTATTGCTATGTCGATATCCTTAACGGTTCTCGAGATATTGACATTAAAGTTACTCTCCAGCGTACATTAATACATGCTTTTTCTTACATTCGATCAAATATCTACTGAACATTTTGGTTGTCCTAAGTGTTGTTATAGCAATATTTGAAGGTTATAAGATGTTCTTCAAGATGGTGGTCTTGCTATCTCGATAACCTTAACGGTTCTCGAGATATTGACATTAGAGTTATTCTCCAGCGTACATTAGTACATGCTTTTTCTTACATTCGATCAAATATCTGCTGAACAGTTTGGTTGTCCATAGCATTGTTATGACAATAATTGAAGGCTATAAGCTGTCCTTCAAGATGGTGGTATTGCTATGTCGATATCCTTAACGGTCCTTGAGATATTGACATTAAAGTTATTCTCCAGCGTACATTAGCACATGCTTTTTCTTACATTCTATCAAATATCTGCTGAATATTTCGGTTGTCCTTATTATTGTTATAGCAATCTTTGTAGCATATAAGATGTCCTACACGATGGTGGTCTTGCTATGTCGACAACCTTAACCATTCTCGAGATATTGACATTTGAATTGTGTTCCCGCATACTTTAGTGTATGCTTTTTCTCCATTTCTATCAAATATCTGCTGAACAGTTTGGTTGTTCATAGCATTGTTATGACAATATTCGAGTTATAAGATGTCCTTCAAGATGGTGGTATTGCTATGTCGATATCCGTAACGGTTCTCGAGATATTGACATTAAAGTTACTCTCCAGCGTACATTAGTACATGCTTTTTCTTACATTCGATCAAATATCTACTGAACATTTTGATTGTCCTTAGTATTGTTATAGCAATATTTGAAGGTTATAAGATGTTCTTCAAGATGGTGGTCTTGCTATTTTGGTTGTCCTTAACATTGTTATGACACTATTCGAAGGTTATAAGATGTCCTTCAAGATGGTGGTATTGCTATGTCGATATCCTTAACGGTCCTTGAGATATTGACATTAAAGTTATTCTCCAGCGTACATTAGCACATGCTTTTTCTTACATTCTATCAAATATCTGCTGAATATTTCGGTCTTCCTATGTCGACAACCTTAACCATTCTCGAGATATTGACATTTGAATTGTGCTCCCGCATACTTTAGTGTATGCTTTTTCTCCATTTCTATCAAATATCTGCTGAACAGTTTGGTTGTCCATAGCATTGTTATGACAATAATTGAAGGCTATAAGCTGTCCTTCAAGATGGTGGTATTGCTATGTCGATATCCTTAACGGTTCTCGAGATATTGACATTAAAGTTACTCTCCAGCGTACATTAATACATGCTTTTTCTTACATTCGATCAAATATCTACTGAACATTTTGGTTGTCCTAAGTGTTGTTATAGCAATATTTGAAGGTTATAAGATGTTCTTCAAGATGGTGGTCTTGCTATCTCGATAACCTTAACGGTTCTCGAGATATTGACATTAGAGTTATTCTCCAGCGTACATTAGTACATGCTTTTTCTTACATTCGATCAAATATCTGCTGAACAGTTTGGTTGTCCATAGCATTGTTATGACAATAATTGAAGGCTATAAGCTGTCCTTCAAGATGGTGGTATTGCTATGTCGATATCCTTAACGGTCCTTGAGATATTGACATTAAAGTTATTCTCCAGCGTACATTAGCACATGCTTTTTCTTACATTCTATCAAATATCTGCTGAATATTTCGGTTGTCCTTATTATTGTTATAGCAATCTTTGTAGCATATAAGATGTCCTACACGATGGTGGTCTTGCTATGTCGACAACCTTAACCATTCTCGAGATATTGACATTTGAATTGTGTTCCCGCATACTTTAGTGTATGCTTTTTCTCCATTTCTATCAAATATCTGCTGAACAGTTTGGTTGTTCATAGCATTGTTATGACAATATTCGAGTTATAAGATGTCCTTCAAGATGGTGGTATTGCTATGTCGATATCCGTAACGGTTCTCGAGATATTGACATTAAAGTTACTCTCCAGCGTACATTAGTACATGCTTTTTCTTACATTCGATCAAATATCTACTGAACATTTTGATTGTCCTTAGTATTGTTATAGCAATATTTGAAGGTTATAAGATGTTCTTCAAGATGGTGGTCTTGCTATCTCAATAACCTTAACGGTTCTCGAGATATTGACATTAGAGTTATTCTCCAGCGTACATTAGTACATGCTTTTTCTTACATTCGATCAAATATCTACTGAACATTTTGGTTGTCCTAAGTGTTATTATAGCAATATTTGAAGGTTATAAGATGTCCTTCAATATGGTGGTCTTGATATGTCGATAACCTTAACGGTCTTTGGGATATTAACATTAAAGTTACTCTCCGGCGTACATTAGTACATGCTTTTTCTTACATTCTATCAAATATCTGCTGAATATTTCGGTTGTCCTTAGTATTGTTATAGGAATCTTTATAGCATATAAGATGTCCTTCACGATGGTGGTCTTGCTATGTCGACAACCTTAACCATTCTCGAGATATTGAGATTTGAATTGTGCTCCCGCATACTTTAGTGTATGCTTTTTCTCCATTTCTATCAAATATCTACTGAACAGTTTACTTGTCCATAGCATTGTTATGACAACATTCGAAGGTTATAAGATGTCCTTCAAGATGGTGGTATTGCTATGTCGATATCCTTAACGGTCCTTGAGATATTGACATTAAAGTTATTCTCCAGCGTACATTAGCACATGCTTTTTCTTACATTCTATCAAATATCTGCTGAATATTTCGGTTGTCCTTATTATTGTTATAGCAATCTTTGTAGCATATAAGATGTTCTTCAAGATGGTGGTCTTGCTATCTCGATAACCTTAACGGTCCTTGGGATATTAACATTAAAGTTACTCTCCAGCGTACATTAGTACATGTTTTTTCTTACATTCTATCAAATATCTACTGAACATTTTGGTTGTCCTTAGTATTGTTATAGCAATATTTGAAGGTTATAAGATGTCGTTCAATATGGTGGTCTTGCTATCTCGATAACCTTAACGGTTCTCGAGATATTGACATTAGAGTTATTCTCCAGCGTACATTAGTACATGCTTTTTCTTACATTCTATCAAATATCTGCTGAATATTTCGGTTGTCCTTAGTATTTTTATAGCAATATTTGAAGGTTATAAGATGTTCTTCAAGATGGTGGTCTTGCTATCTCGATAACCTTAACGGTTCTCGAGATATTGACATTAGAGTTATTCTCCAGCGTACATTAGTACATGCTTTTTCTTATACTCGATCAAATATCTACTGAACATTTTGGTTGTCCTTAGTATTGTTATAGCAATATTTGAAGATTATAAGATGTCCTTCAATATGGTGGTCTTCAATATAGTGGTTCTCAAGATATTGACATTAGAGTTATTCTCCAGCGTACATGCTTTTTCTTACATTATATCAAATATCTGCTGAATATTTCAGTCGTCTTAAGTATTGATATAGCAATATTTGAAGGCTATAAGATGTCCTTCAAGATGGTGGTATTGCTATGTCGATATCCTTAACGGTCCTTGAGATATTGACATTAAAGTTATTCTCCAGCGTACATTAGCACATGCTTTTTCTTACATTCTATCAAATATCTGCTGAATATTTCGGTTGTCCTTATTATTGTTATAGCAATCTTTGTAGCATATAAGATGTTCTTCAAGATGGTGGTCTTGCTATCTCGATAACCTTAACGGTCCTTGGGATATTAACATTAAAGTTACTCTCCAGCGTACATTAGTACATGTTTTTTCTTACATTCTATCAAATATCTACTGAACATTTTGGTTGTCCTTAGTATTGTTATAGCAATATTTGAAGGTTATAAGATGTCGTTCAATATGGTGGTCTTGCTATCTCGATAACCTTAACGGTTCTCGAGATATTGACATTAGAGTTATTCTCCAGCGTACATTAGTACATGCTTTTTCTTACATTCTATCAAATATCTGCTGAATATTTCGGTTGTCCTTAGTATTTTTATAGCAATATTTGAAGGTTATAAGATGTTCTTCAAGATGGTGGTCTTGCTATCTCGATAACCTTAACGGTTCTCGAGATATTGACATTAGAGTTATTCTCCAGCGTACATTAGTACATGCTTTTTCTTACATTCGATCAAATATCTGCTGAACAGTTTGGTTGTCCATAGCATTGTTATGACAATAATTGAAGGCTATAAGCTGTCCTTCAAGATGGTGGTATTGCTATGTCGATATCCTTAACGGTCCTTGAGATATTGACATTAAAGTTATTCTCCAGCGTACATTAGCACATGCTTTTTCTTACATTCTATCAAATATCTGCTGAATATTTCGGTTGTCCTTATTATTGTTATAGCAATCTTTGTAGCATATAAGATGTCCTACACGATGGTGGTCTTGCTATGTCGACAACCTTAACCATTCTCGAGATATTGACATTTGAATTGTGTTCCCGCATACTTTAGTGTATGCTTTTTCTCCATTTCTATCAAATATCTGCTGAACAGTTTGGTTGTTCATAGCATTGTTATGACAATATTCGAGTTATAAGATGTCCTTCAAGATGGTGGTATTGCTATGTCGATATCCGTAACGGTTCTCGAGATATTGACATTAAAGTTACTCTCCAGCGTACATTAGTACATGCTTTTTCTTACATTCGATCAAATATCTACTGAACATTTTGATTGTCCTTAGTATTGTTATAGCAATATTTGAAGGTTATAAGATGTTCTTCAAGATGGTGGTCTTGCTATCTCAATAACCTTAACGGTTCTCGAGATATTGACATTAGAGTTATTCTCCAGCGTACATTAGTACATGCTTTTTCTTACATTCGATCAAATATCTACTGAACATTTTGGTTGTCCTAAGTGTTATTATAGCAATATTTGAAGGTTATAAGATGTCCTTCAATATGGTGGTCTTGATATGTCGATAACCTTAACGGTCTTTGGGATATTAACATTAAAGTTACTCTCCGGCGTACATTAGTACATGCTTTTTCTTACATTCTATCAAATATCTGCTGAATATTTCGGTTGTCCTTAGTATTGTTATAGGAATCTTTATAGCATATAAGATGTCCTTCACGATGGTGGTCTTGCTATGTCGACAACCTTAACCATTCTCGAGATATTGAGATTTGAATTGTGCTCCCGCATACTTTAGTGTATGCTTTTTCTCCATTTCTATCAAATATCTACTGAACAGTTTACTTGTCCATAGCATTGTTATGACAACATTCGAAGGTTATAAGATGTCCTTCAAGATGGTGGTATTGCTATGTCGATATCCTTAACGGTCCTTGAGATATTGACATTAAAGTTATTCTCCAGCGTACATTAGCACATGCTTTTTCTTACATTCTATCAAATATCTGCTGAATATTTCGGTTGTCCTTATTATTGTTATAGCAATCTTTGTAGCATATAAGATGTTCTTCAAGATGGTGGTCTTGCTATCTCGATAACCTTAACGGTCCTTGGGATATTAACATTAAAGTTACTCTCCAGCGTACATTAGTACATGTTTTTTCTTACATTCTATCAAATATCTACTGAACATTTTGGTTGTCCTTAGTATTGTTATAGCAATATTTGAAGGTTATAAGATGTCGTTCAATATGGTGGTCTTGCTATCTCGATAACCTTAACGGTTCTCGAGATATTGACATTAGAGTTATTCTCCAGCGTACATTAGTACATGCTTTTTCTTACATTCTATCAAATATCTGCTGAATATTTCGGTTGTCCTTAGTATTTTTATAGCAATATTTGAAGGTTATAAGATGTTCTTCAAGATGGTGGTCTTGCTATCTCGATAACCTTAACGGTTCTCGAGATATTGACATTAGAGTTATTCTCCAGCGTACATTAGTACATGCTTTTTCTTATACTCGATCAAATATCTACTGAACATTTTGGTTGTCCTTAGTATTGTTATAGCAATATTTGAAGATTATAAGATGTCCTTCAATATGGTGGTCTTCAATATAGTGGTTCTCAAGATATTGACATTAGAGTTATTCTCCAGCGTACATGCTTTTTCTTACATTATATCAAATATCTGCTGAATATTTCAGTCGTCTTAAGTATTGATATAGCAATATTTGAAGGCTATAAGATGTCCTTCAAGATGGTGGTATTGCTATGTCGATATCCTTAACGGTCCTTGAGATATTGACATTAAAGTTATTCTCCAGCGTACATTAGCACATGCTTTTTCTTACATTCTATCAAATATCTACTGAACATTTTGGTTGTCCTTAGTATTGTTATAGCAATATTTGAAGGTTATAAGATGTCGTTCAAGATGGTGGTCTTGCTATCTCGATAACCTTAACGGTTCTCGAGATATTGACATTAGAGTTATTCTCCAGCGTACATTAGTACATGCTTTTTCTTACATTCGATCAAATATCTACTAAACATTTTGGTTGTCCTTAGCATTGTTATGACAATATTCGAAGGTTATAAGATGTCCTTCAAGATGGTGGTATTGCTATGTCGATATCCTTAACGGTCCTTGAGATATTGACATTAAAGTTACTCTCCAGCGTACGTTAGTACATGCTTTTTCTTACATTCTATCATATATCTGCTGAATATATCGGTTGTCCTTAGTATTTTTATAGCAGTATTTGAAGGTTATAAGATGTCCTTCACCATGGTGGTCTTGCTATGTCGACAACCTTAACGGTTCTCGAGATATTGACATTGGAATTATTCCTCAGCGTACTTTAATATATGTACCTATATGCTTTTTCTTACATTCGATCAAATATCTACTGAACATTTTGGTTGTCCTTAGTATTGTTATAACAATATTTGAAGGTTATAAAATGTCCTTCACCATGGTGGTCTTGCTATGTCGACAACCTTAACGGTACTCGAGATATTGACATTGGAATTATTCCTCAGCGTACTTTAATATACCTATATGCTTTTTCTTACATTCTGTCAAATATCTTCTGAACATTCTGGTTGTCCTTAGTACTGTTATAGCAATATTTGAAGGTTATAAGATGTTCTTCAAGATGGTGGTCTTGCTATGTCGACAACCTTAACGGTTCTCGAGATATTGACATTGGAATTATTCCTCAGCGTACTTTAATATACCTATATGCTTTTTCTTACATTCTGTCAAATATCTTCTGAACATTCTGGTTGTCCTTAGTACTGTTATAGCAATATTTGAAGGTTATAAAATGTCCTTCACCATGGTGGTCTTGCTATGTCGACAACCTTAACGGTTCTCGAGATATTGACATTGGAATTATTCCTCAGCGTACTTTAATATACCTATATGCTTTTTCTTACATTCTGTCAAATATCTTCTGAACATTCTGGTTGTCCTTAGTACTGTTATAGCAATATTTGAAGGTTATAAGATGTTCTTCAAGATGGTGGTCTTGCTATCTCGATAACCTTAACGGTTCTCGAGATATTGACATTAGAGTTATTCTCCAGCGTACATTAGTACATGCTTTTTCTTACATTCGATCAAATATCTACTGAACATTTTGGTTGTCCTAAGTGTTGTTATAGCAATATTTGAAGGTTATAAGATGTCCTTCAATATGGTGGTCTTGATATGTCGATAACCTTAACGGTCTTTGGGATATTAACATTAAAGTTATTCTCCAGCGTACATTAGCACATGCTTTTTCTTACATTCTATCAAATATCTGCTGAATATTTCGGTTGTCCTTATTATTGTTATAGCAATCTTTGTAGCATATAAGATGTCCTTCACGATGGTGGTCTTGTTATGTCGACAACCTTAACCATTCTCGAGATATTGACATTTGAATTGTGTTCCCGCATACTTTAGTGAATGTTTTTTCTCCATTTCTATCAAATATCTGCTGAACAGTTTGGTTGTCCATAGCATTGTTATGACAATATTCGATAACAATACTGTTATAGCAATATTTGAAGGTTATAAGATGTTCTTTAAGATGGTGGTCTTGATATGTCGATAACCTTAACGGATCTCGAGATATTGACATTAGACTTATTCTCCAGCGTACATTAGTACATGCTTTTTCTTACATTCTATCAAATATCTGCTGAATATTTCGGTTGTCCTTAGTATTTTTATAGCAATATTTGAAGGTTATAAGATGTTCTTCAAGATGGTGGTCTTGCTATCTCGATAACCTTAACGGTTCTCGAGATATTGACATTAGAGTTATTCTCCAGCGTACATTAGTACATGTTTTTTCTTACATTCTATCAAATATCTACTGAATATTTTGGTTGTCCTTAGTATTGTTATAGCAATATTTGAAGGTTATAAGATGTCCTTCAAGATGGTGGTCTTGCTATCTCGATAACCTTAACGGTTCTCGAGATATTGACATTAGAGTTATTCTCCAGCGTACATTAGTACATGCTTTTTCTTACATTCGATCAAATATCTACTGAACATTTTGGTTGTCCTTAGTATTGTTATAGCAATATTTGAAGGCTATAAGATGTCCTTCAAGATGGTGGTATTGCTATGTCGATAACCTTAACGGTTCTCGAGATATTGACATTAGAGTTATTCTCCAGCGTACATTAGCACATGCTTTTTCTTACATTCTATCAAATATCTGCTGAATATTTCGGTCTTCCTATGTCGACAACCTTAACCATTCTCGAGATATTGACATTTGAATTGTGCTCCCGCATACTTTAGTGTATGCTTTTTCTCCATTTCTATCAAATATCTGCTGAACAGTTTGGTTGTCCATAGCATTGTTATGACAATAATTGAAGGCTATAAGCTGTCCTTCAAGATGGTGGTATTGCTATGTCGATATCCTTAACGGTCCTTGAGATATTGACATTAAAGTTATTCTCCAGCGTACATTAGCACATGCTTTTTCTTACATTCTATCAAATATCTGCTGAATATTTCGGTCTTCCTATGTCGACAACCTTAACCATTCTCGAGATATTGACATTTGAATTGTGCTCCCGCATACTTTAGTGTATGCTTTTTCTCCATTTCTATCAAATATCTGCTGAACAGTTTGGTTGTCCATAGCATTGTTATGACAATAATTGAAGGCTATAAGCTGTCCTTCAAGATGGTGGTATTGCTATGTCGATATCCTTAACGGTTCTCGAGATATTGACATTAAAGTTACTCTCCAGCGTACATTAATACATGCTTTTTCTTACATTCTGTCAAATATCTTCTGAACATTTTGGTTGTCCTTAGTATTGTTATAGCAATATTTGAAGGCTATAAGATGTCCTTCAAGATGGTGGTATTGCTATCTCGATAACCTTAACGGTTCTCGAGATATTGACATTAGAGTTATTCTCCAGCGTACATTAGTACATGCTTTTTCTTACATTCGATCAAATATCTACTGAACATTTTGGTTGTCCTAAGTGTTGTTATAGCAATATTTGAAGGTTATAAGATGTCCTTCAATATGGTGGTCTTGATATGTCGATAACCTTAACGGTCTTTGGGATATTAACATTAAAGTTATTCTCCAGCGTACATTAGCACATGCTTTTTCTTACATTCTATCAAATATCTGCTGAATACTTCGGTTGTCCTTATTATTGTTATAGCAATCTTTGTAGCATATAAGATGTCCTTCACGATGGTGGTCTTGTTATGTCGACAACCTTAACCATTCTCGAGATATTGACATTTGAATTGTGTTCCCGCATACTTTAGTGAATGTTTTTTCTCCATTTCTATCAAATATCTGCTGAACAGTTTGGTTGTCCATAGCATTGTTATGACAATATTCGAGTTATAAGATGTCCTTCAAGATGGTGGTATTGCTATGTCGATATCCGTAACGGTTCTCGAGATATTGACATTAAAGTTACTCTCCAGCGTACATTAATACATGCTTTTTCTTACATTCGATCAAATATCTACTGAACATTTTGATTGTCCTTAGTATTGTTATAGCAATATTTGAAGGTTATAAGATGTCCTTCAAGATGGTGGTCTTACTATCTCCATAGCCTTAACGGTTCTCGAGATATTGACATTAGAGTTATTCTCCAGCGTACATTAGTACATGCTTTTTCTTACATTCGATCAGATATCTACTAAACATTTTGGTTGTCCTTAACATTGTTATGACAATATTCGAAGGTTATAAGATGTCCTTCAAGATGGTGGTATTGCTATGTCGATATCCTTAACGGTCCTTGAGATATTGACATTAAAGTTATTCTCCAGCGTACATTAGCACATGCTTTTTCTTACATTCTATCAAATATCTGCTGAATATTTCGGTCTTCCTATGTCGACAACCTTAACCATTCTCGAGATATTGACATTTGAATTGTGCTCCCGCATACTTTAGTGTATGCTTTTTCTCCATTTCTATCAAATATCTGCTGAACAGTTTGGTTGTCCATAGCATTGTTATGACAATAATTGAAGGCTATAAGCTGTCCTTCAAGATGGTGGTATTGCTATGTCGATATCCTTAACGGTTCTCGAGATATTGACATTAAAGTTACTCTCCAGCGTACATTAATACATGCTTTTTCTTACATTCGATCAAATATCTACTGAACATTTTGGTTGTCCTAAGTGTTGTTATAGCAATATTTGAAGGTTATAAGATGTTCTTCAAGATGGTGGTCTTGCTATCTCGATAACCTTAACGGTTCTCGAGATATTGACATTAGAGTTATTCTCCAGCGTACATTAGTACATGCTTTTTCTTACATTCGATCAAATATCTGCTGAACAGTTTGGTTGTCCATAGCATTGTTATGACAATAATTGAAGGCTATAAGCTGTCCTTCAAGATGGTGGTATTGCTATGTCGATATCCTTAACGGTCCTTGAGATATTGACATTAAAGTTATTCTCCAGCGTACATTAGCACATGCTTTTTCTTACATTCTATCAAATATCTGCTGAATATTTCGGTTGTCCTTATTATTGTTATAGCAATCTTTGTAGCATATAAGATGTCCTACACGATGGTGGTCTTGCTATGTCGACAACCTTAACCATTCTCGAGATATTGACATTTGAATTGTGTTCCCGCATACTTTAGTGTATGCTTTTTCTCCATTTCTATCAAATATCTGCTGAACAGTTTGGTTGTTCATAGCATTGTTATGACAATATTCGAGTTATAAGATGTCCTTCAAGATGGTGGTATTGCTATGTCGATATCCGTAACGGTTCTCGAGATATTGACATTAAAGTTACTCTCCAGCGTACATTACTACATGCTTTTTCTTACATTCGATCAAATATCTACTGAACATTTTGATTGTCCTTAGTATTGTTATAGCAATATTTGAAGGTTATAAGATGTTCTTCAAGATGGTGGTCTTGCTATTTTGGTTGTCCTTAACATTGTTATGACACTATTCGAAGGTTATAAGATGTCCTTCAAGATGGTGGTATTGCTATGTCGATATCCTTAACGGTCCTTGAGATATTGACATTAAAGTTATTCTCCAGCGTACATTAGCACATGCTTTTTCTTACATTCTATCAAATATCTGCTGAATATTTCGGTCTTCCTATGTCGACAACCTTAACCATTCTCGAGATATTGACATTTGAATTGTGCTCCCGCATACTTTAGTGTATGCTTTTTCTCCATTTCTATCAAATATCTGCTGAACAGTTTGGTTGTCCATAGCATTGTTATGACAATAATTGAAGGCTATAAGCTGTCCTTCAAGATGGTGGTATTGCTATGTCGATATCCTTAACGGTTCTCGAGATATTGACATTAAAGTTACTCTCCAGCGTACATTAATACATGCTTTTTCTTACATTCGATCAAATATCTACTGAACATTTTGGTTGTCCTAAGTGTTGTTATAGCAATATTTGAAGGTTATAAGATGTTCTTCAAGATGGTGGTCTTGCTATCTCGATAACCTTAACGGTTCTCGAGATATTGACATTAGAGTTATTCTCCAGCGTACATTAGTACATGCTTTTTCTTACATTCGATCAAATATCTGCTGAACAGTTTGGTTGTCCATAGCATTGTTATGACAATAATTGAAGGCTATAAGCTGTCCTTCAAGATGGTGGTATTGCTATGTCGATATCCTTAACGGTCCTTGAGATATTGACATTAAAGTTATTCTCCAGCGTACATTAGCACATGCTTTTTCTTACATTCTATCAAATATCTGCTGAATATTTCGGTTGTCCTTATTATTGTTATAGCAATCTTTGTAGCATATAAGATGTCCTACACGATGGTGGTCTTGCTATGTCGACAACCTTAACCATTCTCGAGATATTGACATTTGAATTGTGTTCCCGCATACTTTAGTGTATGCTTTTTCTCCATTTCTATCAAATATCTGCTGAACAGTTTGGTTGTTCATAGCATTGTTATGACAATATTCGAGTTATAAGATGTCCTTCAAGATGGTGGTATTGCTATGTCGATATCCGTAACGGTTCTCGAGATATTGACATTAAAGTTACTCTCCAGCGTACATTAGTACATGCTTTTTCTTACATTCGATCAAATATCTACTGAACATTTTGATTGTCCTTAGTATTGTTATAGCAATATTTGAAGGTTATAAGATGTTCTTCAAGATGGTGGTCTTGCTATTTTGGTTGTCCTTAACATTGTTATGACACTATTCGAAGGTTATAAGATGTCCTTCAAGATGGTGGTATTGCTATGTCGATATCCTTAACGGTCCTTGAGATATTGACATTAAAGTTATTCTCCAGCGTACATTAGCACATGCTTTTTCTTACATTCTATCAAATATCTGCTGAATATTTCGGTCTTCCTATGTCGACAACCTTAACCATTCTCGAGATATTGACATTTGAATTGTGCTCCCGCATACTTTAGTGTATGCTTTTTCTCCATTTCTATCAAATATCTGCTGAACAGTTTGGTTGTCCATAGCATTGTTATGACAATAATTGAAGGCTATAAGCTGTCCTTCAAGATGGTGGTATTGCTATGTCGATATCCTTAACGGTTCTCGAGATATTGACATTAAAGTTACTCTCCAGCGTACATTAATACATGCTTTTTCTTACATTCGATCAAATATCTACTGAACATTTTGGTTGTCCTAAGTGTTGTTATAGCAATATTTGAAGGTTATAAGATGTTCTTCAAGATGGTGGTCTTGCTATCTCGATAACCTTAACGGTTCTCGAGATATTGACATTAGAGTTATTCTCCAGCGTACATTAGTACATGCTTTTTCTTACATTCGATCAAATATCTGCTGAACAGTTTGGTTGTCCATAGCATTGTTATGACAATAATTGAAGGCTATAAGCTGTCCTTCAAGATGGTGGTATTGCTATGTCGATATCCTTAACGGTCCTTGAGATATTGACATTAAAGTTATTCTCCAGCGTACATTAGCACATGCTTTTTCTTACATTCTATCAAATATCTGCTGAATATTTCGGTTGTCCTTATTATTGTTATAGCAATCTTTGTAGCATATAAGATGTCCTACACGATGGTGGTCTTGCTATGTCGACAACCTTAACCATTCTCGAGATATTGACATTTGAATTGTGTTCCCGCATACTTTAGTGTATGCTTTTTCTCCATTTCTATCAAATATCTGCTGAACAGTTTGGTTGTTCATAGCATTGTTATGACAATATTCGAGTTATAAGATGTCCTTCAAGATGGTGGTATTGCTATGTCGATATCCGTAACGGTTCTCGAGATATTGACATTAAAGTTACTCTCCAGCGTACATTAGTACATGCTTTTTCTTACATTCGATCAAATATCTACTGAACATTTTGATTGTCCTTAGTATTGTTATAGCAATATTTGAAGGTTATAAGATGTTCTTCAAGATGGTGGTCTTGCTATCTCAATAACCTTAACGGTTCTCGAGATATTGACATTAGAGTTATTCTCCAGCGTACATTAGTACATGCTTTTTCTTACATTCGATCAAATATCTACTGAACATTTTGGTTGTCCTAAGTGTTATTATAGCAATATTTGAAGGTTATAAGATGTCCTTCAATATGGTGGTCTTGATATGTCGATAACCTTAACGGTCTTTGGGATATTAACATTAAAGTTACTCTCCGGCGTACATTAGTACATGCTTTTTCTTACATTCTATCAAATATCTGCTGAATATTTCGGTTGTCCTTAGTATTGTTATAGGAATCTTTATAGCATATAAGATGTCCTTCACGATGGTGGTCTTGCTATGTCGACAACCTTAACCATTCTCGAGATATTGAGATTTGAATTGTGCTCCCGCATACTTTAGTGTATGCTTTTTCTCCATTTCTATCAAATATCTACTGAACAGTTTACTTGTCCATAGCATTGTTATGACAACATTCGAAGGTTATAAGATGTCCTTCAAGATGGTGGTATTGCTATGTCGATATCCTTAACGGTCCTTGAGATATTGACATTAAAGTTATTCTCCAGCGTACATTAGCACATGCTTTTTCTTACATTCTATCAAATATCTGCTGAATATTTCGGTTGTCCTTATTATTGTTATAGCAATCTTTGTAGCATATAAGATGTTCTTCAAGATGGTGGTCTTGCTATCTCGATAACCTTAACGGTCCTTGGGATATTAACATTAAAGTTACTCTCCAGCGTACATTAGTACATGTTTTTTCTTACATTCTATCAAATATCTACTGAACATTTTGGTTGTCCTTAGTATTGTTATAGCAATATTTGAAGGTTATAAGATGTCGTTCAATATGGTGGTCTTGCTATCTCGATAACCTTAACGGTTCTCGAGATATTGACATTAGAGTTATTCTCCAGCGTACATTAGTACATGCTTTTTCTTACATTCTATCAAATATCTGCTGAATATTTCGGTTGTCCTTAGTATTTTTATAGCAATATTTGAAGGTTATAAGATGTTCTTCAAGATGGTGGTCTTGCTATCTCGATAACCTTAACGGTTCTCGAGATATTGACATTAGAGTTATTCTCCAGCGTACATTAGTACATGCTTTTTCTTATACTCGATCAAATATCTACTGAACATTTTGGTTGTCCTTAGTATTGTTATAGCAATATTTGAAGATTATAAGATGTCCTTCAATATGGTGGTCTTCAATATAGTGGTTCTCAAGATATTGACATTAGAGTTATTCTCCAGCGTACATGCTTTTTCTTACATTATATCAAATATCTGCTGAATATTTCAGTCGTCTTAAGTATTGATATAGCAATATTTGAAGGCTATAAGATGTCCTTCAAGATGGTGGTATTGCTATGTCGATATCCTTAACGGTCCTTGAGATATTGACATTAAAGTTATTCTCCAGCGTACATTAGCACATGCTTTTTCTTACATTCTATCAAATATCTGCTGAATATTTCGGTTGTCCTTATTATTGTTATAGCAATCTTTGTAGCATATAAGATGTTCTTCAAGATGGTGGTCTTGCTATCTCGATAACCTTAACGGTCCTTGGGATATTAACATTAAAGTTACTCTCCAGCGTACATTAGTACATGTTTTTTCTTACATTCTATCAAATATCTACTGAACATTTTGGTTGTCCTTAGTATTGTTATAGCAATATTTGAAGGTTATAAGATGTCGTTCAATATGGTGGTCTTGCTATCTCGATAACCTTAACGGTTCTCGAGATATTGACATTAGAGTTATTCTCCAGCGTACATTAGTACATGCTTTTTCTTACATTCTATCAAATATCTGCTGAATATTTCGGTTGTCCTTAGTATTTTTATAGCAATATTTGAAGGTTATAAGATGTTCTTCAAGATGGTGGTCTTGCTATCTCGATAACCTTAACGGTTCTCGAGATATTGACATTAGAGTTATTCTCCAGCGTACATTAGTACATGCTTTTTCTTACATTCGATCAAATATCTGCTGAACAGTTTGGTTGTCCATAGCATTGTTATGACAATAATTGAAGGCTATAAGCTGTCCTTCAAGATGGTGGTATTGCTATGTCGATATCCTTAACGGTCCTTGAGATATTGACATTAAAGTTATTCTCCAGCGTACATTAGCACATGCTTTTTCTTACATTCTATCAAATATCTGCTGAATATTTCGGTTGTCCTTATTATTGTTATAGCAATCTTTGTAGCATATAAGATGTCCTACACGATGGTGGTCTTGCTATGTCGACAACCTTAACCATTCTCGAGATATTGACATTTGAATTGTGTTCCCGCATACTTTAGTGTATGCTTTTTCTCCATTTCTATCAAATATCTGCTGAACAGTTTGGTTGTTCATAGCATTGTTATGACAATATTCGAGTTATAAGATGTCCTTCAAGATGGTGGTATTGCTATGTCGATATCCGTAACGGTTCTCGAGATATTGACATTAAAGTTACTCTCCAGCGTACATTAGTACATGCTTTTTCTTACATTCGATCAAATATCTACTGAACATTTTGATTGTCCTTAGTATTGTTATAGCAATATTTGAAGGTTATAAGATGTTCTTCAAGATGGTGGTCTTGCTATCTCAATAACCTTAACGGTTCTCGAGATATTGACATTAGAGTTATTCTCCAGCGTACATTAGTACATGCTTTTTCTTACATTCGATCAAATATCTACTGAACATTTTGGTTGTCCTAAGTGTTATTATAGCAATATTTGAAGGTTATAAGATGTCCTTCAATATGGTGGTCTTGATATGTCGATAACCTTAACGGTCTTTGGGATATTAACATTAAAGTTACTCTCCGGCGTACATTAGTACATGCTTTTTCTTACATTCTATCAAATATCTGCTGAATATTTCGGTTGTCCTTAGTATTGTTATAGGAATCTTTATAGCATATAAGATGTCCTTCACGATGGTGGTCTTGCTATGTCGACAACCTTAACCATTCTCGAGATATTGAGATTTGAATTGTGCTCCCGCATACTTTAGTGTATGCTTTTTCTCCATTTCTATCAAATATCTACTGAACAGTTTACTTGTCCATAGCATTGTTATGACAACATTCGAAGGTTATAAGATGTCCTTCAAGATGGTGGTATTGCTATGTCGATATCCTTAACGGTCCTTGAGATATTGACATTAAAGTTATTCTCCAGCGTACATTAGCACATGCTTTTTCTTACATTCTATCAAATATCTGCTGAATATTTCGGTTGTCCTTATTATTGTTATAGCAATCTTTGTAGCATATAAGATGTTCTTCAAGATGGTGGTCTTGCTATCTCGATAACCTTAACGGTCCTTGGGATATTAACATTAAAGTTACTCTCCAGCGTACATTAGTACATGTTTTTTCTTACATTCTATCAAATATCTACTGAACATTTTGGTTGTCCTTAGTATTGTTATAGCAATATTTGAAGGTTATAAGATGTCGTTCAATATGGTGGTCTTGCTATCTCGATAACCTTAACGGTTCTCGAGATATTGACATTAGAGTTATTCTCCAGCGTACATTAGTACATGCTTTTTCTTACATTCTATCAAATATCTGCTGAATATTTCGGTTGTCCTTAGTATTTTTATAGCAATATTTGAAGGTTATAAGATGTTCTTCAAGATGGTGGTCTTGCTATCTCGATAACCTTAACGGTTCTCGAGATATTGACATTAGAGTTATTCTCCAGCGTACATTAGTACATGCTTTTTCTTATACTCGATCAAATATCTACTGAACATTTTGGTTGTCCTTAGTATTGTTATAGCAATATTTGAAGATTATAAGATGTCCTTCAATATGGTGGTCTTCAATATAGTGGTTCTCAAGATATTGACATTAGAGTTATTCTCCAGCGTACATGCTTTTTCTTACATTATATCAAATATCTGCTGAATATTTCAGTCGTCTTAAGTATTGATATAGCAATATTTGAAGGCTATAAGATGTCCTTCAAGATGGTGGTATTGCTATGTCGATATCCTTAACGGTCCTTGAGATATTGACATTAAAGTTATTCTCCAGCGTACATTAGCACATGCTTTTTCTTACATTCTATCAAATATCTACTGAACATTTTGGTTGTCCTTAGTATTGTTATAGCAATATTTGAAGGTTATAAGATGTCGTTCAAGATGGTGGTCTTGCTATCTCGATAACCTTAACGGTTCTCGAGATATTGACATTAGAGTTATTCTCCAGCGTACATTAGTACATGCTTTTTCTTACATTCGATCAAATATCTACTAAACATTTTGGTTGTCCTTAGCATTGTTATGACAATATTCGAAGGTTATAAGATGTCCTTCAAGATGGTGGTATTGCTATGTCGATATCCTTAACGGTCCTTGAGATATTGACATTAAAGTTACTCTCCAGCGTACGTTAGTACATGCTTTTTCTTACATTCTATCATATATCTGCTGAATATATCGGTTGTCCTTAGTATTTTTATAGCAGTATTTGAAGGTTATAAGATGTCCTTCACCATGGTGGTCTTGCTATGTCGACAACCTTAACGGTTCTCGAGATATTGACATTGGAATTATTCCTCAGCGTACTTTAATATATGTACCTATATGCTTTTTCTTACATTCGATCAAATATCTACTGAACATTTTGGTTGTCCTTAGTATTGTTATAACAATATTTGAAGGTTATAAAATGTCCTTCACCATGGTGGTCTTGCTATGTCGACAACCTTAACGGTACTCGAGATATTGACATTGGAATTATTCCTCAGCGTACTTTAATATACCTATATGCTTTTTCTTACATTCTGTCAAATATCTTCTGAACATTCTGGTTGTCCTTAGTACTGTTATAGCAATATTTGAAGGTTATAAGATGTTCTTCAAGATGGTGGTCTTGCTATGTCGACAACCTTAACGGTTCTCGAGATATTGACATTGGAATTATTCCTCAGCGTACTTTAATATACCTATATGCTTTTTCTTACATTCTGTCAAATATCTTCTGAACATTCTGGTTGTCCTTAGTACTGTTATAGCAATATTTGAAGGTTATAAAATGTCCTTCACCATGGTGGTCTTGCTATGTCGACAACCTTAACGGTTCTCGAGATATTGACATTGGAATTATTCCTCAGCGTACTTTAATATACCTATATGCTTTTTCTTACATTCTGTCAAATATCTTCTGAACATTCTGGTTGTCCTTAGTACTGTTATAGCAATATTTGAAGGTTATAAGATGTTCTTCAAGATGGTGGTCTTGCTACCTCGATAACCTTAACGGTTCTCGAGATATTGACATTAGAGTTATTCTCCAGCGTACATTAGTACATGCTTTTTCTTACATTCGATCAAATATCTACTGAACATTTTGGTTGTCCTAAGTGTTGTTATAGCAATATTTGAAGGTTATAAGATGTCCTTCAATATGGTGGTCTTGATATGTCGATAACCTTAACGGTCTTTGGGATATTAACATTAAAGTTATTCTCCAGCGTACATTAGCACATGCTTTTTCTTACATTCTATCAAATATCTGCTGAATATTTCGGTTGTCCTTATTATTGTTATAGCAATCTTTGTAGCATATAAGATGTCCTTCACGATGGTGGTCTTGTTATGTCGACAACCTTAACCATTCTCGAGATATTGACATTTGAATTGTGTTCCCGCATACTTTAGTGAATGTTTTTTCTCCATTTCTATCAAATATCTGCTGAACAGTTTGGTTGTCCATAGCATTGTTATGACAATATTCGATAACAATACTGTTATAGCAATATTTGAAGGTTATAAGATGTTCTTTAAGATGGTGGTCTTGATATGTCGATAACCTTAACGGATCTCGAGATATTGACATTAGACTTATTCTCCAGCGTACATTAGTACATGCTTTTTCTTACATTCTATCAAATATCTGCTGAATATTTCGGTTGTCCTTAGTATTTTTATAGCAATATTTGAAGGTTATAAGATGTTCTTCAAGATGGTGGTCTTGCTATCTCGATAACCTTAACGGTTCTCGAGATATTGACATTAGAGTTATTCTCCAGCGTACATTAGTACATGTTTTTTCTTACATTCTATCAAATATCTACTGAATATTTTGGTTGTCCTTAGTATTGTTATAGCAATATTTGAAGGTTATAAGATGTCCTTCAAGATGGTGGTCTTGCTATCTCGATAACCTTAACGGTTCTCGAGATATTGACATTAGAGTTATTCTCCAGCGTACATTAGTACATGCTTTTTCTTACATTCGATCAAATATCTACTGAACATTTTGGTTGTCCTTAGTATTGTTATAGCAATATTTGAAGGCTATAAGATGTCCTTCAAGATGGTGGTATTGCTATGTCGATAACCTTAACGGTTCTCGAGATATTGACATTAGAGTTATTCTCCAGCGTACATTAGCACATGCTTTTTCTTACATTCTATCAAATATCTGCTGAATATTTCGGTCTTCCTATGTCGACAACCTTAACCATTCTCGAGATATTGACATTTGAATTGTGCTCCCGCATACTTTAGTGTATGCTTTTTCTCCATTTCTATCAAATATCTGCTGAACAGTTTGGTTGTCCATAGCATTGTTATGACAATAATTGAAGGCTATAAGCTGTCCTTCAAGATGGTGGTATTGCTATGTCGATATCCTTAACGGTCCTTGAGATATTGACATTAAAGTTATTCTCCAGCGTACATTAGCACATGCTTTTTCTTACATTCTATCAAATATCTGCTGAATATTTCGGTCTTCCTATGTCGACAACCTTAACCATTCTCGAGATATTGACATTTGAATTGTGCTCCCGCATACTTTAGTGTATGCTTTTTCTCCATTTCTATCAAATATCTGCTGAACAGTTTGGTTGTCCATAGCATTGTTATGACAATAATTGAAGGCTATAAGCTGTCCTTCAAGATGGTGGTATTGCTATGTCGATATCCTTAACGGTTCTCGAGATATTGACATTAAAGTTACTCTCCAGCGTACATTAATACATGCTTTTTCTTACATTCTGTCAAATATCTTCTGAACATTTTGGTTGTCCTTAGTATTGTTATAGCAATATTTGAAGGCTATAAGATGTCCTTCAAGATGGTGGTATTGCTATCTCGATAACCTTAACGGTTCTCGAGATATTGACATTAGAGTTATTCTCCAGCGTACATTAGTACATGCTTTTTCTTACATTCGATCAAATATCTACTGAACATTTTGGTTGTCCTAAGTGTTGTTATAGCAATATTTGAAGGTTATAAGATGTCCTTCAATATGGTGGTCTTGATATGTCGATAACCTTAACGGTCTTTGGGATATTAACATTAAAGTTATTCTCCAGCGTACATTAGCACATGCTTTTTCTTACATTCTATCAAATATCTGCTGAATACTTCGGTTGTCCTTATTATTGTTATAGCAATCTTTGTAGCATATAAGATGTCCTTCACGATGGTGGTCTTGTTATGTCGACAACCTTAACCATTCTCGAGATATTGACATTTGAATTGTGTTCCCGCATACTTTAGTGAATGTTTTTTCTCCATTTCTATCAAATATCTGCTGAACAGTTTGGTTGTCCATAGCATTGTTATGACAATATTCGAGTTATAAGATGTCCTTCAAGATGGTGGTATTGCTATGTCGATATCCGTAACGGTTCTCGAGATATTGACATTAAAGTTACTCTCCAGCGTACATTAATACATGCTTTTTCTTACATTCGATCAAATATCTACTGAACATTTTGATTGTCCTTAGTATTGTTATAGCAATATTTGAAGGTTATAAGATGTCCTTCAAGATGGTGGTCTTACTATCTCCATAGCCTTAACGGTTCTCGAGATATTGACATTAGAGTTATTCTCCAGCGTACATTAGTACATGCTTTTTCTTACATTCGATCAGATATCTACTAAACATTTTGGTTGTCCTTAACATTGTTATGACAATATTCGAAGGTTATAAGATGTCCTTCAAGATGGTGGTATTGCTATGTCGATATCCTTAACGGTCCTTGAGATATTGACATTAAAGTTATTCTCCAGCGTACATTAGCACATGCTTTTTCTTACATTCTATCAAATATCTGCTGAATATTTCGGTCTTCCTATGTCGACAACCTTAACCATTCTCGAGATATTGACATTTGAATTGTGCTCCCGCATACTTTAGTGTATGCTTTTTCTCCATTTCTATCAAATATCTGCTGAACAGTTTGGTTGTCCATAGCATTGTTATGACAATAATTGAAGGCTATAAGCTGTCCTTCAAGATGGTGGTATTGCTATGTCGATATCCTTAACGGTTCTCGAGATATTGACATTAAAGTTACTCTCCAGCGTACATTAATACATGCTTTTTCTTACATTCGATCAAATATCTACTGAACATTTTGGTTGTCCTAAGTGTTGTTATAGCAATATTTGAAGGTTATAAGATGTTCTTCAAGATGGTGGTCTTGCTATCTCGATAACCTTAACGGTTCTCGAGATATTGACATTAGAGTTATTCTCCAGCGTACATTAGTACATGCTTTTTCTTACATTCGATCAAATATCTGCTGAACAGTTTGGTTGTCCATAGCATTGTTATGACAATAATTGAAGGCTATAAGCTGTCCTTCAAGATGGTGGTATTGCTATGTCGATATCCTTAACGGTCCTTGAGATATTGACATTAAAGTTATTCTCCAGCGTACATTAGCACATGCTTTTTCTTACATTCTATCAAATATCTGCTGAATATTTCGGTTGTCCTTATTATTGTTATAGCAATCTTTGTAGCATATAAGATGTCCTACACGATGGTGGTCTTGCTATGTCGACAACCTTAACCATTCTCGAGATATTGACATTTGAATTGTGTTCCCGCATACTTTAGTGTATGCTTTTTCTCCATTTCTATCAAATATCTGCTGAACAGTTTGGTTGTTCATAGCATTGTTATGACAATATTCGAGTTATAAGATGTCCTTCAAGATGGTGGTATTGCTATGTCGATATCCGTAACGGTTCTCGAGATATTGACATTAAAGTTACTCTCCAGCGTACATTAGTACATGCTTTTTCTTACATTCGATCAAATATCTACTGAACATTTTGATTGTCCTTAGTATTGTTATAGCAATATTTGAAGGTTATAAGATGTTCTTCAAGATGGTGGTCTTGCTATTTTGGTTGTCCTTAACATTGTTATGACACTATTCGAAGGTTATAAGATGTCCTTCAAGATGGTGGTATTGCTATGTCGATATCCTTAACGGTCCTTGAGATATTGACATTAAAGTTATTCTCCAGCGTACATTAGCACATGCTTTTTCTTACATTCTATCAAATATCTGCTGAATATTTCGGTCTTCCTATGTCGACAACCTTAACCATTCTCGAGATATTGACATTTGAATTGTGCTCCCGCATACTTTAGTGTATGCTTTTTCTCCATTTCTATCAAATATCTGCTGAACAGTTTGGTTGTCCATAGCATTGTTATGACAATAATTGAAGGCTATAAGCTGTCCTTCAAGATGGTGGTATTGCTATGTCGATATCCTTAACGGTTCTCGAGATATTGACATTAAAGTTACTCTCCAGCGTACATTAATACATGCTTTTTCTTACATTCGATCAAATATCTACTGAACATTTTGGTTGTCCTAAGTGTTGTTATAGCAATATTTGAAGGTTATAAGATGTTCTTCAAGATGGTGGTCTTGCTATCTCGATAACCTTAACGGTTCTCGAGATATTGACATTAGAGTTATTCTCCAGCGTACATTAGTACATGCTTTTTCTTACATTCGATCAAATATCTGCTGAACAGTTTGGTTGTCCATAGCATTGTTATGACAATAATTGAAGGCTATAAGCTGTCCTTCAAGATGGTGGTATTGCTATGTCGATATCCTTAACGGTCCTTGAGATATTGACATTAAAGTTATTCTCCAGCGTACATTAGCACATGCTTTTTCTTACATTCTATCAAATATCTGCTGAATATTTCGGTTGTCCTTATTATTGTTATAGCAATCTTTGTAGCATATAAGATGTCCTACACGATGGTGGTCTTGCTATGTCGACAACCTTAACCATTCTCGAGATATTGACATTTGAATTGTGTTCCCGCATACTTTAGTGTATGCTTTTTCTCCATTTCTATCAAATATCTGCTGAACAGTTTGGTTGTTCATAGCATTGTTATGACAATATTCGAGTTATAAGATGTCCTTCAAGATGGTGGTATTGCTATGTCGATATCCGTAACGGTTCTCGAGATATTGACATTAAAGTTACTCTCCAGCGTACATTAGTACATGCTTTTTCTTACATTCGATCAAATATCTACTGAACATTTTGATTGTCCTTAGTATTGTTATAGCAATATTTGAAGGTTATAAGATGTTCTTCAAGATGGTGGTCTTGCTATCTCGATAACCTTAACGGTTCTCGAGATATTGACATTAGAGTTATTCTCCAGCGTACATTAGTACATGCTTTTTCTTACATTCGATCAAATATCTACTGAACATTTTGGTTGTCCTAAGTGTTATTATAGCAATATTTGAAGGTTATAAGATGTCCTTCAATATGGTGGTCTTGATATGTCGATAACCTTAACGGTCTTTGGGATATTAACATTAAAGTTACTCTCCGGCGTACATTAGTACATGCTTTTTCTTACATTCAATCAAATATCTGCTGAATATTTCGGTTGTCCTTAGTATTGTTATAGGAATCTTTATAGCATATAAGATGTCCTTCACGATGGTGGTCTTGCTATGTCGACAACCTTAACCATTCTCGAGATATTGAGATTTGAATTGTGCTCCCGCATACTTTAGTGTATGCTTTTTCTCCATTTCTATCAAATATCTACTGAACAGTTTACTTGTCCATAGCATTGTTATGACAACATTCGAAGGTTATAAGATGTCCTTCAAGATGGTGGTATTGCTATGTCGATATCCTTAACGGTCCTTGAGATATTGACATTAAAGTTATTCTCCAGCGTACATTAGCACATGCTTTTTCTTACATTCTATCAAATATCTGCTGAATATTTCGGTTGTCCTTATTATTGTTATAGCAATCTTTGTAGCATATAAGATGTTCTTCAAGATGGTGGTCTTGCTATCTCGATAACCTTAACGGTCCTTGGGATATTAACATTAAAGTTACTCTCCAGCGTACATTAGTACATGTTTTTTCTTACATTCTATCAAATATCTACTGAACATTTTGGTTGTCCTTAGTATTGTTATAGCAATATTTGAAGGTTATAAGATGTCGTTCAAGATGGTGGTCTTGCTATCTCGATAACCTTAACGGTTCTCGAGATATTGACATTAGAGTTATTCTCCAGCGTACATTAGTACATGCTTTTTCTTACATTCTATCAAATATCTGCTGAATATTTCGGTTGTCCTTAGTATTTTTATAGCAATATTTGAAGGTTATAAGATGTTCTTCAAGATGGTGGTCTTGCTATCTCGATAACCTTAACGGTTCTCGAGATATTGACATTAGAGTTATTCTCCAGCGTACATTAGTACATGCTTTTTCTTATACTCGATCAAATATCTACTGAACATTTTGGTTGTCCTTAGTATTGTTATAGCAATATTTGAAGGTTATAAGATGTCCTTCAATATGGTGGTCTTCAATATAGTGGTTCTCAAGATATTGACATTAGAGTTATTCTCCAGCGTACATGCTTTTTCTTACATTCTATCAAATATCTGCTGAATATTTCAGTCGTCTTAAGTATTGATATAGCAATATTTGAAGGCTATAAGATGTCCTTCAAGATGGTGGTATTGCTATGTCGATATCCTTAACGGTCCTTGAGATATTGACATTAAAGTTATTCTCCAGCGTACATTAGCACATGCTTTTTCTTACATTCTATCAAATATCTACTGAACATTTTGGTTGTCCTTAGTATTGTTATAGCAATATTTGAAGGTTATAAGATGTCGTTCAAGATGGTGGTCTTGCTATCTCGATAACCTTAACGGTTCTCGAGATATTGACATTAGAGTTATTCTCCAGCGTACATTAGTACATGCTTTTTCTTACATTCGATCAAATATCTACTAAACATTTTGGTTGTCCTTAGCATTGTTATGACAATATTCGAAGGTTATAAGATGTCCTTCAAGATGGTGGTATTGCTATGTCGATATCCTTAACGGTCCTTGAGATATTGACATTAAAGTTACTCTCCAGCGTACGTTAGTACATGCTTTTTCTTACATTCTATCATATATCTGCTGAATATATCGGTTGTCCTTAGTATTTTTATAGCAGTATTTGAAGGTTATAAGATGTCCTTCACCATGGTGGTCTTGCTATGTCGACAACCTTAACGGTTCTCGAGATATTGACATTGGAATTATTCCTCAGCGTACTTTAATATATGTACCTATATGCTTTTTCTTACATTCGATCAAATATCTACTGAACATTTTGGTTGTCCTTAGTATTGTTATAACAATATTTGAAGGTTATAAAATGTCCTTCACCATGGTGGTCTTGCTATGTCGACAACCTTAACGGTACTCGAGATATTGACATTGGAATTATTCCTCAGCGTACTTTAATATACCTATATGCTTTTTCTTACATTCTGTCAAATATCTTCTGAACATTCTGGTTGTCCTTAGTACTGTTATAGCAATATTTGAAGGTTATAAGATGTTCTTCAAGATGGTGGTCTTGCTATGTCGACAACCTTAACGGTTCTCGAGATATTGACATTGGAATTATTCCTCAGCGTACTTTAATATACCTATATGCTTTTTCTTACATTCTGTCAAATATCTTCTGAACATTCTGGTTGTCCTTAGTACTGTTATAGCAATATTTGAAGGTTATAAAATGTCCTTCACCATGGTGGTCTTGCTATGTCGACAACCTTAACGGTTCTCGAGATATTGACATTGGAATTATTCCTCAGCGTACTTTAATATACCTATATGCTTTTTCTTACATTCTGTCAAATATCTTCTGAACATTCTGGTTGTCCTTAGTACTGTTATAGCAATATTTGAAGGTTATAAGATGTTCTTCAAGATGGTGGTCTTGCTATCTCGATAACCTTAACGGTTCTCGAGATATTGACATTAGAGTTATTCTCCAGCGTACATTAGTACATGCTTTTTCTTACATTCGATCAAATATCTACTGAACATTTTGGTTGTCCTAAGTGTTGTTATAGCAATATTTGAAGGTTATAAGATGTCCTTCAATATGGTGGTCTTGATATGTCGATAACCTTAACGGTCTTTGGGATATTAACATTAAAGTTATTCTCCAGCGTACATTAGCACATGCTTTTTCTTACATTCTATCAAATATCTGCTGAATATTTCGGTTGTCCTTATTATTGTTATAGCAATCTTTGTAGCATATAAGATGTCCTTCACGATGGTGGTCTTGTTATGTCGACAACCTTAACCATTCTCGAGATATTGACATTTGAATTGTGTTCCCGCATACTTTAGTGAATGTTTTTTCTCCATTTCTATCAAATATCTGCTGAACAGTTTGGTTGTCCATAGCATTGTTATGACAATATTCGATAACAATACTGTTATAGCAATATTTGAAGGTTATAAGATGTTCTTTAAGATGGTGGTCTTGATATGTCGATAACCTTAACGGATCTCGAGATATTGACATTAGACTTATTCTCCAGCGTACATTAGTACATGCTTTTTCTTACATTCTATCAAATATCTGCTGAATATTTCGGTTGTCCTTAGTATTTTTATAGCAATATTTGAAGGTTATAAGATGTTCTTCAAGATGGTGGTCTTGCTATCTCGATAACCTTAACGGTTCTCGAGATATTGACATTAGAGTTATTCTCCAGCGTACATTAGTACATGTTTTTTCTTACATTCTATCAAATATCTACTGAATATTTTGGTTGTCCTTAGTATTGTTATAGCAATATTTGAAGGTTATAAGATGTCCTTCAAGATGGTGGTCTTGCTATCTCGATAACCTTAACGGTTCTCGAGATATTGACATTAGAGTTATTCTCCAGCGTACATTAGTACATGCTTTTTCTTACATTCGATCAAATATCTACTGAACATTTTGGTTGTCCTTAGTATTGTTATAGCAATATTTGAAGGCTATAAGATGTCCTTCAAGATGGTGGTATTGCTATGTCGATAACCTTAACGGTTCTCGAGATATTGACATTAGAGTTATTCTCCAGCGTACATTAGCACATGCTTTTTCTTACATTCTATCAAATATCTGCTGAATATTTCGGTCTTCCTATGTCGACAACCTTAACCATTCTCGAGATATTGACATTTGAATTGTGCTCCCGCATACTTTAGTGTATGCTTTTTCTCCATTTCTATCAAATATCTGCTGAACAGTTTGGTTGTCCATAGCATTGTTATGACAATAATTGAAGGCTATAAGCTGTCCTTCAAGATGGTGGTATTGCTATGTCGATAACCTTAACGGTTCTCGAGATATTGACATTAGAGTTATTCTCCAGCGTACATTAGCACATGCTTTTTCTTACATTCTATCAAATATCTGCTGAATATTTCGGTCTTCCTATGTCGACAACCTTAACCATTCTCGAGATATTGACATTTGAATTGTGCTCCCGCATACTTTAGTGTATGCTTTTTCTCCATTTCTATCAAATATCTGCTGAACAGTTTGGTTGTCCATAGCATTGTTATGACAATAATTGAAGGCTATAAGCTGTCCTTCAAGATGGTGGTATTGCTATGTCGATATCCTTAACGGTTCTCGAGATATTGACATTAAAGTTACTCTCCAGCGTACATTAATACATGCTTTTTCTTACATTCTGTCAAATATCTTCTGAACATTTTGGTTGTCCTTAGTATTGTTATAGCAATATTTGAAGGCTATAAGATGTCCTTCAAGATGGTGGTATTGCTATCTCGATAACCTTAACGGTTCTCGAGATATTGACATTAGAGTTATTCTCCAGCGTACATTAGTACATGCTTTTTCTTACATTCGATCAAATATCTACTGAACATTTTGGTTGTCCTAAGTGTTGTTATAGCAATATTTGAAGGTTATAAGATGTCCTTCAATATGGTGGTCTTGATATGTCGATAACCTTAACGGTCTTTGGGATATTAACATTAAAGTTATTCTCCAGCGTACATTAGCACATGCTTTTTCTTACATTCTATCAAATATCTGCTGAATACTTCGGTTGTCCTTATTATTGTTATAGCAATCTTTGTAGCATATAAGATGTCCTTCACGATGGTGGTCTTGTTATGTCGACAACCTTAACCATTCTCGAGATATTGACATTTGAATTGTGTTCCCGCATACTTTAGTGAATGTTTTTTCTCCATTTCTATCAAATATCTGCTGAACAGTTTGGTTGTCCATAGCATTGTTATGACAATATTCGAGTTATAAGATGTCCTTCAAGATGGTGGTATTGCTATGTCGATATCCGTAACGGTTCTCGAGATATTGACATTAAAGTTACTCTCCAGCGTACATTAATACATGCTTTTTCTTACATTCGATCAAATATCTACTGAACATTTTGATTGTCCTTAGTATTGTTATAGCAATATTTGAAGGTTATAAGATGTCCTTCAAGATGGTGGTCTTACTATCTCCATAGCCTTAACGGTTCTCGAGATATTGACATTAGAGTTATTCTCCAGCGTACATTAGTACATGCTTTTTCTTACATTCGATCAGATATCTACTAAACATTTTGGTTGTCCTTAACATTGTTATGACAATATTCGAAGGTTATAAGATGTCCTTCAAGATGGTGGTATTGCTATGTCGATATCCTTAACGGTCCTTGAGATATTGACATTAAAGTTATTCTCCAGCGTACATTAGCACATGCTTTTTCTTACATTCTATCAAATATCTGCTGAATATTTCGGTCTTCCTATGTCGACAACCTTAACCATTCTCGAGATATTGACATTTGAATTGTGCTCCCGCATACTTTAGTGTATGCTTTTTCTCCATTTCTATCAAATATCTGCTGAACAGTTTGGTTGTCCATAGCATTGTTATGACAATAATTGAAGGCTATAAGCTGTCCTTCAAGATGGTGGTATTGCTATGTCGATATCCTTAACGGTTCTCGAGATATTGACATTAAAGTTACTCTCCAGCGTACATTAATACATGCTTTTTCTTACATTCGATCAAATATCTACTGAACATTTTGGTTGTCCTAAGTGTTGTTATAGCAATATTTGAAGGTTATAAGATGTTCTTCAAGATGGTGGTCTTGCTATCTCGATAACCTTAACGGTTCTCGAGATATTGACATTAGAGTTATTCTCCAGCGTACATTAGTACATGCTTTTTCTTACATTCGATCAAATATCTGCTGAACAGTTTGGTTGTCCATAGCATTGTTATGACAATAATTGAAGGCTATAAGCTGTCCTTCAAGATGGTGGTATTGCTATGTCGATATCCTTAACGGTCCTTGAGATATTGACATTAAAGTTATTCTCCAGCGTACATTAGCACATGCTTTTTCTTACATTCTATCAAATATCTGCTGAATATTTCGGTTGTCCTTATTATTGTTATAGCAATCTTTGTAGCATATAAGATGTCCTACACGATGGTGGTCTTGCTATGTCGACAACCTTAACCATTCTCGAGATATTGACATTTGAATTGTGTTCCCGCATACTTTAGTGTATGCTTTTTCTCCATTTCTATCAAATATCTGCTGAACAGTTTGGTTGTTCATAGCATTGTTATGACAATATTCGAGTTATAAGATGTCCTTCAAGATGGTGGTATTGCTATGTCGATATCCGTAACGGTTCTCGAGATATTGACATTAAAGTTACTCTCCAGCGTACATTAGTACATGCTTTTTCTTACATTCGATCAAATATCTACTGAACATTTTGATTGTCCTTAGTATTGTTATAGCAATATTTGAAGGTTATAAGATGTTCTTCAAGATGGTGGTCTTGCTATTTTGGTTGTCCTTAACATTGTTATGACACTATTCGAAGGTTATAAGATGTCCTTCAAGATGGTGGTATTGCTATGTCGATATCCTTAACGGTCCTTGAGATATTGACATTAAAGTTATTCTCCAGCGTACATTAGCACATGCTTTTTCTTACATTCTATCAAATATCTGCTGAATATTTCGGTCTTCCTATGTCGACAACCTTAACCATTCTCGAGATATTGACATTTGAATTGTGCTCCCGCATACTTTAGTGTATGCTTTTTCTCCATTTCTATCAAATATCTGCTGAACAGTTTGGTTGTCCATAGCATTGTTATGACAATAATTGAAGGCTATAAGCTGTCCTTCAAGATGGTGGTATTGCTATGTCGATATCCTTAACGGTTCTCGAGATATTGACATTAAAGTTACTCTCCAGCGTACATTAATACATGCTTTTTCTTACATTCGATCAAATATCTACTGAACATTTTGGTTGTCCTAAGTGTTGTTATAGCAATATTTGAAGGTTATAAGATGTTCTTCAAGATGGTGGTCTTGCTATCTCGATAACCTTAACGGTTCTCGAGATATTGACATTAGAGTTATTCTCCAGCGTACATTAGTACATGCTTTTTCTTACATTCGATCAAATATCTGCTGAACAGTTTGGTTGTCCATAGCATTGTTATGACAATAATTGAAGGCTATAAGCTGTCCTTCAAGATGGTGGTATTGCTATGTCGATATCCTTAACGGTCCTTGAGATATTGACATTAAAGTTATTCTCCAGCGTACATTAGCACATGCTTTTTCTTACATTCTATCAAATATCTGCTGAATATTTCGGTTGTCCTTATTATTGTTATAGCAATCTTTGTAGCATATAAGATGTCCTACACGATGGTGGTCTTGCTATGTCGACAACCTTAACCATTCTCGAGATATTGACATTTGAATTGTGTTCCCGCATACTTTAGTGTATGCTTTTTCTCCATTTCTATCAAATATCTGCTGAACAGTTTGGTTGTTCATAGCATTGTTATGACAATATTCGAGTTATAAGATGTCCTTCAAGATGGTGGTATTGCTATGTCGATATCCGTAACGGTTCTCGAGATATTGACATTAAAGTTACTCTCCAGCGTACATTAGTACATGCTTTTTCTTACATTCGATCAAATATCTACTGAACATTTTGATTGTCCTTAGTATTGTTATAGCAATATTTGAAGGTTATAAGATGTTCTTCAAGATGGTGGTCTTGCTATCTCGATAACCTTAACGGTTCTCGAGATATTGACATTAGAGTTATTCTCCAGCGTACATTAGTACATGCTTTTTCTTACATTCGATCAAATATCTACTGAACATTTTGGTTGTCCTAAGTGTTATTATAGCAATATTTGAAGGTTATAAGATGTCCTTCAATATGGTGGTCTTGATATGTCGATAACCTTAACGGTCTTTGGGATATTAACATTAAAGTTACTCTCCGGCGTACATTAGTACATGCTTTTTCTTACATTCTATCAAATATCTGCTGAATATTTCGGTTGTCCTTAGTATTGTTATAGGAATCTTTATAGCATATAAGATGTCCTTCACGATGGTGGTCTTGCTATGTCGACAACCTTAACCATTCTCGAGATATTGAGATTTGAATTGTGCTCCCGCATACTTTAGTGTATGCTTTTTCTCCATTTCTATCAAATATCTACTGAACAGTTTACTTGTCCATAGCATTGTTATGACAACATTCGAAGGTTATAAGATGTCCTTCAAGATGGTGGTATTGCTATGTCGATATCCTTAACGGTCCTTGAGATATTGACATTAAAGTTATTCTCCAGCGTACATTAGCACATGCTTTTTCTTACATTCTATCAAATATCTGCTGAATATTTCGGTTGTCCTTATTATTGTTATAGCAATCTTTGTAGCATATAAGATGTTCTTCAAGATGGTGGTCTTGCTATCTCGATAACCTTAACGGTCCTTGGGATATTAACATTAAAGTTACTCTCCAGCGTACATTAGTACATGTTTTTTCTTACATTCTATCAAATATCTACTGAACATTTTGGTTGTCCTTAGTATTGTTATAGCAATATTTGAAGGTTATAAGATGTCGTTCAAGATGGTGGTCTTGCTATCTCGATAACCTTAACGGTTCTCGAGATATTGACATTAGAGTTATTCTCCAGCGTACATTAGTACATGCTTTTTCTTACATTCTATCAAATATCTGCTGAATATTTCGGTTGTCCTTAGTATTTTTATAGCAATATTTGAAGGTTATAAGATGTTCTTCAAGATGGTGGTCTTGCTATCTCGATAACCTTAACGGTTCTCGAGATATTGACATTAGAGTTATTCTCCAGCGTACATTAGTACATGCTTTTTCTTATACTCGATCAAATATCTACTGAACATTTTGGTTGTCCTTAGTATTGTTATAGCAATATTTGAAGGTTATAAGATGTCCTTCAATATGGTGGTCTTCAATATAGTGGTTCTCAAGATATTGACATTAGAGTTATTCTCCAGCGTACATGCTTTTTCTTACATTCTATCAAATATCTGCTGAATATTTCAGTCGTCTTAAGTATTGATATAGCAATATTTGAAGGCTATAAGATGTCCTTCAAGATGGTGGTATTGCTATGTCGATATCCTTAACGGTCCTTGAGATATTGACATTAAAGTTATTCTCCAGCGTACATTAGCACATGCTTTTTCTTACATTCTATCAAATATCTACTGAACATTTTGGTTGTCCTTAGTATTGTTATAGCAATATTTGAAGGTTATAAGATGTCGTTCAAGATGGTGGTCTTGCTATCTCGATAACCTTAACGGTTCTCGAGATATTGACATTAGAGTTATTCTCCAGCGTACATTAGTACATGCTTTTTCTTACATTCGATCAAATATCTACTAAACATTTTGGTTGTCCTTAGCATTGTTATGACAATATTCGAAGGTTATAAGATGTCCTTCAAGATGGTGGTATTGCTATGTCGATATCCTTAACGGTCCTTGAGATATTGACATTAAAGTTACTCTCCAGCGTACGTTAGTACATGCTTTTTCTTACATTCTATCATATATCTGCTGAATATATCGGTTGTCCTTAGTATTTTTATAGCAGTATTTGAAGGTTATAAGATGTCCTTCACCATGGTGGTCTTGCTATGTCGACAACCTTAACGGTTCTCGAGATATTGACATTGGAATTATTCCTCAGCGTACTTTAATATACCTATATGCTTTTTCTTACATTCTGTCAAATATCTTCTGAACATTCTGGTTGTCCTTAGTACTGTTATAGCAATATTTGAAGGTTATAAAATGTCCTTCACCATGGTGGTCTTGCTATGTCGACAACCTTAACGGTTCTCGAGATATTGACATTGGAATTATTCCTCAGCGTACTTTAATATACCTATATGCTTTTTCTTACATTCTGTCAAATATCTTCTGAACATTCTGGTTGTCCTAAGTATTGTTGCAGAAATATTTGAAGTTTATAAGATGTCCTTCAAGATGGTGGTCTTGCTATGGCTATGTCCGGTGTGGCCGATAGGAGGAGACGTAAGCGAGTTGGGCAAAAAGGAGGACGAAGGAGATGACCAGTCGTGATTGGTGTGAATTCGGCCCTTTTAGATTTGATAAAAAAAAAAAAACAAATAAATGCTTTGTTGAAACTTGTTTTATCTACACATTTTTCGGTTATGCCCAGTCGTCTTCAATTCTTTGGCTTAAGGCAATCACGACAGCTTTTCATTCATGGTGGAAGGAGATCCATTAACAAAACGAGTGTAGAACACATGCTCATATTTTTCCTATGGTAATTGGAATTCGAAATGGAATACTGGGGAAAAATTCGAACTTCATAGATGTGTACATTCGTTGTCAGGTTGGTTTATTTATTCCACATAAATACCTCCAATACAAATACTTTGCAGGCACACTTGTCATACACACTTAGGAAACACTTTACAGTTGGTTACCACTTGTTTTAACTACACGTTTTTCGCTTACGCCCAGTCGTTTTTAATTCTTTGGCTTAAGCCAATCAGGAAAGTTTTTCATGCACGCAATGACGACATACATTAAGGAAAGGACCGTAGAAACCATGCTCAGATTTTCCTAAGGGATTAGACATCGCATATTGGGCAAAAACGGGGGAAATTCGAACTTTATAGGTGTGTGCATGTATTGATTTGTTGGTTTATTTACTGTTTTGTATTTAACTTTGGGCGGCCAATTTAGTTTTTCAACCCTACGCCATTTCGTCTCTCTGCATGTGATTGCTGACACCCGTAATCCTAAAACGATTTCTAGGAAAGAATGAATTTCTTATCTCTCACAGGTGTATTTGTGTGCATTTTCTCCTCCTTTACTTTACGAGACGGGGTTAATACAAATGTGATTCGGAAAATGGGTTTTCATCCCAAGTAAAAAAAATAACAAACCTACAGGTGACTCCTAAAGAACATAATCCTTTATACAGTAAAGCCTCGTAAAAGTTAAGTAATTTGTTTCTGGGGTGCTCAATTTTTGCGAATTCTTAACATTTCCAAGACACTGGATTATATACATACATATGTATATCTTAAAATATATATCTATAAATATATTGTTATCTGGGCACAACGATCAATAAAAAAATAGTTGTTTTTCTTTCTTTTGAAACACTTCATAACAGTCAGGCTGATTCGTGGTTTGGGTATTACCATCAGATTTGCTGTCCTTCACCATGGTGGTCTTGCTATGTCGACAACCTTAACGGTTCTCGAGATATTGACATTGGAATTATTCCTCAGCGTACTTTAATATACCTATATGCTTTTTCTTACATTCTGTCAAATATCTTCTGAACATTCTGGTTGTCCTTAGTACTGTTATAGCAATATTTGAAGGTTATAAAATGTCCTTCACCATGGTGGTCTTGCTATCTCGATAACCTTAACGGTTCTCGAGATATTGACATTAGAGTTATTCTCCAGCGTACATTAGTACATGCTTTTTCTTACATTCGATCAAATATCTGCTGAACAGTTTGGTTGTCCATAGCATTGTTATGACAATAATTGAAGGCTATAAGCTGTCCTTCAAGATGGTGGTATTGCTATGTCGATATCCTTAACGGTCCTTGAGATATTGACATTAAAGTTATTCTCCAGCGTACATTAGTACATGCTTTTTCTTACATTCGATCAAATATCTACTGAACATTTTGGTTGTCCTAAGTGTTATTATAGCAATATTTGAAGGTTATAAGATGTCCTTCAATATGGTGGTCTTGATATGTCGATAACCTTAACGGTCTTTGGGATATTAACATTAAAGTTACTCTCCGGCGTACATTAGTACATGCTTTTTCTTACATTCGATCAAATATCTACTGAACATTTTGGTTGTCCTAAGTGTTGTTATAGCAGTATTTGAAGGTTATAAGATGTTCTTCAAGATGGTGGTCTTGCTATCTCGATAACCTTAACGGTTCTCGAGATATTGACATTAGAGTTATTCTCCAGCGTACATTAGTACATGCTTTTTCTTACATTCGATCAAATATCTGCTGAACAGTTTGGTTGTCCATAGCATTGTTATGACAATAATTGAAGGCTATAAGCTGTCCTTCAAGATGGTGGTATTGCTATGTCGATATCCTTAACGGTCCTTGAGATATTGACATTAAAGTTATTCTCCAGCGTACATTAGTACATGCTTTTTCTTACATTCGATCAAATATCTACTGAACATTTTGGTTGTCCTAAATGTTGTTATAGCAATATTTGAAGGTTATAAGATGTCCTTCAATATGGTGGTCTTGATATGTCGATAACCTTAACGGTCTTTGGGATATTAACATTAAAGTTACTCTCCAGCGTACATTAGTACATGCTTTTTCTTACATTCTATCAAATATCTGCTGAATATTTCGGTTGTCCTTAGTATTGTTATAGGAATCTTTGTAGCATATAAGATGTCCTTCACGATGGTGGTCTTGCTATGTCGACAACCTTAACCATTCTCGAGATATTGAGATTTGAATTGTGCTCCCGCATACTTTAGTGTATGCTTTTTCTCCATTTCTATCAAATATCTACTGAACAGTTTACTTGTCCATAGCATTGTTATGACAATATTCGAAGGTTATAAGATGTCCTTCAAGATGGTGGTATTGCTATGTCGATATCCTTAACGGTTCTCGAGATATTGACATTGGAATTATTCCTCAGCGTACTTTAATATACCTATATGCTTTTTCTTACATTCTGTCAAATATCTTCTGAACATTCTGGTTGTCCTAAGTATTGTTGCAGAAATATTTGAAGTTTATAAGATGTCCTTCAAGATGGTGGTCTTGCTATGGCTATGTCCGGTGTGGCCGATAGGAGGAGACGTAAGCGAGTTGGGCAAAAAGGAGGACAAAAAAATTGAACAGTCCTGTTTGTTGTGCATTTGGCCATAGCTTGTAGGCAAATGTCAGCGGCCATTTAAGGTGCTACACTCATCGGTGGTTTCTTGTAGAAACCGGGCGCACGAGACGGAACTCATTCCTGTGCCTGACATGTACATGGTTGTGTGCGTACAAGTTCGTTTGACTGCCATATGCTATTGGTTGCATTGATTGGGGTAAGCAATGACAAGAAACGTAAATCTTTCTGTCCCAATCAAATTAATGTATGTCTTTCTCTCTGGTTTATTTGCGAGGTGACTTTCATATTGAGGTTGCTATGTAGTTTTCCAACAATGCAATACTTGTGAAAGAGATAACATCAAATTCCGTCGTATGCACATTCCATATAAATACCTAGAACACAGACTTAACAGGCACCCTTGGCATCCACACTTAGGACACATATTACATACACACCTGACATCCTGCACACTCACCTAGCACACCGAACAGAGATTTTTTGGTGAAGGAAATGGTGTGGCAGATAGGCGGAGCCGTAAGCGAGTTGGGGAAAAAAGGAGGACGAAGGAGATGACCAGTCGTGATTGGTGTGAATTCGGCCCTTTTAGATTTGATAAAAAAAAAAAAACAAATAAATGCTTTGTTGAAACTTGTTTTATCTACACATTTTTCGGTTATGCCCAGTCGTCTTCAATTCTTTGGCTTAAGGCAATCACGACAGCTTTTCATTCATGGTGGAAGGAGATCCATTAACAAAACGAGTGTAGAACACATGCTCATATTTTTCCTATGGTAATTGGAATTCGAAATGGAATACTGGGGAAAAATTCGAACTTCATAGATGTGTACATTCGTTGTCAGGTTGGTTTATTTATTCCACATAAATACCTCCAATACAAATACTTTGCAGGCACACTTGTCATACACACTTAGGAAACACTTTACAGTTGGTTACCACTTGTTTTAACTACACGTTTTTCGCTTACGCCCAGTCGTTTTTAATTCTTTGGCTTAAGCCAATCAGGAAAGTTTTTCATGCACGCAATGACGACATACATTAAGGAAAGGACCGTAGAAACCATGCTCAGATTTTCCTAAGGGATTAGACATCGCATATTGGGCAAAAACGGGGGAAATTCGAACTTTATAGGTGTGTGCATGTATTGATTTGTTGGTTTATTTACTGTTTTGTATTTAACTTTGGGCGGCCAATTTAGTTTTTCAACCCTACGCCATTTCGTCTCTCTGCATGTGATTGCTGACACCCGTAATCCTAAAACGATTTCTAGGAAAGAATGAATTTCTTATCTCTCACAGGTGTATTTGTGTGCATTTTCTCCTCCTTTACTTTACGAGACGGGGTTAATACAAATGTGATTCGGAAAATGGGTTTTCATCCCAAGTAAAAAAAATAACAAACCTACAGGTGACTCCTAAAGAACATAATCCTTTATACAGTAAAGCCTCGTAAAAGTTAAGTAATTTGTTTCTGGGGTGCTCAATTTTTGCGAATTCTTAACATTTCCAAGACACTGGATTATATACATACATATGTATATCTTAAAATATATATCTATAAATATATTGTTATCTGGGCACAACGATCAATAAAAAAATAGTTGTTTTTCTTTCTTTTGAAACACTTCATAACAGTCAGGCTGATTCGTGGTTTGGGTATTACCATCAGATTTTCCTTCGACAACGCGAAGTGCGAATCGAAGCGGAAAACAAAACAAGCGAACCAATAAAATGGAAAACGACACGACTTTAATTGTTAAAATAATTTTAACTATTTTATTATGAAGTAATATTTAACATACGGAGTTAATAATATTTAACATATGAAGTTTGTAATATTTAACATATGAAGTTTGTAATATTTAGCATATGAAGTTTTCGCGGTGGAAGTCTGGTCAGAACTAACTTTATTTTATTATTCATTTATGCAAATTACCTATTGTATAAGGTTACCTAAATTGTCTCACAGGAATTGGAATTGCAACGTTTGGAATTACTTTGTCTCACGGGAATTGAAATTGCACTGCATTTTGTGTCGACGCTGCTTTTTGTGTTGTTTTTTTTTGTTTGGCGCGTGTAGTCTGCCGTAACAATATATGTATCTATATATGTACATACTGCCGTAACAATATATCTATATATGTACATACATATATGTATATGTACGACAAATAAGAAAAATTCATGCGTTTTATTTATGTTTTTATACTCTACTAGCTGGCGGGACCAAGAGATCTTTTATGGGTAGCGCTAAGACAAAAAGGAGTTCCAGAAACCTACGTGCGAGTGATTATGGACATGTACGAGAGAGCAACGACAAGAGTAAGATGCACCGCAGGAGTCACCGAAGAGTTCGCAATCAAAGTCGGTGTACACCAAGGGAGCGTCCTCAGCCCACTGCTTTTTATAGCAGTCCTTGATTGCTTGCTTGAAGGAAAAGTGACGGACCCCAATGTGCACCAGCTATTCTTTGCTGACGATGGAGCCATTATAAGTGATGATCAGGCGTCCCTACAACGAGCACTTGATGTGTGGGTGGACATTTTTGAGGGACACGGGTATCGTATTAGTTCAAAGAAGACAGAGTATCTGTGCTGCCCGTTCTCTGACCCACATCAGCCTATTCCAGACATTTACTTGAATGGAAGAGTGCTTCCTAAGTGTGAAAAGTTTAAATATCTGGGATCTATGATTAATAGAGAAGCAACTTGTGATGACGACATCAAACATCGCGTAAGCGTAGGGTGGATGAAGTGGCGGGAAAACTCCGCCATCTTCTGTGATCGAAAAATGCCCCCTAAGCTGAAAGGAAGGCTCTACACTTCAGTTGTACGTCCGGCGCTCACATACGGTTCACAATGCTGGACAATGCACAAAAAGTATGAGAGCAAATTAACGGCAACTGAGATGAAGATGCTTCGCATGACAGCGGGAGTAACAAAGCGTGACAGAATTAGAAGTTCAAAGATCCGAGGAAGCCTCCACGTAAAAGAAACCATCACAAGAAATATAGAGCGCGACCGACTCAGTTGGTATTGCCATGTTCAAAGGAGAGATCCTTTGAACCCCGTCCAAAAGGCGTTATCAATCAACATTCCAATTTCAACACGCAAAAAAGGCAGGCCGAAAAACAATTGGTGCAAACAAATGCAAAAACACCAGCATTTGATTGGCCTCAGCGATGAAGTAATCCCAAACCGGGAAGCCTGCCGCTACTTTCTGAGGTCAAACCGGCGGACCCCACAAGCGGACCAGTAGGAATGCAGTTAAGTGGGAAGGTTATGGTCCTACACTTCTGACCATAACGACGCCGGGATAAAAAGGAAAAGAAGAAGAAGACTAGCTGGCGGGACAGATTTGATTCTGTCAAATGTTATTGGCACGTCGCAATCCAATGCAAAAAATTAAACAAATAGAACGTACTTCGGAGTGATCATTTTATTTATGTTTCAATAATAAACAATGATTAATTATAAAAAATAGTTATTTATTTCGTACACATAAAAGTCTTGTATATGGTCATCGCGAAAGCAAGCCGCAAGGGAAATTACAGTCGTTTAAATTCAAATGCTACGTACCATTTGGACGCTGGGTATCAACACATTTTCTCCCTTTAGAATGGTTGTTTCGATCACAGTTTTAAGTACATTTTTCACTGCCAGCCCTCTGCCGACACAAAGCCGCGGTTGGTTAATATTTAGTAACATTATGACTACCGATCCCACTTTCAATTGAGGATTATGGGGTGGCTATCCGGACAAATCCAATGAGTTAAAAAATTCTGATGGGTAGTTGACATCATCTAGATTAGTTGCGCAATCAACTGATTTGTATATCCTTAATTCACCTGCAATTTTATATACGTGTTTTTGGTAGGTTGCTACGAGTGGAGAAGTTTTCACTTTCACAACCACCAAAGTCGCAAACTCTCCTTGCCATTGTGTTTTGCCAACCTTTCGTTGTCGGCTGTATGGCCTTGGTGATCCATACCTGGAGTTCGAGGTCGTGGGATCGGATCCCACGGCGGTGGTTCCTTCCTTTTTTCCTTTTTGGCCTATTTTTCGGAGTGCTCGGTTTTTTTTTTATACACACGATACGCGGACCGCAGTCGCGATTCTTTCAGGAGGACGCCTCGAGACACCAAGGTCAATCGCGTGGCGCCCATTAATTTTTATTTTTATTTTCCATCACTTTGCCCATGACCTTTTTCCATTGGGTCAGTCGGCCCTTGTTGTTTCGAGCCGCGGAGCGGGTACGTAACAAGGTAATATAGCACGTTCGCTCAACCACAAATTATATCTGTAATTTTGAGCGTCGTTTGGGAACACATTTTGTATGAACTCTGCTTTTGTTTCTGTAAACTGACAAAACATTCGATCAAATATCTGCTGAACATTTCAGTCGTCTTAAGTATTGATATAGCAATATTTGAAGGCTATAAGATGTCCTTCAAGATGGTGGTATTGCTATGTCGATTACCTTAACGGTCCTTGGGATATTAACATTAAAGTTACTCTCCAGCGTACATTAGTACATGCTTTTTCTTACATTCGATCAAATATCTGCTGAACATTTCAGTCGTCTTAAGTAATGATATAGCAATATTTGAAGGCTATAAGATGTCCTTCAAGATGGTGGTATTGCTATGTCGATAACCTTAACGGTCCTTGAGATATTGACATTAGAGTTATTCTCCAGCGTACATTAGTACATGTTTTTCTTACATTCGATCAAATATCTACTGAACATTTTGGTTGTCCTTAGTATTGTTATAGCAATATTTGAAGGCTATAAGATGTCCTTCAAGATGATGCTACGTCGATAACCTTAACGGTCCTTGAGATATTGACATTAGAGTTATTCTCCAGCGTACATTAGTACATGCTTTTTCTTACATTCGATCAAATATCTACTAAACATTTTGGTTGTCCTTAGCATTGTTATGACAATATTCGAAGGTTATAAGATGTCCTTCAAGATGGTGGTATTGCTATGTCGATAACCTTAACGGTCCTTGAGATATCGACATTAGAGTTATTCTCCAGCGTACATTAGTACATGCTTTTTCTTACATTCGATCAAATATCTTCTGAACATTCTGGTTGTCCTTAGTACTGTTATAGCAATATTTGAAGGTTATAAGATGTTCTTCAAGATGGTGGTTTTGATATGTCGATAACCTTAACGGATCTCGAGATATTGACATTAGACTTATTCTCCAGCGTACATTAGTACATGCTTTTTCTTACATTCGATCAAATATCTACTAAACATTTTGGTTGTCCTTAGCATTGTTATGACAATATTTGAAGGTTATAAGATGTCCTTCAAGATGGTGGTATTGCTATGTCGATATCCTTAACGGTCCTTGAGATATTGACATTAAAGTTATTCTCCAGCGTACATTAGCACATGCTTTTTCTTACATTCTATCAAATATCTGCTGAATATTTCGGTTGTCCTTATTATTGTTATAGCAATCTTTGTAGCATATAAGATGTCCTACACGATGGTGGTCTTGCTATGTCGACAACCTTAACCATTCTCGAGATATTGACATTTGAATTGTGTTCCCGCATACTTTAGTGTATGCTTTTTCTCCATTTCTATCAAATATCTGCTGAACAGTTTGGTTGTTCATAGCATTGTTATGACAATATTCGAGTTATAAGATGTCCTTCAAGATGGTGGTATTGCTATGTCGATATCCGTAACGGTTCTCGAGATATTGACATTATAGTTACTCTCCAGCGTACATTAGTACATGCTTTTTCTTACATTCGATCAAATATCTACTGAACATTTTGATTGTCCTTAGTATTGTTATAGCAATATTTGAAGGTTATAAGATGTTCTTCAAGATGGTGGTCTTGCTATCTCGATAACCTTAACGGTTCTCGAGATATTGACATTAGAGTTATTCTCCAGCGTACATTAGTACATGCTTTTTCTTACATTCGATCAAATATCTACTGAACATTTTGGTTGTCCTAAGTGTTATTATAGCAATATTTGAAGGTTATAAGATGTCCTTCAATATGGTGGTCTTGATATGTCGATAACCTTAACGGTCTTTGGGATATTAACATTAAAGTTACTCTCCGGCGTACATTAGTACATGCTTTTTCTTACATTCTATCAAATATCTGCTGAATATTTCGGTTGTCCTTAGTATTGTTATAGGAATCTTTATAGCATATAAGATGTCCTTCACGATGGTGGTCTTGCTATGTCGACAACCTTAACCATTCTCGAGATATTGAGATTTGAATTGTGCTCCCGCATACTTTAGTGTATGCTTTTTCTCCATTTCTATCAAATATCTACTGAACAGTTTACTTGTCCATAGCATTGTTATGACAACATTCGAAGGTTATAAGATGTCCTTCAAGATGGTGGTATTGCTATGTCGATATCCTTAACGGTCCTTGAGATATTGACATTAAAGTTATTCTCCAGCGTACATTAGCACATGCTTTTTCTTACATTCTATCAAATATCTGCTGAATATTTCGGTTGTCCTTATTATTGTTATAGCAATCTTTGTAGCATATAAGATGTTCTTCAAGATGGTGGTCTTGCTATCTCGATAACCTTAACGGTCCTTGGGATATTAACATTAAAGTTACTCTCCAGCGTACATTAGTACATGTTTTTTCTTACATTCTATCAAATATCTACTGAACATTTTGGTTGTCCTTAGTATTGTTATAGCAATATTTGAAGGTTATAAGATGTCGTTCAAGATGGTGGTCTTGCTATCTCGATAACCTTAACGGTTCTCGAGATATTGACATTAGAGTTATTCTCCAGCGTACATTAGTACATGCTTTTTCTTACATTCTATCAAATATCTGCTGAATATTTCGGTTGTCCTTAGTATTTTTATAGCAATATTTGAAGGTTATAAGATGTTCTTCAAGATGGTGGTCTTGCTATCTCGATAACCTTAACGGTTCTCGAGATATTGACATTAGAGTTATTCTCCAGCGTACATTAGTACATGCTTTTTCTTATATTCGATCAAATATCTACTGAACATTTTGGTTGTCCTTAGTATTGTTATAGCAATATTTGAAGGTTATAAGATGTCCTTCAATATGGTGGTCTTCAATATAGTGGTTCTCAAGATATTGACATTAGAGTTATTCTCCAGCGTACATGCTTTTTCTTACATTCTATCAAATATCTGCTGAATATTTCAGTCGTCTTAAGTATTGATATAGCAATATTTGAAGGCTATAAGATGTCCTTCAAGATGGTGGTATTGCTATGTCGATATCCTTAACGGTCCTTGAGATATTGACATTAAAGTTATTCTCCAGCGTACATTAGCACATGCTTTTTCTTACATTCTATCAAATATCTACTGAACATTTTGGTTGTCCTTAGTATTGTTATAGCAATATTTGAAGGTTATAAGATGTCGTTCAAGATGGTGGTCTTGCTATCTCGATAACCTTAACGGTTCTCGAGATATTGACATTAGAGTTATTCTCCAGCGTACATTAGTACATGCTTTTTCTTACATTCGATCAAATATCTACTAAACATTTTGGTTGTCCTTAGCATTGTTATGACAATATTCGAAGGTTATAAGATGTCCTTCAAGATGGTGGTATTGCTATGTCGATATCCTTAACGGTCCTTGAGATATTGACATTAAAGTTACTCTCCAGCGTACGTTAGTACATGCTTTTTCTTACATTCTATCATATATCTGCTGAATATATCGGTTGTCCTTAGTATTTTTATAGCAGTATTTGAAGGTTATAAGATGTCCTTCACCATGGTGGTCTTGCTATGTCGACAACCTTAACGGTTCTCGAGATATTGACATTGGAATTATTCCTCAGCGTACTTTAATATATGTACCTATATGCTTTTTCTTACATTCGATCAAATATCTACTGAACATTTTGGTTGTCCTTAGTATTGTTATAACAATATTTGAAGGTTATAAAATGTCCTTCACCATGGTGGTCTTGCTATGTCGACAACCTTAACGGTACTCGAGATATTGACATTGGAATTATTCCTCAGCGTACTTTAATATACCTATATGCTTTTTCTTACATTCTGTCAAATATCTTCTGAACATTCTGGTTGTCCTTAGTACTGTTATAGCAATATTTGAAGGTTATAAGATGTTCTTCAAGATGGTGGTCTTGCTATGTCGACAACCTTAACGGTTCTCGAGATATTGACATTGGAATTATTCCTCAGCGTACTTTAATATACCTATATGCTTTTTCTTACATTCTGTCAAATATCTTCTGAACATTCTGGTTGTCCTTAGTACTGTTATAGCAATATTTGAAGGTTATAAAATGTCCTTCACCATGGTGGTCTTGCTATGTCGACAACCTTAACGGTTCTCGAGATATTGACATTGGAATTATTCCTCAGCGTACTTTAATATACCTATATGCTTTTTCTTACATTCTGTCAAATATCTTCTGAACATTCTGGTTGTCCTTAGTACTGTTATAGCAATATTTGAAGGTTATAAGATGTTCTTCAAGATGGTGGTCTTGCTATGTCGACAACCTTCACGGTTCTCGAGATATTGACATTGGAATTATTCCTCAGCGTACTTTAATATACCTATATGCTTTTTCTTACATTCTGTCAAATATCTTCTGAACATTCTGGTTGTCCTTAGTACTGTTATAGCAATATTTGAAGGTTATAAGATGTTCTTCAAGATGGTGGTCTTGCTATGTCGACAACCTTAACGGTTCTCGAGATATTGACATTGGAATTATTCCTCAGCGTACTTTAATATACCTATATGCTTTTTCTTACATTCTGTCAAATATCTTCTGAACATTCTGGTTGTCCTTAGTACTGTTATAGCAATATTTGAAGGTTATAAAATGTCCTTCACCATGGTGGTCTTGCTATGTCGACAACCTTAACGGTTCTCGAGATATTGACATTGGAATTATTCCTCAGCGTACTTTAATATACCTATATGCTTTTTCTTACATTCTGTCAAATATCTTCTGAACATTCTGGTTGTCCTTAGTACTGTTATAGCAATATTTGAAGGTTATAAAATGTCCTTCACCATGGTGGTCTTGCTATCTCGATAACCTTAACGGTTCTCGAGATATTGACATTAGAGTTATTCTCCAGCGTACATTAGTACATGCTTTTTCTTACATTCGATCAAATATCTGCTGAACAGTTTGGTTGTCCATAGCATTGTTATGACAATAATTGAAGGCTATAAGCTGTCCTTCAAGATGGTGGTATTGCTATGTCGATATCCTTAACGGTCCTTGAGATATTGACATTAAAGTTATTCTCCAGCGTACATTAGTACATGCTTTTTCTTACATTCGATCAAATATCTACTGAACATTTTGGTTGTCCTAAGTGTTGTTATAGCAATATTTGAAGGTTATAAGATGTCCTTCAATATGGTGGTCTTGATATGTCGATAACCTTAACGGTCTTTGGGATATTAACATTAAAGTTACTCTCCGGCGTACATTAGTACATGCTTTTTCTTACATTCGATCAAATATCTACTGAACATTTTGGTTGTCCTAAGTGTTGTTATAGCAATATTTGAAGGTTATAAGATGTTCTTCAAGATGGTGGTCTTGCTATCTCGATAACCTTAACGGTTCTCGAGATATTGACATTAGAGTTATTCTCCAGCGTACATTAGTACATGCTTTTTCTTACATTCGATCAAATATCTGCTGAACAGTTTGGTTGTCCATAGCATTGTTATGACAATAATTGAAGGCTATAAGCTGTCCTTCAAGATGGTGGTATTGCTATGTCGATATCCTTAACGGTCCTTGAGATATTGACATTAAAGTTATTCTCCAGCGTACATTAGTACATGCTTTTTCTTACATTCGATCAAATATCTACTGAACATTTTGGTTGTCCTAAATGTTGTTATAGCAATATTTGAAGGTTATAAGATGTCCTTCAATATGGTGGTCTTGATATGTCGATAACCTTAACGGTCTTTGGGATATTAACATTAAAGTTACTCTCCAGCGTACATTAGTACATGCTTTTTCTTACATTCTATCAAATATCTGCTGAATATTTCGGTTGTCCTTAGTATTGTTATAGGAATCTTTGTAGCATATAAGATGTCCTTCACGATGGTGGTCTTGCTATGTCGACAACCTTAACCATTCTCGAGATATTGAGATTTGAATTGTGCTCCCGCATACTTTAGTGTATGCTTTTTCTCCATTTCTATCAAATATCTACTGAACAGTTTACTTGTCCATAGCATTGTTATGACAATATTCGAAGGTTATAAGATGTCCTTCAAGATGGTGGTATTGCTATGTTGATATCCTTAACGGTTCTCGAGATATTGACATTGGAATTATTCCTCAGCGTACTTTAATATACCTATATGCTTTTTCTTACATTCTGTCAAATATCTTCTGAACATTCTGGTTGTCCTAAGTATTGTTGCAGAAATATTTGAAGTTTATAAGATGTCCTTCAAGATGGTGGTCTTGCTATGGCTATGTCCGGTGTGGCCGATAGGAGGAGACGTAAGCGAGTTGGGCAAAAAGGAGGACAAAAAAATTGAACAGTCCTGTTTGTTGTGCATTTGGCCATAGCTTGTAGGCAAATGTCGGCGGCCATTTAAGGTGCTACACTCATCGGTGGTTTCTTGTAGAAACCGGGCGCACGAGACGGAACTCATTCCTGTGCCTGACATGTACATGGTTGTGTGCGTACAAGTTCGTTTGACTGCCATATGCTATTGGCTGCATTGATTGGGGTAAGCAATGACAAGAAACGTAAATCTTTCTGTCCCAATCAAATTAATGTATGTCTTTCTCTCTGGTTTATTTGCGAGGTGACTTTCATATTGAGGTTGCTATGTAGTTTTCCAACAATGCAATACTTGTGAAAGAGATAACATCAAATTCCGTCGTATGCACATTCCATATAAATACCTAGAACACAGACTTAACAGGCACCCTTGGCATCCACACTTAGGACACATGTTACATACACACCTGACATCCTGCACACTCACCTAGCACACCGAACAGAGATTTTTTGGTGAAGGAAATGGTGTGGCAGATAGGCGGAGCCGTAAGCGAGTTGGGGAAAAAAGGAGGACGAAGGAGATGACCAGTCGTGATTGGTGTGAATTCGGCCCTTTTAGATTTGATAAAAAAAAAAAAACAAATAAATGCTTTGTTGAAACTTGTTTTATCTACACATTTTTCGGTTATGCCCAGTCGTCTTCAATTCTTTGGCTTAAGGCAATCACGACAGCTTTTCATTCATGGTGGAAGGAGATCCATTAACAAAACGAGTGTAGAACACATGCTCATATTTTTCCTATGGTAATTGGAATTCGAAATGGAATACTGGGGAAAAATTCGAACTTCATAGATGTGTACATTCGTTGTCAGGTTGGTTTATTTATTCCACATAAATACCTCCAATACAAATACTTTGCAGGCACACTTGTCATACACACTTAGGAAACACTTTACAGTTGGTTACCACTTGTTTTAACTACACGTTTTTCGCTTACGCCCAGTCGTTTTTAATTCTTTGGCTTAAGCCAATCAGGAAAGTTTTTCATGCACGCAATGACGACATACATTAAGGAAAGGACCGTAGAAACCATGCTCAGATTTTCCTAAGGGATTAGACATCGCATATTGGGCAAAAACGGGGGAAATTCGAACTTTATAGGTGTGTGCATGTATTGATTTGTTGGTTTATTTACTGTTTTGTATTTAACTTTGGGCGGCCAATTTAGTTTTTCAACCCTACGCCATTTCGTCTCTCTGCATGTGATTGCTGACACCCGTAATCCTAAAACGATTTCTAGGAAAGAATGAATTTCTTATCTCTCACAGGTGTATTTGTGTGCATTTTCTCCTCCTTTACTTTACGAGACGGGGTTAATACAAATGTGATTCGGAAAATGGGTTTTCATCCCAAGTAAAAAAAATAACAAACCTACAGGTGACTCCTAAAGAACATAATCCTTTATACAGTAAAGCCTCGTAAAAGTTAAGTAATTTGTTTCTGGGGTGCTCAATTTTTGCGAATTCTTAACATTTCCAAGACACTGGATTATATACATACATATGTATATCTTAAAATATATATCTATAAATATATTGTTATCTGGGCACAACGATCAATAAAAAAATAGTTGTTTTTCTTTCTTTTGAAACACTTCATAACAGTCAGGCTGATTCGTGGTTTGGGTATTACCATCAGATTTTCCTTCGACAACGCGAAGTGCGAATCGAAGTGGAAAACAAAACAAGCGAACCAATAAAATGGAAAACGACACGACTTTAATTGTTAAAATAATTTTAACTATTTTATTATGAAGTAATATTTAACATACGGAGTTAATAATATTTAACATATGAAGTTTGTAATATTTAACATATGAAGTTTGTAATATTTAGCATATGAAGTTTTCGCGGTGGAAGTCTGGTCAGAACTAACTTTATTTTATTATTCATTTATGCAAATTACCTATTGTATAAGGTTACCTAAATTGTCTCACAGGAATTGGAATTGCAACGTTTGGAATTACTTTGTCTCACGGGAATTGAAATTGCACTGCATTTTGTGTCGACGCTGCTTTTTGTGTTGTTTTTTTTTGTTTGGCGCGTGTAGTCTGCCGTAACAATATATGTATCTATATATGTACATACTGCCGTAACAATATATCTATATATGTACATACATATATGTATATGTACGACAAATAAGAAAAATTCATGCGTTTTATTTATGTTTTTATACTCTACTAGCTGGCGGGACCAAGAGATCTTTTATGGGTAGCGCTAAGACAAAAAGGAGTTCCAGAAACCTACGTGCGAGTGATTATGGACATGTACGAGAGAGCAACGACAAGAGTAAGATGCACCGCAGGAGTCACCGAAGAGTTCGCAATCAAAGTCGGTGTACACCAAGGGAGCGTCCTCAGCCCACTGCTTTTTATAGCAGTCCTTGATTGCTTGCTTGAAGGAAAAGTGACGGACCCCAATGTGCACCAGCTATTCTTTGCTGACGATGGAGCCATTATAAGTGATGATCAGGCGTCCCTACAACGAGCACTTGATGTGTGGGTGGACATTTTTGAGGGACACGGGTATCGTATTAGTTCAAAGAAGACAGAGTATCTGTGCTGCCCGTTCTCTGACCCACATCAGCCTATTCCAGACATTTACTTGAATGGAAGAGTGCTTCCTAAGTGTGAAAAGTTTAAATATCTGGGATCTATGATTAATAGAGAAGCAACTTGTGATGACGACATCAAACATCGCGTAAGCGTAGGGTGGATGAAGTGGCGGGAAAACTCCGCCATCTTCTGTGATCGAAAAATGCCCCCTAAGCTGAAAGGAAGGCTCTACACTTCAGTTGTACGTCCGGCGCTCACATACGGTTCACAATGCTGGACAATGCACAAAAAGTATGAGAGCAAATTAACGGCAACTGAGATGAAGATGCTTCGCATGACAGCGGGAGTAACAAAGCGTGACAGAATTAGAAGTTCAAAGATCCGAGGAAGCCTCCACGTAAAAGAAACCATCACAAGAAATATAGAGCGCGACCGACTCAGTTGGTATTGCCATGTTCAAAGGAGAGATCCTTTGAACCCCGTCCAAAAGGCGTTATCAATCAACATTCCAATTTCAACACGCAAAAAAGGCAGGCCGAAAAACAATTGGTGCAAACAAATGCAAAAACACCAGCATTTGATTGGCCTCAGCGATGAAGTAATCCCAAACCGGGAAGCCTGCCGCTACTTTCTGAGGTCAAACCGGCGGACCCCACAAGCGGACCAGTAGGAATGCAGTTAAGTGGGAAGGTTATGGTCCTACACTTCTGACCATAACGACGCCGGGATAAAAAGGAAAAGAAGAAGAAGACTAGCTGGCGGGACAGATTTGATTCTGTCAAATGTTATTGGCACGTCGCAATCCAATGCAAAAAATTAAACAAATAGAACGTACTTCGGAGTGATCATTTTATTTATGTTTCAATAATAAACAATGATTAATTATAAAAAATAGTTATTTATTTCGTACACATAAAAGTCTTGTATATGGTCATCGCGAAAGCAAGCCGCAAGGGAAATTACAGTCGTTTAAATTCAAATGCTACGTACCATTTGGACGCTGGGTATCAACACATTTTCTCCCTTTAGAATGGTTGTTTCGATCACAGTTTTAAGTACATTTTTCACTGCCAGCCCTCTGCCGACACAAAGCCGCGGTTGGTTAATATTTAGTAACATTATGACTACCGATCCCACTTTCAATTGAGGATTATGGGGTGGCTATCCGGACAAATCCAATGAGTTAAAAAATTCTGATGGGTAGTTGACATCATCTAGATTAGTTGCGCAATCAACTGATTTGTATATCCTTAATTCACCTGCAATTTTATATACGTGTTTTTGGTAGGTTGCTACGAGTGGAGAAGTTTTCACTTTCACAACCACCAAAGTCGCAAACTCTCCTTGCCATTGTGTTTTGCCAACCTTTCGTTGTCGGCTGTATGGCCTTGGTGATCCATACCTGGAGTTCGAGGTCGTGGGATCGGATCCCACGGCGGTGGTTCCTTCCTTTTTTCCTTTTTGGCCTATTTTTCGGAGTGCTCGGTTTTTTTTTTATACACACGATACGCGGACCGCAGCCGCGATTCTTTCAGGAGGACGCCTCGAGACACCAAGGTCAATCGCGTGGCGCCCATTAATTTTTATTTTTATTTTCCATCACTTTGCCCATGACCTTTTTCCATTGGGTCAGTCGGCCCTTGTTGTTTCGAGCCGCGGAGCGGGTACGTAACAAGGTAATATAGCACGTTCGCTCAACCACAAATTATATCTGTAATTTTGAGCGTCGTTTGGGAACACATTTTGTATGAACTCTGCTTTTGTTTCTGTAAACTGACAAAACATTCGATCAAATATCTGCTGAACATTTCAGTCGTCTTAAGTATTGATATAGCAATATTTGAAGGCTATAAGATGTCCTTCAAGATGGTGGTATTGCTATGTCGATTACCTTAACGGTCCTTGGGATATTAACATTAAAGTTACTCTCCAGCGTACATTAGTACATGCTTTTTCTTACATTCGATCAAATATCTGCTGAACATTTCAGTCGTCTTAAGTATTGATATAGCAATATTTGAAGGCTATAAGATGTCCTTCAAGATGGTGGTATTGCTATGTCGATAACCTTAACGGTCCTTGAGATATTGACATTAGAGTTATTCTCCAGCGTACATTAGTACATGTTTTTCTTACATTCGATCAAATATCTACTGAACATTTTGGTTGTCCTTAGTATTGTTATAGCAATATTTGAAGGCTATAAGATGTCCTTCAAGATGATGCTACGTCGATAACCTTAACGGTCCTTGAGATATTGACATTAGAGTTATTCTCCAGCGTACATTAGTACATGCTTTTTCTTACATTCGATCAAATATCTGCTGAACATTTCAGTCGTCTTAAGTATTGATATAGCAATATTTGAAGGCTATAAGATGTCCTTCAAGATGGTGGTATTGCTATGTCGATATCCTTAACGGTCCTTGAGATATTGACATTAAAGTTACTCTCCAGCGTACGTTAGTACATGCTTTTTCTTACATTCTATCATATATCTGCTGAATATATCGGTTGTCCTTAGTATTTTTATAGCAGTATTTGAAGGTTATAAGATGTTTTTCAAGATGGTGGTCTTGCTATCTCGATAACCTTAACGGTCCTTGGGATAACCTTAACGGTTCTCGAGATATTGACATTAGAGTTATTCTCCAGCGTACATTAGTACATGCTTTTTCTTACATTCTATCAAATATCTGCTGAATATTTCGGTTGTCCTTAGTATTGTTATAGGAATCTTTGTAGCATATAAGATGTCCTTCACGATGGTGGTCTTGCTATGTCGACAACCTTAACCATTCTCGAGATATTGAGATTTGAATTGTGCTCCCGCATACTTTAGTGTATGCTTTTTCTCCATTTCTATCAAATATCTACTGAACAGTTTACTTGTCCATAGCATTGTTATGACAATATTCGAAGGTTATAAGATGTCCTTCAAGATGGTGGTATTGCTATGTCGATATCCTTAACGGTCCTTGAGATATTGACATTAAAGTTATTCTCCAGCGTACATTAGCACATGCTTTTTCTTACATTCTATCAAATATCTGCTGAATATTTCGGTTGTCCTTAGTATTTTTATAGCAATATTTGAAGGTTATAAGATGTTCTTCAAGATGGTGGTCTTGCTATCTCGATAACCTTAACGGTCCTTGGGATATTAACATTAAAGTTACTCTCCAGCGTACATTAGTACATGTTTTTTCTTACATTCTATCAAATATCTACTGAATATTTCGGTTGTCCTTAGTATTGTTATAGCAATCTTTGTAGCATATAAGATGTCCTTCACGATGGTGGTCTTGCTATGTCGACAACCTTAACCATTCTCGAGATATTGACATTTGAATTGTGCTCCCGCATACTTTAGTGTATGCTTTTTCTCCGTTTCTATCAAATATCTGCTGAACAGTTTACTTGTCCATAGCATTGTTATGACAATAATTGAAGGCTATAAAATGTCCTTCAAGAAGGTGGTATTGCTATGTCGATATTCTTAACGGTCCTTGAGATATTGACATTAAAGTTATTCCCCAGCGTACATTAGCACATGCTTTTTCTTACATTCTATCAAATATCTACTAAACATTTTGGTTGTCCTTAGCATTGTTATGACAATATTCGAAGGTTATAAGATGTCCTTCAAGATGGTGGTATTGCTATGTCGATATCCTTAACGGTCCTTGAGATATTGACATTAAAGTTATTCTCCAGCGTACATTAGCACATGCTTTTTCTTACATTCGATCAAATATCTACTGAACATTTTGGTTGTCCTTAGTATTGTTATAGCAATATTTGAAGGCTATAAGATGTCCTTCAAGATGATGGTATTGCTACGTCGATAACCTTAACGGTCCTTGAGATATTGACATTAGAGTTATTCTCCAGCGTACATTAGTACATGCTTTTTCTTACATTCGATCAAATATCTACTGAACATTTTGGTTGTCCTTAGTATTGTTATAGCAATATTTGAAGGCTATAAGATGTCCTTCAAGATGGTGGTATTGCTATGTCGATAACCTTAACGGTTCTCGAGATATTGACATTAGAGTTATTTTCCAGCGTATATTAGTACATGCTTTTTCTTACATTCGATCAAATATCTACTGAACATTTTGGTTGTCCTTAGTATTGTTATAGCAATATTTGAAGGCTATAAGATGTCCTTCAAGATGGTGGTATTGCTATCTCGATAACCTTAACGGTTCTCGAGATATTGACATTAGAGTTATTCTCCAGCGTACATTGGTACATGCTTTTTCTTACATTCGATCAAATATCTACTGAACATTTTGGTTGTCCTAAGTGTTGTTATAGCAATATTTGAAGGTTATAAGATGTCCCTCAATATGGTGGTCTTGATATGTCGATAACCTTAACGGTCCTTGGGATATTAACATTAAAGTTACTCTCCGGCGTACATTAGTACATGCTTTTTCTTACATTCTATCAAATATCTGCTGAATATTTCGGTTGTCCTTAGTATTGTTATAGCAATCTTTGTAGCATATAAGATGTCCTTCACGATGGTGGTTTTGCTATGTCGACAACCTTAACCATTCTCGAGATATTGACATTTGAATTGTGCTCCCGCATACTTTAGTGTATGCTTTTTCTCCATTTCTATCAAATATCTGCTGAACAGTTTGGTTGTCCATAGCATTGTTATGACAATAATTGAAGGCTATAAGCTGTCCTTCAAGATGGTGGTATTGCTATGTCGATATCCTTAACGGTCCTTGAGATATTGACATTAAAGTTATTCTCCAGCGTACATTAGCACATGCTTTTTCTTACATTCTATCAAATATCTGCTGAATATTTCGGTTGTCCTTATTATTGTTATAGCAATCTTTGTAGCATATAAGATGTCCTTCACGATGGTGGTCTTGCTATGTCGACAACCTTAACCATTCTCGAGATATTGACATTTGAATTGATTTCCCGCATACTTTAGTGTATGCTTTTTCTCCATTTCTATCAAATATCTGCTGAACAGTTTGGTTGTCCATAGCATTGTTATGACAATATTCGAGTTATAAGATGTCCTTCAAGATGATGGTATTGCTACGTCGATAACCTTAACGGTCCTTGAGATATTGACATTAGAGTTATTCTCCACCGTACATTAGTACATGCTTTTTCTTACATTCGATCAAATATCTGCTGAACATTTCAGTCGTCTTAAGTATTGATATAGCAATATCTGAAGGCTATAAGATGTCCTTCAAGATGGTGGTCTTGCTATGTCGACAACCTTAACCATTCTCGAGATATTGAGATTTGAATTGTGCTCCCGCGTACTTTAGTGTATGCTTTTTCTCCATTTCTATCAAATATCTACTGAACAGTTTACTTGTCCATAGCATTGTTATGACAACATTCGAAGGTTATAAGATGTCCTTCAAGATGGTGGTATTGCTATGTCGATATCCTTAACGGTCCTTGAGATATTGACATTAAAGTTATTCTCCAGCGTACATTAGCACATGCTTTTTCTTACATTCTATCAAATATCTACTGAACATTTTGGTTGTCTTTGGTATTGTTATAGCAATATTTGAAGGTTATAAGATGTCCTTCAAGATGGTTATCTTGCTATCTCGATAACCTTAACGGTTCTCGAGATATTGACATTAGAGTTATTCTCCAGCGTACATTAGTACATGCTTTTTCTTACATTCGATCAAATATCTACTAAACATTTTGGTTGTCCTTAGCATTGTTATGACAATATTCGAAGGTTATAAGATGTCCTTCAAGATGGTGGTATTGCTATGTCGATATCCTTAACGGTCCTTGAGATATTGACATTAAAGTTACTCTCCAGCGTACGTTAGTACATGCTTTTTCTTACATTCTATCATATATCTGCTGAATATATCGGTTGTCCTTAGTATTTTTATAGCAGTATTTGAAGGTTATAAGATGTCCTTCACCATGGTGGTCTTGCTATGTCGACAACCTTAACGGTTCTCGAGATATTGACATTGGAATTATTCCTCAGCGTACTTTAATATACCTATATGCTTTTTCTTACATTCTGTCAAATATCTTCTGAACATTCTGGTTGTCCTTAGTACTGTTATAGCAATATTTGAAGGTTATAAAATGTCCTTCACCATGGTGGTCTTGCTATGTCGACAACCTTAACGGTTCTCGAGATATTGACATTGGAATTATTCCTCAGCGTACTTTAATATACCTATATGCTTTTTCTTACATTCTGTCAAATATCTTCTGAACATTCTGGTTGTCCTAAGTATTGTTGCAGAAATATTTGAAGTTTATAAGATGTCCTTCAAGATGGTGGTCTTGCTATGGCTATGTCCGGTGTGGCCGATAGGAGGAGACGTAAGCGAGTTGGGCAAAAAGGAGGACGAAGGAGATGACCAGTCGTGATTGGTGTGAATTCGGCCCTTTTAGATTTGATAAAAAAAAAAAAACAAATAAATGCTTTGTTGAAACTTGTTTTATCTACACATTTTTCGGTTATGCCCAGTCGTCTTCAATTCTTTGGCTTAAGGCAATCACGACAGCTTTTCATTCATGGTGGAAGGAGATCCATTAACAAAACGAGTGTAGAACACATGCTCATATTTTTCCTATGGTAATTGGAATTCGAAATGGAATACTGGGGAAAAATTCGAACTTCATAGATGTGTACATTCGTTGTCAGGTTGGTTTATTTATTCCACATAAATACCTCCAATACAAATACTTTGCAGGCACACTTGTCATACACACTTAGGAAACACTTTACAGTTGGTTACCACTTGTTTTAACTACACGTTTTTCGCTTACGCCCAGTCGTTTTTAATTCTTTGGCTTAAGCCAATCAGGAAAGTTTTTCATGCACGCAATGACGACATACATTAAGGAAAGGACCGTAGAAACCATGCTCAGATTTTCCTAAGGGATTAGACATCGCATATTGGGCAAAAACGGGGGAAATTCGAACTTTATAGGTGTGTGCATGTATTGATTCGTTGGTTTATTTACTGTTTTGTATTTAACTTTGGGCGGCCAATTTAGTTTTTCAACCCTACGCCATTTCGTCTCTCTGCATGTGATTGCTGACACCCGTAATCCTAAAACGATTTCTAGGAAAGAATGAATTTCTTATCTCTCACAGGTGTATTTGTGTGCATTTTCTCCTCCTTTACTTTACGAGACGGGGTTAATACAAATGTGATTCGGAAAATGGGTTTTCATCCCAAGTAAAAAAAATAACAAACCTACAGGTGACTCCTAAAGAACATAATCCTTTATACAGTAAAGCCTCGTAAAAGTTAAGTAATTTGTTTCTGGGGTGCTCAATTTTTGCGAATTCTTAACATTTCCAAGACACTGGATTATATACATACATATGTATATCTTAAAATATATATCTATAAATATATTGTTATCTGGGCACAACGATCAATAAAAAAATAGTTGTTTTTCTTTCTTTTGAAACACTTCATAACAGTCAGGCTGATTCGTGGTTTGGGTATTACCATCAGATTTTCCTTCGACAACGCGAAGTGCGAATCGAAGTGGAAAACAAAACAAGCGAACCAATAAAATGGAAAACGACACGACTTTAATTGTTAAAATAATTTTAACTATTTTATTATGAAGTAATATTTAACATACGGAGTTAATAATATTTAACATATGAAGTTTGTAATATTTAACATATGAAGTTTGTAATATTTAGCATATGAAGTTTTCGCGGTGGAAGTCTGGTCAGAACTAACTTTATTTTATTATTCATTTATGCAAATTACCTATTGTATAAGGTTACCTAAATTGTCTCACAGGAATTGGAATTGCAACGTTTGGAATTACTTTGTCTCACGGGAATTGAAATTGCACTGCATTTTGTGTCGACGCTGCTTTTTGTGTTGTTTTTTTTTGTTTGGCGCGTGTAGTCTGCCGTAACAATATATCTATATATGTACATACATACATATATGTATATGTACGACAAATAAGAAAAATTCATGCGTTTTATTTATGTTTTTATACTATACTAGCTGGCAGGACAGATTTGATTCTGTCAAATGTTATTGGCACGTCGCAATCCAATGCAAAAAATTAAACAAATAGAACGTACTTCGGAGTGATCATTTTATTTATGTTTCAATAATAAACAATGATTAATTATAAAAAATAGTTATTTATTTCGTACACATAAAAGTCTTGTATATGGTCATCGCGAAAGCAAGCCGCAAGGGAAATTACAGTCGTTTAAATTCAAATGCTACGTACCATTTGGACGCTGGGTATCAACACATTTTCTCCCTTTAGAATGGTTGTTTCGATCACAGTTTTAAGTACATTTTTCACTGCCAGCCCTCTGCCGACACAAAGCCGCGGTTGGTTAATATTTAGTAACATTATGACTACCGATCCCACTTTCAATTGAGGATTATGGGGTGGCTATCCGGACAAATCCAATGAGTTAAAAAATTCTGATGGGTAGTTGACATCATCTAGATTAGTTGCGCAATCAACTGATTTGTATATCCTTAATTCACCTGCAATTTTATATACGTGTATTTGGTAGGTTGCTACGAGTGGAGAAGTTTTCACTTTCACAACCACCAAAGTCGCAAACTCTCCTTGCCATTGTGTTTTGCCAACCTTTCGTTGTCGGCTGTATGGCCTTGGTGATCCATACCTGGAGTTCGAGGTCGTGGGATCGGATCCCACGGCGGTGGTTCCTTCCTTTTTTCCTTTTTGGCCTATTTTTCGGAGTGCTCGGTTTTTTTTTTATACACACGATACGCGGACCGCAGCCGCGATTCTTTCAGGAGGACGCCTCGAGACACCAAGGTCAATCGCGTGGCGCCCATTAATTTTTATTTTTATTTTCCATCACTTTGCCCATGACCTTTTTCCATTGGGTCAGTCGGCCCTTGTTGTTTCGAGCCGCGGAGCGGGTACGTAACAAGGTAATATAGCACGTTCGCTCAACCACAAATTATATCTGTAATTTTGAGCGTCGTTTGGGAACACATTTTGTATGAACTCTGCTTTTGTTTCTGTAAACTGACAAAACATTCGATCAAATATCTGCTGAACATTTCAGTCGTCTTAAGTATTGATATAGCAATATTTGAAGGCTATAAGATGTCCTTCAAGATGGTGGTATTGCTATGTCGATTACCTTAACGGTCCTTGGGATATTAACATTAAAGTTACTCTCCAGCGTACATTAGTACATGCTTTTTCTTACATTCGATCAAATATCTGCTGAACATTTCAGTCGTCTTAAGTATTGATATAGCAATATTTGAAGGCTATAAGATGTCCTTCAAGATGGTGGTATTGCTATGTCGATAACCTTAACGGTCCTTGAGATATTGACATTAGAGTTATTCTCCAGCGTACATTAGTACATGTTTTTCTTACATTCGATCAAATATCTACTGAACATTTTGGTTGTCCTTAGTATTGTTATAGCAATATTTGAAGGCTATAAGATGTCCTTCAAGATGATGCTACGTCGATAACCTTAACGGTCCTTGAGATATTGACATTAGAGTTATTCTCCAGCGTACATTAGTACATGCTTTTTCTTACATTCGATCAAATATCTGCTGAACATTTCAGTCGTCTTAAGTATTGATATAGCAATATTTGAAGGCTATAAGATGTCCTTCAAGATGGTGGTATTGCTATGTCGATATCCTTAACGGTCCTTGAGATATTGACATTAAAGTTACTCTCCAGCGTACGTTAGTACATGCTTTTTCTTACATTCTATCATATATCTGCTGAATATATCGGTTGTCCTTAGTATTTTTATAGCAGTATTTGAAGGTTATAAGATGTTTTTCAAGATGGTGGTCTTGCTATCTCGATAACCTTAACGGTCCTTGGGATAACCTTAACGGTTCTCGAGATATTGACATTAGAGTTATTCTCCAGCGTACATTAGTACATGCTTTTTCTTACATTCTATCAAATATCTGCTGAATATTTCGGTTGTCCTTAGTATTGTTATAGGAATCTTTGTAGCATATAAGATGTCCTTCACGATGGTGGTCTTGCTATGTCGACAACCTTAACCATTCTCGAGATATTGAGATTTGAATTGTGCTCCCGCATACTTTAGTGTATGCTTTTTCTCCATTTCTATCAAATATCTACTGAACAGTTTACTTGTCCATAGCATTGTTATGACAATATTCGAAGGTTATAAGATGTCCTTCAAGATGGTGGTATTGCTATGTCGATATCCTTAACGGTCCTTGAGATATTGACATTAAAGTTATTCTCCAGCGTACATTAGCACATGCTTTTTCTTACATTCTATCAAATATCTGCTGAATATTTCGGTTGTCCTTAGTATTTTTATAGCAATATTTGAAGGTTATAAGATGTTCTTCAAGATGGTGGTCTTGCTATCTCGATAACCTTAACGGTCCTTGGGATATTAACATTAAAGTTACTCTCCAGCGTACATTAGTACATGTTTTTTCTTACATTCTATCAAATATCTACTGAATATTTCGGTTGTCCTTAGTATTGTTATAGCAATCTTTGTAGCATATAAGATGTCCTTCACGATGGTGGTCTTGCTATGTCGACAACCTTAACCATTCTCGAGATATTGACATTTGAATTGTGCTCCCGCATACTTTAGTGTATGCTTTTTCTCCGTTTCTATCAAATATCTGCTGAACAGTTTACTTGTCCATAGCATTGTTATGACAATAATTGAAGGCTATAAAATGTCCTTCAAGAAGGTGGTATTGCTATGTCGATATTCTTAACGGTCCTTGAGATATTGACATTAAAGTTATTCCCCAGCGTACATTAGCACATGCTTTTTCTTACATTCTATCAAATATCTACTAAACATTTTGGTTGTCCTTAGCATTGTTATGACAATATTCGAAGGTTATAAGATGTCCTTCAAGATGGTGGTATTGCTATGTCGATATCCTTAACGGTCCTTGAGATATTGACATTAAAGTTATTCTCCAGCGTACATTAGCACATGCTTTTTCTTACATTCGATCAAATATCTACTGAACATTTTGGTTGTCCTTAGTATTGTTATAGCAATATTTGAAGGCTATAAGATGTCCTTCAAGATGATGGTATTGCTACGTCGATAACCTTAACGGTCCTTGAGATATTGACATTAGAGTTATTCTCCAGCGTACATTAGTACATGCTTTTTCTTACATTCGATCAAATATCTACTGAACATTTTGGTTGTCCTTAGTATTGTTATAGCAATATTTGAAGGCTATAAGATGTCCTTCAAGATGGTGGTATTGCTATGTCGATAACCTTAACGGTTCTCGAGATATTGACATTAGAGTTATTTTCCAGCGTATATTAGTACATGCTTTTTCTTACATTCGATCAAATATCTACTGAACATTTTGGTTGTCCTTAGTATTGTTATAGCAATATTTGAAGGCTATAAGATGTCCTTCAAGATGGTGGTATTGCTATCTCGATAACCTTAACGGTTCTCGAGATATTGACATTAGAGTTATTCTCCAGCGTACATTGGTACATGCTTTTTCTTACATTCGATCAAATATCTACTGAACATTTTGGTTGTCCTAAGTGTTGTTATAGCAATATTTGAAGGTTATAAGATGTCCCTCAATATGGTGGTCTTGATATGTCGATAACCTTAACGGTCCTTGGGATATTAACATTAAAGTTACTCTCCGGCGTACATTAGTACATGCTTTTTCTTACATTCTATCAAATATCTGCTGAATATTTCGGTTGTCCTTAGTATTGTTATAGCAATCTTTGTAGCATATAAGATGTCCTTCACGATGGTGGTTTTGCTATGTCGACAACCTTAACCATTCTCGAGATATTGACATTTGAATTGTGCTCCCGCATACTTTAGTGTATGCTTTTTCTCCATTTCTATCAAATATCTGCTGAACAGTTTGGTTGTCCATAGCATTGTTATGACAATAATTGAAGGCTATAAGCTGTCCTTCAAGATGGTGGTATTGCTATGTCGATATCCTTAACGGTCCTTGAGATATTGACATTAAAGTTATTCTCCAGCGTACATTAGCACATGCTTTTTCTTACATTCTATCAAATATCTGCTGAATATTTCGGTTGTCCTTATTATTGTTATAGCAATCTTTGTAGCATATAAGATGTCCTTCACGATGGTGGTCTTGCTATGTCGACAACCTTAACCATTCTCGAGATATTGACATTTGAATTGATTTCCCGCATACTTTAGTGTATGCTTTTTCTCCATTTCTATCAAATATCTGCTGAACAGTTTGGTTGTCCATAGCATTGTTATGACAATATTCGAGTTATAAGATGTCCTTCAAGATGATGGTATTGCTACGTCGATAACCTTAACGGTCCTTGAGATATTGACATTAGAGTTATTCTCCACCGTACATTAGTACATGCTTTTTCTTACATTCGATCAAATATCTGCTGAACATTTCAGTCGTCTTAAGTATTGATATAGCAATATCTGAAGGCTATAAGATGTCCTTCAAGATGGTGGTCTTGCTATGTCGACAACCTTAACCATTCTCGAGATATTGAGATTTGAATTGTGCTCCCGCATACTTTAGTGTATGCTTTTTCTCCATTTCTATCAAATATCTACTGAACAGTTTACTTGTCCATAGCATTGTTATGACAACATTCGAAGGTTATAAGATGTCCTTCAAGATGGTGGTATTGCTATGTCGATATCCTTAACGGTCCTTGAGATATTGACATTAAAGTTATTCTCCAGCGTACATTAGCACATGCTTTTTCTTACATTCTATCAAATATCTACTGAACATTTTGGTTGTCTTTGGTATTGTTATAGCAATATTTGAAGGTTATAAGATGTCCTTCAAGATGGTTATCTTGCTATCTCGATAACCTTAACGGTTCTCGAGATATTGACATTAGAGTTATTCTCCAGCGTACATTAGTACATGCTTTTTCTTACATTCGATCAAATATCTACTAAACATTTTGGTTGTCCTTAGCATTGTTATGACAATATTCGAAGGTTATAAGATGTCCTTCAAGATGGTGGTATTGCTATGTCGATATCCTTAACGGTCCTTGAGATATTGACATTAAAGTTACTCTCCAGCGTACGTTAGTACATGCTTTTTCTTACATTCTATCATATATCTGCTGAATATATCGGTTGTCCTTAGTATTTTTATAGCAGTATTTGAAGGTTATAAGATGTCCTTCACCATGGTGGTCTTGCTATGTCGACAACCTTAACGGTTCTCGAGATATTGACATTGGAATTATTCCTCAGCGTACTTTAATATACCTATATGCTTTTTCTTACATTCTGTCAAATATCTTCTGAACATTCTGGTTGTCCTTAGTACTGTTATAGCAATATTTGAAGGTTATAAAATGTCCTTCACCATGGTGGTCTTGCTATGTCGACAACCTTAACGGTTCTCGAGATATTGACATTGGAATTATTCCTCAGCGTACTTTAATATACCTATATGCTTTTTCTTACATTCTGTCAAATATCTTCTGAACATTCTGGTTGTCCTAAGTATTGTTGCAGAAATATTTGAAGTTTATAAGATGTCCTTCAAGATGGTGGTCTTGCTATGGCTATGTCCGGTGTGGCCGATAGGAGGAGACGTAAGCGAGTTGGGCAAAAAGGAGGACGAAGGAGATGACCAGTCGTGATTGGTGTGAATTCGGCCCTTTTAGATTTGATAAAAAAAAAAAAACAAATAAATGCTTTGTTGAAACTTGTTTTATCTACACATTTTTCGGTTATGCCCAGTCGTCTTCAATTCTTTGGCTTAAGGCAATCACGACAGCTTTTCATTCATGGTGGAAGGAGATCCATTAACAAAACGAGTGTAGAACACATGCTCATATTTTTCCTATGGTAATTGGAATTCGAAATGGAATACTGGGGAAAAATTCGAACTTCATAGATGTGTACATTCGTTGTCAGGTTGGTTTATTTATTCCACATAAATACCTCCAATACAAATACTTTGCAGGCACACTTGTCATACACACTTAGGAAACACTTTACAGTTGGTTACCACTTGTTTTAACTACACGTTTTTCGCTTACGCCCAGTCGTTTTTAATTCTTTGGCTTAAGCCAATCAGGAAAGTTTTTCATGCACGCAATGACGACATACATTAAGGAAAGGACCGTAGAAACCATGCTCAGATTTTCCTAAGGGATTAGACATCGCATATTGGGCAAAAACGGGGGAAATTCGAACTTTATAGGTGTGTGCATGTATTGATTCGTTGGTTTATTTACTGTTTTGTATTTAACTTTGGGCGGCCAATTTAGTTTTTCAACCCTACGCCATTTCGTCTCTCTGCATGTGATTGCTGACACCCGTAATCCTAAAACGATTTCTAGGAAAGAATGAATTTCTTATCTCTCACAGGTGTATTTGTGTGCATTTTCTCCTCCTTTACTTTACGAGACGGGGTTAATACAAATGTGATTCGGAAAATGGGTTTTCATCCCAAGTAAAAAAAATAACAAACCTACAGGTGACTCCTAAAGAACATAATCCTTTATACAGTAAAGCCTCGTAAAAGTTAAGTAATTTGTTTCTGGGGTGCTCAATTTTTGCGAATTCTTAACATTTCCAAGACACTGGATTATATACATACATATGTATATCTTAAAATATATATCTATAAATATATTGTTATCTGGGCACAACGATCAATAAAAAAATAGTTGTTTTTCTTTCTTTTGAAACACTTCATAACAGTCAGGCTGATTCGTGGTTTGGGTATTACCATCAGATTTTCCTTCGACAACGCGAAGTGCGAATCGAAGTGGAAAACAAAACAAGCGAACCAATAAAATGGAAAACGACACGACTTTAATTGTTAAAATAATTTTAACTATTTTATTATGAAGTAATATTTAACATACGGAGTTAATAATATTTAACATATGAAGTTTGTAATATTTAACATATGAAGTTTGTAATATTTAGCATATGAAGTTTTCGCGGTGGAAGTCTGGTCAGAACTAACTTTATTTTATTATTCATTTATGCAAATTACCTATTGTATAAGGTTACCTAAATTGTCTCACAGGAATTGGAATTGCAACGTTTGGAATTACTTTGTCTCACGGGAATTGAAATTGCACTGCATTTTGTGTCGACGCTGCTTTTTGTGTTGTTTTTTTTTGTTTGGCGCGTGTAGTCTGCCGTAACAATATATCTATATATGTACATACATACATATATGTATATGTACGACAAATAAGAAAAATTCATGCGTTTTATTTATGTTTTTATACTATACTAGCTGGCAGGACAGATTTGATTCTGTCAAATGTTATTGGCACGTCGCAATCCAATGCAAAAAATTAAACAAATAGAACGTACTTCGGAGTGATCATTTTATTTATGTTTCAATAATAAACAATGATTAATTATAAAAAATAGTTATTTATTTCGTACACATAAAAGTCTTGTATATGGTCATCGCGAAAGCAAGCCGCAAGGGAAATTACAGTCGTTTAAATTCAAATGCTACGTACCATTTGGACGCTGGGTATCAACACATTTTCTCCCTTTAGAATGGTTGTTTCGATCACAGTTTTAAGTACATTTTTCACTGCCAGCCCTCTGCCGACACAAAGCCGCGGTTGGTTAATATTTAGTAACATTATGACTACCGATCCCACTTTCAATTGAGGATTATGGGGTGGCTATCCGGACAAATCCAATGAGTTAAAAAATTCTGATGGGTAGTTGACATCATCTAGATTAGTTGCGCAATCAACTGATTTGTATATCCTTAATTCACCTGCAATTTTATATACGTGTATTTGGTAGGTTGCTACGAGTGGAGAAGTTTTCACTTTCACAACCACCAAAGTCGCAAACTCTCCTTGCCATTGTGTTTTGCCAACCTTTCGTTGTCGGCTGTATGGCCTTGGTGATCCATACCTGGAGTTCGAGGTCGTGGGATCGGATCCCACGGCGGTGGTTCCTTCCTTTTTTCCTTTTTGGCCTATTTTTCGGAGTGCTCGGTTTTTTTTTTATACACACGATACGCGGACCGCAGTCGCGATTCTTTCAGGAGGACGCCTCGAGACACCAAGGTCAATCGCGTGGCGCCCATTAATTTTTATTTTTATTTTCCATCACTTTGCCCATGACCTTTTTCCATTGGGTCAGTCGGCCCTTGTTGTTTCGAGCCGCGGAGCGGGTACGTAACAAGGTAATATAGCACGTTCGCTCAACCACAAATTACTTATATCTGTAATTTTGAGCGTCGTTTGGGAACACATTTTGTATGAACTCTGCTTTTGTTTCTGTAAACTGACAAAACATTCGATCAAATATCTGCTGAACATTTCAGTCGTCTTAAGTATTGATATAGCAATATTTGAAGGCTATAAGATGTCCTTCAAGATGGTGGTATTGCTATGTCGATTACCTTAACGGTCCTTGGGATATTAACATTAAAGTTACTCTCCAGCGTACATTAGTACATGCTTTTTCTTACATTCGATCAAATATCTGCTGAACATTTCAGTCGTCTTAAGTATTGATATAGCAATATTTGAAGGCTATAAGATGTCCTTCAAGATGGTGGTATTGCTATGTCGATAACCTTAACGGTCCTTGAGATATTGACATTAGAGTTATTCTCCAGCGTACATTAGTACATGTTTTTCTTACATTCGATCAAATATCTACTGAACATTTTGGTTGTCCTTAGTATTGATATAGCAATATTTGAAGGCTATAAGATGTCCTTCAAGATAGATTGCTATGTCGATAACCTTAACGGTTCTCGAGATATTGACATTAGAGTTATTCTCCAGCGTACATTAGTACATGCTTTTTCTTACATTCTATCAAATATGTGCTGAATATTTCGGTTGTCCTTAGTATTTTTATAGCAATATTTGAAGGTTATAAGATGTTCTTCAAGATGGTGGTCTGGCTATCTCGATAACCTTAACGGTTCTCGAGATATTGACATTAGAGTTATTCTCCAGCGTAAATTAGTACATGCTTTTTCTTACATTCGATCAAATATCTACTGAACATTTTGGTTGTCCTTAGTATTGTTATAGCAATATTTGAAGGTTATAAGATGTCCTTCAAGATGGTGGTCTTGCTATCTCGATAACCTTAACGGTTCTCGAGATATTGACATTAGAGTTATTCTCCAGCGTACATTAGTACATGCTTTTTCTTACATTCGATCAAATATCTACTGAACATTTTGGTTGTCCTTAGTATTGTTATAGCAATATTTGAAGGCTATAAGATGTCCTTCAAGATGGTGGTATTGCTACGTCGATAACCTTAACGGTCCTTGAGATATTGACATTAGAGTTATTCTCCAGCGTACATTAGTACATGCTTTTTCTTACATTCGATCAAATATCTGCTGAACATTTCAGTCGTCTTAAGTATTGATATAGCAATATTTGAAGGCTATAAGATGTCCTTCAAGATGGTGGTATTGCTATGTCGATAACCTTAACGGTCCTTGAGATATTGACATTAGAGTTATTCTCCAGCGTACATTAGTACATGCTTTTTCTTACATTCAACAAATATCTTCTGAACATTCTGGTTGTCCTTAGTACTGTTATAGCAATATTTGAAGGTTATAAGATGTTCTTCAAGATGGTGGTCTTGATATGTCGATAACCTTAACGGATCTCGAGATATTGACATTAGACTTATTCTCCAGCGTACATTAGTACATGCTTTTTCTTACATTCGATCAAATATCTACTAAACATTTTGGTTGTCCTTAGCATTGTTATGACAATATTCGAAGGTTATAAGATGTCCTTCAAGATGGTGGTATTGCTATGTCGATATCCTTAACGGTCCTTGAGATATTGACATTAAAGTTACTCTCCAGCGTACGTTAGTACATGCTTTTTCTTACATTCTATCATATATCTGCTGAATATATCGGTTGTCCTTAGTATTTTTATAGCAGTATTTGAAGGTTATAAGATGTTTTTCAAGATGGTGGTCTTGCTATCTCGATAACCTTAACGGTCCTTGGGATAACCAAGATGGTGGTATTGCTATGTCGATAACCTTAACGGTCCTTGAGATATCGACATTAGAGTTATTCTCCAGCGTACATTAGTACATGCTTTTTCTTACATTCGATCAAATATCTTCTGAACATTCTGGTTGTCCTTAGTACTGTTATAGCAATATTTGAAGGTTATAAGATGTTCTTCAAGATGGTGGTTTTGATATGTCGATAACCTTAACGGATCTCGAGATGTTGACATTAGACTTATTCTCCAGCGTACATTAGTACATGCTTTTTCTTACATTCGATCAAATATCTACTAAACATTTTGGTTGTCCTTAGCATTGTTATGACAATATTCGAAGGTTATAAGATGTCCTTCAATATGGTGGTATTGCTATGTCGATATCCTTAACGGTCCTTGAGATATTGACATTAAAGTTACTCTCCAGCGTACGTTAGTACATGCTTTTTCTTACATTCTATCATATATCTGCTGAATATATCGGTTGTCCTTAGTATTTTTATAGCAGTATTTGAAGGTTATAAGATGTTTTTCAAGATGGTGGTCTTGCTATCTCGATAACCTTAACGGTCCTTGGGATAACCTTAACGGTTCTCGAGATATTGACATTAGAGTTATTCTCCAGCGTACATTAGTACATGCTTTTTCTTACATTCGATCAAATATCTACTGAACATTTTGGTTGTCCTAAGTGTTGTTATAGCAATATTTGAAGGTTATAAGATGTCCTTCAATATGGTGGTCTTGATATGTCGATAACCTTAACGGTCCTTGGGATATTAACATTAAAGTTAACCTCCGGCGTACATTAGTACATGCTTTTTCTTACATTCTATCAAATATCTGCTGAATATTTCGGTTGTCCTTAGTATTGTTATAGCAATCTTTGTAGCATATAAGATGTCCTTCACGATGGTGGTTTTGCTATGTCGACAACCTTAACCATTCTCGAGATATTGACATTTGAATTGTGCTGCCGCATACTTTAGTGTATGCTTTTTCTCCATTTCTATCAAATATCTACTGAACAGTTTACTTGTCCATAGCATTGTTATGACAATATTCGAAGGTTATAAGATGTCCTTCAAGATGGTGGTATTGCTATGTCGATATCCTTAACGGTCCTTGAGATATTGACATTAAAGTTATTCTCCAGCGTACATTAGCACATGCTTTTTCTTACATTCTATCAAATATCTGCTGAATATTTCGGTTGTCCTTAGTATTTTTATAGCAATATTTGAAGGTTATAAGATGTTCTTCAAGATGGTGGTCTTGCTATCTCGATAACCTTAACGGTCCTTGGGATATTAACATTAAAGTTACTCTCCAGCGTACATTAGTACATGTTTTTTCTTACATTCTATCAAATATCTACTGAATCTTTCGGTTGTCCTTAGTATTGTTATAGCAATCTTTGTAGCATATAAGATGTCCTTCACGATGGTGGTCTTGCTATGTCGACAACCTTAACCATTCTCGAGATATTGACATTTGAATTGTGCTCCCGCATACTTTAGTGTATGCTTTTTCTCCGTTTCTATCAAATATCTGCTGAACAGTTTACTTGTCCATAGCATTGTTATGACAATAATTGAAGGCTATAAAATGTCCTTCAAGAAGGTGGTATTGCTATGTTGATATTCTTAACGGTCCTTGAGATATTGACATTAAAGTTATTCCCCAGCGTACATTAGCACATGCTTTTTCTTACATTCTATCAAATATCTACTAAACATTTTGGTTGTCCTTAGCATTGTTATGACAATATTCGAAGGTTATAAGATGTCCTTCAAGATGGTGGTATTGCTATGTCGATATCCTTAACGGTCCTTGAGATATTGACATTAAAGTTATTCTCCAGCTTACATTAGCACATGCTTTTTCTTACATTCGATCAAATATCTACTGAACATTTTGGTTGTCCTTAGTATTGTTATAGCAATATTTGAAGGCTATAAGATGTCCTTCAAGATGATGGTATTGCTACGTCGATAACCTTAACGGTCCTTGAGATATTGACATTAGAGTTATTCTATAACCTTAACGGTTCTCGAGATATTGACATTAGAGTTATTCTCCAGCGTACATTAGTACATGCTTTTTCTTACATTCGATCAAATATCTACTGAACATTTTGGTTGTCCTAAGTGTTGTTATAGCAATATTTGAAGGTTATAAGATGTCCTTCAATATGGTGGTCTTGATATGTCGATAACCTTAACGGTCCTTGGGATATTAACATTAAAGTTAACCTCCGGCGTACATTAGTACATGCTTTTTCTTACATTCTATCAAATATCTGCTGAATATTTCGGTTGTCCTTAGTATTGTTATAGCAATCTTTGTAGCATATAAGATGTCCTTCACGATGGTGGTTTTGCTATGTCGACAACCTTAACCATTCTCGAGATATTGACATTTGAATTGTGCTCCCGCATACTTTAGTGTATGCTTTTTCTCCATTTCTATCAAATATCTGCTGAACAGTTTGGTTGTCCATAGCATTGTTATGACAATAATTGAAGGCTATAAGCTGTCCTTCAAGATGGTGGTATTGCTATGTCGATATCCTTAACGGTCCTTGAGATATTGACATTAAAGTTATTCTCCAGCGTACATTAGCACATGCTTTTTCTTACATTCTATCAAATATCTGCTGAATATTTCGGTTGTCCTTATTATTGTTATAGCAATCTTTGTAGCATATAAGATGTCCTTCACGATGGTGGTCTTGCTATGTCGACAACCTTAACCATTCTCGAGATATTGACATTTGAATTGATTTCCCGCATACTTTAGTGTATGCTTTTTCTCCATTTCTATCAAATATCTGCTGAACAGTTTGGTTGTCCATAGCATTGTTATGACAATATTCGAGTTATAAGATGTCCTTCAAGATGATGGTATTGCTACGTCGATAACCTTAACGGTCCTTGAGATATTGACATTAGAGTTATTCTCCACCGTACATTAGTACATGCTTTTTCTTACATTCGATCAAATATCTGCTGAACATTTCAGTCGTCTTAAGTATTGATATAGCAATATCTGAAGGCTATAAGATGTCCTTCAAGATGGTGGTATTGCTATGTCGATAACCTTAACGGTCCTTGAGATATTGACATTAGAGTTATTCTCCAGCGTACATTAGTACATGCTTTTTCTTACATTCTATCAAATATCTTCTGAACTTTCTGGTTGTCCTTAGTATTGTTATAGCAATATTTGAAGGTTATAAGATATCCTTAACGGTCTTTGGGATATTAACATTAAAGTTACTTTCCAGCGTACATTAGTACATGCTTTTTCTTACATTCGATCAAATATCTGCTGAATATTTCGGTTGTCCTTAGTATTGTTATAGGAATCTTTGTAGCATATAAGATGTCCTTCACGATGGTGGTCTTGCTATGTCGACAACCTTAACCATTCTCGAGATATTGAGATTTGAATTGTGCTCCCGCATACTTTAGTGTATGCTTTTTCTCCATTTCTATCAAATATCTACTGAACAGTTTACTTGTCCATAGTATTGTTATGACAACATTCGAAGGTTATAAGATGTCCTTCAAGATGGTGGTATTGCTATGTCGATATCCTTAACGGTCCTTGAGATATTGACATTAAAGTTATTCTCCAGCGTACATTAGCACATGCTTTTTCTTACATTCTATCAAATATCTGCTGAATATTTCGGTTGTCCTTATTATTGTTATAGCAATCTTTGTAGCATATAAGATGTTCTTCAAGATGGTGGTCTTGCTATCTCGATAACCTTAACGGTCCTTGGGATATTAACATTAAAGTTACTCTCCAGCGTACATTAGTACATGTTTTTTCTTACATTCTATCAAATATCTACTGAACATTTTGGTTGTCCTTAGTATTGTTATAGCAATATTTGAAGGTTATAAGATGTCGTTCAAAATGGTGGTCTTGCTATCTCGATAACCTTAACGGTTCTCGAGATATTGACATTAGAGTTATTCTCCAGCGTACATTAGTACATGTTTTTTCTTACATTCTATCAAATATCTGCTGAATATTTCGGTTGTCCTTAGTATTTTTATAGCAATATTTGAAGGTTATAAGATGTTCTTCAAGATGGTGGTCTTGCTATCTCGATAACCTTAACGGTTCTCGAGATATTGACATTAGAGTTATTCTCCAGCGTACATTAGTACATGCTTTTTCTTATATTCGATCAAATATCTACTGAACATTTTGGTTGTCCTTAGTATTGTTATAGCAATATTTGAAGGTTATAAGATGTCCTTCAATATGGTGGTCTTCAATATAGTGGTTCTCAAGATATTGACATTAGAGTTATTCTCCAGCGTACATGCTTTTTCTTACATTCTATCAAATATCTGCTGAATATTTCAGTCGTCTTAAGTATTGATATAGCAATATTTGAAGGCTATAAGATGTCCTTCAAGATGGTGGTATTGCTATGTCGATATCCTTAACGGTCCTTGAGATATTGACATTAAAGTTACTCTCCAGCGTACGTTAGTACATGCTTTTTCTTACATTCTATCATATATCTGCTGAATATATCGGTTGTCCTTAGTATTTTTATAGCAGTATTTGAAGGTTATAAGATGTCCTTCACCATGGTGGTCTTGCTATGTCGACAACCTTAACGGTTCTCGAGATATTGACATTGGAATTATTCCTCAGCGTACTTTAATATACCTATATGCTTTTTCTTACATTCTGTCAAATATCTTCTGAACATTCTGGTTGTCCTTAGTACTGTTATAGCAATATTTGAAGGTTATAAGATGTTCTTCAAGATGGTGGTCTTGCTATGTCGACAACCTTAACGGTTCTCGAGATATTGACATTGGAATTATTCCTCAGCGTACTTTAATATACCTATATGCTTTTTCTTACATTCTGTCAAATATCTTCTGAACATTCTGGTTGTCCTTAGTACTGTTATAGCAATATTTGAAGGTTATAAAATGTCCTTCACCATGGTGGTCTTGCTATGTCGACAACCTTAACGGTTCTCGAGATATTGACATTGGAATTATTCCTCAGCGTACTTTAATATACCTATATGCTTTTTCTTACATTCTGTCAAATATCTTCTGAACATTCTGGTTGTCCTAAGTATTGTTGCAGAAATATTTGAAGTTTATAAGATGTCCTTCAAGATGGTGGTCTTGCTATGGCTATGTCCGGTGTGGCCGATAGGAGGAGACGTAAGCGAGTTGGGCAAAAAGGAGGACAAAAAAATTGAACAGTCCTGTTTGTTGTGCATTTGGCCATAGCTTGTATGCAAATGTCGGCGGCCATTTAAGGTGCTACACTCATCGGTGGTTTCTTGTAGAAACCGGGCGCACGAGACGGAACTCATTCCTGTGCCTGACATGTACATGGTTGTGTGCGTACAAGTTCGTTTGACTGCCATATGCTATTGGCTGCATTGATTGGGGTAAGCAATGACAAGAAACGTAAATCTTTCTGTCCCAATCAAATTAATGTATGTCTTTCTCTCTGGTTTATTTGCGAGGTGACTTTCATATTGAGGTTGCTATGTAGTTTTCCAACAATGCAATACTTGTGAAAGAGATAACATCAAATTCCGTCGTATGCACATTCCATATAAATACCTAGAACACAGACTTAACAGGCACCCTTGGCATCCACACTTAGGACACATGTTACATACACACCTGACATCCTGCACACTCACCTAGCACACCGAACAGAGATTTTTTGGTGAAGGAAATGGTGTGGCAGATAGGCGGAGCCGTAAGCGAGTTGGGGAAAAAAGGAAGACGAAGGAGATGACCAGTCGTGATTGGTGTGAATTCGGCCCTTTTAGATTTGATAAAAAAAAAAAAAACAAATAAATGCTTTGTTGAAACTTGTTTTATCTACACATTTTTCGGTTATGCCCAGTCGTCTTCAATTCTTCGGCTTAAGGCAATCACGACAGCTTTTCATTCATGGTGGAAGGAGATCCATTAACAAAACGAGTGTAGAACACATGCTCATATTTTTCCTATGGTAATTGGAATTCGAAATGGAATACTGGGGAAAAATTCGAACTTCATAGATGTGTACATTCGTTGTCAGGTTGGTTTATTTATTCCACATAAATACCTCCAATACAAATACTTTGCAGGCACACTTGTCATACACACTTAGGAAACACTTTACAGTTGGTTACCACTTGTTTTAACTACACGTTTTTCGCTTACGCCCAGTCGTTTTTAATTCTTTGGCTTAAGCCAATCAGGAAAGTTTTTCATGCACGCAATGACGACATACATTAAGGAAAGGACCGTAGAAACCATGCTCAGATTTTCCTAAGGGATTAGACATCGCATATTGGGCAAAAACGGGGGAAATTCGAACTTTATAGGTGTGTGCATGTATTGATTTGTTGGTTTATTTACTGTTTTGTATTTAACTTTGGGCGGCCAATTTAGTTTTTCAACCCTACGCCATTTCGTCTCTCTGCATGTGATTGCTGACACCCGTAATCCTAAAACGATTTCTAGGAAAGAATGAATTTCTTATCTCTCACAGGTGTATTTGTGTGCATTTTCTCCTCCTTTACTTTACGAGACGGGGTTAATACAAATGTGATTCGGAAAATGGGTTTTCATCCCAAGTAAAAAAAATAACAAACCTACAGGTGACTCCTAAAGAACATAATCCTTTATACAGTAAAGCCTCGTAAAAGTTAAGTAATTTGTTTCTGGGGTGCTCAATTTTTGCGAATTCTTAACATTTCCAAGACACTGGATTATATACATACATATGTATATCTTAAAATATATATCTATAAATATATTGTTATCTGGGCACAACGATCAATAAAAAAATAGTTGTTTTTCTTTCTTTTGAAACACTTCATAACAGTCAGGCTGATTCGTGGTTTGGGTATTACCATCAGATTTTCCTTCGACAACGCGAAGTGCGAATCGAAGTGGAAAACAAAACAAGCGAACCAATAAAATGGAAAACGACACGACTTTAATTGTTAAAATAATTTTAACTATTTTATTATGAAGTAATATTTAACTTACGGAGTTAATAATATTTAACATATGAAGTTTGTAATATTTAACATATGAAGTTTGTAATATTTAGCATATGAAGTTTTCGCGGTGGAAGTCTGGTCAGAACTAACTTTATTTTATTATTCATTTATGCAAATTACCTATTGTATAAGGTTACCTAAATTGTCTCACAGGAATTGGAATTGCAACGTTTGGAATTACTTTGTCTCACGGGAATTGATTTTGCACTGCATTTTGTGTCGACGCTGCTTTTTGTGTTGTTTTTTTTTGTTTGGCGCGTGTAGTCTGCCGTAACAATATATCTATATATGTACATACATATATGTATATGTACGACAAATAAGAAAAATTCATGCGTTTTATTTATGTTTTTATACTATACTAGCTGGCAGGACAGATTTGATTCTGTCAAATGTTATTGGCACGTCGCAATCCAATGCAAAAAATTAAACAAATAGAACGTACTTCGGAGTGATCATTTTATTTATGTTTCAATAATAAACAATGATTAATTATAAAAAATAGTTATTTATTTCGTACACATAAAAGTCTTGTATATGGTCATCGCGAAAGCAAGCCGCAAGGGAAATTACAGTCGTTTAAATTCAAATGCTACGTACCATTTGGACGCTGGGTATCAACACATTTTCTCCCTTTAGAATGGTTGTTTCGATCACAGTTTTAAGTACATTTTTCACTGCCAGCCCTCTGCCGACACAAAGCCGCGGTTGGTTAATATTTAGTAACATTATGACTACCGATCCCACTTTCAATTGAGGATTATGGGGTGGCTATCCGGACAAATCCAATGAGTTAAAAAATTCTGATGGGTAGTTGACATCATCTAGATTAGTTGCGCAATCAACTGATTTGTATATCCTTAATTCACCTGCAATTTTATATACGTGTATTTGGTAGGTTGCTACGAGTGGAGAAGTTTTCACTTTCACAACCACCAAAGTCGCAAACTCTCCTTGCCATTGTGTTTTGCCAACCTTTCGTTGTCGGCTGTATGGCCTTGGTGATCCATACCTGGAGTTCGAGGTCGTGGGATCGGATCCCACGGCGGTGGTTCCTTCCTTTTTTCCGTTTTGGCCTATTTTTCGGAGTGCTCGGTTTTTTTTTTATACACACGATACGCGGACCGCAGTCGCGATTCTTTCAGGAGGACGCCTCGAGACACCAAGGTCAATCGCGTGGCGCCCATTAATCTTTATTTTTATTTTCCATCACTTTGCCCATGACCTTTTTCCATTGGGTCAGTCGGCCCTTGTTGTTTCGAGCCGCGGAGCGGGTACGTAACAAAGTAATATAGCACGTTCGCTCAACCACAAATTATATCTGTAATTTTGAGCGTCGTTTGGGAACACATTTTGTATGAACTCTGCTTTTGTTTCTGTAAACTGACAAAACATTCGATCAAATATCTGCTGAACATTTCAGTCGTCTTAAGTATTGATATAGCAATATTTGAAGGCTATAAGATGTCCTTCAAGATGGTGGTATTGCTATGTCGATTACCTTAACGGTCCTTGGGATATTAACATTAAAGTTACTCTCCAGCGTACATTAGTACATGCTTTTTCTTACATTCGATCAAATATCTGCTGAACATTTCAGTCGTCTTAAGTATTGATATAGCAATATTTGAAGGCTATAAGATGTCCTTCAAGATGGTGGTATTGCTATGTCGATAACCTTAACGGTCCTTGAGATATTGACATTAGAGTTATTCTCCAGCGTACATTAGTACATGTTTTTCTTACATTCGATCAAATATCTACTGAACATTTTGGTTGTCCTTAGTATTGTTATAGCAATATTTGAAGGCTATAAGATGTCCTTCAAGATGATGGTATTGCTACGTCGATAACCTTAACGGTCCTTGAGATATTGACATTAGAGTTATTCTCCAGCGTACATTAGTACATGCTTTTTCTTACATTCGATCAAATATCTGCTGAACATTTCAGTCGTCTTAAGTATTGATATAGCAATATTTGAAGGCTATAAGATGTCCTTCAAGATGGTGGTATTGCTATGTCGATAACCTTAACGGTCCTTGAGATATCGACATTAGAGTTATTCTCCAGCGTACATTAGTACATGCTTTTTCTTACATTCGATCAAATATCTTCTGAACATTCTGGTTGTCCTTAGTACTGTTATAGCAATATTTGAAGGTTATAAGATGTTCTTCAAGATGGTGGTTTTGATATGTCGATAACCTTAACGGATCTCGAGATATTGACATTAGACTTATTCTCCAGCGTACATTAGTACATGCTTTTTCTTACATTCGATCTAATATCTACTGAACATTTTGGTTGTCCTTAGTATTGTTATAGCAATATTTGAAGGCTATAAGATGGCCTTCAAGATGGTGGTATTGCTATGTCGATAACCTTAACGGTTCTCGAGATATTGACATTAGAGTTATTCTCCAGCGTACATTAGTACATGCTTTTTCTTACATTCGATCAAATATGTACTGAACATTTTGGTTGTCCTTAGTATTGTTATAGCAATATTTGAAGGCTATAAGATGTCCTTCAAGATGGTGGTATTGCTATGTCGATAACCTTAACGGTTCTCGAGATATTGACATTAGAGTTATTCTCCAGCGTACATTAGTACATGCTTTTTCTTGCATTCTATCAAATATCAATATCAATATCATTCTAACAATATCAAGTATTGTTATAGCAATATTTGAAGGTTATAAGATGTTCTTCAAGATGGTGGCCTTGCTATCTCGATAACCTTAACGGTTCTCGAGATATTGACATTAGAGTTATTCTCCAGCGTACATTAGTACATGTTTTTCTTACATTCGATCAAATATCTACGGAACATTTTGGTTGTCCTTAGTATTGTTATAGCAATATTTGAAGGTTATAAGATATCCTTCAAGATGGTGGTCTTGATATGTCGATAACCTTAACGGTCTTTGGGATATTAACATTAAAGTTACTTTCCAGCGTACATTAGTACATGCTTTTTCTTACATTCGATCAAATATCTGCTGAATATTTCGGTTGTCCTTAGTATTGTTATAGGAATCTTTGTAGCATATAAGATGTCCTTCACGATGGTGGTCTTGCTATGTCGACAACCTTAACCATTCTCGAGATATTGAGATTTGAATTGTGCTCCCGCATACTTTAGTGTATGCTTTTTCTCCATTTCTATCAAATATCTACTGAACAGTTTACTTGTCCATAGCATTGTTATGACAACATTCGAAGGTTATAAGATGTCCTTCAAGATGGTGGTATTGCTATGTCGATATCCTTAACGGTCCTTGAGATATTGACATTAAAGTTATTCTCCAGCGTACATTAGCACATGCTTTTTCTTACATTCTATCAAATATCTGCTGAATATTTCGGTTGTCCTTATTATTGTTATAGCAATCTTTGTAGCATATAAGATGTTCTTCAAGATGGTGGTCTTGCTATCTCGATAACCTTAACGGTCCTTGGGATATTAACATTAAAGTTACTCTCCAGCGTACATTAGTACATGTTTTTTCTTACATTCTATCAAATATCTACTGAACATTTTGGTTGTCCTTAGTATTGTTATAGCAATATTTGAAGGTTATAAGATGTCGTTCAAGATGGTGGTCTTGCTATCTCGATAACCTTAACGGTTCTCGAGATATTGACATTAGAGTTATTCTCCAGCGTACATTAGTACATGCTTTTTCTTACATTCTATCAAATATCTGCTGAATATTTCGGTTGTCCTTAGTATTTTTATAGCAATATTTGAAGGTTATAAGATGTTCTTCAAGATGGTGGTCTTGCTATCTCGATAACCTTAACGGTTCTCGAGATATTGACATTAGAGTTATTCTCCAGCGTACATTAGTACATGCTTTTTCTTATATTCGATCAAATATCTACTGAACATTTTGGTTGTCCTTAGTATTGTTATAGCAATATTTGAAGGTTATAAGATGTCCTTCAATATGGTGGTCTTCAATATAGTGGTTCTCAAGATATTGACATTAGAGTTATTCTCCAGCGTACATGCTTTTTCTTACATTCTATCAAATATCTGCTGAATATTTCAGTCGTCTTAAGTATTGATATAGCAATATTTGAAGGCTATAAGATGTCCTTCAAGATGGTGGTATTGCTATGTCGATATCCTTAACGGTCCTTGAGATATTGACATTAAAGTTATTCTCCAGCGTACATTAGCACATGCTTTTTCTTACATTCTATCAAATATCTACTGAACATTTTGGTTGTCTTTGGTATTGTTATAGCAATATTTGAAGGTTATAAGATGTCCTTCAAGATGGTTATCTTGCTATCTCGATAACCTTAACGGTTCTCGAGATATTGACATTAGAGTTATTCTCCAGCGTACATTAGTACATGCTTTTTCTTACATTCGATCAAATATCTACTAAACATTTTGGTTGTCCTTAGCATTGTTATGACAATATTCGAAGGTTATAAGATGTCCTTCAAGATGGTGGTATTGCTATGTCGATATCCTTAACGGTCCTTGAGATATTGACATTAAAGTTACTCTCCAGCGTACGTTAGTACATGCTTTTTCTTACATTCTATCATATATCTGCTGAATATATCGGTTGTCCTTAGTATTTTTATAGCAGTATTTGAAGGTTATAAGATGTCCTTCACCATGGTGGTCTTGCTATGTCGACAACCTTAACGGTTCTCGAGATATTGACATTGGAATTATTCCTCAGCGTACTTTAATATATGTACCTATATGCTTTTTCTTACATTCGATCAAATATCTACTGAACATTTTGGTTGTCATTAGTATTGTTATAACAATATTTGAAGGTTATAAAATGTCCTTCACCATGGTGGTCTTGCTATGTCGACAACCTTAACGGTTCTCGAGATATTGACATTGGAATTATTCCTCAGCGTACTTTAATATACCTATATGCTTTTTCTTACATTCTGTCAAATATCTTCTGAACATTCTGGTTGTCCTTAGTACTGTTATAGCAATATTTGAAGGTTATAAGATGTTCTTCAAGATGGTGGTCTTGCTATGTCGACAACCTTAACGGTTCTCGAGATATTGACATTGGAATTATTCCTCAGCGTACTTTAATATACCTATATGCTTTTTCTTACATTCTGTCAAATATCTTCTGAACATTCTGGTTGTCCTTAGTACTGTTATAGCAATATTTGAAGGTTATAAAATGTCCTTCACCATGGTGGTCTTGCTATGTCGACAACCTTAACGGTTCTCGAGATATTGACATTGGAATTATTCCTCAGCGTACTTTAATATACCTATATGCTTTTTCTTACATTCTGTCAAATATCTTCTGAACATTCTGGTTGTCCTAAGTATTGTTGCAGAAATATTTGAAGTTTATAAGATGTCCTTCAAGATGGTGGTCTTGCTATGGCTATGTCCGGTGTGGCCGATAGGAGGAGACGTAAGCGAGTTGGGCAAAAAGGAGGACAAAAAAATTGAACAGTCCTGTTTGTTGTACATTTGGCCATAGCTTGTAGGCAAATGTCGGCGGCCATTTAAGGTGCTACACTCATCGGTGGTTTCTTGTAGAAACCGGGCGCACGAGACGGAACTCATTCCTGTGCCTGACATGTACATGGTTGTGTGCGTACAAGTTCGTTTGACTGCCATATGCTATTGGCTGCATTGATTGGGGTAAGCAATGACAAGAAACGTAAATCTTTCTGTCCCAATCAAATTAATGTATGTCTTTCTCTCTGGTTTATTTGCGAGGTGACTTTCATATTGAGGTTGCTATGTAGTTTTCCAACAATGCAATACTTGTGAAAGAGATAACATCAAATTTCGTCGTATGCACATTCCATATAAATACCTAGAACACAGACTTAACAGGCACCCTTGGCATCCACACTTAGGACACATGTTACATACACACCTGACATCCTGCACACTCACCTAGCACACCGAACAGAGATTTTTTGGTGAAGGAAATGGTGTGGCAGATAGGCGGAGCCGTAAGCGAGTTGGGGAAAAAAGGAGGACGAAGGAGATGACCAGTCGTGATTGGTGTGAATTCGGCCCTTTTAGATTTGATAAAAAAAAAAAAACAAATAAATGCTTTGTTGAAACTTGTTTTATCTACACATTTTTCGGTTATGCCCAGTCGTCTTCAATTCTTTGGCTTAAGGCAATCACGACAGCTTTTCATTCATGGTGGAAGGAGATCCATTAACAAAACGAGTGTAGAACACATGCTCATATTTTTCCTATGGTAATTGGAATTCGAAATGGAATACTGGGGAAAAATTCGAACTTCATAGATGTGTACATTCGTTGTCAGGTTGGTTTATTTATTCCACATAAATACCTCCAATACAAATACTTTGCAGGCACACTTGTCATACACACTTAGGAAACACTTTACAGTTGGTTACCACTTGTTTTAACTACACGTTTTTCGCTTACGCCCAGTCGTTTTTAATTCTTTGGCTTAAGCCAATCAGGAAAGTTTTTCATGCACGCAATGACGACATACATTAAGGAAAGGACCGTAGAAACCATGCTCAGATTTTCCTAAGGGATTAGACATCGCATATTGGGCAAAAACGGGGGAAATTCGAACTTTATAGGTGTGTGCATGTATTGATTTGTTGGTTTATTTACTGTTTTGTATTTAACTTTGGGCGGCCAATTTAGTTTTTCAACCCTACGCCATTTCGTCTCTCTGCATGTGATTGCTGACACCCGTAATCCTAAAACGATTTCTAGGAAAGAATGAATTTCTTATCTCTCACAGGTGTATTTGTGTGCATTTTCTCCTCCTTTACTTTACGAGACGGGGTTAATACAAATGTGATTCGGAAAATGGGTTTTCATCCCAAGTAAAAAAAATAACAAACCTACAGGTGACTCCTAAAGAACATAATCCTTTATACAGTAAAGCCTCGTAAAAGTTAAGTAATTTGTTTCTGGGGTGCTCAATTTTTGCGAATTCTTAACATTTCCAAGACACTGGCTTATATACATACATATGTATATCTTAAAATATATATCTATAAATATATTGTTATCTGGGCACAACGATCAATAAAAAAATAGTTGTTTTTCTTTCTTTTGAAACACTTCATAACAGTCAGGCTGATTCGTGGTTTGGGTATTACCATCAGATTTTCCTTCGACAACGCGAAGTGCGAATCGAAGTGGAAAACAAAACAAGCGAACCAATAAAATGGAAAACGACACGACTTTAATTGTTAAAATAATTTTAACTATTTTATTATGAAGTAATATTTAACATACGGAGTTAATAATATTTAACATATGAAGTTTGTAATATTTAACATATGAAGTTTGTAATATTTAGCATATGAAGTTTTCGCGGTGGAAGTCTGGTCAGAACTAACTTTATTTTATTATTCATTTATGCAAATTACCTATTGTATAAGGTTACCTAAATTGTCTCACAGGAATTGGAATTGCAACGTTTGGAATTACTTTGTCTCACGGGAATTGAAATTGCACTGCATTTTGTGTCGACGCTGCTTTTTGTGTTGTTTTTTTTTGTTTGGCGCGTGTAGTCTGCCGTAACAATATACTTATGTATCTATATATGTACATACTGCCGTAACAATATATCTATATATGTATGTACATACATATATGTATATGTACGACAAATACGAAAAATTCATGCGTTTTATTTATGTTTTTATACTATACTAGCTGGCGGGACAGATTTGATTCTGTCAAATGTTATTGGCACGTCGCAATCCAATGCAAAAAATTAAACAAATAGAACGTACTTCGGAGTGATCATTTTATTTATGTTTCAATAATAAACAATGATTAATTATAAAAAATAGTTATTTATTTCGTACACATAAAAGTCTTGTATATGGTCATCGCGAAAGCAAGCCGCAAGGGAAATTACAGTCGTTTAAATTCAAATGCTACGTACCATTTGGACGCTGGGTATCAACACATTTTCTCCCTTTAGAATGGTTGTTTCGATCACAGTTTTAAGTACATTTTTCACTGCCAGCCCTGTGCCGACACAAAGCCGCGGTTGGTTAATATTTAGTAACATTATGACTACCGATCCCACTTTCAATTGAGGATTATGGGGTGGCTATCCGGACAAATCCAATGAGTTAAAAAATTCTGATGGGTAGTTGACATCATCTAGATTAGTTGCGCAATCAACTGATTTGTATATCCTTAATTCACCTGCAATTTTATATACGTGTTTTTGGTAGGTTGCTACGAGTGGAGAAGTTTTCACTTTCACAACCACCAAAGTCGCAAACTCTCCTTGCCATTGTGTTTTGCCAACCTTTCGTTGTCGGCTGTATGGCCTTGGTGATCCATACCTGGAGTTCGAGGTCGTGGGATCGGATCCCACGCTCAACCACAAATTATATCTGTAATTTTGAGCGTCGTTTGGGAACACATTTTGTATGAACTCTGCTTTTGTTTCTGTAAACTGACAAAACATTCGATCAAATATCTGCTGAACATTTCAGTCGTCTTAAGTATTGATATAGTCTTAAGTATTGATATATTGATATAAGTTTACTGAGTGGTCGAAGTTTTGCCATTTTATCGTTTAAGTCAAGGTTATTATTATCAGCAAAATGTAAGAATCTTTTAATTTCCTTGAATCTGTTTCTAGACATACTGTTTGCAACAAAAGGAACATGTGTGTCAGCTGCTTGTTTCCAATACATAAATTCTCTTGCCTCAGAGTGGTACCCCGAAAGTAGCAGTATTCCTATGAAAATTTTTAGATCTCCTTCATTGAAAGCAAAGCTGTGGTAGTTCTTTTGACCTGCATACAACATTGTTTGGTTCACAATAAGTTCTCTTACCTCGGAATCAAACAATTTTTCAAAAACTTGAACTTCGTTGAGTCATACCAACTCTGCAGCACAGTTTTGGATTCTCGACAAGTAATTTTCTGTTCGCTTGATTTCATTCCTTGACGTAATAAACTTTGTCCATAACGGAAGAGCTATTGACTTTTTCAACTCAGATAGTGGAACATCATCCTCACTATCAAAATCATCGTTGTCTGTTGCGAAACAAGAATCCTCGAAAATCTCCACCTCACCTGGAATATCTTGTGGCATCTCAACTGTCTTCATGTCGTCTTCATCCATATCTTCTTCGTCTGTTACATAGTCCGCCGGCGGCGGTATCATAACGATGTCGGCATTGACTATCTTCGGATTATTTGACACTTCCTCCAGAGCGGAATCAAGGTTATAAAACCGTTTAGTAGAAATCGTTTTAAAATCCATTCCGATTACTAAAAAAAAAAAGGTAGGTATGACGCCACTGTACTATTTAAAGTACATTCAGCTTTGGCTCTACTTACTTCTGTCTATGCATAAATAAATATGTGTGAAGTTATTTTTTTTCTAATCTTTATGATTATTTAAAGCTATTCACAATGAAATAAAGAAAATATCTAAGTTGGTAATTTTTTGTCACGCACAAACTTTATTGACGGAAGAAAAAGAACAACTAATTCAAAAGCTACTGCGCGAAAAGTTCATTCGATTCATGCCTACTGCGATTCGAAAATAAAAATTGCTTGGAAAATTTAAAAAAAACTGGTAACTATGTCAAACGACCGTTAAAATAGTAAAATTTTCTTCTCAGTCTACTTTTATCGATATATGAAGTAAATGTGTTTTGCTGTACTTTAAAAAGTACAATGGGAGAAAATGGGTTAAGGTATGGAATATTTGCTAAACAACTTTCAGTTGTGCGTAATATGCATGAGTTTACAATATTGGCTTTCACCCAGTGAATTGAATAAGCAAAATTTATACCAAATCCAAATCGATGAGGTGGATAATTTTAAATTGCCCGTTCTGGATTCTCACAAAGTGAACCGTGTTAAAACGAGGCCGTGCTATAAGAAGTACGTGTTAAGTGAGGCCCACCTGTACTGTGATACTTAATTTACCGAAGGGGAGAAATCACAATTTCACACTTAAGACTGCACTAGAAAATTTCTTATTCTACCTTAAATACTGGATGGACAGTTGTCGGCATCACAGCTCAGGTGTCGACGTCGATAGACTTCGTTGAATGATAGACCTCGGATGTCGGAAGCGGCTCTCACGAGCGCATGGGATGTTGCGTTGGATTAGGAATTAGAATGCGCAACGTATTTGTAACTTGGGTGACAGCATCCTCAACCTTGGGTCAATGGTAGTTCGAATTCAACACATTCCATCACGTAGCGATGTTTCTGCTACCAATTTATTTCATGTTAATTCCTCCACTTCCATATTCGAACGCCCTCGTTTCGAGACGGTTGTCTTTACATGAAGTGGGAAGCCTATTGTAATGGACGCTGGAGGTTGCGCTTCGTTTTTAAATTCCTGGTTTTTTCGTTTGTGAATCTTGTGATAACACAAGAAAGTTATAGCCAGACCGATCAGAGCCGCAACCAAGCTGATGTTGATCGGGTTTGTTTTGTTCCTCGATTTGAGCAGGTCTATTTGTTGAGTGCCGTTGGCCTGTAATTGCTTTAGCGTTTTGATGGATGATGCTTCGTCAATGCTTTCGCGTTCAGATGTTGGTTGCAATATCGCGGGCAGCAGCTGGTATTTTGTGATTTCTTCTTCCCTGAATAACTGCTTGTTTACTCGAACTATGGTGTTGAAATTCCTTATGACGAACGTGCCTTATAATCTCCGCCTCTCATTCTGAGTACCTATACTCGGCAGGACTTCTTCGACTGATGTAACGTTCCCGTTGTCGCTTAAAGGGCATGTTGGCGCTTTGCTGTTTAATAGATTCGCGACAAAGGTGGTATTACTTACATATATCTATTACATATATAATTTATATTCCAACTCATGTGTTCGTTAATATTTTTACAATCGCCTTTTATCTCTTATAATTCTTTGTTACATTTTAAAACTTTGGAAAAGGTACATTATTAATTTTCCTACTGGATTTTACAGCTTTTTTATCATGACATTACATGATTTGCCATTGACCGTTGGTAAACTTACAATATGTATGTTCTTCCTGTTCGCTGCTATTTTTACATCGGCGAACTCTGGACCTCCGTCTACATTAAGGTATGGAATATTCGCTAAACAACTTTCAGTTGTGCGTAATATGCATGAGTTTACAATATTGGCTTTCACCCAGTGAATTGAATAAGCAAAATTTATACCAAATCCAAATCGATGAGGTGGATAATTTTAAATTGCCCGTTCTGGATTCTCACGTTCCCGATATCAATTTTGACCAGCTGCGAGTTTGAGTAATCCAGTATTTGAACATCTGCATGACTCGCAGATGCGAAGAACCTGTAAAGAGATATTAAATTTTGATGAAAAATACTTCGATAGGTTTTCGGTTGGTAGTGGAATGAATTGAGGAATTACATACGTAGATGGCACTATTTAAGAACTCTTCAAATGATGTATGAACCCGGTGAGGTCATAGGCATCATAGGCATCTCATGATCTCTGAAAGTGTCGAGTGAAAACGCTAAACTTGATCATGATAAAGCTCGAATACGGGAGAGTCTTATAGATTTCGATGCCCTATTGGCCTTGAAGCATAAAACATATTGAGGAGAAATTAAATGTTTTTTCGTTATCGAAAACGATGACCTTAATGCTGACACCCGTAATCCTTGAAATTGCACTGCATTTTGTGTCGACGCTGCTTTTTGTGTTGTTTTTTTTTGTTTGGCGCGTGTAGTCTGCCGTAACAATATACTTATGTATCTATATATGTACATACTGCCGTAACAATATATCTATATATGTATGTACATACATATATGTATATGTACGACAAATACGAAAAATTCATGCGTTTTATTTATGTTTTTATACTATACTAGCTGGCGGGACAGATTTGATTCTGTCAAATGTTATTGGCACGTCGCAATCCAATGCAAAAAATTAAACAAATAGAACGTACTTCGGAGTGATCATTTTATTTATGTTTCAATAATAAACAATGATTAATTATAAAAAATAGTTATTTATTTCGTACACATAAAAGTCTTGTATATGGTCATCGCGAAAGCAAGCCGCAAGGGAAATTACAGTCGTTTAAATTCAAATGCTACGTACCATTTGGACGCTGGGTATCAACACATTTTCTCCCTTTAGAATGGTTGTTTCGATCACAGTTTTAAGTACATTTTTCACTGCCAGCCCTGTGCCGACACAAAGCCGCGGTTGGTTAATATTTAGTAACATTATGACTACCGATCCCACTTTCAATTGAGGATTATGGGGTGGCTATCCGGACAAATCCAATGAGTTAAAAAATTCTGATGGGTAGTTGACATCATCTAGATTAGTTGCGCAATCAACTGATTTGTATATCCTTAATTCACCTGCAATTTTATATACGTGTTTTTGGTAGGTTGCTACGAGTGGAGAAGTTTTCACTTTCACAACCACCAAAGTCGCAAACTCTCCTTGCCATTGTGTTTTGCCAACCTTTCGTTGTCGGCTGTATGGCCTTGGTGATCCATACCTGGAGTTCGAGGTCGTGGGATCGGATCCCACGGCGGTGGTTCCTTCCTTTTTTCCGTTTTGGCCTATTTTTCGGAGTGCTCGGTTTTTTTTTTTATACACACGATACGCGGACCGCAGTCGCGATTCTTTCAGGAGGACGCCTCGAGACACCAAGGTCAATCGCGTGGCGCCCATTAATTTTTATTTTTATTTTCCATCACTTTGCCCATGACCTTTTTCCATTGGGTCAGTCGGCCCTTGTTGTTTCGAGCCGCGGAGCGGGTACGTAACAAGGTAATATAGCACGTTCGCTCAACCACAAATTATATCTGTAATTTTGAGCGTCGTTTGGGAACACATTTTGTATGAACTCTGCTTTTGTTTCTGTAAACTGACAAAACATTCGATCAAATATCTGCTGAACATTTCAGTCGTCTTAAGTATTGATATAGTCTTAAGTATTGATATATTGATATAAGTTTACTGAGTGGTCGAAGTTTTGCCATTTTATCGTTTAAGTCAAGGTTATTATTATCAGCAAAATGTAAGAATCTTTTAATTTCCTTGAATCTGTTTCTAGACATACTGTTTGCAACAAAAGGAACATGTGTGTCAGCTGCTTGTTTCCAATACATAAATTCTCTTGCCTCAGAGTGGTACCCCGAAAGTAGCAGTATTCCTATGAAAATTTTTAGATCTCCTTCATTGAAAGCAAAGCTGTGGTAGTTCTTTTGACCTGCATACAACATTGTTTGGTTCACAATAAGTTCTCTTACCTCGGAATCAAACAATTTTTCAAAAACTTGAACTTCGTTGAGTCATATCAACTCTGCAGCACAGTTTTGGATTCTCGACAAGTAATTTTCTGTTCGCTTGATTTCATTCCTTGACGTAATAAACTTTGTCCATAACGGAAGAGCTATTGACTTTTTCAACTCAGATAGTGGAACATCATCCTCACTATCAAAATCATCGTTGTCTGTTGCGAAACAAGAATCCTCGAAAATCTCCACCTCACCTGGAATATCTTGTGGCATCTCAACTGTCTTCATGTCGTCTTCATCCATATCTTCTTCGTCTGTTACATAGTCCGCCGGCGGCGGTATCATAACGATGTCGGCATTGACTATCTTCGGATTATTTGACACTTCCTCCAGAGCGGAATCAAGGTTATAAAACCGTTTAGTAGAAATCGTTTTAAAATCCATTCCGATTACTAAAAAAAAAAAGGTAGGTATGACGCCACTGTACTATTTAAAGTACATTCAGCTTTGGCTCTACTTACTTCTGTCTATGCATAAATAAATATGTGTGAAGTTATTTTTTTTCTAATCTTTATGATTATTTAAAGCTATTCACAATGAAATAAAGAAAATATCTAAGTTGGTAATTTTTTGTCACGCACAAACTTTATTGACGGAAGAAAAAGAACAACTAATTCAAAAGCTACTGCGCGAAAAGTTCATTCGATTCATGCCTACTGCGATTCGAAAATAAAAATTGCTTGGAAAATTTAAAAAAAACTGGTAACTATGTCAAACGACCGTTAAAATAGTAAAATTTTCTTCTCAGTCTACTTTTATCGATATATGAAGTAAATGTGTTTTGCTGTACTTTAAAAAGTACAATGGGAGAAAATGGGTTAAGGTATGGAATATTTGCTAAACAACTTTCAGTTGTGCGTAATATGCATGAGTTTACAATATTGGCTTTCACCCAGTGAATTGAATAAGCAAAATTTATACCAAATCCAAATCGATGAGGTGGATAATTTTAAATTGCCCGTTCTGGATTCTCACAAAGTGAACCGTGTTAAAACGAGGCCGTGCTATAAGAAGTACGTGTTAAGTGAGGCCCACCTGTACTGTGATACTTAATTTACCGAAGGGGAGAAATCACAATTTCACACTTAAGACTGCACTAGAAAATTTCTTATTCTACCTTAAATACTGGATGGACAGTTGTCGGCATCACAGCTCAGGTGTCGACGTCGATAGACTTCGTTGAATGATAGACCTCGGATGTCGGAAGCGGCTCTCACGAGCGCATGGGATGTTGCGTTGGATTAGGAATTAGAATGCGCAACGTATTTGTAACTTGGGTGACAGCATCCTCAACCTTGGGTCAATGGTAGTTCGAATTCAACACATTCCATCACGTAGCGATGTTTCTGCTACCAATTTATTTCATGTTAATTCCTCCACTTCCATATTCGAACGCCCTCGTTTCGAGACGGTTGTCTTTACATGAAGTGGGAAGCCTATTGTAATGGACGCTGGAGGTTGCGCTTCGTTTTTAAATTCCTGGTTTTTTCGTTTGTGAATCTTGTGATAACACAAGAAAGTTATAGCCAGACCGATCAGAGCCGCAACCAAGCTGATGTTGATCGGGTTTGTTTTGTTCCTCGATTTGAGCAGGTCTATTTGTTGAGTGCCGTTGGCCTGTAATTGCTTTAGCGTTTTGATGGATGATGCTTCGTCAATGCTTTCGCGTTCAGATGTTGGTTGCAATATCGCGGGCAGCAGCTGGTATTTTGTGATTTCTTCTTCCCTGAATAACTGCTTGTTTACTCGAACTATGGTGTTGAAATTCCTTATGACGAACGTGCCTTATAATCTCCGCCTCTCATTCTGAGTACCTATACTCGGCAGGACTTCTTCGACTGATGTAACGTTCCCGTTGTCGCTTAAAGGGCATGTTGGCGCTTTGCTGTTTAATAGATTCGCGACAAAGGTGGTATTACTTACATATATCTATTACATATATAATTTATATTCCAACTCATGTGTTCGTTAATATTTTTACAATCGCCTTTTATCTCTTATAATTCTTTGTTACATTTTAAAACTTTGGAAAAGGTACATTATTAATTTTCCTACTGGATTTTACAGCTTTTTTATCATGACATTACATGATTTGCCATTGACCGTTGGTAAACTTACAATATGTATGTTCTTCCTGTTCGCTGCTATTTTTACATCGGCGAACTCTGGACCTCCGTCTACATTAAGGTATGGAATATTCGCTAAACAACTTTCAGTTGTGCGTAATATGCATGAGTTTACAATATTGGCTTTCACCCAGTGAATTGAATAAGCAAAATTTATACCAAATCCAAATCGATGAGGTGGATAATTTTAAATTGCCCGTTCTGGATTCTCACGTTCCCGATATCAATTTTGACCAGCTGCGAGTTTGAGTAATCCAGTATTTGAACATCTGCATGACTCGCAGATGCGAAGAACCTGTAAAGAGATATTAAATTTTGATGAAAAATACTTCGATAGGTTTTCGGTTGGTAGTGGAATGAATTGAGGAATTACATACGTAGATGGCACTATTTAAGAACTCTTCAAATGATGTATGAACCCGGTGAGGTCATAGGCATCATAGGCATCTCATGATCTCTGAAAGTGTCGAGTGAAAACGCTAAACTTGATCATGATAAAGCTCGAATACGGGAGAGTCTTATAGATTTCGATGCCCTATTGGCCTTGAAGCATAAAACATATTGAGGAGAAATTAAATGTTTTTTCGTTATCGAAAACGATGACCTTAATGCTGACACCCGTAATCCTAAAACGATTTCTAGGAAAGAATGAATTTCTTATCTCTCACAGGTGTATTTGTGTGCATTTTCTCCTCCTTTACTTTACGAGACGGGGTTAATACAAATGTGATTCGGAAAATGGGTTTTCATCCCAAGTAAAAAAAATAACAAACCTACAGGTGACTCCTAAAGAACATAATCCTTTATACAGTAAAGCCTCGTAAAAGTTAAGTAATTTGTTTCTGGGGTGCTCAATTTTTGCGAATTCTTAACATTTCCAAGACACTGGATTATATACATACATATGTATATCTTAAAATATATATCTATAAATATATTGTTATCTGGGCACAACGATCAATAAAAAAATAGTTGTTTTTCTTTCTTTTGAAACACTTCATAACAGTCAGGCTGATTCGTGGTTTGGGTATTACCATCAGATTTTCCTTCGACAACGCGAAGTGCGAATCGAAGTGGAAAACAAAACAAGCGAACCAATAAAATGGAAAACGACACGACTTTAATTGTTAAAATAATTTTAACTATTTTATTATGAAGTAATATTTAACATACGGAGTTAATAATATTTAACATATGAAGTTTGTAATATTTAACATATGAAGTTTGTAATATTTAGCATATGAAGTTTTCGCGGTGGAAGTCTGGTCAGAACTAACTTTATTTTATTATTCATTTATGCAAATTACCTATTGTATAAGGTTACCTAAATTGTCTCACAGGAATTGGAATTGCAACGTTTGGAATTACTTTGTCTCACGGGAATTGAAATTGCACTGCATTTTGTGTCGACGCTGCTTTTTGTGTTGTTTTTTTTTGTTTGGCGCGTGTAGTCTGCCGTAACAATATACTTATGTATCTATATATGTACATACTGCCGTAACAATATATCTATATATGTATGTACATACATATATGTATATGTACGACAAATACGAAAAATTCATGCGTTTTATTTATGTTTTTATACTATACTAGCTGGCGGGACAGATTTGATTCTGTCAAATGTTATTGGCACGTCGCAATCCAATGCAAAAAATTAAACAAATAGAACGTACTTCGGAGTGATCATTTTATTTATGTTTCAATAATAAACAATGATTAATTATAAAAAATAGTTATTTATTTCGTACACATAAAAGTCTTGTATATGGTCATCGCGAAAGCAAGCCGCAAGGGAAATTACAGTCGTTTAAATTCAAATGCTACGTACCATTTGGACGCTGGGTATCAACACATTTTCTCCCTTTAGAATGGTTGTTTCGATCACAGTTTTAAGTACATTTTTCACTGCCAGCCCTGTGCCGACACAAAGCCGCGGTTGGTTAATATTTAGTAACATTATGACTACCGATCCCACTTTCAATTGAGGATTATGGGGTGGCTATCCGGACAAATCCAATGAGTTAAAAAATTCTGATGGGTAGTTGACATCATCTAGATTAGTTGCGCAATCAACTGATTTGTATATCCTTAATTCACCTGCAATTTTATATACGTGTTTTTGGTAGGTTGCTACGAGTGGAGAAGTTTTCACTTTCACAACCACCAAAGTCGCAAACTCTCCTTGCCATTGTGTTTTGCCAACCTTTCGTTGTCGGCTGTATGGCCTTGGTGATCCATACCTGGAGTTCGAGGTCGTGGGATCGGATCCCACGGCGGTGGTTCCTTCCTTTTTTCCGTTTTGGCCTATTTTTCGGAGTGCTCGGTTTTTTTTTTTATACACACGATACGCGGACCGCAGTCGCGATTCTTTCAGGAGGACGCCTCGAGACACCAAGGTCAATCGCGTGGCGCCCATTAATTTTTATTTTTATTTTCCATCACTTTGCCCATGACCTTTTTCCATTGGGTCAGTCGGCCCTTGTTGTTTCGAGCCGCGGAGCGGGTACGTAACAAGGTAATATAGCACGTTCGCTCAACCACAAATTATATCTGTAATTTTGAGCGTCGTTTGGGAACACATTTTGTATGAACTCTGCTTTTGTTTCTGTAAACTGACAAAACATTCGATCAAATATCTGCTGAACATTTCAGTCGTCTTAAGTATTGATATAGTCTTAAGTATTGATATATTGATATAAGTTTACTGAGTGGTCGAAGTTTTGCCATTTTATCGTTTAAGTCAAGGTTATTATTATCAGCAAAATGTAAGAATCTTTTAATTTCCTTGAATCTGTTTCTAGACATACTGTTTGCAACAAAAGGAACATGTGTGTCAGCTGCTTGTTTCCAATACATAAATTCTCTTGCCTCAGAGTGGTACCCCGAAAGTAGCAGTATTCCTATGAAAATTTTTAGATCTCCTTCATTGAAAGCAAAGCTGTGGTAGTTCTTTTGACCTGCATACAACATTGTTTGGTTCACAATAAGTTCTCTTACCTCGGAATCAAACAATTTTTCAAAAACTTCGTTGAGTCATACCAACTCTGCAGCACAGTTTTGGATTCTCGACAAGTAATTTTCTGTTCGCTTGATTTCATTCCTTGACGTAATAAACTTTGTCCATAACGGAAGAGCTATTGACTTTTTCAACTCAGATAGTGGAACATCATCCTCACTATCAAAATCATCGTTGTCTGTTGCGAAACAAGAATCCTCGAAAATCTCCACCTCACCTGGAATATCTTGTGGCATCTCAACTGTCTTCATGTCGTCTTCATCCATATCTTCTTCGTCTGTTACATAGTCCGCCGGCGGCGGTATCATAACGATGTCGGCATTGACTATCTTCGGATTATTTGACACTTCCTCCAGAGCGGAATCAAGGTTATAAAACCGTTTAGTAGAAATCGTTTTAAAATCCATTCCGATTACTAAAAAAAAAAAGGTAGGTATGACGCCACTGTACTATTTAAAGTACATTCAGCTTTGGCTCTACTTACTTCTGTCTATGCATAAATAAATATGTGTGAAGTTATTTTTTTTCTAATCTTTATGATTATTTAAAGCTATTCACAATGAAATAAAGAAAATATCTAAGTTGGTAATTTTTTGTCACGCACAAACTTTATTGACGGAAGAAAAAGAACAACTAATTCAAAAGCTACTGCGCGAAAAGTTCATTCGATTCATGCCTACTGCGATTCGAAAATAAAAATTGCTTGGAAAATTTAAAAAAAACTGGTAACTATGTCAAACGACCGTTAAAATAGTAAAATTTTCTTCTCAGTCTACTTTTATCGATATATGAAGTAAATGTGTTTTGCTGTACTTTAAAAAGTACAATGGGAGAAAATGGGTTAAGGTATGGAATATTTGCTAAACAACTTTCAGTTGTGCGTAATATGCATGAGTTTACAATATTGGCTTTCACCCAGTGAATTGAATAAGCAAAATTTATACCAAATCCAAATCGATGAGGTGGATAATTTTAAATTGCCCGTTCTGGATTCTCACAAAGTGAACCGTGTTAAAACGAGGCCGTGCTATAAGAAGTACGTGTTAAGTGAGGCCCACCTGTACTGTGATACTTAATTTACCGAAGGGGAGAAATCACAATTTCACACTTAAGACTGCACTAGAAAATTTCTTATTCTACCTTAAATACTGGATGGACAGTTGTCGGCATCACAGCTCAGGTGTCGACGTCGATAGACTTCGTTGAATGATAGACCTCGGATGTCGGAAGCGGCTCTCACGAGCGCATGGGATGTTGCGTTGGATTAGGAATTAGAATGCGCAACGTATTTGTAACTTGGGTGACAGCATCCTCAACCTTGGGTCAATGGTAGTTCGAATTCAACACATTCCATCACGTAGCGATGTTTCTGCTACCAATTTATTTCATGTTAATTCCTCCACTTCCATATTCGAACGCCCTCGTTTCGAGACGGTTGTCTTTACATGAAGTGGGAAGCCTATTGTAATGGACGCTGGAGGTTGCGCTTCGTTTTTAAATTCCTGGTTTTTTCGTTTGTGAATCTTGTGATAACACAAGAAAGTTATAGCCAGACCGATCAGAGCCGCAACCAAGCTGATGTTGATCGGGTTTGTTTTGTTCCTCGATTTGAGCAGGTCTATTTGTTGAGTGCCGTTGGCCTGTAATTGCTTTAGCGTTTTGATGGATGATGCTTCGTCAATGCTTTCGCGTTCAGATGTTGGTTGCAATATCGCGGGCAGCAGCTGGTATTTTGTGATTTCTTCTTCCCTGAATAACTGCTTGTTTACTCGAACTATGGTGTTGAAATTCCTTATGACGAACGTGCCTTATAATCTCCGCCTCTCATTCTGAGTACCTATACTCGGCAGGACTTCTTCGACTGATGTAACGTTCCCGTTGTCGCTTAAAGGGCATGTTGGCGCTTTGCTGTTTAATAGATTCGCGACAAAGGTGGTATTACTTACATATATCTATTACATATATAATTTATATTCCAACTCATGTGTTCGTTAATATTTTTACAATCGCCTTTTATCTCTTATAATTCTTTGTTACATTTTAAAACTTTGGAAAAGGTACATTATTAATTTTCCTACTGGATTTTACAGCTTTTTTATCATGACATTACATGATTTGCCATTGACCGTTGGTAAACTTACAATATGTATGTTCTTCCTGTTCGCTGCTATTTTTACATCGGCGAACTCTGGACCTCCGTCTACATTAAGGTATGGAATATTCGCTAAACAACTTTCAGTTGTGCGTAATATGCATGAGTTTACAATATTGGCTTTCACCCAGTGAATTGAATAAGCAAAATTTATACCAAATCCAAATCGATGAGGTGGATAATTTTAAATTGCCCGTTCTAGATTCTCACGTTCCCGATATCAATTTTGACCAGCTGCGAGTTTGAGTAATCCAGTATTTGAACATCTGCATGACTCGCAGATGCGAAGAACCTGTAAAGAGATATTAAATTTTGATGAAAAATACTTCGATAGGTTTTCGGTTGGTAGTGGAATGAATTGAGGAATTACATACGTAGATGGCACTATTTAAGAACTCTTCAAATGATGTATGAACCCGGTGAGGTCATAGGCATCATAGGCATCTCATGATCTCTGAAAGTGTCGAGTGAAAACGCTAAACTTGATCATGATAAAGCTCGAATACGGGAGAGTCTTATAGATTTCGATGCCCTATTGGCCTTGAAGCATAAAACATATTGAGGAGAAATTAAATGTTTTTTCGTTATCGAAAACGATGACCTTAAGTACTCTATAAGCAAAAAGGAGTTGTCTTAATGATTACCTAATATCCACGACTGCTCTATACTTCATTATGCGTGCCTGACCGTATTTCGAGAACTTATCTATCGCTGTAGAACCAGGTTCGCGTTTGTACGGTAGATATCAATGTGTAAGATATGACTGGGATATTCGGGGATAAGAGTGGCCTACAGTTCGGACTTACTTGGATGCCGATTATAAAGGGTCCGCCATCTAACTTTTTTTTTTCAAGTAGTGCTTATTTCGTGAATGGTAACACTTAGCTCATGTCTGATTTGACAGATAATTAGTTTTATCCTTCCGCTGAACGAATATGGTTGTGTATATGCTTGAACAACGCTTCGCTAAGTGGGCCTGCGATCGACTTACAGAAGATGCCGATTTTGCCAAAAAAATCATCTTTTCAGATGAAGCTCATTTTGATCTTGGCGGGTATGTAAACAAGCAAAATTGTCGCATTTGGGGCACAGAAAACCCGCACGCATACATTGAAAAGCCGGTGCACCCAAAACGAGCCACTGTTTGGTGCGGATTTTGGTCCAGAGGCATAATTGGGCCATTTTTCTTCGAAAATGAGCAAGGAGTGGCCGTTACAGTCAATGGCGATCGTTATCGGGCCATGTTGAACGAATTTTTGTTCACAAAAATTGAAGAGGAGGATATTGGCAACATTTGGTTTCAACAGGACGGCGCTACGTGCCACACAGCCGAAGCTACACTCGATGTTTTGCGCCCTGTTTTTGAAGATCGCATTATCAGCCGCAGAGCTGATGTCGTTTGGCCACCTCGGAGCTGCGATTTGACACCGTTGGACTATTATTTGTGGGGTGCTGTCAAAGATAAGTGTTACGCCGACAAGCCAGAGACAATTGACGCTTTAAAGGACAATATTCGTGAAGCCATTGGTGAAATACAGCTGCACATAATCGATAATGTGCTTAAAAATTGGACCGATCGTGTAGGCTACTGCATGGCCAGCCGAGGCAGCCATTTGAATGAAATTATTTTCCATTATTAACCGGAAGGATTGTACTTTCAAATAAAAAAAGAAATTTGAGAAAATATTCAGTAGTTTTTTTTATAGCATTTTCAAAAAAAAAAAAAGTTATTTGGCGGACCCTATACTTGTGTTGCTTGCAAATAACATATTGTTTGACTATGATTTTCATTTTGGCTTGCAACTTTAGGAAATAATTGCAAATTATGTATTTGCAAATTTTTGCAACAATTGGTTCTGGTTTTCCAGGCTATTGCGTTGAGCTCTTTTGTGTTACTTCAATGTTTCTTCCGCCTGTTCAGTTTCTTTCGTAAGTCTTTCTATGTCTGTCAATCTAGCTTTACATGTTGAAATGTAGAGAACAGAACTCTTGAATTTTGCATATGTGATATCATTGCTGGTGTAGATACCATTAATGACGCTTGGATTCAAGTGTTTCCCGGTTTTTTACACCAATTCATAGTTATACTTCTCCAGGAAGGACTTCCATTTTTTTCATTTTTGTGTTATGATTTTTATTTAGTTTAGTTAATTTTTAAATTCATTTTTATTTCATAATTCTTATAACTATCATGCGCTAGACAAAAATGCTTAAAACTAGCTTAACTATCTCAACAATCTAAATATCTTACTGGCCCAAGACGGACACTCTAAAATAAACAGAACAATCTAAATCTATGTGAGGTACCGCTTATACCGCGGATACTAGCTCGATCTTGAGGTCTAGGAGTTTCGGTAGCGATTCCAGATTGTAGATCAGGCACGACTTCGAAATTTCTTCGTGTACGGGAAGCAAAAACGTAAATAACTTCTTATAATTTAATATTTTCTTCAATAATTTCAATTTTGTAATTTGTCAGTTATTGTTTTTTCTTCTTTTCCAATTTTCTAAATATTTTTGCTTATTACTTTCCTGTTTTATTACATTTTTTGCGTAGATAACTTCTTTTGAACTGCTTACTTTTTCAAATGTCTCTAGTATATATATATTTTTCTCGTTTCACTTTTTCACTTTTCTTAATCTAACTATTTTAGATTTACAATAGTACCTAATAGGAACAGCATTCCCACGACGGTAGAAGTTGATTGTGACTGGGTGTAGCTTCTATTGTTCTTTAGTATTTTGCTACTTAGTTTTTTTCTTAACGTTTTTTCCCCATTTTATTCACTGTGAGGGGGATTATTGTACTTTATTACTCTTTATATATATACATATTTTTGTTTATATTCCTTTTTTTTCTAGTGTCACTAACTTCACTGGTTTTTATCAAGTTCGGAACCGTTAGTCTCAAAACAAGTCGGAAAGCCGAATGTGCAACATATGCATACGCATTTATCAAGGAGAAGAATTCGCAGTATTGTTTTCATAGTGAAATGGCGGACGTATAATGCACAAGTAATATTGTTCGCTGCGGAAGCTACCGCATTATATCTGAAGTGCGTTGGGAAAAAATTCTCCTATGCGAATACAAAGTGTGATGTTTATGTCTCTACCATTACGAAAATGAAAGGTGTGCTGCAAGATTTGCTGTTTTCCTACAGACAGATTGGTCACTTAATATAAAGGCCGAATATAAGGGAACTTTATGCGTTGAAAGAATACGAGAGAATTTGTTAATAGGTACCTACCATTAAGAAAATAATAGATACATAGATAACTATTTATAATAAGTTTATTATTTTCTTTTTTGTAAGGTTTTCTTGGGCGTATTGCAAGCGTCATGTCTTCTTTTGCGGACACTACTTCATCAAATCAACCGAAATTTTTGTTAGATTTATCAAAAACCTGCTTAGGAATGGAACAGATGGTAGCTCATGTTTTGGTAAGCCTTCAAATATATCATATCGTATCTATGAACACTTATGTCTTTTTATTTTTTTTATATACATATATGTATATATAAAACGACCGGTGATTTGTACGAAATTGATTCGGTTGTGTCTCTTCGACCATTAGATTATAAATATGATCCGATTGCAGCAGTACTAATAAAAGGATATCATCTTCGTCATTATACTGATGATCACCCCAATTCAGCAATTTATACCATGCTTTTTGTAAAATGCTTTGAGGGCATTCATTCCAAGTGATTTTTAAAAGCAAAAGTGCATTAAGAAGATCGTGCTTTTGCAGTAATTTATGAATCGACGAACCCTCTTGAGCCACAATACCCGCCAATAACATTGAATAGCTGCTGCGACAATTGGTGAAAGAAGCATACAAAAAATGTTCGCGTCGTCATATCGAAGTTCTTCGATAGCCGAGTGCGCTGTGCAATCATCCAATAAAATAATTGCCTTTGGAAGCAAGACATTTTGAGCACTAAATCGACGTACCTACATATAGGAACATTTGGAAATGTAATTTAACTTAAAATAATCGAATGGTTCAAATCAGTCCTTACTTCTCTTACATAGGATGTATGAAACCATCTTTTAAAAATATTTGCTGTCATCCATGCAATTGCAGAATAATCATAGTCCAGCGGATTTTTAAAGTTCAGAAAGCATCGCGGCTTGGCAGCTTTCCCAATCACAAGTGACTGTGACAAGTTCGTCTGATCCTTCTGCATTGGCGCACAAAATATCTCTTTATTTACGTATTTTTCTGCCTTGTGCAGTCTTTTCACAAGAAGCAACGTAAGTTTTATCAGGAAGACATTGGAAAATGAGGCCAGACTCATCTGAGTTGTGCAGTTATTCGTTTGTGATTTCCATTTCACGCACTTTTGCTCACAAACATGAAGAAATTTTGTGATTGTTGACGTGTCGCTAGATAAAATTTCACACGCATTCCATAGCGGCGCTTGAAATTCACAAACCAGCCTTGACTTGCCATAAAATCACCTGGATTTTTATTTCGATAAATTTGTGAAACAGATCGTTCACCTTTGCCTTCAAAATAGAACCACTTATCGGTCAATTCCTTTCGCGCTGGTCTAAGAACCATTTATACAATTGCTTCTCCATATCTATGTTTTCTGGTTTATGTAAGGTTTTTTCTTAATTTAGCCACATGTACTGTGATACTTAATTTACCGAAGGGGAGAAATCACAATTTAACACTTAAGACTGCACTAGAAAATTTCTTATTCTACCTTAAATACTGGATGGACAGTCGTCGGCATCACAGCTCAGGTGTCGACGTCGATAGACTTCGTTGAATGATAGACCTCGGGTGTCGGAAGCGGCTCTCACGAGCGCATGGGATGTTGCGTTGGATTAGGAATTAGAATGCGCAACGTATTTGTAACTCGGGTGACAGCATCCTCAACCTTGGGTCAATGGTAGTTCGAATTCAACACAGTCCATCACGTAGCGATGTTTCTGCTACCAATTTATTTCATGTTAATTCCTCCACTTCCATATCCGAACGGCCTCGTTTCCCGTTGTCTTTACATAAAGTGGGAAGCCTATTGTAATGGACGCTGGAGGTTGCGCTTCGTTTTTAAATTCCTGTTTTTTTCGTTTGTGTATCTTGTGATAACACAAGAAAGTTATAGCCAGACCGATCAGAGCCGCAACCAGGCTGATGTTGATCGGGTTTGTTTTGTTCCTCGATTTGAGCAGGTCTATTTGTTGAGTGCCGTTAGCCTGTAATTGCTTTAGCGTTTTGATGGATGATGCTTCGTCAATGCTTTCGCGTTCAGATGTTGGTTGCAATATCGCGGGCAGCGGCTGGTATTTTGTGATTTCTTCTTCCCTGAATAACTGCTTGTTTACTCGAACTATGGTGTTGAAATTCCTTATGACGAACGTGCCTTATAATCTCCGCCTCTCATTCTGATATTGATTGACCCATTGAATTGGTTTCGGAACAGTACCTATACCCGGCAGGACTTCTTCGACTGATGTAACGTTCCCGTTGTCGCTTAAAGAGCATGTTGGCGCTTTGCTGTTTAATAGATTCGCGACAAAGGTGGTATTACTTACATATATCTATTACATATATAATTTATATTCCAACTCATGTGTTCGTTAATATTTTTACAATCGCCTTTTATCTCTTATAATTCTTTGTTACATTTTAAAACTTTGGAAAAGGTACATTATTAAATTTCCTACTGGATTTTACAGCTTTTTTATCATGACATTACATGATTTGCCATTGACCGTTGGTAAACTTACAATATGTATGTTCTTCCTGTTCGCTGCTATTTTTACATCGGCGAACTCTGGACCTCCGTCTACATTAAGGTATGGAATATTCGCTAAACAACTTTCAGTTGTGCGTAATATGCAAGAGTTTACAATATTGGCTTTCACCCAGTGAATTGAATAAGCAAAATTTATACCAAATCCAAATCGATGAGGTGGATAATTTTAAATTGCCCGTTCTGGATTCTCACGTTCCCGATATCAATTTTGACCAGCTGCGAGTTTGAGTAATCCAGTATTTGAACATCTGCATGACTCGCAGATGCGAAGAACCTGTAAAGAGATATTAAATTTTGATGAAAAATACTTCGATAGGTTTTCGGTTGGTAGTGGAATGAATTGAGGAATTACATACGTAGATGGCACTATTTAAGAACTCTTCAAATGATGTAAGAACCCGGTGAGGTCATAGGCATCATAGGCATCTCATGATCTCTGAAAGTGTCGAGTGAAAACGCTAAACTTGATCATGATAAAGCTCGAATACGGGAGAGTCTTATAGATTTGGATGCCCTATTGGCCTTGAAGCATAAAACATATTGAGGAGAAATTAAATGTTTTTTCGTTATCGAAAACGATGACCTTAAGTACTCTATAAGCAAAAAGGAGTTGTCTTAATGATTACCTAATATCCTCGACTGCTCTATACTTCATTATGCGTGCCTGACCGTATTTCGAGAACTTATCTATCGCTGTAGAACCAGGTTCGCGTTTGTACGGTAGATATCAATGTGTAAGATATGACTGGGATATTCGGGGATAGGAGTGGCCTACAGTTCGGACTTACTTGGATGCCGATTATACTTGTGTTGCTTGCAAATAACATATTGTTTGACTATGATTTTCATTTTGGCTTGCAACTTTAGGAAATAATTGCAAATTATGTATTTGCAAATTTTTGCAACAATTGGTTCTGGTTTTCCAGGCTATTGCGTTGAGCTCTTTTGTGTTACTTCAATGTTTCTTCCGCCTGTTCAGTTTCTTTCGTAAGTCTTTCTATGTCTGTCAATCTAACTGTACATGTTGAAATGTAGAGAACAGAACTCTTGAATTTTGCATATGTGATATCATTGCTGGTGTAGATACCATTAATGACGCTTGGATTCAAGTGTTTCCCGGTTTTTTACACCAATTCATAGTTATACTTCTCCAGGAAGGACTTCCATTTTTTTCATTTTTGTGTTATGATTTTTATTTAGTTTAGTTTTTAAATTCATTTTTATTTCATAATTCTTATAACTATCATGCGCTAGACAAAAATGCTTAAAACTAGCTTAACTATCTCAACAATCTAAATATCTTACTGGCCCAAGACGGACACTCTAAAATAAACAGAACAACTTAAATCTATGTGAGGTACCGCTTATACCGCGGATACTAGCTCGATCTTGAGGTCTAGGAGTTTCGGTAGCGATTCCAGATTGTAGATCAGGCACGACTTCGAAATTTCTTCGTGTACGGGAAGCAAAAACGTAAATAACTTCTTATAATTTAATATTTTCTTCAATAATTTCAATTTTGTAATTTGTCAGTTATTGTTTTTTCTTCTTTTCCAATTTTCTAAATATTTTTGCTTATTACTTTCCTGTTTTATTACATATTTTGCGTAGATAACTTCTTTTGAACTGCTTACTTTTTCAAATGTCTCTAGTATATACATATATATTTTTCTCGTTTCACTTTTTCACTTTTCTTAATCTAACTATTTTAGATTTACAATAGTAGGTACCTAATAGGAACAGCATTCCCACGACGGTAGAAGTTGATTGTGACTGGGTGTAGCTTCTATTGTTCTTTAGTATTCTGCTACTGAGTTTTTTGCTTAACGTTTTTTCCCCATTTTATTCACTGTGAGGGGGATTATTGTACTTTATTACTCTTTATATATATACATATTTTTGTTTATATTCCTTTTTTTTCTAGTGTCACTAACTTCACTGGTTTTTATCAAGTTCGGAACCGTTAGTCTCAAAACAAGTCGGAAAGCCGAATGTGCAACATATGCATACGCATTTATCAAGGAGAAGAATTCGCAGTATTGTTTTCATAGTGAAATGGCGGACGTATAATGCACAAGTAATATTGTTCGCTGCGGAAGCTACCGCATTATATCTGAAGTGCGTTGGGAAAAAATTCTCCTATGCGAATACAAAGTGTGATGTTTATGTCTCTACCATTACGAAAATGAAAGGTGTGCTGCAAGATTTGCTGTTTTCCTACAGACAGATTGGTCACTTAATATAAAGGCCGAATATAAGGGAACTTTATGCGTTGAAAGAATACGAGAGAATTTGTTAATAGGTACCTACCATTAAGAAAATAATAGATACATAGATAACTATTTATAATAAGTTTATTATTTTCTTTTTTGTAAGGTTTTCTTGGGCGTATTGCAAGCGTCATGTCTTCTTTTGCGGACACTACTTCATCAAATCAACCGAAATTTTTGTTAGATTTATCAAAAACCTGCTTAGGAATGGAACAGATGGTAGCTCATGTTTTGGTAAGCCTTCAAATATATCATATCGTATCTATGAACACTTATGTCTTTTTATTTTTTTTATATACATATATGTATATATAAAACGACCGGTGATTTGTACGAAATTGATTCGGAAAATTGATTCGGTTGTGTCTCTTCGACCATTAGATTATAAATATGATCCGATTGCAGCAGTACTAATAAAAGGATATCATCTTCGTCATTATACTGATGATCACCCCAATTCAGCAATTTATACCATGCTTTTTGTAAAATGCTTTGAGGGCATTCATTCCAAGTGATTTTTAAAAGCAAAAGTGCATTAAGAAGATCGTGCTTTTGCAGTAATTTATGAATCGACGAACCCTCTTGAGCCACAATACCCGCCAATAACATTGAATAGCTGCTGCGACAATTGGTGAAAGAAGCATACAAAAAATGTTCGCGTCGTCATATCGAAGTTCTTCGATAGCCGAGTGCGCTGTGCAATCATCCAATAAAATAATTGCCTTTGGAACCAAGACATTTTGAGCACTAAATCGACGTACCTATGTACATATAGGAACATTTGGAAATGTAATTTAACTTAAAATAATAGAATGGTTCAAATCAGTCCTTACTTCTCTTACATAGGATGTATGAAACCATCTTTTAAAAATATTTGCTGTCATCCATGCAATTGCAGAATAATCATAGTCCAGCGGATTTTTAAAGTTCAGAAAGCATCGCGGCTTGGCAGCTTTCCCAATCACAAGTGACTGTGACAAGTTCGTCTGATCCTTCTGCATTGGCGCACAAAATATCTCTTTATTTACGTATTTTTCTGCCTTGTGCAGTCTTTTCACAAGAAGCAACGTAAGTTTTATCAGGAAGACATTGGAAAATGAAGCCAGACTCATCTGAGTTGTGCAGTTATTCGTTTGTGATTTCCATTTCACGCACTTTTGCTCACAAACATGAAGAAATTTTGTGATTGTTGACGTGTCGCTAGATAAAATTTCACACGCATTCCATAGCGGCGCTTGAAATTCACAAACCAGCCTTGACTTGCCATAAAATCACCTGGATTTTTATTTCGATAAATTTGTGAAACAGATCGTTCACCTTTGCCTTCAAAATAGAACCACTTATCGGTCAATTCCTTTCGCGCTGGTCTAAGAACCATTTATACAATTGCTTCTCCATATCTATGTTTTCTGGTTTATGTAAAGTTTTTTCTTAATTTAGCCACATGTACTGTGATACTTAATTTACCGAAGGGGAGAAATCACAATTTAACACTTAAGACTGCACTAGAAAATTTCTTATTCTACCTTAAATACTGGATGGACAGTCGTCGGCATCACAGCTCAGGTGTCGACGTCGATAGACTTCGTTGAATGATAGACCTCGGATGTCGGAAGCGGCTCTCACGAGCGCATGGGATGTTGCGTTGCATTAGGAATTAGAATGCGCAACGTATTTGTAACTCGGGTGACAGCATCCTCAACCTTGGGTCAATGGTAGTTCGAATTCAACACAGTCCATCACGTAGCGATGTTTCTGCTACCAATTTATTTCATGTTAATTCCTCCACTTCCATATCCGAACGGCCTCGTTTCCCGTTGTCTTTACATAAAGTGGGAAGCCTATTGTAATGGACGCTGGAGGTTGCGCTTCGTTTTTAAATTCCTGTTTTTTTCGTTTGTGAATCTTGTGATAACACAAGAAAGTTATAGCCAGACCGATCAGAGCCGCAACCAGGCTGATGTTGATCGGGTTTGTTTTGTTCCTCGATTTGAGCAGGTCTATTTGTTGAGTGCCGTTAGCCTGTAATTGCTTTAGCGTTTTGATGGATGATGCTTCGTCAATGCTTTCGCGTTCAGATGTTGGTTGCAATATCGCGGGCAGCGGCTGGTATTTTGTGATTTCTTCTTCCCTGAATAACTGCTTGTTTACTCGAACTATGGTGTTGAAATTCCTTATGACGAACGTGCCTTATAATCTCCGCCTCTCATTCTGATATTGATTGACCCATTGAATTGGTTTCGGAACAGTACCTATACCCGGCAGGACTTCTTCGACTGATGTAACGTTCCCGTTGTCGCTTAAAGAGCATGTTGGCGCTTTGCTGTTTAATAGATTCGCGACAAAGGTGGTATTACTTACATATATCTATTACATATATAATTTATATTCCAACTCATGTGTTCGTTAATATTTTTACAATCGCCTTTTATCTCTTATAATTCTTTGTTACATTTTAAAACTTTGGAAAAGGTACATTATTAAATTTCCTACTGGATTTTACAGCTTTTTTATCATGACATTACATGATTTGCCATTGACCGTTGGTAAACTTACAATATGTATGTTCTTCCTGTTCGCTGCTATTTTTACATCGGCGAACTCTGGACCTCCGTCTACATTAAGGTATGGAATATTCGCTAAACAACTTTCAGTTGTGCGTAATATGCATGAGTTTACAATATTGGCTTTCACCCAGTGAATTGAATAAGCAAAATTTATACCAAATCCAAATCGATGAGGTGGATAATTTTAAATTGCCCGTTCTGGATTCTCACGTTCCCGATATCAATTTTGACCAGCTGCGAGTTTGAGTAATCCAGTATTTGAACATCTGCATGACTCGCAGATGCGAAGAACCTGTAAAGAGATATTAAATTTTGATGAAAAATACTTCGATAGGTTTTCGGTTGGTAGTGGAATGAATTGAGGAATTACATACGTAGATGGCACTATTTAAGAACTCTTCAAATGATGTAAGAACCCGGTGAGGTCATAGGCATCATAGGCATCTCATGATCTCTGAAAGTGTCGAGTGAAAACGCTAAACTTGATCATGATAAAGCTCGAATACGGGAGAGTCTTATAGATTTGGATGCCCTATTGGCCTTGAAGCATAAAACATATTGAGGAGAAATTAAATGTTTTTTCGTTATCGAAAACGATGACCTTAAGTACTCTATAAGCAAAAAGGAGTTGTCTTAATGATTACCTAATATCCTCGACTGCTCTATACTTCATTATGCGTGCCTGACCGTATTTCGAGAACTTATCTATCGCTGTAGAACCAGGTTCGCGTTTGTACGGTAGATATCAATGTGTAAGATATGACTGGGATATTCGGGGATAGGAGTGGCCTACAGTTCGGACTTACTTGGATGCCGATTATACTTGTGTTGCTTGCAAATAACATATTGTTTGACTATGATTTTCATTTTGGCTTGCAACTTTAGGAAATAATTGCAAATTATGTATTTGCAAATTTTTGCAACAATTGGTTCTGGTTTTCCAGGCTATTGCGTTGAGCTCTTTTGTGTTACTTCAATGTTTCTTCCGCCTGTTCAGTTTCTTTCGTAAGTCTTTCTATGTCTGTCAATCTAACTGTACATGTTGAAATGTAGAGAACAGAACTCTTGAATTTTGCATATGTGATATCATTGCTGGTGTAGATACCATTAATGACGCTTGGATTCAAGTGTTTCCCGGTTTTTTACACCAATTCATAGTTATACTTCTCCAGGAAGGACTTCCATTTTTTTCATTTTTGTGTTATGATTTTTATTTAGTTTAGTTTTTAAATTCATTTTTATTTCATAATTCTTATAACTATCATGCGCTAGACAAAAATGCTTAAAACTAGCTTAACTATCTCAACAATCTAAATATCTTACTGGCCCAAGACGGACACTCTAAAATAAACAGAACAACTTAAATCTATGTGAGGTACCGCTTATACCGCGGATACTAGCTCGATCTTGAGGTCTAGGAGTTTCGGTAGCGATTCCAGATTGTAGATCAGGCACGACTTCGAAATTTCTTCGTGTACGGGAAGCAAAAACGTAAATAACTTCTTATAATTTAATATTTTCTTCAATAATTTCAATTTTGTAATTTGTCAGTTATTGTTTTTTCTTCTTTTCCAATTTTCTAAATATTTTTGCTTATTACTTTCCTGTTTTATTACATATTTTGCGTAGATAACTTCTTTTGAACTGCTTACTTTTTCAAATGTCTCTAGTATATATATACAGTCTGTCACATAATTGTTTGCAAAAGGAAAAATTGTTTGCAATTTCATCTGAAATGTTAAAATTTATGGAAACCCATTGCTTTGGCATTTTTTTCTCTTCATAACTTTATTAATAATCTTATTCTCAATGACTACAACAAAAAAAAATTACCAAAGTTCAAACAAGAATGCACGAAAATAGCAAAAATAAAAACATCTTCATATTTTAATCTGTCAAATAATTGTTTGCAAAATGCAAACATAACATAAAAGAGAACGAAAAAACAAAAATTGTCCTAATATTTAGTGTGCCCACCATTGGTATCAATAACGGCTTGTTGCCTTCTTGGCATTGATCCAATTAGACGCTCCATATCGTAACAGTCCGGTAGCTTTTTCCACTTTTTCTGGATTATTTTAACTAGTTCGCCTTGTCATGTGGAAGCCCGCTTTGCAATCCTCTTTCGAAAAATGCCCATAAATTTTCAATAGGGTTTATATCGGGACTTTGCGCGGGTGTATCGAGCACTTTGCTGCAGTTGTAAAGTCACCAGGTCCTGCACAAGAGTGACTTGGGCTTCGGGTCATTTTCCTGGTATAACTTTATTGCAGCTATTGAGGGTTTTGGGGATTAACAAACCCGAAACTTGCAGCACTTTTGGACAGTTCATTTTGGAGGTTGTCCAAGTAATACTCGTTGGTCATGATATTAGTGAAAATCGTCGCCAATAGCCCGCAAGAAACCGTTACTCTCGCAGACAAATGTGAATGAAAGTCTGGCTTTTGCACTGCATTGCATTGCACAGCCCCCAGAGTACTGGAATGATGTAATTTTTTGTGATGAAACAAAAATTATGTTGCATTACAACGAGGGATCTCAAACTGTATGGCGGAAACCAAATACAGCTTTGAAAAACAAAAATACTATCCCCACAATAAAGTTTGGCAAACTATCCGTCATAATGTGGGGATGCATTTCATCCAAGGGCGTCGGAGAAGTGAGGTTTTTCACCAATACAATGACCAACGAGTATTACTTGGACAACCTCCAAAATGAACTGTCCAAAAGTGCTGCAAGTTTCGGGTTTGTTAATCCCCAAAACCCTCAATAGCTGCAATAAAGTTATACCAGGAAAATGACCCGAAGCCCAAGTCACTCTTGTGCAGGACCTGGTGACTTTACAACTGCAGCAAAGTGCTCGATACACCCGCGCAAAGTCCCGATATAAACCCTATTGAAAATTTATGGGCATTTTTCGAAAGAGGATTGCAAAGCGGGCTTCCACATGACAAGGCGAACTAGTTAAAATAATCCAGAAAAAGTGGAAAAAGCTACCGGACTGTTACGATATGGAGCGTCTAATTGGATCAATGCCAAGAAGGCAACAAGCCGTTATTGATACCAATGGTGGGCACACTAAATATTAGGACAATTTTTGTTTTTTCGTTCTCTTTTATGTTATGTTTGCATTTTGCAAACAATTATTTGACAGATTAAAATATGAAGATGTTTTTATTTTTGCTATTTTCGTGCATTCTTGTTTGAACTTTGGTAATTTTTTTTTGTTGTAGTCATTGAGAATAAGATTATTAATAAAGTTATGAAGAGAAAAAAATGCCAAAGCAATGGGTTTCCATAAATTTTAACATTTCAGATGAAATTGCAAACAATTTTTCCTTTTGCAAACAATTATGTGACAAACTGTATTTTTCTCGTTTCACTTTTTCACTTTTCTTAATCTAACTATTTTAGATTTACAATAGTACCTAATAGGAACAGCATTCCCACGACGGTAGAAGTTGATTGTGACTGGGTGTAGCTTCTATTGTTCTTTAGTATTTTGCTACTTAGTTTTTTTCTTAACGTTTTTTCCCCATTTTATTCACTGTGAGGGGGATTATTGTACTTTATTACTCTTTATATATATACATATTTTTGTTTATATTCCTTTTTTTTCTAGTGTCACTAACTTCACTGGTTTTTATCAAGTTCGGAACCGTTAGTCTCAAAACAAGTCGGAAAGCCGAATGTGCAACATATGCATACGCATTTATCAAGGAGAAGAATTCGCAGTATTGTTTTCATAGTGAAATGGCGGACGTATAATGCACAAGTAATATTGTTCGCTGCGGAAGCTACCGCATTATATCTGAAGTGCGTTGGGAAAAAATTCTCCTATGCGAATACAAAGTGTGATGTTTATGTCTCTACCATTACGAAAATGAAAGGTGTGCTGCAAGATTTGCTGTTTTCCTACAGACAGATTGGTCACTTAATATAAAGGCCGAATATAAGGGAACTTTATGCGTTGAAAGAATACGAGAGAATTTGTTAATAGGTACCTACCATTAAGAAAATAATAGATACATAGATAACTATTTATAATAAGTTTATTATTTTCTTTTTTGTAAGGTTTTCTTGGGCGTATTGCAAGCGTCATGTCTTCTTTTGCGGACACTACTTCATCAAATCAACCGAAATTTTTGTTAGATTTATCAAAAACCTGCTTAGGAATGGAACAGATGGTAGCTCATGTTTTGGTAAGCCTTCAAATATATCATATCGTATCTATGAACACTTATGTCTTTTTATTTTTTTTATATACATATATGTATATATAAAACGACCGGTGATTTGTACGAAATTGATTCGGAAAATTGATTCGGTTGTGTCTCTTCGACCATTAGATTATAAATATGATCCGATTGCAGCAGTACTAATAAAAGGATATCATCTTCGTCATTATACTGATGATCACCCCAATTCAGCAATTTATACCATGCTTTTTGTAAAATGCTTTGAGGGCATTCATTCCAAGTGATTTTTAAAAGCAAAAGTGCATTAAGAAGATCGTGCTTTTGCAGTAATTTATGAATCGACGAACCCTCTTGAGCCACAATACCCGCCAATAACATTGAATAGCTGCTGCGACAATTGGTGAAAGAAGCATACAAAAAATGTTCGCGTCGTCATATCGAAGTTCTTCGATAGCCGAGTGCGCTGTGCAATCATCCAATAAAATAATTGCCTTTGGAACCAAGACATTTTGAGCACTAAATCGACGTACCTATGTACATATAGGAACATTTGGAAATGTAATTTAACTTAAAATAATAGAATGGTTCAAATCAGTCCTTACTTCTCTTACATAGGATGTATGAAACCATCTTTTAAAAATATTTGCTGTCATCCATGCAATTGCAGAATAATCATAGTCCAGCGGATTTTTAAAGTTCAGAAAGCATCGCGGCTTGGCAGCTTTCCCAATCACAAGTGACTGTGACAAGTTCGTCTGATCCTTCTGCATTGGCGCACAAAATATCTCTTTATTTACGTATTTTTCTGCCTTGTGCAGTCTTTTCACAAGAAGCAACGTAAGTTTTATCAGGAAGACATTGGAAAATGAAGCCAGACTCATCTGAGTTGTGCAGTTATTCGTTTGTGATTTCCATTTCACGCACTTTTGCTCACAAACATGAAGAAATTTTGTGATTGTTGACGTGTCGCTAGATAAAATTTCACACGCATTCCATAGCGGCGCTTGAAATTCACAAACCAGCCTTGACTTGCCATAAAATCACCTGGATTTTTATTTCGATAAATTTGTGAAACAGATCGTTCACCTTTGCCTTCAAAATAGAACCACTTATCGGTCAATTCCTTTCGCGCTGGTCTAAGAACCATTTATACAATTGCTTCTCCATATCTATGTTTTCTGGTTTATGTAAGGTTTTTTCTTAATTTAGCCACATGTACTGTGATACTTAATTTACCGAAGGGGAGAAATCACAATTTAACACTTAAGACTGCACTAGAAAATTTCTTATTCTACCTTAAATACTGGATGGACAGTCGTCGGCATCACAGCTCAGGTGTCGACGTCGATAGACTTCGTTGAATGATAGACCTCGGATGTCGGAAGCGGCTCTCACGAGCGCATGGGATGTTGCGTTGGATTAGGAATTAGAATGCGCAACGTATTTGTAACTCGGGTGACAGCATCGGTTGGTTGCAATATCGCGGGCAGCGGCTGGTATTTTGTGATTTCTTCTTCCCTGAATAACTGCTTGTTTACTCGAACTATGGTGTTGAAATTCCTTATGACGAACGTGCCTTATAATCTCCGCCTCTCATTCTGATATTGATTGACCCATTGAATTGGTTTCGGAACAGTACCTATACCCGGCAGGACTTCTTCGACTGATGTAACGTTCCCGTTGTCGCTTAAAGAGCATGTTGGCGCTTTGCTGTTTAATAGATTCGCGACAAAGGTGGTATTACTTACATATATCTATTACATATATAATTTATATTCCAACTCATGTGTTCGTTAATATTTTTACAATCGCCTTTTATCTCTTATAATTCTTTGTTACATTTTAAAACTTTGGAAAAGGTACATTATTAAATTTCCTACTGGATTTTACAGCTTTTTTATCATGACATTACATGATTTGCCATTGACCGTTGGTAAACTTACAATATGTATGTTCTTCCTGTTCGCTGCTATTTTTACATCGGCGAACTCTGGACCTCCGTCTACATTAAGGTATGGAATATTCGCTAAACAACTTTCAGTTGTGCGTAATATGCATGAGTTTACAATATTGGCTTTCACCCAGTGAATTGAATAAGCAAAATTTATACCAAATCCAAATCGATGAGGTGGATAATTTTAAATTGCCCGTTCTGGATTCTCACGTTCCCGATATCAATTTTGACCAGCTGCGAGTTTGAGTAATCCAGTATTTGAACATCTGCATGACTCGCAGATGCGAAGAACCTGTAAAGAGATATTAAATTTTGATGAAAAATACTTCGATAGGTTTTCGGTTGGTAGTGGAATGAATTGAGGAATTACATACGTAGATGGCACTATTTAAGAACTCTTCAAATGATGTAAGAACCCGGTGAGGTCATAGGCATCATAGGCATCTCATGATCTCTGAAAGTGTCGAGTGAAAACGCTAAACTTGATCATGATAAAGCTCGAATACGGGAGAGTCTTATAGATTTGGATGCCCTATTGGCCTTGAAGCATAAAACATATTGAGGAGAAATTAAATGTTTTTTCGTTATCGAAAACGATGACCTTAAGTACTCTATAAGCAAAAAGGAGTTGTCTTAATGATTACCTAATATCCTCGACTGCTCTATACTTCATTATGCGTGCCTGACCGTATTTCGAGAACTTATCTATCGCTGTAGAACCAGGTTCGCGTTTGTACGGTAGATATCAATGTGTAAGATATGACTGGGATATTCGGGGATAGGAGTGGCCTACAGTTCGGACTTACTTGGATGCCGATTATACTTGTGTTGCTTGCAAATAACATATTGTTTGACTATGATTTTCATTTTGGCTTGCAACTTTAGGAAATAATTGCAAATTATGTATTTGCAAATTTTTGCAACAATTGGTTCTGGTTTTCCAGGCTATTGCGTTGAGCTCTTTTGTGTTACTTCAATGTTTCTTCCGCCTGTTCAGTTTCTTTCGTAAGTCTTTCGAAATTATTTGTTGTTTTTTCTTCTTTTCCAATTTTCTAAATATTTTTGCTTATTACTTTCCTGTTTTATTACATATTTTGCGTAGATAACTTCTTTTGAACTGCTTACTTTTTCAAATGTCTCTAGTATATATATATTTTTCTCGTTTCACTTTTTCACTTTTCTTAATCTAACTATTTTAGATTTACAATAGTACCTAATAGGAACAGCATTCCCACGACGGTAGAAGTTGATTGTGACTGGGTGTAGCTTCTATTGTTCTTTAGTATTCTGCTACTTAGTTTTTTTCTTAACGTTTTTTCCCCATTTTATTCACTGTGAGGGGGATTATTGTACTTTATTACTCTTTATATATATACATATTTTTGTTTATATTCCTTTTTTTTCTAGTGTCACTAACTTCACTGGTTTTTATCAAGTTCGGAACCGTTAGTCTCAAAACAAGTCGGAAAGCCGAATGTGCAACATATGCATACGCATTTATCAAGGAGAAGAATTCGCAGTATTGTTTTCATAGTGAAATGGCGGACGTATAATGCACAAGTAATATTGTTCGCTGCGGAAGCTACCGCATTATATCTGAAGTGCGTTGGGAAAAAATTCTCCTATGCGAATACAAAGTGTGATGTTTATGTCTCTACCATTACGAAAATGAAAGGTGTGCTGCAAGATTTGCTGTTTTCCTACAGACAGATTGGTCACTTAATATAAAGGCCGAATATAAGGGAACTTTATGCGTTGAAAGAATACGAGAGAATTTGTTAATAGGTACCTACCATTAAGAAAATAATAGATACATAGATAACTATTTATAATAAGTTTATTATTTTCTTTTTTGTAAGGTTTTCTTGGGCGTATTGCAAGCGTCATGTCTTCTTTTGCGGACACTACTTCATCAAATCAACCGAAATTTTTGTTAGATTTATCAAAAACCTGCTTAGGAATGGAACAGATGGTAGCTCATGTTTTGGTAAGCCTTCAAATATATCATATCGTATCTATGAACACTTATGTCTTTTTATTTTTTTTATATACATATATGTATATATAAAACGACCGGTGATTTGTACGAAATTGATTCGGTTGTGTCTCTTCGACCATTAGATTATAAATATGATCCGATTGCAGCAGTACTAATAAAAGGATATCATCTTCGTCATTATACTGATGATCACCCCAATTCAGCAACTTATACCATGCTTTTTGTAAAATGCTTTGAGGGCATTCATTCCAAGTGATTTTTAAAAGCATAAGTGCATTACGAAGATCGTGCTTTTGCAGTAATTTATGAATCGACGAACCCTCTTGAGCCACAATACCCGCCAATAACATTGAATAGCTGCTGCGACAACTGGTGAAAGAAGCATACAAAAAATGTTTGCGTCGTCATATCGAAGTTCTTCGATAGCCGAGTGCGCTGTGCAATCATCCAATAAAATAATTGCCTTTGGAAGCAAGACATTTTGAGCACTAAATCGACGTACCTACATATAGGAACATTTGGAACAATGGTTCAAATCAGTCCTTACTTCTCTTACATAGGATGTATGAAACCATCTTTTAAAAATATTTGCTGTCATCCATGCAATTGCAGAATAATCATAGTCCAGCGGATTTTTAAAGTTCAGAAAGCATCGCGGCTTGGCAGCTTTCCCAATCACAAGTGACTGTGACAAGTTCGTCTGATCCTTCTGCATTGGCGCACAAAATATCTCTTTATTTACGTATTTTTCTGCCTTGTGCAGTCTTTTCACAAGAAGCAACGTAAGTTTTATCAGGAAGACATTGGAAAATGAGGCCAGACTCATCTGAGTTGTGCAGTTATTCGTTTGTGATTTCCATTTCACGCACTTTTGCTCACAAACATGAAGAAATTTTGTGATTGTTGACGTGTCGCTAGATAAAATTTCACACGCATTCCATAGCGGCGCTTGAAATTCACAAACCAGCCTTGACTTGCCATAAAATCACCTGGATTTTTATTTCGATAAATTTGTGAAACAGATCGTTCACCTTTGCCTTCAAAATAGAACCACTTATCGGTCAATTCCTTTCGCGCAGGTCTAAGAACCATTTATACAATTGCTTCTCCATATCTATGTTTTCTGGTTTATGTAAGGTTTTTTCTTAATTTAGCCACATGTACTGTGATACTTAATTTACCGAAGGGGAGAAATCACAATTTCACACTTAAGACTGCACTAGAAAATTTCTTATTCTACCTTAAATACTGGATGGACAGTCGTCGGCATCACAGCTCAGGTGTCGACGTCGATAGACTTCGTTGAATGATAGACCTCGGATGTCGGAAGCGGCTCTCTTGTTGTCTTTGTTGAGTGCCGTTAGCCTGTAATTGCTTTAGCGTTTTGATGGATCGTCAATGCTTTCGCGTTCAGATGTTGGTTGCAATATCGCGGGCAGCGGCTGGTATTTTGTGATTTCTTCTTCCCTGAATAACTGCTTGTTTACTCGAACTATGCTGTTGAAATTTCTTATGACGAACGTGCCTTATAATCTCCGCCTCTCATTCTGATATTGATTGACCCATTGAATTGGTTTCGGAACAGTACCTATACCCGGCAGGACTTCTTCGACTGATGTAACGTTCCCGTTGTCGCTTAAAGAGCATGTTGGCGCTTTGCTGTTTAATAGATTCGCGACAAAGGTGGTATTACTTACATATATCTATTACATATATAATTTATATTCCAACCCATGTGTTCGTTAATATTTTTACAATCGCCTTTTATCTCTTATAATTCTTTGTTACATTTTAAAACTTTGGAAAAGGTACATTATTAATTTTCCTACTGGATTTTACAGCTTTTTTATCATGACATTACATGATTTGCCATTGACCGTTGGTAAACTTACAATATGTATGTTCTTCCTGTTCGCTGCTATTTTTACATCGGCGAACTCTGGACCTCCGTCTACATTAAGGTTTTGATGGATGATGCTTCGTCAATGCTTTCGCGTTCAGATGTTGGTTGCAATATCGCGGGCAGCGGCTGGTATTTTGTGATTTCTTCTTCCCTGAATAACTGCTTGTTTACTCGAACTATGGTGTTGAAATTCCTTATGACGAACGTGCCTTATAATCTCCGCCTCTCATTCTGATATTGATTGACCCATTGAATTGGTTTCGGAACAGTACCTATACCCGGCAGGACTTCTTCGACTGATGTAACGTTCCCGTTGTCGCTTAAAGAGCATGTTGGCGCCTTGCTGTTTAATAGATTCGCGACAAAGGTGGTATTACTTACATATATCTATTACATATATAATTTATATTCCAACTCATGTGTTCGTTAATATTTTTACAATCGCCTTTTATCTCTTATAATTCTTTGTTACATTTTAAAACTTTGGAAAAGGTACATTATTAATTTTCCTACTGGATTTTACAGCTTTTTTATCATGACATTACATGATTTGCCATTGACCGTTGGTAAACTTACAATATGTATGTTCTTCCTGTTCGCTGCTATTTTTACATTGGCGAACTCTGGACCTCCGTCTACATTAAGGTATGGAATATTCGCTAAACAACTTTCAGTTGTGCGTAATATGCCTGAGTTTACAATATTGGCTTTCACCCAGTGAATTGAATAAGCAAAATTTATACCAAATCCAAATCGATGAGGTGGATAATTTTAAATTGCCCGTTCTGGATTCTCCCGTTCCCGATATCAATTTTGACCAGCTGCGAGTTTGAGTAATCCAGTATTTGAACATCTGCATGACTCGCAGATGCGAAGAACCTGTAAAGAGATATTAAATTTTGATGAAAAATACTTCGATAGGTTTTCGGTTGGTAGTGGAATGAATTGAGGAATTACATACGTAGATGGCACTATTTAAGAACTCTTCAAATGATGTATGAACCCGGTGAGGTCATAGGCATCATAGGCATCTCATGATCTCTGAAAGTGTCGAGTGAAAACGCTAAACTTGATCATGATAAAGCTCGAATACGGGAGAGTCTTATAGATTTGGATGCCCTATTGGCCTTGAAGCATAAAACATATTGAGGAGAAATTAAATGTTTTTTCGTTATCGAAAACGATGACCTTAAGTACTCTATAAGCAAAAAGGAGTTGTCTTAATGATTACCTAATATCCACGACTGCTCTATACTTCATTATGCGTGCCTGACCGTATTTCGAGAACTTATCTATCGCTGTAGAACCAGGTTCGCGTTTGTACGGTAGATATCAATGTGTAAGATATGACTGGGATATTCGGGGATAGGAGTGGCCTACAGTTCGGACTTACTTGGATGCCGATTATACTTGTGTTGCTTGCAAATAACATATTGTTTGACTATGATTTTCATTTTGGCTTGCAACTTTAGGAAATAATTGCAAATTATGTATTTGCAAATTTTTGCAACAATTGGTTCTGGTTTTCCAGGCTATTGCGTTGAGCTCTTTTGTGTTACTTCAATGTTTCTTCCGCCTGTTCAGTTTCTTTCGTAAGTCTTTCGAAATTATTTGTTGTTTTTTCTTCTTTTCCAATTTTCTAAATATTTTTGCTTATTACTTTCCTGTTTTATTACATATTTTGCGTAGATAACTTCTTTTGAACTGCTTACTTTTTCAAATGTCTCTAGTATATATATATTTTTCTCGTTTCACTTTTTCACTTTTCTTAATCTAACTATTTTAGATTTACAATAGTACCTAATAGGAACAGCATTCCCACGACGGTAGAAGTTGATTGTGACTGGGTGTAGCTTCTATTGTTCTTTAGTATTCTGCTACTTAGTTTTTTTCTTAACGTTTTTTCCCCATTTTATTCACTGTGAGGGGGATTATTGTACTTTATTACTCTTTATATATATACATATTTTTGTTTATATTCCTTTTTTTTCTAGTGTCACTAACTTCACTGGTTTTTATCAAGTTCGGAACCGTTAGTCTCAAAACAAGTCGGAAAGCCGAATGTGCAACATATGCATACGCATTTATCAAGGAGAAGAATTCGCAGTATTGTTTTCATAGTGAAATGGCGGACGTATAATGCACAAGTAATATTGTTCGCTGCGGAAGCTACCGCATTATATCTGAAGTGCGTTGGGAAAAAATTCTCCTATGCGAATACAAAGTGTGATGTTTATGTCTCTACCATTACGAAAATGAAAGGTGTGCTGCAAGATTTGCTGTTTTCCTACAGACAGATTGGTCACTTAATATAAAGGCCGAATATAAGGGAACTTTATGCGTTGAAAGAATACGAGAGAATTTGTTAATAGGTACCTACCATTAAGAAAATAATAGATACATAGATAACTATTTATAATAAGTTTATTATTTTCTTTTTTGTAAGGTTTTCTTGGGCGTATTGCAAGCGTCATGTCTTCTTTTGCGGACACTACTTCATCAAATCAACCGAAATTTTTGTTAGATTTATCAAAAACCTGCTTAGGAATGGAACAGATGGTAGCTCATGTTTTGGTAAGCCTTCAAATATATCATATCGTATCTATGAACACTTATGTCTTTTTATTTTTTTTATATACATATATGTATATATAAAACGACCGGTGATTTGTACGAAATTGATTCGGTTGTGTCTCTTCGACCATTAGATTATAAATATGATCCGATTGCAGCAGTACTAATAAAAGGATATCATCTTCGTCATTATACTGATGATCACCCCAATTCAGCAACTTATACCATGCTTTTTGTAAAATGCTTTGAGGGCATTCATTCCAAGTGATTTTTAAAAGCATAAGTGCATTACGAAGATCGTGCTTTTGCAGTAATTTATGAATCGACGAACCCTCTTGAGCCACAATACCCGCCAATAACATTGAATAGCTGCTGCGACAACTGGTGAAAGAAGCATACAAAAAATGTTTGCGTCGTCATATCGAAGTTCTTCGATAGCCGAGTGCGCTGTGCAATCATCCAATAAAATAATTGCCTTTGGAAGCAAGACATTTTGAGCACTAAATCGACGTACCTACATATAGGAACATTTGGAACAATGGTTCAAATCAGTCCTTACTTCTCTTACATAGGATGTATGAAACCATCTTTTAAAAATATTTGCTGTCATCCATGCAATTGCAGAATAATCATAGTCCAGCGGATTTTTAAAGTTCAGAAAGCATCGCGGCTTGGCAGCTTTCCCAATCACAAGTGACTGTGACAAGTTCGTCTGATCCTTCTGCATTGGCGCACAAAATATCTCTTTATTTACGTATTTTTCTGCCTTGTGCAGTCTTTTCACAAGAAGCAACGTAAGTTTTATCAGGAAGACATTGGAAAATGAGGCCAGACTCATCTGAGTTGTGCAGTTATTCGTTTGTGATTTCCATTTCACGCACTTTTGCTCACAAACATGAAGAAATTTTGTGATTGTTGACGTGTCGCTAGATAAAATTTCACACGCATTCCATAGCGGCGCTTGAAATTCACAAACCAGCCTTGACTTGCCATAAAATCACCTGGATTTTTATTTCGATAAATTTGTGAAACAGATCGTTCACCTTTGCCTTCAAAATAGAACCACTTATCGGTCAATTCCTTTCGCGCTGGTCTAAGAACCATTTATACAATTGCTTCTCCATATCTATGTTTTCTGGTTTATGTAAGGTTTTTTCTTAATTTAGCCACATGTACTGTGATACTTAATTTACCGAAGGGGAGAAATCACAATTTCACACTTAAGACTGCACTAGAAAATTTCTTATTCTACCTTAAATACTGGATGGACAGTCGTCGGCATCACAGCTCAGGTGTCGACGTCGATAGACTTCGTTGAATGATAGACCTCGGATGTCGGAAGCGGCTCTCTTGTTGTCTTTGTTGAGTGCCGTTAGCCTGTAATTGCTTTAGCGTTTTGATGGATCGTCAATGCTTTCGCGTTCAGATGTTGGTTGCAATATCGCGGGCAGCGGCTGGTATTTTGTGATTTCTTCTTCCCTGAATAACTGCTTGTTTACTCGAACTATGCTGTTGAAATTTCTTATGACGAACGTGCCTTATAATCTCCGCCTCTCATTCTGATATTGATTGACCCATTGAATTGGTTTCGGAACAGTACCTATACCCGGCAGGACTTCTTCGACTGATGTAACGTTCCCGTTGTCGCTTAAAGAGCATGTTGGCGCTTTGCTGTTTAATAGATTCGCGACAAAGGTGGTATTACTTACATATATCTATTACATATATAATTTATATTCCAACCCATGTGTTCGTTAATATTTTTACAATCGCCTTTTATCTCTTATAATTCTTTGTTACATTTTAAAACTTTGGAAAAGGTACATTATTAATTTTCCTACTGGATTTTACAGCTTTTTTATCATGACATTACATGATTTGCCATTGACCGTTGGTAAACTTACAATATGTATGTTCTTCCTGTTCGCTGCTATTTTTACATCGGCGAACTCTGGACCTCCGTCTACATTAAGGTTTTGATGGATGATGCTTCGTCAATGCTTTCGCGTTCAGATGTTGGTTGCAATATCGCGGGCAGCGGCTGGTATTTTGTGATTTCTTCTTCCCTGAATAACTGCTTGTTTACTCGAACTATGGTGTTGAAATTCCTTATGACGAACGTGCCTTATAATCTCCGCCTCTCATTCTGATATTGATTGACCCATTGAATTGGTTTCGGAACAGTACCTATACCCGGCAGGACTTCTTCGACTGATGTAACGTTCCCGTTGTCGCTTAAAGAGCATGTTGGCGCCTTGCTGTTTAATAGATTCGCGACAAAGGTGGTATTACTTACATATATCTATTACATATATAATTTATATTCCAACTCATGTGTTCGTTAATATTTTTACAATCGCCTTTTATCTCTTATAATTCTTTGTTACATTTTAAAACTTTGGAAAAGGTACATTATTAATTTTCCTACTGGATTTTACAGCTTTTTTATCATGACATTACATGATTTGCCATTGACCGTTGGTAAACTTACAATATGTATGTTCTTCCTGTTCGCTGCTATTTTTACATTGGCGAACTCTGGACCTCCGTCTACATTAAGGTATGGAATATTCGCTAAACAACTTTCAGTTGTGCGTAATATGCCTGAGTTTACAATATTGGCTTTCACCCAGTGAATTGAATAAGCAAAATTTATACCAAATCCAAATCGATGAGGTGGATAATTTTAAATTGCCCGTTCTGGATTCTCACGTTCCCGATATCAATTTTGACCAGCTGCGAGTTTGAGTAATCCAGTATTTGAACATCTGCATGACTCGCAGATGCGAAGAACCTGTAAAGAGATATTAAATTTTGATGAAAAATACTTCGATAGGTTTTCGGTTGGTAGTGGAATGAATTGAGGAATTACATACGTAGATGGCACTATTTAAGAACTCTTCAAATGATGTATGAACCCGGTGAGGTCATAGGCATCATAGGCATCTCATGATCTCTGAAAGTGTCGAGTGAAAACGCTAAACTTGATCATGATAAAGCTCGAATACGGGAGAGTCTTATAGATTTGGATGCCCTATTGGCCTTGAAGCATAAAACATATTGAGGAGAAATTAAATGTTTTTTCGTTATCGAAAACGATGACCTTAAGTACTCTATAAGCAAAAAGGAGTTGTCTTAATGATTACCTAATATCCACGACTGCTCTATACTTCATTATGCGTGCCTGACCGTATTTCGAGAACTTATCTATCGCTGTAGAACCAGGTTCGCGTTTGTACGGTAGATATCAATGTGTAAGATATGACTGGGATATTCGGGGATAGGAGTGGCCTACAGTTCGGACTTACTTGGATGCCGATTATACTTGTGTTGCTTGCAAATAACATATTGTTTGACTATGATTTTCATTTTGGCTTGCAACTTTAGGAAATAATTGCAAATTATGTATTTGCAAATTTTTGCAACAATTGGTTCTGGTTTTCCAGGCTATTGCGTTGAGCTCTTTTGTGTTACTTCAATGTTTCTTCCGCCTGTTCAGTTTCTTTCGTAAGTCTTTCGAAATTATTTGTTGTTTTTTCTTCTTTTCCAATTTTCTAAATATTTTTGCTTATTACTTTCCTGTTTTATTACATATTTTGCGTAGATAACTTCTTTTGAACTGCTTACTTTTTCAAATGTCTCTAGTATATATATATTTTTCTCGTTTCACTTTTTCACTTTTCTTAATCTAACTATTTTAGATTTACAATAGTACCTAATAGGAACAGCATTCCCACGACGGTAGAAGTTGATTGTGACTGGGTGTAGCTTCTATTGTTCTTTAGTATTCTGCTACTGAGTTTTTTTTCTTAACGTTTTTTCCCCATTTTATTCACTGTGAGGGGGATTATTGTACTTTATTACTCTTTATATATATACATATTTTTGTTTATATTCCTTTTTTTTCTAGTGTCACTAACTTCACTGGTTTTTATCAAGTTCGGAACCGTTAGTCTCAAAACAAGTCGGAAAGCCGAATGTGCAACATATGCATACGCATTTATCAAGGAGAAGAATTCGCAGTATTGTTTTCATAGTGAAATGGCGGACGTATAATGCACAAGTAATATTGTTCGCTGCGGAAGCTACCGCATTATATCTGAAGTGCGTTGGGAAAAAATTCTCCTATGCGAATACAAAGTGTGATGTTTATGTCTCTACCATTACGAAAATGAAAGGTGTGCTGCAAGATTTGCTGTTTTCCTACAGACAGATTGGTCACTTAATATAAAGGCCGAATATAAGGGAACTTTATGCGTTGAAAGAATACGAGAGAATTTGTTAATAGGTACCTACCATTAAGAAAATAATAGATACATAGATAACTATTTATAATAAGTTTATTATTTTCTTTTTTGTAAGGTTTTCTTGGGCGTATTGCAAGCGTCATGTCTTCTTTTGCGGACACTACTTCATCAAATCAACCGAAATTTTTGTTAGATTTATCAAAAACCTGCTTAGGAATGGAACAGATGGTAGCTCATGTTTTGGTAAGCCTTCAAATATATCATATCGTATCTATGAACACTTATGTCTTTTTATTTTTTTTATATACATATATGTATATATAAAACGACCGGTGATTTGTACGAAATTGATTCGGTTGTGTCTCTTCGACCATTAGATTATAAATATGATCCGATTGCAGCAGTACTAATAAAAGGATATCATCTTCGTCATTATACTGATGATCACCCCAATTCAGCAACTTATACCATGCTTTTTGTAAAATGCTTTGAGGGCATTCATTCCAAGTGATTTTTAAAAGCATAAGTGCATTACGAAGATCGTGCTTTTGCAGTAATTTATGAATCGACGAACCCTCTTGAGCCACAATACCCGCCAATAACATTGAATAGCTGCTGCGACAACTGGTGAAAGAAGCATACAAAAAATGTTTGCGTCGTCATATCGAAGTTCTTCGATAGCCGAGTGCGCTGTGCAATCATCCAATAAAATAATTGCCTTTGGAAGCAAGACATTTTGAGCACTAAATCGACGTACCTACATATAGGAACATTTGGAAATGTAATTTAACTTAAAATAATCTAATGGTTCAAATCAGTCCTTACTTCTCTTACATAGGATGTATGAAACCATCTTTTAAAAATATTTGCTGTCATCCATGCAATTGCAGAATAATCATAGTCCAGCGGATTTTTAAAGTTCAGAAAGCATCGCGGCTTGGCAGCTTTCCCAATCACAAGTGACTGTGACAAGTTCGTCTGATCCTTCTGCATTGGCGCACAAAATATCTCTTTATTTACGTATTTTTCTGCCTTGTGCAGTCTTTTCACAAGAAGCAACGTAAGTTTTATCAGGAAGACATTGGAAAATGAGGCCAGACTCATCTGAGTTGTGCAGTTATTCGTTTGTGATTTCCATTTCACGCACTTTTGCTCACAAACATGAAGAAATTTTGTGATTGTTGACGTGTCGGTAGATAAAATTTCACACGCATTCCATAGCGGCGCTTGAAATTCACAAACCAGCCTTGACTTGCCATAAAATCACCTGGATTTTTATTTCGATAAATTTGTGAAACAGATCGTTCACCTTTGCCTTCAAAATAGAACCACTTATCGGTCAATTCCTTTCGCGCTGGTCTAAGAACCATTTATACAATTGCTTCTCCATATCTATGTTTTCTGGTTTATGTAAGGTTTTTTCTTAATTTAGCCACATGTACTGTGATACTTAATTTACCGAAGGGGAGAAATCACAATTTCACACTTAAGACTGCACTAGAAAATTTCTTATTCTACCTTAAATACTGGATGGACAGTCGTCGGCATCACAGCTCAGGTGTCGACGTCGATAGACTTCGTTGAATGATAGACCTCGGATGTCGGAAGCGGCTCTCACGAGCGCATGGGATGTTGCGTTGGATTAGGAATTAGAATGCGCAACGTATTTGTAACTCGGGTGACAGCATTCTCAACCTTGGGTCAATGGTAGTTCGAATTCAACACATTCCATCACGTAGCGATGTTTCCGCTACCAATTTATTTCATGTTAATTCCTCCACTTCCATATTCGAACGCCCTCGTTTCGAGACGGTTGTCTTTACATGAAGTGGGAAGCCTATTGTAATGGACGCTGGAGGTTGCGCTTCGTTTTTAAATTCCTGGTTTTTTCGTTTGTGAATCTTGTGATAACACAAGAAAGTTATAGCCAGACCGATAAGAGCCGCAACCAGGCTGATGTTGATCGGGTTTGTTTTGTTCCTCGATTTGAGCAGGTCTATTTGTTGAGTGACGTTGGCCTGTAATTGCTTTAGCGTTTTGATGGATCGTCAATGCTTTCGCGTTCAGATGTTGGTTGCAATATCGCGGGCAGCGGCTGGTATTTTGTGATTTCTTCTTCCCTGAATAACTGCTTGTTTACTCGAACTATGCTGTTGAAATTTCTTATGACGAACGTGCCTTATAATCTCCGCCTCTCATTCTGATATTGATTGACCCATTGAATTGGTTTCGGAACAGTACCTATACCCGGCAGGACTTCTTCGACTGATGTAACGTTCCCGTTGTCGCTTAAAGAGCATGTTGGCGCTTTGCTGTTTAATAGATTCGCGACAAAGGTGGTATTACTTACATATATCTATTACATATATAATTTATATTCCAACCCATGTGTTCGTTAATATTTTTACAATCGCCTTTTATCTCTTATAATTCTTTGTTACATTTTAAAACTTTGGAAAAGGTACATTATTAATTTTCCTACTGGATTTTACAGCTTTTTTATCATGACATTACATGATTTGCCATTGACCGTTGGTAAACTTACAATATGTATGTTCTTCCTGTTCGCTGCTATTTTTACATCGGCAAACTCTGGACCTCCGTCTACATTAAGGTTTTGATGGATGATGCTTCGTCAATGCTTTCGCGTTCAGATGTTGGTTGCAATATCGCGGGCAGCGGCTGGTATTTTGTGATTTCTTCTTCCCTGAATAACTGCTTGTTTACTCGAACTATGGTGTTGAAATTCCTTATGACGAACGTGCCTTATAATCTCCGCCTCTCATTCTGATATTGATTGACCCATTGAATTGGTTTCGGAACAGTACCTATACCCGGCAGGACTTCTTCGACTGATGTAACGTTCCCGTTGTCGCTTAAAGAGCATGTTGGCGCTTTGCTGTTTAATAGATTCGCGACAAAGGTGGTATTACTTACATATATCTATTACATATATAATTTATATTCCAACTCATGTGTTCGTTAATACTTTTACAATCGCCTTTTATCTCTTATAATTCTTTGTTACATTTTAAAACTTTGGAAAAGGTACATTATTAAATTTCCTACTGGATTTTACAGCTTTTTTATCATGACATTACATGATTTGCCATTGACCGTTGGTAAACTTACAATATGTATGGTCTTCCTGTTCGCTGCTATTTTTACATCGGCGAACTCTGGACCTCCGTCTACATTAAGGTATGGAATATTCGCTAAACAACTTTCAGTTGTGCGTAATATGCAAGAGTTTACAATATTGGCTTTCACCCAGTGAATTGAATAAGCAAAATTTATACCAAATCCAAATCGATGAGGTGGATAATTTTAAATTGCCCGTTCTGGATTCTCACGTTCCCGATATCAATTTTGACCAGCTGCGAGTTTGAGTAATCCAGTATTTGAACATCTGCATGACTCGCAGATGCGAAGAACCTGTAAAGAGATATTAAATTTTGATGAAAAATACTTCGATAGGTTTTCGGTTGGTAGTGGAATGAATTGAGGAATTACATACGTAGATGGCACTATTTAAGAACTCTTCAAATGATGTAAGAACCCGGTGAGGTCATAGGCATCATAGGCATCTCATGATCTCTGAAAGTGTCGAGTGAAAACGCTAAACTTGATCATGATAAAGCTCGAATACGGGAGAGTCTTATAGATTTGGATGCCCTATTGGCCTTGAAGCATAAAACATATTGAGGAGAAATTAAATGTTTTTTTCGTTATCGAAAACGATGACCTTAAGTACTCTATAAGCAAAAAGGAGTTGTCTTAATGATTACCTAATATCCTCGACTGCTCTATACTTCATTATGCGTGCCTGACCGTATTTCGAGAACTTATCTATCGCTGTAGAACCAGGTTCGCGTTTGTACGGTAGATATCAATGTGTAAGATATGACTGGGATATTCGGGGATAGGAGTGGCCTACAGTTCGGACTTACTTGGATGCCGATTATACTTGTGTTGCTTGCAAATAACATATTGTTTGACTATGATTTTCATTTTGGCTTGCAACTTTAGGAAATAATTGCAAATTATGTATTTGCAAATTTTTGCAACAATTGGTTCTGGTTTTCCAGGCTATTGCGTTGAGCTCTTTTGTGTTACTTCAATGTTTCTTCCGCCTGTTCAGTTTCTTTCGTAAGTCTTTCTATGTCTGTCAATCTAACTGTACAAGTTAACATCCTCATATCTATGAAGATAAGAATTTTAACACAATCGTCAAAACAACGATTTACTGCGCCTTAAGCAAACGCAACCCTCAAGAGTGCGAGTTAACATCCTCATATCTATGAAGATAAGAATTTTAACACAATCTTCAAAACAATAATTTACTGAGCCCTAAGCAAACGCAACCCTCAATAATGCAACTCTCAGCATATGTAATCTAAACATAAGCCAAGAGAACGTAATCAAAATATAAACATTTGATAATCTTTGGTGTGAGCAAAACCATTTATAAAATTTTCCGTGGGAATCAAATAGTTATGAAGATGTTAACTCAGAGATACATATATAAGGATCGAGAGTGGAATTTAGCGGCAGTGTGTTTTTGTACCCGGTATTGAACGGTCACTAGCTCGCAAAAGAGCATATAATAATTATTATTGTACATTGATTAAAATAAATTGATTCTTTAACAAAAAACTCCACTGAGTTTAAAAAGTTATTTAATTGGCGCCCAACGTGCAGCACTGCTAAAAAAGTTCGTGAAATACAACACGTGTAAATCGAAAATTTTTTTTTTCCGGTAGTGTTAAATAAAATGAACAGGCAGTACGTATCCTACAAAGGTACAATGCAAAAATAAAGCTTAGGAGCTAGTGACAAAAGAGGCTCAAACTTAAAAAAACAAAAACAGTAATTAAAAAGTGACAGCCGAAAGGGTATATAAATATAAAATCGGTAAAGTTGTGAACTGGCACAGGAAGATTGAACTGACACACGAAGATCGAACTGACACAGGAAGATTGGGAAGACAACAATATTCGGGGAACAACAAGGATATTCAATAAGGAAAAAATTCAAGAGCAAAGTGAGCCGTTTATTTACTTTTTTTTCTCTTCCCCCTAATATATATAAAAACAAAAAACTGTTGGTAGTTTAAATTTTAAGAAAAACTGGAAGAAATAATAAAAGAATTTTCAAGACTAAAAATGTCACACGAGGGTCTGACAGCCGATTTGGTGGCGCAACTTATTGCAACACACACAAATGCTTTAAAAAGGGAAATTGCCGAATTAAAAGCTCAACTAGTGGTCTCTACGAACACTGTTGAAGAGTTCAAACCAGCTATTATTAATGATAGCATTGAGTGCAATGAATCATTTGATCCAATTAAATCATTGCCAGAGTTTTCAGGAAAATATAATTCCTACGTCAGCTGGCGCGAAGCCGCTGTTTGTGCAATGAATTTATATAAAAAAAACAGTCGCAGATATGTAGCCGCGTTAACTATCCTACGAAACAAAATTACTGATAGGGCTAATGATACGTTAACAAATCACGGCACGGTTCTTAATTTTGAAGCTATTCTTTCGCGTCTAGATTTCGCTTACAGCGATAAACGACCCATTTATATAATAGAGCAGGAACTCAGTATCCTCACCCAAGGAAAGTCAACGGTGTTAGAATATTATAATTTAGTTAATAAAAAATTAACACTTTTAATTAATAAGACCATCATGACTTACGGTAATAATACGACAATAACTAACGAATTAAATAAAAAGAATAGAGACAATGCGCTTAGAATATTCATAACAGGACTTAATGGTTCATTAAGTGAAATACTGTTCTCCCTTAAGCCAGAAAACTTACCAAACGCCTTAGCCAAAGCACAGGAATTGGAATCAAACCACCAACGTGCCAATTTCGCATACAATCATTATGCAAATCCTTCGTCTTTCATGGGACAACATAACCCATATTCATATAATATAAATCTACAATATCCATCAACAAATAGACAAAATCCTACTAATTTTCAACAACGCCCTATTTCCCAACAAAGTCCTACTTTTACACAGAGACCACAACATAACCAATTTGTACCACGAGTTGCACAGCAACCTAGACCAATCCCTATGGACGTACAGTGAACCAAAAAAAAACTGGGACACCTAGTACCCCTAAGTGTAACTTGAAATATCTCAGCAATTTTTTAGTATATTGAAACGAAATAAATTTCGTATTAAAGCATGTTTTAATGCGATTTCAGTAACATAAGCAAATTTGTTTTTGTTTCTCTAATTTTGACAACAATAAAATAAAACTTAAAATACCACAAATTCATCAGCCAAAAAAAAACTGGGACAGTTGTTTTACAAGGCCACTGTTAAAGGACCGTTACTCGGTTTCCTTATCTTAGATCAAATACTTATTCTGCTATTCAGTCAAATTGTTTACAGGTGCATATTGTTGTCATCAAGCTTCGTTGTGGAAAAAATGGAAAATAAACAGACATCTCGCGATATGAAAGCTGTAATAATTGATTATTATGAAAAAAAAACACAGTATTCGTGAAATTGCTTCATTGATTAATAAACCCAAGTCAACCGTTTTTAACATAGTGAAATCATTTAAAGAGAACGGTTTTCTTCATCGTGTTTCGGGGAGTGGAAGGCCTTCAAAAATGTCCACGGACCAAACTAAACGTCGAATATTAAGGATTATAAATGCAAACCCGAAGGAATCAGCTGTCGAAATTGCCAAAACTTTGAAAAGAGATAAAATTGCTGAAGTTCATCCGCAAACGGTGCGCAATTTCTTACATAAAGAAGGTTTCAAAGCCCGCACACCTCGCAAAAAGCCGTCTTTATCGGATAGAAATATTAAGAAGCGATTGGAGTATGCCAAGGAGTACGTGCAAAAAACGGATGAGTTTTGGAATCAAGTGATTTTTTGTGATGAATCGAAATTCAACATTTTTGGTAGCGATGGTCGACGTTTTGTGTGGAGGAGGGACGGAACTGCTTTGGATCCAAAAAATATTACTTCGACAGTTAAGCACGGTGGTGGAAGCATAATGGTTTGGGGTGCAATGGCAGCGGACGGAGTTGGTTCCCTTCATATAATTGAAGGGAATTTAACAAAATTTGGATACATTGACATACTGAAGCGTTATATCCCCGAAACAAAACAAAAATTTGGTCTACCACCAGGTGTAATACTGTTGCACGATAACGATCCAAAACACACAGCTGGTATAACGAAAGATTGGTGTATTTGGAATACACCAAAATAAAAGGTGTTGCCGCATCCTCCCCAAAGTCCGGATCTTAATCCCATAGAGCACCTTTGGGCTGTTCTGGAAAAAGAAGTGCGAAAAAGAACGATTCGTTCCAGAGAGGAGTTAAAGACAGCGTTACATGAAGAATGGCAAAAAATTCCAGCGACTGTAACAAAAAATCTGGTCGGATCGATGAATAGAAGATTGCAAGAAGTTTTGAAAGCAAAAGGGCAACATACAAAGTATTGAAATTTATTATTATTGTCATTTTTTGTTACTGTCCCAGTTTTTTTTTGGCTGATGAATTTGTGGTATTTTAAGTTTTATTTTATTGTTGTCAAAATTAGAGAAACAAAAACATATTTGCTTATGTTACTGAAATCGCATTAAAACATGCTTTAATATGAAATTTACTTCGTTTCAATATACTAAAAAATTGCTGAGATATTTCAAGTTAAACTTAGGGGTACTAGGTGTCCCAGTTTTTTTTTGGTTCACTGTAGATCCATCTATTCAAACCCAAATGAGGAATTTCAGTCAGGGTCAAAGTCAGACTAATTATAATCCAAATAACATAAGAAAACGAGAACATAGCGAACAGGTACAGCAACAAAAAACTATGAGAATTAATAATATTGAAGACGGACATTTTTTTAGGCGAATAGAAGTAGGTTTACCCTACATTTACCAGACAGATAAAAAAATAAATAAAAAATTAAAAATATTGGTTGATACGGGAGCAACGGCATGTTACATAAAGAAAGGAATTTATGATGACCCTAAAGAGCTAGCAATTAAGAAAAGAATTAAGACAGTAAATGGATACAGTATTATAACACACTTCCATTATATAACTATTTTCAATGTGAAACATATATTTTATGAAATGGAAAACTTAGATACAGATATATTGATAGGATATAATTTATTAAAAAAGATAGAGGCAAAAATAAAAATTAATGAGGGATTATTACAATATATAGGAGGCGAAACTAAAATTTATGATGGTCAAATAAACAATATAGGAAGCATAGAAGCAAACCTGGAGCAAAACACTTCTGACAGCACTGCTGTCAATAATCCAAGTGAGACCGGGGACAGCTTATCTAGATTCCAATTGTCAGAATCAAGTGATTCATCTAATGAGATAGAGTCCTCCTTATGTAACCGTAAGAAAAAAAAGCAATTTAAAAAGAAGGTAAATTACAAAGAAAATAATAAAAAAATAATAAGTCAGATAGTGGGAGAAGAAAGTGATAGGAAATCTGCCGCTAAATTAGAAATTGAAGACAAGGATCTTCAACAGTTGCGAGATGATATAATCAGAGAAATAGAATATAAGCACGCGCAAGTAAAAACAAGTCTACCATTTAGGACCGATGTAAGAGGAGAAATACGCACAATAGACGAATGCGCAATCTACTCCAAACAATACCCTTTGCCATTTTCAGCGCAAACATTTATTACTCAAGATGTAAAACGAATGCTGGATGAAAAGATTATTAGACCCAGTAAGAGTCCATACAACTCTCCAGTGGTCGTAGTCGACAAAAAGGGTACTAACCCAGATGGCAGCCAAAAACTTAGATTAGTCATTGATTACAAAAAACTTAATAGTAATACGATTCCAGACAGATATCCAATGCCGGATGCAGCAACAATTCTCTCAAATTTAGGAAAAGCGAAGTATTTTTCTACATTAGACTTGGAATCAGGTTATCATCAAATTTTAATGAATGAAAAAGATATAGAAAAAACTGCATTCTCGGTTAATAATGGCAAATATGAATTTATTCGTTTACCCTTCGGTTTAACAAATTCACCCAGAATTTTTCAAAGGGCCATGGATAATATACTTAGGGAACAAATAGGTAAAATTTGCCATATATACATCGACGATATTATCGTATTTTCAGAAACGTTAGAACAGCATTATAAAGACCTAGCACTAGTAGTTGATATACTCCAAAAATCAAATATGAAAATTTCATTGGAAAAATCGAAATTCTTTAAAAAAGAAACAGAATTTTTGGGATATACTGTTGCACACAAAATAATTAAAACAGACCCAGCAAAAATAGAAACCATTGTGCGATATCCGATTCCGAAAAATGTAAGAGAATTAAGGGGATTTTTAGGGTTGACAGGATATTATCGAAAGTTCATACAAAATTATGCTGGTATAGCAAAACCATTGACTAAATTATTGCAGGGAAATAATGGAAAAATATCAAAACGAATGTCAAAAAAAGTATTACTTCACTTAGATGATGATGCGATTAAAGCTTTTAAAAATTTAAAAGAGCAACTAGTTTCACAAATCTCACTAAATCAACCAGACTACTCAAAGAAGTTCCTATTAACAACAGACGCATCAGAGATAGCAATAGGAGCAGTACTTTCTCAAGAGGGTAAACCAATTACGTTTATTTCCAAAACGTTAACTAAGACAGAACAAAATTATGCAACCAACGAAAGAGAATTACTCGCAATAGTTTGGGCATTAAAAACTTTAAGAAATTATTTATATGGTGTTACAGGCTTAGAAATTCATACCGACCATCAGCCGTTATCATTTGCAATGTCAGACAAGAATCCCAATTCAAAAATGAAGAGATGGCATACGTTTATAGAAGAATTCTCTCCAAAAATTATATATAAACCAGGAGCCACAAATGTAGTCGCGGACGCATTCTCACGTATTCAAATAAATAATATTACACAAGACCAATTAGCTAATGACGGTTCATCAGACGATGGTACAATCCATTCGGCTCAAAGTTATTCCTGAAACAAAAAAACCACTAAACCAATTTAAACAGCAATTATTAATTTCAAAAAATAAATTTACTATTCACGAAAACATAGACATTTTTAATAACAAAAGGCACATAATAGAATATGATATGGTTGAAAATCTAATAACGATCCTTAAAGAATATTTAGATCCGAAGTTAGTTACAGCCATTCATTGTACTGTAGAAGATTTATATGAGATCCAGCAACAAATTAAGAAAACATTTTCAAACAAATTCTTATTCACAAAAAGGTTTGTTTTAGACATAATAAATGCAGATGACCAAGTGATCATAATAGAAGAGACCCATAGTCGGGCTCATAGAGGCTTCGACGAAAATTTCAAACAAATTTCAAAATCATATTATTGGCCTAACCTGTGCAAAAAGTTAAAACAATTTATAACAAATTGCGAAATATGTAGAAGAAATAAATATGATAGACGACCTGAAAAGATTCCGATTTTGGCAGCACCTATTCCCGAAAAAGAAGGAGAAAACCTTCATATAGATATATTTTATGCACATAAACTAAGTTTCATAACATGTATAGACGCGTATTCCAAATATCTAGTAGTCAGAGAAATAAAAAATAAGTCAGAAATAGAAATAACAGTATTAGAGATGCTACAAGTTTTTCCTAACGCTAAAACCTTAATGATAGACAACGAACCTACCTTTACTTCGGCACAATTTAAATCCCTTATGAATCGTTCAAATTTAAAACTTCATTACACAGAACCTAGACACAGTCTTAGTAACGGTCAAGTAGAAAGAGTCCACTCTACAGTTATCGAAATAGGAAGATGCATCAAAGAAGAATATAATTTATTAGATTACTCAGAAATTGTAATAAGAGCAGCAATAGAATATAATAAGACAGTACACTCGGCAACTCAAATGAAACCGGTTGAAATATTATTTAATAAGAAAAATCATGAAGACATACCGCAGAAATTACAAATTGTTCAAGAAAAACTTAGGTCTTACCATAACAAGAAAAAAATTAGTAAAAATTATCATGTTGGTGAAGTTATATATGAAAAAATATTTGGCGAGCGAAATAAATTGGAGCCTCGGTATAAAAAACAAGTGGTTAAGGAAGATTTGGGCAACACAGTAAGAATAAATAATAGAAATCGTATAATTCACAAAGACAATATTAAAACTTAACATATGACTCAATTTTTTTTTTATTTTAGCAATGTCGGCAGTTTGCTTACTTTATATGGTCTGTTTCATACGGTTTATATTATCCGATATTATAAACTACTCGAATGAAGATTTTGTATTGGTCGAGGATAGTGATAACCTGCTATTGTATGAATCGTACCAAGAAATTTTTCATGTAACCAATATTTCCACGTACATTGATATTTTTGAAGAGGAAATAAAATATGAAACCGATAAAAAAGAACCAATTAATTGGGAAATAAAAGCTGAACTAGATTTGATCGAATTATTATTAAGCGAAATAACCACACATAGACATAAGAGAGGCATAAATGAACTCGGAACCATATTTAAATGGATAACCGGTACACCCGATCATGACGATTTTATTGCAATCCAGATTAAACTAAATGAACTCATAACAAATAACAATAAACAAAACTCCATTAATTCGGCACTTTTCCAACGAATATCTTCAGTAACAAAATATATTAACGAAGCTAAATTAGAAAAAGTACTAGCGGTCAGAAAATACAGATTAAAATTAATTTCAATGGATATACAAAATTTAATAGATACTTTTACACTGGCAAAAGCTGGTATATTAAACCCAAGAATTCTAAATAAAAACGAAACCAAAAACATGTTTAGCCATGAAAAAATCTCCATTTCAATTACGGACATACTAGATGTCTCAAAATTTGTAATATTTGCTTATGAAGAACTCGTTGTAGTTTTTATTAAATACCCAAAAATTTCAATGATTTGTAAACTTATACACGCAAGAGCGATTTCCCAAATGGGCGGTAAGCTACTAATTGATAATAAAATCGCAAAATGTAAAAATACCTTTTACCAAATAAGTAATGTTAAGGAAGAAATTTTTAACAATTATGGAATGTTGAATAAAAATGAAAGCTGTTTTATTAACTTGCTAAACAGCAAAAAAGCAAACTGTACAAAGCTTGCAGAAAAAAATAAAAGGATAGACGAAATAAGTAACGGAGCAATATTTATATCTGGAGAAAATATTGTTAATGAAACCCTGATAACAGGAAATTACCTGATAACTTTTAAAAACTCAATTACCATTAACAACAAAACTTATATTAACGAAAAAGAAAAATTATTAAATTATATAAAGAATCACAACTTCAATGATTATGTCGTAATTAATTATGTAAAATCAAATGACTCAGAGTTGACGCTAGAAAATACTAATATATTAAATGAAATTGTAATAAGCTTGAAAAGTAATCATTTATCCATCACAATTGTCATAATGATTATAATCATAATCCTTTTATTATATAAGTTAACCCCATATGTTTCAACATTGTTAATTAAAAAAAAAGAGACCAACCAAAACGATGTAATATTTAAAGAAATTAATGACAAAATATTAAAACTAACTAATGTTTCATGAGAATCGGGACGATTCACTTAAGAAAGGGGGGAGTTAACATCCTCATATCTATGAAGATAAGAATTTTAACACAATCGTCAAAACAACGATTTACTGCGCCTTAAGCAAACGCAACCCTCAAGAGTGCGAGTTAACATCCTCATATCTATGAAGATAAGAATTTTAACACAATCTTCAAAACAATAATTTACTGAGCCCTAAGCAAACGCAACCCTCAATAATGCAACTCTCAGCATATGTAATCTAAACATAAGCCAAGAGAACGTAATCAAAATATAAACATTTGATAATCTTTGGTGTGAGCAAAACCATTTATAAAATTTTCCGTGGGAATCAAATAGTTATGAAGATGTTAACTCAGAGATACATATATAAGGATCGAGAGTGGAATTTAGCGGCAGTGTGTTTTTGTACCCGGTATTGAACGGTCACTAGCTCGCAAAAGAGCATATAATAATTATTATTGTACATTGATTAAAATAAATTGATTCTTTAACAAAAAACTCCACTGAGTTTAAAAAGTTATTTAATTTACATGTTGAAATGTAGAGAACAGAACTCTTGAATTTTGCATATGTGATATCATTGCTGGTGTAGATACCATTAATGACGCTTGGATTCAAGTGTTTCCCGGTTTTTTACACCAATTCATAGTTATACTTCTCCAGGAAGGACTTCCATTTTTTTCATTTTTGTGTTATGATTTTTATTTAGTTTAGTTTTTAAATTCATTTTTATTTCATAATTCTTATAACTATCATGCGCTAGACAAAAATGCTTAAAACTAGCTTAACTATCTCAACAATCTAAATATCTTACTGGCCCAAGACGGACACTCTAAAATAAACAGAACAACTTAAATCTATGTGAGGTACCGCTTATACCGCGGATACTAGCTCGATCTTGAGGTCTAGGAGTTTCGGTAGCGATTCCAGATTGTAGATCAGGCACGACTTCGAAATTTCTTCGTGTACGGGAAGCAAAAACGTAAATAACTTCTTATAATTTAATATTTTCTTCAATAATTTCAATTTTGTAATTTGTCAGTTATTGTTTTTTCTTCTTTTCCAATTTTCTAAATATTTTTGCTTATTACTTTCCTGTTTTATTACATATTTTGCGTAGATAACTTCTTTTGAACTGCTTACTTTTTCAAATGTCTCTAGTATATATATATTTTTCTCGTTTCACTTTTTCACTTTTCTTAATCTAACTATTTTAGATTTACAATAGTACCTAATAGGAACAGCATTCCCACGACGGTAGAAGTTGATTGTGACTGGGTGTAGCTTCTATTGTTCTTTAGTATTTTGCTACTTAGTTTTTTTCTTAACGTTTTTTCCCCATTTTATTCACTGTGAGGGGGATTATTGTACTTTATTACTCTTTATATATATACATATTTTTGTTTATATTCCTTTTTTTTCTAGTGTCACTAACTTCACTGGTTTTTATCAAGTTCGGAACCGTTAGTCTCAAAACAAGTCGGAAAGCCGAATGTGCAACATATGCATACGCATTTATCAAGGAGAAGAATTCGCAGTATTGTTTTCATAGTGAAATGGCGGACGTATAATGCACAAGTAATATTGTTCGCTGCGGAAGCTACCGCATTATATCTGAAGTGCGTTGGGAAAAAATTCTCCTATGCGAATACAAAGTGTGATGTTTATGTCTCTACCATTACGAAAATGAAAGGTGTGCTGCAAGATTTGCTGTTTTCCTACAGACAGATTGGTCACTTAATATAAAGGCCGAATATAAGGGAACTTTATGCGTTGAAAGAATACGAGAGAATTTGTTAATAGGTACCTACCATTAAGAAAATAATAGATACATAGATAACTATTATTTTCTTTTTTGTAAGGTTTTCTTGGGCGTATTGCAAGCGTCATGTCTTCTTTTGCGGACACTACTTCATCAAATCAACCGAAATTTTTGTTAGATTTATCAAAAACCTGCTTAGGAATGGAACAGATGGTAGCTCATGTTTTGGTAAGCCTTCAAATATATCATATCGTATCTATGAACACTTATGTCTTTTTATTTTTTTTATATACATATATGTATATATAAAACGACCGGTGATTTGTACGAAATTGATTCGGAAAATTGATTCGGTTGTGTCTCTTCGACCATTAGATTATAAATATGATCCGATTGCAGCAGTACTAATAAAAGGATATCATCTTCGTCATTATACTGATGATCACCCCAATTCAGCAATTTATACCATGCTTTTTGTAAAATGCTTTGAGGGCATTCATTCCAAGTGATTTTTAAAAGCAAAAGTGCATTAAGAAGATCGTGCTTTTGCAGTAATTTATGAATCGACGAACCCTCTTGAGCCACAATACCCGCCAATAACATTGAATAGCTGCTGCGACAATTGGTGAAAGAAGCATACAAAAAATGTTCGCGTCGTCATATCGAAGTTCTTCGATAGCCGAGTGCGCTGTGCAATCATCCAATAAAATAATTGCCTTTGGAACCAAGACATTTTGAGCACTAAATCGACGTACCTATGTACATATAGGAACATTTGGAAATGTAATTTAACTTAAAATAATAGAATGGTTCAAATCAGTCCTTACTTCTCTTACATAGGATGTATGAAACCATCTTTTAAAAATATTTGCTGTCATCCATGCAATTGCAGAATAATCATAGTCCAGCGGATTTTTAAAGTTCAGAAAGCATCGCGGCTTGGCAGCTTTCCCAATCACAAGTGACTGTGACAAGTTCGTCTGATCCTTCTGCATTGGCGCACAAAATATCTCTTTATTTACGTATTTTTCTGCCTTGTGCAGTCTTTTCACAAGAAGCAACGTAAGTTTTATCAGGAAGACATTGGAAAATGAAGCCAGACTCATCTGAGTTGTGCAGTTATTCGTTTGTGATTTCCATTTCACGCACTTTTGCTCACAAACATGAAGAAATTTTGTGATTGTTGACGTGTCGCTAGATAAAATTTCACACGCATTCCATAGCGGCGCTTGAAATTCACAAACCAGCCTTGACTTGCCATAAAATCACCTGGATTTTTATTTCGATAAATTTGTGAAACAGATCGTTCACCTTTGCCTTCAAAATAGAACCACTTATCGGTCAATTCCTTTCGCGCTGGTCTAAGAACCATTTATACAATTGCTTCTCCATATCTATGTTTTCTGGTTTATGTAAGGTTTTTTCTTAATTTAGCCACATGTACTGTGATACTTAATTTACCGAAGGGGAGAAATCACAATTTAACACTTAAGACTGCACTAGAAAATTTCTTATTCTACCTTAAATACTGGATGGACAGTCGTCGGCATCACAGCTCAGGTGTCGACGTCGATAGACTTCGTTGAATGATAGACCTCGGATGTCGGAAGCGGCTCTCACGAGCGCATGGGATGTTGCGTTGGATTAGGAATTAGAATGCGCAACGTATTTGTAACTCGGGTGACAGCATCCTCAACCTTGGGTCAATGGTAGTTCGAATTCAACACAGTCCATCACGTAGCGATGTTTCTGCTACCAATTTATTTCATGTTAATTCCTCCACTTCCATATCCGAACGGCCTCGTTTCCCGTTGTCTTTACATAAAGTGGGAAGCCTATTGTAATGGACGCTGGAGGTTGCGCTTCGTTTTTAAATTCCTGTTTTTTTCGTTTGTGAATCTTGTGATAACACAAGAAAGTTATAGCCAGACCGATCAGAGCCGCAACCAGGCTGATGTTGATCGGGTTTGTTTTGTTCCTCGATTTGAGCAGGTCTATTTGTTGAGTGCCGTTAGCCTGTAATTGCTTTAGCGTTTTGATGGATGATGCTTCGTCAATGCTTTCGCGTTCAGATGTTGGTTGCAATATCGCGGGCAGCGGCTGGTATTTTGTGATTTCTTCTTCCCTGAATAACTGCTTGTTTACTCGAACTATGGTGTTGAAATTCCTTATGACGAACGTGCCTTATAATCTCCGCCTCTCATTCTGATATTGATTGACCCATTGAATTGGTTTCGGAACAGTACCTATACCCGGCAGGACTTCTTCGACTGATGTAACGTTCCCGTTGTCGCTTAAAGAGCATGTTGGCGCTTTGCTGTTTAATAGATTCGCGACAAAGGTGGTATTACTTACATATATCTATTACATATATAATTTATATTCCAACTCATGTGTTCGTTAATATTTTTACAATCGCCTTTTATCTCTTATAATTCTTTGTTACATTTTAAAACTTTGGAAAAGGTACATTATTAAATTTCCTACTGGATTTTACAGCTTTTTTATCATGACATTACATGATTTGCCATTGACCGTTGGTAAACTTACAATATGTATGTTCTTCCTGTTCGCTGCTATTTTTACATCGGCGAACTCTGGACCTCCGTCTACATTAAGGTATGGAATATTCGCTAAACAACTTTCAGTTGTGCGTAATATGCATGAGTTTACAATATTGGCTTTCACCCAGTGAATTGAATAAGCAAAATTTATACCAAATCCAAATCGATGAGGTGGATAATTTTAAATTGCCCGTTCTGGATTCTCACGTTCCCGATATCAATTTTGACCAGCTGCGAGTTTGAGTAATCCAGTATTTGAACATCTGCATGACTCGCAGATGCGAAGAACCTGTAAAGAGATATTAAATTTTGATGAAAAATACTTCGATAGGTTTTCGGTTGGTAGTGGAATGAATTGAGGAATTACATACGTAGATGGCACTATTTAAGAACTCTTCAAATGATGTAAGAACCCGGTGAGGTCATAGGCATCATAGGCATCTCATGATCTCTGAAAGTGTCGAGTGAAAACGCTAAACTTGATCATGATAAAGCTCGAATACGGGAGAGTCTTATAGATTTGGATGCCCTATTGGCCTTGAAGCATAAAACATATTGAGGAGAAATTAAATGTTTTTTCGTTATCGAAAACGATGACCTTAAGTACTCTATAAGCAAAAAGGAGTTGTCTTAATGATTACCTAATATCCTCGACTGCTCTATACTTCATTATGCGTGCCTGACCGTATTTCGAGAACTTATCTATCGCTGTAGAACCAGGTTCGCGTTTGTACGGTAGATATCAATGTGTAAGATATGACTGGGATATTCGGGGATAGGAGTGGCCTACAGTTCGGACTTACTTGGATGCCGATTATACTTGTGTTGCTTGCAAATAACATATTGTTTGACTATGATTTTCATTTTGGCTTGCAACTTTAGGAAATAATTGCAAATTATGTATTTGCAAATTTTTGCAACAATTGGTTCTGGTTTTCCAGGCTATTGCGTTGAGCTCTTTTGTGTTACTTCAATGTTTCTTCCGCCTGTTCAGTTTCTTTCGTAAGTCTTTCTATGTCTGTCAATCTAACTGTACATGTTGAAATGTAGAGAACAGAACTCTTGAATTTTGCATATGTGATATCATTGCTGGTGTAGATACCATTAATGACGCTTGGATTCATGTGTTTCCCGGTTTTTTACACCAATTCATAGTTATACTTCTCCAGGAAGGACTTCCATTTTTTTCATTTTTGTGTTATGATTTTTATTTAGTTTAGTTTTTAAATTCATTTTTATTTCATAATTCTTATAACTATCATGCGCTAGACAAAAATGCTTAAAACTAGCTTAACTATCTCAACAATCTAAATATCTTACTGGCCCAAGACGGACACTCTAAAATAAACAGAACAACTTAAATCTATGTGAGGTACCGCTTATACCGCGGATACTAGCTCGATCTTGAGGTCTAGGAGTTTCGGTAGCGAGTCCAGATTGTAGATCAGGCACGACTTCGAAATTTCTTCGTGTACGGGAAGCAAAAACGTAAATAACTTCTTATAATTTAATATTTTCTTCAATAATTTCAATTTTGTAATTTGTCAGTTATTGTTTTTTCTTCTTTTCCAATTTTCTAAATATTTTTGCTTATTACTTTCCTGTTTTATTACATATTTTGCGTAGATAACTTCTTTTGAACTGCTTACTTTTTCAAATGTCTCTAGTATATATATATTTTTCTCGTTTCACTTTTTCACTTTTCTTAATCTAACTATTTTAGATTTACAATAGTACCTAATAGGAACAGCATTCCCACGACGGTAGAAGTTGATTGTGACTGGGTGTAGCTTCTATTGTTCTTTAGTATTCTGCTACTTAGTTTTTTTCTTAACGTTTTTTCCCCATTTTATTCACTGTGAGGGGGATTATTGTACTTTATTACTCTTTATATATATACATATTTTTGTTTATATTCCTTTTTTTTCTAGTGTCACTAACTTCACTGGTTTTTATCAAGTTCGGAACCGTTAGTCTCAAAACAAGTCGGAAAGCCGAATGTGCAACATATGCATACGCATTTATCAAGGAGAAGAATTCGCAGTATTGTTTTCATAGTGAAATGGCGGACGTATAATGCACAAGTAATATTGTTCGCTGCGGAAGCTACCGCATTATATCTGAAGTGCGTTGGGAAAAAATTCTCCTATGCGAATACAAAGTGTGATGTTTATGTCTCTACCATTACGAAAATGAAAGGTGTGCTGCAAGATTTGCTGTTTTCCTACAGACAGATTGGTCACTTAATATAAAGGCCGAATATAAGGGAACTTTATGCGTTGAAAGAATACGAGAGAATTTGTTAATAGGTACCTACCATTAAGAAAATAATAGATACATAGATAACTATTTATAATAAGTTTATTATTTTCTTTTTTGTAAGGTTTTCTTGGGCGTATTGCAAGCGTCATGTCTTCTTTTGCGGACACTACTTCATCAAATCAACCGAAATTTTTGTTAGATTTATCAAAAACCTGCTTAGGAATGGAACAGATGGTAGCTCATGTTTTGGTAAGCCTTCAAATATATCATATCGTATCTATGAACACTTATGTCTTTTTATTTTTTTTATATACATATATGTATATATAAAACGACCGGTGATTTGTACGAAATTGATTCGGTTGTGTCTCTTCGACCATTAGATTATAAATATGATCCGATTGCAGCAGTACTAATAAAAGGATATCATCTTCGTCATTATACTGATGATCACCCCAATTCAGCAACTTATACCATGCTTTTTGTAAAATGCTTTGAGGGCATTCATTCCAAGTGATTTTTAAAAGCATAAGTGCATTACGAAGATCGTGCTTTTGCAGTAATTTATGAATCGACGAACCCTCTTGAGCCACAATACCCGCCAATAACATTGAATAGCTGCTGCGACAACTGGTGAAAGAAGCATACAAAAAATGTTTGCGTCGTCATATCGAAGTTCTTCGATAGCCGAGTGCGCTGTGCAATCATCCAATAAAATAATTGCCTTTGGAAGCAAGACATTTTGAGCACTAAATCGACGTACCTACATATAGGAACATTTGGAACAATGGTTCAAATCAGTCCTTACTTCTCTTACATAGGATGTATGAAACCATCTTTTAAAAATATTTGCTGTCATCCATGCAATTGCAGAATAATCATAGTCCAGCGGATTTTTAAAGTTCAGAAAGCATCGCGGCTTGGCAGCTTTCCCAATCACAAGTGACTGTGACAAGTTCGTCTGATCCTTCTGCATTGGCGCACAAAATATCTCTTTATTTACGTATTTTTCTGCCTTGTGCAGTCTTTTCACAAGAAGCAACGTAAGTTTTATCAGGAAGACATTGGAAAATGAGGCCAGACTCATCTGAGTTGTGCAGTTATTCGTTTGTGATTTCCATTTCACGCACTTTTGCTCACAAACATGAAGAAATTTTGTGATTGTTGACGTGTCGCTAGATAAAATTTCACACGCATTCCATAGCGGCGCTTGAAATTCACAAACCAGCCTTGACTTGCCATAAAATCACCTGGATTTTTATTTCGATAAATTTGTGAAACAGATCGTTCACCTTGGCCTTCAAAATAGAACCACTTATCGGTCAATTCCTTTCGCGCTGGTCTAAGAACCATTTATACAATTGCTTCTCCATATCTATGTTTTCTGGTTTATGTAAGGTTTTTTCTTAATTTAGCCACATGTACTGTGATACTTAATTTACCGAAGGGGAGAAATCACAATTTCACACTTAAGACTGCACTAGAAAATTTCTTATTCTACCTTAAATACTGGATGGACAGTCGTCGGCATCACAGCTCAGGTGTCGACGTCGATAGACTTCGTTGAATGATAGACCTCGGATGTCGGAAGCGGCTCTCACGAGCGCATGGGATGTTGCGTTGGATTAGGAATTAGAATGCGCAACGTATTTGTAACTCGGGTGACAGCATTCTCAACCTTGGGTCAATGGTAGTTCGAATTCAACACATTCCATCACGTAGCGATGTTTCCGCTACCAATTTATTTCATGTTAATTCCTCCACTTCCATATTCGAACGCCCTCGTTTCGAGACGGTTGTCTTTACATGAAGTGGGAAGCCTATTGTAATGGACGCTGGAGGTTGCGCTTCGTTTTTAAATTCCTGGTTTTTTCGTTTGTGAATCTTGTGATAACACAAGAAAGTTATAGCCAGACCGATAAGAGCCGCAACCAGGCTGATGTTGATCGGGTTTGTTTTGTTCCTCGATTTGAGCAGGTCTATTTGTTGAGTGACGTTGGCCTGTAATTGCTTTAGCGTTTTGATGGATCGTCAATGCTTTCGCGTTCAGATGTTGGTTGCAATATCGCGGGCAGCGGCTGGTATTTTGTGATTTCTTCTTCCCTGAATAACTGCTTGTTTACTCGAACTATGCTGTTGAAATTTCTTATGACGAACGTGCCTTATAATCTCCGCCTCTCATTCTGATATTGATTGACCCATTGAATTGGTTTCGGAACAGTACCTATACCCGGCAGGACTTCTTCGACTGATGTAACGTTCCCGTTGTCGCTTAAAGAGCATGTTGGCGCCTTGCTGTTTAATAGATTCGCGACAAAGGTGGTATTACTTACATATATCTATTACATATATAATTTATATTCCAACTCATGTGTTCGTTAATATTTTTACAATCGCCTTTTATCTCTTATAATTCTTTGTTACATTTTAAAACTTTGGAAAAGGTACATTATTAATTTTCCTACTGGATTTTACAGCTTTTTTATCATGACATTACATGATTTGCCATTGACCGTTGGTAAACTTACAATATGTATGTTCTTCCTGTTCGCTGCTATTTTTACATTGGCGAACTCTGGACCTCCGTCTACATTAAGGTATGGAATATTCGCTAAACAACTTTCAGTTGTGCGTAATATGCCTGAGTTTACAATATTGGCTTTCACCCAGTGAATTGAATAAGCAAAATTTATACCAAATCCAAATCGATGAGGTGGATAATTTTAAATTGCCCGTTCTGGATTCTCACGTTCCCGATATCAATTTTGACCAGCTGCGAGTTTGAGTAATCCAGTATTTGAACATCTGCATGACTCGCAGATGCGAAGAACCTGTAAAGAGATATTAAATTTTGATGAAAAATACTTCGATAGGTTTTCGGTTGGTAGTGGAATGAATTGAGGAATTACATACGTAGATGGCACTATTTAAGAACTCTTCAAATGATGTATGAACCCGGTGAGGTCATAGGCATCATAGGCATCTCATGATCTCTGAAAGTGTCGAGTGAAAACGCTAAACTTGATCATGATAAAGCTCGAATACGGGAGAGTCTTATAGATTTGGATGCCCTATTGGCCTTGAAGCATAAAACATATTGAGGAGAAATTAAATGTTTTTTCGTTATCGAAAACGATGACCTTAAGTACTCTATAAGCAAAAAGGAGTTGTCTTAATGATTACCTAATATCCACGACTGCTCTATACTTCATTATGCGTGCCTGACCGTATTTCGAGAACTTATCTATCGCTGTAGAACCAGGTTCGCGTTTGTACGGTAGATATCAATGTGTAAGATATGACTGGGATATTCGGGGATAGGAGTGGCCTACAGTTCGGACTTACTTGGATGCCGATTATACTTGTGTTGCTTGCAAATAACATATTGTTTGACTATGATTTTCATTTTGGCTTGCAACTTTAGGAAATAATTGCAAATTATGTATTTGCAAATTTTTGCAACAATTGGTTCTGGTTTTCCAGGCTATTGCGTTGAGCTCTTTTGTGTTACTTCAATGTTTCTTCCGCCTGTTCAGTTTCTTTCGTAAGTCTTTCTATGTCTGTCAATCTAACTGTACATGTTGAAATGTAGAGAACAGAACTCTTGAATTTTGCATATGTGATATCATTGCTGGTGTAGATACCATTAATGACGCTTGGATTCAAGTGTTTCCCGGTTTTTTACACCAATTCATAGTTATACTTCTCCAGGAAAGACTTCCATTTTTTTCATTTTTGTGTTATGATTTTTATTTAGTTTAGTTTTTAAATTCATTTTTATTTCATAATTCTTATAACTATCATGCGCTAGACAAAAATGCTTAAAACTAGCTTAACTATCTCAACAATCTAAATATCTTACTGGCCCAAGACGGACACTCTAAAATAAACAGAACAACTTAAATCTATGTGAGGTACCGCTTATACCGCGGATACTAGCTCGATCTTGAGGTCTAGGAGTTTCGGTAGCGATTCCAGATTGTAGATCAGGAACGACTTCGAAATTTCTTCGTGTACGGGAAGCAAAAACGTAAATAACTTCTTATAATTTAATATTTTCTTCAATAATTTCAATTTTGTAATTTGTCAGTTATTGTTTTTTTCTTCTTTTCCAATTTTCTAAATATTTTTGCTTATTACTTTCCTGTTTTATTACATATTTTGCGTAGATAACTTCTTTTGAACTGCTTACTTTTTCAAATGTCTCTAGTATATATATATTTTTCTCGTTTCACTTTTTCACTTTTCTTAATCTAACTATTTTAGATTTACAATAGTACCTAATAAGAACAGCATTCCCACGACGGTAGAAGTTGATTGTGACTGGGTGTAGCTTCTATTGTTCTTTAGTATTCTGCTACTGAGTTTTTTTCTTAACGTTTTTTCCCCATTTTATTCACTGTGAGGGGGATTATTGTACTTTATTACTCTTTATATATATACATATTTTTGTTTATATTCCTTTTTTTTCTAGTGTCACTAACTTCACTGGTTTTTATCAAGTTCGGAACCGTTAGTCTCAAAACAAGTCGGAAAGCCGAATGTGCAACATATGCATACGCATTTATCAAGGAGAAGAATTCGCAGTATTGTTTTCATAGTGAAATGGCGGACGTATAATGCACAAGTAATATTGTTCGCTGCGGAAGCTACCGCATTATATCTGAAGTGCGTTGGGAAAAAATTCTCCTATGCGAATACAAAGTGTGATGTTTATGTCTCTACCATTACGAAAATGAAAGGTGTGCTGCAAGATTTGCTGTTTTCCTACAGACAGATTGGTCACTTAATATAAAGGCCGAATATAAGGGAACTTTATGCGTTGAAAGAATACGAGAGAATGTGTTAATAGGTACCTACCATTAAGAAAATAATAGATACATAGATAACTATTTATAATAAGTTTATTATTTTCTTTTTTGTAAGGTTTTCTTGGGCGTATTGCAAGCGTCATGTCTTCTTTTGCGGACACTACTTCATCAAATCAACCGAAATTTTTGTTAGATTTATCAAAAACCTGCTTAGGAATGGAACAGATGGTAGCTCATGTTTTGGTAAGCCTTCAAATATATCATATCGTATCTATGAACACTTATGTCTTTTTATTTTTTTTATATACATATATGTATATATAAAACGACCGGTGATTTGTACGAAATTGATTCGGTTGTGTCTCTTCGACCATTAGATTATAAATATGATCCGATTGCAGCAGTACTAATAAAAGGATATCATCTTCGTCATTATACTGATGATCACCCCAATTCAGCAACTTATACCATGCTTTTTGTAAAATGCTTTGAGGGCATTCATTCCAAGTGATTTTTAAAAGCATAAGTGCATTACGAAGATCGTGCTTTTGCAGTAATTTATGAATCGACGAACCCTCTTGAGCCACAATACCCGCCAATAACATTGAATAGCTGCTGCGACAACTGGTGAAAGAAGCATACAAAAAATGTTTGCGTCGTCATATCGAAGTTCTTCGATAGCCGAGTGCGCTGTGCAATCATCCAATAAAATAATTGCCTTTGGAAGCAAGACATTTTGAGCACTAAATCGACGTACCTACATATAGGAACATTTGGAAATGTAATTTAACTTAAAATAATCTAATGGTTCAAATCAGTCCTTACTTCTCTTACATAGGATGTATGAAACCATCTTTTAAAAATATTTGCTGTCATCCATGCAATTGCAGAATAATCATAGTCCAGCGGATTTTTAAAGTTCAGAAAGCATCGCGGCTTGGCAGCTTTCCCAATCACAAGTGACTGTGACAAGTTCGTCTGATCCTTCTGCATTGGCGCACAAAATATCTCTTTATTTACGTATTTTTCTGCCTTGTGCAGTCTTTTCACAAGAAGCAACGTAAGTTTTATCAGGAAGACATTGGAAAATGAGGCCAGACTCATCTGAGTTGTGCAGTTATTCGTTTGTGATTTCCATTTCACGCACTTTTGCTCACAAACATGAAGAAATTTTGTGATTGTTGACGTGTCGCTAGATAAAATTTCACACGCATTCCATAGCGGCGCTTGAAATTCACAAACCAGCCTTGACTTGCCATAAAATCACCTGGATTTTTATTTCGATAAATTTGTGAAACAGATCGTTCACCTTGGCCTTCAAAATAGAACCACTTATCGGTCAATTCCTTTCGCGCTGGTCTAAGAACCATTTATACAATTGCTTCTCCATATCTATGTTTTCTGGTTTATGTAAGGTTTTTTCTTAATTTAGCCACATGTACTGTGATACTTAATTTACCGAAGGGGAGAAATCACAATTTCACACTTAAGACTGCACTAGAAAATTTCTTATTCTACCTTAAATACTGGATGGACAGTCGTCGGCATCACAGCTCAGGTGTCGACGTCGATAGACTTCGTTGAATGATAGACCTCGGATGTCGGAAGCGGCTCTCACGAGCGCATGGGATGTTGCGTTGGATTAGGAATTAGAATGCGCAACGTATTTGTAACTCGGGTGACAGCATTCTCAACCTTGGGTCAATGGTAGTTCGAATTCAACACATTCCATCACGTAGCGATGTTTCCGCTACCAATTTATTTCATGTTAATTCCTCCACTTCCATATTCGAACGCCCTCGTTTCGAGACGGTTGTCTTTACATGAAGTGGGAAGCCTATTGTAATGGACGCTGGAGGTTGCGCTTCGTTTTTAAATTCCTGGTTTTTTCGTTTGTGAATCTTGTGATAACACAAGAAAGTTATAGCCAGACCGATAAGAGCCGCAACCAGGCTGATGTTGATCGGGTTTGTTTTGTTCCTCGATTTGAGCAGGTCTATTTGTTGAGTGACGTTGGCCTGTAATTGCTTTAGCGTTTTGATGGATCGTCGATGCTTTCGCGTTCAGATGTTGGTTGCAATATCGCGGGCAGCGGCTGGTATTTTGTGATTTCTTCTTCCCTGAATAACTGCTTGTTTACTCGAACTATGGTGTTGAAATTTCTTATGACGAACGTGCCTTATAATCTCCGCCTCTCATTCTGATATTGATTGACCCATTGAATTGGTTTCGGAACAGTACCTATACCCGGCAGGACTTCTTCGACTGATGTAACGTTCCCGTTGTCGCTTAAAGAGCATGTTGGCGCTTTGCTGTTTAATAGATTCGCGACAAAGGTGGTATTACTTACATATATCTATTACATATATAATTTATATTCCAACCCATGTGTTCGTTAATATTTTTACAATCGCCTTTTATCTCTTATAATTCTTTGTTACATTTTAAAACTTTGGAAAAGGTACATTATTAATTTTCCTACTGGATTTTACAGCTTTTTTATCATGACATTACATGATTTGCCATTGACCGTTGGTAAACTTACAATATGTATGTTCTTCCTGTTCGCTGCTATTTTTACATCGGCGAACTCTGGACCTCCGTCTACATTAAGGTTTTGATGGATGATGCTTCGTCAATGCTTTCGCGTTCAGATGTTGGTTGCAATATCGCGGGCAGCGGCTGGTATTTTGTGATTTCTTCTTCCCTGAATAACTGCTTGTTTACTCGAACTATGGTGTTGAAATTCCTTATGACGAACGTGCCTTATAATCTCCGCCTCTCATTCTGATATTGATTGACCCATTGAATTGGTTTCGGAACAGTACCTATACCCGGCAGGACTTCTTCGACTGATGTAACGTTCCCGTTGTCGCTTAAAGAGCATGTTGGCGCTTTGCTGTTTAATAGATTCGCGACAAAGGTGGTATTACTTACATATATCTATTACATATATAATTTATATTCCAACCCATGTGTTCGTTAATATTTTTACAATCGCCTTTTATCTCTTATAATTCTTTGTTACATTTTAAAACTTTGGAAAAGGTACATTATTAATTTTCCTACTGGATTTTACAGCTTTTTTATCATGACATTACATGATTTGCCATTGACCGTTGGTAAACTTACAATATGTATGTTCTTCCTGTTCGCTGCTATTTTTACATCGGCGAACTCTGGACCTCCGTCTACATTAAGGTATGGAATATTCGCTAAACAACTTTCAGTTGTGCGTAATATGCCTGAGTTTACAATATTGGCTTTCACCCAGTGAATTGAATAAGCAAAATTTATACCAAATCCAAATCGATGAGGTGGATAATTTTAAATTGCCCGTTCTAGATTCTCACGTTCCCGATATCAATTTTGACCAGCTGCGAGTTTGAGTAATCCAGTATTTGAACATCTGCATTAGTGTTGGGTTACTCATACAAGATGCACTACAAATGTCCCATACATCACTACAAAAATGTCGCAACACCTCAAAAAAATTATTTGTCCCACTTCAATTCTTGTCATAGTCAGAAGCACCTCACGTCCTCATGTCCCATACACCACTACAAAAATGTCCCAAGACCTCAAAAAATTATTTGTCCCACTTCAATTCTTGTCATAGTCAGAGCACCTCACATCCTCATGTCCCATACACCAGTACAAAAATATCCCAATACCTCAAAAAAGATATTTTTCCCACTTCAATTCTTGTCATAGTCAAGGCACCTCAAATCCTCATGTCCCATACACCAGTACAAAAATATCCCAACACCTCAAAAAAGAATATTTTTCCCACTTCAATTCTTGTCATAGTCAGAGCACCTCACATCCTCATGTCCCATACACCAGCACAAAAATATCCCAATACCTCAAAAAGGATATTTTTCCCACTTCAATTCTTGTCATAGTCAGAGCATCTTAAATCCTCATGTCCCATACACCAGTACAAAAATATCCCAACACCTCAAAAAAAATATTTTTCCCACTTCAATTCTTGTCATAGTCAGAGCACCTCAAATCCTCATGTCCCATACACCAGTACAAAAATATCCCAACACCTCAAAAAAATAATTTGTACCACTTCAATTCTTGTCATAGTCAAGGCACCTCAAATCCTCATGTCCCATACACCAGTACAAAAATATCCCAACACCTCAAAAAAATAATTTGTACCACTTCAATTCTTGTCATAGTCAGAGCACCACACTTCCTCATGTCCCATACACCAGTACAAAAATATCCCAACACCTCAAATTTGTACCACTACAATTCTTGTCATAGTCAGAGCACCTCACTTCCTCATGTCCCATACACCAGTACAAAAATATCCCAACACCTCAAATTTGTACCACTTCAATTCTTGTCATAGTCAGAGGCACCTCACGACTTTTGCATTAGTACATATTGCAAGCTATCAATGGGACATGTGACAAGATGTAAGGGGTGTATTTTATAGAGGTATAGAACTTTGAAATGGAATAAAAGAAAGATGATTTTTTTAAATTGACATGAAATTGGCTTTATTCGAAAGATAATCTTCTTACATTATAATTTAAATATAATTTCTGGTATATGAGCGCCACGGCTGGTTCGAAAGTAGTCTAATCTGGAGGTAAATTTTCAATGATTTTTTCCAACATTTGTGGCCGTATATCGACAATAACGCGTATATCGGCAATAATGCCAGAAGATTATCTTTCAAATAAAGTCAATTTCATGTCATTTTAAAAAAAATCATCTTTGTTTTATTCCATTTCAAAGTTCTATACCTCTATAAGAAACATCCTTTACCTCAAATGAGGTGGGACAATGTACCACTTCACTCCCCCAAATGAGTACCTCATACAAACTCAATAAAATTGCGTGTCCTACCCAACACTAATCTGCATGACTCGCAGATGCGAAGAACCTGTAAAGAGATATTAAATTTTGATGAAAAATACTTCGATAGGTTTTCGGTTGGTAGTGGAATGAATTGAGGAATTACATACGTAGATGGCACTATTTAAGAACTCTTCAAATGATGTATGAACCCGGTGAGGTCATAGGCATCATAGGCATCTCATGATCTCTGAAAGTGTCGAGTGAAAACGCTAAACTTGATCATGATAAAGCTCGAATACGGGAGAGTCTTATAGATTTGGATGCCCTATTGGCCTTGAAGCATAAAACATATTGAGGAGAAATTAAATGTTTTTTCGTTATCGAAAACGATGACCTTAAGTACTCTATAAGCAAAAAGGAGTTGTCTTAATGATTACCTAATATCCACGACTGCTCTATACTTCATTATGCGTGCCTGACCGTATTTCGAGAACTTATCTATCGCTGTAGAACCAGGTTCGCGTTTGTACGGTAGATATCAATGTGTAAGATATGACTGGGATATTCGGGGATAGGAGTGGCTTACAGTTCGGACTTACTTGGATGCCGATTATACTTGTGTTGCTTGCAAATAACATATTGTTTGACTATGATTTTCATTTTGGCTTGCAACTTTAGGAAATAATTGCAAATTATGTATTTGCAAATTTTTGCAACAATTGGTTCTGGTTTTCCAGGCTATTGCGTTGAGCTCTTTTGTGTTACTTCAATGTTTCTTCCGCCTGTTCAGTTTCTTTCGTAAGTCTTTCTATGTCTGTCAATCTAGCTTTACATGTTGAAATGTAGAGAACAGAACTCTTGAATTTTGCATATGTGATATCATTGCTGGTGTAGATACCATTAATGACGCTTGGATTCAAGTGTTTCCCGGTTTTTTACACCAATTCATAGTTATACTTCTCCAGGAAGGACTTCCATTTTTTTCATTTTTGTGTTATGATTTTTATTTAGTTTAGTTAATTTTTAAATTCATTTTTATTTCATAATTCTTATAACTATCATGCGCTAGACAAAAATGCTTAAAACTAGCTTAACTATCTCAACAATCTAAATATCTTACTGGCCCAAGACGGACACTCTAAAATAAACAGAACAACTTAAATCTATGTGAGGTACCGCTTATACCGCGGATACTAGCTCGATCTTGAGGTCTAGGAGTTTCGGTAGCGATTCCAGATTGTAGATCAGGCACGACTTCGAAATTTCTTCGTGTACGGGAAGCAAAAACGTAAATAACTTCTTATAATTTAATATTTTCTTCAATAATTTCAATTTTGTAATTTGTCAGTTATTGTTTTTTCTTCTTTTCCAATTTTCTTCTTAGTTATACTTCTCCAGGAAGGACTTCCATTTTTTTCATTTTTGTGTTATGATTTTTATTTAGTTTAGTTTTTAAATTCATTTTTATTTCATAATTCTTATAACTATCATGCGCTAGACAAAAATGCTTAAAACTAGCTTAACTATCTCAACAATCTAAATATCTTACTGGCCCAAGACGGACACTCTAAAATAAACAGAACAACTTAAATCTATGTGAGGTACCGCTTATACCGCGGATACTAGCTCGATCTTGAGGTCTAGGAGTTTCGGTAGCGATTCCAGATTGTAGATCAGGAACGACTTCGAAATTTCTTCGTGTACGGGAAGCAAAAACGTAAATAACTTCTTATAATTTAATATTTTCTTCAATAATTTCAATTTTGTAATTTGTCAGTTATTGTTTTTTTCTTCTTTTCCAATTTTCTAAATATTTTTGCTTATTACTTTCCTGTTTTATTACATATTTTGCGTAGATAACTTCTTTTGAACTGCTTACTTTTTCAAATGTCTCTAGTATATATATATTTTTCTCGTTTCACTTTTTCACTTTTCTTAATCTAACTATTTTAGATTTACAATAGTACCTAATAAGAACAGCATTCCCACGACGGTAGAAGTTGATTGTGACTGGGTGTAGCTTCTATTGTTCTTTAGTATTCTGCTACTGAGTTTTTTTCTTAACGTTTTTTCCCCATTTTATTCACTGTGAGGGGGATTATTGTACTTTATTACTCTTTATATATATACATATTTTTGTTTATATTCCTTTTTTTTCTAGTGTCACTAACTTCACTGGTTTTTATCAAGTTCGGAACCGTTAGTCTCAAAACAAGTCGGAAAGCCGAATGTGCAACATATGCATACGCATTTATCAAGGAGAAGAATTCGCAGTATTGTTTTCATAGTGAAATGGCGGACGTATAATGCACAAGTAATATTGTTCGCTGCGGAAGCTACCGCATTATATCTGAAGTGCGTTGGGAAAAAATTCTCCTATGCGAATACAAAGTGTGATGTTTATGTCTCTACCATTACGAAAATGAAAGGTGTGCTGCAAGATTTGCTGTTTTCCTACAGACAGATTGGTCACTTAATATAAAGGCCGAATATAAGGGAACTTTATGCGTTGAAAGAATACGAGAGAATTTGTTAATAGGTACCTACCATTAAGAAAATAATAGATACATAGATAACTATTTATAATAAGTTTATTATTTTCTTTTTTGTAAGGTTTTCTTGGGCGTATTGCAAGCGTCATGTCTTCTTTTGCGGACACTACTTCATCAAATCAACCGAAATTTTTGTTAGATTTATCAAAAACCTGCTTAGGAATGGAACAGATGGTAGCTCATGTTTTGGTAAGCCTTCAAATATATCATATCGTATCTATGAACACTTATGTCTTTTTATTTTTTTTATATACATATATGTATATATAAAACGACCGGTGATTTGTACGAAATTGATTCGGTTGTGTCTCTTCGACCATTAGATTATAAATATGATCCGATTGCAGCAGTACTAATAAAAGGATATCATCTTCGTCATTATACTGATGATCACCCCAATTCAGCAACTTATACCATGCTTTTTGTAAAATGCTTTGAGGGCATTCATTCCAAGTGATTTTTAAAAGCATAAGTGCATTACGAAGATCGTGCTTTTGCAGTAATTTATGAATCGACGAACCCTCTTGAGCCACAATACCCGCCAATAACATTGAATAGCTGCTGCGACAACTGGTGAAAGAAGCATACAAAAAATGTTTGCGTCGTCATATCGAAGTTCTTCGATAGCCGAGTGCGCTGTGCAATCATCCAATAAAATAATTGCCTTTGGAAGCAAGACATTTTGAGCACTAAATCGACGTACCTACATATAGGAACATTTGGAAATGTAATTTAACTTAAAATAATCTAATGGTTCAAATCAGTCCTTACTTCTCTTACATAGGATGTATGAAACCATCTTTTAAAAATATTTGCTGTCATCCATGCAATTGCAGAATAATCATAGTCCAGCGGATTTTTAAAGTTCAGAAAGCATCGCGGCTTGGCAGCTTTCCCAATCACAAGTGACTGTGACAAGTTCGTCTGATCCTTCTGCATTGGCGCACAAAATATCTCTTTATTTACGTATTTTTCTGCCTTGTGCAGTCTTTTCACAAGAAGCAACGTAAGTTTTATCAGGAAGACATTGGAAAATGAGGCCAGACTCATCTGAGTTGTGCAGTTATTCGTTTGTGATTTCCATTTCACGCACTTTTGCTCACAAACATGAAGAAATTTTGTGATTGTTGACGTGTCGCTAGATAAAATTTCACACGCATTCCATAGCGGCGCTTGAAATTCACAAACCAGCCTTGACTTGCCATAAAATCACCTGGATTTTTATTTCGATAAATTTGTGAAACAGATCGTTCACCTTGGCCTTCAAAATAGAACCACTTATCGGTCAATTCCTTTCGCGCTGGTCTAAGAACCATTTATACAATTGCTTCTCCATATCTATGTTTTCTGGTTTATGTAAGGTTTTTTCTTAATTTAGCCACATGTACTGTGATACTTAATTTACCGAAGGGGAGAAATCACAATTTCACACTTAAGACTGCACTAGAAAATTTCTTATTCTACCTTAAATACTGGATGGACAGTCGTCGGCATCACAGCTCAGGTGTCGACGTCGATAGACTTCGTTGAATGATAGACCTCGGATGTCGGAAGCGGCTCTCACGAGCGCATGGGATGTTGCGTTGGATTAGGAATTAGAATGCGCAACGTATTTGTAACTCGGGTGACAGCATTCTCAACCTTGGGTCAATGGTAGTTCGAATTCAACACATTCCATCACGTAGCGATGTTTCCGCTACCAATTTATTTCATGTTAATTCCTCCACTTCCATATTCGAACGCCCTCGTTTCGAGACGGTTGTCTTTACATGAAGTGGGAAGCCTATTGTAATGGACGCTGGAGGTTGCGCTTCGTTTTTAAATTCCTGGTTTTTTCGTTTGTGAATCTTGTGATAACACAAGAAAGTTATAGCCAGACCGATAAGAGCCGCAACCAGGCTGATGTTGATCGGGTTTGTTTTGTTCCTCGATTTGAGCAGGTCTATTTGTTGAGTGACGTTGGCCTGTAATTGCTTTAGCGTTTTGATGGATCGTCGATGCTTTCGCGTTCAGATGTTGGTTGCAATATCGCGGGCAGCGGCTGGTATTTTGTGATTTCTTCTTCCCTGAATAACTGCTTGTTTACTCGAACTATGGTGTTGAAATTTCTTATGACGAACGTGCCTTATAATCTCCGCCTCTCATTCTGATATTGATTGACCCATTGAATTGGTTTCGGAACAGTACCTATACCCGGCAGGACTTCTTCGACTGATGTAACGTTCCCGTTGTCGCTTAAAGAGCATGTTGGCGCTTTGCTGTTTAATAGATTCGCGACAAAGGTGGTATTACTTACATATATCTATTACATATATAATTTATATTCCAACCCATGTGTTCGTTAATATTTTTACAATCGCCTTTTATCTCTTATAATTCTTTGTTACATTTTAAAACTTTGGAAAAGGTACATTATTAATTTTCCTACTGGATTTTACAGCTTTTTTATCATGACATTACATGATTTGCCATTGACCGTTGGTAAACTTACAATATGTATGTTCTTCCTGTTCGCTGCTATTTTTACATCGGCGAACTCTGGACCTCCGTCTACATTAAGGTTTTGATGGATGATGCTTCGTCAATGCTTTCGCGTTCAGATGTTGGTTGCAATATCGCGGGCAGCGGCTGGTATTTTGTGATTTCTTCTTCCCTGAATAACTGCTTGTTTACTCGAACTATGGTGTTGAAATTCCTTATGACGAACGTGCCTTATAATCTCCGCCTCTCATTCTGATATTGATTGACCCATTGAATTGGTTTCGGAACAGTACCTATACCCGGCAGGACTTCTTCGACTGATGTAACGTTCCCGTTGTCGCTTAAAGAGCATGTTGGCGCTTTGCTGTTTAATAGATTCGCGACAAAGGTGGTATTACTTACATATATCTATTACATATATAATTTATATTCCAACCCATGTGTTCGTTAATATTTTTACAATCGCCTTTTATCTCTTATAATTCTTTGTTACATTTTAAAACTTTGGAAAAGGTACATTATTAATTTTCCTACTGGATTTTACAGCTTTTTTATCATGACATTACATGATTTGCCATTGACCGTTGGTAAACTTACAATATGTATGTTCTTCCTGTTCGCTGCTATTTTTACATCGGCGAACTCTGGACCTCCGTCTACATTAAGGTATGGAATATTCGCTAAACAACTTTCAGTTGTGCGTAATATGCCTGAGTTTACAATATTGGCTTTCACCCAGTGAATTGAATAAGCAAAATTTATACCAAATCCAAATCGATGAGGTGGATAATTTTAAATTGCCCGTTCTAGATTCTCACGTTCCCGATATCAATTTTGACCAGCTGCGAGTTTGAGTAATCCAGTATTTGAACATCTGCATTAGTGTTGGGTTACTCATACAAGATGCACTACAAATGTCCCATACATCACTACAAAAATGTCGCAACACCTCAAAAAAATTATTTGTCCCACTTCAATTCTTGTCATAGTCAGAAGCACCTCACGTCCTCATGTCCCATACACCACTACAAAAATGTCCCAAGACCTCAAAAAATTATTTGTCCCACTTCAATTCTTGTCATAGTCAGAGCACCTCACATCCTCATGTCCCATACACCAGTACAAAAATATCCCAATACCTCAAAAAAGATATTTTTCCCACTTCAATTCTTGTCATAGTCAAGGCACCTCAAATCCTCATGTCCCATACACCAGTACAAAAATATCCCAACACCTCAAAAAAGAATATTTTTCCCACTTCAATTCTTGTCATAGTCAGAGCACCTCACATCCTCATGTCCCATACACCAGCACAAAAATATCCCAATACCTCAAAAAGGATATTTTTCCCACTTCAATTCTTGTCATAGTCAGAGCATCTTAAATCCTCATGTCCCATACACCAGTACAAAAATATCCCAACACCTCAAAAAAAATATTTTTCCCACTTCAATTCTTGTCATAGTCAGAGCACCTCAAATCCTCATGTCCCATACACCAGTACAAAAATATCCCAACACCTCAAAAAAATAATTTGTACCACTTCAATTCTTGTCATAGTCAAGGCACCTCAAATCCTCATGTCCCATACACCAGTACAAAAATATCCCAACACCTCAAAAAAATAATTTGTACCACTTCAATTCTTGTCATAGTCAGAGCACCACACTTCCTCATGTCCCATACACCAGTACAAAAATATCCCAACACCTCAAATTTGTACCACTACAATTCTTGTCATAGTCAGAGCACCTCACTTCCTCATGTCCCATACACCAGTACAAAAATATCCCAACACCTCAAATTTGTACCACTTCAATTCTTGTCATAGTCAGAGGCACCTCACGACTTTTGCATTAGTACATATTGCAAGCTATCAATGGGACATGTGACAAGATGTAAGGGGTGTATTTTATAGAGGTATAGAACTTTGAAATGGAATAAAAGAAAGATGATTTTTTTAAATTGACATGAAATTGGCTTTATTCGAAAGATAATCTTCTTACATTATAATTTAAATATAATTTCTGGTATATGAGCGCCACGGCTGGTTCGAAAGTAGTCTAATCTGGAGGTAAATTTTCAATGATTTTTTCCAACATTTGTGGCCGTATATCGACAATAACGCGTATATCGGCAATAATGCCAGAAGATTATCTTTCAAATAAAGTCAATTTCATGTCATTTTAAAAAAAATCATCTTTGTTTTATTCCATTTCAAAGTTCTATACCTCTATAAGAAACATCCTTTACCTCAAATGAGGTGGGACAATGTACCACTTCACTCCCCCAAATGAGTACCTCATACAAACTCAATAAAATTGCGTGTCCTACCCAACACTAATCTGCATGACTCGCAGATGCGAAGAACCTGTAAAGAGATATTAAATTTTGATGAAAAATACTTCGATAGGTTTTCGGTTGGTAGTGGAATGAATTGAGGAATTACATACGTAGATGGCACTATTTAAGAACTCTTCAAATGATGTATGAACCCGGTGAGGTCATAGGCATCATAGGCATCTCATGATCTCTGAAAGTGTCGAGTGAAAACGCTAAACTTGATCATGATAAAGCTCGAATACGGGAGAGTCTTATAGATTTGGATGCCCTATTGGCCTTGAAGCATAAAACATATTGAGGAGAAATTAAATGTTTTTTCGTTATCGAAAACGATGACCTTAAGTACTCTATAAGCAAAAAGGAGTTGTCTTAATGATTACCTAATATCCACGACTGCTCTATACTTCATTATGCGTGCCTGACCGTATTTCGAGAACTTATCTATCGCTGTAGAACCAGGTTCGCGTTTGTACGGTAGATATCAATGTGTAAGATATGACTGGGATATTCGGGGATAGGAGTGGCTTACAGTTCGGACTTACTTGGATGCCGATTATACTTGTGTTGCTTGCAAATAACATATTGTTTGACTATGATTTTCATTTTGGCTTGCAACTTTAGGAAATAATTGCAAATTATGTATTTGCAAATTTTTGCAACAATTGGTTCTGGTTTTCCAGGCTATTGCGTTGAGCTCTTTTGTGTTACTTCAATGTTTCTTCCGCCTGTTCAGTTTCTTTCGTAAGTCTTTCTATGTCTGTCAATCTAGCTTTACATGTTGAAATGTAGAGAACAGAACTCTTGAATTTTGCATATGTGATATCATTGCTGGTGTAGATACCATTAATGACGCTTGGATTCAAGTGTTTCCCGGTTTTTTACACCAATTCATAGTTATACTTCTCCAGGAAGGACTTCCATTTTTTTCATTTTTGTGTTATGATTTTTATTTAGTTTAGTTAATTTTTAAATTCATTTTTATTTCATAATTCTTATAACTATCATGCGCTAGACAAAAATGCTTAAAACTAGCTTAACTATCTCAACAATCTAAATATCTTACTGGCCCAAGACGGACACTCTAAAATAAACAGAACAACTTAAATCTATGTGAGGTACCGCTTATACCGCGGATACTAGCTCGATCTTGAGGTCTAGGAGTTTCGGTAGCGATTCCAGATTGTAGATCAGGCACGACTTCGAAATTTCTTCGTGTACGGGAAGCAAAAACGTAAATAACTTCTTATAATTTAATATTTTCTTCAATAATTTCAATTTTGTAATTTGTCAGTTATTGTTTTTTCTTCTTTTCCAATTTTCTTCTTAGTTATACTTCTCCAGGAAGGACTTCCATTTTTTTCATTTTTGTGTTATGATTTTTATTTAGTTTAGTTAATTTTTAAATTCATTTTTATTTCATAATTCTTATAACTATCATGCGCTAGACAAAAATGCTTAAAACTAGCTTAACTATCTCAACAATCTAAATATCTTACTGGCCCAAGACGGACACTCTAAAATAAACAGAACAACTTAAATCTATGTGAGGTACCGCTTATACCGCGGATACTAGCTCGATCTTGAGGTCTAGGAGTTTCGGTAGCGATTCCAGATTGTAGATCAGGCACGACTTCGAAATTTCTTCGTGTACGGGAAGCAAAAACGTAAATAACTTCTTATAATTTAATATTTTCTTCAATAATTTCAATTTTGTAATTTGTCAGTTATTGTTTTTTCTTCTTTTCCAATTTTCTAAATATTTTTGCTTATTACTTTCCTGTTTTATTACATATTTTGCGTAGATAACTTCTTTTGAACTGCTTACTTTTTCAAATGTCTCTAGTATATATATATTTTTCTCGTTTCACTTTTTCACTTTTCTTAATCTAACTATTTTAGATTTACAATAGTACCTAATAGGAACAGCATTCCCACGACGGTAGAAGTTGATTGTGACTGGGTGTAGCTTCTATTGTTCTTTAGTATTCTGCTACTGAGTTTTTTGCTTAACGTTTTTTCCCCATTTTATTCACTGTGAGGGGGATTATTGTACTTTATTACTCTTTATATATATACATATTTTTGTTTATATTCCTTTTTTTTTCTAGTGTCACTAACTTCACTGGTTTTTACCAAGTTCGGAACCGTTAGTCTCAAAACAAGTCGGAAAGCCGAATGTGCAACATATGCATACGCATTTATCAAGGAGAAGAATTCGCAGTATTGTTTTTATAGTGAAATGGCGGACGTATAATGCACAAGTAATATTGTTCGCTGCGGAAGCTACCGCATTATATCTGAAGTGCGTTGGGAAAAAATTCTCCTATGCGAATACAAAGTGTGATGTTTATGTCTCTACCATTACGAAAATGAAAGGTGTGCTGCAAGATTTGCTGTTTTCCTACAGACAGATTGGTCACTTAATATAAATGCCGAATATAAGGGAACTTTATGCGTTGAAAGAAAACGAGAGAATTTGTTAATAGGTACCTACCATTAAGAAAATAATAGATACATAGATAACTATTTATAATAAGTTTATTATTTTCTTTTTTGTAAGATTTTCTTGGGCGTATTGCAAGCGTCATGTCTTCTTTTGCGGACACTACTTCATCAAATCAACCGAAATTTTTGTTAGATTTATCAAAAACCTGCTTAGGAATGGAACAGATGGTAGCTCATGTTTTGGTAAGCCTTCAAATATATCATATCGTATCTATGAACACTTATGTCTTTTTATTTTTTTTATATACATATATGTATATATAAAACGACCGGTGATTTGTACGAAATTGATTCGGAAAATTGATTCGGTTGTGTCTCTTCGACCATTAGATTATAAATATGATCCGATTGCAGCAGTACTAATAAAAGGATATCATCTTCGTCATTATACTGATGATCACCCCAATTCAGCAATTTATACCATGCTTTTTGTAAAATGCTTTGAGGGCATTCATTCCAAGTGATTTTTAAAAGCAAAAGTGCATTACGAAGATCGTGCTTTTGCAGTAATTTATGAATCGACGAACCCTCTTGAGCCATAATACCCGCCAATAACATTGAATAGCTGCTGCGACAATTGGTGAAAGAAGCATACAAAAAATGTTCGCGTCGTCATATCGAAGTTCTTCGATAGCCGAGTGCGCTGTGCAATCATCCAATAAAATAATTGCCTTTGGAAGCAAGACATTTTGAGCACTAAATCGACGTACCTACATATAGGAACATTTGGAAATGTAATTTAACTTAAAATAATCTAATGGTTCAAATCAGTCCTTACTTCTCTTACATAGGATGTATGAAACCATCTTTTAAAAATATTTGCTGTCATCCATGCAATTGCAGAATAATCATAGTCCAGCGGATTTTTAAAGTTCAGAAAGCATCGCGGCTTGGCAGCTTTCCCAATCACAAGTGACTGTGACAAGTTCGTCTGATCCTTCTGCATTGGCGCACAAAATATCTCTTTATTTACGTATTTTTCTGCCTTGTGCAGTCTTTTCACAAGAAGCAACGTAAGTTTTATCAGAAAGACATTGGAAAATGCGGCCAGACTCATCTGAGTTGTGCAGTTATTCGTTTGTGATTTCCATTTCACGCACTTTTGCTCACAAACATGAAGAAATTTTGTGATTGTTGACGTGTCGCTAGATAAAATTTCACACGCATTCCATAGCGGCGCTTGAAATTCACAAACCAGCCTTGACTTGCCATAAAATCACCTGGATTTTTATTTCGATAAATTTGTGAAACAGATCGTTCACCTTGGCCTTCAAAATAGAACCACTTATCGGTCAATTCCTTTCGCGCTGGTCTAAGAACCATTTATACAATTGCTTCTCCATATCTATGTTTTCTGGTTTATGTAAGGTTTTTTCTTAATTTAGCCACATGTACTGTGATACTTAATTTACCGAAGGGGAGAAATCACAATTTCACACTTAAGACTGCACTAGAAAATTTCTTATTCTACCTTAAATACTGGATGGACAGTCGTCGGCATCACAGCTCAGGTGTCGACGTCGATAGACTTCGTTGAATGATAGACCTCGGATGTCGGAAACGGCTCTCACGAGCGCATGGGATGTTGCGTTGGATTAGGAATTAGAATGCGCAACGTATTTGTAACTCGGGTGACAGCATCCTCAACCTTGGGTCAATGGTAGTTCGAATTCAACACAGTCCATCACGTAGCGATGTTTCTGCTACCAATTTATTTCATGTTTATTCCTCCACTTCCATATCCGAACGGCCTCGTTTCCCGTTGTCTTTACATAAAGTGGGAAGCCTATTGTAATGGACGCTGGAGGTTGCGCTTCGTTTTTAAATTCCTGTTTTTTTTCGTTTGTGAATCTTGTGATAACACAAGAAAGTTATAGCCAGACCGATCAGAGCCGCAACCAGGCTGATGTTGATCGGGTTTGTTTTGTTCTTCGATTTGAGCAGGTCTATTTGTTGAGTGCCGTTAGCCTGTAATTGCTTTAGCGTTTTGATGGATGATGCTTCGTCAATGCTTTCGCGTTCAGATGTTGGTTGCAATATCGCGGGCAGCGGCTGGTATTTTGTGATTTCTTCTTCCCTGAATAACTGCTTGTTTACTCGAACTATGGTGTTGAAATTCCTTATGACGAACGTGCCTTATAATCTCCGCCTCTCATTCTGATATTGATTGACCCATTGAATTGGTTTCGGAACAGTACCTATACCCGGCAGGACTTCTTCGACTGATGTAACGTTCCCGTTGTCGCTTAAAGAGCATGTTGGCGCTTTGCTGTTTAATAGATTCGCGACAAAGGTACATATATCGTATTACATATATCTATTACATATATAATTTATATTGCAACTCATGTGTTCGTTAATATTTTTACAATCGCCTTTTATCTCTTATAATTCTTTGTTACATTTTAAAACTTTGGAAAAGGTACATTATTAATTTTCCTACTGGATTTTACAGCTTTTTTATCATGACATTACATGATTTGCCATTGACCGTTGGTAAACTTACAATATGTATGTTCTTCCTGTTCGCTGCTATTTTTACATCGGCGAACTCTGGACCTCCGTCTACATTAAGGTTTTGATGGATGATGCTTCGTCAATGCTTTCGCGTTCAGATGTTGGTTGCAATATCGCGGGCAGCGGCTGGTATTTTGTGATTTCTTCTTCCCTGAATAACTGCTTGTTTACTCGAACTATGGTGTTGAAATTCCTTATGACGAACGTGCCTTATAATCTCCGCCTCTCATTCTGATATTGATTGACCCATTGAATTGGTTTCGGAACAGTACCTATACCCGGCAGGACTTCTTCGACTGATGTAACGTTCCCGTTGTCGCTTAAAGAGCATGTTGGCGCCTTGCTGTTTAATAGATTCGCGACAAAGGTGGTATTACTTACATATATCTATTACATATATAATTTATATTCCAACTCATGTGTTCGTTAATATTTTTACAATCGCCTTTTATCTCTTATAATTCTTTGTTACATTTTAAAACTTTGGAAAAGGTACATTATTAAATTTCCTACTGGATTTTACAGCTTTTTTATCATGACATTACATGATTTGCCATTGACCGTTGGTAAACTTACAATATGTATGTTCTTCCTGTTCGCTGCTATTTTTACATCGGCGAACTCTGGACCTCCGTCTACATTAAGGTATGGAATATTCGCTAAACAACTTTCAGTTGTGCGTAATATGCATGAGTTTACAATATTGGCTTTCACCCAGTGAATTGAATAAGCAAAATTTATACCAAATCCAAATCGATGAGGTGGATAATTTTAAATTGCCCGTTCTGGATTCTCACGTTCCCGATATCAATTTTGACCAGCTGCGAGTTTGAGTAATCCAGTATTTGAACATCTGCATGACTCGCAGATGCGAAGAACCTGTAAAGAGATATTAAATTTTGATGAAAAATACTTCGATAGGTTTTCGGTTGGTAGTGGAATGAATTGAGGAATTACATACGTAGATGGCACTATTTAAGAACTCTTCAAATGATGTATGAACCCGGTGAGGTCATAGGCATCATAGGCATCTCATGATCTCTGAAAGTGTCGAGTGAAAACGCTAAACTTGATCATGATAAAGCTCGAATACGGGAGAGTCTTATAGATTTGGATGCCCTATTGGCCTTGAAGCATAAAACATATTGAGGAGAAATTAAATGTTTTTTCGTTATCGAAAACGATGACCTTAAGTACTCTATAAGCAAAAAGGAGTTGTCTTAATGATTACCTAATATCCTCGACTGCTCTATACTTCATTATGCGTGCCTGACCGTATTTCGAGAACTTATCTATCGCTGTAGAACCAGGTTCGCGTTTGTACGGTAGATATCAATGTGTAAGATATGACTGGGATATTCGGGGATAGGAGTGGCCTACAGTTCGGACTTACTTGGATGCCGATTATACTTGTGTTGCTTGCAAATAACATATTGTTTGACTATGATTTTCATTTTGGCTTGCAACTTTAGGAAATAATTGCAAATTATGTATTTGCAAATTTTTGCAACAATTGGTTCTGGTTTTCCAGGCTATTGCGTTGAGCTCTTTTGTGTTACTTCAATGTTTCTTCCGCCTGTTCAGTTTCTTTCGTAAGTCTTTCTATCAATCTAGCTTTACATGTTGAAATGTAGAGAACAGAACTCTTGAATTTTGCATATGTGATATCATTGCTGGTGTAGATACCATTAATGACGCTTGGATTCAAGTGTTTCCCGGTTTTTTACACCAATTCATAGTTATACTTCTCCAGGAAGGACTTCCATTTTTTTTCATTTTTGTGTTATGATTTTTATTTAGTTTAGTTAATTTTTAAATTCATTTTTATTTCATAATTCTTATAACTATCATGCCCTAGACAAAAATGCTTAAAACTAGCTTAACTATCTCAACAATCTAAATATCTTACTGGCCCAAGACGGACACTCTAAAATAAACAGAACAACTTAAATCTATGTGAGGTACCGCTTATACCGCGGGTACTAGCTCGATCTTGAGGTCTAGGAGTTTCGGTAGCGATTCCAGATTGTAGATCAGGCACGACTTCGAAATTTCTTCGTGTACGGGAAGCAAAAACGTAAATAACTTCTTATAATTTAATATTTTCTTCAATAATTTCAATTTTGTAATTTGTCAGTTATTGTTTTTTCTTCTTTTCCAATTTTCTAAATATTTTTGCTTATTACTTTCCTGTTTTATTACATATTTTGCGTAGATAACTTCTTTTGAACTGCTTACTTTTTCAAATGTCTCTAGTATATATATATTTTTCTCGTTTCACTTTTTCACTTTTCTTAATCTAACTATTTTAGATTTACAATAGTACCTAATAGGAACAGCATTCCCACGACGGTAGAAGTTGATTGTGACTGGGTGTAGCTTCTATTGTTCTTTAGTATTCTGCTACTTAGTTTTTTTCTTAACGTTTTTTCCCCATTTTATTCACTGTGAGGGGGATTATTGTACTTTATTACTCTTTATATATATACATATTTTTGTTTATATTCCTTTTTTTTCTAGTGTCACTAACTTCACTGGTTTTTATCAAGTTCGGAACCGTTAGTCTCAAAACAAGTCGGAAAGCCGAATGTGCAACATATGCATACGCATTTATCAAGGAGAAGAATTCGCAGTATTGTTTTCATAGTGAAATGGCGGACGTATAATGCACAAGTAATATTGTTCGCTGCGGAAGCTACCGCATTATATCTGAAGTGCGTTGGGAAAAAATTCTCCTATGCGAATACAAAGTGTGATGTTTATGTCTCTACCATTACGAAAATGAAAGGTGTGCTGCAAGATTTGCTGTTTTCCTACAGACAGATTGGTCACTTAATATAAAGGCCGAATATAAGGGAACTTTATGCGTTGAAAGAATACGAGAGAATTTGTTAATAGGTACCTACCATTAAGAAAATAATAGATACATAGATAACTATTTATAATAAGTTTATTATTTTCTTTTTTGTAAGGTTTTCTTGGGCGTATTGCAAGCGTCATGTCTTCTTTTGCGGACACTACTTCATCAAATCAACCGAAATTTTTGTTAGATTTATCAAAAACCTGCTTAGGAATGGAACAGATGGTAGCTCATGTTTTGGTAAGCCTTCAAATATATCATATCGTATCTATGAACACTTATGTCTTTTTATTTTTTTTATATACATATATGTATATATAAAACGACCGGTGATTTGTACGAAATTAATTCGGAAAATTGATTCGGTTGTGTCTCTTCGACCATTAGATTATAAATATGATCCGATTGCAGCAGTACTAATAAAAGGATATCATGTTCGTCATTATACTGATGATCACCCCAATTCAGCAATTTATACCATGCTTTTTGTAAAATGCTTTCAGGGCAATCATTCCAAGTGATTTTTAAAAGCAAAAGTGCATTACGAAGATCGTGCTTTTGCAGTAATTTATGAATCGACGAACCCTCTTGAGCCACAATACCCGCCAATAACATTGAATAGCTGCTGCGACAATTGGTGAAAGAAGCATACAAAAAATGTTCGCGTCGTCATATCGAAGTTCTTCGATAGCCGAGTGCGCTGTGCAATCATCCAATAAAATAATTGCCTTTGGAACCAAGACATTTTGAGCACTAAATCGACGTACCTATGTACATATAGGAACATTTGGAAATGTAATTTAACTTAAAATAATAGAATGGTTCAAATCAGTCCTTACTTCTCTTACATAGGATGTATGAAACCATCTTTTAAAAATATTTGCTGTCATCCATGCAATTGCAGAATAATCATAGTCCAGCGGATTTTTAAAGTTCAGAAAGCATCGCGGCTTGGCAGCTTTCCCAATCACAAGTGACTGTGACAAGTTCGTCTGATCCTTCTGCATTGGCGCACAAAATATCTCTTTATTTACGTATTTTTCTGCCTTGTGCAGTCTTTTCACAAGAAGCAACGTAAGTTTTATCAGGAAGACATTGGAAAATGAAGCCAGACTCATCTGAGTTGTGCAGTTATTCGTTTGTGATTTCCATTTCACGCACTTTTGCTCACAAACATGAAGAAATTTTGTGATTGTTGACGTGTCGCTAGATAAAATTTCACACGCATTCCATAGCGGCGCTTGAAATTCACAAACCAGCCTTGACTTGCCATAAAATCACCTGGATTTTTATTTCGATAAATTTGTGAAACAGATCGTTCACCTTTGCCTTCAAAATAGAACCACTTATCGGTCAATTCCTTTCGCGCTGGTCTAAGAACCATTTATACAATTGCTTCTCCATATCTATGTTTTCTGGTTTATGTAAGGTTTTTTCTTAATTTAGCCACATGTACTGTGATACTTAATTTACCGAAGGGGAGAAATCACAATTTAACACTTAAGACTGCACTAGAAAATTTCTTATTCTACCTTAAATACTGGATGGACAGTCGTCGGCATCACAGCTCAGGTGTCGACGTCGATAGACTTCGTTGAATGATAGACCTCGGATGTCGGAAGCGGCTCTCACGAGCGCATGGGATGTTGCGTTGGATTAGGAATTAGAATGCGCAACGTATTTGTAACTCGGGTGACAGCATCCTCAACCTTGGGTCAATGGTAGTTCGAATTCAACACATTCCATCACGTAGCGATGTTTCTGCTACCAATTTATTTCATGTTAATTCCTCCACTTCCATATTCGAACGCCCTCGCTTCGAGACGGTTGTCTTTACATGAAGTGGGAAGCCTATTGTAATGGACGCTGGGGGTTGCGCTTCGTTTTTAAATTCCTGGTTTTTTCGTTTGTGAATCTTGTGATAACACACGAAAGTTATAGCCAGACCGATCAGAGCCGCAACCAGGCTGATGTTGATCGGGTTTGTTTTGTTCCTCGATTTGAGCAGGTCTATTTGTTGAGTGCCGTTGGCCTGTAATTGCTTTAGCGTTTTGATGGATGATGCTTCGTCAATGCTTTCGCGTTCAGATGTTGGTTGCAATATCGCGGGCAGCGGCTGGTATTTTGTGATTTCTTCTTCCCTGAATAACTGCTTGTTTACTCGAACTATGGTGTTGAAATTCCTTATGACGAACGTGCCTTATAATCTCCGCCTCTCATTCTGATATTGATTGACCCATTGAATTGGTTTCGGAACAGTACCTATACCCGGCAGGACTTCTTCGACTGATGTAACGTTCCCGTTGTCGCTTAAAGAGCATGTTGGCGCTTTGCTGTTTAATAGATTCGCGACAAAGGTGGTATTACTTACATATATCTATTACATATATAATTTATATTCCAACTCATGTGTTCGTTAATATTTTTACAATCGCCTTTTATCTCTTATAATTCTTTGTTACATTTTAAAACTTTGGAAAAGGTACATTATTAATTTTCCTACTGGATTTTACAGCTTTTTTATCATGACATTACATGATTTGCCATTGACCGTTGGTAAACTTACAATATGTATGTTCTTCCTGTTCGCTGCTATTTTTACATCGGCGAACTCTGGACCTCCGTCTACATTAAGGTATGGAATATTCGCTAAACAACTTTCACTTGTGCGTAATATGCATGAGTTTACAATATTGGCTTTCACCCAGTGAATTGAATAAGCAAAATTTATACCAAATCCAAATCGATGAGGTGGATAATTTTAAATTGACCGTTCTGGATTCTCACGTTCCCGATATCAATTTTGACCAGCTGCGAGTTTGAGTAATCCAGTATTTGAACATCTGCATGACTCGCAGATGCGAAGAACCTGTAAAGAGATATTAAATTTTGATGAAAAATACTTCGATAGGTTTTCGGTTGGTAGTGGAATGAATTGAGGAATTACATACGTAGATGGCACTATTTAAGAACTCTTCAAATGATGTATGAACCCGGTGAGGTCATAGGCATCATAGGCATCTCATGATCTCTGAAAGTGTCGAGTGAAAACGCTAAACTTGATCATGATAAAGCTCGAATACGGGAGAGTCTTATAGATTTGGATGCCCTATTGGCCTTGAAGCATAAAACATATTGAGGAGAAATTAAATGTTTTTTCGTTATTGAAAACGATGACCTTAAGTACTCTATAAGCAAAAAGGAGTTGTCTTAATGATTACCTAATATCCACGACTGCTCTATACTTCATTATGCGTGCCTGACCGTATTTCGAGAACTTATCTATCGCTGTAGAACCAGGTTCGCGTTTGTACGGTAGATATCAATGTGTAAGATATGACTGGGATATTCGGGGATAGGAGTGGCTTACAGTTCGGACTTACTTGGATGCCGATTATACTTGTGTTGCTTGCAAATAACATATTGTTTGACTATGATTTTCATTTTGGCTTGCAACTTTAGGAAATAATTGCAAATTATGTATTTGCAAATTTTTGCAACAATTGGTTCTGTTTTTCCAGGCTATTGCGTTGAGCTCTTTTGTGTTACTTCAATGTTTCTTCCGCCTGTTCAGTTTCTTTCGTAAGTCTTTCTATGTCTGTCAATCTAGCTTTACATGTTGAAATGTAGAGAACAGAACTCTTGAATTTTGCATATGTGATATCATTGCTGGTGTAGATACCATTAATGACGCTTGGATTCAAGTGTTTCCCGGTTTTTTACACCAATTCATAGTTATACTTCTCCAGGAAGGACTTCCATTTTTTTTCATTTTTGTGTTATGATTTTTATTTAGTTTAGTTAATTTTTAAATTCATTTTTATTTCATAATTCTTATAACTATCATGCGCTAGACAAAAATGCTTAAAACTAGCTTAACTATCTCAACAATCTAAATATCTTACTGGCCCAAGACGGACACTCTAGAATAAACAGAACAACTTAAATCTATGTGAGGTACCGCTTATACCGCGGATACTAGCTCGATCTTGAGGTCTAGGAGTTTCGGTAGCGATTCCAGATTGTAGATCAGGAACGACTTCGAAATTTCTTCGTGTACGGGAAGCAAAAACGTAAATAACTTCTTATAATTTAATATTTTCTTCAATAATTTCAATTTTGTAATTTGTCAGTTATTGTTTATTCTTCTTTTCCAATTTTCTAAATATTTTTGCTTATTACTTTCCTGTTTTATTACATTTTTTGCGTAGATAACTTCTTTTGAACTGCTTACTTTTTCAAATGTCTCTAGTATATACATATATATTTTTCTCGTTTCACTTTTTCACTTTTCTTAATCTAACTATTTTAGATTTACAATAGTACCTAATAGGAACAGCATTCCCACGACGGTAGAAGTTGATTGTGACTGGGTGTAGCTTCTATTGTTCTTTAGTATTCTGCTACTGAGTTTTTTGCTTAACGTTTTTTCCCCATTTTATTCACTGTGAGGGGGATTATTGTACTTTATTACTCTTTATATATATACATATTTTTGTTTATATTCCTTTTTTTTCTAGTGTCACTAACTTCACTGGTTTTTATCAAGTTCGGAACCGTTAGTCTCAAAACAAGTCGGAAAGCCGAATGTGCAACATATGCATACGCATTTATCAAGGAGAAGAATTCGCAGTATTGTTTTTATAGTGAAATGGCGGACCTATAATGCACAAGTAATATTGTTCGCTGCGGAAGCTACCGCATTATATCTGAAGTGCGTTGGGAAAAAATTCTCCTATGCGAATACAAAGTGTGATGTTTATGTCTCTACCATTACGAAAATGAAAGGTGTGCTGCAAGATTTGCTGTTTTCCTACAGACAGATTGGTCACTTAATATAAATGCCGAATATAAGGGAACTTTATGCGTTGAAAGAATACGAGAGAATTTGTTAATAGGTACCTACCATTAAGAAAATAATAGATACATAGATAACTATTTATAATAAGTTTATTATTTTCTTTTTTGTAAGGTTTTCTTGGGCGTATTGCAAGCGTCATGTCTTCTTTTGCGGACACTACTTCATCAAATCAACCGAAATTTTTGTTAGATTTATCAAAAACCTGCTTAGGAATGGAACAGATGGTAGCTCATGTTTTGGTAAGCCTTCAAATATATCATATCGTATCTATGAACACTTATGTCTTTTTATTTTTTTTATATACATATATGTATATATAAAACGACCGGTGATTTGTACGAAATTGATTCGGTTGTGTCTCTTCGACCATTAGATTATAAATATGATCCGATTGCAGCAGTACTAATAAAAGGATATCATCTTCGTCATTATACTGATGATCACCCCAATTCAGCAATTTATACCATGCTTTTTGTAAAATGCTTTGAGGGCATTCATTCCAAGTGATTTTTAAAAGCAAAAGTGCATTAAGAAGATCGTGCTTTTGCAGTAATTTATGAATCGACGAACCCTCTTGAGCCACAATACCCGCCAATAACATTGAATAGCTGCTGCGACAATTGGTGAAAGAAGCATACAAAAAATGTTCGCGTCGTCATATCGAAGTTCTTCGATAGCCGAGTGCGCTGTGCAATCATCCAATAAAATAATTGCCTTTGGAAGCAAGACATTTTGAGCACTAAATCGACGTACCTACATATAGGAACATTTGGAAATGTAATTTAACTTAAAATAATCGAATGGTTCAAATCAGTCCTTACTTCTCTTACATAGGATGTATGAAACCATCTTTTAAAAATATTTGCTGTCATCCATGCAATTGCAGAATAATCATAGTCCAGCGGATTTTTAAAGTTCAGAAAGCATCGCGGCTTGGCAGCTTTCCCAATCACAAGTGACTGTGACAAGTTCGTCTGATCCTTCTGCATTGGCGCACAAAATATCTCTTTATTTACGTATTTTTCTGCTTTGTGCAGTCTTTTCACAAGAAGCAACGTAAGTTTTATCAGGAAGACATTGGAAAATGAGGCCAGACTCATCTGAGTTGTGCAGTTATTCGTTTGTGATTTCCATTTCACGCACTTTTGCTCACAAACATGAAGAAATTTTGTGATTGTTGACGTGTCGCTAGATAAAATTTCACACGCATTCCATAGCGGCGCTTGAAATTCACAAACCAGCCTTGACTTGACATAAAATCACCTGGATTTTTATTTCGATAAATTTGTGAAACAGATCGTTCACATTGGCCTTCAAAATAGAACCACTTATCGGTCAATTCCTTTCGCGCTGGTCTAAGAACCATTTATACAATTGCTTCTCCATAGCTATGTTTTCTGGTTTATGTAAGGTTTTTTCTTAATTTAGCCACATGTACTGTGATACTTAATTTACCGAAGGGGAGAAATCACAATTTAACACTTAAGACTGCACTAGAAAATTTCTTATTCTACCTTAAATACTGGATGGACAGTCGTCGGCATCACAGCTCAGGTGTCGACGTCGATAGACTTCGTTGAATGATAGACCTCGGATGTCGGAAGCGGCTCTCACGAGCGCATGGGATGTTGCGTTGGATTAGGAATTAGAATGCGCAACGTATTTGTAACTCGGGTGACAGCATCCTCAACCTTGGGTCAATGGTAGTTCGAATTCAACACAGTCCATCACGTAGCGATGTTTCTGCTACCAATTTATTTCATGTTAATTCCTCCACTTCCATATCCGAACGGCCTCGTTTCCCGTTGTCTTTACATAAAGTGGGAAGCCTATTGTAATGGACGCTGGAGGTTGCGCTTCGTTTTTAAATTCCTGTTTTTTTCGTTTGTGAATCTTGTGATAACACAAGAAAGTTATAGCCAGACCGATCAGAGCCGCAACCAGGCTGATGTTGATCGGGTTTGTTTTGTTCCTCGATTTGAGCAGGTCTATTTGTTGAGTGCCGTTAGCCTGTAATTGCTTTAGCGTTTTGATGGATGATGCTTCGTCAATGCTTTCGCGTTCAGATGTTGGTTGCAATATCGCGGGCAGCGGCTGGTATTTTGTGATTTCTTCTTCCCTGAATAACTGCTTGTTTACTCGAACTATGGTGTTGAAATTCCTTATGACGAACGTGCCTTATAATCTCCGCCTCTCATTCTGATATTGATTGACCCATTGAATTGGTTTCGGAACAGTACCTATACCCGGCAGGACTTCTTCGACTGATGTAACGTTCCCGTTGTCGCTTAAAGAGCATGTTGGCGCTTTGCTGTTTAATAGATTCGCGACAAAGGTGGTATTACTTACATATATCTATTACATATATAATTTATATTCCAACTCATGTGTTCGTTAATATTTTTACAATCGCCTTTTATCTCTTATAATTCTTTGTTACATTTTAAAACTTTGGAAAAGGTACATTATTAATTTTCCTACTGGATTTTACAGCTTTTTTATCATGACATTACATGATTTGCCATTGACCGTTGGTAAACTTACAATATGTATGTTCTTCCTGTTCGCTGCTATTTTTACATCGGCGAACTCTGGACCTCCGTCTACATTAAGGTATGGAATATTCGCTAAACAACTTTCACTTGTGCGTAATATGCATGAGTTTACAATATTGGCTTTCACCCAGTGAATTGAATAAGCAAAATTTATACCAAATCCAAATCGATGAGGTGGATAATTTTAAATTGACCGTTCTGGATTCTCACGTTCCCGATATCAATTTTGACCAGCTGCGAGTTTGAGTAATCCAGTATTTGAACATCTGCATGACTCGCAGATGCGAAGAACCTGTAATGAGATATTAAATTTTGATGAAAAATACTTCGATAGGTTTTCGGTTGGTAGTGGAATGAATTGAGGAATTACATACGTAGATGGCACTATTTAAGAACTCTTCAAATGATGTATGAACCCGGTGAGGTCATAGGCATCATAGGCATCTCATGATCTCTGAAAGTGTCGAGTGAAAACGCTAAACTTGATCATGATAAAGCTCGAATACGGGAGAGTCTTACAGATTTGGATGCCCTATTGGCCTTGAAGCATAAAACATATTGAGGAGAAATTAAATGTTTTTTCGTTATCGAAAACGATGACCTTAAGTACTATATAAGCAAAAAGAAGTTGTCTTAATGATTACCTAATATCCACGACTGCTCTATACTTCATTATGCGTGCCTGACCGTATTTCGAGAACTTATCTATCGCTGTAGAACCAGGTTCGCGTTTGTACGGTAGATATCAATGTGTAAGATATGACTGGGATATTCGGGGATAGGAGTGGCCTACAGTTCGGACTTACTTGGATGCCGATTATACTTGTGTTGCTTGCAAATAACATATTGTTTGACTATGATTTTCATTTTGGCTTGCAACTTTAGGAAATAATTGCAAATTATGTATTTGCACATTTTTGCAACAATTGGTTCTGGTTTTCCAGGCTATTGCGTTGAGCTCTTTTGTGTTACTTCAATGTTTCTTCCGCCTGTTCAGTTTCTTTCGTAAGTCTTTCTATGTCTGTCAATCTAGCTGTACCTACATGTTGAAATGTAGAGAACAGAACTCTTGAATTTTGCATATGTGATATCATTGCTGACGCAATACCATTAATGACGCTTGGATTCAAGTGTTTCCCGGTTTTTTACACCAATTCATAGTTATACTTCTCCAGGCAGGACTTCCATTTTTTTCATTTTTGTGTTATGATTTTTATTTAGTTTAGTTTATTTTTAAATTCATTTTTATTTCATAATTCTTATAACTATCACGCGCTAGACAAAAATGCTTAAAACTAGCTTAACTATCTCAACAATCTAAATATCTTACTGGCCCAAGACGGACACTCTAAAATAAACAGAACAACTTAAATCTATGTGAGGTACCGCTTATACCGCGGGTACTAGCTCGATCTTGAGGTCTAGGAGTTTCGGTAGCGATTCCAGATTGTAGATCAGGCACGACTTCGAAATTTCTTCGTGTACGGGAAGCAAAAACGTAAATAACTTCTTATAATTTAATATTTTCTTCAATAATTTCAATTTTGTAATTTGTCAGTTATTGTTTTTTCTTCTTTTCCAATTTTCTAAATATTTTTGCTTATTACTTTCCTGTTTTATTACATTTTTTGCGTAGATAACTTCTTTTGAACTGCTTACTTTTTCAAATGTCTCTAGTATATATATATTTTTCTCGTTTCACTTTTTCACTTTTCTTAATCTAACTATTTTAGATTTACAATAGTACCTAATAGGAACAGCATTCCCACGACGGTAGAAGTTGATTGTGACTGGGTGTAGCTTCTATTGTTCTTTAGTATTCTGCTACTGAGTTTTTTGCTTAACGTTTTTTCCCCATTTTATTCACTGTGAGGGGGATTATTGTACTTTATTACTCTTTATATATATACATATTTTTGTTTATATTCCTTTTTTTTCTAGTGTCACTAACTTCACTGGTTTTTATCAAGTTCGGAACCGTTAGTCTCAAAACAAGTCGGAAAGCCGAATGTGCAACATATGCATACGCATTTATCAAGGAGAAGAATTCGCAGTATTGTTTTTATAGTGAAATGACGGACGTATAATGCACAAGTAATGCATAAAACATGTTTCATACAATTTGTCAAAAAGGCACCTGTCTAGATTCCCTGAACCCCACTTGTCAAGCGTTCAGATGTACAGGAAGTATCAATGAAAATAAGTAAAATGTACTAGAAGTAAATAAAAGGAAAATTATAAACGAATGACATGAACAAATTGCCTTTACAATATACTACAAAACAATATAACACACAGTCATGTCTCATGTAAAATGCGGACGAGAAAAATGAACTTTTAATCAACTCTTAAAAACATTTTCATTTTATAGCATTTAAAATTAAGTACAATATGCTAGTTGCCCGAACGTAACTAGATTCCTCAAACTCCAACGGCAAGTGCACTTATCATTCGATGTTCAGGTGCACAAGTACGAGTGTTGACGATTGACCAATATATGCGCGAATTGTGATGGCGCGTCTTTTGTTTTTGTAATATATCATGTTTGCGCGCGTAAAATTGCGAATGCTTGAAAAAGCATGTTTGCATTGAAAATATGCAACACTAAACCAAACCCCAGCATACACGAATTGTCAGGTTTGGCGCGAAATGCGAAGGGGAGAATTTTGTTTTGCAACAATATCTTATGTATGCGTGTGTGAGACAGGTGTTGAAGTTGGATGCTCCGTTTTTTTTGCTTTTTCCATTCTCTTATGCATGCGTGTGCATGACAGGACTTGAAGTTGAATGCAGTATGCTACGGGGAAAATAAATCTAGAGTGTAGGAGAAAACAAGTTGTGTTCAATTAGGCTATTGTCGACTGCTCCGAACAGGAAAGTACACGTCTTCGTTTCCTGGGTGAACAATTCTTGTCCGGTTTTGTTATGTTTTGTCAAGATGTTCCAAACACGTTTGCACGCAACCACTCTTGAGTAAGAGTCAAAAACATGTTTCATACAATTTGTCAAAAAGGTTTTTTTTTTACAACTTCATACGGCTGCACTTTTCCTGTGTCAACTTGTTTTGACAGCTTTGAATAATTTGTTCTGTCCTGTTCGTGTTTGTTTCTAATTGAACAAATCTACAATTTGCGAAAACATATGTATTGTACCGCCTGGAGAAGTTGCGAAGGGGAGTATGTGCGTGAATACACCTGCGATGGTTCGTTCTTTGGTTGTATTTGTTTTCGAATGCCAGAGCATATAATTGCGCGTCGTACTTGATATACATATGTTGAACATATATAGTATTGTGTATGCCCGCTTTTTTTGGGA